>CM065475.1:4817018-7217018 GCA_032872505.1 Leptopilina syphax
ATTTGTATTTAAAGAATTGTCTCAATATTATTGCTTATTTACTGTGGTACTTAGAAAATTAAAAAAAAGGAACTTTTTAAGTTTATTTACTTTTATAAGCGAATACCTAGCGCGAAACGTTTGTTTTTTTTTTTTAAATATTTATCAATTTCAACTGTTTTAAAATTAATTTTCATCTGTCATTATATTTATATCTGTCATTATATTATTTTATATTTTCGTATAAATAGATGGCATGTTTTAATTTAATATTGTTTAATAAATTTAATTTTCATTTAATTTTAATTTATTTGGTGTGAATTTTCTCATTACATTTCATATTTAAATAAACTTTTACTGTTCAAATTCTTTAAAATAAAAAAATTTACTTAAATAAAAATTGACGAAATTTCCAAATGTTTAAAATTTTTTCAATAATTATTTTCAGGAATTCAATTATTATACAAAATTTCAATAATTATGTCAAATAAAATATTTAAATGCGTAGATAATTAATTATTTTTCCACAAAAAATAAATTAAAATATTTGAATTTGAAATTTTCAAAAAAAAAAAAATTATAATTGGAAACTTTCTGAAATTAAAATGTAACTTCTCCAAAATTAAATTATTTTATAATTCGTACCTAAAATTCTTCCTTAATAAAATTAAAAATAAAATATGTTAAATAAAATATTTAAATGCGTATATTATTTATTTTTCCACAAGAAATTAAATTAAAATATTTTAATTTGAAATAATTTAAAAACAAATTATAATAATATTCAAAACTTTCAGAAATTAAAATATTTCTGAAAATTGATACCACAACTTCTCGAAAATTAAATTATTTTATAATTCGTACACAAAATCAGAGACAAAATTTTTCTCTAATTAAATTCTTTTTTAAAAATTTTTCACAAATTTTTTTAAAAAATTCATTATTATTAAAAAAAAATGTAATAAATTCCACTAAAAAGAGTAATATTCAATTGTTTTCAATTCAATTTCACGAAATTTCGATTATTTGAAGATTTTTTAAAATTAATTTTGTATTCAAAAATTAAATTAATTTCAAACTAATTTAAATCCAAATTTAAAAAAAATCCTTTAAAATTTTTAAATAAAATTATCCTAATTTACAAAAAAAATTTGAATTTGTAACCTTCTGTAATTTTTAATTATTTATTAATATTTTTACTATATAACTCTTCTAATATTTAATTATTTTTACAATTTTGAACTAAAATTCACCTTTTAATTAATTATTATAATTATTTATAATAATTTTGAGAAAGTTCTTTGAGAGTTTAATTATTCAAAAAAGAAAATGAAGTTCTCTTAAAATTTGTCTAAAATTCAATTGTTCTTACAATTTCTAATTAACAAATCTTTTTCGATTATTATTAATTTTCAATTTGTGTTTACAATTTCTAATTACCAAATCTTTTTGGATTTATTTTTAATTTTCAATTTGTTTTTTGGTTCTTCCATTTTCAATTTTACAAAAATTTAACCTGACTGTATTATTTACTAAAATTATTTTCTCAATCAATTCTTTAATAATTTTCATATACAAGAATTTTCGTTAAAGACACTACAAAAAAAATTTGAATTTTGGAGAAGTTACAAATAAATGCAGAAATTAAATTATTTTCAAAAATAATAAAATTCTTCACAGAAATTCAATTATGTTCAAAAATTTTTTTAAATTCTCGTCAAAATTTCAATTATATTTATAAATAATGAAATTTTTATCCGAAATTCAATTATTTTCAAAAATTTCAATAAAACTCTTGGCAAAATTTAAATTATTTTCAAAAATTTCCCTCAATTGAATGACTTTTTTTTAAAGGGATTCAATTATTTTCATAAATAATAAAATTCTTTATAGGAATTCAATTATTTTCATAAATAATAAAATTCTTTATAGGAATTCAATTATTTTCCTAAACAATAAAATTCATTGCAGAAGTATTTGTAATAAAATTTTAATTGAATTCTTCGAAAAAATTCAATTCTTTAAAAATTTGTTGCGATAAAATTATTTATGAGAATTCAATAATTGAATTCTCAAAAATTTTAATAAAAAATCTTCAAGTGTAAATTTTATAAAAATGAAAATTAATTGAAATTGTCATTTTTTAAAAACATTTTATAAAATAATTGAAATTCTTCCAGAAATTTTTTTATTTATGAAAATAATTCAATTTTTGTGAAGAATTTTTTTATTTTTGAAAATAATTGAATTTTTGTGAAGAATTTTATCAAAAATGTTAAAAATAATTCCGATTTTATAGCGAAAAAGTAAAAACGTGGCTTTTTCACATGTTTCATTATTTATTTTGGACGTTTTTATTTATTTTTGATTTTTTGACTTTGGACATTTTTTATTTTAGATTTTTTGTACTTTGGACTTTTTTCCTTGGTCTTTCCGATCTGAATTTATGGAATTGGATTTTTTGTCCTGTAATCCTTTGAATTGTTTTATCATAATTTTTTAAGATTCAATTACCTTCAAAAGAAAATAAATTAAATTTTTTTTTAAATTTACTATTTTTTTTAGAAATTATTAAAATTTTAGAGAAATCATTTTTAATTAAATTTCTTCAAAAATTTGATTATTTTTTAATATTTTTTAAAAACTCAATTATTTTTCAAAGATTTAATCAAATTTCAATATTATTTTAAAAAAATTTTACCGAAAATTTCAATTTTTTGGACATATTTTAATTGTATGTAATTGTAAAAATATTTTCTTTCAATATTGTCAAAATTGTAAAAAAAAATCACATTTCTCGACAACAGATACATATTAATATCAAACAATCCGATATAAAATTTTAAAAAATTAAATAAAATTCATAGCAAAATTTTAGTTAGTTAATTTTAACATTTTTTTTAAATTCTCTTTAAAATGGCAATTATTTTTATAAATAATGAAAATCTTCTCCGAAATTCAATTATTTAAAAAAAAATTTAATAAAATTCTTGTCAAACTTTCAATTATCTTTATAAATAATAAAATTCTTCTTTGAAATTCAATTATTTTCAAAAGTATTAAAATTCTTCGCAAAAATTCAATTATTTTCACAAATTTGAAATAAAATTCTTCTTACGAATTCAATTATTTTCAAATATTAATAAAAATATTTGCAATAATTCAATTATTTTTAAAAAGTTTAATAAAATTTTACGCAGAAATTCAATTATCTGCCAAAATTAATAAAATTATTCGCAGGAATTCAATTATTTTTTAAAATTAATAAAATTCTTTACAAGAATTCAATTATTTTTAAAGAACTTTAAAATTCTTGGCTTTAAAATTCTCAGAAATTAAATTATTTGCCAAAATTAATAAAATTCATCCTAGAAATTCAATTATTTTCAAAAGTAATAAAATTCTTCTGCAAAATTCAATTACTTCCTAATGTTTTATAAATTTCTTCCCAATAATTCAACTATTTGCATAAAAAATAATTAAAAAATTTTTTTTTTTATAAAGTCATATAATAATAATTAATTAATGATTTTATCACTCGGTTATCTTTAATTATTATTAAACATGAAGACATCGATTGCTCTGAGTCGAAAACTCGGAGTGATCGATTTCTTCATGTTTTATATAACAATTTTTTATAAGTTGTTTAATTTCAAAAAGTTTTGAATTAGAATCTTTTGAAGAATTTTAATTCCTATGGAAAAATTATAATTAAATATTTATTTAAAAAAGAAGTTATTGATGTTTTAGAAAAATTTGAAAGAAATTTGTAAATAAATGTAACAGAACATTTCTTTGACTCAAACTTTTTACTTTAAATTTTTTCACAAAAAAGTCGAAAAAGTCGCACAATCCGAGCCCTGAAAATTTATTATAAATATTTTTAAAAGATTAATTTTAAGAATTTATTTTTAAAAATGTTTTTAAAATCGACTAAAGCGACTATTTTGGCTCGTTAAAACCGATCCGAGGTCTGCAGTAGGTAATGAATTTTATTTTTAAAAATAGTCTTTTTTTTTTTTTATAATTTAACTCCCCTTGAAGTTTTTGTTTTTTTTTTTTTGTAATAACAATCTGGGAAAAAATTAAAGTTCCAATAAGAGCTGAATAAGAATCAACTGACAGTTTCTATTTTCAATTGAAAATTTGAAAATTTACACGAATCCTTCGCCACCTACAGTGATGTACAGAGTACTAGCTTTCATACTTCCGACAAATCGCAGCAAATACTTTTTACTTTTTAAAGTGAATTGAGTGAAGTACATGCATGGAGAGAGCATTAGTCTCCTGCTGGTCTATTTTCCATGAGTTCACCAGGCACAGATGGTTCTGTGTCTGCATTCGACAGACGAAAAAAATAATGGCTGGGGGCGTACAATTATAATGTGCATGCAATATTTACTAGTTTCGTTCAACTTTTACACTTGTAGTGTTTCGTGATGATGTGCTTTCAAGTAATATTAGAAACGTCATCAATTAATGATATACAGAATTTACTTGTTTTCAAACTTAATAAATTCATTTGAAAGGGTATTAAAAAAAAAAAGAGTGTTTTATATATGACCCTCAACAGGAACTACTGCGTGCATCCAACTACATCAACAATGTCCAATTATCGTTAATAAAATATATTCATAAACGAGTGTCATTTATACTATCAAATAAAAGTCATGGAAGCTGTCAATGGAGAACTCGAGACAAAGTACCAGAAAATTGCCACAGAATATTCCAAGGTAATTTTTTCATTTCTTTATTTTCACTTCTTTATTATATGCAATGCAAATAAATTTTATTATTTTTACAATAAAATAAATTGCTTGTAATTAATAAATTTGCGGTTTCTATTAATATACAAGTTTTAAAATCATATGCATCGTAGATGCAGAAAATTAACCCGTTTGAAAACATAACCTCTAATTATCGTGAATCAACATTTTTTTTTTATTGTTCCTGAAAATTGTTTCTTTATATAACAGATTTTATGATTCATTTTTTCAAATATTCTCCTCAAGATTAAGAAATATTTTCTAAATATTCTTTCTGATTTCTGATCCATCTATAATGTACAGGGTTGTCATAAAAATTTAATTTTGTTTTTCCCTGATTTTCCAGACAAAATTTTAACTTTTTTTCTGAATCTAAAAAATATTCTGCGATTCACTCGAAAAATTATTAGATTCCCAAAAAATGTTCTATTGGTTTATTTACGAATTTCCTTAATTGTAAAATTATTCAAAAACACCAATAACTTAATTTTCAAATAAATTTGTAACTATTTTTTCATGGGAACTATGATTTTCAAAATTTCTAATTCGTAGGTACCTTTTAAAATTCAATAACTTATAATAATTTAAAGGTGACCAAGTGATAACATCCTTAATTTATATTATGAAATAACAAGATGGTTACTGTAACTTTTTCAAAATTATGTTCATCATTTCAATTCAATTATTATTTCCTACAATTTATAAATAAAATTCTTCTTTAAATCAATATTAATAATTTTTTGAAAACGATCTTTGTGAATGTTCAAATCCATTTAATTCAATTCTTTCTAAAAATAGCAATTATTAGTAACTTAATCTAAAAATCAATTATTATCTAAAACTATAACTGAAATTAATTTTTAAATCAATTTTTATTAAAAAATTCTTCGAGAATTCAATTATTTAACTATAAAAATAAATAATATTTATTGAATAATTGAATTTTTTTTAAAATTAAAATCTTATACATAATTTTATTAACAAATTTTTAAATAATTGTATTCCTTCGATGAATTTTAATAATATTTTTATTAATAATTACATTCCTCATCGAATTCGATTAAAAGTTTATTAAAAATAATTAAAATTCTGCGATGGGTTTTACTGTTTATGAAAACAATTGAATTCCTATAAAGAATTTTATTTATTAAAATAATTGAATTATTGCAAAGAAATTTATTTATATTTTTTTTTAAATAATTGAATTGTTTTGAAAAATTTTATTAAAATAGTATAGATATTGAAAATCATTCAATTGAGAAACATTTTTTAAAAAATAATTCAAATTTAGCTAAGAGTTTTATTAAAATTTTTGAAAATAATTGAATTTTGGAGAAGAATGTTATTATTTATAAAAATAATTGGAATGTTGACGAGAATTTTAAAAAACATTTGTAAATAATTTAATTTTTGCAAACATTTGTCCCCATTTCAAATTTCAATTATTTCTAAAAATTTACGCTACAATGCTTTTAATATTCAATAATTATAAAATAAAATTTTAACTGAAATTCATTTTTAAATCAATTTTTCAAAGAAAATGCTTCGAGAATTCAATTATTTAAATACAAAAATAAACAATTTTTTGAATAATTGAATGTTTCTTAAATTTTAATTCGCATAAAGAATTTTATTAACAAATTTTTAAATAATTAAATTTTTTCAACGAATTTTAATAAAATTTTTAAGAATAATTAAATCCCTGAAAAGAATTAAAATTTTTTTTTAAACAATGGAATTACTGCGAAGAATTTAATGCCAAATTTTTAAATATTTGAATTTTTCTAAAAAAAAATTATGCAAATTCTATTTTAAATAATTGAATTCCAATGAAATTTTTATTTGTTAGGAAAATTGTTGAATTAAGAAAATTTTTTGAAAATAATTGAAATTTTGCCATGAATTTTATTAAAATGTGATTGAAAAATAATTGGATTTTATTACTGTTAAAAATAATTGAATTTTGCAATGAATTTTATTAAAATTCCTGAAAATAATTGAATTTTGTAAAAAAATTTTGCTATTCATTTATAAAAATAATTGAAATGTTGACATTTTTTTTTAGATTTTTGTAAAATAATTGAATTTCTGCAAAGAATTTTATTAATTTTGAATTAATTAAATTCTTGTGATGAATATTGTTATTCATGAAAATAATTGAATTTCGAGGATGAATTTTATTATTTATGAAAATAATTAAATTCCTCCGAGGAATTTTACTATTCATAAAAATAATTGAATTCTTCCAAAGAATTTTATTAATTTTGAGAATAATTCAATCGTTTCGAAGAATTTTATCAGAATTTTTGAAAATATTTTAATGTTTGCGTAGAATTTAATTAAAATTGTATTTCAATAATTGATTTAATTGATTTCTTTTAGAAAATCTTATTAAAATCGTAGATATTAAAAATTAATTTGAATTGAGGAAAATTTTTGCGAATAATATTGAAATTTTGCCAAGAATTTTATTTTAATTTTTGAAAATAATTGGATTTTAGAGAAAAATTGTATTATTTATAAAAATAATTGAATTTTTTACGAGAATTTAAAAACATTTTTCAAATTACTTGAATTTTTGTAAACTTTTTTTTTCAACTTTTTCAATTATTTCTAACAATTTTCGCTATAATGCTTTTAATATGCAATTATTATCTAACATTTTAACTAAAATTCATTTTTAAATCAATTTTTATTAGAAAATTCTACTGGAATTCAATTATTTAAGTACAAAAATAAATAATTTATTGAATAATTAAATGTTTCTTAAAATTCAATTCCCATAGAGAATTTTATCAACAAATTTTGTAAAGAATTGAATTCTTTCGACGAATTTTAATAAAATTTTTGTTACGTTTTTCGAGGAATTCAATTAAAATTGTATTGAAAATAATTAAACTTCTGCAATGAGTTTTATTGTTTAAAAATTTTTTTTTTTTTTAAATAATTCAATTCTTTTCGAAAATTTTATTAAAATAATATTTATTAAAAATCATTGAATTGAGGAATATTTTTGAAAATAATTGAAATGTTGACAAGAATTTTATTAAAATTTTTCAAAATAATTGAATTTCAGAGAAGAATTTTATTATTTTTTAAATATAATTGAACTGTTGACGAGAATTTAAAAAAAATTTTGAAAACAATTTAATTTTTGCAAATATTTGTATCTTTTTCAAAATTCAATTATTTCTAAAAATTTATGCTATAGGTAATACTTTTAATATTCAATTATTATCTAAAATTATAACTAAAATTCATTTTTAAATTAATTTTTCTTAGAAAATTCTTCGAGAATTGAATTATTTAAATACAAAAATAAATAATTTAGTGAATAATTGAATGTTTGTTAAAATTGAATTCTCATAAAGAATTTTATTGCAACAAATTTTTAAAGAATTGAATTTTTTCGAGGAATTCAATTAAAATTGTATTAAAAATAATTGAACTTCTGCTATGAGTTTTATTGTTTTTAAAAATAATTGAATTCCTATACAGAATTTTATTTTATTATTGAAATAATTGAATTATTGCGAAGAAATTTGTAAACAAAATTTTAAATAATTGAATTTCTGTGAAATTGTTTTTTTTAAATAATTCAATTCTTTTGGAAAATTTTATTAAAATAGTATATATTGAAAATCATTGAATTAAGGGAAATTTTTAAAAATAATTGAAATTTTACCATAAATTTTATTAAGATTTTTAAAAATAATTGAATTTTTGGAGAAGAATTTTAATATTTATTAAGATAGTTGAATTCTTTCAAAGAATTCCATTTAAATTTTTTAAATTGAAACTAAATTAAAAATTAATTAAATTTAATTAAATTAATTAATTAACTTAATTAAACTAAACTAAAATTTCAACTGAATTGAAGTTAAAATTTTTCAAAAAAGTTACTTTGGTAAATGATTTATTAG
Source organism: Leptopilina syphax (assembly GCA_032872505.1). Lineage (NCBI taxonomy): Eukaryota > Metazoa > Arthropoda > Insecta > Hymenoptera > Figitidae > Leptopilina > Leptopilina syphax. The sequence continues at coordinate 4,825,687 of CM065475.1, forward strand.
TTATAACTTTATAGCAGTTCTTCAAAAGAATTAAGTTATTTAAAATAAATTATTGTCAAAAATAGAAAAAATGTAAGGTTTTTTTTAGAATTCGTGATAAATTGATAGTTTGTGAGTCAAACAAAAAGACACAAAAATTCAGAATTTTCTCATAAATTTTAAAAATTTGATTTTTATAAAATTAACAAAGTAATGTTTATTTTTCACTATCTTTACAGATTCGTGCGCAAGCAAAAATTTTAAAGACAGCCGTGATTGAGGAGCAAACACGTAATGCAGACATTCGTGAACAACTGAAAGAAAAAGAAGTGGAACTTCGTCGTGCCGAACAAGAATTGGACAGTCTTTCATTTCGTAATCAACAGCTCACTAAACGAATTACCGTATTACAAGAGGAATTAGATAAACTCCAAACGAAACCAAAACAAAAACGCAATAAATCATCAACAGAGAATAAGACTCAGCAGCCTCATTCGCAAAATCATATTCTCGATGAGGAATTTCAAAAGAAAATTATCGAAAATGCTCAATTATTATCGCTAATTGCCGATAAGGATAATGAAATAGATGCATTGAGAGAGGAGATTAAATTCTTTGAAAATAAATTAACACACTGCGAAAAAACGAAATTAACATTAGAGGCGCATTATCGTGAAATTATTGATAAATTTGAACGTGAACGCGATGATTTACAGAGGAAATTGAGCGAGAAACAAAAGCAAGAGGAAACAGTTTCATGGTCAAGTGGCGAGGGTAAACGTGAGGGCTGTGATTATGATTTGAGAATAGGAATAATAAATCATCGTCAGAATGATCATTCGCCACTATCGTCGCCATCGGCATCGCGAAGATCATCGAAATCAACGCTAGAAATGGGCCCGAGAAAACAATGGCTACCAACGCAGGAGGACAATAGCGATGATTATGATTTCACTAAACCACTGGAACTTGAAAAAGAATTGAATCACTGGAAAGCGCAATATAATATTTTAAAACTCAAATACGATGAGATTGTGGTTAAGGAAAGTTTAGAAACACACATGGCCGATAATGATTCTCTGCAGCCTATTGAGATTAATAATATGGTAATTTTTATTAATTATACAAATTTTATTTATGTTTCATCACATGGAATGAAAGGAATAAAAATTCTCATCATTCCTTTCATCGAATAGTTGAATTTACAAAGTGGAAAATATAAAAAAAGCTCAGAAATATTGAAAGCAATTCGTTAGCTTAATTATTTGCTTTTTTTATTTTTAACAAACAAAAAATTCAATCCTTTGAAATTTTTTTTAATGTTCCTAAGTTTAAATTACTTAAAGGATCATAGATTTATAAATTTTTACCCTTTTGACTCTAAAAATGATTCAATTCATCAAAGTTTGAATTTATCAACATTTTTCATCGATTTAAAATTTACTTGGTCCAAATTTCCAATTAATCTAAATTTAAATGACTTGAAACTTCTTAATTAAAATTTTAATCGATAGAAATTTAAATTCATTCTAATTCTAATTAATCTTCACTTCAATTAATTCAAAATTCAATTTCTTCAAATTTTTATCTATTCAAACATCAATTTATTAAAATTTTGATCTATTCGAAATTAAATTTATTCAAAATTGTATCTATTCAAAATTCAATTTGATCAAATTTTTATCTATTCAAAATTCAATTTATCCAAATTTTTATCTTCTCAAAATACAATTTCAGGGTTGCCACAAATATTTAATTTTATTTCCCTGATTTCTAGACAAAATTTTCACTTTTTCCCTGACCATAAAGAATATTCTGATTCACTCTAAAAATTATTAGATACTCAAAAAAAAAAAAAAATTTTATTTTTTATTACATTTATTTACAAATTTCTTAAATTGTAAAATTATTCGCAAACATCAATAACTAAATTTTTAAATAAGTATTTAATTATTATTTTTCCATGGGAATTAAAATTCTTCAAAACATTCAAATTCAAACATCTTTTAAGAATATCTTCATGTTTTATAAAAATTTTAATTTCCTTAAAATTTTTCAAAAAAAAAAAAAATTAAATTATTTACAAAAATTTTAATAAAATTCTAAGCAAGAATTCAATTATTTTCATAAATAATAAAAAATTCTCCACATGGTTTCAATTATTTTTAATGCAATTTTAGATAAATTTCTCGAAAAATAAAATTATCTTCAACAATTTTTTGCAAGAATTAAATTAGGTACATTTCACAAATAATGAAATTCTTCGCTGAAATTCAAAAAATTTCAAAATTTACATTTTTAATACAAGTTTTCAAAAGAATATTCTAATTATTTAAATAAAATGTAATAAAATTCGTTGCATAAATTCAATTATTTTTACAAGTAATAAAATTTTTCACATGAATTCAATTATTTAAAAAAAAAATTGATAAAATTCGTTGTAAGAATTTCATTATTTTCATAAATTATAAAATTTTTCTGAGGATTTCAATTATTTATAGTGCAATTGAAAGGAAATTTCTAGAAAAATGGAATTATTCTCTTAATTTTTTTGTAAGAATTTAATTACATTTCACGAATATAATGAAATTCTTGGTTGAAATTGAAATATTTTCAGAATCTACTTTTTTAATAAAAGTTCTCAAAAGAATTCAATTATTTAAAAAAATGTAATAAAATTCGATGCAGAAATTCAATTATTTTCATAAATAATAAGATTCTTTACATTATTTCAATTATTTAAAAAAAATTTGAAAAAATTCATTGCAATAATTCAATTACTTTCATAAATTAATAAAATTCTTCATAGGATTTCAATTATTTTTAATACAATTTTAAGTAAATTCTTCGAAAAATGAACTGTTTTCAAAAATTTTGTTAAAATTCTTCGAAAGAATTCAATTATGTATTTTATCAATTATGTATTTTTAAAAATTCATGCTACAATGCTTTTAATATTCAATTATTATCTAAAATTTTAACTAATATTAATTTTTAAATCAATTTTCATTGGAAAATTCTACGAGAATTCAATTATTTAAATACAAAAATAAATAATTTAATAAAAATAAATAAATGTTTTTCGAAACTAAATTATCATAAAGAATTTTATCAACAAATTTTGAATTTTTTCGAGAAATTTTAATAAAATTTTCAAGAATAACTAAATTTTTCAAGGAATTCAATTAAAATTGTATTAAAAATAATTGAAATTCTATGATGAATTTCATTATGCATGAAAATAATTGAATTTTTGTAAAAAAAAATGTTATTGTTTTTGAAAATACATAATTGAATTATTGCAAAGTTTGCTTAGAATTTTATCAAGAATTTTTTTTTTTTAATAATTTAATTCTTTTGAAAAATTTTATTAAAACTGTAGATATTGTAAAATCATTGAATTGAAAAAATTTTTGGAAAATAATTGAAATTTTGCAAAGAATTTTATTAAATTTTTTGGAAAATAATTGAAATTTGGAGAAGAATTTTATTATTTTTGAAAGATAATTGAATTTTGACGAGAATTTTTTTTTAATTTTTAAACATATTTGAATTTTTGCGAAGAATTTTATTACTTTTGAAAATAATTGAATTTCTGCAATTATTTGTGTAAAATTTGACTCATTTTAATTTTTAATAATCATTAATTCAATTCATTGAAGCTTAAAATTGTAATTGCTCGAAATTTAAATTAATTCTAATGCTAATTATTCTTTACTTTAATTAATCCGAAATTCCATTCGTCCAAATTTCAAATCTATTTAAAATATCAACCCAAAAATTTAATTTAAATTATTTTGATAATTTGTTACTTTTTTCATCTTTTTCATGATTTAATTAGTTTTTGAATGTAATATTGTTTCTTTCTTGTAAAATTTAAATTTATTAATATAAAATGCAAATAAAAGTTCAGAAATGTAGAAAAAGAATTAGTGGATGAAGAAGAAATTTTTTTTACTATTTCTGAGCTTGAATTAATTGAAAAAAAATCAAAATTTAAAAATTTTTATATTTTGTTTTCATAAATCATTCAATTTACCAAAATTTTTCGTCGATTTAAATTTACTTGTTCCATATTTCCAATGAATCTAAATTTAAATTACCTGAAGTATTTCTTGTCTGAAATAATAATCAATCGAAATTTAAATACATTCTGATTCTAATTTATCTTTACTTCAAGTAATTCAAAATTTTATATATCCAAATTTTTATCTATTCAAAGTATAGGTAATTTCAAAAATTATTATTTATTAAATTATTTATTAATTTTCACTTTAATCAAATTTTACAAGATTCTAATATTAAAATCAATAAAAATTTCAATTTTATTAAAATTTTAAATTTAATTCGATTTTCAAGTGATTCAATTTGATTTTGAGCGAAAAAATTAATGAATATAAAGCATTTACATTTACAAATATTTTTTTTATCAACTTACCAACTAGTTAGAAAGAGTTTTATTTGCAATTTCTAAAATATTATTTTCTAAATTTGGAAACAAACAAATTTTCAGATTGGGAGATTAACAACACCATTTGCTGTCCCTGAAGAAATCGAGGCGAGGGAAGCAAAAATTAGAGAATACTTTTTACGAGAAATAGATAAACTAGTAACTGAAAAACACCTTTGTCACGTCAAAAATCTGGCAATTGCTACCAATGTAAGTGAAAATTTACTTAAACAAAATAACCTTTTTATTTTTTATGAGAGTGTGAAAAATTACCAGCAACAATTTCAATACAAAATAAAATATAAAAACTTCGGAAAAAATATTTCAAAATGAAAAAATTTTCCATTTTCTTTTCAGAACGAAGTAACGAACGTTCATTTAGATACAAGCGAGGCAAGAAGGGAAAAATGCGAAACAGAATTAAAAGAAACGCTCTCAAGTTGGAATAGATTACAAGAAGATAAGGAAGCTCAAGAAGGAAATTATAAATTACAATTGAGCACTATGAGCGAGCATCTTGCCAATATGAACGAAAAATTAATTCAACAAACCGAGGAGATTCAACAACTCAAATTTGAGCTTTCGAACAAAGTAATTCGACATTAAATATTTTTTCATTCTTTTTAATCAATTAATTTCCTAATATTTACAACCACATTTTTTTTTTCTTTAATTTAATTATTATTTATTATTATTATTTATTAAAAACGAATTTTTAATATTTTTCACTTTTCCAGAACACTAAAAGGGGAAAATAAAGACTAACACAAGTGTCGATTTAATCGGCAATCTGACACATTCCGTGATAAAAAAAAGAAGAAAAAAATTCTTGCTAACCAAGTTTTTATGTACATACTAAAAAAAAAATTACAGATGACTAGCAATGAATTCGATTTCTGCCGATCTTTACACTTGTAGTTATCTTTTGAATTCGATGTTTTTATTTATAAAATATTAAATAAATCTCTAAATGTTTATTTGTCTATTTCTCTTTTTTTAATCTCACTCTTTACTTTGAAAATTAAAAAAAAAAAAATTTCACGCATATTGAAAAAAGATCCAAAAAAGTAGGAGGAAAATATTACTACTATATTGGGACGTAATTTACAAAATTATATATTATAAATTATAATCTTCTAATAATTTCTTACCCTCTTCTTCCCGTAACAAAAACTTATTCATACAATTTAATAAAAATTTTAACACGAAACAATAAATTCTATACAAAATAGAATTGAATAAATTTGAAATATCAAATTTCAAATATATTCTTTATATAAATGTGTGTGTATTTAAAATATGCATCTTATTTTTAAAATAGTTTCAAATAATCACTTTCTTTCTTGGGACGACGTAGAAGACTAAAAAAAAATAATAATTTCGTCGAAAATTAATCTAATTTAACAGCAAAACTAACGCCACAGCTGCAACCTTGTTCAGCTAGAGGATTATTCGTTATTCTAAAAGCCGAACGAATTAATTCTTTGTGATATTCGACAGTTGCGCCTTTCACATATTCTAATGATGTTGAATCTATCACTATTTTTGCTCCATCTTTTTGGAAAATTCTGTAAATTCAAAATTTTAATGAATTTCAATGTTCAATAACAAAAGGATATAAAAATAATCGCTCAGAATTGCTACGGTTGGAGAAAAAGCAAAAAATTTTTTTTTCATTTTCAAAATATTCTAAAACAAGATCTTCTCAAGATCATCTTTTTGACAAGAATGTAAAAATTGATTTTTTTGTCAATTAAAATTATAATTAACTAACAAATAACTTAAATTTTTAAAAATAATTGAGTTCGTGTCAAGATTTTATGAAAATTTTTGAATATAATTGAATTTCTGCAATGAATTTTGTTATTGAATTCTGGACAAGAATTTAGCTAAAAAAATTTCAAATAATAGCTTTTCTGCGAAGAATTATATTATTTATGAAAATAATTGAATTTTTGCTCAAAATTGTATTATTTGTAAAAATAATTGAATTCTTGCATAGAATTTCATTAATATTTTTTATGACAAATTTTATGATTTGAGAAAACAATAGAAATATGATGAAGAATTTTAAGAAATTTTTGGAAAGTAATTTAATTGTTTCGAAGAAATTAATTAAAATTTTTGAAAATAATTGAATTCTTGCGAAGAATTTTATTTAAGTTTTTGGAAATAATTGGATTTTAGAGACGAATTTTATTTATCTATAAAAATAATTGAATTCCTCCGAGAAACTTCTCTTTAAAAATGTTTTGAAAGTAATTGAATTTCTGCTAAGAATTTTATAGAAATTTATGAAAATAATTGAATTCTTTAGAAAAATTTTGATAAAATTTCTAGAAAGAAATCAATTATATTCAATGCAATTTGAATTCAATTCATCGAAACTGTATTTAATTATTTTCAATACAATTTTAATAAAAATCCTCGAAAGAATTCAATTATTTTTAATAAATAATAAAATTCTTCGCAGACTTTCAATTAATTTTTAAATATTTTAAAAATATTCTTCTTTTTAAATTTGGTTATGATTTCAATTTTAAATAAATTTTCAATCAGATTCAATTAATTTAGAAAAATATTGAAATTGTTATTAATTGGATTTTTAATGTTTTCACTTCAACCTCTAACTTTTGATAAATAATATTTTTTTAATAGCGTAAATATTTTATAATTAACTTATCGATTGATTTTAACTTTAATTGTTTAAAATCTTAAAGTAGAATAAAATTTAAGTTTCCAATATTTGAAATTGAAATAAAATGAATTTGAGATTAATTTTGAAAAATAAATCGATTAAAATTTCCATTAATCGAAATAAGAATAATTTGTGATGTAAATCAAATATTTAATAAATTGAAAATTCATAGATTTCTCAATTTCGATCAACTGTTGATTTTACATTTTGATTAAAATTACAACGAATTAATATTTTTGTAAATTTAATTTTAAAAAATTATTCAGATTTGAATGAATTAAATTAAAAATCGATAAAAATTTACATAATTATAAAAATATAGTTAAATAAAAAAATAAAATAATATTAAATTATATTAAATAAAAAAATAGTTTTGTTCAAACACTTTTTTTTAAATTGAGGAAGAATTTGACGGACAATCAAAACAAAAGTTTGTCCAATGGCATAATTTTCTAATTTAAAAGAAAATACAAATTAAATTTTTAATTCCTTTTGGTGGAAAGGCGGAGAATTTAATTTTGAACATTTAAAACGATTGAAAATTGCATTTTAATAAAAATTACAATTTTTTGTCAATAAGAAACATTTGATAAAAACATTTGATAATATTTAGTTCATAAATAATTTCCTATTATTGACAAAAAATTACAATTTTTATTCAAATATAATTTTAAATTGTTCAAAATATAGAAAATTAAAGGCCTTACGCTTCTACCAAAATGAATTTAATATCTAATTTGTCTTTTTCTTTTAAAATATGAAATTATAACATTGGATTAAATTTCGTTCCGATTATTTGTCAGATTCAAAATTTGTATCAATCTAAATTGGAAAAAATTTATTTTGGAATTAATATTGAAATTTTAATCGTTTTAATAATTCAATTAATAATAAATATTCATCAAAATTTTATTTATCTCCAAATATAATAATATTTGGACATGAATAAAATTTTTAAATAAGAGGAAAAAAATTATACCTAAATTTTCGATTTTCTTAACAACTGAAAAATAATTTCCAAAATTTCTAATTTTTTGTTTTAGTGTTTTTAACACCGTAGCATCTCTGTGTCGATAAATTGCTACATTGATTGTTGATATTTACTTATCGTCGTCTTGAATATTGGAATCCAAGTCAAATTTATATTGAAATCCGGAACAACCTCCACCTTCAACGGTCACTCGTAAACAAGCTCCATTTTCCGAAATTTCTTTTAAACGTCTAACACAACTATCGCTAATTAGAAGTGCATCCTCAGATGTATTAACAGCAGTTTTGGCTGATGAATTTCGTTGAATTGAAACAGGAATATTTATTCTCGATGGCCTTAAAAAAGAAAATTTATAAATTTCAATAAACCTAGCAAAACGAAATTTATAATTTATTTAAAAAATAAATTTATTTATTACACTTTTATTTAAAAAATCGTTATTTTATTTACAACCAAATTATTTTAGAAAACATTTAACCCAAAACAAAAAAAAAACATTTAAATCCAATAATTCGATAAGTAAATAATACCATTAAATTAAATTGATTTTTATTCAAAATATCGAAACTTTTTGTTTAAATATTAAATTAAATTTGAATTGTATTTAAAATTATTTTATTATTTTTTAATAATTAATTGACATTCCGAAAAATAAGAATTAGAAAATTTTGTAGGTTATGAAAATAATTTTGAATGGAAAATTATCTCTTGCTGTTAAATATACATATAAGTACAAATTAAAAATAGTGGAAACTAATATATTATAAATCGTCATTCGAACGTGAGAAGAGAAATAGAATTTAAAGAATTTCGCTTATTTTTCAATGAAGGAGATTTTGTCAAGTTACTAAAGTGTTGTAAATAAAATAACAGAGAATACAGAAATAAAATTGAATTGTTTACTAACGTCAATAATCTTGAAAAGTATTGATTTGATGCGAAATTTGATGAAAGTCCCCAAACCGCTTTTGTCAGTTTCGCCATATTTATTTTTATTTCACAACAATAATTTCTGTATGTAGTTGTTGTATATAGTTGTTAAAATATATCGACTTGTTCATTTAACAACGTAATGAAACGCAAATTGTCGTAAATGTACTTAAATTGGTAGCACTGACAGTACGTAAATTCTCAAAGTTTGATTCGTTACCACCTTTCGCGCGTTATTTAAAATGAATTCAAATTTTTGAAAACGAATATTTTTTTGAAATTATATTGTTAACAACAATTCTTGTTAATCAATCGTTAAGTTTAAAAAAAATATAGTTACAAAACTATTTTCGAAATTGAAATTAATTAGCCAAAACTGCTTTTTTGTTTCCTAACTTTTTCAATACATTTTCTTTTTAAATATTTTCAATTTTAAAATTAATGTATTGAAAATCATTGAATTCTCGCAAAGAATTTTATCAAAAAATTTGATGTGTAATAAAATTCCTTCGAAGAATTTTATTATTTAGGAAAATAATTTAATTCTCGTGAGGAATTATGTTAAAATTTTCGAAAATTCTAATTAAATTCTTTTTGAAGAATTTCTTTGAATTTTTTAAAAATCATAATGGAGTTTTTATTTTTGTAAATTTTAATTAAAATTTTCTAAAATAATTAAATTTTATAAACAATTTCTATTAAGTTTTTAAAATATTCGTGTTTTTTTAAAATTGAAATTGAACATTTAATTATTGAATTTTATTAAAATTTTAGAAAACAAATGAATTCTTTTAAAAAGTTTTTAAAAAAAAATAAAATTCTTTTGTGAAATTTTTTTGTGTAATTGAATTTTTGCAATGAATTTTACTATTTATAAATAATAATTAAATTAATTTAAAAAATTTATTAAAATTTTTAAAATAATTAAATTTTTACCAAAAATGTATTAAAAATTTTAAAAAAGAAATTGATTTTTTTCATAAAAATGTTTTGTATTAAAAATAATTGAATTTCTGTTAAGAATTTTGTATTTATAAATATAATTGAATTTTCTTTCGTGATATTGTTTTGAAAATAATTGAAATTTTGCAAAGAATTTTACTGTTTTAAATAAAATTGATTTGTTTCGAAGAATTTATTAAAATTTTAGAAAATAATTGAATTTTTTCAAAAAAAAAAATTATAAATGTAAACAAAAAAATGAATTCTTTCATGAAATGTTATTAAAATTGTATTCAAAATAATTTTAATTGAAATTTTGGAAAGAGTTTTACTATTTATAAATATAATTGAATTTTTTCGAAGAATATATTAAAATTTTTGGAAAATAATTGAATTCTATTGAAATTTTTATACCAAATTAAGAAAAAAAATTGAATTCTTTCGAAAAATTTTTTTTGAAAATAATTCAAATTTTGCAGTGAATTTTACTATTTATAAATAAAATTGAATTCTTTCGAAGGATTTATTAAAGTTTTTTAAAATAATTGAATTTTTATGAAAAATATGAAAAATTAAAGAAAATTGAATTACTTTCATGAAATGTTATTAAAATTGTATCAACAATAATTGAATTTTTTTTTAAGTTTGAATCTGAAATTATTCAAAAATTCATATTTGAAAATAAAAAATAAATTTTATATATTTCGACAATATTAAATTTTTTTAATATTTGCCTTTTATTAAAACTGTTTTTGTAATTTCTTATTCAATTAATTATTCCTATCGTTAACTTTCAACGAATTTATTTAAAATTTTATTTAAGAAAATTTTTTCTTAGATTAAAAATTAGAAACTGGATATAAAAATATTAAAAAACTTTTTTTTTATGAAAATTCTCATAAACAGATGGAAATTTATTTTTACAAAATATATTGCAATTTTTTTTAAATTTAGAAAACGATTTAAAATTCAATTAATGGTTTTTAAAATTTTAATTAATTTTTCAATTAATCATATGAGATTTTTTTTACTTAACATAAAAATCTAAAATATCAATATCTGAATTCTGAAAAAAGTTAAAAAAAAAAAATAGTAAAATAAAAGTCACTGAAAATTTATAATTAGAAAAGAAGTAAATAAAATTATAAAAGTTACCTTAGTTGGAAATGGAAAAAAGCAAGATTGGAATCTTTCCAAACTTCATTCAGCACTTTGCACACAAGCACACGAAAATAAAATTACTGGATTTAAATTAATTTAACAAAAATTTTAAAATATATAATATTAAAAATTATAAATTTAATTAAAAAGAAGACAAATTTAAAATTAATTTTTAACTTTCCAAAAAAATTACTGAATTTCTTGAAGTTTTTATATAACAATATATTTAAATTAGCTGTTTTAAATTCGCGAAATTTATTTTCAAAAAAACTAAAAACGCGCACTGAATTTAAACTTTTTTTTTCATTTGTCTACATTGGTTTAAAAAATTCACAATTTGAAATTTTGATTCCCTTTTCCTGCATTTTTTTTGCTTTTTTGCTTCTCATTTTCCACAGACGACGCTGAAAAATAAAACAAACATTTTTATTAATTAATTTCGTTTATTTGATAGGTATAAATGAGAAATAATCGTTTAAAAATCATTTTCAATCATGAATTTACAAATTAGAAAAAATTAACGTAACTATCAGCAAAATATTTTTTCATACCTCAGGCACAAAATAGACGCTTTTATTTGCAAATGATTTGTTAAAAAATAAAAAAAAATTTTCAGAAGATAATTTTCCGAAAAGAAATATGTGCAACAAAATAACAATTTTTTTGATTATGGCAAAAATATTTAATAATTTGCTATAAATGAACATTTTTATTTAAAGAGAAATTTTTCATTGGTTGCTATTTTGTATTTACAATAATGACGTCGAGCGTCGAAAATTTGACAATAATTTTATACAATAAAATTTGTATAGTAAAAAATTTTCATAGAAAAAGCTTTCTTTTATACTAATTATCATGAAATTTCAAGAAATTTAAGAAAAAATTCAAGGATTTTAGCGATTTCATCGGATTTTTATGTAACAATGTTTCGCGGCCATGTTTTTTCGCAACAATATTGACAAAGACGAAAAGTCAACAATCACGACTATCGAAATATTTGGAAAATAGTGAAAATTTTAAAATAATGCAATTTTCGTTGAAAAGTCTATTGATTTCCGAAGATTTGCACAATTTCCGAAGAAAATTGCAAGATTTAAAAAAAAATTTTCCCGATATCGACGTAGCAATCGAGGATTTTTGTCTTTTGTCAGTGCAAAGTATATGACCTTGACAAAAATCAATTTTACTTATTTATACAAATGTTACGTCCATTCTTACCAAACATTTTTCAAATAATAATAATAATGTTTCGTCACTATTGTGACATGGATATTTAACAGGATTGAAGAAAAATCTTGTTAAAACTGATAAAAAATTCAGGAGATACTTACAACAAAGAGACACTGCACAGCAGGCTGCAGGAGGCCGAAGGAAACAAGTGAACTATATGCCGCGATGTAATTGGCTGTTTGGAAAATTTCTAAAATGGCCGACTTGAATGTAACGAGCTCTCTGATTGGCTGACAAGAGCTACCTGCGCCCTCTGGTCCTCTTTTCACGAAGCTGTCAAGTTGTCACAATAATACGTTAAATCCGTTAAACAGTAAACAAATTATTTCAATTTATACAAATAAATAATGTCTGATTTGTTTTAATAGTAGTGCACGCAAGAGGAAATTTGAAAAAAATGCGTTCTGAATATTTCAAGTTTTTGTTTTATACGCAAATTGTATGTTTGAAACGATTGAAACTGTTATTATGAAATTGGTACAGGAGCGGAAGAAAGAGGAAAAACGTTATTTTCTTTATTTACACTTTTGAGTTTTATTTTACACATTTACATCAAATATTTGTAAGTAGAATTTTTCCGTTTTTTATAATTTACTGTTTATTTCTTTGAAAATACTAAATTTGTGGATTTATCGTGATTTACATCGACTGAATTTTATAGAGGTTATGTTTTTATTTTTCAAAATCCTTCCTTGTTTGTAAGTATATATATAAATATTTCACAAGGATAAATATTTTTTTATTTATTTAAATTAAAAATTATAATATTGTGTTAATTTATTAATATTTGTGTGATATTTAATTAACGTTGACATAACGAGGTTACAATAAAATTTGTTTGTTTACATTCGATATACTTTTATTTTTACTATAAAAATTTCTACTTTATAAATAAATAAAATAAATGTTTATTTGAATTTAAACTTTAAATACTTGTTTCATATTTATAAGTATTTATTTATAATACAAAGTTATTTTATTTAAAAAATAACACAAAAGTTTTTATCGTTTTTATTCATTTTTATTTTTTCTGTTTTTAATACTGGAAAACATTAAATTTAATAATTCAAATTCTTTTGAAATTATAGTTAATTATTAAAAATAATGTATTTAAATTGAAGAATTTTAGACAAAAACACTAAAAAAGAATTAAATTTTTAAAAATTTACAAATTATTGCAAAAATTCAATTATTTTCAAAAATTTGAATAAAATTCTTGTTAAAATTTTAACTATATTCAAAATTTTTCAAACGAATTCAATTGTCTAAAAAAATTTTAATAAATAAAATTCTACGATAACATAATTATTTTCAGAGATAATAAAACTTTTACAGAAATTCAATTATTTACAAATTTTTTATAAATTTCTTCGCAACAATTCCATTACTTTCATAAATAATAAAAATTTAACAGGAATTCCATTATTTTCGAAAATAATAAAACTTATCCCAGAATTTCAATTATATATTTTTTAATACAATTTTAATCTAATTCCTTGAAAAGTGCAATTATTCTTAAAAAAGTTTATTAAAATTCGTACAAAGAATTCAATTATTTTCACAAGAATAACAATATTCATCACAAGAATTCCATTATTTGCAAAAGTAATAAAATTCTATTATTTTCAAAAATTTTAATAAAATTCTTCGCAAACATTTAATTATTTTCATAAATAATAAAACTTTCATAGGAATTCAATTTGCAAAATTTTTTTAAAATCCTTCGCAATAATTCAATTATTTTCGTAAATAGTAAAATTTTTCTCCAAAATTCAATTATTTTCAAAAATTTTCTTGATTTTTAATATATTCTATTATTGTAATACAATTTACAAAAGAAATTAATTTTAAAAAAAGCTTTTAATAAAATTCTAAGATAGTATTTAATTATTTTCAGAAATAATAAAATTTTCACAGGAATTCAATTAATTTAGAATAACAATTTCAAAAAAAATTCGAAAAAAATCAATTATTTAACAAAATTTTGATACAATTCTTCACAATAATTCCAATACTTTCACTAATAATAACATTTTTCATGGAAATTCAATCATTTACAAAAATTTTTGAGAAAATTCTAAACAAGAATTCAATTATTTTCATAAATAATAAAAGTCATCGAAGAATTTAAATTATTTTTAATACTGTTTTAAATTAATTAATCGAAAAATTCAATTATTTCCAAAAATAACAAAATTTGTCACAAAAATTCAATTCTCTTTGAACATTTTAATAAAATTTTTCGCAATAATTCAATTATTTTCATAAATAATAAAATTCTTCTCAGGAATTCAATTATTTTTAAAATTTTGATAAAATTCTTTATGAGAATTAAATTTTAAGAAACATTCAATTATTCAATAAATTATTTATTTTTGTATTAAAACAAATTGAATTCTCGTAGAATTTTCTAATAAAAAATTGATTTAAAAATTAATTTCAGTTAAAAATTTTAGATAATAATTGAATATTAAATGCATTATAGCTTCAATTTTGGAAATATTTCAGACTAAAATCTTCAAAAATTTGAATTTTTCATACTTTTAACTAATAATTCTGTTAGAATTAATTTCTTTGAAAAAGTTTAATTGATTTATTTTTTGAAATTATTTGAAGTTTTTATTTTCTAATATTTAAAAATAATTGATTTAAAGAAGAATTTTAGTTAAAAATTGTAGAAAATAATAATTGAATTAAAATGATGAAAATAATTTTGAAGAAGTTAGAATAACAATATTTTTATATTATAAAATAATGAATTTATCATTTGGCCATTTTTATTTATTATAAAACATGAAGAAATCAATTACTCCGAGTCGAAGACTCTGAGTGATCGATATCTTCATGTTTTGTAATAATATTCTTAAAAGTTGGTAAATTTCGAAAAAGTATGAATTTGAAAAGTTTGAAAAAAAATTGAAAAACTGAAATTTTTTGTTGAAAATCCTAATTCTTATAAAAAAAATAATAATGATTAAATATTAATTTAAAAATGAAGTTATTGATGTTTTCGAATAATTTTACTTTCAGAGATTTTACTTTTTTTTAATTTTAATTTTTTTTACTTTTTTTTTATTAGAATTTTTTTTTACTTTTTTTTTATTAGAACTTTTTTTTGAGTATTTAATAATTTTTAGAGTGAATCAAAATATTCTTTCGGGTCAGAGAAAAACTCAAAATTTAGTCTGGAAATCAGGAAAAAGTCAGGGAAGAACAAAATTAAATTTTTCTGGCAACCCTTTTTTCTGGATAAAAAAATTTTCTTTAATTATAAATTTTAATTTTATTTTTGTTCAATAAGTAGAATACTGTTTGAAATTTTTTAACGTTTACAATTTATCTTTTACGATGTTCGGAACATTTATAATCTATATTATTGTGTTAATTAATTAATTAACAATTGTTAATTAGTTTTGTCATTTTAACAAATTTTATTTATAGCAATATTAGTATTTTTCTCCAAGAATTTATTGTCTAAGAAGAAAAATATTGCCAATAAAACACTCTCTCTCTCTCTTTCGAATCTATATTTTTAATTCTATTATTTTTAAAATTGATATTTTATGTTTCCAGGAAAATTGTGAAACTTGAAATTTCCTCCGGTTGAAGTTCCAGGATGACGAACATAAAATACAAAAATTCTAGATAAAATTTCGTTATATATTTTCACCAGAACGTTTTTACGTTTATTTACGAATATCTACGTCTTCTCTTCTCACAATTTTTTGGAGGGGGAGTATTATAAATGTTTTTCATCGTGACATTTGCTCACCGGCCCATAGAGGTGCCCATAGGATAAATTGTCTAACTACGGAGATGCTCGATCAACTCCGAAATGAAAGCCGAAGTCAAGAGGGATTCATCCTTGTAGTACGTATGCGCGGAGTTGCCTCTTGTGTGTCGCGAGACCGATGAGCAGCGACCAATTGAACGATTTTTGTTTTAAGAGAGAGAAAAGGAAAATTTACAAGAATAAGAAGAAAAAAGAAAAATACGAGAGAGAGAATATACAATATTCGTGAATAACGGAATACGGTCACACACATCGGGAAGGAAAAAATATTTATTATTTAATAACGACACACAATTTATTTTGAATCAATAAAAAATATGAATGGCTATTAAAAAAATAGAAAATCAAATAAAATACCCCGCAAAGAAAAAGAAATTCGTGAGTGCATTTTGGATTGAAGTGGAGACCTATGGCTGTCAGGACAGCTCGACGTCAAATTAACTTGAGTTTAGAAGAAATAATTTCAAGTATAAAGAAAGTTGTTTCTCTCTCGATAAATTCGTCCTTTTCATCGTTTCATATTATTGTGAGCGGAAATTCGTCTTTGACGAGGAGCCACTATTCTTGCTCTCGTTCTCGCCAACTCGGTTATGTGTAAACTTGAGGTGCAAGTGGAGGTGTTTATAACTACGTACTTGGTGACAAGTGGCGGTGAAGGAAAACGACGTTCGCCAAAGTCACCAGGAAACCTCGGAGACTGATGATTACAAACAAAAATTCATATATAAATTCACATTTTTGAATATTTAAGAATTTGAAAAAAAGAAATATAAATATTTTATCGATATTTCAAATATTCCAGGACACACGACATCTCATCTAATTCTCAATACAGTAGTGTTTTGTTTTCGTTTTTTTGTAAATAAAATATTTGGATTTACAAAGAAAAAAAAATGTTCACCGGAACGATAAAAGTGGAGATTTGCGAGGCCTCAGGTCTCAGGGCAACTGATAAGCAAAGAAAATTCTGGCAGGACGAATCGCCAATTCTCGACCCCTATGTTTCAATGGATGTCGATGAAAATCCATTGGATCGCTCTTCCACAAAGCCAAAAACATTTGATCCAGTTTGGAATGAAAGTTTCACCCATGAAATTCAGGATGCAATGATGTTGAATCTCACCGTCTTCCACAATGCTGCCCTGCCTCCCGATGATTTTGTGGCTAACTGTTGCATCCCCTTCGAGGAACTCCTTCAAAGGGATGATTCAGCTGCTGACTTTTGGGTGTGTTTTACTTCAACTATTTTTTAATTCTCTCCTTTTTTTCCAATTTTATTTTTTTTATTCCTTTATTGTGTTTCTAAAACAGGAAATTTTGTATCAAATACAGGAAGTTTTCTATGACACATTAGATATGAGAAAAATTCTGATAGAGAAAAAATCTAATTGAAAATCAAATTGAAAAATTTAACTAAATTACAAGCCTCGGATATTATGACTTTTTCTATTTTTTCCGACTATGTATTTTAAAAAATAATGTGACTTTTATCGACTTATTCATTAAAAAATTGCAACTCTTACGACTTTTTTTTTACTCATTTTGCGACAAAATACACCAAATTTTCAGTATAAACTGTAACTTATATTTCAATTTTTATTTGAGTGAAAAAAGTACAAGACAATTTTTTGAAAAGTTAGTTTTGATAAAATTTTTCTAATTAAATTTTCGAATTAAACAATTAAAAAACTTTTGCAATAACACAAAAGTTTTTATTCATTTTTTATATTTTTACTTTTACTGTTTTTACTACTGAATAAAAAGGTAATTTAATAATTCAAATTCTTTTGAAATTAGTTAAATTTTTTAATACCTATATATTTAATTAATTATTAAAAATTAATTAAGGGTTCAAATAAAATATCTAAATATCTGTCATTATTAAAAATAATGTATTTATTGAAAAATAAAAGTCACAAATTATTGCAGAAATTCAATTATTTTTAAAAGAAATAAAGTTCTTACGTAAAAATTCAATTATGTCAAAAAATTTAGAAAAATTCTCGTCAATTGAAATCAATTATCTTTATAAATAATAAAATTCTTCTCCGAAATTCAATTATTTTCAAAAATTTTAGCAAAATTTTTGGTTAAATTTCATTTTTTTTTGGTTAAATTTCAATTTGAGAAATAATATTTTTACAGGAATTTAATTATTTAATTTTTTTTTATAAATTTCTTCGTAATAATTCCATATTTTTCGTAAATAATAAATTTTTTTTAAAAAGATTCAATTATTATTTTCAAAAAATATTCGAAATACATTTATTTTTAATATCTAGTATTATCATAAAATTTCGAAAAATTCAATTATTTAAAGAAAAAAATTGATAAAATTCATCCAAAATTCAATTTTGATAAAATTCTAAACAAGAATTCAATTATTTTCATAAATAACAGTAAAACTCATCCAAGAATTTCAATTATTTTTAATACTATTTTAAAATAATTAATCGAAAAATTTAATTATTTAAAATATAATTTTCGTATTTATTATATTTCGAAAAAATGGTTATAAAATTCTTATGAAGAATTCAATTATTTTCAAAAATAACAAAATTTGACACAAAAATGCAATTCTTTTTTAAACATTTTAATCAAACTTTCCGCATTAATTCAATTATTTTTACAAATAATAAAATTCTTCTTAAGAATTCAATTCTTTATTCATAACAAGCAAAACTCATCGCAGACTTTCAATTATTTTTAATACAATTGAAATTAAATTATTCAAAAGAATTGATATTATTCTTTAAAATTTTTGTTAAATGATTTAAATGAATTAAATTATTTCGAAAAATGTTAATAAAGCCCTTCGCAACTCAATTATTTTTATAAATAATAAAATGATTCAAAGGAATACAATTTTTAAAGAAATTAATAAAAATCGTTGCAAGAACTAAATTATTTTCATAAATAATAAAAATCTTCACAGGTTTTCAATTAATTTTAATACAATCTTAAATTGAAGTCCTCGAAAAATGTAATTATTTTCAAAAGTTTTATTAAAATTCTTCGAAAGAATTAAATTTTAAAAAACATTCAATTCAATAAATGATTAATTTTATATGTAAATAATAATTTAATTCTCGTAGAATTTTCTAATAAAAGTTGATTTTAAAATGACTTTCAGCAAAAATTTTAGATAATAATTGAATTTATAAACAAATAGATAGGAAAATTCTTAAAGAACTTTTTCAAAAATAATTGATTTAATGAAGAATTCGATAGATATTTTCATGTTTTATAATAATATTCTTAAAAGTTGTTGAATTTAAAAAAAGGTTTGAATTTGAAATTTTTGAAAGTCTTAATTCCTATATGGAAAAATAAAAATAATAAAATTTCGCAAAAGAATTTAATTATTAAAAAAAAAATTGATAAAATTCACCCAAAATTCAATTTTAATAAAATTTTTCGCAACAATTCAATTATTTTCATAAATAATCAAATTCATCTCAGGAATTCAATTATTTTTGAAAATTTTAATAAAACTCTTTGCAACTAATTCAATTATTTTCATAAATAATAAAATTCATCGCAGGATTTCAATTATTTTTAATACAATTTCACAGGAATTGCTCAAAAAATATAATAATTCTTAAATATTTAATTTCAATTCCTCGAAAAAATCAATTATTTAAAAATATGTTTTTTTAAATTCTTTGGAAGAATTCAATTATTTTCAAATATTTTAATAAAATTGTTCGAAAAAAATCAATTATTTCAAATGCTAAACAAAATTTATCCTCGAAAAATTCAATTATTTTGAGGCACTTTAATAAAATTCTTTGCAAAATTCAGTTATTTTCATAAATAACAATATTCATCACAAGAATTCAATTATTTTTAAAAGTAATAAATTTCTTCTTGGAAACTCAATTATTTTAAAAAATTCTTATAAAATCGTTCGCAAGAATTCAATTATTGTCAAAAATTTGAATTGAATTCTTTGTAAAATTTAATTATTTTTAAAAACTTTTCGCAATTCAATGATTTTCAATATCTACTATTTTCATAAAATTTCCAAACAGAATTCAATTATTTAAAAATTTTCTGTAAAGATCTTCTTAAAAATTCAATTCTTTTCATGGATAAGAAAAATTTGACAGTAATTTAATTATTTAAATTATAATTTGCATAAAATTAGTCGAAAGGAATCAATTATTTAAAAACTTATAAAATTCTTCTCAAGAATTAAATTATTTTTATAAATATTTTAATTCTTTCGCACGAATGATAAAATTTATTTTTGTCAGTTTTGTGAAGTGTCTAAAACGAGTTTTTTTTATCGTCAAGTTGCATTTTTTGATAGCTGCTTTTTTATTACTACTTTTTTTAGTTTAAAAGCTACTTTTTTAAAATTAATTAACGGTTGCGAAGTCTGCTTTTGAATAATTGAAATTTTTTTATTTATTTAAAATTTGGACGGACAAAAAGTCCTTAACAAGAGAAATCTTATAATCTAAAGAAAATTACAAAAGCAATGAATCGCAATACTTTTACTTTTACGAAATTTTGTAAAATTTATATGAAAATAATTTATTTTTTTCAAGTATTTCATATTATAAATTTTGAAAATCAACTTTTGAAGAAATTCAATTATTTGCAAAATTTTGAAAATAATTTAATTCTCAAAAATTTTAATGAAAAATCTTCAAGTGTAAATTTAATAAAAATGAAAATTAGTTTCTAAAAATTATATTAAAATATTTTTGAAAAAAAGTAATTCTCCGAATTTGTTCACTCTAATTTTTAAAATTCAAGTATTTTAAATTATATTCGATTAAATATTTCCGAAAATCCAAATACATACAAAAAATAACAACATTAAAATTTTTTAAAATTATTTTTAACATTTTAGAGAAAATAATCATATTCAAAACTTTTAATTAAAATTCTTCAAAAAATTAATTAGTTTTTTTTGAAATTATACAAAAACTCGTTTTTATAAATTCAATTATTTTTGAAAATATTACATTACAATCAGTGAAGAATCAGGGAAATACAAAATAAAATTCTAGTAATAACACTGAATTAAATAAACGACTTTTTCGACTTTTTTTCTATTTTTAATCGACTAAAGAGACTTTTTTTGCTCGTTAAAGTCGATCCGAGGCCTGAAATTATAAAAATTTATTACCTATATAAAATAAAATATTTTATTTTTTTTTCGTGAAAAATTCAAAAATAAAATATTAAATTTAATACATTTTCCGTTTGCTTTCAGGATCGTTACTGTTCTTCGATTTTTTTCCCCTAAAGGGGTTTATATTTCTATTTTGCAAAAAATGTAGAGCAGAAAAATCAAAACAAAAAAAGAAGAATTTTACGAAAAGTAAATTTAGAAAAAAAAATGAAAAGAAAACAATTTTTAAATTTGATATTCACGGGAAACATTACAAGTGATTAGATTGAATATCACCATTATTATTTTCTGATAATATTCAATATTTAAAAACATTTCTCTGAGAAATTTTTTATTTAATTCACGATTTAGAAAAGAATAGAATAGAAAAAATTTAGTGAAATAATCTAATTTTTTCATTAAATAGAATTGATTTCAGTGAGTTTAATATAAATATCAAATAGGCAAAATTTCAAAATAATTCGAAATTTACAAAATAAATTTGGAACTTATGAAATTAAAATTAAAATAAAAAAATATAATTATAACAAAATTAATAAATTAGAATATTAAAACAAAAAAAAAAAAAAAACATTAAAATTGAAACAAAATCAAAACATTAAATGATTAAAATTAACAATTCGATTTTGATTCAGTTTTAATTTTTTGGTTTTAATTTTAATTTGTTAATTTCGTTATTAATTTATATTGTTCTTTCTATTTGATTTTAAGTTGGTAATTTTTAATTTTTCAAAAATATTTAATGAATTAATTAACAAACTTTGCTATTAATTGAGTAACATTTTTTTCGAAAATTAAAAATTACTGAAAATTTAGTTTGTCTAAAGATTATTAAAATCAAATTATTATCATTATTAATAATAATTATAATGAACATACATTATTATTATTAACATCATTATTATTATTTTTGATAGGTGGACACTTTTTTTGAAAAATATTTTCTAATTCTTTTTGTTTGAAAAATGGCGATTTCTAATGAAATCTGTCTTCTAAAAAAATTTTTTCTAGTATGTTTTGAATTCTAAAAAAAAGTTTTTCTAAAAAGTTATTTTCTTTCTTGAAATTTGTGAAATTTCATAATTTTGATAAAAGTTAGAAAATTGTTTTAAAAAATTTAGATTAGGAAATAGAAACTGTTTTGTATATTTTTTGCCTCTCCATCACAATTGTATTCACAAAATTATGAGTTTATTTTTGAAAAAAAAAGAAAAATTGTATGAAATTCCTATTTCTTATCACAATTTTTTAACAAAATTCTATTCTTCTTTGAAAAAAAAGAAATAATTTTCATCATTTTTATACGAAAATTTCAAAAATTAATATATTTATAAAACATTTTTTTAAGAAAATTTTAAATATCTTTAGGAAAAAATCCCTATAATTTTTATTTGTTAATTACGATTTTTAACTAGATTATTTAAAAACTTTCTTAAAAAATTTGCATAATTTATATATTTTTTTTACAATTTCTTAACGAAATCTCAAGTATTTTTTTTAAAGAATTAAAAAATTTTCATAAATTTTATTTTTAAATCATATTATACTTATTGATCGTCAGTACAAAAATGGACTTTTTCGTCCATCTAAACTTAAATAAATAAATATTATTAGAAAAAAAATTTGAAAATTACCCTCATTAGAAAAAGGTTATTTAAAAATTCACCTTTTGTTAGAAAAAAAGTTTTCGAAAATAGAAAATTAGAAAACATTCTTTTTGTAATGAAAGTAATTTTCTAAAATTTTTATTTTCAAATAATATTCAATACAAAGTGAATTTTCAGGAACTAGAATACTAGAATTTTAAAAAATCCAAAAATATTTTACATCTATTACTAATATTCAATTTTTAGTTTTTCGTTTTTCTTATGAAGATGAATTTCTACTGAATGTATTTATTAATTCAATTTAATTATTCAAGTGTGCGGATAATTAATGTAATTTTAAATGATTTAATTTGAAATTGCAGAAATCGTTTCTTGTTATTTGCAAACAACTTCGAAGAAGTCTGATCAGTCATTTTGTATGATTTCAAAATTATTATCGTGTTAAAGTCAAACACTTTTCTTTTTTTAAATTTCAAGTTTATAAATTCACAGTAAAAAAATGCTAATGGGACTTTATTATTAGTTTTTTATTTTTAATAACTCAATTTGAAATAATTATTCTTCTAGAAAAATTATAGAATCTTCATAAATTTCAGAAAAGAAAGATTTCAGAAATAAAAAATTATCAGAAGCTGTAAAATAATTTTTACAAATAAAAACTTAATAGAAAATTTTGTTTACAGATCATAAATAGTTAGGAATACTTTTTTTTAGAAAACTGATTTCATTAGAAATCACTTTTTTCTCCGAAAAAGAGAAATAGAAAATAGTCTTTTAAAAAAAGTTACCACCTACCTTTTATTACAATAATATTTTTATTTATTTTTTATTTGACTCGAAAAAATTACCTTTCTTTCTATATAATTATTTATTTTTATTGTACATATTATAAAAATTATTAATTTATAAATTAATTAAATATTAATGAAAGTTTTAATCGCAATTTTCAGTTCAACGCATATAAATATTTTTTGTATTTATGAATAATTAAAAATTTATAAATTTGAAATTATAAAGCAAGTAATGGAATTATTAATTGAGTAAATAATGAAATTAACAGTACACTATTGATAAATAAATAAATAAATAAATAAATAAATAAAATAAATAATTAACTAATAAATGACAAATTAAATAAATGTTTTGTAATGATTTAAATTTTGATTTAAAATTGACATAAAATAAAATCGAAAATAGAATATAATAATATTTAAAAATGATAAATAAAATGCTTCTAGAGTCGATAATAAAATTATAATTTAATGGAGCAAAAGTAAAAAATTGATAATAAGATACAAGAATTAAGTAAATTATAAATTAATAATTAATTACATGGACTGAATTATAATTTCAATTAAATGAATTATTCAACTTGATTTCCATGTTTTGATTATAATCTTTAACTAGCATAAGATACGCGCGCAAGCGCGCGTGCATGTTCTAAATGCATTGTTGAATAATACACTTTTTTAATTATTTATATTTTTAACAATAATTGAACTTTACAGATTTAAAATTGAATTTTTTTTGAATAATTTAATTTTTGAAAAGCTATAAGGAACCGCAGAACTGCGATACACCATCTGGTGACAAAATATTTAACTAACGCAACGGGGTCGAATTTGACATTTTATATGGAATAATAGCAAAAAAGGACGCGCGCGAGCGCGCGTGCATGTTCTAAATGCATTGTTGAATAATACACTTTTTTAATTATTTATATTTTTAACAATAATTGAACTTTACAGATTTAAAATTGAATTTTTTTTGAATAATTTAATTTTTGAAAAGCTATAAGGAACCGCAGAACTGCGATACACCATCTGGTGACAAAATATTTAACTAACGCAACGGGGTCGAATTTGACATTTTATATGGAATAATAGCAAAAAAGGACGCGCGCGAGCGCGCGTGCATTTTTATTTCAACGTTTTATTTAAAATAATTAAAATTTTATTTTTTTAAATGAATTTTAATTATTATGACATCATAATGTTTCAAATACATTTAAATAGTAATTTATTCAATTAAATGTAAACTCTTAATTATTTATTAACTGAATTGACGAAAATCAAAGTCAATTTTTGTTAAGGCATTAATAAGGAAGAATTACAAATTTTAGTTTGATTTTTTAATTTATTTTTATGCAAATGCGAGAAAAAAAAAACTGAAACAGTAAAACTTTGATTTTTAATCGTTTTTGCATTAAAAGATAACATAAAAATAAATTAAAAAATCTAACAAAAATATGTAATTCTTCCTTATTAATGCCCTATCAAAAATTGACTTTGATTTTTGATTTTCGTCAATTTAATTAATAAATAATTAAGTGTTTACATTTACCCCGAGAATTCGAAAACTCGGTATAAATGTAAACGGAACTTGAAATATATTTTAAAAGAAAATTATTGAATAAATTTGCTTTTATTTTACAATTTCATTAGTTTCAATGTAAAATTACTTAATTAGGTCTTCTTTGAAAAAAAAAATAAAAAAATTTGATCAAAGAAAAAAAAAATTTTTAGGTTCATCCGCCATTTTGAAAATTTTAAATTTGACTTTAAATTCGTATTGAGCGACCTCAAAAACCGCCGAGTAGCCAGATTCAAGCAAATTTGATCAATTTTTAACAATATTTTATGTTTGACCGACATATTGAATCCACCATTTTTAAATTTAAAAATTCGATTTTAGATTCTTATTCAGAAAAATAAAAAAAACTTTTTACCAAGTTGAATGAAAATCTATTAAAATTTGTTTAAGTTATTCAAGTTTTTACATTACTAATTTCGTAATGGTTGATTGTTTTTTATAAGATACATTATCAGTCAACTGGTTGATTTACTATACGTCTACGAATAATTTGTTTTCAGTTTTTCCATCCCTTAAGACAGTAGTACACTGTAAAAAATTTCGGAAATTTTTCCAAACTTTTGCATGGGAATTTTCCTAAAACGTGTTTAGAAAAAATTTTTTCCCAAAAAAATGGTAATTTTTCTGAGTGTTTGGAAATTTTTCGATACGAATTGAAATTTTTCTAAATTCTGTTGGGAAAGGGATTTTTCTAAACGTTTTAAGGAATATTTACAAATTTTTAGGAATTTTCCTAAATCTTTAAAGGAATTTTTCCAAATTGTGGGAAATTTTTATACTTTTTATGTGAATTTGCTTCCTCAATTTTTTTGGGAAAATTTCCAAAATTTTTTTTACAGTGTATGCTTGAAATAACTTGTTTCTTAAACCTCGCTTAACTACAGAGGTGTTTACATTTGCCCCGAATTTTAGGAAAATTTCAACATCTCGGGGTAAATGTAAACATTCAGTTTTAGGCGATTCAGGTGCATCAATATTTTTTTGTACCTCATAAAATTTTTCTAGGGAAGTAAAGTAACAAGTTCATGCAAAAGAAATCCGTCCGTTTTACCTTTTAACAAAAAAAAACTAACGTTTTTTGTGAAAAATAGATATTCCGTTTACATTATTACCCCAAATGACCCTATTCCTTTAAAGAATTTTATTAATATTTGAAAATAATTAAATTTACGTAAATAATTTTATTGATTTTCAAAGTTTATTGAATTCCTGGAAAGAATTTTATTAATATTTGAAAATAATTGAATTCCTGTGAAGAATTTTATTAATTTTAGAAAATAATTGTATTTTTGTGAGGAATTTTATTAATTGTTGAAAATAATTGAATTCTTTCCAGGAAATTTATTATATTTGTGAAAATGTAATTGAATTCTTGAATAAAAAAAATTAGTAAAATCTTCACAGAAATTCAATTAATTGTAAAAATAAAAAAATGAATAAATAAATAATTATAGAAATTTTTTCGAAATATTTCAATTATTTTCTAAAATTAGTAAAATTATTCGTAAGAATTAAATTATTTGCTCAAAATTCAATTATTTTTCTAAAATCTGTAAAATTATTCTAAAATATTTGCAAGAATTCAATGATTTTGAATACATTAATTTTAAAATTATAAAAATATTGAAAAAGAAAAATGAATTGTTTTATGTTTTCATACAATTTTTCGAAATAATCAAATTTTTTTCTAAAATTTTAAAGTAATTTTTTTTTGCAAAAGTTCGCAATATTTTTTAATAAAATTTTAATATAATTTCATGAATGAATTCAATTTTTTTAAAAACTTTTATAATATTTCTCGAAAGAAATAGAATTATTTTTTACAATTTCAATAAATCCTTCAAAACAATTCAATTTTTTAAAATTTTTAATAAAATTCATTCAAATAACTCAATTACTTTCGAAAATTAATAAAATTCTTCTCAGGAATTCAGTTATTTTCAAAATACAGTTTTAGTAAACTTGTGAATGATCAAATATTTAATTATAATTATTACCTGACACAATAATTTTAAAAAGTTGAAAAAAATTGTTTCTTTAATTCATTTATTTTGAAAATTTTCATTTAAAATTATTTTAGAAAAATTACATTTTTTTTATAAAAGATTTTATAGAGATTCTCCAAAAAAATGTAATTATTTAGAAAAATTCTAATAAAATTATATAAAAGAATTTAATTTTCAATGAATAATTTTAATAAAAGTTTAATTGTAAATTGATTATACTCAATAAATAAAGGAATTTTTTGTTAGAATTCAATTACTTTAATTGTTTTCCAATTATTTTAATGAAATTCCTTGAAAGAAATTGTTAATAAATTTTAATCACTTTAAAAAATTCCAATTAAAATTATTAAAGAAATTCAATTATTCAAAAAAAAAAAAAAAAAATTGAAAATTGAAAATAATTCTTCAAAGAAATTTAATTAGGGTTTTAAACATTTTTTTAATTTTAATTTAATAATTCTTTGCGAGAATTTAATTACTGAATAATAAAATTTTTTGAAGGAATTGAATTATTCTGAAATTTTTTGCAAGAATTCAATGATTTTCAATACATTAATTTTAATGGAAATAATAAAAAATATTGAAAAAGAAAATAATTAAAAAAGTTGGGAAACAAAAAAGTAACTAACAACCAACTTCATACTGCGAACAGAACGAATGAAAAACCACAGAGATTAATATAGTTAATAATTTTCATTTCGATGTAATGAAATCGAAAATTCCTTTTTTTATTTTCTAAAATTTTTACCTATTTCGAAATTATAAATAAAAGAAAATAATTTGACGATTTAGTGAAAAATTATTCTTTTTTTCATTAAATAAAATAAATAAGAAAAAAATGTATTTTTAATTAAAATTTTTTTTGTATTTCTTATTTTGAAGAAAAAGTCTATGAAATACCTATAATATTTTATTTTCCAAATATCATTTATTTCGAAATTAGCATATTTAAAATAATTTGACATAATTAAAATTTTATTAAAAATTTTGAAAAAAATTACATTCTTTTTAAGAATTTTATTAAAATTTTTTTTAAAGAATTAAATTAAATTTAAATTTTTGAAAATATTATTAAAATTTTCTAGAGAATTGAATTCAAATTGTGTTGAAAATATTAAAATTTATTTAAATAATTTAATTAAAATTTTATTGAAAATAATACAATTCTTTTGATTAATTTTATCAAAATTAAAAAATAATTTAATTTTTCATTATATAAATTTTATTATAATTGTATTGAAAATAATTGAATTCCTGCAAAGGAATTTAATATTTGTATGAATAATTGAATTCTTGCGAAGAATTTTATTTCGATTTTTGAAAATAATTGAAATTTTTTAGAGAATTGACTTTAAATTGTGTTGAAAATAATAGAATTTATTTGAATAATTTAATTAATTGAATTCATTTGATGAATTTTATCAAAATTTAAAAAAAATTTAATTCTTTAAAATACAAAAAAAAATTTTTATTTAAAATTGTATGGAAAATAGTTAGATTCCTGCAAAGAAATTTATTATTTGTGTAAATAATTGAATTCTTGCGAAGAATTTTATTTCGATTTTTGAAAAGAATTTAAATTTTTAAGAGAATTGACTTCAAATTGTGTTGAAAATAATAGAATTTATTTGAATAATTTAATTAAAATATTATTGAAAATAACTCAATTCGTTTGATGAATTTTATCAAAATTTAAAAAAATAATTGAATTTTTTCGACAAAGTTTACTAAAATGTTGAAAATAATTGAATTCCTGCAAAGAAATTTATTATTTATGTAAATAATTGAATTCTTGTGAGAGAAATTTATTATTTATGTAAATAATTGAATTCTTTGGAAGAATTTAATTTTAATTTTTGAAAATAATTAAAATTTTTTAGGGAATTGAATTCAAATTGTGTTGAAAATAATAAAATTTATTTGAATAATTTAATTTAAATTTTTGAAAATAATTTAATTTTTTTTAGAGAATTGAATTTAAATTGTGTTGAAAATAATTTAATTTTTTTTAGAGAATTGAATTTAAATTGTGTTGAAAATAATAAAATTTATTTGAATAATTTAATTAAAATTTTATTATAGTTTTATTAGTATTTTTTATTTTGAAGAAAAAATCTACGAAATCAAATTTTTTATTTTCCAATTTTCATTTATTTCGAAATTAGAATATCGGAAATAATTTGACAATTTAATAGAAAAATAATTCTTTCTTTTAAAATGAATTCAATAAATAAGGAAAAAACCTATTTAAAATTAATTCTTTTTAATTAGTTCTCTTTGTATTTTTTATTTTTTTTTTTAAAGAAAAAAAAAAGATCTATCAAAATTGATTTAGAGTACTCTTAATTATTTTTGCATCAAAGTAAAACAATTTTTCTTACAGTCCCATCCCTGTACTGAAATAAGTGGCTTTGTACTAAAATTAGATTCAACTCACGTGTAAGATTACTTCAGCATCATAATAATTTTAGTTGAGATGATTATTTTCCTATATAGTTGTTGTTTCATTTTCTTATAATTTTGTGTTGAGACACACTCGAAAAGTACTTGCCATGCTTCTAAAGTCAATAATGAGCACCCATTGAGGCTTAATTAGTGTATTTTTTCATTATTTATTATTTATTATTTAAAATTCAAATTAAACATTCATGTCTATCGTATGGCCTTCTTCTTCATCTTTTTCTTTTGTCAATTTTTTTTTCTTTCCTTCTTTTTCGGTTAATTGTTTCCAGTCCCCTGAATATATAATAACAAAAAAAAAAACAATTATCAATTGCTTATATAGTAATATAATTATTTTTGTACTTGTTAATTACACATGTCGTGAGAATTAAACATTGTATAATTGTTTTACACAATCACTTTTGAAAAACATTCATTTTTATTGATTCACACTTGCGTTTGAATTGAAAAGAATTCTTTTATTGTTGCTCAATTTTTTTTTGTATTAAAAAATAATTAGAAAATAATTACTGTCAATTCTCACTTGTTTCTGAATTTAAAAAATTTGTATTTAAATAGAATTCTTTTATATTTTTTTTTTGTTAGTTTTTGAATTAGAAAATAATTTTCGTCGATTCTCATTAGCTTTTGAATTTCAAAAATTTGTATTAAAAATATTTCTTTTTATTGTTTTTCACTTATTTTTGAATTAGAAAAAAATCTCACTTGTTTCTGAATTTAAAAAATTTGTATTAAAAATAATTCATTTTATTATTTTTCATTTGTTTTTGAATTAGAAATTTTTTTTTTGTAGATTCTCACTTGCTTCTAAATTAAAAAAATTTGAATTAAACAGACTTATTGTTATTTTTTTTCGTTAGTTTTTGAATTAGAAAAAAATTGTTTTCAATTTGAATTGAAAAAATTCTTTTATTGTTTTTCAATTGTTTCTGAATTTAAAAAAATTGAATTAAAAAGAATTCTTATTATTGTTTTTCAATTATTTTTGAATTAGAAAAAAAAAATTTCTATCAATTCTCATTTTTCTTAATTTAAAAAATTTGAATTAAAAAGAATTCTTTCTATTGTTTTTTACTTTTTTTGAATTAGAAAAAAATTTCTGTCGATTCTCATTTTTTCTGAATTTAAAATTTGAATTGAAAAAATTCTTTTATTGTTTTTCAATTGTTTTTTGAATTAGAAAAAAATTTCTTTCAATTCTCACTTGTTTTTGAATTTAAAAAATTTGAATTAAACAGACTTATTTTTATTTTTTTTTATTAGTTTTTGAATTAGAAAAACATTTCTGTCGATTTTCACTTGTTTTTGAATTTAAAACATTTGAACTGTAAAGCCTTTTTTTATTAGTTTTTGAATTATAATAAAATTTCTGTCGATTCAAATTTTTTCTGAACTTAAAAAATTTGAATTGAAAAGAATTCTTATTATTGTTTTTCACTTGTTTTGGAATTAGAAAATAATTTCTGTCGATTCAAATTTGTTCTGAATTTAAAAAATTTGAATTAAAAAAAATTCTTTTCATTGTTTTTCACTTGTTTCTGAATTTAAAAAATTGGTATTCAAAATATTTCTTTTTATTATAGTTTTTCACTTGTTTTTGAATTAGAAAAATATTTTGTCGATTCTTACTTGTTTCTGAATTGAATTAATTTGAATTAAAAATAATTATTTTGATTGTTTTCCAACTTGTTTTTAAATTAAAAAAAAAAAATTCTATCAATTCTCATTTTTTCTGAATTTAAAAAATTTGAATTGAATAAATTCTTTTATTGTTTTTTAATTGTTTTTTGAATTAGATAAAAATTTCTGTTAATTCTCACTTGTTTCTGAATTTAAAAAATTTGATTTAAATAGAATTCCAGTTTATTTTTTTCGTTAGTTTTCGAATCAGAAAAAAATTTCTGTCGATTCAAATTTTTTCTGAATTTATAAAAGTTGAATTAAAAAAAATTCTTTTTATTGTTTTTCACTTGTTTCTGAATTTAAAAAATTGGTATTAAAAATATTTCTTTTTATTATTGTTTTTCACTTGTTTTTGAATTAGAAAAAAAATTTTCTATAGATTCTCATTTTTCTGAATTTAAAATGTTTGAATTAAAAAGAATTCTTATTATTGTTTTTCACTTGTTTTTAAAGTAGAAAAAAATTTCTGTCGATTTTAACTATTTCTGAATTTAAAAAACTTGAATTAAAAAAATTCTTTTCATTGTTTTTCATTTGTTTTTTAATTATTGTTATTTAATTGCTTTTTTAAGTAGAAAAAATATTTCTGTCAATTTTTGTTTTCTGAATTTAAAACATTTGTATTAAAAATATATTTTTGTTATTCTTATTTTTTACTTGCTTTTGAATTAGAAAAAATTTTTGTCGTACTTGTTTCTGAATTGAATTAATTTGATTTAAAAAATAATTATTTTGGTTTTTGTCACTTGTTTTTGAATTAGAAGAAAAAATTTCTATGGATTCTTATTTGTTTCTGAATTTAAAAAATTTGAATTAAAAAAAATTATTTCTATTCTTTTTTAATTTTTTTTTTTTTTTGAATTAGAAAAAAATTTCTCTTGATTTTCATTTATTTCTGAATTTAAAAAAAATTCTTTTTCTTTCTCAGTTGCATTTGAAAAAAATTTCTTAGTTCTCAACTTTTTAGGTGAATATCAAACTCAAGAGACTAATTTTTAATTACACTTACCAGATGTTATTTCCATTTTTTACTGAAAACAAAAATTTCTTTTTTCCTTCTTCTTTATTTACTTCTATTTGCAAAAAAAAATTAAAATAATTTTTTTGGTAAAAAAGCGAAAAAAAACCAATCCACCGGTTTTTGCAGAACTGTGTAATAATAATTTTTGAAGACACGCAGTTCTTTGACGACACTTTTAACTAGAGATAAGATTATGAAAACAAACTGAAGAAAAAAAAACCCATTCTCGAGATTGTATTCAGTGATTAGCGGAGTGTCTATAAACTAATTTTGTAAAATTATTTTTCCCCCCTCAAAAAAAAGGAGAAAAAAAATTGTACATTCCGATAAGAGTTCATTAAAACCCATGTGAATAAATTACATCGTTTGGTGGTGTATTATTATTATTATTTTATATGTTAATTGAAATTTGTTCATTGAAATTTGATTTGAGGTGAAAATATGTTTCAAACTCATAGAAATTATGCGTTAGCAATATGCTTTCGTAGATTGATTAAAATACAACAGGAAACACTTGGAAAAATTGCAATATCACATCCAATACCATTAGTGAGGATATAAGAATATTTTATTGAAATTTTTAATTAATTTTTCTTTCATTATAATAATATAATATTATTATATTATCTAATTATTGTATTAAATTAATTTATTATAATTAATTATTTCCAATTTTCTATTATGATACTGATACTGAATTGTCTAATTATAATTTTGAACTAACTAATAATAATTTTCTAATTATGATTTTGAATCCATAATTGTATCAAATAAATTAATCTAAATTGAATTAATTATAATTTTAAACTATCGTACAGTTTTAACAACAACAACAAAAATATACGCAATTAAAAACTTTTTTAATTCTGTTAAAACAGTTTTTAAACACTTAGAGTTGAATTGTCAATTTTATAATTAGTTTTTTTTCAAATTGTTTAAAACACTATTTTATTGAAATTTAAAAAATATACAATTAAAACTTTTTTGTTACTTTTGTAAAACTTTTTTTGTTTTAAACACTTTGAGTTAAATTGCAGAATTTATAATTAGTACTCATAAATATAATTAATATAAATATAATTCTATTTAGAAGTTAATTATTAATAATATTAACAAAACTGAAAATAATTATTTAATTAGAAGTTTTAGCTTCAATCGACTGAGAGTCAAAATATTTTTGTTGTAAAAAATTATTCGTAGTTTGGTAAAAAATTTTACTAATTGTTGAAATTTTTTTTCAGGTCGACTTAGAACCTCAAGGAAAGCTGCGAATCAAGATAGATTTACAGCGGAATAATCAAGGTATAATTTCAATTTTCGGATTTAGAATATAATTTTCTTATATAATAATTTGTTTTTTATACAATGTTGTATAATATTAGAAAAAAAATTAATTATTCAAATCGCTAATGAATTTTTTTAACAGAAAAACTAACAAAAATTAGATAAATTTTTGCAAAGAAAATTTAGAAATATTTTATTTTACATTACTGTTAGAATTATAATTAAAATTTTATTAAAAATTTTGAATAAGAATTGCACTGTTCTGAAGGATTTTATTAAAATTTTTTTAAAGAATTAAATTCTTTCGAAGAATTTTATTAAAAATTTTTTAAAGAATTTTATTAAAATAGCTTAATAAAAAAATTGTATTCTTATAAAGAATTTTATCAAAATTTAAAAAAATAATTGAATTCCTGCAAAGGAAATTTATTATTTTTGTAAATAATTGAATTCTTGTAAAGATTTTTATTAAAATTTTTGATAAATAAAATATTTTAGAGAATTGAATTCAAATTGTGTTGAAAATAATAGAATTTATTATGTATTTGAATAATTTAACTAAAATGTTATTGAAAATTATTCAATTCTTTTGATGAATTTGATTAAAATTAAAAAAATAATTGAATTTTTTATTTATGTAAATAATTGAATTTTTACAAAGATTTTTATTTTTTTTGAAAATAAATAAAGTTTTTTAGAGAATTGAATTTAAATTGTTTTGAAAATAATTGAATTATTGTGAAGATTTTTCTCAAAATTTTTGAAAATAATTAAAACTTTTTAGAGAATTGAATTTAAATTGTGTTGAAAATAATTGAATTTATTTGAATAATTTATTTAAAATGTTATTGAAAATAATTTAATTTGATCAAAATTTAAAAATAATTGAATTTTTTATTCCACAAATTTTATTAAAATTGTAATGAAAATAATTGAATTCCTGCAAAGAAATTTAATATTTGTGAAAATAATTGAACTCTTGCGAAGATTTTTCTGAGAATTTTTTAGAGAATTGAATTAAAATTGTATTGAAAATAATAAAATTTAATTGAATAATTTAATTAATTGAATTCATTTGATAAATTTTATCAAAATTAAGAAAAATAATTGAATTTTTCAAAAAATTTTATTAAAATTATATTGATAATAATTGAATTCCTGCAAAGAAATTTATTATTTATGTAAATAATTGAATTCTTGTAAAAAATTTAATTAAAATTTTTGAAACCAGTACAATTTTTAAAAGAATTGAATTCAAATTTTGTTGAAAATAATTAAATTTATTTGAATAATTTATTTAAAATGATATTGAAAATAATTTAATTCTTTTGATAAATTTTATCAAAATTAAAAAAAAATAAAATTTTTTCCACAAATTTTTTGAAAATTTGATTGAAAATAATTAAAATATTTTAGAGAATTGAATTCAAATTGTGTTGAAGATAATAAAATATATTTGAATAATGTAATTAATATATTGAAAATAATTCTATTCTTTTGATGAATTTTATCAAAATTAAAAGAAATAATTGAATTTTTTTCAAAAATTTTATTAAAATTTTATTGAAAATAATTATATTTCTTCGAACAGTAATTTATTATTTTCTGGAATAATTGAATTTTTGCGAAGATTTTTCTTAATATTTTTGAAAATACAATTAAAATTTTTAGAGAACTGAATTCAAATTGTGTTGAAAATAATTGAATTATTCCGAAAAACTTTATTAGAATTTTTGACAATAATAAAATTTATTTGAACATTTTAATTAAAGTGTTATTGAAAAATAATTGAATTTTTTTAATGAATTTTATTAAAATGGCATTAAAAAGAATTGAATTCTTATAAAAAATTTCATAAAAATTGAAGAACAATAATTGAATTTTTTCCAGAAATTTTATTAAAATTGTATTGAAAATAATCGGATTCCTGCGAAGAATTTTATTTTTTTTTGAAAACAATTGAATAAAATACAAAAAAATTGTAGAATTAAAAGTTTTAAAAATAATAATTTTTTTCAAAGATTTAATTAAAACTTAAAAGTGAAACTTAATAATGAATAATTAAATTTCTGTAAAAAATTTTTTTTTGTTGAATATAATTGAATTTATGCGAAATTTTATTTTATTTTTTATTTTATTTTTTAATTTATTGCTAAATTTTATTAAGATTGTATTAAAAATATTTTAATTCTTAAAAAGAATTTTATTATTTTTTTATAAAAATAAGTTTTGTAATATTCATAATAACAATAAATTTTATATTGTTTCGAGCGTATATAACTTTAACAAATTTATAATAATTTTTAATATTTTTTTATTTCCAGAGTACTTAAATTTAATAAATTATAATAAATTTTTCGTAATTCATTTTTAATAATTGAAAAAAAATATTGTTTACTAATAATACTATTATTAATAACAATGTTTTATATCAAAAAGTCCTAAATATTCTCTAAATATCTTTTTATTACAAAATAATTTGAAAAGCGGTTTTGATTTAATTTGATTTTGTTATAAACGGAACTTGCTCTTTCATTTTAATGAAAGAGCAAATATTAATAATAATAATTTATTTATTTAACAAGATACGAGAGTAATAATTAGAAAATTAATTTAATAATTATAATCAAGTCGCTTTTAATAATAAACAAATTTATTGAAAAGTATGAAAAATATATTTCAAAAATGATTTCGAAAAATAAAAAAATTTTTAATTAAAGAAATTAATTTAATTAATTAATTAATCAAAAAAATTAAAAATTTAATAATTTAAAATATAAAAATTCAATTAATTTGTAATTGAATGAAAAAGGGAATTTTTACAGAAGAAAACATTAATTTTTAATGTAAAGAAGAAGAGAATTTGTTTGGAAGAAGAAAACATTAATTTTGAATGAAAAAAAGAAGACAAATTTTATTTAAGAGGAAAACATTAATTTTTAATGGAAATTACGTATTTTTAGGACAACAGCCAGGATGCGTTGCAGGCGACGGAGATGGCATTGGAAGTGGCGTTGTCGGTGGGACAGTGAGCGGAAAAGAGCCACGACGTGAATTTAAGGAACGTCAGGGTTTTAATCGTCGTCGTGGTGCAATGCGAAGAAGGGTTCATCAAGTCAATGGCCATAAGTTTATGGCCACTTTCCTCAGACAACCAACATTCTGCTCTCACTGCCGTGAATTTATATGGTAACGTATTTTTCACCACTCTTTTTTTCTCTCCTCAAATTATATATGAACAATTCTTTTTTTTATATTCTCTTTATCACGCTATCTTTTGGGATATTGGTGCAAATTTTTTTTTCTCTCGTGAAATTAATAATATATACAAAAATCCAAACGAATCACTTTCGCAAAGTCAAATTATTAAAATTAACAAAAATTAAAAAAATATATTACTGCATGCTGGATTCGGTACATAAATCGCCTTTTTTGTTGTCTTTTATTTAAAAGCAAAGAATTTCTTTATTTATATTTATTATTGTCTTTATATATTTAAATGTTAAGTATTATTTATTTAATTTTATTTAAAAGGAAAGAAGTTTTTTATTTTTATTTATTATTGTCTTTATATATTAAAATGTTAAGTATTATTTATTTAATTTTATTTCCTGCCTTTCGGGTTTGAAATTAATAATAAATGAAATATACTTATTTCTAAAAGTAGATGACCTTAAAAATAAAAATAATTATCAATAATCATAATAATAATAATTGAAACTTCAGTAGCCCAGTGAGAAATAATAATAATTACAGGGTTGCCACGCAACCTGGAAATCTGGAAAATCTGGAAATGTCAGGGAATTTTAAAAACCTTGAAAAAACCTGGAAAAGTAGGAATTTTTATCGAAATCCTGGAAAATTTTGTTTTCTAAAGTTATTGTGCTTATTCTTAAAATATAATTTTAATTCAATATTTCATAATTAATTCAATTTTAAAACAGTTGCGTTGACAATTTTCATAAGTAGATGAACTTCAAAAGGTTTTAATTTGAAATTTTGGAAAATTTCAATTTTCAATGAATTTAATTCGAAATCTTAAAGAACGTAGATTTTTGAAAAGATTAATAATTCAAATTCTTCTGAAATTATAGTTAAATTTTTCAATATAATATTTAATTGATTATTAAAAATAATGGATTTACAGAAGAATTTTAAGTTAAAACACTAAAAGAAATTGAATTTTAAAACAATCACAAATAATTGCAGAAATCCATTATTTTCAAAAGTAGTAACATTTTTCTCAAAAATTCAATTAATTTTAAAAAATTTAATAAAATTCTTGGCAAAATTTCAATTATTTTCAAAAATTTTAATACAATTCTTGGCAAAATTTCAATTATTTTCAAAAACTTTCCTCGATTCAATTATTTTTAATATTTACTACTTTAAAAAAATTTCCCAAAAGAATTCAATTATAAAAAAAATTTTTTTAATAAAATTCTACGCAAACATTTAATTATTTTCGTACATAAATAAAAGTTCACAGGAATTTCTGGAAAAAATTAAATTATTTTTCTTTTCATTTTAATAAAATTCTTTATAAGAATTCAATTCTTTTCAATGACATTTTAATGAAATTCATCGACTGAATTCAATAATTTTCAATAACATTTTAATTAAATTATTCAATTAAATTTTATTATTTTCAAAAATTCTAATAAAAAGTTCTTCGGAATAATTCAATTATTTTCAACACAATATGAATTCAATTATCTAAAAATTTTAATTATATTTTCAAAAATAATAATAAAAAACTTCACAAGAATTCAATTATTTTAAAAAATTTTAATAAAATTTTTGGTTTTCAATTATTTTTAAAAATTTTAATAAAATTCTTGGTAAAATTTCAATTATTTTCAATAACTTTCCTCCATTCAATGATGTTTAATATCTACTACTTTAAAAAAATTTCCCATAGGAATTCAATTATTAAAAAAATTTTTTTTTTAAAATTCTACGCAAATATTTAATTATTTTCATAATTAATTAAAACTTCACAGGCATTGAATTATTTTCAAAAACTCATAAAATTCTTTAGTTATGTTCAATTATGTTTAATACAATTTTAATCAGAATTTCTCGAAAAATGAAATTATTTTTAAAAATTTTATTAAAACTTGTCAAGATATTTCAATTATTTAAATTTTTGTTTATAAAATTCTTTATGATAATTCAATTTACAGAAACATTTAATTATTTAATTAAATATTTATTTTTCAATTTAAATAATTGAATTCTCGTAGATTTTTCTAATAAATATTGATTTAAAAGTAAATTTCATTAAAAATTTTAGATTATAATTGAATATTGAAAGCATTAGAGTCTGAATTTTTCGAAAATAATTGAATTTTAAGAAGGTTTCAAATTAAAAACTTTGAAATTCTGAATTTTCACATTTTAATAATTATGTAGAATTAATTTTTTCAAAAAGTTTAATTGAATTTTTTTTTAATTATATAAAATTTTTCTTTTCAAATATACATTTAATTTGAAGAATTTTCAAATATACATTTAATTTGAAGAATTTTCAAATAATCTTAATTTCGTAAAATTGAATTTTAAAATAAAAGGATTTAAAAATTCTCAAACAACTTTTTCAAAAATTATTTTTCAAAAATTGATTTAAAGAAGAATTGTAGTTAAACATTCTAGAAATGAATAATTGAATCGAAATTCGTCAAAGTTTTGCCTGAGAATCAGAGAGTTCTTTAATTTTGTTAAATGTAAAAAATGTAGTTTTAAAAACCTGGAAAAATTTCGTTTTTTAATCTGGAAAACCTGGAAAAATCAGGGAATTTAAAATAAGCAAAAGCGTGGTAACTCTGTAATTATTATTTTTCGAAACTTTATTTAGCTCATTGGCCCAGAAGTGAAAATAATTATTATCGTAAATTGAGAAAGAAAATATTTTTTGTGAAATAAAAAATAAAAAGTATTTTTGGCCCAGAAGTAGAAATAATTATTATCGTAAATTGAGAAACAAAATATTTTTTGTGCAATAAAAAATTAAAAGTTTTATTGGTCCAGAAGTGGAAATTATTATTATAAATTGAGAAGAAAAATATTTTTTGTAAAATAAAATAATCAAAAATTAAGAGAAAAAGAGGAAAAATTTTTTTTAGGTGTTTATGTACTGAATTCTTACGATATAAACGGGGTTTTGGGTTTTACTCTCAGGTTGCATGTGTGACTCATTTCATAAGATCTCTTTAAACGGATATATAAATTTGATATAATATTATAATTAACAACCGTTATAATCAGTTTCCTAGAAGTTTGCATGCTTTCTTTTTGCCTTTAATATATAAAACTCGAGCTAATGAGTATGAAATCTTTAAGATTCTTTACATATGACTAAAAAGTGGATTTTCACATTTACGTTATATACTATACGATGACTCAGATTATGAATTGTGTAATATTGCGGGAATTATCTGTTTCATGGAAGCGCTTATTTCTGAATTAGGATTTTGTCATTAATATTCAAGTACAGTGTGTTGAGAAAAATTCTCAATAAAAAATTAAAAAAAAAAAAAAAAAAAAAAAAAAAAAATTTTTTTTTTTTAAATTTTTTGTTGAGAAAAATTCTCGTAAAAATCTTGCGAATTTATTCATCGATATAAGAATTAAAGTAAATAAAAGATTTATTCAATCTATATGTTTCATTTTTATTTAAAATTTTTTATTTATTTAAATTCTATTTTAAATTTTTAATTTATTACAATTTTATTTCAAATTTTTTATTTCTTTCAATTTTTTTTCAAATTTTGTATTTCTTTCAATTTTATTTAAAATTTTTAATTTCTTTCAATTTTATTTCAAATTTTGTATTTATTTCAATTTTATTTCAAATTTTGTATTTCTTTCAATTTTATTTTAAATTTTTAATTTATTTCAATTTTTTTCAAACTTTTTATTTCTTTCCATTTTTATTTCAAATTTTGTATTTCTTTCAATTTTATTTAAAATTTTTAATTTCTTTCAATTTTCTTTCAAATTTTGTATTTCTTTCAATTTTATTTTAAATTTTTAATTTATTTCAATTTTTTTTCAAACTTTTTATTTCTTTCCATTTTTTTTCAAATTTTGTATTTATTTCAATTCTATTAAAAATTTTTAATTTATTTTAATCTTATTTCCAATTTTAAAATTATTTCAATTTTATTTCAAATATTTTATTTACTTCAATTGCAGCTTTTGAAAATTTGCTGCTTATTTTACTTCAATTTTATTTCAAATTAAAAATTGAAAATTTGCATTTTAAATAAAGACTAAAAAATATATTTCAAATTAATTATTATTAATAATATGAATTTAATTAAATGACAAATAAAGAACATTTTTTTCCATTTTGTTACAATTTTGTTAAACTTGAGAATTTTAGTTTATTTTTAATATTTTGTCCATTAATGGTCCTTGGGATTAATTAATTAATTGTTACAAAAATTTGATTTTGTTTTTCCCTGATTTTCAGACGGATTCAGAAAATTTACTTTTTTCCTCATTCCTATTACAATAAAAATTCACAGAAAGTTCAATAATTATAATTATTATAAAAAAAAGATCATTTTCAGAAGGAAACATTTGATTTCAAATTTTAAAAGTGTCTATTGGTTTTAAAAATAAAATTAATTATTGTGACTATTTTTAAAAATTCCAATAAAATTTTTTAGAAAAAATTTCAATTATTTTTAATAGGAACTTAAGGAATTTTAGAAAAATTTCAATTATTTGAAAAATGTTCAATTAATCGTTTTTAAAATTCGATTAAATTTAAAATATAGAATTGAAATGTTTAAAAAACCAAGTTTTTCAGAATTAAAAAATTTTTTATTTTCTTTTTTTCTGCAACTTTAATTTAAAATACAGAAAAAATGTTGAATTCAAATCTTTTTAAAATTAACTGTTTAATTTTATTAATTTATTTAAATATTTA
Organism: Leptopilina syphax; assembly: GCA_032872505.1. Lineage (NCBI taxonomy): Eukaryota > Metazoa > Arthropoda > Insecta > Hymenoptera > Figitidae > Leptopilina > Leptopilina syphax. The sequence goes on from CM065475.1 coordinate 4,867,386, forward strand.
TTTTATATCTTTTTTTTTGTTATTTCGTTATAATAAAAATTTTCAATCTTACTCATTCGAAATTAAATAATTTTAGATGAAATTTGGACCCTTTTTTTGGATGCTTTATAATACTAACAAACATATTAATTACATTTTATTGTCACTCTTTGTAAAATTCAATTATTTACTAATTTCTACATTGAAATTTTTTGAATAATCGATTTTTTCAAAGTTTTAATAAAAATGGTTAAATTATTGATGACCGAGTGATAAAATTATTATTTGTATATTCGAAAAAAATTCTTTAACAATTACTTTGTAATTAAATTTAATAAAATTAAATTAATAAATAGAATTTTAAAAAAATTAAAATTAAATAAAATTTATAAAATTAATAAATTTTTTTTTAAATATAAGAATTTTAAAAAATTGAATTAGAATTTTTTTATAAGTCTATATTTTCAGATTTTGAAATAAAATTATTCAAAATTTAAATAATATTTAAAATAAATAATTATTTTTAATTTGTGTGTCAAAAAAATTTGTTTACACTAAAAACGAGAATTTTTATAATTAAATTCTAGAAATTTAACATTTTTCCATCACTTTTGATAAAATTCCTTAATATTTCTCTGATTTTCCTGATCAATTTCCATTTTCCCTGTTTAAATTTCAAAAAATTAAACGGTTATTCACATTTATTTTTTAAAAATTTAATGAAACTTTATAATTAAATTCAACGCGCCGATAATTAAATATTATTTGAATGTAAATGATAATTTCGAGGAAATTTTCGAAACGATAGCATTGAAATGAAACATATTTTGAAAGGAATTTCTCTCCGTTAATAATAATAATAATAATAAAAATAATCAAAGTAGTATTTATTATTACAATCGTTGTTATTTTTTATAATTTTTCTCATTATTATTTTTATTTACTTATTTATTTTTAATAATTATTTTCATTATAATTATTATAATTTTATTTTTATTAAGGGCATCCATGCGTTATTTTGTGAAAAAATATGATTTTGTATCTAGAACAAAATTTCCGAATGAAAAATTTGATTTTTATTATTTTTGCAGCAATTTATTTTTAGACGAAAAATGTTAAAAAATTCTATTATATTCAAGTTTTCCATTTGAAAATTCTTTTGTTTTTTTTCGAAACTAATTTCAAATAATTTTTTCTGCATAAAAAATAGAAAATACTTATTTTTATTTATTTATTTATTTTATGAACAGAAAAGAATTTTAAGAATTCTTTTTTTTAAGGAAAAAAAGGCAGAAAAAAAAATTCATATCATAGATATATATTTAAAAATTATGACCTGAAATTAGTTAGAAGAATAAACAAATGAATAATTGTCGAATAGAAAAATTGCATAACAATTAATTTATTTAAACATTTTTGAACTAAAAATAAATTTCTTTCAAAAAAAAAAAATTTGCTTCAAAAATAGTCAAAATTAAATTTTTCATTCGGAAATTTTGTTCTAGATACAAAAACATTTTCTGTAAAATTACGCATGGGTTTTAAAAATCAAATTTAAAAATTTTTAATTTAAATTTAAAATATCAAATCAAATCAAATCAAATCACAATTTTTTAGAAGAATAAAAATTCAAAAGGGGTCAAAATATTTTCTGACCCATATTTTATGGACATTGAATTATTCACAAAAAATTGTGGCGAAAATAATTTTATGAATTATTTCAAATATTTTCTTTAAAAATATTGGTGACCCACTATTAATTTTTTTTTATTATTACCTATTATTATTATTATTGACAATTGAATTGACTATAGTATAATGAATTGACAATTGTTTCGTGAAAAATTCTGAAAAAATTTAAATTATTATTATTATTAGTATTATTTATTAATATTTTTTTATTAACATTGAATTATAAAATAAATAATAAAAAAAAATGGGATAATTTATAATTACAAATGAGCATAATTTGTTAAAAGTAGAAATTATAGACAATTTTCATTTTTATCAGTAAATAATATTTTTAAATTCTTATTTTTTCCTCTGTACTTTCCTTTCGTTTCTCATTTTTGTTCGTATCCATCTTCGTATCTTAAGAGTTCAAAATAGTTTTCTCAAAAATTTTTTTTTTTTTTTTTTTGCATTAAAATATTACAATTTGGGCGAAAGTGGAAATAATGACGAATGTATGTGTGTGTGTTTTTTTTTTGAAATACCATAATAAGGGGTTTAATCATCGAGATGATGTGACGTGTTTTTTGTCTGTTGTATTTCAGGGGCTTGGGCAAGCAGGGCTATCAGTGTCAAGGTGAGAAAGACACAAATCACGTTTTATTAACGTTTATACATATTTTACGTTATACATATAATTTAAATATATGTTCTCGCTTTGCAGAACCAATTTTTTTTTTTTGAGTGTGCATTTCATTTTCTTTATATTTTTTGTGATGCGTATTTTTTTGGTATACTTTTTTATTATTATTATTTTTCTTTTCACGCAGGTAGAGTTTTTATCAACTCAGAGAACTCTTAAGCCTGAGAATCTCAGCTTCCTCAGACATTTGTCCTTCGTCTCTTTGATGTCTATAAAAACGCTTTTCTGATTTCTTCTCTCAACTGTGGAAGTCCAAATTTTAAAAAACATTAAAAAAAAAAAAATTTGGCTCACTTTTTATTTTGCATGTATTCTCTCTCTTCCTTTCGGGGAAATAATATCGCAGGTTCGCCTTTATTATTTTTTTGATTTTTAAATTTTGTCTTTGTGGTTTTTTGGATTTTTTTTCTATCGTGTATTTAATCCTTGTTTCATTGTCTTTTTTTTCCTCATTGTCTGCTTACTCATTTAATTTCAATTATGGATCAGACTAATTATTTGTTTTTTTTTCGTTTCTTTTTGTTTTGTTTTGTTAATACGCTTATAATGCATGTGACAGTCGCTTTAAATGAATTTTATATTTGGTGATTAATGTACGAGAATTGTTTTTTTAAATGATGATATTTGTTACAGTTTGTACGTGTGTTGTTCACAAAAGATGTCACAAACTGGTAGTAACAAAATGCCCTGGAATGAGAGACGAGGTAAATTATTTTTCATATTATTATATTTCTAATAATTTCAACTTTAAACTTTTTTTTCTTTTTTAAATTTAATTTTTAATTTTTCAATTTTTTAATTTAAATATTTTTATAATTTGGTTTCATTTTTGAAACTTTACTTAATATTGTCTTCTTATTTTTTATTTATTTATTATAAAATAAAAATTAAATAAAAATGGTTCAACATGAAATTAACTTTTTTCAGAAATTTAAATTTTCATAAATTAGTATCTTTTTGTAATTTTTATTTTTTATTTTACATTTCAATAAATAATAATAAATAATAACTAATAATAAATTCAGGGATCAGAGATTGTCATCATTTTATTTTTTCAAAATTTTTAATTCTCAACTATTTTCTAAACTAAACTATTTTTACTATTTGATTAAAATTTTTGAAAATAATTGAACTTTTGCGAAGAATTTTATTTTTTTTGGTAAAATAATTGAATTCTTGATAAGAATTTTATTAAAATTTTTAAAAATAATTGAATTTCTGTGGGAATTTTATTAGAATTTTTCAAAGTAATTGAAATTTCTGCAAAGAATTTTGTTATTGCATTTTTGTCGAAAATTTTACTGAAATTTTTAAAAGTAATTGATTCTCTGTGAAGAATTTTATTTATTAATTTTTTTTTTAAATAATTGAATTACTGACAAGAATTTTAGTAAAATTTTTAAAAATAATTGAATTTCTGCAGGAATTATATTAAAGTCATTAAAAAAAATTAAATTCTTTCCCTCATTTCAGAAATTCAATTAAAATTGCATTGAAAATAATTTAATTTCTTAAAAATAATTTTATAAAAAAATGTATTCTTTCGAAAAACTTCATTAAAATTTGTTGAAAATAATTTAATCTAATAGAGAAATTTTATTAAACTTACATTGGAAATATTTAACTTTCTGTAAAGAATTTTATTCTTTATAAAGGAAATTGAATTCTTGACAAGAAAGAAATTTAAATTTTTTGAAAATAATTTAATTTTTGTGAAAAATGTTAATAAAGTTATTAAAAATAATTGAATTTCTTCAAGAACTTTTATTATTTATTGAAAATAATTGAATTCCGTTATTTACGAAAATAATAGAAGTTTCATTAAGAATGTTATTAAAATTTTTTTTTAAATATTTAAATTTCTGAAAATAATTTTGTTATTTATAAAGAGAATTATATTAATGACAAGGATTATTCTAAAATTTTTTTAAATATAAATGATTTTCTGCGAAGAATTTTATAATTTCTAAAGATAATTGAATTCGTGCCAAGAATTTAATTTTTTTTCAATTAATTGAATTATTTCGTAAAATTTCATTAAAATTAAAAAAAAAATTGAATTTTTGTTAAGAATTTTATTATTTTTGAAAATAATTGAATTATTTCGAAGAATGTCATTAAAATTTTTAAATAATTGAATTTTTGTTAAGAATTTTATTATTTTTGAAAATAATTGAATTATTTCGAAGAATTTTATTAAAACTTTTAAAAAATTGAATTTTTGCAAAGAATTGTATTTTTTTTCAAAAAATTGAATTATTTCGTAGAATTTCATTAAAATTTTTGGGAAGAATTATATTATCTTTAAAAATAATTGAATTATTGCGAAGAAATTCATTAAAATTTTTGAAAAATTGAATTTTTGCAAAGAACTTTATTTTCTTTTTCAAATAATTGAATTATTTCGTAGAAATTCATTAAAATTTTTAAAAAATTAAATTTTTAGGAAGAATTATATTATTTTTTAAAATAACTGAATTCTTTCAAGAAATTTTATTATTTATTAAAAACAATTTAATTCCTGTGAAGAATTTTGTTATTTACGAAAATAATTAAAGTTTGATGAAAAATTTAATTAATTATTATTATTAATTAATGAACTTTGGTATTAATAAACAAAATTAAATTCTTGTCTGAAATTTGATTTAAAATTTTAAAAATCATTAAATTTTTGCGAAAAATTTTGATATTTACGGAAATAAATGAATTTTTTAGAAAATAAAAAATCTAAATTTAATTTCAAAAACTTTAGTTATTAAAAATGATTGAATTTTTAAAAATAATTTTGTTATGTGTGAAGATAATTTAATTCTGGCATAAAATTATCCTAAAGTTTTTAAAAATAATTGATATTTTTGAATGAATTTTAATTTTTTGAAAGATAATTGGATTCGTGCGACAAGATTTTATTAAAGTTTTTGAAAATAATTTAATTTCTATGAAAAATAAAAAAAAAATATTTTTAAGTATAATTAAATTTCTCTGAGAATTTAAAAATAAAATTTTAAAGTAATTAAATTTCTGCAAAGAATTTTGTTATTGAATTCTTGTTAAGAATTTTACTAAAATTTTTGAAAATAATTGAATTTCTGCGAAGAATATATTTTATTTATAAAAATAATTGAATTCTTATTAAGAATGTTATTAAAATTTTTAAAAATAATTTAATTCTTATGAAGAATTTTAATGAAATTTCTGAAAATAATTGAATTGCTTCATAGAATTTTATTAAAACACATGAAAGTAAAAAAATTAATACTGAATTTAATTTTTGTCATATATTTTGAGAAAATAGTTAATTAATTATTAAATAAATTAGTTAATTAATTATTCTAAGGAAAAAAAAGCATACTGTGATCCTTGTAAAATTCTCTTTTTACGATCTATTTATTTATCTATTTATTTATTCCACCTATTTATTTTTTTTATTTCTTATTTCTTTATTTCACTTTCTTGAATTTTGAATTTGAAAACTAATTTTTTAATTTTCTATTGTTTTATTTTATTTCTTTTTTACTTTATTTTCTATTTCTACTAGGTTTTAATATATTAAATTTATTTTTATTTTATTTTCTATTTTTACTATTTTAATAGATTGAATTTTGAATTTGAAAACTAATTTTTCAATTTTCTATTGTTTTCTTTTTTTCTTTTTGATTTTATTTTCTATTTTTACTATTTTAATAAATTAAATTTTGAATTTGAAAATGAATTTTTCAGACGAGCCAATGCACACAAGGGGCTCGATTCAGTATAGACGTGCCCCACCGTTTTGTCGTTCACAATTACAAGCGTTTCACATTTTGTGATCATTGTGGATCACTTCTTTACGGTCTGATCAAGCAGGGACTACAATGTGAAGGTAATTTTTCAATTGTTTCGAAAGAAAAGAACTAAAATATTTTCTCAAAAATAAAAAAATTTTTCTATTCACTTTTTTTGTTAAAAATAAAAATTACCAAAAATTGCTTTTTCCAATTTACAAAATTAGAAAAAAATAAAAAAAGTTGATACATTTATAAATATAGTACTACAGGTATAATTTATCGAATTAAATAAAAAAGTCGAAATAAAATCTAATTTTGGTAAATAAATTTCATTTAATAATTTTGATAAATAAATTTCATTTAATAATTTTGGTAAATAAATTTGTTAAATAATATTATTTGTTAATAAATATAAAATTTGTTTCTTTCCAGTTTGTAGTATGAATGTTCACAAGAGATGCCAAAAGAATGTGGCGAATAATTGTGGAATTAATACCAAAGCAATGGCCGAGGTGCTCAGCACAATTGGCATCTCGGCTGATAAACAAGTGAAAACGCCGAAAATTAATTATAAATTCGCAGCTGGTGCACATTCATCGATTCCAAGCAGAGAATCACCAACGCCCGATTCATTGTTAACGTCGCAAAAATCGAAGGATGCAACAACACCCGTCGAGGGTTCAGTGTCAGGAAGCGAGAGTGAAATGAAAAAAGTGAATCTCGTTGATTTTAATTTTATCAAAGTATTGGGCAAAGGTAGTTTTGGTAAAGTCATGTTGGCTGAGAAAAAGGGCAATACTGATGAGGTCTACGCTGTTAAAGTATTGAAAAAGGACGTCATTATTCAGGACGACGATGTCGATTGTACAATGACGGAAAAACGTATTCTAGCTCTCGCTGCCAAACATCCATTTCTCACTGCTCTACACAGTTGCTTTCAAACCAAAGAGAGACTCTTTTTTGTTATGGAATACGTCAATGGAGGTCAGTTTCGTAAAAACAGATACAACAAAAAAAATTTTTATAATAAGTAATAGGGTTTTTCTAAAAGTCACGAAAATCGTGAAATTTAGGCCTCGGATTGACTTTGAGGAGCGAAAAAAGTGGCTTTTGTCTAAGCACATGAAAAAAAAACGAAAAAGTCGTTTATTTTATTTGATTTTATCAGAAAAGTATCGCCTGACCTTTGACTGATTTTAAAATTTAATTATTTTTGTTTTATAAATATTTAAAGATTTGTTATTTATTTCTCGATAAGAATTTAAAATTTTAATTTCAAACCTTCAAAAATTTAACTATTTCTAAAAATTACAACTAATTTCTTTGAAATTCAGTTCTCAGGGTTGCCACGCAACCTGGAAACCTGGAAAACCTGGAAATGTCAAGGAATTTTATAAATCTTGAAAAAACCTGGAAAAGTCATGGAATTTTTATCAGAATTCTAAAAAATTGTTATTTTCTAAAGTTTATTCTTGAAATCTAATTTTACATAAATATTCCAAAATTAATTGAATTTTAAAAGAGTTACGTTTACAATTTTCATAAGTACAGATGAATTTCAAAAGATTTTAATTTGAAATTTTGTAAAATTTTAATTTTCAATCGTCTTAAAGAAACGTAGATTTTTGAAAAATTTCAATTATTCCAATTCTTCTGAAATTAGTTAAATTTTTTAATATATATTTTAAATTGATTATTAAAAAGTAATGGATTTATAGAAGAATTTTAATTAAAAACACTAAAAAAAATTAAATTTTAAAGCAATTACAAATGATTGCAGAAATTCAATTATTTTCAACAATTTTAATGAAATTCATGTCAAAATTTCAATTATTTTCAAAAACTTTTCTCAATTCAATGATTTTTAATAAATCTACTACTTTAATCAAATTTTCCAAAAGAATTCAATTATTTAAAAAAAAATTTTAAATTCTACGCAACCATTTCATTATTATTAATATCATTATTAATAATAATTTATTATTATTATTATTATTATTTTTCATTTCAGTTTCATAAATAATAAAACTCATCTCAGACTTTCAATTATTTTTAATACAATTTTAATGAAATTCCTCGAAAAATGAAATTATTCTTAAAAATTTTATTAAAATTCATCAAAGAAATTCAATTATTTAAAAAGACATTTTAATAAAGTTCATCTCAAAAATTTAATTATTTTCGAAAGTAATATATTTCTTCGCAAGAATTTAACTGTGTTCAACAATTTACAAAAATTCTCGTCAAAATTTCAATAATCTTTATAAATTTTCCTCTGAAATTCAAATATTTTCAAAAATTTTAATAAAATTCTTGGCAAAATTTCAATTATTTTCAAAAACTCTTATAAAAAAAAAGTTTTAAAAACTCTTTTCTCTTTGGAGAAATTCAATTTTTTGTAATCAAATTTTAATCAAATTTCCGAAAAATAAAATTATTCTTAGAAAATTTATTAAAATTTGTCCAGAGAATTCAATTATTTAAAAATTTGTTTGATAAATTTCTTTATGAAAATTCAATTTTAAGAAACATTCAATTATTTAATAAAATATTTATTTTTGTATTTAAATATTTGAATTTTACTAAAATTTTTTAAAATAATTGATTTTTTGTGAAGAATTGAATTTCTGCGGAAATTTTATTAAAATTTTTTAAAGTAATTGAAATTTCTGCATAGAATTTGATTATTGAATTTTTGTCAAGAATTTTACTAAATTTTTTGAAAATAATTAATTTTATGTGGAGAATTTTATTATTTTTGAAAATAATTTTGGAAACAATTTTATTAACATTTTTAAAAATAAGTGAATTTCTGCGGAAATTTTATTAAAATTTTTGAAAGTAATTGAAATTTCTGCATAGAATTTGATTATTGAATTTTTGTCAAGAATTTTACTAAATTTTTTTGAAAATAATTGAATTCTTGAAAACAATTTTAGAAACATTTTTAAAAATAATTGAATTTCTGCGTGAATTATATTAAAGTTAAATCCTGCGTGAGCAGGGAGAGTAAATAAAGATTATTATATTAAAGTTAAATAATTAAATAATTTTATTAAAAAAATGGATTTTTTGGAAAAATTTAATTACATTTTTTTTTTAAATAATTGAATCTGTTAGAGAAATTTTATTAAACTTGCATTGAAAATAATTAACTTTTTGCAAAAAATTATTTTCTTTATAAAGAAAATTAAATTCTTGTCAAGAATTTGATTTAATTTTGGAAAATAATTGAATTTGTCGTAAAAAATTTTATAAAACTTATTGAAAATAATTGAATTTCTTCAAGAACTTTTATTATTTATTAAAAATAATTGAATTGAATTGAATTTTTGGGAAGAATTTCATTATTTTTGAAAATTATTCAATTATTTCGGAGAATTTCATTAAAATTTTTAAAAAATTGAATTTTGTGGGAAGAATTATATTATTTTTGAAAATAACTGAATTTTTTCAAGAAATTTTGTTATTTATTGAAAATAATTGAATTCCTGTGAAGAATTTTGTTATTTACGAAAATAATTAAAGTTTTATGAAAAATTTTATCAATTATTATTATTATTATTATTATTATTATTATTATTAGGTATTATTAGTTAATTAATTTTTTATTTACAAAAAAACTGAATTCTAGCCTAAAAATTCTTTATGAAAATTCAATTTTAAGAAACATTCAATTATTTAATAAAATATTTATTTTTGTATTTAAATAATTGAATTCTCGCAGAATTTTTTAATAAAAACTAATTTAAAAATTAATTTCAGTTAAAATTTTAGATTATTATTGAATATTGAAAGCAATAAAGCGTAAATTTGTAGAAATAATTGAATTTCTTGCTGAGAATTATTGAATTCCTGGGAATGATTTTATTATCTATAAAAATAATTAAATTCTTGACAAGATTTTTAAGGAAATTTAGAATTAATTTTTCTCAAAAAGTTTAAAAGAAATTTTTTTTTTAATTATTTGAAGTTTTTAATTTCTAATTTATTTAATTGAAGAATGTCAAAATAATCGAAATTTTAGGTAAAATTGTATTGTAAACAAATGGATTTAAAAATTCTCAAAGAAGAATTTTTTCAAAAATTATTTAAAAAAATTAATTTAAAGAAGAATTTTAGTTTAAAATTCTAGAAATGAAGAATTGAATGGAAATGAAAATAATTTTGAAGAAATTACAGTAATAATATTTTTATAATATAAAATAATGATAGTATCAAGTTTTAATGATTATAAAACATGAAGAAAGCGATTATTCCTAGTCGAAGACTCGGAGTAATCGCTTTCTTCATGTTTTATAATAATATTCTTATATGTTATTGAATTTAAATCTTTTGAAGAATTTTAATTCCTATGAAAAATAATAATGATTAAATATTCATTTAAAAACGAAGTTATTGATGTTTTCGAGTAATTTTACAATTAAAGAAATTCGTAAATAAATGTAATAGAACAGGAAAAAAGTCGTTTTGTCTGTAAATCAAAGAGTTTGGTAAAATTAAAAATTAAATTAAAAATTAAAATTAAATTTAAATTAAAAACAAAATTTGGTAAAATATAAATGTAGTTTTAAAAACCTGGAAAAATTCCGTTTTTCAACCAAGAAAAGTCAGGGAATTTGAAATGAGAAAAAGCGTGGCAACCCTGATTATATATTCAAAATTTATGGGTAAATTTAGAATGAAATTGAAATAAGTAAAAATACAAAAAATTGTAATAATAAATTTCTAATTAATTAATTTTTGTCTTGAACAATTACAGGTGATTTAATGTTCCAAATACAAAGAGCGAGGAAATTTGAGGAGAATCGAGCCCGATTTTACGCGGCCGAAGTTACGTTAGCATTGCAATTTCTCCACAAGAATGGAGTGATTTATCGCGATTTGAAATTGGATAATATTCTATTGGATCAGGAGGGTCATTGTAAATTGGCGGACTTTGGAATGTGTAAAGAAGGAATATTGGATGGTGCAACAACGACAACATTTTGTGGCACACCCGATTATATTGCGCCAGAAATTTTACAGGAATTGGAATATGGTGCGAGTGTCGATTGGTGGGCACTTGGTGTACTTATGTATGAAATGATGGCTGGCCAACCACCATTTGAAGCCGATAATGAGGACGATCTTTTTGAATCGATTCTTCACGATGATGTTCTTTATCCAGTGTGGCTCACCAAAGAGGCGGTATCAATTTTAAAGGGTTTTATGACGAAAAACCCGGCCAAACGATTGGGATGCGTGACGGCGAATGGCGGCGAGAGTGCAATTAGGACACATCCATTTTTTCAATATATGGATTGGGAGGCACTTGAGGGGCGAAAACTGAAACCGCCATTTAGACCAAAAATCGTAAGTTTTCATTGTTCACCTTTTTTCGATTGTATTGAAGTTTTTTCATCTATCTTTTATTTTTTTTCGCAATTTATAGACGAAGAAATTCTTAGTCAAAGAAATTTTACTCTATTTTGTAATTTTTCTTTAATATTTATCCATTATTCTCTTTATTCATTATTAATTTTCTATATTTAATTTTTTATTTATAATATTTTACATTTAGTTTCTTATTTTTAGTCTTTTATTTTTTTTCTATTTTATTATTTTTCTGTATTTGTGTTTATTGTTTATTACTTCGATTTTTCATTTTTAAATTCTTTCAAGAAGTTTAAATAAAATTGTATTGCAAATAATTGAATTTCTGCGAAGAATTTTATTATTTATGATAACAAAATTGAATTCTTGCAAAGAATTTTAATGAAATTTTTCAAAATAATTAAATTCATGTGAAGGATTTTATTCACAATTTTTAAAATTAATTGAACTGTTTCCAAAAAGTTTATTAGTATATAATTAAAAATTAATTAAATTATTTAGAGAAATTTAATTAAAATGTTATTATAAAGAATTGAATTATAAACAAATTTCAGCGAAATTTTTGAAAATAATTAAATTCCTTAGAAAAATGTGATTAAAATTATATTGCAAATAATTGAATTCTTGGTAAGAATTTTAATGAAATCTTTTGAAAATAATTGAATTATTTCGCAGACTTTTATCAAAATTTTTAAACATAATTTAATTAGTTCATAAAATTTTATTACAATTTTTAAAAAGTAAGTGGATCGTTTGAGGAAATTTTTATTGAAATTGTATTGAAAAGAATTGAATTGTTTTAAAGTATTTTTGTCACAATTTTTAAAAATAATTGAACTCTTAGGAAAAATTTTATTAACATTTTTTGAAAATATTTTGAGTTAATTTGCAAGAGTTTTATTAAAACTTTTGAAAACAATTAAATCCTTTTGGAAACTTTAATTGAAAATGAATTTTAAAATAATTGAATTCCTGCGAATAATTTAATTATGAAAAATTTTAATTATGAAAAGAATTGAATTTTTGTGATGCATTTTATTAAAATTTTTTCGTAAATAATTGAATTACTCGCAAGAATTTTATTAAAATTTGTGTAAATAATTAAATTCTTTTGAAAAATAAAATCAAAATTTAATTAAAATCAGTTGATTATCTACGAAGAATTTGATTAATTTATGAAAAAAATTGAATTATTGCGAAGTGTTTTATTAAAATTTTTCAAAATAATTGAATTTCTGTCAAGAATTTTATTTAAATTCTTGTAATTAATTGAATTGTTTCGAAAAACGTTATTGAAATTGTATTGAAAATAATTGAATTTCTGGGAAGAATTTTATTACTTATAAAAAAATAATTGAATTCTTTGGAAGAATTTTACAAAATTTTTTTGAAAATACGGATATAACTTGAACTATTTTAAAGAGTTTTATTAAAATATTTGAAAATAATTATATTAAATCGAAAAATGTTATTGAAAATAATAGAATTCCTACGAAGAATTTTATTATTTATAAAAATAATTGAATTTTTTCGCAGAGTTTTATCAAAATTTATAAACATAATTAAATTCGCTCATAAAACTTTATTACAATTTTCAGAAATAATTGAATTTTTTAAAGAAATTTTTATTAAAATTATATTTAAAATAATTAAATTATTTCAAAATGTTTTATCACAATTTTTAAAAATAATTGAATTCTTCTGAGAAATTTTATTATTTTTGAAAATAATTGAATTTCTGTTAAGAATTTTATTAAAATTTTTGTAATTAATTGAATTGTTTCGAATATTTTTATTAACATTTTTTATAATAATTAAATTCTTTCGAAGATTTTAATTAAAAATTTTTTTGTAAAGAATTGAATTCATTTAAACAAATCTCAACAAAATTTTTGAAAAATGGAATTCTTTCGAAAAATTTTATTAAAATGGTATTGAAAATATTTGAATTTCTACGAAGAATTTTATATTTTATGAAAATAATTGATAATCGAATTCTTTCAAGGAATATATCAAAAATTTTATTGTAAAGAATTGAATTCTATTAATTGAAATTTATCAAAATTTTTGAAAAAATTGAATTCTTTCGAAAAATTTAATTAAAATTATATTTAAAATAATTGAATTTCTACGCAGAATTTTATTATATATGAAAGTAATTGAATTCTTAGGAAGAATTTTATTAACAATTTTTGAAAATAATTGAATTATTTACAAGAGTTTTATTAATAATTTTTGTAAATAATTACATTCTGTTGAAAACTTTTATTAAAATTTTATCGAAAATAATTGAATTCCAGCGAAGTATTTTATTATTTATATAAATAATTAAATATTTGTGAAGAATTTTAATAAAATTTTTTGGAAATAATTTAATTGTTTTGTAGAATTTTATTAAAGTTGTAATGATTGTTAATTGTGAGGGATTAGCTCGTCGGTCAGGGTTCGTTAAAATATTGGAAATTAACAAGTTCAATTACAGAAACATAGAAAACGTGTATTTACAAGTATTTACAAATGATAAAGAAACTAATTAAACGTATAAAAATCGTCAAATCGCGTGAAAAACGTAACGGAATGTAATTAAACGAGGAAACGTCGGTAACAGCGGAAACATAATTATCGGTCGGTGCGCGAATTCTTTAATTCGCGACTTCGTGAAATTTAACGCGGGGACGGCATTTTTACCTTGCGGTGGAACTGCTTAGTAAATTAGGATATTACGGTAGAACCGTTTCGTGACGAACGCCACTTTTATTCGTCGGCGGTGGAAACCGCTTTGAGACTATCGCCTCCTGGTGCCTATGGTAAAACCATTTCGGAGTAGAACTCCTTCGGCTCGTGGTAGTACCACTTAGGGTAGAACCCTTTACTGCGGTAGAAACCGCTTCGTCTCCCGATTTTTGTGCTGCGCTCCAGCTTTTATAGGCCGTCGGGAACACATGACTAGTCGTCGCCGTCTGGTGGGGCGATGCGCGCGCAATTCACAGGATCGTAACTATTAATTCGCGTACCCAAGGTTTTCAAATTTTCAGAATAACTTGTTTCGAAATTAACTATTGTTACAAAGTTTTTTTTAATTTTTTCCCTGATCATAGTAAAGTTCAATATTTTGTTCAAAATTTTCACTTAAAATTCTTCAAAAACTGGATTATTTTTAAAAACTTAAAAAAAATTCTTCAAAAGATAAAATTTTTTTCATACAATTTAATTTTTAGAAATTTAATTATTTCTAAATATTGTAGGTAACAATTGCCAATTTTTTAAAATTTGCAATTAAAATTCTTCTCTAAATCAATTATTATTTTTAATAATTTTGCGAAAGTTTCCCTGGCCCTGTAATCGAAAAAATTTTATTGTATTTTTCGAACAATTTCAGATTCTTTTTATTCTGGGTAATATTTGAAAAACTAATAATAATAATAAATAATATTATTACTCATTATTAATAAACTCACGAGTGTTGTTGATTTCTCTAAATTAAGAGGAATTTTTTTTCACTAATTTAAGAAACGAACATTTTTTCATAATTTTATTTCTGTTAGAAATTAATTGTTATTCTTTTTTTATTAGATCACAATTACTTTTGGGTAAAACAAAATGGTTAATAATAATTATTTTGAAAATTTTGAAATTGTAAAATTAACATTATTCTCAATTTATAGAAAAGCAAGAAGGACGCCGTGAATTTCGACGCTGAATTTACGAGAGAAACACCTGAATTAACGCCAATTAATACAGATATCGTTCCCTGTATAAATCAAGAAGAATTCAAGGGTTTCTCATTCGTGAATAAGGACTTCAATCCCACTAGATTTGTGACGCAATAAATTTTCCTGGAGAGTGGAAAGAAATCTGAAAACCAAGAAAGGAAAGGATTTTTTCAAAGAAATGAAAACAAAGAAAATCGCCTTCTTTTTGTCTCCAGATCAGCTCATTTCAATTCGCGAGCATTTCCTCATGGAGGCATTAAAAAAATTCATAAACAAGGTGACAATTCAAAAAAAAAAAAAGAAAATTCTCTTTGCAATTATTTATTTGAAGAAAAAGTAATATCGCGACAAAAACCAAAAATGCCCATCGTATCTATTTCCAAAAAAAAAAACACTTTTCGATGGAGCCTTAAACGCGTCAAGGTGACACTTGTCACGCGAGTCAAGAAAGAGAATTTTTTTTCTTTTACCAATATTTTACAAAATATATAAATATATTGGTTGTTTTACAAAATATGAGAGTTATAGGAGAATTAAATATAAATTGTTATTGAAAAAGAAAAAAAAAACCAGTGCACATTCTCGCACAAAAATATTGGATACGAAAAAATAGAAGGAAAGAGATTTTATACGCGATTTTTTTAAACTATATTTGCGAATCGAATGTCCTTCTTTATCCGTTCACAATACTCAAAAAAAGAAATTGTTTTTTTTAAATAATGAAAAAAAAAATCGCTGGGCGATTACAACGAAAATAATTCTTTGAAAAAAGAAGGTTCGTTCTTTGATTCGCAATTTTTTGTCAGTTTTTTTTTCTCACGGATCGCTTTTCGAAAAAAATAGATTAAAAAAATTTTTAGTATTAAAAAAATAGAAATTTCGATGAACGTGCGATATTTGTCGTTTTTTTTCAAGTTCTCGGAGTTTAAGATTGAAAAGAGAGAAAAATATTTAGAAAAGTGTCGCAATGACCACAGGTGGTCTATCAGAGAAATATAATAGTTATACAATTTAAATTATTTTAGCAATTCTTACGCCTAAATACAACATAAAGAGGCAAATTCAAATTTTTTTTTTTTTGGAAAAAAAGAAAATCGATGCAAAAATAATATAAATAAGCGTTTGTCTCTATAGTTAAATGTATTAAGGCTTTGATTGCGAAAAAAACTAAAAGAAACCAAATGTTAATCAGCGCACGTGCGGAAACGTCCAGTGTCCAGAATTTCGACCAAAACGTTTTTCGTTACATTCACTTCCATTTGTTAATTATTAATTATAATTATTAATTTTAGAGAGAGAGAAAAAAAATAATCTCAGTTTTTCTAGTCTTACCAGCGTAACGTTCGCGCACGTTCGCATTATATTTACTTAAAAAAACAAACAAAACGTCGCAACTAAGATACAAAAAGATAATTTTAATTTTCTAGAATAATTTCCAAAAAAAGAATCTTTTTTTGGGAAAAAAAAAATTATTCGCAATCTTGTACATAATCATCGAGTTCTGGTTTTGAACGGGATTTACAAATTCGGCCATTGGTTCAAACTATAATTGACGCTCGAAAAGTAAAAAAAAAAAAAAAAAAAGTGTGGGAACGCTTTTTACGGACAACTCCTGTGACTATTTTATCCTTTTGATGCTTTAGTAAATTCTTAGAAAATCTCCTCTCGAGTGGGTTGCCACGCTTTTACCGATTTCAAATTCCCTGACTTTTCCAGATTAAAAAACGGAATTTTGCCAGGTTTTTAAAATTACATTTATATTTTACAAAATTAAATAATTAGTCATTAAAATTTTTCCATAAGATTTTCAAAAATTTCAAATTCAAACTTTTTTGAAATTAAACAACTTAGAAAAAATTATTATAAAACATGAAGAAATCGATCACTCCGAGTCTTCGACTCGGAGCAATCAATATCTTCATGTTTTATAACTAATTAAAAATGATCGACTTTAAATAAATTATTTTTAATAATTTTTGAAAACTTTTTTAGATGTACTCTTCAGTTTCATTTGATTTTTGATTCTTTAAAAATATTTGGCATTGGTCCATATTTTCACACACGCTTCGAAATCTCCCGTCAAATAAGAATCAATTTACCACTGATTAAAATATTCGTAAATATTCTGTCTTAGCGATTTTTCGAATCTTTTTTTTTTATGTAATTTCGCTTCTTTTGTCGAATTATGTGAATTTTGATAATCACCCGACAAAATGTGGTCACAACAGGGCCTGTTTTTTTTTGGAAAAAATACCCTAATTCACTTTTTAAAATTCTGCCTCTTTTGCAACAATATTTCAAAATTATTTGCAATCTATTAATTTTTGTCGAAAAAGAAAATTTTTGAAATTCGAGTGCAAGGAAAAAAGTCTTTTTTAAGAAAGGAGAAAAATAGATGTTGTGATCGTGTTGTCATTTTTAGCTAATTTTCTCTAGGAAAAAAATAATTAATTTAGTATTTTAAAGGCGTTCATGTAGCTTTATACTATCGTTCGAGGTCTTCCTTTAATTTCAAGCCTGGACTTGAAATTCGGGATTGTGCCTTTCGAATATTCTCGATTTGACAGAAATTCGAAAATGATTCGAGCCGATTCGATGTACAATTCACAAAAAAATTAAAAACATTGCAAAAATAATTCAAAAATGGCAAATATTTTTGCAATTAAAAAATAAAAATCAGCTGGAATCAATTTCGAAAATATTGTCATCTTCTTTGGGCAAAATACTTTCTGCGTTTGAAAGTATATACACATTTGAAATTAGAGAAAAAATATTTTCCGAATAAATGAAAACAAGTACCTCTTCTCTTCTCGATGCTCTTGATTTTTTTTTTTTTTTTGTATTTATTTTCATCGAGAGAACCGTCTAGTCGATTTTAGTTATTCAGGGCTCGAACCAGTGAAAGTATTTGAAAATACGGACCAAACATTATTTTACATTATGAGAATATCGTTACTGTAAATTCTTCAAAATTATTTTCATAATTTCATTTCAATTATTTTTAATAATTTTCGAAAAAATTCTTCTTTTTAAATCCATTTCTTTACAATACAATTTTACGTGAAATTTCGATTATTCGGAAATTCTCCAATTAAATATAATATTTTGTAGAAAATAAAAAATTCAAATAATTTTTAAAAAAATTTAATAAAACTTTTTCAAAAACTTTAAATTGCAAACCTTTTCAAAATTCAATTATTGCTAAAAAAAAATGCAAAAGTTTTGAAAATAATTGAATTTTTGCGAAGAATTTGATGATAATTTTTTTAAATAATTGAATTCCTGATAAAATTTTTAATGATAATTGAATACTGGAGAAGAATTGTATTACAATTTTTAAAAATAATTAAATTTCTTCCAAGATATTTGTAAACAAAATTTAAAAATAATTGAATACCTATACTAAGAATTTTGTTCTTTATGAAAATAATTGAATTCTTACGAAGAATTTTGTTATTTATAAAGATAATTGAATTCTTGTCAAGAACTTTATCAAAAAGTTTTGAAAATAATAGAATTTTAGTGAAGAAATTAATGATTATTTTTAAAAATAATTGAATTTTTGCTAAAAATTTGGTTATTTTAAAAAAAATTAAATTTCTGCAAACAAATTTGATATTTATAATGATAATTAAATTCTGGACAAGAAATTTATAAAAAATTTGTAAATAATTGAATTTCGGAGAAAAATTTTGCCAAGAATTTTATTATTTTTGAGAATAATTTAATTTTTTTGAAGTTTTTATTACTTTTGAAAATAATTGAATTATTATCAAAAATTTGTGCATAATTGAATTTCTGTGAAGTTTTTATTATTTCATGAAAATAATTGAATATTTGCGTAGAATTTTGTTAAAATTTTTTTAAATAATTAAAGTCTTTTGGAAAATTTTATGAAAATAGTAGATATTGAAAATTATTGAAATTATTGAATTGAGGAAATTTTTGAAAATAGTTGAATTTTGGAGAATTTTATTATTTTCAAAAATAACAAAATTTTTAGCAGGAATTCAATTATTTTTAAAAATAATTAAATTTCTTCGAAGAATTTTATTACTTTTAAAAATAATTGAATTCCTGCTAAAAATTTTGTTATTTTTGAAAATAATTGAATTTCTGCGAATAATTTTATGAAATTTTTGAAAATAATTGAATTTCTGATAAAATATTTGTTATTTTTGCAAATGATTGAATTTCTGCGAAGAATTTTGTACTTATAATGATAATTGAATTCTTGACAAGAATTGTATTACAATTTTTAAAATAATTGGATTTTTCTGAAGAATTTTGTTATTTATTCTTTATGAAAGTAATGGAATTATTACGAAGAAATTAAAAAAAATTATAAATAATTGAATTCCTAAGAAATTTTTATTGCTTCTGAAAATAGTAAAATGTTTACGTAGAATTTTATTAAAATTTTTTTTTTTTTTTGAATAATTGAATTCTTTTGGAAAATTTTACTAAAATAGTAGATATTGAATTGAGGAAAATTTTTTAAAATAATTGAAATTTTGACAAGAATTTTATTAAAATTTTTGAAAATAATTGAATTTTGGAGATGAAATTAATTATTTCTAAAGATAATTGAAAGTTTGATGAGAATTTTTGAAAAATTTTTGAATCTAATTGAAAATTATTAAATTGAGGAAAATTTTTGAAAATAATTGAAATTTTACCAAGAATTTTATTATTTTTGAAAATAATTTAATTTCTATGAAATTTTTATTACGTATGAAAATAATGGAATTATTGCGAAGAAATTTATAAAAAATTTGTAAATAATTGAATTTTGGAGAAGAATTTGCCAAGAATTTTATTATTTTTTTGAAAATAAATGAATTTCTTTGAAGTTATTATTATCTACTTATGAAAATAATTGAATTATTATAGAAAATTTATAAATAATTGTATTTCTGACAAATTTTTATTATTTTATGAAAATAATTTAATGTTTGCGTAGAATTTTATTAAAATTTTTTTTAAATAATTGAAGTCTTTTGGAAAATTTTTTGAAAATAGTAGATATTGAAAATCATTGAATTGAGGAAAATTTTTTTAAAATAATTGAAATTTTATCAAGAATTTTATTAAAATTTTTGAAAATAATTGAATTTTGGAGAAGAATTTAATTATTTCTAAAGATAATTGAAATTTTGTCAAGAATTTAATTATTTCTAAAAATAATTGAAATTTTGTCAAGAATTTAATTATTTCTAAAGATAATTGAAATTTTGTCAAGAATTTAAAAAATTTTTTTAACAATTTATTGAATTTTTGCAAAGAATTTTATTACTTCTGAAAATAATTGAATTTTTTTCAATAATTTTTAACTTTTTCAAAATTTTCAAAAATATATCGTAAAATTTACGAACTTTTCGTCCTTTTTCAATCAAATCACGGACTTTATGGACCTTTTTTCAAAAAAACTTACTTTTACGATTTTCAAGCAAATTTACGGTTCTTTAGGGATTTACGGACCTAGTTCGAGCCCTGGTTATTCAATTTTAATATATAGATTTTCTTGAAATCAAATTAAAAATAGTGTCTTCTTCTCAGGTTTAAATTTTTAGTTCCATTTGAAAATTGTTCCAATTCTGTATTAAAAATCAAGAAGGAAAAATATTTCCCGTCATTCAGGAAAGGACATTTTTTCCATTTTTCAGTTTCACTACTTTTAGGATCTCGATTTAATGTTTCTGTTTGGTACAATAAAATCGTGTCGCAATACACGAAACTTATAGATTTAAAGGGAAAAAACCAAATATTTTCTAGATAAGTTATAAATATTGTTAGAAAATTCACTCATCGACTTTATGGTCTCTCTCTCCCTCTCAGTGATTATCTCCATTTGCCTTTTCAGAGTCCTCGAAAAAAAAGCAAGAAAAAAAAAATAAATGGACTCGACTCATTCGCGTACCTACCTAAATATCAGTCGGCTTAGAAGCCAATGGCCTCCATAACTTATTATAATACACATAAGCGTGAAAAATCTAGTCAGTCTCGAAAAAAAGTAAATTTAGAAGTCGAATTCCGACACCCGCGGGACACAGGAGGCTTAATTACGTAATAATACTTATAATAATAAATAAAAGAAATAATATAATAATAAAAATAATAATAATGAAAATAAAAATAAAAATAATATTAATAATAAAAATAATAATAAAAAATAATAATATAATTATAAAAATAAAGTAACAGTAAATTCGTTGATATGCGTACAATCGTAAAATATTTACCACCGACCGTACGTTAATAAAAAAAAAAGAAAAACGGTTAGTCCGGCCTATGTTTAGCTAACAGGTGATAGCACGTAATTTTCGAAAAAAAATCAATTGAAAAAAATACCAGTTAACGTTAAGTACTTGTATAGGTCATCACACATTACCTGTGAAGAAATTAAAAAAACAAAAAAAATTATCATTGTTAGTTAGAGAGCCGTTTCTTTAGGCTTGTCATTGATCTTGAAAAATTACACACAAAATCGTTTTTTTTTATACTCGACTGAAATATTTTCCTTTTTTTTCCCCCGGCGAAAAAATTATTAATTAATTTCTTAAACTAAATTAGTTAACAATTAATTTCCCAAAAAAAAAATTAATTTTTAACAATTAATTTTTATCGAAAAAATTTAGTGAATATTAATGATTAATTTTTATCGAAAAAAATGAATAATTAATTCTTACTGTAAAAAATTATTTAATAATTAATTCTTATTGTAAAAAAATTAATTAATATTAATTAATTTTTATCGAAAAAATAAGAATTAACAATTAAGTCTTACGAAAAAAATTAGTTAATAATTAATTTTTATGAAAAATAATTTTTTTGTAATTTATTGAATTGTATCGAATATTTTTATTAACATTGTTGAAAATAATTAAATTCTTTCCAGGAATTTAACTAAAATTTTATTGTAAAGAATTGAATTCTTTTAAACAAATTTCAACAAAATTTTTGAAAAAAAATTGAATTTTTTAGAAAAACTTTATTAAAAATTGAAAATAATTGAATTTCTACAAAGAATTTTAATATTTATAAAAATAATTAAATTTTTTGGAAGAATTTATACAAAAATTTTTTTTAAAATAATTGAATTAGTTTGCAGAGTTTTATCAAAATTTTTAAACATAATTCAATTCGTTTATAAAATTTTATTAAAATTTTCTGAAATAATTGAATTTTTTAAAGAACTTTTTATTTAAATTGTATTTAAAATAATTGAATTATTTCAAAGTGTTTTATCATAATTTTTAAAAATAATTGAATTCTTTTGAGAAAATTTATTATATCCTAGTTTTGAAAATAATTGACTTTCTGTCAAGAATTATATTAAAATTTTTGTAATTAATTGAATTATGTTGTAAAGAATTGAATTCTTTTAATTAAAATTTATTACAATTTTTGAAAAAAATTGAATTATTTCGCAGAGTTTTATAAAAAATTTTAATATTTTAAAATAATTAAATTCATTCATAAAATTTTATTACGATTCTTAAAAGTAATTGAATTTTTGAAAAAAATTTTTATTGAAATTGCATTGAAAATAATTGAATTCTTTTGAGAAATTTTATTATTTTTGAAAAAGTAATTGAATTTTTGTGAGGAATTTTATTAAAATTTTTGTAATTGAATTGTTTCGAATAATTTTATTAACATTGTTAAAAATAATTAAATTCATTCGAGGAATTTAACTCAAATTTTATTGTAAAGAATTGAATTCTTTTAAACAAATTTTATCAAAAATTTTGAAAAAATTGAAATTTTTAGAAAAATTTTATACAATTTGTTCAAAAATTAATTTGTACGATAAAAAATATTTCTTTTCTATGAAAAAAGCCTTTTTTCGTAGAGTTTTAGTTAATTAATAATTAATAATTCGTAAATTAATTATTAATTTCCAAAAAAATAGTAAAATTTATAAATAATTAATTTCTACAACAAGAAAAAATTATTATTTTTATCTATAAAGGAAAAAAGGTTTTTTTTGTCGAATGTAATTAATTATTAATTTAATAAATTTTATTATTTATTAAATTATTGATAATTAATTACTAATTAATTCACAAAAAAATAGTAAAATTTATGAAAAAATTTTATGAAAAAATAATTAATTCTATGAAGAAAAAAAGTCTTATTTTCTTAAAATTTAATTAATTATTAATTTAGGTTCTAGAAAATTAATAATTAATTTACAAAAAAATTGGTAAAATTTATAGTTAATTAATTTTTACGAAAAAAATAATTAATTCTACGAAGAAAAAAGTTTTCTTTTCCTAAAATTTAATTGATTATCAATTTAGTTTCTAGGAAACAGTAAATTAATAATTTAAACTTTTTTTCTTCAATACAAAAAAAAATGTTTATTAAAAATAGATTTCAATTGAATTTCACATTATCAAAATGTGTATATAGGTATATTTTTATTAAACATTTTCTTCGAGTCAATATTTCGACAGATAAATTTCTGAATTTTTTCAAAAATTTTATTTATACTGTATGATATTCTTTTTTGAAAATTATCAATTTTTTCTAGTCAATTTTTTTATATATTGAACTTTTATTATTTTATTTTATATTTAGAATAGATTTTTTAATAAATTTAGTATCTAGCGTATAATTAGAAAGAAAATAGATCAAAAAAAGAAAAATATATTTGTATACGAAAAAACGCTTTTGTCTGTAATAATTTTGAGAATTAAACACAAAAAAAAAAATAAATAAACGAAATCGTTTGTCGTTTACGTATCTCCGATTTAAATTGATGTGAAATTAACGATTAATTAGGCGAAATTAAATTAATTTAATTTTAATTAATCTAATAAATTAATAAAAATCGCTGAAAGAAAATTAATTAATTAAATTCACGAAAATGAATTACTAAAGTTCATGAAAATGAATTAATCAAATTAATGAAAATGAATTAATCAAATTCATAAAAATGAATTAATTAAACTCAGCCAAATTAATTAAATTAATTAAATTAATAAAATTAGTAAAAGAAATTGTTAGGAAAATAAAAAATTTACTTAATTTATCAAAAATACGAATTAATTTACCAAATTAATTAAAATTAAATTAATTAATATAATTAACGAAAAATAATATCACTAACGACAATTGATATTCGAACGACATTGAATTTTGTGGAGGAAAAAAGAAACCAAAAAAATAATAAAATACAGACAGAAAACGCGACGCTCCGTTGCCGTCCTTATTAATATACTCACATCGATTCGAGCAAAAACAAAAAACCAAAAAAAGAAATTGCAATATTTTCTTTCAGTTTTCGAACACTTGGGAAAGAAAATCGGCACACCGTCCTTGTCGCACACAAAAAATAAATCCGTCGTTCGAAAACTTTTTCACCACAAATATTATTTTTCCGACTCTTCGTTATTCGGTGCGATAACAATATTAATTATTATTTTAAATTTTAATACACGATTCCGCCAAAATGAATAAAATATTTTATTAAAAATGATTAAAAATACTTTTATTAATATAGTTATTAATAAAATGTACTATTTTTTTCTCGAGGCAAATCATAAAAAAAGAAAAAAAAACCGTTCGCGAAGATACGTAGCGAGAAATCGTGTATTTCGAATATTTAAAAAGTTAAACAAAAAAGAAAAAGAAAATCGTGCGCGATTTTAGTTAATAATCGGTCGTTTTTAAGTATACTTATAAAATATTAGTCATTAGGTAGGATCGACGTCAAAAAAAGTAGGAATTGCGAAACAAAAAAAAAAAGTTGACCCTGTCTTAGTACAATTTGTTGTTCTGATCGATGTGATTTGTTTTCTTTTGTATCGCTGATTAAAAAACAAAATATTCTATTTAGCTAATTAATAAAATAAATAAATAAATGAAGATGGAGAAATACAAGAAAATTTATGTTGAATGTTACAATATAATTAATTGCGTCGTGTAATTTAACGTCGCCATTATTATGCACTCGTGTTTTTAGATGATAGAGAAAAAGGTACACTTATAAATTGTTAGCACAGTAAAAATAGATTTGATGTTAAAGCAAAAGAAAAAAAAATAACTAATTTAATAAATATTTAATAAATTAATATTATTAAGAGTATATTATATAATAAAACGATCCGAGAGATATTTATCAGTGAAATATGATTAAATTTAATAAAGCTAATTTACAATTGTTGCTATTTAAAGATTAAACTGTTGTTGATTGCGAGTAGATGGCCAATTAAATATTTTCTTTCGAATTTTTAATTTTCATAAATTTTCCATTTTTTGCGAAATTTGTTAAAAATTTATTTATTAGAAATTTATTTGTTAAAAATTTATTTATTAAAAATTTATTTGTTAAAAATTTCTTTATTAGAAATTTCTTTATTAGAATTTTATTTACTAGAAATTTATTTACTAGAAATTTATTTACTAGAAATTTATTTACTAGAAATTTATTTATTAGAAATTTATTTACTAGAAATTTATTTACTAGAAATTTATTTATTCAACAGTGCAATAATTTTTCAGAAATTAATCACTTTTAGAAATTATTTTCAAAAATTAATTAAAATCACGTTATTAATTAAGAAGGAAAAATAATTTCTAAAATTAATTAATTTCTGAAATTCTGAAAATATTAATTCCTATTTTTTATTTATATTATTAATTATTAATTCAATTTGCCAATCTACTCGCATCGCAACTTAATTTTATCTTCCAAATCATCACTCGAATTTAAAATACCATCTAATTCACGTTAATGTGTAGAGAGTACCATTTAATAATCGAAACATTAATCACGAGTAAATAAATAAATAAATATATATATTATATTATAAATATAGTTATTAAAAATAATATGTAAAATTGAGTGAAGCTAGTGCAATATCTACGAGGTATCTGATTAAAGTGAGAGTGAATTTTGTGAGTGAGAGTAAATATTATTTTATTAAAAAAAAAGAAACAAAAGAAAAATATTGTGACACGTCCGTCGAATTATTTGATCACGACGATTATTATCAATTAATAATAATAACTCTTATATGCCGCAAGAGCAATCGATGATCAAAGAGACTCGTACAAAAATAATTTTTATTTTCCAATTTTCCATTCTCAAATCGATTTTTAATATCGTGCAAATTTTTTAATGAAATCATAGTTTATTTGTACAAAACTGCATTTCATTTGGTGAATCTTTCTAATGTTAAATTGATTAATTATTAATTGTTGAAAAACAAAATAGTTCATTTTTAATTAATGAATCATTATTTATTAGTTAATGAATAATTAATTATTAATAGATGATAATTTGGCAGTAGAATAATTATTTACTAATAAATAATTATTTAGCAATCGAATAATTATTAACAAATAATTATTTAGCTATTGAATAATTATTTATTAATAAACAATTATTTAGCAATCGAATAATTATTTATTAATAAATAATTATTTAACAAACGAATAATTATTTATTAATAAATAATTATTTAGCAATAGAAATATTTGTTATTAAATATTCATTTGTCAATAGAAATTTTTAATATTAAATAATTATTTGACAATAGAATAATTATTTATTAATTAATAATTATTTATCAATAGAATTATTTATTATTAAATAATTATTCAGTAATACAAAAATGATGTTGTTAATTATCAATTAACATAAAATGAAAATAGAAAAAAATGTTGTACTCAATTTATAATTAATTAATTAATAATAAAATTAAAAAAGAAATTATTCAACTTAATGTATAATTAATTAATATTAAATTTAAAAAAAGGAATTATTGTACTTAATTGATAATTAATTAATTAATTAATATTAAATTGAGAGAGAAATTAATGTTCAATCAACTCAAATTATCAATTATTTAGTTAATAATTAATTAATTAATGTTAAATTAGTTAAGAAATTGTGTTTTAAATTTGATAGTTAATTAATTAATATTTAATTATTAGAGAGAAATTATTATTCCAAGTCAAATTAAGACTAAATTAATAGTAAATGAATTTTGTATTAATTTTTAATGCTGAATTATTAACTAACTAGTTCATTGATATAATAAATTTAGCATTAAATTTTCTATACAGAAAAAAAAATTATACGAAAGATTTCATTTTCGCTTTGAAAATTTTTGTAATTCTTTATAGAAAAATATAATTTTCTGGCAAATTTAAATGCCTTGAAAACAAATTGGTTAACAAACTTAAGTTTTTTGTCAAATATAATTTTTTTTTACTAAAAATTTAAATGTTTTGCAAAATATATTTTTGTGACACAAAATTTAAATGTTTTGTAAAATAGAATTTTTTGTTGACAAAATTTTTAAATATTTCGTAAAATAGAATTTTTTGTTGACAAAATATTTAAATGTTTTTGAAAAATATTGTTTTGCAAAATTTAATTTTTGACAAAAAATTTAAATGTTTTGCAAAATATATTTTCTTTGACAAAAAATTTATGTTTTATAAAATTTAATCTTTTTGACAAAACAATTAAATATTTTGTAAAATAGAATTTATTTTTTGTTGAGAAAATATTTAAGTATTTTGTAAAATTAGAATTTTTTTTATTTTGTAAAATCTAATTTTTTATAAATCTAATTATTTTTCACATAAAATTAAAATATTTTGTAAAATATAATTATTTTTCAAAAAAATTCAAATGTTTTTGAAAAATATTGTTTTGCAAAATTTAATTTTTGAAAAACAATTTAAAAGTTTTGGAAAATACATTTTTTGTAAAATAGAATTTTTTGTTGACGAAAAATTGAAATGTTTTATAAAATAGAATTTTTTGGCAAAATATAATTATTTTTCACAAAAAATTGATATATTTTGTAAAATCTAATTATTTTTCACAAAAAATTGAAATATTTTGTAAAACAATTTAAAATTTTTGCAAAATATATTTTATTTTGACAAAAAATTTATGTTTTGTAAAATTTAATTTTTTTTGACAAAAAATTGAAATGTTTTATGAAATAGAATTTTTTGTTGACAAAAAATTGAAATGTTTTAAAAAATTGATATATTTTGTAAAATCTAATTATTTTTCACAAAAAATTGAAATATTTTATAAAATCTCATTATTTTTTACAAAGAATTGAAAAATTTTTGTAAAACATTGTTTTGCAAAATTCAATTTTTGACAAAAATTTTAATGTTTTGTAAAATCATAAAAAATTGAAATATTTTGTAAAATAGAATTTTTTGTTGAGAAAAATTTGAAATATTTTGTAAAATAGAATTTTTTTGACAAAAAATTGAAATATTTTATAAAATAGAATTTTTTGTTGACAAAAAATTGAAATATTTTGTAAAATAGAATTTTTTTTTCACAAAAAACTGAAATATATTGAAAAATATAATTTTGTTTTTCAAAAAATATTTGAATTGTTCGAAAAATATAATTGTTTTTCATCAAAAAATTTTATTTGAAAAATATTAACTTGTTTTTCACAAAAAATGTTTTTGAACAATTTTTTTTTTTACATTAGAAATTATTTTTCTTTAAATAATGAACATTTTGTCGAATTAAAAATAGCAATTTTTATAAAAATAATCAAAAGGAAAAAAAAATAATAGACATGAGTCTTTCTGGGAAAGAATTTTCCGTTTCCCTTTTAAAATTCTGTCAATTTTGTTTTTTTGTTTTCTTTTTCTCAATGAAAAAACACCTCGCTGCCGGCCAGTGCATTTTGTTTTTTTTTTTTTTTGCAATATTTATTAATGTAAATCACACATTGACAAGATTTTTTATATTATATAAATAATCGCAGGTCAATATTGAGAGAATCTGAAAGAGTCTAATTTTTATTATTGTGATACTAAAAAATGGGGTTCGTTCGTAAAATTTCGTCGATTTAAATATTGAAATGAACCAAAAAGAAAAAAAATACATAAAAATATTTTATTTGTTGTTTTGAAAAGAAAATCCAATATCGAGTTATTATTATAATTTTACCTGTAAATTAACTGCAATAATCTAATTTTTATTCAAATTATTTATTCAAATAATTTTATTATCTTAAATAGGAAGAAAAATTAAAATATACGATACGAGCAGAATTAATCAAATTTACTCGTTTTTGAAATACGGGTTAAAGCAAATTTGTGTAAGAAATTATTTATTTAATCAATAATATGTCTTTTTATTTTTTTATTTGAATTTTATTTTTGAATTTTAATTTATTATTTAATTATATTTTTTAAAATTTTGATTTATTATTTAATTATATATTTTTTTAATTTTGATTTATTATTTAATTATATTTTTTTAAATTTTCATTTATTATTTAATTATATTTTTTATTTTATTTTTGTTAAGCAAAAAGAACTCGAATATGGAAAAATGGTGCAATACATAAAATTAAATTGAAAATTCGATTTTTATTTTGCGCGCGAGCCCCAAAAGAAAATATTACCAGTTATTGTAATATTTACCTGCATAAATCGAGTATTTATTTCTTGACTGTTTATATATATACAGAAAAATATATGAAACAAATATATCATGAATTTTTAGATTGTCTAGTAATTAAGAATTGAATCTCGAAACTCTCCGCTTTCAAAAAATGTAATTGCAAACAGAAAAAAATTTTTTTCTTTGAAACGGAGTGTATCGCATTTAAGAATGATCCAGGTCTGGTAATTTGAAAAAAAATACTCAAAAAACATCGTTTTTTTTAGAAAATTTTCCACCCAATTCTTTCTTTACTTTGAGCGTGAAGAAAAAGTGAAAAAAAATAATTGTTGCATATAATAAACAAATATATATATATTTGTCTATTATATTCCGGATATTGTAATATCAAATTGTGTATTAACGCTAATGTACCTTCGCTTCGAGAATAAAAAAAAAATTAATAATTACTGTTGTAATCTATAGACGTTTTCGTCCATCGATAAAAGAGGATTTCAAAGGTATAAAATAAATATTATAATAAGTCTCGCTTTTGATGTTTTTTGAATGAAGAGGGGAAAGAGAAATTAAATTAAAGCGCATATAAAAACAAAGTATTATAATAAAATTAGAAACTCATTTTCACTTATAGCGGATTATTCTCATATAATAATAAAATAGAAAATCAGTATTATTTTTATTACGCATTTTTTATTTTTTCAAAGAAAAGAATTCAAAAAATGGAAAAATGTGTACAGTATGGAAAAAAACAGCCTAAATACGTAAATAATTGTTCCCCTTGTACAAAAATAGTTGAATCTTCTTTATTTGGTGAATATATTTTTTATCAAATATTAAATTAGTATTTTCCCTCCTAAGTGAAAATGAGTTGAAAATAAATGCCGAAAATCGAATATGTATTTTTTAGAGTGCAATTTTCAATAACGCACACTTTTCGTAATATTCGAGATATTTGGGAGAAAAATAAAAATTTGTACTTATTTTTCCCAAAAAGACGCGACACCGTTACTTATTCTTTTTTTTATACAAATGAATATTTTAATCAAATTCTTTTAATAATGGTGTCAAAAATTTTCACAAAGATTTTCTGGAATTGATTGTGTATTTTTCTTTGTGCGCATATAAAGAAAATGTGCTTAACGTTCTAGTACCTGAGAATTATTTTCTATTTTACTGAATTGCATTTTTTTTTCTCTTTTTTGTAATCTCAGAGTGCTTAAGGGACGGTTTGCATCCGCCTATTTCGGCACTTGCCACAATTTATAAATTAATCTATATTATTAAATAAATAAATAAAAATATATAGAAGAGCAGAAAAAAAATAATAAAACGCAAGTGCGATGGATATAAAATTTTTGTATAATTTTATATTTATCGTGCGCTCAAATGAATTTTGAAGAAATTATTATTATTGAAACACAAAAAAAGAAATTTAAATATACGGAAAAAAATGTTATTTAAAAGAAAAAAAAATAAATAAATAAGAGAATGTCTGCATCTACGTGAATGTAGCGTTTAGATAGATAATGTACCTATTACTATTTACTATAAAACATAAAAAGTACGCTAATTACCTTGTGAACTGTCTGTATTTATTATTTTACTATTTTCAATTATAAAATAGTAAATTTTTGACTATGCGGAGGAAGGAGTGTTTTTTAGTTTTTATTTTTCGATTTTTGGATAAATTCAGACAGACACTGGTACTTTAGTAAACACTGTTATTTGTCTGATTATCGTGTAAAGAATAATGAATAAAAAAAAACAAATGGTATATATATATACATAAATTTTATGTATTGTTTTCATAGTCCCAAAGTTTTCGTAATTTTTATTTTCATTTAATTTTATGTACGAAATAAATTTGTCAAATCTATTTTTAATTTTTCTTTTTATAATTATTTTCGCAATTTAATTGCTTAAAAAGTTTATCGAAAAAAATAAAAAAATAAAATTAAGTCGAATTTTTTTAATCTTAATTTGTTCAAATTATATAATTGATTAACATTTAAAATTCATTCAAATTTCCATTTAAATAAAAATTTTAATATTTGTTTTTCGAAAAATTCAAAATTTTCACTGATCAAGATATTAATTATTGAATAAAAAATTCTAATCAATTTTAAATTTAATTTACAAAAATGTTAAATAAACTTCTTCATTTAATTTTAAATTAATTACTTATTCGAATTTAGGTAAATTCATTCTAATTTTAATCCAAAATATCTAAATTCAAATTTAATTTTCGAAATCTATTTTCTTCAATCTATTTGAAGATAAATTGATTCAAATTATTTGAATTTTTAATAATTCAAACTCCAATCGATTTAATTTTCACAATTTACGCAAATTTCAATTTAAAGAAAAATTTTAACATCCAATTTTCGAATAATTTCAATTTTCATTTATAAAAAATATTTATTATTGAGTAAAACATTTTAATCAATTTTAAGTTCAGTTCACAAAAATTTTTAATGTTCTAAATTTAATTCCTAAAAATTTTAAATCCCCTAAATTTGAATTTATTTTAAATTCTAATTTTAGTTTGAACGGAAATTGAATTTAAAAACTAAAAATTTTAATTTATTTGATAATAAATCGATGAAAATTATTCGAATTATAATTTATTCAAAATTTTCAGTCTTCTTAAATTTTGAAATTTATTCAAATTTCAGTTTTAACAAAACTTTTTATCCAATTTGCGAATAATTCTAATTTTTATTGATCAAAACATTCATTATTGAATAAAAAATTGTAATCAATTTTAAATCACAAAAATGATAATTATCGAAATTTTAATTCATTCTCATTTTTATCAAAGAAAAATTAAATTGGCCAAAATTGTCGTCGAATGATTTCAAAACTAATACTAAATTATCAAAAATTTTCCATTTTTTAAAATTTAAATTTATTTAAATGTTAATTAAACGAAAATTCAATTGTTTGTAATTGATTTGAATTTCATTTTCAAAAACTTGATATAAACCGATTCAATTCTTTTGTAATTTCAAATAAATAAATAAATTGATTTAAATTCTTAAGATTAAGAAAATTTCAAGTAATTGATAATATTTTTATACTATTGAGTTATATTATAAAATCTTTTTTTTAAATCCATAAGGAGTGAGGAAAATATTTACAATAAATAAAGTTAATAAAAGAAAATATGTAATTGAAAAAAAAGAATGGTAGAAATAAATACCTTGAGACTTGTTTCGTGTTTCGCTCATTTTTTTTGTTTTATTGAAACGGAATTTAGGAATTTGGAGGGAAATTCGATAATTAACGATACGATTTTTGATAGCGTGCTCTTGCACCTGGACCACCAAATTTCTTTGGCTCGCAACGCCTTGGATCGGCGACGAGAAGAGTCCGATCGTACTGAATTAAAATATCCTTTACTTCCTTTTTACTGGCCTCATCAACATCTGTTAAAAAAAAAAATTTATTAGAAAATTTTATCAGGATGCGACAGTTTCCGTTTTTGTTCCAATAGTCGTGCATTTTTTAACATATCTTTTATAATAATGTAAATCAATTTTTGTCTAAAAAAAATTTTGTTTAATAGTCTAATATTGTTGTCTTAGAATAATTATAATTCACAGTATTTTAAACATTATCAAAAATTAATTAATCTAAATAATTTTAATAAACAAATAAAATAAAGTATTTAAAATTGAATTATTATTTAGAAAATTAATACATGATTAAAGAAAAACAATACGACATTTTTGATAAGTTAAATAAAATAATTCTTAATTAAATTAAAGAAAAACTATATTTTTGTTAGCTCGAAAAATATTTGGAAAATAGTAGGTAATTTTTTTAAATACTAAAATTAAGTAGAAAAGTAAGAAAATGAAAGAAAAGAAATTGCAGAGAAATATAAAAATTTAGATTATAAATAGACTATAAATTTATATACATGTAAATATAGTAGAAAAATTGAAATGAAAAAAATTTTACAAACATTTCTGATAGTAGGAAACGAGTGCTTTGGAAATCGCCTGTCTGATTGCATAAATCTGAGCGACATGACCACCGCCATTTACTCTCACTCTAATATCAACTCCTGCAAATTTTTCCTGCGAAGAAGAAATTTTTTAAATTTCTCAATCAAAGATTATGTGAAATATTTAAGAGAATTTAATTTATTATTTAAAAATTTACTTTCTATAAATTAAAAATCGTGTTTTAAAAATAATGATTAATTCATTTGAAATCACAAAAATTGAAGTTCTAACTAATAAATAATGGGAACAATAAAAAATAAATAAATAAAAATATTTACCTTGCCAAGAAGTAAAATTGGTTCTTGAAGTTTGTACTGTAGAACACGAGGTTCTACCAATTCAAGAGGACGACCATTTACTTTTAAAATCCCACGTCCTCTTTTGCAATAAGCTACTGCAGTTGCGCTTTTCTAAAAAAAAATTAATATTTTAGAAACAAACGAATAAATAAAACAAACGATTAATTCGAATTTAAAATTTCATTAATTTTAAAATTGAAAATATTTAAAAAGTTAGGAAACAAAAACGTAAACAACAGTTAACTTCAAAACTGCAAACAGATTACAGGAATATAACGATTATTATAGTTAATTTTCGATAATTTATTTACACTTTAAAAGTAGAATAAAAAAATTTCCTTATGAACTGCATAAAGACCTGTCACATTGAATTTTACTTTTACAAATGAAACATTTTATTGGTTTTTTTTTAAAATAGGTAAGTACATCTTCATTTACCCATCAAAATAAAACAAAAATATAAAATAGTTTATTTGTTTTTTTGTTATAAAAAATTAGACTTAAATAATTGTTGACACTTTCAAAGTTTCGCGTTTCAAGCATGGAAAACCTAACCTCAAAAACGTAAAGTTACTTACTTTGCGTCCGAAGACTTGAACGGAATGGATCGGTTCCCTTTGTTTCTGAAAAAAATAATCACTCGACAATTAATACAATTTACACGCTTTATAAATAATCCTACAAAATACTTAAACTTTCGCAAATCATTTACCTTTTGACTTTTCTCCATTTTTTCCATTTTGGAATTTGGATCAGAAAGAAATAAATTGAAGTTAGCCACGAGTAACAGTTTTTCGATTATCGCAATATTCGATTTATCGATGGAGCTGTTCTGACGTGTTACTGTATTCAGTTTGAACAGTTTGATTATGCATTGTGTGAAATATATTTATTT
The DNA here is from genome assembly GCA_032872505.1 of Leptopilina syphax. NCBI lineage: Eukaryota > Metazoa > Arthropoda > Insecta > Hymenoptera > Figitidae > Leptopilina > Leptopilina syphax. The sequence goes on from CM065475.1 coordinate 4,902,218, forward strand.
ATTATTGCACAATATTACATTATTTCGGTGATACGCATTAATTAAAATTTGTTTGGTGTAATATTAATTATTTAACTAAAAATGGTAAGTTATTGACAGTTTAAATGTTATTAAATATTGAGAAAAATACTTTTTTAACTATTAAAATAATTCTAACCTCAACATCATAAATTATAGGCTCAAAATTTTCCCGGAGATATTCCAAATTCTTCTAAGGTACAAAATTCATTAAATTTATTGCGATTTCAATAATAATTTCATCTCATTCTTTCTCCATGACTCGTAAAACGAAAGTCTGTAAATTTGTTTCAAAAACATTTTTTGAGGTTATGTTTTCGCAATATTTTCTTTACTTGCGCAAATGGCACAAATTGTAAAAAATAGTTGCATTTACTTCAATAATTTAGAAATACTGCTGTAGATTATTTTATTATTATTCAATTATCCTTTTTTTAAGATTTCGTCACTTAAATATATTTTTTAAGAAAAGTTTCTTCTTCGCCACTTTTGTGATTGCAATTCTTTTTGTTGACTACATTCAATAATTGTATATTAAGTGAAAAAAATGACAAATTGTTATGAATATTTAATTATAAGTGAAAATTAATATTAAAATACTACAATTTTTAGTAACTTGATTTCATTTAAAATAGTAAATTGAAATTTTTTCTAATATTTCATTATCTTCGTAAAGGTAAAATTCTGATTTCTCTATTCAGACAATTGTTGAAAAAAATTTATAATTTATTTACAGAGTAGTATTATTGCTGCCGGATTGGGTCTTGCGGTTGTTGGATTCACCGGTCGTTATATTTTAAGACGAATGCCACAATTGTCACAAAAAATGACTGAGGCTATGAATGCTTTACCCAAAATTGATGCACAGGTGAGATTTATTTTGTAAATTAAGTTATGTACTTTGTAAATTAAGTCAAAAAATTTTTTTTTTCTTTGAAACATTTATTTTATTGACAATAAAATTATTTTTCTTTCCATTTTTTGAACAATTGAGTTCAGAAATCAGGGAAATACAAAATTAATTTTTTTGTGACAACACTAAATTAAATAAACGACTTTTTCGACAAAAATAAATAATTCATAGAATAATTATTTTTAAATATTGCAACTGTACCTCTTTATTGAGTTTTTGAAATTGAGGTTAAATTTTCTTACTCCACTTATTTTATTATTTACAAATTAACTGTCAAACTTTTGACAACAATTCGAAATATTAAAACCAAAAATTGGAATAAAACAACACTAAGTTCACGTGAAAACAGATTATGTCGATTTTTTTTAATATAATTTTTTGCAGAAGTTAACATATTTTTCTAAAGATTTATGTAATGAATTTAATGAATAATGTAATAAATTTAATTAATTTTTGAATTTTCCTTCTACAGTAAAATTATTTGATTTTCAGACATTGGCAAATAGTAAATATTATAAAGGTGGCTTCGAGCCAAAAATGAATAGAAAAGAAGCGAGTTTAATATTGGGTGTCTCGCCAACAGCATCGAAGTTAAAAATTAAAGATCAATTTAAAAAAGTAATGATAGCAAATCATCCGGATCGAGGCGGTTCACCTTATATTGCTGCAAAAATCAATGAAGCTAAGGATCTTCTAGAAAAATGAATTTTGTTATTCCAATTGATCGTCGAATTTAGGTAATGTCCTTATTTTTTTTTTGTTTTACCCCATTGAAATTTTTATTGTGACAAAAGTTACAGATTTTAAAGAAATCATTGAAAATTACTTGTAAATAATCTATAAAGTACATTTTAAGTAAAACGACTTGATCTTTTCTTTCCCAAATAAAAAAAGGGAGATTAGATTCTAAAAGCGCCTCTACTCAGAGAAGAAAAATACGCATTTTTCAATTTTTATAGAGTATTTTATTTATAGATTCAAAAATTGTTTCTAGGAAACGAATATAATATTCAAATATTGAGCCTGCTCATTAATTAACAGTCTTTAATACTGAAAAATATATCGCGTTCGAAAAATTTTTTACTAATTAACACATTTTATTTTTTAATCTAGAAAATTTCAGATTTAGGTGATTTGTAATTTTTTTCAAAAATTGACAATTTTTTTCTGTTTGAAATTGAAGCGAAGATTTTTGATAATTCAAAATATAAATTCTTTTAAAGGGGATTTTTTAAAGTGAAAGCTTTTTTTAAATATTCACATAAATCTGAAATATACATTTTATACATTTTATTTCACGCAAATTTAACAGTTTTCTTATTTTAAAACTAGAGTAATGATAAAATCAGTGTTTCTAGAAAAAAAAACTAAACACACAGGTAATTTCAGTTTTTGTTCAATTTATAAAAGCAGAGTAAAAATCTAAAAGAAAAGGAAATAAAATTCCTTCTGAATAATTACAATCTTCAGGTAAAATACTGTAGAGAAAATTTTACAAAACAAATGGAAGAGATTTATTTCTAATTCTATTTTGATAAAAAATATTTTGTTTAAAAGATTAAATCAGTTAAAATTATAACTTTTGTAAAATTTTCATATTTCAACAGAAAACTTGAAATATTACACTCACAACAAATTAATTACTTTTTGAAACCCCAATCCTATTTTTTAGCCAAAAAAAAACCCAAAAACAAAACCTATTTTAATTTATTCTATGGCTCCCTTTTTTCGTCAGTTTCTTTTTAATTCCACTCCGATTAGTGACAATGAATATTATTAAAAATTGTAATCGTCATTTCATGAAAATTGACGAAAGATTCAGCTAAATAGTGGATTCATTTTTCTTTTACGTATATAGTAATTGACTCCTCTTTTTTTCTTTACAAAAAAAAAGTATACAGTATAATATTTTAGGCAAAGCTGCACCAATTTGATTTTTTTTAATATTGTCCATTTGAACAATATTAAAAAAATATATTAAAATTTTTATGTGTAAATACACGAACAATGACTAGATATGATAAAAACATGATTCGGTGGATTTGTAGATTTTTTTTATACAAATATTATCTACTTAATCTCGCTTTTTTGAGAACGATTCGCCTTTCGGTGGTTCTTGTTCTTAACTTAGTAATTGCCCTGCGAGGTAGAGATCCAGGCTCCTTGAAAATGCTCTGAAAAATAATTTTTTGAAACTATTATTAATATTTTACTAAGACTTTGAACATTTAAATGAACAAAATTTTTTTCTATCTAAATTGAAATTAAATTTCCATTTTATTGTAGGTACAATAATAATAGGCTATGTACTTATTTTTTAATTAATTTATTGAAAATGAATAAAATCATTAAATTCTTGCAAAGAATTCTATTCAAATTTGGAAAATAACTAAATTCCTTAGAAGAATTTTATTACTTATGAAAATAATTGAATTCTTGAGAAGAATTTTATTAAAATTTTTGAAAATGCTATTTAAATTCTTTTGAAAAATAGAAATTTTTTAAAAGAATTTAATTAAGATTTTCAAAAATTTTAATAAAATTCTTAAAAAATAATTCTTTAAAAGTTTCATTAATAATTTCAATTGAAAATTAAGAAAGTAATTGAATTTTATGAAATATTTCTTACAAGTTTTTAAAATAATTTTGTTAATAATTGAAATTCAACATTTAATTATTGAATTTTATTAAAATTTTTAGAAAATAATTAAATTCTTTCTTAGAATTTTATTAGATTTTTTTTTAAATAATTTAATTCATTTCAAGAAATTTTATTATAATATTAAAAATAATTGAATTCTTTCGAAGAATGGATACTGTTAAAAGTTTAAAAAAAATGTAAGTTGGTAAAAAATATTTTCTATAATTTTTTTTTAATAGTCAAATTCTTAGCAAAAAATTTAATTATTTTCAAAAAAAATTCCACGAAAGAATTCAAATTTTTCTTAATTCGTTATAAAATTTTTCAATAGAATTCAATTTTCTAAAATTTTTTAAAAAATTCAATAATTTAAATGTTTAATTTCAATTATTAAGAAACACGATTATTTTAAAAACTTGATAGAAATTGTTCATAAAATTTAATTCTTTTCAAAAATTTTAACTAAAATTATTAAGCAAACTCCATTATTTTAAAAAAATTCAAAGAAATTCTTCAAAAAGAAATTAATTAGAATTTTCAAAAATTTTATCAAAATTCTTCGCGAGAATTCAATAATTTTTCTAAATTATAAAATTCTTCGAAGGAATTCTTTTATTATTAATTTTTTTGATAAAATTCTTTGCAACAATTCGATGATTTCCAATACATTAATTTAGATATAATTAAGATAAAGATTTTACTATTAAATTTTATTAAAATTATTAACAAAATCGAATATATTCAAAAAATTAAATTCTTCTATTCAATTCTATTAGAATTTTTGTATTTTAATTAAATTTTCTGAAAAAATTTCTTTAAGTATTTGAAAATAATGTAGTTAATAATGTAGTTAATAATAATAATAATAATAATAATTTTTAAAAATAATTTTAATTGAATGTTTTGAAAATAATTGAATTTTTTAAAGAATCTTTTTCAATATTTTAAAATAATCGTATCAGTTAATAATTGTAATTGAAAATTTTATTAAAATTGTTTTGAAAATTATTGAATTCCTGAGAAGAATTAGAAAAATAATTTGATTCTTTAATTGCTATGAATTTTATTATTTATAAAAATAATTGAATTTCTGTGAAGAATTTTGTTAAAATTTTTCGAAAATAATTGAATTCTTTCAACAAATTTTATTGTTTTTGAAAATAATTGAATTCTTGTGAAGAATTTTATTAAAATTTTTGAAAATAATAAACAATAGTAATTAATTATGTACTTAGTAAGTGAAATTTTTAATATTTGCATTTGAAATTACTTAAAAATTGAAATTAATATTTGAAAATAAAAAATGTTGTAAATTACATAATAATTTACTAATAAATTAATAAATTTTTAAAAATATTTATTAGCAAAATTTAACTACTTCAAAATATTAAGTTAGAATTTCGTTAATTTAATATTAAAACATTTGAAAAGAAAAAATATTTAAAACATTAGAAATTCAACATTTGCTTTGTTGAAAATGATTTTTTATTAATATTTTTTGATAAAATATAAATTCAAAGTTGTAAAAAAAATATCGACGTTAATTTGAACGTTCAAACTTTAGAGACATTTATTAATTTAATTGTTGATTTTCGAATTAGTTATTAAAAAATTCATAATTCAAAATAAAACTTTATTAAAAAATAAAAAATTGAAACTGAAAAAATATACGCAAATTGGAAAGAGTATAAACAATTAATTTATATTATAATTATTATAGTCTTTTTAGTTTTCAAATATTAACATTTTTCGACTTTTTTTTAGCGAAAAAATTATGGAAAAAAAATTTTGTTATTAAAATTAAATCTATTTTTTAATAGAAAAAAGTGTATATTTCCAAAAGTACCTGCATAAAGTCATGGCAATGTAGGACGATACTGTCTTTTGTAATTTCCTTAAAACAACCGGCTAATACTGCAAAATCTTGACAGGCTAATAAATTCTCTTTATTTTTCTTTATCAATGTTAAGGCGACTCTAAATATAATTTTGCTACCTTCGTAAAACAGGCAGTCCCAAATTCTCAGAGTTGTCTGTAAACAACATTTTTTAATTTTTAGTATAATTTATAATGAATTAATATTATTTAAAATTATTAGGCCGCATTTATTAAAAAAATTATTGCAGAAAACAAATATTTCTTTTTTTAGCAAAAAGCAAATATTATTTATAATAATCCATTCTGAGTTTATTTTGTGAAATAAATTTTAGTTTTTACCTCGATTGGCAGAACTTCGGCAAATAAACAGATGAACCATTTTGTGGCGATCACAGCCCAGGGTAAACCCAAATCAGTAATATGCCGATGCACATCTGGCATTTTAATTCTAAAATTTCATTAGAAACATTTTCCTTTAGAGATTTAAATAAATTAAAATTTTAATTATTTAATTTTAATTTACCTGACTAATTCTTCTAAGACATCAATGTCCGTTAATAAACCGTCCATAGTTGGAGTATAATAATCAGGTAGAATATTTTCGATCAAAGCTTTTAGAAGCCAAAAAGCGGTTTCTTCATTTTTCGTCACTAGAAATAATAATCCTGCTATGTAATTCAGTCCCTAGAAGAGAGAATAGAATTTTTATTCATTTTTTCCTTATTGTAAACTTCATTTTCTTTTCAATTTCAGAAAAAACGGAAATTTAAAAATATTAGATTAATTTTTGGTAGATTTGTTTTTGAAAGGCATTGAAAAGACGGAAACAGGTGTAAATTTATTTAGAGAGATTATTGGGGAATATAAATTAAAAATTTATAGAAAAAAAACTTACTTGGCAGTAACCAACGTCTTTGTTTTGATGAGCAAAAGCGAGTAAAATATTATAAAGTTGAAGTTGATAGGCTTTTGTGTTATTGAAGAAAATGTTGTCGGGAAAAGTTCGAGGAAGATCTGTTCTTATAATTTCCGATATTTCTGAATTATGTGGACCGTCTAACAAATGTTGATATAAACCTGGCGTTGCATTCTTTAATTCTTCGCCTCCACTTACAATCAACCAAATCTGTGAATTTAAATAGTCAATATTAAGTTTATTTGGAAATTCTTATTAATACTAATTAACTCTTCTTACTAATTATAATTCTCTTCTTATTAATTCTAATTAGCTAGGCTTCGTACTCGACAATTAATAATAGTAGATATTAAAAATCATTGAATTACGAAAAATTTGTGAAAATAATTGAATCGTTTTAAAGAATTTTATATGTAAAATAAAATTTTTTGAATTTTTTCCAATAACTTTTTTAAAATAATTTTTTTTTATTTCAACTGTTAACAAATTTAAATTATAGTGTAAATTCTCAAGCATGGATAAAAGTATAGCTTTTTGTTTAAAAAATAAAAAAAAGTATCCAAATAGTAGCAAATCGTAAAAAAAGTAGTAAATAGTAGGTTTTACTAGATGAGTCCGAGGCCTGAATTAACTCTTCTTATTAATTAAGAACAAAAAACGTTAATTAAATTGAAAAAAACATTTATTTTACCAATGCTCTGTGTTCGCCAGGAATTCCTTTTCGGACAAATCGTTTTAATGTTGCCGTTCGTCGAAGATGTTTTCCACTTCCAATTATTTCTGCCCATTTTTTAGCTCTCTCCGCTAAAACCTTTAAATATTCCGACATAAAATCTTCATAAGTTTGATAATCAAACTCTGATGGTCTCTCGAATCCATATTCGTCCACATTGCTATTTAAATGAAAAATAAGTAGGTATTTAGTTTATTTTTCATGATTTATCAAGAATATTTATTCTTGATGAAAAACCATTTTTATTCCGTGAATTATTCTTTCTTTGAAAATATACCTACACGAGTAAAAAAAGTGACAGATGAAAAACGAATTTCAGAGAAAATGAACTTTTACGAAAATTTACAACAATGTTTCATTGAATTGAATAGGTAACAATTAAAATAGTGTCGAGTGGATTAATTTACGAATTAATTTTACCTGAAACATGAAGTGGCCATTCCATAATTTGCGTTAAACTGAATGGAAATAAAAATACAACACAGGTTTAATCAGCTGATTAGAAAATTCCTTCGAGTGATACAAAAAGAATATTCTCGATCTGGACGGAGAAACGAGAGAACCTCGAGAATATTCTCGTCATTCTCAAAAATTTTAGGTTATAATTCTAGTGAAGCCAGTAAAGCAATTTTTACATACAAAATTTTTACGAGTTCAATAATTTTAATGTAATTTTTATATTTCATTAAATATTCGGTAATTTACCTTGTTTACTAAAGCGACTTTTACATATTTTTATATATTCAATTCGTAGAAAAGTTTATTTAAATTTGGGGAATTTGGGTAAAAAATTAAAAAATTATTTGGTGGAAAAGAAAAGGAATTTTAAGTGTTCTACTGTCGGTAAGTGAGAGAACGGTAATTATCAAAATTCCCCAAAGGCAAATTTCCCCAAGCGGCGTTTGACCCAATATGCTATAGTGAGTGCTGTTTTCGAGGATGTTATAGAAATCTGTAAAAATGATAAAAAATGTAGTTCTGAGAAGTCCGCGAGATGCCGATATTGTCTCCGTTTGTGTGTTTATAAAATTGACATTGTCGTAGATATTTGGAGAATTCAGAAAATAATATGAGTGGTGATTCAATAAATAAAGTGTTAAATTATTAAAATTAATTAATTAATTAGTATTAACAATCAATGTTATAATTATGTAGTGTTATATATTAAAATTTTGTATAATGAACTGATTAATTAATTAATTAATTATTTAATTAAGAAGTGACGGAGTTATTGCCTGTCTTAATTAATTATGCGTGGATTGAGTGCCAACAGTTCTAACAAAAAAAAAATAATGAGAATAATAATGGATACCAATTTTGAGGTTAGTTATTTTGTAAAAACTTATGTTTGAATGAACTTAGATATTTTTAAGCTTTGGAAAAAAAAGAAATTTTTTAATACACGATGCTTACACGATTTTCGCCAGGAAATAAAGTGCATTCAGTGGCGGATCCGGGGGGGTCATGGGGGCCATGACCCCCCCCCCCCCCCCGGGGCGAAAAATTTACATAAAAAAAGGTCAGCTAATTATGGTCGTTGCTCGCCGGATCTATAAATGACCCCCCCCCCTGGAGTAAATTCTGGATCCGCCACTGAGTGCATTTCCACTTTTTAATAATAAATTACCATAATGACATTGCAACAGTTTCTGGAAGGGGAAAAATGTTAAGATGCTTGGAGTTACGTTTGATAGATATAAATAATTAAAAAGTTAAAAAAAACAAATTCTTTTTTTTCAATTTTACAATTAGAGCCGATTAGAGCATTATCTACTAAGAAGTAGGAAAAATAATTTAAAATGTTTTAGGCACGGAATATAAAAAAATTTTTCAGCCTGCTAAAATTTATACGTAACTGTCTTAGATAATTTCAAAATTGGTGTTTCAGTAAATTTTCTTTAACAGAAATAGTTTGTGTATCTTATTATTAAATAGGGAAAAAAGAGTTTCTGGGAAGGAACAAAGTTCTATATTGATAGGACAGGCTATATTTTTTTCTCATATGGATTGTACAGAGTTGCTACTAGCAAGTTTAAAAGTGGAATCCAAAAATTGTTAACAGGGAGCAAAGTCGTCCAACAATTTGTTAATAATAATTCTTCAACTTAATAAGTTTGAGGATTAGAAAAATTTAAAACTTTCAATTTATAAAGGACCGGTAACTCTTTTATCTCACGCAAATTATACATTCTTTTTACTACTAGCAACAAACAAATTAAAATCCGGGACGCATGATTATTCCCCAAATGTCATTTTTCCGAAATGTCATTTTACCGAACTGCACTTTTGCGAATAGTCATTTTTGCGAAAAGCCAATTTTGCGAAATGTCACTTTTGCAAATTGTCATTTTTGCGAAAAGCTATTTTTGCAAATTGTCATTTTTGCGAATGGCCATTTTTACGAATTGTCAATTTTCCGAAAAGTCATTTTTGCGAATTGTCATTTTTATGATTTGCCATTTTTGCGAATTGTCACTTTTGCGAATCGACATTTTTACGAATTGTCATTTTTGCGAATTCGCAAAAATGACTTTTCGGAAAATTGACAATTCGCAAAAATGACTTTTCGAAAAATTGATAATTCGTAAAAATGGCGTTTCGCAAAAATGACTTTTCGGAAAATTGAAAATTCGTAAAAATGGCGATTCGCAAAAATAGTTTTTGGAAAAAGTGACATTTTGCAAAATTGGCTTTTCGGAAAGTTCCAGGTCAAATTTTTAGGTAATTCCAGTGGAATTTTAAATTTAATTTCCACGTCGTAAAATATATATTATATCTTAAAATTTCTAATTGAATTTCTATTGAAGAAAAAAAATGGAAAACAGGAAAAATTTAGAAACTTTTAAAAATTCCAGGCCTTTTCCATGATTTCCCTGATTTCCAGAAGCCTTTTAAAAATTCCATACCATTTCCATGATGTCCAGATTCTGTAGGAACCCTGTCTTCTCTTCTTATAAATGATGTTCGGCAGTGGATCCACTTCTCCCAGCACATCAAAGAAATCAAAGACATTTGGCAGTGGGCCCGCTTCTCCCAGCACATCAAAGACATCGATGATGTTCGGTAGTGGACAACCATCGGCGGGGATTATTATTATTATTATTTATTATTATTTTATATTATAATATTATTAATTTATTATTAATTAATATTATTAATTGGTTAATAATTAATTTATTAATAATTATAAATTAGTTAAATTTTTAATTAATAAAATAATTAATTAAATAATAATAATAATAATAATAATAATTAAAGCAAATAATCATAGTCGAGCTGTCCAGTTATTAGACATTATTGCAGTGACATCGACACGACAAACTTAGAAATATAATTTCTAGGAGTACTTTAAAGTATACTTTAAAGTACTCCTAGAAATATCATTAAAAAAACTAGACATAAGTTATGTCTAGCAAATATCAAATTCAACTTGAATGTTTGACGAAGAGGGTTGGTCAGTAACTTTACAGTTATTTACCAGTCTGCCTAGAATCAGCGTCCGTGTCAAAAACTGTCCAGTAATACTTGAACAATCGAATCGCTCCATGACAAATTTCTACTTGGGTTACATCCCATGTTTCTAAGCATCACGCATTTGCGAAGGATTTATTTTCAAAGGGAATAAATAATGAAACATTTTTTCTCGTAATATAAATTTTCTTTACTTATGTAAGCTTTTCGCATGCAATTGCCATATCATAATGTTGCCAAGAATTATTTTTTATCTTCCTTCTCATTTTTTTCTTGTTGTTTGCTCATTTTTATTATTACTGTAAAAATACAAAAAAAATTATTAAAGTATTTAAATATTTATTTTTACGAACGAAATTACGAACAGTAGGGTAGCAACGTCAGTTGTGTTTTGTAGTAGTATTACATTGGACATTTTTAACCGTATAAGGTAGTGGTTCTTAAAAATATTTAATAAAAAGCGAAAACTGACTGTGATATCCAACTATTACTTCATTATATAAATTTCATTATTACCATACTCTTTTGCCTTTAAAATTTTGAGTTTTGGGACTGGTTTAATAACTGATTCATACCTGCTCGATGAGAAATCACTTCTTCTGCACCACTTTTTAGTGTTGATGACGCTGATGCGATTTTTTTCGAAATCGGCGCCAATGTAGTTGGTTCTTCAACTTTGAAAAATGTCAAAGAACGTTTATTTGATTTTCATTTTTAGTAAAACTCAAGTTACTACTAACACAAAAGACTTTAAAATTAAAAAAAAATTTATGACTTTTCTAATCCGATGGAAATTTTAGATATCCTTTGTTGATATTATTAATCATTTTATTTCGAGGAAGATCTCCGTTGGGTTTTGTAACGGATGCTATACAGTTATTACACTTTGTCCACTTCTCAATTTTTCTGCATATAAAGCCTGAAAAATAGGCTTGCACAAATTCATTCTTCCCCATGACGCTATAATATCATGCTTGTGTCTGACTGTAAATTCCGTCTCATTATTTTCACCACGCTCTATTATTAAATTCAGGGCTCCTCTCCAATCTTCTTTATTCTTATTTGTTTCTGAATCCTTTTCATTTAATAGGGTTTCGAAAATTTCTATTCCATCTACATTAAAATCTTTAGGAGGTTTAATCAATAAGTAAAAGCTCACTAAGCGATATACTTGTATAAACACAAGTGGATCAGGATTATCGTGTTCCCCACAGCATCCTCTAATCATTCCGAACATATCCTAAAAAAATTATCAGGAGAAGGTAAACAAAACGTAATAAATTTTTTTTATCACATTATTTTCATGATACAATATGTTACTCATAAAAATTCCCAACCTCAAGAGCATCTTGATTAAGACGTGCAGTCATTAAAAAAGTATAATCACAGTATTCGCATAAAAATTTCAACACCTCAATGGTAGATATTGATGTTACTACAAAGCCGACTTTAATTTGTAATTAAAATAATTTTCATTTATAATAATTGTAAATCTACTTACTACGACACTCATATCTTCTTTTACCAAAATCGATCGAATAATTATACACGATTGATCTCCCATGTACGCAAAAAGAAGACGACTTAGAAAACACTGCAATGTCCCTTGAAATCCAATCTTTTACCAAATCAATTAATGTATAATTTTTTATGACTTTTTCCGTTATTACATTAGAATTGTGAGAAATAGTGGGTTCATGTAATGGAATAGAATCCTGAAGTGTCATAATGTGATTTGCAATATCAACTTCTCTACGCGATCGAGGTGACAATTCTATTTGCTTGATCGCATTTTGTGGACGATGTAACAATTCTTGTTTATTCACAGGATCTACCGGATCTACAAGATGTGAGATTGGCGGTGACGAGGACTCAACATCTGACTGCATGGAAAATAAATTTTATTTTAAACAATTTTTTTTACTTATATATAAAAGAATAAAATTTTGCTGTGACATGACAGTTACATTCCCATCCTTCAATATTTCTCTCGGATCATGTTTAAGACAATTTTCTGTGAAGTGTTGCTCACAAATGAATAAACACTTCTTGACTCGATTGCCTCTTTCTCTCTTGAGGTTATCTCCCATAGCTTCTAGCCACATATGTTTAGATTCCTTAATAAAGAACATTCTTATTTTAATAATTAAAGTTAGAGAAAAATCAAGATACAAATTTATTTATGTTCATTATTTTTTTTTATTTTAAAATAGATACTTACCTCACCTCCTGTTTCTAGTCTTCTTGGACCTTGAATAAGAATTTTTTCTTTTGTAAAATATTACCTCCATTTATAAGGATTTGTGAGTCTCTAGACAATTATCTTTTATCGTGGTACACTTGGTCAAGAAATTCATAATTATTTCTTTACGTCCCCTCTGTGTCTGGAATTCGCATTCTGACAAATTTTTCCATCCTTCTTTGATGATGCCTTCTCGTCTCTTCTCCTTTTCAGACAATCGCCTTTGAGAACTACTATTCCTTTTCCTCTGTTCATAATCTAAGTGCGTATTCTTGATAAACCTAACTAACGAATCTGGAATAAGTAAAAGTGAAATTCAGTTTTGTTTATACTGTTTTGTCTTATTTATAACAAATGTTTTTTAAGCTAATATTCTATAAAAATTTCTATTGATAAAATTTCTTTTCCACCATATTACTATTGGATAAAATGTTCAGTCGACCAAATGATTTTTCGATTAAATGTCCTTTCAACCAAATCGCTAAATAGCATACAACATACCGGTGAAGTCTACAAATCGTGGATGATTTCCTACGAATTCATGCCACGATCGATTATTCCGCTCTGTATCGTTGTTCGTCCTCCTCTTCTCCCTGCAGACTGAAAAGTTCGCAGGAGTTGTTATCCTCAGCCAATGTCGACGAAAATATCCAATGAAATCGTCGAGAATTGATAACACGGATGTAAACGTATGTTCTGTGCCACGAAGAAGAAGAAGAACCTGATCCTCTGAAGTCAAGTCCTTAAGCAATTCTTCGAAAATTGTTTCTATATTTTGTGCAGGCAGAAGGGCCAAGTACTTTACTTTTTCCACAAACTGTTTAATGGACTTATACGCCTTCATATAATTTTTGGATTGTAATTTGTTACTCGTTAGGAGTAAAAAAGTATAATTCACGTGAGTTAAAAAAATTACCTGTCCTTTAAAAATTTAAATTTTACACTTTCGAAAATCTTCAAACTTAGGAAGAAGTACAATTATTATTAACAAATTGAGGAGTCGGGAAGAAGAACTCGCCGAGCGCTCCACTGCACACGCTATTGCTAGTCAAGCGACCCAAAATGTTCAAAAAATTAAAATTCAAAATTTTGATTTTTAAATTATACTTCCTTGTAGAAAACAGAAATGCGCATCTTTTTTCCTTTGACTTTTTTTATAGGATAAAAATTGTAGATAATAAATGGAAAAAGCTAAAAAAAATTTTTATCAATTTAATTAAATTTTGAACCATAAATCGTCGTATCTTTGACAATTATTAATGAAATCACTTAATATTTGGTATGCACACTTATTAGGGTACATAGAAGACTACGAAATAAAAAAAAATTTGAAAAAACATTAATTTGTTAATAACAATTAATTGAGCCGTTCGCTAGAAAAACGACCTAAGTCGACTTAAGTTTTTGACGAAAAAATTAAATTAAAGATTCGGAAACGAATTACTAATATAATTTACGTATTAATTATATCGATCATTTTTCCCAATACAAAGGTATTATCAAAGAATTCTTTAAAAGAAAAGAAGGTCGAGTAAACAATGTTTTGCTACTTTAATAACATTATTTTATAACAAATGACTTAAGTCGTTTTTCCAGCGAACCACTAAAAATGAAACAAAATTAAGTATTTTATGAAAGAACACTTTTATTTTAATGTATTAAAACATATTTATTATTCTAAAAAGTCTTACGATATATTTTTTAGTAATATTCAATTAAATATCAACATTATAATGCACAAGTTTAGTTAACAAAATGAATTTCAAATTTATAGCAGTGAAGGCTTGTAGGAAAAACCTTCTTTAGTATTTAAAAAAAAAGAAAATTGAAATCGGTGGAGATTTGTATTGTCGGCAGAATTTTGTCCAAAACACTGCATTTCTTCTCACTGTACGCGGTAGCAGAGGACGTGAACACTGTAAAAAGAAGTGTGTTACTGGAATGCACTTCAAGTGCATAAATGATGTCCCAGATCTGAACACACTTTGAAGTGCATTACCCTCATGCGTTTTGGTCACAAATGTAATGTATTTCACTGTTTTATGCACTTTAAAGTGCATAAAAATTTGAAGGCTAAATGCATTAAAACACACTTCTTTTTACAGTGAACGCGCGCTTGCGTAAGTGCTTCAATTTCGGGACCCAGGAAGTTTAAACACCTCAATTAATTCATAAATAGTGACCTACAACTTTAGAAACTTGATATATGTAATCTATATGTCTTGTAGAATATACTGATAACAAAATTTTTAAAAACCGCTTAAGTCGACTTAAGTCGTTTTTCTAGCGAACGGCTCAATTGTAAATAGTGAACGGTCGCGGTAATAGGGTTTTCTTACCTTCGACGAAAAAAGTCTGTGGGGAATTTTGAAGTTGAAAGTTTTCGAAAGAGTGGGTGACGCGCTACCGCATCTACACGTGGAGAATGATTGAAAGCATCTTGAATGAACGTGGAACGATCAGGACTGTTTTATTACTTACTGCTTCAATTTAAAACAAAACTCTAAATATACATATATAATTAATATTATTTTTATTTTACTTAAAAATTCAAAAATTTAGAAGTACAATAATTTAAAAAAAAGTGAAATATTTGTTCTACAGTTCCATTATTGCCTTGTCCTTGAGCCGTCCTTCAAATGTAAACAGACGATTTTAACCGTTTATTTTTTATTTTTCGGGACATTTCTAGTGAAACATTATTAATTTGACCAATAAAGGAAAAAAATTAAATATAATATTGTAACAGTTTTTTGTCTAAGTATTTTCAAATTATGAAAAAAATATTTTCACATCAGAAATTTGTTAAAAGTTTCTTTTTCTTAAACTTATGAATGAATTAGTTTGCAAATTTCCAGAAAAATTCCTTATATTATGATAAACAAATGTCTCACTGAAAGTTTTTTCAAAATCAAAATTCCCCACAGACTTTTTTCGTCGAAGGTAAGAAAACCCTATTACCGACCGTTCACTATTTATAATTAATTGTTATTTTACAAATTTTATTATCTACATTTTTTATCCTATAAAAAAAAGTCAAAGGAAAAAAGATGCGCATTTCTGTTTTCTACAAGGAAGTATAATTTAAAAATCAAAACTTTGCTTCCTGTCAAGCATTTTTGGATTTTTAACATTACAAAATTATTAATTGCTCTCGATGAAATTTCTTATCATCAATTAGTATCTAAAATAAATAAGAAAACAAAATTTTTAAATTGTATTTACATTTTCAAATCATAAATTTTATTTGGATTATAGTGCGCATGTAGGGGAGACTAAGCGCGGTTGTTACAGTGCGCAGTTGTTACAAATGGAATATCTCTAAAACAGTGAATTATAGAGATGGGGTTCCAAAGGGAAAAATGTTTAGTTTTTATGTACGAACTTACTGCAATATGTTTAAAAATTATATGCAAGCTTTACAAGTAAAAAAATAGGCACATTGGTTTTTAGAGGCCAAAAGTAAATATTTCTCTGCTTGATATTCTTCAAATAACTAATAGACCTTTATACTTAACAAAGTAAATTTTTTAATATCAATTCTGTGAGAATTAAGCTTTAAAAAACTGCCTTCGTTGTCCACATTTAGTGTATACTTTTTAAATAAAGTAAGTTTTTGTAAAAAATGTACCTGTTGGGCAGTTGTTACGATTTTGAGAAGCGTGGTTGTTACAAGTGATAATGAGAAAGAATATTTTTCCCATAATTCAGCAGATTCGTTAGAAATGTAAAATATTTGTCAGAAATGTTACCACACTCATTTTTTATATAAAATCTCATGTTTTTTCTAAATTCGATTTCAAAATCATTCAAAATTAATGAAAAAAAACTTTTTAAGTTACTTTCATATCGAAATAGTATTAGTGCTGCCATCTCTAAGGAACTGTCACTACTATATTACATTGAGCTACATAACCCCATGAAATGGCAAAACAAATGGACTAAACAAGTGTTTACTTTTGTTGTTTGATTTGTTTTATTTTAATTGTTTAAACATCAGTTGAAGTCTGATATGTTTTATTTTAATTGTTTAAACAATTGTGACTTTCGTTCTAAATAGTTTTTAAGTGTATTTCCTCATAGAGCAAAATTATTTCTCATCTAACTTACCTCAATTACCAAATAAAACTCAAATTACTTAATATACATTTTTGGGAACTACATAACTAATAATTATGTACTTAAATTAAACTATATTACGAATAATTAATAAAAATGGTTATAAAAAATTATTTGTCTTTAATTTAGAAACGTTGCAGAGGATTCTTGGTATTGTAACAACCGACATTCACTTTGGGCAGTTGTTACAATTTACACGCTGTCACTAAAATGCTTCTAGTTATTTAAATAATAGATATAGAGCTAAATCAATTATTGCCTTTTAAAGCTGGATAATATACCTTTGATTTAATAGTTTGACCAAACAAATTGGAGTTAAACTCTAATCACAGTAACTGTTTTTATCAAAATTGTAACAACTGCGCTTAGTCTCCCCTACGTTATAAAGAAATCCTGTTCCGGTTCCGCAAAGCTTGTTACTTACGAAATTGAGGTTAAGTTTGTTTTGTTTACACGACATTCCTGCAAGTTCAGTTCACAATTTTTATCTTTATAGTTGTGAAAATGAGATTCACACCTGATGATGTAGCTTCTGGGATTAAATCTTTATTTTAGCTACAGATACTCTTGTTGAAAGATTGAGAAGGGAATCGTACAAGAGAGAAAATTGTATTTGGTATCAGATATGTAAGAACTTCATGATAACCTATAGTGAAAGAACAGTAAAATTACATGTGCAAAGATGTTTTTACACTTATAAAAACAAATTTTTGGAAGTGAAGAAAATCCTTAGCGAAATGGAAGTCAAGGAATTAGGGAACGATAAGAAAGAAAATAAAAAGGTGGTCCTAAAGAAGAACAACAAAAAAATGCCAAAAACCAAGAAGTGCTCTAAATAAACATCTAATGTTTGCACAATCGTGCTAAAAAAGAGATAAATATATAAGTATTTAGAAAATTAAAAAAATAAAAAAATTGTTAAATTAAAAAGATAAAAAAACAAAAAAAATATGGAATCATCTTCCGCCTCGTCCTCGTTCGTGACTCTGGGTTTGGCAAAGAGCGGATTCATCGAAATTTCAATATATATAACATTCATACAACAAATTATTTTTTAATAGCACATTATATGTATACATAACCACGCAGCTGAGTAATTCGGGACCTGAAAAAAATTTCCTGATTCTAAATAATTGAAATTATCTAATTTTTTTAAGTCTCAGTTTCATCAAAATGTTCAATATTTTTGGAAACAAATTGTCGGACATCTTTTCTCCCTTTCAAAACATTTTCGTTTGCACCCTTTTACTTGACATATAAACGCCTGAGCAATTCGGAGCCTGAAAAAAAATTTCCTACTACCAAAAAATTGAAATTATCCAATTTTTCTAATTCTCAGTTTGATCAAAATGTTAAATTTTATAAAAAAAATTCTTGGACAAGTTTGCTCTCTGTCGAAAATTTTTGGATTTTAATTTGCTTGTTGCTAGTAGAAATAATGTATAATTATTGCGTTAGATAAAAAAATTACCCGTCCTTTATAAATTGAAAGTTTTAAATTTTTCTAATCCTCAAACTTATTAAGTTGATGAATTATTATTAACAAATTGTTGGACGACTTTGCTCCCTGTTAACAATTTTTTTATTCCACTTTTATACTTGCTAGTAGCAACTCTGTACAATATGCATATGAGAAAAAATATAGCCTGTCCTATCAATATAGAACTTTGTTCCTTCCCAGAAACTCTTTTTTACCTATTTAATAATAAGATACAAAAAATGTTTCTGTTAAAGAAAATTTACTGAAACACCAATTTTGAAATTATCTAAAGACAGTTAAGTATAAATTTTAGCAGGCTGAAAAATTTTTTTGTTCCGTGCCTAAAACATTTTAGATTACTTTTCCTACTTCTATTAGTAGATAAGGGAGCGTTCACAAATGATGTCACGCAATTTTTTGGGATTTTAGACCCCCCCCCCTCCCCCTGTCACGCAATTTCATGCAATTTCCTTTGTAAAAATACATTGATTGTTAATACTAATTAATTAATTAATTAATTTTAATAATTTAACACTTTATTTATTGAATTACCACTCATATTATTTTCTGAATTCTCCAAATATCTACGACAATGTCAATTTTATAAACACACAAACCGAGACAATATCGGCATCTTGCGGACTTCTCAGAACTACATTTTTATCATTTTTACAGATTTCCCTAACATCCTCGAAAACAGCACTCACTATAGCATATTGGGTCAAACGCCGCTTGGGGAAATTTGCCGTTGAGGAATTTTGATAGTTACCATCTGGAAGATTGTCGAAAAATTTCCTTCTTTAACAATGTACGATACGCTTTCCTTCTCACTCTCTTCCCCTTTCTCCCTCATTCTAGACAAACGTCAACATAACCTATAATTGTTAGGCAAAATGTCATCGAGAATATAATTCAACTTGTGCTTTTTATTTATTCACAATAATTGAAGTAAATAGAAACCTAGATTATAAATAAAATACATAATGGCGAACGATCGGGAAGTGTTGCGTGAAATATGGGAGGGAAAAATTCCCGTTTGCTTTCAATTAGACTCGGAAGAAGTGTCTGAACTTCAAGCTCCAGATCCATTTTATTTGATGGTGCCAAGACTAAGTTATTTTCCTCTTTGCACTGATAAGGTAAATAAAAAACTCACATGTCAAACAAGAATAGAAATTTTTCTATTTTCTTTACAATTTTGAATTATCAACATGAAATTTTTAGGTACGAAAACATTTTATGCGACATATTCAACAAGAGAAACAGGAAAATGAGATGTGGCTTGAATTTAATGGAACACCATTGAAATGGCACTTTCCCATAGGAGTACTTTTAGATTTATATTGTAACGATATTCAGTTGCCATGGAATATTGTTGTTCATTTCGATAAATTTCCAGAGAACGTTTTAATGCACTGTCAGAATAAGTATGAAATTTATTTATTTATCTAGTGTTTTAGTTTTTAATTGTACGTTAAATAAGATTAAGTCCTGAACGAAATGAACAAAAATTTTTTTTTCATTATTACTTTTAAATTATTTAATGAATAATTTTACTTAAATATTTCAAAATTAATTAAATTTTAAAAATAGTTGCGTTTATGATTTTCATGAATAGATGAACTTCAAAAGGTTTCAATTTGAAATTTTAGAAAATTTCAATTTTTAATTAATTTAAAAAGAAATTTTAATGAACTTTGATTTTTGAAAAATTCAATTATTTTTAAAAGTGATAAAATTCTTCGCAGAAATTCAATTATATTCAAAATTTTTTTTAAATTCTCGAAAATTCAAATATTTCAATAAATAATAAAATTCATTTTTGAAATTCAATTATTTTCATAAATAATAAATTCTTTTTAGGAATTCAATTATTTTTAGTAGTAATAAAACTCATCGCAAAATTATTTTTAACTGTAATTTTAATCGCATTCCTCGAAAAATGTAATTATTCTTAAAATTTTTATTAAGAATCGTCTAAGGAATTAAATTATTTAAAAATATGCTGATAAAATTTTTTTATAATATAAAATTTTCACAGGAATTCGATTATTTAAAATAAAATTGGCATAAATTAAAAAAAAAAAATTTTTAATTTGTTATAAAATTCTTCGCACTAATTTCATTATTTTTATAAATTTGAAATTCTTAAAAATTGTATTGAAATTCGTCGAAAGAAGTTAATTATTATTTAAAAATTGGTTGATAAAATTCTTTATGATATATTCAATTTAAAGAAACAGTAATTTATTCTTATATTTAAATAATTGAATTCTCGTAGAATTTCCTAATAAAAATTGATTTAAAAATTAATTTCAGTTAAATCTTTGGATAATTGAATGGGAGGCGCCTATTTATTCTTTGAAACAATTTTTTAATTATTTTTGAAAGACAGAATTTTATTATGTTAAAAGTTTTCTTTAATCGAAATTTATTTTTGCCGATTTTTATTTACTATAATTTTTATTTAAACCAATTTCTATAAAACAAGAATTTTTTCATTTCATAAAAATTTTATTTGACAGAATTTGCATTACGTCGTGAATTTTTAGAAATAATTGAATTTTTAAAAGGTTTCAACTCAAAATTTTTGAAAGTCTGAATTTTTCATACTTTTAACTAACAATTCTGGAGAATTAATTTTTTTAAGAAGTTTAATTGAATTTTTTAAAAAATTATTTGAAGATTTTATTTACTAATTAATATTTAATTGAAGAATTTCCGAATAATCGAAATTTCGTAAAATTTGAATACTTATTGTAAACAAACGAATTTGAAAATTGTTAAAAATAATTGATTTAAAGAAGAATTTTAGTTAAAAATTCTAGAAAAGTATAATTGAAGTGAAATGATGAAAATAATTTTAAAGAAGTTATAGTAAAAATATTTTCATAATATAAAATAATGATTTTATCACTATATAGGTTATCTTTTTATTATTATAAAACATGAAGATATATTCTTATAAATTGTTGAAATTTCAAATAGGTTTTTAATTTGAAATTTTTGAAAATCTTAATTCCTATTGTAAAATAAAATTTTTTTATGGAAATTATTAAATATTTATTTAAAAATGATTATCATTTGTAAAATGTTATTAAATTCTTGCAAAGAATTTTTGAATATAATTTGAATTTTTCGAGAAATTTATTTAAATTTGTATTAAAAATAATTAAAACCCTGTGAAAAATTTTATTATTTATGAAAATAATTGAATTCTTGCAAGAACGAATTTTATTATAATTTTTGAAAATAATTTTTTTTTTTGAAAAATTTTATGGAAAATTAAATTTTTATAAAACATGAAGATATTAATTACTCCGAGTCGAAGACTCGGAGTGATTGATATCTTTATGTTTTATAATAATATTCTTATAAGTACACTGAGAAAACTGGAGTATTGGACTAAACATCTGGAGGGACAAATCGTTGATATTTGAGAGTTAGCTATTGGATAACAATCTAAATGTTCAAATTCACCATTGACAGATATTCGTGCCATTTCTCTAACAGAGGGACAAATTAACCATCTTGAGAAATCCCTTCCTTATCCGGCGCGAAATGAATAAATATGGTAACCTAACCCCTAAATTAAATACATAAGATGTCAGAAAAATAATTTCGCGCGCATCAGATCGTACACATTTTCTGCGCAACTTTTAACCCTCAGATATAATGGGAGAGAATATACAAGTAGATTTCCATTATCAATTCAAAATTTATTTTAGAAGGACTATTTAACTCTCTTCATAAGCAAAGGAAACATACACTTTTTGAACCTCTGAATTTGACTCTCCAGTTTTCTCAGTGTATTGTTGAATTTTAAAAATGTTTGAATTTGTATATGTTTTGAAGAATTTTAATTCCTGTGGAAAAGTAATAATTAAGTACTTATTTAAAAATTTAGTTATTGATGTTTGCGAATAATTTTACAATTTAAGAAATTCGTAAGAAAATGTAATAGAATTTTTGAGTATTTAATAATTTTTAGAGTGAATTAGAATATTCTTGTGAGTCAGGGAAAAAGTCAAAATTTCGTCTGGAAATCAGGGAAAAGCAAAATTAAAATTTTTTTGGCAACCCTGATAATGTAAATATTTTTGTTCTATATTTTCCAAAATTATTGATTGAAATAGAAATTAAAAGTCTAATTGAAACACTTTCTTTAAATTATTTTTATGCAATGTAACACAATATTATTCTAAAAAATTTGAAACAAAAATAAATACAATTTTGTTCATTTGAACGTTCAGAAATTTAAGGACATGAAATTAGTGAAATATTAGAGAAAAACAAAATGAAATTTTAGTGGAAACCGTGTATAAGAATTTAGGTTGTAATAATTAATGTTAATAATTTAAAATTTTCTAGAGAAGCAGTAGAAGCGTATTTTCTCTCTTGCATAAAGGAGGCTGACGTCCTGAAACATCGAGGCCAAGTAGTGTCTAGTATGCAGAAAAAGGATCATAATCAACTGTGGCTTGGATTGCTGAATGATAAATTCGATCAGTTTTGGGCTGTTAATCATCGATTAATGGAACCCAGTATTGATGAAAGCTTTAAATATATACCTTTTCGCTGTTATATAAATGATGAAATTTACATTCAAAAATTAGTGAAACCTCTTAGTGAGGAGGGTCATCGGAAAACGCTGAAAGATCTAGTGCACGAAGTTTTACCAGACAAAGAAGAAGGTTCGTGAATTTTTTTTTAATTTGGCGATTTTTAAATTAAATTTAATAATTTAATTTTATTTTAATTTATTATTTTATTTTTTTTAATTTAATTTAATTTTATTTTTAATTTTTAAATTAAACTGAGAAGAAATTTACTTGATTCAAGTAAACGATTATTTGTCTATTTTGTCAAATACAGGCCTTAGATATTATGATTTTTTCGACTTTTTTCAAATAATGCGACTTTTATCGACTTATATTAAAAAATTCCGACTTTTTCGACTTTTCTTCCATGCGATGAAGATCATATTTTTTAGTATAAAATGCAACTTATTTCGATTTTTATAGTGTGAAAAGCATAACTATAGACAAATGTTTGAAAATTTATTTTTGAATAATTTTTCTAATTAATTTTTGAAATATAAAATTACAAAGATTTTGAATAATTGAAATTTAGTAAAATTTAATTAATGATAAACCATTTTTTCATGTATTTTATTACAATTTTTTGAAAATTAACTTTTAAAGAATTTTAATTGTAAATTTTGGAAATAATTGAATTTTTAATGATTTTAATGAATAATCTTCAAGTGTAAATGCAATAAGAATGAAAATTAATGAAAATTAGGTTCTAGAAATAATATTAAAATAGTTTTGAAAAAAGTAAATCTCCGAATTATTTTGTTCTAATTTTTTAAAATTCAATCATTTTCAATATTTTCGATATTCAATATTTTGAATATTTCTGAAAATTCAAATACAAACACAAAATAATAACGTTAAAATTTTTTAGAATTATTTTGAACATTTTTGGAGAAAATAATCATATTCAAAATTTTTAATTAAAATTCTTCCAAAAAATTGATTTTTCTTTAAATTATACAAAAATTGTTCAATTTTTTTCAAAAAATTACATTAAAATATTTAAATAAAAAACTAATTCTTAGATTTAGTTTCTCATAATTTTTTAATATTCAATTACCTTCGAGCACAGTAAATTAAATTTTTTTTCAATTTATTATTTTAGAATTTTTGAGAAATTATTTAAAATTAAAATTCATCAAAAAATTTGATTATTTTTTGTATATGTATTTTTTAAAAAATCAATTATTTTTAAAAGATTTTATCAAATTTTCAATCATTTTTCAAAGATTTTACTTAATTTAAATTATTTTTTAAAAGATTTTACCAAATTTCAATTTTTTTGGACATTTTTTAATTGTATTTAATTGTAAAACTATTGTCTTTCAAAAATTATTTATAGAAATATTTTTAAAAAGTTAATTTTACAAATTTCTTTATTAAAATTTTGGAAAACATTCTACCTTAATATCTTTAAAAAGAAAAATAGATGATTTCCGAAAATTCAAATTGTACATATTAGGTACAAAACAGAATACAAACATTAAAATTTTACAGAATTATTTTTAACATTTTAGAGAAAACAATTATTGTGAAAATTTTTAATTAAAATTTTTAAAAAATTTGATAATTCAATTTATATTTTTCAAAAATTCAATTATTTTTAAACGATCCTAACAAAAATCAATTGTTTTAAAAAGATTTTAACAAATGTTGTATTTATTTTTAATGTAATTGAAATTTTGCAAAGATTTTTATTATTTATAAATATAATTGAATTGTTGAGAAGAATTTAATAAAATTTTAAAAAATAATTGAATTTTTTTGAAAAATATTTTAAAAAATTAAAAAAGTAATTGAATTTTTTCGTGGAATTTTTTTGAAAATTTTTGAAGTTTTGCAAAGAATTTTACTATTTATACATATAATTGAATTTTTTTCGAAGAATTTGTTAAAAATTTTAGAAAATAATTGAATTCTTTTGAAATATTTTATAACGAATTAATAAAAAATTGAATTTTTTTGTTGATTTTTTAAAAAATAATTGAATTTTTTTTAAACATTTTAATGTTTAAAGAAATAATTGAATTGTTTTGAAGGATTTATTAAAATTTTAGAAAATAATTGTATTCGTTTATAAAATGTTAGTAATATTTTGTTTAAAAATAATTGAATTTTTGCAAAGAATTTTTCTATTTATAAAATTAATTGAATTTCTACGAAGAATATTATTATTTATAAAAATAATTGAATATTCTTGCGAAGAATATTATTATTTATGAAAATAATTGAATTCTTGCGATAAATATTAATATTTATGAAATTAATTGAATTCTTGCGAAGAATCTTATTAAAAATTTTGAAATTAATAAACAAGAACAATTAATTAGTAAATAAGTTAATAATTGAATTTTTTTTAAAAGTTTGAATTTAAAATTATTTATATAAAACGACTTTTTCGATATTTTTGGATTTTTAATCGACTAAAGCGACTTTTTTTGTGTCTTAAAGTCGATCTGAGGCATGTTAGTAAATTAATTAATTAATTATGTAATATGTAATTTTTTACAGCACAAATTCGAATACATGGAATTTTACCACCTCAGGAAACACCACTTCAATGGCTTTCAGAACACTTTAGTTATCCTGATAATTTTTTGCATTTATGTTTAGTGTCTTCGTAACACTTCTATAAATGTAGCAATACTTTCATGAACGTTAATCGATTAAACAAAAGTCGAGAAAATGTTCTTATTTTCATTATTGATAAGGTTATACCATCGGTAGTAACAAAAAATCAAATTATATTTTATTTTTCTATATCTGCTTTACAACGTATTTGTAAAACTCTCAAGTTTATAAACTTATTTTGAAGAATTCTAAATTTTCAATCTATATGCATTTCATTCATCATAAAGTAAAAAAATACAAAATACAAATAACTGAATTGTTGAAAGAAATTTAGTTTCTAAAACAGAATTTTAAAATATGACTAGATTGAAAAAAGATTATATATAAAGTTTACAGTAAATGAAAATGTGGTTCAAATTTATATTTATTAAATCTTGCAATCTATCGTGTTAGTGAAAATGAAAAGAAATTTTTGAAGCACTGATAATTAACACAAATTATTTCTATTCAAATAAAATTTTCTTCTTTTTTTAGTTTTTGGTGACGCTAATTTCATTCAATGTTGTTAAACAGTCTTGAAGTTTATTTACTTGTTCGAGAAATTTCATTAGAATGAAAAGGTGTGTATATGTGAGTGTGAAAAATAAAAATTTAATTGTTTCTATATAAAAATGAATTGTTCGATTAATATTAGTTTTGCGCGAGTATGTGTGTGTTAAATTATTAAATCATGGAAATTTATGAGATTAAGTGAGGATTGTAAAAATAAAAAAAATTATATACGCTAAAATGTTCTGCTAAAAATTGTAAATAAATGTATTACATCTTTCAATGTATAAAATTTATTGCTAATAAAACTTTCCCTTAAACAGCATAAAAAAAGGACTTACTATACTGTAGTATAGTTTTTACTTTCTCTTCAGTTTTTCAGATTAAAAAAAAAGAAGAAAAAAAAAATCTTATCGAACTTATTGGGCGACTTACTAGTCTAAGTCGCCTAAGTACCCTAAATGGCCTTAGTAGCCTAATCCGACTAAGTAGTCCAAGAACACTAAGTGGACCAAGTAGGCTTAGTAGCTCTAGTAGCCTAAGTCACCTACTCAGGTCATTTAGACCCAAAAAGCATGAGTAATCTACTTAGATTACTTAGGCCCTAAAAGCCTAATAACCTACTTAGATTACTTAGGCCTGAAATTACTAATTAACCTACTTAGAATACTAAGGCCAAAAAGGCCTAAATAACCTACTAAGATTACTTAAGACAAAAAAGCCTAAGTAACATACTTAGGCCCAAAAAGCCTAAATAACCTGCTTAGATTCCTACTTACCTACTTAAATTACTTAGGCCTAAAAACCTGAATACCCTTCTTAGATTACTTAAGCTTACAAAGCCTAAATAACATACTTAGATTCCTACTTAAACCTACTTAAATTACTCAGGCCTAAAAAACCTGAATACCCTTCTTAGATTACTTAGGCTTAAGAAGCCTAAATAACCTACTTAGGCCCAAAAAGCCTAAATAACCTACTTAGATTCCTACTTACCTACTTAAATTACTTAGGCCTAAAAAAACTGAATACCTTTCTTAGATTACTTAGGTTTAAGAAGCCTAAGTAACCTACTTAGGCCCAAAAAGCCTAAATAACCTATTTAGATTCCTACTTACCTACTTAAACTTACTTAAATTACTTAGGTCTAAAAAACACGAATACCTTTCTTAGAAAGGTAGGTAGTTATTTAGGCTTAAAAAGCCTAAATAACCTACTTAGATTTATTACGTTTCTTAGGCCTAAAAAGCTTAAATAACCTACTTAGATTTTTTAGGCCCTAAAAAACCTAAGTAACTTTCGTAGATTACTTTTATAACGAAAACCTAATAAACCTACTTAGATTACTTAAGCTAAAATAGCTTAAATTACCTACTTAGGCCTGAAAAACCGAAGTAATCTACTTAGGCTTAAGACGCTTAAGTAACCTACTAAGGCCTAAAAAGCCTAAAAAACCAGTTTAGATCCTACTTACCTACTTAAACCTACTTAAATTACTTAGGCCTAAAAAGCCTAAATACCCTTCTTAGACTATACTTAAGCCCAAAAAGTATAAATAACCTACTTAAACCTACTTACTAATCTACTTACATTTCTTAGGCCTAAAAAACCTGAATATTCTTCTTAGATTACTTAGGCATAAAAAGCCTAATAACCTACTTATAGGCTTAAAGAGCTTAAGTAACTTACTTAGGCCCAAAAAGTCTACATAACCTACTTAGATTCCTACTTAAACCCACTTACTAATCTACTTAAATTACTTAGGCCTAAAAACCTGAATACTCTTCTTAGATTACTTGCATAAAAAGCCTAATAACCTACTTAGGCTTAAAAAGCCTATAAGTAACCTACTTAGGCCCAAAATGCCTAAATAACCTACTTACCTACTTAAACCTAAAAGCTTAATAATCGTCCTATATCGATTACTTTTGTCTAAAAAGCCTAGAAACCTACATAGATTACTTAAGACTAAAAGACCTAAGTAAATTATTTAGACTATACTTTGGCCTAAAATGCCAAAGAAAGCTACTTAGATTACTTCGGCCTAAAGAACCTAAGTAACCTTCATAGATTACCTTGACCTCAAAAGCCTAATAAACCTATTTACATTACGTAGCCCCAAAATGCCTAAGTAACCTACTTAGATTACTTAGGTTACGCCAAAATAGATTAAGTTACCTACTTAGGTTACTTAGGTCTAAAAAACCTAAGTAATCTACTTAGGCCTAAAAAGCCTAAGTCAACTGCATATGTTACTTAGGCTCAAAATGCCTTAGGTTACTTAGGCCTAAAAACCTTAAATAGCCTACTTAGATTTACTTAGTCCCAAAAAACCTAAGTCACCTACATATAGATTATTTTGGTCTCAAAAGTCAAATGTAGCCTAAATCCTTTCTTAAGTTACTTAACCCTCAAAAGTTTATAAGTTATACTTAGGTTAATTAGGACCAAAAAGCCTAAGTAATCTACTCAGATTATTTAGGCCTAAAAAGTCTAAATAACATACTTAGATTACTTAGGCTACTCTTAAGCCAAAATAGATTAAGTTACCTACTTAGGTTACTTAGGCCTAAAAAACCTAAGTAATCTACTTAGGTTACTTAGAGGCTTAACAAGCCTAAATAGTATACTTAGAATTCTTAGGTGTCTTAGGCCTAAACAGTTTAAGGCGTTCTTGCGTTTGCGAAGGCAAAAAATAGGCCCCACTTTAATGTTTTTTTCACAGTCATTTTATTTAAAATATTAAAAACGTTTTTTGCATCTTAAAGTACAATATAAAAACTATAAAAAGAAAAAATTGTTTCGTTTTTTAACCGTTATTTACGATTCGTAGAGGGCGTCAAAGTATATTTGTAAGAGTTTGTGGTGCCCCCCAAAGAGCCGCTCCTAACAGTCTAAAATAAAAAAAACAAAATTTATTCCTTAGTATACATCAATACCTAGTGGACGTATGTGATAAAATTAAAAAAAAGTAAAAAAATTTAAGTTACCTACTTAGGTTACTTAGGCTCAAGACCTAAGTAAACTACTTAGAGTTTTGAGGCCTAAAAAGTCTAAGTAACCGAAGTAGGGGGTCGTTCACAAACTACGTCACACTCCTAGGGGTGGGGGGGAGGTGTCGATCTGTGTGTGACGAAGTGTGGAAGAAATTTGTTTTTGTATGTACACTGAAAAAAAAAATTATTTGAATCAAATAAAAATTATTTGATTCAAATAAATCATTTATTTGGTTATATTCCAATAAATGTGTATTTGAACCAAATACATAAATATTTGAACTAAATATTTTATATTATCGCACCAAATAATTATTTATTTGAATCAAATACAAACAATTCAAATCAAATAAATAGAATATTTGAATCTAATAAATAATTATTTGAATCAAATTCAAAAATTATTCAACTCAAATATATATTTATTTGACCCGAATATTTTATTTAATTGTATCAAATAACTATTTATTTGAATCAAATACAACTAATTCAAATCAAATAAATAGAATATTTGAATCTAATAAATGATTATTTGAATCAAATTCAAAATATATTCAACTCAAATGTATATTTATTTGACCCGAATATTTCATTTAATTGTATTAAATAACTATTTATTTAAATCAAATTCAAATTATTTTAATCAAATAAATCGAATATTTTAATGTAATAAATAATTATTTGAATCAAGTATGAAAATTATTTCATTCAATATTGATAATTTCAACATCAACAAATATTAATAAAAAAATAACTAATTGCAAAAGATAAATACTGATGACAATTCATTGATAGTTCACTTTCACATTTTTTTATACACTTAAACGCAATTTTTATTACATACACATTTGAAAAATCCTAACGCTTGGGGGTACGAACCCACGCCTAACCGAATATTCACGCACCGAAGTCACGCACGCTAACCACTATACTACGCTCGCATGGGACTCTCAAATCTTAAACACTCTCATGTCTCACTAGCTGAAATAAAACTTGTAGAATTACTACAAGGCAGTGAACAATTTTGCCGCTATATTTTCAATACTTTATTCAATGTATATTTACGAATATATTTCAATATTTCTTTAAAAAATCAACTTATTGTAATATTTTTATTTATATATTTTTTCATAATATTAATTATTATGTCAATAATAATAAATTTATATAGCAATAATATAAATTTATTTGTAATAATTATAAATAAAATAAATTTATTGTGTCAAATAATTTTTATTTGCATCAAATAAACGAAATATTTGGGTTAAATAAATGAATGAATAGTTTCAAGTAACTCATTATTTTCGTTTCAAATAATTATTTAATTGATTGAAATATTTTTTTATTTGTCTTGATAAAATGTATATTAGCTTTAAATAATGAATTATTCGGATTAAATATTCCAGTCTATTAGAATCAATAAAATAAATTTACTGAATCAAATAATTCTTACTTGCATCAAATAAATCAAGTATTTGAGTAAAATAAATGAAAGAGCAGTTTCAAATAATTCATTTTTTTCGTTTCAAATAATTATTTAATTGATTGAAATATTTTTTTATTTGTCTTGATAAAATATTATATTAGCTTTGAATAATAAATTATTCAGAGCAAATAATTCCGCTTATTTGAATCAATAAAATAAATTTATTGTGTCAAATAATTTTTATTTGCATCAAATAAACGAAGTATTTGAGTGAAATAAATGAAAGAATAGTTTCAAATAATTCAATATTTGTATTAAATAAATTTATTTATTCAATTCAATTAACTATTTATTTGAATCAAGTACGATTTATTTGGTTCAAATAAGTATGATTCAAATAATTGCAGATATTTAAATCAAATACATATTTTTTTGATCCAACTAAAAAGTATTTAAATCAATTAAATATTTTTCAAATAATTTGAATTATTTGAATCAAATAAATTTTTTTTTCAGTGTAAAAAATGTGAAGAAGGGGGGGAGGGGGTTAAAATCAGTCCGAAAAAGCGTGACGTAGTTTGTGAATGACCCCTAGTCTAATTATCTTCAAAGCCTTAGTTGCCTAAGAATGTACACTAAGAAGCCTAAGTTTCCAACGTAGGTTGAGGACCTTAAGTCTACTCTTTGTGTCCTGCCAAACCTAATTAGCTTGTGAAGCCCAATTCTACTAAGTTGCTTAAGTACCCTAGGTATCCCAACTAGACTAAGTAGCCTAAGTGGTATAAGTACGGTAAGTAGCCCTAAGTAACTTTCTAACCTAGCGTGACTGTAATATGTGTGATTCCAACCTGCCTCCCCAAGGTTCATGGTTCTATTTCTCGTGGGCACGAGTTTTTCGAGTTCTAGTTTTAAGTGTTTCACTTAAAACATTTCATAGTCATGTGAAGTGAAATGCAGATTATCATAACTAAAGTGATGTAAAAAAGTGAATAATTCACAGAATCATTAGAAGCAGACTAGAATTTCTAAGCTATCAATACAAGCGTGTCAAAAACGACTAGAAACCCACTATAGTGACTAGTTTATATTTGGAGTCCAGTTTTAAATAGGGTAAACTGTTGAGGACATACTAAAACCTTACCTCCATTTTTATATATCAATTGTTTGGAAATTTTTTATTAGGATTTATAATTGAACGACTTTTATCTTTAAAAAATTAAACAAACGATTTTTTTTTGTATTTTTAATCGACTAAAGCGACTTTTTTGTGTCTTAAAGTCGATCTAAGGCCTGTTATTTTAAAAAATTGAAAAAATTCTTTGTTCAATTATTTTCCAAACTTTTAATTAAAATTATTTAAAAGAACAATATTTTCAAAAAATTTAAAGAAACTCGTCATAAGAATTTAATTTTTCCTTAATTGAATAATAGTTTATATTTTTTTTATATCATTTATTTAAATTTAAATATAAAATAGTCGCTACGTATTTTTTTTAAAATAAATTTATTTTCGTTATAGTGGCACATCAAGAAAAAGTCAATAATAAATATGTCAATATTTTCAAAAATTTGTAAATAATTAAATTTTATAAAAATTGGAAAAATAATCCTTCATTAAAATATAAAAAAAAAATCTGGAGAAAAAAAATAATCTTTTATTGGTGATGGTTATGTGACACTTGGAAGTTAGAGTCCGAGACAGGAAAGAAGGCAGAGAAGAGTCGACATCATTTGGGCGCCGAGAAGTCTAGAGCGCGTTTCTGGTTACAAGAACATTTGGGGCGCCTAGCGCTGGAGGGGAAACGAGGGGCGAAGGGGGAGGGGAGGGGGGGGGCTGCTGCCATCCATTGCCGCGGGTTTGCAAACATGGCTACCCCGCGCGTGAATGTATGTAGGTCCTCGACCGATCCACGCAGCGTTGATCTGTGCCGAGCCTTTCCCCTGCCCTCTCGCCACACCGCGCACCGCACACCATTTCGAAGGCGATTCTCCGTAAAAACCCCTTCCTCCATAACTTTCGATTCCCCATTGCCCCCCCACAGTTCCCTTCTTTTTCAATACGTATAAACCCGGACGACCAGGCCGACCGAGTTGGCGACACCCTGTCTGCCAAGACCGGCTGTGTCGGACAAAGGGAGGGGAAAAATGACGCTGCGTTGCCACGTCCTCGATCGCTGCGCCTACCTTTAACTCAAGGACATATCCGATCTTGCCAGCCGTTGTGGCGCGGTGACCACACCAGTCACTTGTGTTGACTATACGATCCCCAACTATACAATATCGAGATTCCTACACAAACAATTATGAATGTGTTTTGCAGGTTGGACTCTCTCACCAGCTTAAAATGTACCTGCGCGGCCTAGGCTTTTAACACCCGTCCGGCATAATAATCCCAAATAGAATCTTTCTTCGCTAGTTTTTTCCACACCTAAACACTACGGGTAAAAGATTCCTATCTCTAAATCCAAAGAATAAGAATTCATCATCATAAAAAAAGAACAGAATGCCTCGATCGAGAATATACTCTTTATAAGACCTGCGAGACTCAAGAAAACGATCAGATTCCTAAACGATGACTCAAGCCTCCTCTCGAGCCCCGTCGAGGACTCGAGGTTAAAGTGAAACAGGTGAAAGAGAGACTCCACTCGCCAATAATTGAATTATTTTTCATCTCTAAAATATTTTGATTAATCGAAAATTTCTCTATTTCTATTTTCTCTATTTCTTTTTCGCATCGATCGAGCATCGAAAATGCGCAAATCAAAATAAAGAAATTTTCAAGTTTGGAGAAAAATTTCTTTTGTGATATTAGGTATTTCCTCGGCTCTCGACACTGCTGGGTATATAAGTGGTGAAAATTTACGAGAACTGCCTCCTTTTCTCTTTGTCGGCATACCGCAGTTTGCGTCATGTCTCGTAGCTGCTATATATATGTGTGCGTGCGTTCCTTTGCCTTCTTACAAAGACTTGGCAACTACGCGGGAAGCTAAACATATTAACTGTCGACTCACGCCACAAAAACAACATGATCTCATTTTACGACGCATATGCAAGAACCTCTCGAAATCTCATTCAAAACCACTATCTTTAGCGTATTCAAAAGGCCTCCGCATAAATGTATCGTTCTAATTTAACGGTATGTTAGGGCAGGTAATTGTCACTATGAAATTCTTTCCTTGAAAATTTATTGTAATTTATTCTTAAAATTTCATTTCAGTTTTATCATTATAAAAAATAAATTGTTGTACAAAGTGAAATTAGTTATTTTCTTGGAAAAATTATTAGAATTCTTTGAGTTGAATTTTTACTGTAATGAATAACTGTCAGTTTTCTTTGAAAGTATTAAATTGATACTAAACTGTATTAAATAAAATGATACTAAAAATTAAGATCACTTTAAGATTTGGTCCCTTAGTTTTGGTACAAATTTTTTTTTCTCAATATTATCGTTTCGTATACAAATATATATGAGATTCCACGCTTTTCAAAAATATTTCTCATTCTTTTCGAATAATTTTTTTGACAGAGATATTTCAAGTTAAATTCGAACAGTTTTCAGGGGCCTATCATTTTCTCGAGGATAATATAGGTCCGTGAATCCCGTAAAGGTCCGTAAATTCTTCGCAGAAATTCAATTATATGTTCAACAATTTTTTTAAATTCTCGTCAAAATTCTAATTATCTTCATATAATTAATAAAATTCTTCTCAGAAATTCAATTATTTTCAAAAAATTTTAATAAAATTCTTTGGCGAAATTTCAATTATTTTCAAAAATTTTCCTCAATTCAATGATTTTTAATAAATCTACTACTTTAATAAAATTTTCCAAAATAATTCAATTATTTAAAAAAAATTTGATAAAATTCTACGCAAACATTTCATTATTTTCACAAAATAATAAAAATTCCACAGAAATTCAATTATTTATAATTTTTTTTATACCTAATAATTCAATTATTTTCATAAGTAACAAAAACTTGAAAGAATTTCAATTATTTTTAAAAATTTTCCTCAATTAAATGATTTTTAATATCTATTATTTTAATAAAATTTTTCAAAAGACTTCAATTATTTAAAAAATTGTTAATAAAATTCTTGTCAAAATTTCAATTATTATTTTCATAAATTTTCATCAAATAAATGATTTTCAATATTTATTATTTTAATAAAATTTCATAAAAGAATTCAATTACTTTAAAAAAAATTTTGATAAATTTCTACGCAAACATTTAATAATTATTGTCATAAGTAATAAAAACTTCATAGAAATTTAATTATTTTTAAAAATAATAAAATTCTTGGCAAAATTTCAATTATTTTCAAAAATTTTCCTCAATTCAATGCTTTTCAATATCTATTTAAATAAAATTTTCCTAAAGAATTCAATTATTTTAAAACAAATTTTAATGAAATTCTACACAAACATTTAATTATTTTCACAAAATAATTAAAATTTCACCGAAATTTAATTATTTACAAATTTTTTATAATAATTCAATTATTTTCATAAGTAACAAAAATTTCAAAGAAATTCAATTATTTTCAAAAATAATCAAATTCTTGACAAAATTTCAATTACTTTCAAAAATTTTCATCAATTTAATGATTTTTAATATATCTATTAGTTTAATAAAATTTTCCAAAAGACTTCAATTATTTAAAAAAATTTTAATAAAATTCTTGTCAAAATTTCAATTATTTTCATAAATTTTCATTAAATAAATGATTTTCAATATCTATTATTTTAATAAAATTTCCCAAAAGAATTCATAAAAACTTTTAAAAAAAATTTTGATAAATTTCTACGCAAACATTTAATTATTGTCATAAGTAATAAAAACTTCATAGAAATTTAATTATTTTTAGAAATAATAAAATTCTTGGCAAAATTTCAATTATTTTCAAAAATTTTCCTCAATTTAATGATTTTCAATTATGTTAAAAAATTTTTCAAAAATTCTCGTCAAACTTTCAATTAATTTTAGAAATATTTAATTTCTTCTTCAAAATTCAATTATTTTCAAAAATTTTAATAAAATTCTTCGTAAAAATTCAATGTATTTTCAAAAATAACAAAATTTTCAGCAGAAATTCAATTACTTTTAAAAATTGGCATATCAAATATGTTTTACGAAAATTCTATTATTTTCAAATCTTTTTAATAAAATAAAGTTCCTAACAAGAATTCAATTATCATAAACAACTCAATTCTTCGTAAGAATTCAATTATTTTCATAAAGAACAAATTTCTTAGTATAGGTATTCAATTATTTAAAATTTTTTTTACAAAATTCTTATCGATAAAATTCAATTCTTTTAAAAAATTGTAATACAATTCTTGTCAAGAATTCAAGTATCTTTATAAATAACGAAATTCTTCCTGAGAATTCAATTATTTTCATAAAGGACAAAATTCTTGGTATAGGTATTCAATTATTTAAAGTTTTCTTACAAAATTCTTCGTTGAAATTCAATTATTTTTAAAAATTGTAATACAATTCATGCCAAGAATTCAATTATTATAAATAACAAAATGCTTCGCAGAAATTCAATTTTTTTTCAAAAATAAAATTTTTAACATGATTCAATTATTTTTAAACATTTCATAAACTTTCTTTGCAGAAATTCAATGATTTTAAAACTTTTCATAATTTTCTTCGCAGATATTCAATTATTATTGAAAAATGGTAATACAATTCTTAGCAAGAATTCAATTATCATTATAATTAACAAAATTCTTCGCAGAAATTCAATTATTTTCAAAAATAACAAAATTTTTATCAAGAATTCAATTATTTTCAAAAATTTCATAAAATTCTTCGCAGAAATTCAATTATTTTCAAAACTTTCAAAGAAAAAATTCAATTATTTTTTCATAAATAACAGAATTCTTCCCAAAAATTCAATTCTTTTAATAAATTTTAACATTTTTAGCAGGAATTCCGTTATTTTTAAAAATTTTAATAAAATTTTTTACAATATTAAAGGCATTAAAGCGTAAATTTTTAGAAATAAATGAATTTTGAAAAGGTTTCAAATTATTTTCATGAATATAGTAACATTTTTACAGGGATTCAATTGAGGCCTTGGATCCAATAACTCGCCCGACGCTCGGAGGAACGCGCAACTACCAGTCAGTGAGCAGTGAGCGCCTCTGGGCCTCTCACTGCTACCCGACTGGTATTAGCGCGTGCCTTCGAGCGTCGGGCGAGTTATTGGATCCAACGCCTCAATTATTTTCACAATTATAAAAACTCATCGCAGAATTTCAATTATTTTTAATATACAATTTTAATCGAACTCCTCGGAAAATGTAATTATTCTTAAAAATTTTATTAAATTCGTCGAAAGAATTTAATTTTTTTAAAAACTTGTTGATAAAATTCTTTATAAGAATTGAATTTTAAGAAACATTCAATTATTCAATAAATTATTTGTTGTTGAACATAACATATAAAATAATATAAAACAAATAATAAAAAAAATGTTAGAAGTTTATTGGAAAAAAGAAAAACGTTTGAATAGTAAATGATTTCAATTGTCCTCAATATTAGCATCGGTTTAAAAAATTCTAAAAAGACATTGATTTTAATAATTTAAATTTGAATAATGCATAAAGGGAATTTGCTCAATTTTTACAATAATTATTTATTTATAAAATAATATTGGATAAATTTATTTATTGATTAATAATAATAATAATAAATAAAACCCCTGCCAAGTTGTATATTTTATTTAATAATTTTGGTGCTCATTTCATAAACACTTTGCTTCCTCATAGAGATAAAAATAATAGAAATATATGAATAACTTTTTATATATATGGTAAAAGTGATTGAATCTTGGGTCAATCAACGTATTTTTAAGTACCCTACAAGATAGTTATAATAGTTTAATAGTTAAACAAAAATTTTCAAACAAAAAAGTTAAGAAAATGTCATTTTCCACAATTTTTGGTTTTTAAAATATCAATTTCGAAAATTATTATCGAATTAGGTTCAAAAATAGGTCAATCGAAGCGTTTTTTAATGCTCTACAAGTTGGTAACGATAATTTTAAGATTACTTTTACATTTTTCAACAAAATTTTCAAAAAAGTCTTATTTTTCAAATTTTTTGATTTTTAAAATTTTAATAACTTCGGTTAATATGGACGAAAAATGTTCAATTATGGCTCAAAAGATGCGTCTAAATAAACTCTACAAATTTATGAAAAAACATTTATAGGTGTCTTAACATTTTTCTAAAGTTACGGGCAAAAAAACGTTTTTTTGCGAAATTAAAAATCCAAAAAAAAATTACCTAAACTTTATAAAGTTTAGCTAAATCTATCACAAAAGTATTCTCATTTTATGTCCGCAGGCTTGTGTTATTATTTTATTTTAAATTGAATTTAATTTCAAATATTTTATAAATTTTAGTACTGATAAAATTTTTCTTTTAATAGTAAATATCTCAAAAATCATTTAATAATTAAAGGATATAATTTAAAGGAATTTCTTTTTAATAGAAAAGGAATTCCTCTTAGACAAATATTAAGAGGAAAATCCGCTTATATAGTAAAAGGATTAATTTTTACTTAAATGGACTGTTTTGTGAGTGTGACCATTGTACCAAATAACAATTCTACCTAATGACTTTTCGATCAAATGACCATTCTATCTATAATGACTTTTTGATCAAATGAAAATTCTATCTAATGACTTTTTGATCAAATGAAAATTCTATTTAATGACATTTCGATCAAATGACCATTCTATCAAATGACAATTCTATCAAATGACAATTCTATCTAATGACATTTCTATTAAATTACTTTAAATGGACATTATTTAAATGACCATTCTACCAAATGACAATTCTATTTAATGACTTTTTTATCAAATAGCTTTTCGATCAAATGATCATTCTATCAAATGACAATTTTATCTAATGACTTTTCTATCTGTTGCGTGTTTTCGATCAAATGACAATTCAATCTAATGACTTTCCTATCAAATGGCTTTTCGATCAAATGTTTATAAATATCAAAAAAATATGTTTTTCTCCTCATAGTTCTCCTTAATTTGTTCATAGTTTAAAAATATTAAAATACCAGTTTTCCTTCTTCCCATTGGATCGTTATATAATTTGCTCATAGATTTAAAATTTTAAATAAAAAAAATTTAGAACTAAGTCTTTCTGTACTTAAAACTTTATAATTACTTTTAGAACTTAATTAAATTTTCCGCAAGTTGTAACAAAATGAATCAAAATTTTTTCGGATGTTTGAAATTAAAAAGAGTAAACAAGTTGGTTATTGTGCGTGATGCGGATGTGCTTGTAAAAGGAAAGAATTATATGTGTGTATATAATTTGTGATAAAGAAGGGAATTTTGTTCTTTTTTTTGTATGAAAACTTATCTGTATTAAGGATATGAAGAATGTTGATAAATTTTTTTTCACATCAGTTAGTTAATCCTATTCGAGTTCTTGCTTTCAAAAATGAGTCATTTCTGTTACAAGATAGTGATAAATTGGATATAAAACTTTTATGAAAATGTCAGTTCCAACGTGTATTATATTTTAAATTATATACACTTTAGTTTGCAATATAATGTTATGTATTTTAATGCACCCATAGATGATAATTTAGCAGAAATATTTATTTTCCCGACGTGTTTATGTATATATAATATAATATACATACTAAAAGACTTTGATTTCTGTGCTTATTGTGTATTTAACAGAATTTATATTGAAAAGAATTTTTCTAAATCTGAATATCTATCGAATGGATTTTTCGTTTAATAAAATTTATATGAACCCAAATTTTTTATTAACAGAAATTTTATATAATATAATTTTTATTTAATTACCATTATGTTATTTGTGCTTCCATTTAGTTGCATTTTGAGGTTTTTGAATTTTTAATTCTCGAAATTTCATTTAATGTTAATTATTAAAAATTTAAGTTTATATTTGAAAATTAACCCGTATCAGAAATTATTAAGAAAATTAAGTTTGGTCAATTTTAAAAGCCACTCTGAAATATTTTTGATTTATCTAATACCGAACGCTTATTCGGACAATTAAAAGTTTTGACAAATAAAAAATCAATTCTTTGAAGAATTTAAAAATTTGGTGCAATTGAAATTCTGTTATTAAACATTTGGCTAAGTAAAAATTCAGTTGAATGAGAATTATTCTAAAAGAAACATTTATTGAAATAAAAATTCGGTTGAATACAAATTCTTCGGTATAAAAGCTCTGTTCAATATATAAATTTTATTTTTTTAAATTCTGTTAAGTTGATTTTTTAAATATTTAAAAAAATTTTTTAATTATTAACATTTTTTTCACCGAATTCGACCTTGTAAACCTCAAAACAGTGAACATTTGAACTATATAAAATCATAAACCTTTTGAAAATTCAATTATTGCTAAAAATTGAAGCTATGTAATGCCTTTAATATTGTAAAAAATTTTTATGGAAATTTTAAAAAATATAAGTGAATTCTTGCTAAAAATGTTGATATATTGTAAAAAAATTTTGATTTTTGGGAAGAATTCTGTTATTTATGAAAAGATAAATGAATTCTTTCCAAGAATTTTATTTGAAAGTTTTTTTTTTTAAATAATTGAATTTCTGCGAAGAATTTTTATGAAATTTTTGAAAATAATTGAATTGCTGATAAAAGTTTTGTTATATTTTCAAAAATAATTGAGTTTCTGCGAAGAATTTTGTTATTTATAATAAGAATTCAATTCAAAAATGTAATATATACCTATACATTTTTTATAATAATAATTGAATATCTGCAAAGAAAATTATGAAAAAATTTAAAAAATTAATTAATTAATTAATTAAAATTATTATCAAAATTATGAAAAGTTTAAAATTTTATTTTATTTTTGAAAAAAATTTAATTTCTCTGAAGAATTTAATTATTTATGAAAATAATTAAATTCTTGACAATAATTTTATCAAAAAATTTAAGAATAATTGAATTTCTCTGAAGAATTTTATTGTTTATGAAAATAATTGAATTCTTCACAAGAATTTTATTAAAATTTTTAGAAAATAATTAAATTCTTCTCAGAATTTTATTACAATTTTCTAAATAATTTTATTTATTTAAAAAATTTTATTAAAATATAGAAAATAATTGAATTTTTTCGAAAAATATTATTAAAGATTTAAAAAAAATTGAAGGATTTTATAAATTTGTAGAAAGTAATTGAATTCTTTTGAAAAGTTTTATAACGAATTAAGAAAATAATTGAATTCTTCCTTGAAATTTTATTAAAAGTTTTAAAAGAATTGAATTTTTACAAAAAAATGTTACTATTTATAAAATAATTGAATTCTTGCGAACAATTTTGTTATTTATAAAAATAATAATTGAATTTTTGTCAGGAACATTATTAAAAAGTTTGAAAATAATAATATAATTGAAAATTATTAAATTGAGGAAATTTTTTGAAAATATTTGAAATTTTGCCAAGAATTTTATTATTTTTGAAAATAATTGAATTTCTATGAAGTTTTTATTACTTATGAAACTTAATTGAATTATGGCGAAGAAATTTATAAAAAATTTGTAAATAATTGAATTCCTGTGAAATTTATCAAAATTTTTTTAAATAATTGAACTCTTTTGAAAAATTTTATTGAAATAATAGATATTAAAAATCATTAAATTTTGATGACAATTTTTGAAAATAATTGAAATTTTGCCAAGAATTTGATTATTTTTGAAAATAATGGAATTTTTTTGGAGTTTTTATTACTTATGAAAATAATTGAATTATTATAAAAAATTTGTAAATAAATGAATTTTGGTGAAATTTTAATTATTTTGTGAAAATAATTAAATGTTTGTGTAGAATTTCATTAAAATTTGTTTTAAAATAATTGAATAGGAAAATTTTATTTAAATAGATATTGAAAATCATTGAATTGAGGCAAATTTTTGATAATAATTGAAATTTTGTCAAGTATTTTATATTAAAATTTGTTGAAAATAATTGAATTTCTGCGAAGAATTTTATTACACTTTTGAAAAATAATTGAATTTCTACCATCATTTGTAACTTTTTCAAAATTTTCCAATTTATATCGGTACAATTTACGAACTTTTCGTCTTTTCTCAATCAAAAAAATTCCTATGTTGCAAGTTTGATATGTAAGGATGCTGCAATATATTGCTACTTAGAATCTTTCAAATATAACATAAATCGTATTATAAACAAGAGTGAATATTATTTTCGAAAATATTCTGAAAAATTATCAGCATTTTTTTTTTGTACAACTATTAAAACTAAAAGGCAAAATCTATTATTAAGTTCCACTTGGTTCGCATTCTTTAGCATAATAATATTGCATAAATACCAAGGTTACTTGAGATTGTATACGCAAGAAATAATAATCATTTTATGAAATTATTCTGATAATGAGATTTGATTCTCGCAAGAAGATTATTAGTATATTTTAAAAAGTTTTCTGCCTTCGACTGTCTCAGAATGTCTATAGATACATTGCGGATGGTTTAGGACTGTTATTCAATTAACCAGTTTCCAATCGAGGACTCAAAACAGTTTCAATAAAACTTTATCCGGGAATATTTCTAAAATACAGAAATGGATGGTAAACATTTCTGTAGAAATTTTTAGAAATTATGTTTAAATATTATTCTAGAATTGAGAATGTATATTCAAAAAATTCGAACTTCCGGAAAAGTTTCCGTTTTTCTCTCTATATTTGTAAAAGAGCTAAAGAGCGAGCTAAAGAGTCTGTTGTATGTAATACATATAAGGCAGCAAGGCAGACAACATGGCGCCGAGACGTCATTGTGGTGACGTTTACCGTCGGAGAAACCGAAAGAGAACTTGCTAGAGGTTAGGTCGGTAGCGTAAATGTAAGAATAAACTACATAATAAGATACTGCAAGTACATACACTTTATCCCGTCTGCGTCTGTAGTGAGAAAAGCAACAGCGCGGAATCAGTTTGTGGAGAGAGGGGGGGGGAAGACATCGACAGTGAGAGGAGTTGAGGAGAGGGGAGAGTACATAGCATAGAAGTTCTATAGAAGTGAGTGGCGAATCGGGGGTGAGGTGGGGTGACCAAGTCGGTTAAAGCGGTGGGGAAAGACATTCAGTGGGAAGCAGACGCTGCCGACGAGTGGGGATAAAAATTAGTTACGGCATCTACCAAGTCCTAAAAGGAACTCCGTGCGCAGAGCGACCAGGCTGCTTCGTGCAATGTTACGCGTTAAATTTTATTCGCGCGTCGTTGCCAGTGTTTCTTTATATTTAAGTTTGTGAATTTCTCTTCTCTTGTGATTTTATTTAG
Source organism: Leptopilina syphax (assembly GCA_032872505.1). Classification (NCBI taxonomy): domain Eukaryota; kingdom Metazoa; phylum Arthropoda; class Insecta; order Hymenoptera; family Figitidae; genus Leptopilina; species Leptopilina syphax. Next base: position 4,945,106 of record CM065475.1, read on the forward strand.
AAATTCAAAAGTGAGTGAAAACATTATGGCTCATGGTGTGAGCGATGTGCTCAATAGTGAAGGAAGTTCTGTGAAAATTGTGATAGCTAAGCAAGAAAATCAGCATCCGCATCAGCAAACGGTTAGGAAAACAGTGGGTGTGATGGGTAGTCGAAGGATATTCGCGCCAGCTTTCAAGCTAAAAGTATTAGATTCCTATAGAAATGATATTGACTGTCGTGGTAATCAACGAGCCACCGCACGAAAATATGGTATTCATCGAAGACAAATACAAAAATGGTTACAATGCGAGGATAATTTACGTAGCAGTTGTCCGGAGATTGGAGCAGAAGCAACTAGTACAACAAACTCTAATGGAATTTTGAAATCAGAAGAAAATTCTGGATCCGACGTCTCCCCATCATCGCCGGCCTTGAACCTCAGTCTCGCCAGACTGCATGGCGACGAGTTGTTGCCTGTTCAACAGGGGTCCCCACCCTCTCGAAATTCACCCCTCACTGCTGAATTCGGTTTCCTTCCCACTCTTCCACTAGCTCCAGTTGGCTACACTCCGGATTTGCCGGATCTTAAATTCCTGCCCGAATCGGAGAGAAAATTCTACATATCCGAGAGATATGAACATGAGTCCCCATCGGGTTTTCGGGGTGATGTGAAATATCAAACACTAACCCCCTATCAGGAAGAATCTCTATCACAAATAAGAAATGTGGATTCGCCCGAGGATACTAGAATTACAGTACTGAGCGCACCGGCAGAGATAAAGGCGGAACGAGCGAGCCCAGACTCAGCGGCGACGCCAGGGATGTATGAGATGCCAGGATCACCCAGTGCTTCGCTGGTCTCATTTTTATCTCCACATCATCAGACCCCTCACTTTGAACCAACACAACAAAGTCCCTCTATGCACTATGTTCGTGAGCACCAACACCCTTACCAGGATTCCAAGAAGCCCTGTTGCCAAGAAGACGAGAAACGAGAGACAAAGATAGAACTAGAATTTCAGAAGGAAGAAGATGGTCCAGACTCCTATTCAACCTCTTCGAGTCCACATGGTCCGGTCAGTTCCAGCAGCAGTTGCTCCGAGAGCGAAATAGATGCCATCGACAATTCCCCAACAAGTGAACTAACAAGAAGACGATCATTCTCCCTCCGCTTCAAAATCAACGTCCTCGACGCCTTTCATCAAGACGTCATCGTCTCTGGCAATCAACGTGCCACTGCCCGAAAATTCGGCATTAATCGTCGTCAAGTGCAAAAATGGCTCGGTCAAGAGACCGAACTCCGAGGTGAAATCGCACGTCGTGGCGGTAATTCCCGCCAACGTTTAGGCTCAAATGATTACAAACTACCGGAAGAAGCACCCGTAGATCTAAGAACCGGAGGACTTTACTGTTGTGAAACATCACCAACAAGACTGTGTTCCCTATCGTGTTGCACCGACAATGCCATATGCTATCAAGAGAATTTCTTGAATTTCAAGACCAACAAGGATACAATACATTACAACAATATTACCCCAAATGACAATAAACGATCAGCTTCTGATTTCTGCTGCTATCGAGTGACACCATCGCCGAAGAAACTCTGCCTCGAGGGAGCGAAGCAGACACATCTACCTCCACAGGAAACACCATTGTGCCTAGTAAAGCCGAAAATGAATCCACAAATTGAAATTGTCAGCAGTACAGTACAAACGGGACCCATAGCACCAGTTACAACTTCCACACCACCGTCTTCGAAGAAGGATGCCATTTTATTTAAACCCTATTTGGATAATCCAATCAGCAAACCTACGGATCATGGTCTTTCGATGATGAACACCAACAACAATAATAATTGCCAGGGCATTTGCAATCTGAATGAAGGGAGGGGCTACGATTATGCCCTTGAACTCAGTCTAAGGGTACCTATCTCATGGAGAGCACAGCACACTTCTTACTGTGATTTTCCCTCTCCTGTTAGGAGCGCCTTTGTTAGGTATCCAACCAGTCCTCATTATACCTAAATCATAGCTTTTTGTTTCGAGATAAAAAATTTGTGAATCATATCAGAAATATGTATACAATGTACGTATATTTTTAAAACAGCTTTAATTTTTTAGATTTTTAGTCAAATGGAGGGAAAAAAAGGCGGTTATTTTGTTTAAATTGTTTCCGTGGGGAAATTTATCATTTCTGAAACTATTCTGGAACATGATGAACAAAAAGTTTTGAACGTTCAAATAAACGAAATATTTTTTGTTAAAAATATTTTCATAGATTATTGATTACAATTCAAATTAAAAACTCAAATTTTACATTTAGAAACATTATAATTAATTTGCTTAATAGTGACGCAAAATTATAGTAATAAAAATTTAATTTGAAGAAGAAATAAATAAATTTCGTTCATTTGAACGTTCAAAACTTTAACCTCCTGGAACATGGTTGAATTCTAGATTTTTAAAATCTGAAATTTAAAAGATTTAAGGGGTTTTATTAAAAGACAAAAGGTTGGAGGATAAAATTCTAGAGACCAGCAAAAGAGAAACATTTTCTAGAATTTTTTGCAAAAGTAAATTTTATTTTTACTATTAATAAGTCTGAACAACAAGAAAAATACATCTTTTAATATTTAAAAAGTTTCTATTATCCCTAACAAGCAGGCCTTGGATATTATGACTATTTTGACTTTTTTCGATTATTTTTTTTAAAAAAAGCGATTTTTTTTCGACTTATTTTCAAAAATTACGACTTTTTCGACTTTTCCACCAAATATTGCAATAATTTTTAGTATAAAATGCAATTTATTTTTATATAGTGTGAAAAATAACTAGAGAAATTTTCAAAAGTTGTTTCTTAATAATTTTTTAATTAAATTTTCAAAATTTACAACAAAACAGAGTTTCCATAATTGAAATTTTGTTAAATTTTGAAAGTTTACAACAAAACAGAGTATCCATAATTGAAATTTTGTTAAATTTTGAAAATTTATAACAAAACAGAGTTTTAATAATTAAAAATTTTGTTAAATTTTGAAAATTTACAATAAAACCGATTTTCAATAAAATTGAAATTTTGTAAAAAATTTTTAATTTACATTAAAGCAGAGATTCAATAATTAAAATTTTGTTAAATTTTGAAAATTTACAACATAACTGATTTTCAATAATTGAAATTTTGTAAAAAAATTTTAAATTTACAATAAAGCAGAAATTCAATAATTGAAATTTTCTTAAATTTTGAAAATTTACAACAAAACGGAGTTTCAATAATTGAAATTTTCTTAAATTTTGAAAATTTACAACAAAACAGAGTTTCAATAATTGAAATTTTGTAAAAAATTGTAAAGTTTACAATAAAACAGAGTTTTTATAATAAATAAAAATAATAAAAATTTTTGAAAATCAACTTTTGAAGAATTTCAATTGCAAATTTTGAAAATAATTGAAAATTGAATTCAATTTTAGTTGAATTCCTCGGAAGAATTCAATTAAAAAAAACTTTAATATTATTTGGAATAAATTCAATTATTTTCTAAAATCTTAATAAAACCTTAGAAAAAATTCAATTATTTTTATATAAATAGTAAAATTCATCGCAAGAATTCAATTATTTTTTTAAATAGTAAAATTCTTTGCAGGAATTCAATTATTTTCAAAACAATTTTTAATTGCATTTCTCGGAAGAATTCAAATATTTTCAAATATTTCCATAAAATTCAATTGTTTTCTAAAATTTTTAATATTTTCTTCGATACAATTCAACTGTTTTTATAAATACTAAATAAATTTTCAAAAATTTACAATAAAAAAAGAGTTTCAATAATTGAAATTTTGTAAAATTTATAATTGAAAATAATTGATTTTTTTCAAAGTGTTTTATAAAAATTTTTGAAAATCAACTTTTAAAAAATTTTCATTGCAAATTTTGAAAATAATTGATTTCTTAAAAAATTTTAATGAAAAATCTTCAAGTGTAAATTTAAAAATGTTAGGTAATTAATGAAAATTAGCTTCTAAAAATTCTATTAAAATATTTTTGAAAAAAAAAATTTAAGAATTTTTGCATTCTAATTTTTTAAAATTCAATTATTTTCAATATTTTCAAATACAAATTGTCAAAAATTCAAATAAATAAAAAAAATAATAACATTACACTTTTTTACAACTATTTTTAACATTTTAACAACATAACAATTATGTTAAAAATTTTTAATCAAAATTCTTAAAAACATTAGTTTTTTAAAATTATAGAAAAATTCTTTTAAGAAATTCAATTCTTTTCTTTGGAAAAATTACATTACAATATTTAAAAAAAAACTTATTTTTTTATCTTAATTTTTAAAGATTTAATTAACTTTGAACAAAGTAAATTAAAATTATTATTATTATTATTTTAAATCGACTGAAGCGAATTTTTTTGCGTCTTAAAGTCGATCCAAGGCCTGAATATAGAATTAAACAAATTTTCAAATTTTTCAGTAATTGAAATTTTGTAAAAAATATAACTGAAAATAATTGATTTTTTATAATTACCAAATTTCAATTATTTGGAAATTTTTCAAAATTGTATAAATTAAAAAGCTTATTAACTTTCAAAAATTATTAAAAAATGTATTTAAAAAATTAATTTTAAGAATTTCTTTATTATAATTTTTTGAAAATCAGTTATTTTCAAAATTTGTTGGTTAAATATTTTCTGTAATTTATCTTAATAACGTTTTTTTAAGAAAAGAATCATAAATAGTTACAATAATTATGAAAAATTGAATTTTTGGATTTTGAATAAATGGAAGAACTTTTGGAAAATTATGTTTCATTTACTTTTTAATGATAAATTTCCACACGGAACCTTCTCGAAAATGTTCAACTTAAATCGAAATTTAAAAAAATGTATATATTACGTTTAAATATATTTTATAAAAAAACAATGACGATAAAATTTACAGTAGTATTTTTACTATTAAAATAGTTTTTTATAATTCAAACAAAAAAAAAGACGTTTAACTTAAAAAATGTGCGGAGAAAGAAAGAGAGAATTCAAAATGCTTTGCAAAAAATTCTTCAAATAGAAATCAAGTTTTCATTTTCTGAAATTGAGTTTTGAATTTTAAAAATTTGATGAAGTTGACAAAATTTTTACGTTTCTCTTTTAATAAATTGTCGATCAATAAACTTTAGAAAAAATTTTTAAATTAGAAAATCTAAAAAAATTCGAAAAGAAAAATATTTTTTTAAAAATTTGAATTAAAAAAAAATATTTTTTTAAAAATTTGAATTGAAAAATATTTTTTAAAAAATTCGAACACAAAAATCTTAAAAAAAAAATTTTGAATAGACAAATATTTTTCCTCTAAATTATTGACGATAAAAATTGTTAACTTCCTCAACTAAAAAAGTAGTGTTTCAGAACAAAAATGTTTTTTATTGTACAAACATTTCTTTTTATTCCATTCAAAAATCATTTTCAGAAAAAATTTAAAAATTTTGATTTATAATAATCAAAGTTCGTAATAAAAAAATAGAATTTTCTTCTTTCTTCAAATTCTTGCTAAAAAAATAAAATTAAAAATTAAAACTAGAACAAAACTATTTGAAGTTTCTTTTATATTTTAAACTTTCCAAAGAGAATGAAATAACTCAACACAATATATATTGTTATCAGTAAAGTGATTAGCATTGACGCTTTTTTTTCCCTAACTATACTGAAATAATATCGGAAACTTCGCGAAAGTTAATATCAATCGTCGAATATTCAATATGTTTGTTGCATAACTTTTCCGCGAGTCTAGAAATAATTTATTCTGAATTGAGAAATTTTTAATAAATTGTTTTAACTCGAGAAACTATATAAGAGAAAACACACACACACACAAAAAATACCAAGCTGAGAATTCTGTAAGTAATTTTGAAAAAATATTTTCTTTAAAAAAAAAAAATTATTTACATATTTCTCAGAGTTGGGCAATGAATTTTGCTCAAAAAAATAATCTTCCAAATGGACGAAATAGAGTATTATGCATATATAAAATTGTTTCCCTTCTTGTTTTTTATATAAATGGGGGGTTTTTTTTTGTAAATAAATAAATAAAGATATATTGATAAATTTTGTCTTTAAGATACGAGTTTGTTACGAAGAATGAATTATAAATATTGATAAATATTTTTAAAGGTTAGAAAAACGAATAAAAAAGGGCGAAGCAATGACAGAATTTATAGTTGAATAGAATTTTAAAAAATTTCTCTATATGCATCACTTGCGTATTTTATATAAGTTGAATAATAATTTATCTAAAAAGAAAATAGAAGAATCCATTCTAGTTAAAATCGGAGTTACTTAAAATTAACTTTTAATTTTTTTTCCTTTGTTCGATACTTTCAATTCGATCATTTTTCCATTATTCGATATAATTTCAATTTTTTTCCACTAAATTCTACTTTTTGATGAAAGGGACCTCATTAAATATTTTAATCTGCAAGATCTGCAAAAAAAGATCTTTTGTAAATTATAGGTTATGTTTAGCTAACTTTTGCTTTTGATTCACTTCAATTCTTTTTTAATTATTTGAATAAAAAAAAATAATTTTTATTAATTAGTAAAGTAAAATAGTCAATAAAAATTCTTTTTGACTTCAAAATAAGTAAAAAATGAATCTTAAGGAAAAAACCATAAAAAAACTGAAAAAACTTTCCTAAACATAACCTATAATTTTTGGCCCGTAAAATCCCTTTCACCGGAAAGTGTCATTTTTAATAATTAAAATCGAGTTAGTTTTTTAAAAAAAAGAATTTTTAAGAATTTACGGACAAAATTATAAAAAAAAAAAATTATTTTTTTATTGGGTCTGAATATTTTTATAATTGAAAAGAATTAAAAAATTAAAAAATGTTTTTTTTTAAATCTAAAACCAAAATTTGTTATTGTAATGTAAAATAACATATAGTTCTGTGATTAAAGATTCGTCGTAAGGAAAAATGAAGTCAATTTCTTGTGCCTTTTTTTAAAAGGAAAAACTTTTACTAAAAATACTTTTATTACTCATACTGTGAAGTATTCTCGAAAGTAGTAAAAATTTAATGTGAACTTAAAAAATAATAAGGGGCCTGAAGTTAGCGTCGACTCAGCGTCGAAAATAATTTTCTTTTCCGAAATCAAAATAAGAAATAGAATTATTTCTGTTTTTCTTTTTTTTTTTAACACAAAAACACCATTTTTGCCTATAAAAGGAAAAATTATTCTAAATAACAATTTTTGACGCCGAAAGTCGACGCTAACTTTAAAGAACGCTAAATATGAGGAAAAAGAAATTTTAAACAATAATTAAAGTTGTTCGGAATTTTTTTCGACATAAAATTCGAATAGTTGGAAAAAAATTAAATTATGTGCCTTATTGTATATATTCAGGGGTCCAAGAGAGAAACAGAAAAACTAACATATATTTTTATTTGCACACACTAAGAAAGAGTATATTTTAGAAATCTTTTTTCATCTCCGATAAGAAAATCTTTTTCTAAAAAGTCTTCAACAATGTGTTTCGAAAAATTCTATTTAATAAACGTTCAAATGAATGGAATATTTTTTCAGTGTATAAATATTTTCAAAAATTAATTTTTAAATAGAAATTATTAATTTTTGAATATAAATATTAATTTTTGAATAAAAACATTATTTTTTGAATAAAAATGATAATTTTTTTTTCGCAAAAATGGAAAGAAAAAACAATTTTTTTAAGCTTTTAGGTAAAAAAAAGTGATTTAAACTTCTTTAAATGATTAAAAGAAGTGAAATAGTGTCTTTTTGTCTCTAAAAACGCGAAAAAATAGTTTTAGACACTTAGCGTCGACGCTAACTTCAGGAACGTAATGAAAAAGATTTTATTTTAAATCAGAACAAATAGCTTTTTGAGAATTTTATAACTAAATTGAAATTTCGAAATTAGCGTCTCTGAAATTAGCGTCGACGCTAAGTATCGAAAACTACGTTCTGGGGTGTTTAGAGACAAAAACTGCACTAATTTAACTTCTTTTATTTATTTGATTAAGTTCAAGTTACTTATTTAATTAAAAAAAAAACAGCGAGATATTGATTTATAAATAAATAAATAAAAGATTCAAAAAATTGTTTTTTCTACGCATTTTTGCATTAAAAAAAAAAATTTTAGCGTCGACGCTAACTTCAGGGACCTAATCCCGATTTTCTATTTTAAAAAGAGTGGAATTAGATTTTCAAAAAAATTTACTCCTGCTTTTAAAAAATTATTTTCTGGAAAAAATGGAAAAAAACAGGAATTAAAGGAAAAAAAAGGAAAACAAAAAAAACTGATCGAAACTGGATCAGAAATAGCGTAATCGTAAGCCATAATAAACTAATAATGCCATAACGATTACAGAATATAATATTATACATATATAGCAATAAATGACTGATGAGTAAAAAAAAATGGGACGTATGTATTTTGGAAAAATATATTTATATTTATATACAATATTAGCGTTTTTTTAAATGCGCTGCCTACCAGAGTCTATTAACGACACTTAAGGTTCATTTGTATAATAACATTGTAATTCATTTGTAAGCAATATTTTCCTAAATTAGCGTTGAAGAAAAGGCAAAAAAAATAATATCTTGACTTTCGAAAATAGTAAAATTTGTTTCATAAATTAGTAAAAATTTGTAGAAAAATTTCAGTTTATGAATTCTTGAATAAAAAATTCCAGTTTAAATGTAAGTGACGCGTCGCGAAGAAACCAAAGAAGCGAAAATTTATAGGTTAGGGTTGATTTTTAATTCAAACTGATTATGTTTAATTTCTCACTACACTTAAAATTAACTACTTTAAAATCAATGAAAATTATATTTATTTTACAAAATTCGAAAAGAATCCTTTATTCGAGGTAAAATGTCGACAAACATAACCTATAAATTTTTGCTTCTTTCTTCACTACGCGTCACGTGTAGTAAAAAGTTACTAAACTCGTTTTCTCCGTGTGAAAAATAGAAGAAATCTTTTTTCGTTCTTAAAATGCGCCAAAAATTCTTAACGTTCAAAATGAATGAACTTTTTTTTCAATGTAATTTTTTTCTATATTTTTGAAAATATTTTACAAATCAAGTAAAATGATTGCAATAAAAATTAAAGACGTAAATTAAATATTTTGAAAATTTCCAAATTACTCTTCATATGATGTTCTTATTTTTATTTTTAAAAAATTTTTTTTATCTTTATTTTTTTTATAAAGAAAAAAAAGTTAGTCACTGATTTTGAATTCAAATTTTGCTTTTGAATTAGTAAACTTTACAGTAACAAATTAGTAGACATTACTATTTATTAGTAAAATTTACTAATTCGAATGAAATTTTTTAATAAAAAAAATAAAAATAAATTTTATAGTAACAAATTAGTAGAAATTACTATTTATTAGTAAAATTTACTAATTCGAAAGAAAAATTTGAATTCAAAGTCAGACTAACTTTTTTTTCATAAAAAAAATAAAGATAAATTTTATAGTAAATATTTTTAGTTCGGTTAATAATGAAATAAATAAATAATTGAAATTTAGAGTTTAATTAATTATTTATTTATTTTAATCACAATCCTTGATTATAATAAATTTTAAATTTGAAAAAAAAAATTTCCTTCATTTGAACGTTCAGAACTTTAGGAACATGAAATATTTTGAAAAAATCCAGTATTTTTTAGAATAAATACAGTTTTTTTTTATTGAAAAACTCTTAATATTTGATACCCCTAATGAGCCTCTAAAGAATTTACGACAAATTGTTTCTATCTGTACATAAACAGAAAAAAATTATCATAATTTATACATACAATCAAGATATCTATATATATGTTTATATTCTCCTAATGTTTCTGGAATTATCAATTTCCGGCTCTTGTAAAACAAAACGTGCCTTAATTCTTGTGGAAATTAATCATGTCAAGATTAAAAATTATTTTGCCATTTGACACCCAACTGGGATGCGGATTTTTCATATTGGTAAAATTTTTAAAATATAAAATGAACGAAAAGTTATGACGGTGCTAAAATTAAAATAAATAGCTTTAATATTTTTTTAATAATAGGTGTATGTTAATTAAAAGAAAATATAATTAAAATTTAATTATATTTAATTTAATTATAAATATTATAAATATTATATATATTATAAATATTATATATTTTATATATATATCTAAATTAAGAGAAAATTAATCACTCTCTAGAATTATTTTTGTAAATAGTTTAAAAAAATTTTTATTAACAATAAATTATTTAAACTTAAGAATTATGTATAAAAAAATATCAATATTAATTATAGTCAAAAGCAGCTTATAATTTTTTTTATTCAATATTTAGTTGGCGATTGTAATATTTATATATTTTAGCGCTCGAGACGCTGCGAGATCAATTTTTTGTACAATTTTTTAAATATGATATCCTAATACCATCAGAGGTCTATTTACCGCATTAAAAATTCACTCCTAGTTCAAAATAATTAATTATTAATTATTTAAATATTATTAAATAAATTTAATAAATTTAATAAATTTAATATTATTAAATAAATTAAATAAATTTAATAAATTTAATATTAATTAAATAAATTAATATTATTAATTATTTTATTACTGAATTAATTTCCACAAAGGTTGAATAACATATAAAAAGAAAATACTGCGTAACAGAAATTGTTCACTAAACTAAAATCAAAATCACTTTTGAAAAACTTTTAATTTTAAGAATTATAGGAAAAAAATATTCTTATACACTGTATACATTGTACATATTAATTTTTAATTAATAGACGAAAAAATCGATTTAGATAAAAAAAAATGTAATTTTTTTCTTGTGATTTATCAAAAAAAAAAAAAAGAAAATTAAATGCAAATATTAAAATCGCGTCGAATTAAAATTTTCAAGGCGACAATTATTATATATATTTTTTTGTGATAGAGAAAATTTAAAAATGATATCTATATATATATATATATATTGAAAAAAATGTTTTTTTTAAATAAAAGTATGTCTCCGAATTTTGTGAAAATTTTTTTTTTACTCTATTATTATATAAATGAATTGAGCATATTATTTGACAATTATTATTGTGATTAATCGCGGTGAGAATAGAAAAAAGAAGAGAGAGTGCGACTGTAATAAGAAAAACGAAAGACAAAATAAAATTTAAGAAAAAAATGACGTTTCAATTGTATTTGTTAAAAAAATTAATGAAATTGCGAGAAAAATCGTCCAGAGAATAATAATAATAATATTATTGTGTTACATATTGTATTATATTATAATAATAGGAATAATGAGATTAAAATTTTATTAAACCTGAGAGAAAATACAAATAATTACATATTTTAAAATTTTGTTGTCTTTATTTCCGTTCCTAGTCCACTTTTATTTTTTGTATTACTATTATTATTGTTGTTATTATTTATTAATATTTACTATTATTTTTTATTAATATTTACTGTTATTTTTTATTAATATTTACTATTATTATTATTATTATTATTATTATAATATTTTTATTAAGTATCAGTAGTACTGGTATTAATTATTATATTTTCGATAATTTTATAACCAAATGAAGTGTTTTTTATTTAATATTTATCTTGAACAGATGAAGTTAAGAATAATATATGACAAGTAAGTACACAAACTGAATTTAATTAAAATTTTTTTTTTAAACAAAAAATTGTTATAAAACATGACTGAGTGATAAAATCATTATTTTATATTATAAGACTTTATGAAAAAAAAAAATTTTTTATTTTGTTTTTTATGAAAATAATTGATATATTGGAAAGAAATTTATAAAACATTAGTAAATAATTGAATTTTGCAGAAGAAATTTGATATTTATAAAGATAATTAAAATTTTGAGGAGAATTAAAAAAAATTTTTTTTGAAAATTATTGAATTTCTGCGAAGAATTTTCTTACTTTTGAAGATAATTAAATTTTTCGAAGAATTTTATCAGAACTTTTGAAAATAATTAAATTTCCATGATAAATTTTATTATTTCTAAAATTTTGACGATAAATTTAAAAAAATTTTATTATTTATAACGATAATTGAAATTTTGACAAGAACTTTATTAAAATTTTTACAAATAATTAAATTTCAGAGAAGAATTTTATTATTTATAAAAATAATTGAAATTTTGAACAGATTTTTTAAAAAATTTTTAAAAGTAATTGAATTTTGCAGAAGAATTTTGATATTTATAAAAATAATTGAAATTTTAAGGAGAATTTAAATAAAAAAATTTTGAAAATTATTGAATTTATGCGAAGAATTTTCTTACTTTTGAAGATAATTGAATTTTGCAAAGAATTTTATCAGAACTTTGGAAAATAATTAAATTTCCAGGATGAATTTAATTTAATTATTTATGAAAATAATTTAAATTTTGATGAGAAATTAAAAAAAAATTTTTAATAATTGAATTTCTGCAAAGAATTTCATTGCTTTTGAATTCTTCTTGGAAGAATTCAATTTTTTCCATAAATATTATAGAGTACTGCAGAAATTGTTAATTAATTATTTATAATTATTTTGACAAAATTTCTCAAAAGAATTTAATTATTTTCAACAATTTTAATAAAAATCCTCTCCCAAGAATTTATTTTTTCTTCAATTTATAGATAATAACATTTTTTTTGCAAAAAATTCAATTCTTTTCAGTATATTTTTTAAAAAATTTCTAGAAAGAATTCAATTATTTAAAAAAATTTTGCGATACAATTCCTCGAAAGAATTTATAATTATTTTAAAAAATTCAAAATACGTAGAAATTCAATTTTATTTTTATAAATATAACAAAAATCTTCACAGAATTTCAATTATTTTCAAAAATTTTAATACAAAATCTTGTCAAGAATTCAATTATTTTTAATTTATAATCAAATATTTTTCGAGAATTACTTTAATTTTAAAAATAAGTAAATTCTTCACAGGATTTTAGTTATTTTTAAAAGTTACAATAAAAAATTTGCCAAGAATTCAATTATTTTAATGAACAATATTTTTCTTGTCAGGAATTAAATTATTTTCATATAAATAACTAAATTCTTCACAGGATTTTAATTATTCTTTAAAAGTTTTAATAAAAATATTTTCAAAAATTCAATTATTTTCAACACATAATAAATTTTTTTGCAGGAATTCAATTATTTTCACGCAAATAATATTATATTCTTCGCAAGAATTCAATTATTTTTGTAAATAATAAAATTCTTCGCAGAAATTCTATTATTTTTAACTATAATAATAAATTTCTCCGCAAGATTTTAATTTTGTTTTATATTTAGAATTCATCGTAAAAATTAAATAATTTTAAAAAAATTGTAATAATAATCTTGAGAATAATTCAATTATTTTCAGTTTATAATAAAAATATTTTGCAAAAATTCAATTAATTTTTACAGATAAAAAAATCCTTCACGGGTATTAAATCTAAAAAATTTTAATAAAAATCTTATCAAGAATTCAATTATTTTCATAAATTTTTATAAAATTATTTGCAGGAATTCAATTATTTATTAATACAATTTTAATTAAATTTCTTGAAAGAATCCAATATTGTCTTTAAAAATTTTGATAAAATTCTTCGAAGAACTTTAATAATTTTTAATAAATTGAAAATTCTTTGCAGAATTCAATTATTTTTCAAAAAAAAAAAAATTATTTTGGTTTTGGTTCAACTAAAAGATTGTTTCGGTTGTCCAAATTCTTTTTCTGAATGCATAATTTGTTAAACTGAAGAATTAAAATGTTTCTTTGATTCAAGTAAACATTTATTCAATTTAAACAAAATTTATTATTAAATTTATTATATAACCTGAAAATAGGGTTTATTTTTATAAAATTAGAGTATTTGATTCGAACACATTTTTTTTCTGAGTGCAATTTATAATAAAAATATCTGACCCTCAGCGGGATTCGAACACGCCACCTAAAGGACTCAAGACCCATACACTAACCACTGACCCACGTGTCTTTTTTTAAATTAACATATTTGCAAAAATATGGAATCTCTTTTAACGAAAAATTGATAGGGAATTTATTATTTCTATTTTTTCTGATATAGAAGGAAGTTCTGTTTATTTTGTATATAATTCCTAATAGAAAATTAATTTCATTTTGAGAACTTTGTATAAAATCACTTTTTTTCCTACCCTATAAATTTTGTAAAGAAAGCGGGACCAATTAGTATATAAGGAAGATCTAATCTAATCTAATATGTTTGCGTAGGTCGGTCACTCCTGAGACTGTTAGAAATTAGAGATATAAATTTTCGTGTACATAACTTTTGTTAAATTTGTTTTACACTGTTTATATAATAAAATTAAAAATCAAGTGAAGTGATAAAATTCGAAAAAAACTTTTCTAATATTTCATATATAAATAAAATACAATAAAATTTTTTTAATAAAATTATTTTCACTTATAACAAAGTAAGTAATTGATAATAATAATAATTATTGTTAAATTTGTTTTATACTGTTTATATGACATTATTAAAACTTAAATGAAATGATAAAATTCGAAAAACTTCTCTAATATTTTACATAAATAAAAAAGAACAAAAATTTGAAATATAATTATTAATATTAGTATGTAAGTCATGTAGAAAAGTAGGATTTAAATTACCAGATAATGATCAAGTAGAAAACTACAAATTTCTATGGAGGCGCCACTGTAACATGATTTTCCAGTTTGTCAGTTGTAGGTAACACTATTTACATGTAAATTACCAGCTAATGGTAAAGTAGAAAACTGCAAATTTCGATGGAAGCGCCACTGTAGAAAGAACATGAATTTCCAGTTTGTCAGTTGTAGGTAACATTCTCTACAAAACGATAATTTGTTGGGCGTATTCAACGGTAGATGTCACCTCACTTAATATCACTTTTTGAATTGCTTTATAATTTATTTATACTTTATATATGTGTAATTTCTTTTAAATTTTAGTGTTTTTTATGCCAAAATTTCGCTTTGTCGCATATTCTTCATAAATTGTAGAATACTTTTCAAATATTATTATTTATTTTCTCTCCGTGTGGGTATAAAGTGGGTTTAATAGAAATTCGCTCTTAATTGAAATTATTTAATGAATAATTTTATTTATACATTTTAAAATTAATTGAATTTTAAAATAATAGTTTCGTTTATAATTTTCATAAATCCTAGACGAACTTGAAAAGATTTTAATTTTAAATTTTTGTAAAATTTTAATTTTGAATGAATTTTATTAGAAATTATAAATAACTTAAATTTTTGCAAAAATTTTCAAAATTTTAATAATTCTAGAAAAAAATAATATAGATATATATAATAATTGAATTTCTTGCGAAAAAAAAAATATATATATATAATATATTGATATTTTTTTTTTATAATTTTTTTTTAGTTAAATTTCTTAATATATATATTTAATCAATTATTAAAAATAATGTATTTATTATTTTCAAAAATAATAAAATTCTTCGCAGAAATTCAAGTATATTAAAAAATTTAAAGAAATTATCGTTAAAATTTCAATTCTCTTTATAAATAATAAAATTCTTCTTCAAAACTCAATTATTTTCAAAAATTTTAATAAAAATCTCCGCAAAATTTCAATTATTTGTAAAAATTTTCCTAAATTCAATGAAATTTAATATCTATTATTTTTATAAATTTTTTCAAAAGAATTCAATTATTTTAAAAAAATGTTATTATAATTCTATAACGTTTAATTATTTTCATAAATAAAATAATTTCACAAGAATTCTATTATTTACAAATTTTTTATAAATTTCTCCGCAATAATTCCATTATTTTCATATATAATCAAACTCATCGCAGAATTTCAATTATTTTTAGTATAATTTTAATCAAATGCCTGGAAAAATGTAATTATTGTTAAAAATTTTATTAAAATTCGTCGAAAAAATTTAATTATTTTAAAGTTTGTTGATAAAATTCTTTATGAGAATTTAATGTTAAGAAACATTCAATTATTCAATATATAAATTATTAATTTTTTTATTTAAATAATTGAATTCTTGTAGAATTTTCCAATCGCAATAATTTCACTATTTTCATAAATAATACATTTTTTACAATTTTTTTTTTATTTTTAATAAAATATTTTCATAAATAATAAAATTTTTTTACAAGGATTCAGATTGTTTCGTAAATAATAAAATTTTTTTTAGGAATTAAATTATTTTTATAAATAGGGGAGAGGGCCCCAAGATGGACACCTCTTCGATTGATGGCTCTAAAATCCAAACCGAATAAGATATGTTAAAATGTTTTATACTAAATGAAAGTACAATTTATTAGGTAACTTATGGCCACTGAGATAAAATTTTATTTTTAACTTAAACATTTTTTATAGCATTTTTTCTAATTGTTAAAATTTCTGACCAAAAAAAAAGTGGCCCCAAGATGGACACCTTCTTAAAAATCACTTTAAAGTGTGGTAAATTAAAGATCAACATCCTGTATTAATTTTTAAACTAATGTTTAATCATTTTATTCTATTTACTAGGAATAAAATTATTAAAAATCTTAATTTTATAATTTTTTTTTTTTATTTATTTTTTTTCGAATTCTCTATCGATAGCTCTACATTCCATGGCAGTAAAAATAAAAAATCTCAATTACGAGGCTTACAAAATTATTAAAAAAATGTTTAATCGAAAGCATGAAAATAAATACATTGAAATGTGGTGTCCATCTTAGGGTCTCGAAAGTGTCCATCTTAGGGTAAATGACACCATTTTTTGAAACCCAGAAAAAAATTGTATACAAACAAAATATTAATAAAATCATTTTAGAATATTATTATATGATAAATAAATAAAATTATAACGATAAATACCTATCTAAAATCAAAAATTTAAATAACTTTATCGACTTGAGAAAAATCGGAAATAAAACTTTTTTTGACAAAAAATTCAGGTGATATGCGCAGTAGAAAAAAATACTGGTTTTATTTTTTCAAATATGCATAAAAATCTTCGTCTATACAAACAACAAAAATAAAAAAATTGAGAAGATGCTGTCACTTTAAACAAAAATTTTATAGGAAATGTCCATCTTGGGGCCCTCTCCCCTAATAAAATTTGCATAGGCATTTAATTATTTTCAAAGACAATTTTCATAAAATTTTTCGAAAGAAATCAATTATTTAAAATGATTTTAATAAAATTCTTCGCTAGAATTCAATTATTTAAAAAAAAATTAATAAACTTCTTCGTAAGAATTCAATTATTTTTGAAAATTTGAATAAAATTCGTTGCAAAAATTTAATTATTTTTAAAAATTTTGTTAAAATTTTCTGCAAAATTTCAATTATTTTCAAAAATTTTTCTCAATTCAATGATTTTTAATATCTACTGTTTTAATAAAATTTTCCCAAAGAATTCAATTGTTTAATAAAATTTTGCGCAAACATTAAATCATTTTCATAAAATAATAAAAATTTCGCAAGGAATTCAATTATTTACAAATTTTTTATAAATTTCTTCGCAATAATTTCAATTTTTTCATAAATAATAAAATTTTTTACTAAGATTCAATTATTTTCATAAATAATAAAATTCTTTTTAACAATCAATTATTTTCATAGATAATAAAATTCATTACAAAATTTAAATTATTTTTAATACAATTTTAATCGAGATCCTCGAACAATGTATTTAATCTTAAAATTCTTTATTTAAATTCGTCAAAAGAATTCAATTATTCAATAACTTTTTAATTTTTGTATTAAAATAATATTCAATTCTCGTTGAATTTAAAGAAATTCTCGTCAAAATTTCAATTCTCTTTTATAAATAATAAAATTCTTCTTCAAAATTCAATTATATTAACAAATTTTAACCAAATTTCCGGCAAAATTTCAATTATTTGGAAAAACTTTCCTAAATTTAATGATTTCAATATCTACTATGTATTTTAATTAAATAATAATAATTTCTCAAGAATTCTTTTATTTACAAATTTTTTATAAATTTTTTCGCAACAATTCCATTATTTTCATAAATAATAATCAAACTCATAGCAGAATGTCAATTATTTTTAGTACAACAGCTTTATTCAAATGCCTCGAAAAATGTAATTATTTTTAAAAAAATTTATTGAAGGTTGTTGAAAAAATGTAATTTTTTAAAAGTTTGTTGATAACATTCTTTATGAGAATTCAATAATGAGAAACATTCAATAATTCAATATAAATTATTTATTTTTTTATTTAAATAATTAAATTCTCGTAGAATTTTCTAATAGGTATAAATTTATTTAAGTGAATTTCAGTTAAAATTTTACATAATAATTGAATATTAAAAGCATTATAGAGTGAATTTTTAGAAATAATTGAATTTTGAAAAAGTTTCAAATTGAAATCTTTGATAATCTGAATTTTTCATATTTTTAACTAACAATTCGGTAGAATTATTTTTTTTCAAAAAGTTTAATTGAAATTATTCCAAGTTTTTATTTCAAAATATATATTTAATTGAAGAATTTACGAATAATTGATGAAATTTCGTAAAATTGAATTGTAAACAAATATATTTGAAAATTCTCAGAATTTTTTTTTAATTATTGTAAATAATTGATTTAAAAAAATATTGTAGTTAAAAATTATAGAAAATAATAATTGTATTGAAATGATGAAAATAATTTTGAAGAAGTTAAAGTAAAAATATTTTTTATAGTACAAAATAATGATCTTATCACTCTATCTTTAAATATTATAAAACATGAAGAAAGCGTGTTCACTCCGAGTCGAAGATTCGGAGTGATCATTTTCTTCATGTTTTATAACAATATTCTCATAAATTTTTGAGTTTAAAAAAATTTGAATTTGAATGTTTTGAAAATCTTAATTCTTATGGAAAAATAATTATTAAATATTTTTTTTAAAAAGAAGTTATTGCTGTTTTCGAATAATTTAACAGTTAAAGTAATTCGTCAATAAATGTAATAGAACATTTTTTTGAGTATCTAATCATTTTTAGAGTGAATTGCAGAATATTCTTTAGGTAAAAAGTGAAAATTTTATCTGGAAATCAAGGAAAAGGAAAATTAAATTTTTCTGGCAACTCTGATTAAAATCAAATCATTTTTTTTAAATGTTATGGAAGCTATGTGGTAAAAAATTTGAATTATATATTTTTAAATTTTTATCCCCTTTTTGAGGAAAAAAATTCCCCGTTTTACCTTTTTCGAGAAAAAATAAGGTATACTTATTTGATGTCTATAATTGTGGCGGGAAATATTTAATAAAAAAGAATTTTTATCAACTCAAGAAATTTTTTTTATAAAAAACATTGATATATACATATTTATATTGAATAAAAGAAAATACAATATATTATAAAACAGTGGAAAATGTGTGGAAATTTATTAAGAAAATAAAATAAATTGTTTCTCAAGAAATCATTGTTTTCTTAATTAAAATTTTAATTTGACTAGGTCTGACAAGGCAGCACCTAAATTCTTAAAGAAACCGACTCTTCGCTTATTTTCTTCAATTGCTTTCAACAATTTTGCTGATAATTTATCAATATTTTTCTTATAATCGTCTGATTGCTTCTGAATCAATTCATTAAATCTCTTGCTTGTAATTTTTTTAAATTTTAATTGACATTTTAAATTAGCCAAACGTACCTCATTAAATAGAGTAAACAAAAACGTTTGAATATTTAAATTCTGTATTAAGCTTTCTTTCATATCTAAAATTTTATCAATAAATTCAAGTAAGTCCACTTTTTGATAAAACCTATTGTTCTCAATTTCTTCTTTAACTGTAACATCAATAATTTTGAGAAATTCAATCTTCTGCTTAAAATTGTTCTCTCTTAGTGCATTTAAAAGATGATTTTCCATTGTAGTATAATTATTCCATATTGTTTGCATTTCATGTTCTGTTAATTCGACATCTTCCTTTTCATTTAAATCTTTCATCCTGGTTAGACATGCAGAATGCAAAATGTTTCCGAGATCACTAAAATCCGTCTCAGAAATTAATATTATGCGCGCTTTGAACAAAAAATTTTTCGAAGAATGGGCAATACTTATTTTTATTTTTTTTAAAGCTTCATCATTTAAGCTTGTTGAATTGTTTATTACATCACAAATTTCATTACTATCAACAAGCAAATTATCGCTTGGTTTCATTCTTTTAAAAAGAGCGATACGATCCACGTTTCTTGTTAATTTTAGCAAAAAGTCCTTTGTTACTGAAGTCGTGTATAACTTCTTATCAGTTAAAAACTGTTCATTTAAAGTCTCAATGATAAATTCGATATTAACGAGAATATCATTTACAACTTTGGGTACCTTTGAAAAAACAATGGAAATACAAGAGAACATGGATTTCATTTGATCTCCTAACAAACTTTCAAGAGCATTTAAAACAGACGAAAATTGTTTCACGTTGTCATTGAGAATGTCATTAATATCTACTACTACGATAATTTTTAATGACTTTACTTTTCGAATCAAGTGAAAAATATAAAAGGCATTTATTATGTCCTGTAAAGGACCCCTAGAGTCATCGAAGCCAGGAGCATCCCAGATGCTCATGGAAGGAAAAGCATTTGACGTCCATCTTGTAGGAATATCGGTTTTGGATGTAGAACCACTTCCTATTTGTGGTCCCGAAGATTGATCATCAGCTAAAGATATCCCAATGGCTCCGCGTTTCCCAATTGTTTCAGCTTTCAAACAGTTACCAATAAGAATATTTACTAAGGTGCTTTTTCCAGATCGAGTATTTCCTAAGCAAATAATAGCATCTTCGTATTTGGCGTTCGTTGCCATATATTCCGAAGCAGCATCGAGACCTCTTTTTAACATCTCTAATTCATCCTGACGAACCTCATCCATCGAGTTAATCACTTTAGATGTTGTCGCAGTGCTCATGGTGTCTGAATTGGTGTTGCTATTTTGCTCCATCGTCCCTTCGTTATCTGCTGAAAAAGAGAAAAAATTCAGTTCTCTATTATTCACTAAAAATGTTATAAAAATGTTATTTAAATAGTAAACAGTTCGTTCAATATTATTGAGCGATTCCAGTGTAGACATATCTTTTGTATAAAATAAAATAAATTTATAGTAATATATAAAATATAAATAATTATAAAAGATTTCGACTATATCAGCAATTAGTGACATCTATAAAGTGTAAAATATAAAATAATTATAAATATATATAATAATATATTGTTGTCGCCGTTAGAAACAAGTAATATTATTATTTTTTGTTACTTGCGGTTACTCAACTGAGAGCCAACTCTACTTTATTTATTAAACAAGCAAAAGTACAAAAATTATGACTTATAAATTATTTAATGAATAATTTTTACAATTTTTATAAATACTAGATTGATAAAAGAATTTTAGTTAAAAATACTAAAAAAAATTGAATTTTGGAAAAGTTACAAATAATTCCAGAAATTCAATTATTTTTAGAAGTAATAAAATTTTTCGCAGAAATTCAATTATATTCAAAAATTAATAGTACATTGTACAACGAGTGGCGAAAGTGTGATTTTTCGAGAGTGAAGTTTGCGGCTCGAGCGTAGCGAGAGCAGCAATCACTCGAGAAAAATCATTCTTTCACCACGAGTTGTGCACTACGTTTTCTCCAACGCCTTGCGAGGAAAGGTTTCTTCGTGAGTTTCGTATAATTTTAATTTAACGTGTGCTTATGTTTAATATAATAAAAGACGAATGTTTTGAGTGGGGAAGAAGTTAGATACAAAATAAATCTCGGTCAAAGAACAAGAAAAAAGAATAAATTCATGATTTACTTTCGCCACGCCAAATTTACTTTCGCCAATTATTTTAGAAAACTTTTAATAACATTTTTGGGAAAATTTCGAATTATTTTCATAAATAAATTTTAAAAGAATTCAATTATTTAAAAATTTGTTGATAAAATTCTTTATGAGAATTGAATTTTAACAAACATTCAATTATTCAATAAATTATTTATTTTTTAATTTAGGGGAGACTGGGGCGAAAAGTTAAACTGCCAAAACCGTTAAAATTCATTATCTTTCGAACGAAAATAGTTAGAGCATTGCAATTTTAATTATAGAAGGGTGTTATCACCCTAAATAAATGTCCGGAGTTGTGTGCAATTCTGTTTATTTTTGTGGTGTCGATATTGAAAGTTTTTTTTTAACCTACTTTTGAAAATTTTTTCGAAAAAGAAAATATCAACTTTTAAGTATATTTTTTGAATTTATTCTCATCGCGATTTTTTTACTTCATTATTTGGGTCCCCTGAAGAGATACCAAAAGGAATTTGCTAAATATCTTTAGTCAGATTTTTTATATTTGTTGTTAAAGCCAAAAGCGCACCCTGGGGCGAAAAGTTAAATGTATTTTGCTTCCTCATGAGGAAGCTTTGCATTGGTGACGATTTTCAATTTTTCAAAACAAGGTTATATGGACTCATTTTCATCTAGAACATATGTATATTCAATTATGAGCAAATGTCCAGATGTATGTGTGTGTGTATGTATGTGTGTATGTGTGTGTGTATGTGTGTATGTGTGTGTGTGTATGTCACAAAAATTGTGTACAAATTATCTCAGACAAATTTTGATGGATTGTCCTGAAATTTTGCAGGTTTATTGCAGTCATTAATACCTGAAATCTGACACAAGGATTTTCAAAAATATGTACAAAATTTTTTTTTATACAATTTTTTTAAAATTCAGAAAATTTTTTTTTTGTATTTTCTGAAATAATTTTTTTATTTGTTAATATTTTTATTAATTATTCTCAAAATTACATTCCTGGCAAGAAAACGAATCGATTGATGTATACAAAGTATATATTTTATCAAAATTTATAAAATTAATAAATATTTTTCTTTTTCACAAAAAAATCAAATTTGGTATTTTTTTCATAATTAATTTAATATTAATATTAATATTTTGAAATGATTATTCTATCATAAAATAGAAGCAATTGGCAAATGAAAGTGTAAATTTCACCAAATATTTATACAACAACTTATAAATGATTTATATAATTTTATTTTTAACCAATCTTCTGGACGAACCCTTTTGTACATAATTTTTCAAAAGTTTGCAAAACCGCAATTTTTATATATTGAGGAAGCTTAATGGTCATAAAATGAACAACTTGTTTACATGTTGTTAAAAAATTTTTTTTTATTTTTCGTTTTTTTGGGTTTATTTGTTTAAACATTATTTATTTGACATTGGGCAGGTACTCTGTCAAAAAATAAGCCGGTTAACGTGAAATAAACCAAAAAAATTTTATTTTTTTGAAATTTCAATTTTTTTAACTTTACAACTATTCTAAAGCTTTATTGTCAAATAAACAAAGATCTTTTATTTACTAAATTACTTGTTTACGTATACTTTAACTTATCTACTACTTATCACCTATCAGAAAATAGTTTTAGTAGGCTAAAAATGGAATTTAACTTTTCGCCCCAGGGTGGGGCGAAAAGTTAAAAATAAACAAAATTTTCAAAAAAGGACAAAACATGTATTTTTTGCGAAAATATCAGGAACTTTTTTATTGAAAGTTGTAGAGGACAAGTTGCCCTACAATATTGATATACAAATATTTGCATCTAAGCGGCTTATATTGCCAAAAAAATCATTTATGCAAAATTTAACTTTTCGCCCCAGTCTCCCGTAAATAATTGAATTCTTCTAGAATTTTCTAATAAAAATTGATTAAAAAATAAATTATCGAATAATCAATTTATTATTTATGAAAATAATTGAATTATTGCAAATTGCAACGAATTTTATTACAATTTTTTCAAATAATTGAATTTTTTTGAGAAAATTTACTATTTTTAAAAATAATTGAATTCTTGCGAAGGATTTAATTAGGATTTTTGTAAATAATTAAATTTTTTTTGAATAATTTCATAGTAATTTAAATTATAACAAAATATGAAGAAGGCAATCACTTAGAGTCGAAGACTCGGAGTGATTGCCATCTTCATGTTTTGTAATAATATTCTTATAAGTAGTTGAATTTCAAAAAGGTTTGAATTTGAAAAGTTTTGAAGAATTTTAATTCCTACGGAAAAATAATAATGATTAAATATTTATTTAAGAAAGAAGTTATTGATGTTTTTGAATAATTTTACAATTAATGAAATTTGTAAATAAATGTAATAGAACATTTTTTTTGAGTATCTAATAATATTTAGAGTGAATCAGAATATTTTTCAGGGTAAACCATTTTTATTAAACATTTTTGCGCACGCGTTACAAATACCCAGATAGCCAAGCGTACTAATCATTATTTTTTAGTACAGCGTATTGGTATCGTACTCATATTGTACTAGCACGAAATAATAAGGTATGTACATACCAGTACGATCCTAGTATAATAACGGTATGTCATACGGATAGAATTATGAAATTGCCAAAGTACTCCGTACGAGTATAACACTAAGTATAATACCAGTACGCCGAACTAATTGGGATTTTAGGTTATGAATTTACAATGCTTCTCCGCCATTATCTGTACGATATACCAGTACAGTACCTGGTACAGTGCGAAGGTACATGGCTGGTACAGTAATAGTACGCTGGTTATCTGGGTAAGTGGGAGTGTTGCATCTTCTTTGGAAATTTGCATAGTGCATGGCAACGTCTGTTACATATATGAGTAGGGAACTACATATAATTCTGTTACATATAAGTAGGGGTATTCTCTGGAAACTCTCATGGCAGATGAGATCATCACTCAATAACAGAATCAATAAAATATAAATAATAATATAAAATAAATAATGTATAATAATATTCTAGCCAGTGTCGATACTAATCTTTTAACGAAAATATAAAAGGATTTAGAAGTTATATGCACATCCATGGCTAAAAATAAATTAGTGAAAATAACGTAAAATGGTACAATTCTAAGATGCAATTCGATTCTTTCGTCTCCCATACTTCCGTTTTTACGAGCGCACTTCGTGGGACGCGTGAGGGCATTGTTCTGTATTCAAATAACAAAATAGTGTTTTTCTTTCAAAAAATTTGTGCCAAAATTTGTGTTTTATTTATAAATAAAACACGTATTTTGCTACTTCATGGAAGCATTGATTTACTGAAAGTGTTCTCTATTTTATAAATTATAAGAAACGTCCAAACTTATAAAAAAAAAATGTTTGTGACCGGAGACGATACCATTACAATCATATGTGAAAAAATATAAATATTGTATTTAGCAAACTGTTAAATTTGTGATTTTTTCCGATTTAAATTCTTTGACTTTTTAAATTTTTTTTCAAATACCCCAATTTTTCACTGACTATCAGCCACTCAATTTGTTGCAAAAAATTACCAGACACAAAAAAATTGTGATAAGAATAATTCGTAGAATTTAAGCCTTAATGAAACATAAGACCATGTATTTGAAAGAGATCATTAAAATTTTATCTTAAATATGAGAATCATGCTAATTGAGGATTCTACCAAAATAAAATTTGTTATAGTAAAGAAAAATTATGAGATTGAAGTTCCTAACAATTTTAAAAATGAAAACAACGAAAAACTAAAGCGACAATTTATTTTATTTTTGCTTTAAATTCATGTTATTTTTTAGCAAAATTTTGGCAAAAATTTGTAAACAAGAAAATTAGAGATGAATTTAACTTCAAAAAAATTCATTCTTAAGTTTTTGTTATTTTAAAAAAGTTGCGGGCTTCAGCCTCAAAAAGAAATTGGAGAGAAAGCACAGAAAGTCAACTTACCGAAGTCTTTCTCTGCTTACAGTTGGATATTAATTGAATTAATAATTCACTGCAGCACGTTTCACATTGAGTCGCCGTAAAGTTGTCGGTTGTGGATGTTCAATCTTGTCCCGTGTGTAATTTCGATGAACCAGTCGGCCGGCGACGAGATTCGCAATGAACCGTCTGCGTCTTGACTCAGTCTTGTCCACTTACTAACTGTGCCGTACAGTAACCAAACTAACTACTTTACGTTGGGTGGGGTATTTCAAGATGGTCGCAAAATCATTCCAGCTAAGTTGTCGATTACTCATTTCGAGACGGACTTCCGATTTGCAACAAAAGTGAGTCGGGTTTTTTTCTGTGTAAGGCGGTTCATACCACTTTACACGCCTGAAAATGTAGCTTTTTGTAGAATTTTTCTTACGATCCCTGTAGATTTTGTTGATTTAGAAATTTATTGGTTCAACAAAGACACTCTTTAAATATATACAAAACGTCGTATTGTTAAAAAATATTATTGGTTTATTTCAAATTTCAGTCTTATTATGTTTTAAGTCTTAAGTCTTATGTCTTAAGTCTTATGTCTTATGTCTTAAGTCTTATGTCTTATGTCTTAAGTCTTATGTCTTAAGTCTTAACTCTTATGTCTTAAGTCTTATGTCTTAACTCTTATGTCTTAAGTCTTAAGACTTAAGTCTTATGTCTTATGTCTTATGTCTTATGTCTTAAGACAACATAACAACCGTTGCCATGGCAACCGTTGCTATGTTAATGGTTGACATAACATTCGTTGTCATGGCAACTGTTGCTGTAGCAACCGTTGTCATGGCAACCGTTACTATAGTAATAAAAAAAGTTTCAATCTGAAGTACAAAAAAATTTCTAAATAAATTATTATTTATTTATTATTTTGTCATTTTAGGCCACGAAACCCTATGATGTAGGCGCATTGCGCCTGCTTCTCTGACTGATTTTTTAGATTAGAAACTCAGAAATTTAAAAACCAAAAAGGTTCAAGTTCAGTAGGATTGTAGTTATCGTTCGAACTAGAATTATTAATTTTTAAGAAAAATAACAAAATGGGAGCAGTTTAAATAAACATTTTTGAAAAACAGTGTTCTTTTCGACAGTTTTTCAATTTAAAAAAATAATAAATATTAATATTTTTAAATATTTCTACTTCCGGCGGTACCCACATAATATGACGAGGAAGTGATAAAATTCCATAATAATAATCGGTATTCGGTCCAGTAGTTTCCGAGAACATCATTATACAGCATGCTGCCTAGCCTGGCCGCGATTTGTTAAGATATTTTTTAATCTGGTGATATCATTGAGTGCCAGGCAGAGAAAGTTTCATTTTTGCCTTCTTCATTATCGAAGTTTTGTCTGTTTTATACTGAGTTTTCAAAGAATTTGCCAAACTCAGTAAACAGAATGAACTATTATGACGATGGATTCGTAATTGTCACGTTGAAAACCTTCGGAAAAGTATTGTTGGATTCTTGTTTAGTAAATACTGTCGTCCTGTCGTACAAACGGTTACTAAATTTTTTAAAAATTGATGATTAACGACAATTTCTTTATCAATTTTGGAAATTTTCAAGGCTCCACAGTAATTTTCTGTGCTTTTTACCATAGAAAATCTTTGTTGATGCTAAAAAAAATTCGAATCCTCCGGCTGCTACTCTTGAAAAAATTGTTTTTCTATAGAATTTCTTTAAAGTTTGAGAAAATATCTCTTCGGGTGGCCTTTAAATGTAGTAAAAATTTCAAAACCCTTTTGCGATGCTAAATTTTGAGATATTCAAGTTCAAACATGCGATGTTCAAACATGCGATGTTCAAACATGCAATGTTACATGCGATTATGTTAAAAATAAAAAATGTCAACAAATTAATAACAAAAAAACCTGTAAGTAGAAATTATTTTTGCCTTTTGTATATGAAAGAGCATCTCAAAAACTATAGAAAGATATAAATAACTCAAAATTAATTTTTTGTCACGTAAGGTCCCTTTCACTGTGGAGCGTCACTTATCTACGTAGATATGCTATTTAGTAAGGATTCACCGCGATTTTATACTTTATTAATTAGCATACCTACAGTTGTAGACAATAAGTGAAGAAGAGTAAGATTGTTAGATGAAGATAGTTTTATGTCGTTTTGATATGTTGTGATAGAGAAGTACAATGTTAAACGAAGAAGTTTTTATTTAATATGCCTGGATGTGAGAAAGAAAAATTGCCTACTTCTTAAGTTTGTATTACCTGTATATTCTCGGAGTTAATCCTCATTTACAAAGGCCATTGTTTAAAGGTTCGTATTGTTTGTAGCAATCCTTTGTAGGGCCTAATACAGGACACACATACTATATGGGACATTCTAGTGAAAACCGTCTGCAGCAAACTATTCATTTTGTTTCTTAGCATTTCGTCGGTTGGGCGCAGAAAGGTGCCAATTCAGACTTGTCGTGAAAAACGTGCCGTTTCAAAAAACATGCCAACTCAGAATTGACGTTCATTTTTTTCATTTTAGGTACAAGAAAGAAGTTGTCCATCAAATAATAAATAATCAACAAATTAATTCAATAAATTAGTAAAAATATTCCTTTTTCAAAGAAAAATAAAAATTATGCAGAATGCAATTAAAAAAATAATTTTTGTACAACTTTATAATCTTTGCTTCAAATTTTTCTGTACTGCCAAATGTCAACCGACGATTTATTTATTTATAACCGACATATTGTCTCATAAAAAATTTTTAATTAAAAAAAGGCATATGGAAAAATTACTACATACCTATTCCCAGTTATAATTTTTCAAAAAGTATGATCTTTTATTTTTAAACTCATTTTAAACAGAGGGGAAGGTCCGCTTTGTACAGAGAATGCAATCACCAGAATAGTTAAATCAGTATTTTTTTGTACTTGTACAGTATAATGATCATCATTTTCTTTTATATATTTATATATATTTTAAAATATATTTAAAAAATTCTTAAAATTAAAATTTCATATTAATATCTCCCATATACTAAAATATGTTCTAATGAAGTACGTTTACTGATTTAACAAATTATTATCAACATAATATTCTTAAAATTTTCAATTTCTATAAAAACTAATATAATTACATTATTGATCCGGGTGAGACTTATTTTGAGTAAATTTGAAGTTAGTCGTTTACTCTATTTGATACTGAACTCATAATGATGAGCTGCAACAAAAATGAGTTTAGTTATTTTCTGTGTGGGGATTTCATTTATTTTCTCTACTTCATCAAATTTATTCATTAAAATAAAATTAAAAATGATTGGTAAAATTTGTTAAAATAATCTCGAATGATTTTGCGACCATCTTGAAATACCCCACCCAACGTAAAGTAGTTAGTTTGGTTACTGTACGGCACAGTTAGTAAGTGGACAAGACTGAGTCAAGACGCAGACGGTTCATTGCGAATCTCGTCGCCGGCCGACTGGTTCATCGAAATTACACACGGAACAAGATTGAACATCCACAACCGACAACTTTACGGCGACTCAATGTGAAACGTGCTGCAGTGAATTATTAATTCAATTAATATCCAACTGTAAGCAGAGAAAGACTTCGGTAAGTTGACTTTCTGTGCTTTCGGCCGTGCTTTCTCTCCAATTTTTTTTTGAGGCTGAAGTCCGCAACTTTTTTAAAATAACAAAAACTTAAGAATGAATTTTTTTGAAGTTAAATTCATCTCTAATTTCTTGTTTACAAATTTTTGCTTGATAATTGCTACTTAATAGACAATTGCTAAAAAATAACATAAATATAAACCAAAAATAAAATAGATTGTCGCATTAGTTTTTTTTTCCGTTGTTTTCTTTTTTAAAATTGTTAGGAACTTCAGTCTCATAGTTTTTCTTTCTTATAACAAATTTTACTTTGGTAAAATCTTCAATTAGCATGATTTTCGTTCAAGAGAAAATTTTAATGATCTCTTCCAAATACATTGATATATGTTTCATTAAGGCTTTAATTCTCCGAATTATTGTTATCACAAATTTGTTGTGACCCAGATAGCACATAACTATGCGACATCATTGCAGCCATGGTTACATGCAAGATTTGCATTATTGCACTGTGTTACATCCCAGATGCACGATGCATATTTTTGGTTTTAGTAAGAATGTAAAAGATATGTCTTTGTGTAGCTGCGATGTAACAAAAAAAAGGATCCCAACATTGCACAAATAGCAATGTTGCGAAGGTGGGACAATTCAAGCTTTTAACAATGTTACAGTAACATTACAATGCAACATTGCAACACAACATTTTTCTACACAGAAAAAACGATAATCTAATTTTAAGAAGCGCCTACTTTAATGGGAGCCAAGAATATTCCCTACTTAAATTAAGTGGGGCTACTTAATTTATGTGAGGAATATTCTTGGCTCCTATTTAACTAGGAGCTTCTTAAATCTAATTCTTAAAATTATCGTTTTTATGTGAAGGGTTTGTACAATATTGTATAAAAAGTAATATTAAGAAAAAGTAATAAAATTTTTAATGTATATTTTTTTATTATTTAAAAAACATTAAATCAGTATTAATATATTTATAGTTTCTTTTTCAAATTCAAACAACGAAATATAAAACTATTTTAAATAAATATCAAACAGAATTATTTTTTTAAGTCCTTCTTTTTACTTTGAAATTCCACTTCAAGCAATTCTATTGTGAACTCAACCTCAATTATAAACTTTAAGGTGCTTGCACACTTCCAAAGTTTTGGGCGAGCAAACACCTTTAGCATGAGAAAAAAAGGTTAAATATTTCTGTCCTTGTTTCACTGAAAAAATTACATTCTAAATTTAAGAAAAAAATAGGCGCCAAGAATATTTTACGCACTTAATTCAAGTATAAAATGTTATTGTAAGAAATATTTCCCACTCAATTTAAGTGGTGCATATATATATAAGTAGATTTTTCTTAATTTAAAATGTAATTTATTCAATGCTGTTTCATTATTACAACCATGTCAAAACAATCCTATTGAACAAAATAATTCCCGTACATTTACTGTAAAAAAAATACCCGTCCAATTTTCCATTTTCCCGCACGGAAAAGAGGGAACTTTAGGAATTTTTACTTATCCCGGAAAATGGTAATTTTTTTGGCTCGAATTGCACAAGTAATACTTTGGAGGGGGGAATTTTTCCAGATGGCCTTAAATGAACAAAAAAATTTCAAATGACATTATCAAACTAATATTATTATGATTTTAATCTCTTTGAAGAACTGAAATTCTTCTCTTTTTTAGAAGATAACGAAGAGACGATAGAGCAGAATTGCTACTCGAATTCAGGCATGAACACTGCGACAACATCTAAAATGACTAACTTGCTGGAAAAGATTCCTCACGATGAATTACAGAAGTTAGTTAAGGCGCTCCATGATTCATCAAACTATATGGCAGCAAACGTTAAATGTGAGAATGCTGCTATTTGCTTAGGAAGCACTCGAGCCGGAAAAAGCACCTTTATAAATGTCCTCATTGGTAACAGTTTAAAAGCTGAAAGAATTGGAATACGCGGAGCCATTGGGATATCTTTAGCTGATGATCAATCTTCGGGACCTCAAATGGGAATCGCTTCTACATTTCTCTCAAGGTGGACGTCAAACGCTCTCCCTTTCATGAGTATTTGGGATACTCCTGGTTTCGATGATTCAAGAGATGCTTCGCTAGATGTAATTAATGCTTCCTACATTTTCCACTTAATTCGAAGAGTTGGATCGTTAAAAATTATCTTAGTTGTCGATATTAATGACATTCTAAGTGACAACGTGAAACCGTTTAGTTGTGTTTTAAATTCACTTGAAAATCTGTTGGGGGATCAAATGAGATCCATGTTTTCGAGTATATCCGTGGTTTTTTCAAAGGTGCCCGATTTTATAAATGATATTCCAGTAAATATCAAATTTATAACTGAAATATTAAAAGAACAGTTTTTAACGACCGAGGACTTGCTTTTAACTCCTTCGACGAAAGACTTTTTACTGTATTTAACAGAAAACGTGGATCGCGTCGCTCTTTTTAAAAGATTGGAACCGAGCAAAGAAATCTTTGTAGCAACTGATAATATTCGTCATGCTATTAATAACTCCACAAGCTTAAATAACGACACCCTAAAAAAATTGAAAATTTGTATTCCCAATTCTTCCAAAAATTTTTTATTCAATGCGCGTTCAGTATTAACTTCAAAAGCAGAATTTGTTGAATTAGGAAACATTTTACGTTCTTTATGTGTGTCAAAGATTGATGTTCTAAAGGATATAATAAATAAGATGTCTAACGAATGTGAAATACAAACTTATCTGAAAGATTTAAAGATTATAGAAAAACAAATTTCTAGAATAATTCAAGGGAATAGTTTAACAGGGAAAATTGAACTTATAAAATCCATTGATGTTTCAATTCGAAACAAAATTGAAGAACATAGATTGCTGGAGAAAGCTTCATTAATTGAGTTTAGTGACAAAATCTTAGAAATGAATGATTGCGATGAAATAGATTCAAATCTTCAATCCATTCTATTTACTGTATCTTTGAATGTAAAAGAAGTTAGTTTGAATCATGCTTTTTCAGTAGGGACGTTAACAGATAAAGAATATGAGGATTTGCTGAATAAGGAACACAAAGAGTATCAGAATAGAATTAATGAATTTGAAGAGGAATTACGAAAAGTAGTGACCAAAAATAGTGAAAGAAAAGTTTTCTTTGAGAGTTTAGATATAAAAAAATTAGTTTTTTTGTCTGAATTAGAACGAGATAAAATAATAAAGAAACAAAATGATGATTGGAGGAATGAAGTTGAAGACTTTGAAAAAAGGGTTTCTGCAATATTTGAGGGGTTGCAAAATTTAATAGTAGAAAATAATAATTATGATTATGCTAAGACTGGAAACATCGACTTGAAGGAAGAGATTACGCAGCTAAAAAGAGAAATAGCTAAAATAAAAGTACAACTTCATGAAATACAAACGAGTAATAATAGTAATAAAAAAAAATTATTAGAAGACTATAAAGAAGTTTTTATTCCGATTGCTAAAAACGTGATAAACAAAATTATTTTTAAGTTGTTGGGATGTTGATAAACTGTACTTCGTGTATTGTAACTGGGATGATTATGTACTTTTATATTGTCAATACTGCCTCTACATTGATTCTGTTCGCCCTTTGGAAACATTTCCAGCTAAAATATTTCTAGGCAATATTAAGTCAGCATTGCCTCTTGATTGTTATAAGATGTTGTATTTATTAATTAATAATATGTTAGAATATATTAAAATGTAATAATTATATAGTAGACACAATATATTGAGCACATTTGTGCTATATTTGGGAATATGTTTATCCTCTTTTATGTTTTCTTGTTTTTTGTGAGAAAAATCTATAATTAACCCTATATTGTATACCTAAAAGTAAGAAAGTATTCAGTTTTGAATAAGTTTAATATATAGAAATAAATAAGTTAAAAATACTACAATGTAGGTTAACGTAAATTTTCAACAATTACTTGTAATCTGAATGAATGTAAAAAAATAAAATCAGATAAATGGTATCCCCATTAGCACGTAATATTACAGCAATATTGAACCTTAATTGCTTATGGGTACTTTTTTTAGATATCAGACACTAAAAGCTACTATTTTTGTTTTTTTTTTAAATTTCCACTATACTTTAAATTCGCTACCTAATACTAGAAATCAAAAAACTATTCTCAAAACTTATAATCAAATTCTTTAAAACGATTCAATTATATTTTTGCATTAATAATAAAACTCATCGTAGGATTTCAATTATTTTTAATTCAATTTTATAGGAATTGCTCAAAAAATGTAATTATTCTTAAAAATTTAATTTCAATTCCTCTTAAAAATCATAATTATTTAAAAAATGATTTTTTAAAATTCTTTGCCAGAATTTAGTTATCTATGAAAATATTAGAATTTTTCACAGGAATTCAATTATTTTTATAAATATTAATAAAATGCTTTTAAGAAATTCAATTATTTAAAAAAAAAAAATTAATAAAATACCACACAGACATTCAATTATTCTCAGAAATTTTAATTAAAATTCTTTGTAAAATTTAATTATTTTAAAAAAGTTTTCGCAACTCAATGATTATCAATATCTACTATTTTCATCAAATTTCCAAACAGAATTCAGTTACTTAAAAAATTTTTTGTAAAAATCTTCATAAGAATTCAATTTCTCAGGAATTCAATGATTTAAATTAGAATTTGCATAAAATTAGTCCAAAGAAATCAATTATTTAATGAATTTTTATAAAATTCTTTGCAAGAATTAAATTATTTTTATAAATATTTAAATTCTTTCATGAATAATAAAATTCGTTGCAGGTCAATTCAATATTTATTAGCAGGATAAGAAAGAACATAGAAAAAACGATAATCCAATTTTAAGAACTACTTAAATAGGAGCCAAGAATATTCCCTATACTGAAATTAAGTGCGAAAAATATTCTTACAATAAGATTGAGATTCTTATTGTAGAGAATATTTTTGCTACTTTTTTAAAATTAATTATCGAGTGCGAAGTCTTATTGTAAGAATATTTCTCACTTAATTTAAGTAGGTGATTCTTAAAATTAGATTATTGTTTTTTTTTGTGAAAGCATTGCCGCAAGCTTGCATTCTGTTTGTGATAATGAGTTTGCGACCATCTTGAAATCTCCCACCCAACGTGAAGTAGTTAATTCGGATACGGTACGGCACCGCACAGTTAGTAACTGGGCAGGACTGAGTCAATGCGGTTCATTTCGAATCTCGTGACCTGCCGACTGGTTTCATAGTAGCGAGTAGCGACACAGGAAAAAATTTGCGGAGACTCAATGTGAAACGTAGTGTTGTAGGGAATTATTAATTAAATTAATATTTACAGACTTCGGTAAGTTGATCTTTTGTGTTTTCTCTTAAATTTCTCTATATACAATAAAAAATTCTATTTTGGTAAAATCTTCAATTAGCATGATTCTCATTCAAGAGAAAATTTTAATAGTCTCTTTCAAGAACATTAACTTCTGTTTCATTGAGGCTTACATTTTCTTAATTATTCTTATCAAAAATTTTGTTGTTGATGGTAATTTTTTGCTGCAAACCCGTGTCGAAATTTTGACTCTCTTTTGAACCTCTTTACCCTCCTACTTTTCAGAATTTAGGAGAAGCAGAAGAGGTTTAGTTTGCATGCAAGTAAGAGTCTCTTTCAAACCTTTAATAAATGTGCGGAAAATATACAAATCTGCATGGATTCAGGCTCAAAAGAGGGTACAATTTTAAGCCTTGTAAATCCTTTAGTTTGGTTTCTTATTTTATTGCCACATATGTGTTTTAAAGTGTTCACTTAATCAAAATTTTAAAAACTATAATTTAAATATTTCTACTAAATAATCAATATAAAATATAGAAAGAATAATATTTCATATTGATTATTCATTAGAATTATTTAAATTGAAGTTTTTCAAATTTTAAACAATAGTGTGTGCTTTCAATAACGCATTCACAATATTGTATAGACAATTGTGGAATAAGAAGGTTTTATTCATTAAAACAACACTGTTCATAAATTTAAAACATTAAGCGCTATTTAAAATAATAAAATTAAATCGTATACATAACCATTTTCTCATAAACAAAACCTATTTTTGAATAATTTCACTTAATACAGGTAAAAAACGAAGTTGGTGTTATACTTTTTATCACTAGACATAAAAATAAAAACAATAAAGATATGGAATGAAATTATTCCGAGTATCAATTTAATATAATTTAATTCTTTTTTACACAGTTTTTAAAAAAATGTAGCATATTTAAAATACTTAACAGCATGTGACTAATAGATTTCCAATGTTAAGTTTTTAATCATTTTTCTTTTAAAATATAAATTAAATTAAGCTAATTTTTTGTGAATAACTCTAAAATATGATCCCCAGTAGCACGTAATATTACAGCGATATTGGGAACATTGCCTTAACTTTACCAATATTGCCTCAATAAGGGAGAGCAGTGAGGTACAAAAGTTACTTTAAAAATTAATTATCACTACCCTTTCTCATTATAGTTTAGATATTCTCAGAAAATTTCAGCTTAATTCTTTTTTTATTAAACGTAAGATTCATTAATATTTTTAACATATTTAATATTACATGGGAACATTTCCTCAACATCACTCTGGAATATTCCGTTAATATTAAGAATTTAATATTACCGTGTAACTTTCCCTCAATGTAATTTTTAGAAGATGCGCGACAATTGTTTCTAAAAGAGCACAATATTGTGTCGATATTGCTTATCAATGTTGCAAATATATTTCTTGGTGATGTTGCGACAATATTACCTCAAGATCTATTATGTTTGTTGATTGGCAATATTGACTCAATATTGTGCGATCAATATGTTGTGCCATTTTGGTCTATTTTCTTTAAATATTATATTTCAGTTGCATTATTATTTAATATTTTAATTTAAGCATAATTTTTTTTGTTTAGTCATCATGGACGTCGCAACATCAGTCGTGAATAACTCGACGGAGGAACATCCACCCGATGATGTGCAGAAGTTAGTAAAAGCTCTCCATGATTCTTCGCACTATATGAAAACGAACGCTAAATATGAAGATGCTGCTATTTGCTTAGGAAGCACTCGATCCGGCAAAAGCGCCTTAATTAATGTCCTCGTTGGTAACCGTTTGAAAGCTGAAAGAATTGGAAGAGGCAGAGCCATTGAGATATCTTTAGCTGATGGTCAATCTTCAGGACCTCAAATGGGAATCGCTTCTACAGTTCCCTCAAGGTGGACGTCAAATACTTTTCCTTTCATGAGTATCTGGGATACTCCTGGTTTCGATGATTCAAGAGATGCTTCGCTAGATGTAATTAATGCTTCCTACATTTTCCACTTAATCCGAAAAGTTAAGTCGTTAAAAATTATCGTAGTTGTAGACATTAATGATATTCTAAATGATAATGTCAAACCATTTTTGTCTCTTTTAAATGCACTTGAAAATTTGTTGGGAGATCAAATGAAATCCATGTTTTCTAGTATCTCCGTTGTTTTTTCAAAGGTGCCCGATTTTATAAATGATATTCCAGTAAATATCAAATTTATAACTGAAATATTAAAAGAACAGTTTTTAACGGCCGAGGACTTGCTTTTAACTCCTTTGACAAAAGACTTTTTACTGAATTTAACAGAAAATGTGGATCGCGTCGCTCTTTTTAAAAGAGTGGAGCCAGGCGAAAATATCTTTGTTGCAACTGATAATATTCGTCAAGTTGTTAATAATTCCACAAGCTTAAATAATGACGCTCTAAGGAAATTGAAAATTTGTATTCCCAATTCTTCCAAGATTTTTCTATTCAATGCGCGTTCAATATTAACTTCAAAAGCAGAATTTGTTGAATTAGGAAACATTTTACGTTCTTTATGTGTGTCAAAGATTGATGTTCTAAAGGATATAATAAATAAGATGTCTAACGAATGTGAAATACAAACTTATCTGAAAGATTTAAAGGTTATAGAAAAACAAATTTCTAGAATAATTCAAGAGAATAGTTTAACAGGGAAAATTGAAATTATAAAATCCATTGATGTTTCAATTCGAAACAAAATTGAAGAATATAGATTGCTGGAGAAAGTTTCATTAATTGAGTTTAGTGACAGAATTTTAGAAATGAATGATTGCGATGAAATAGATTCAAATCTTCAATCCATTCTATTTACTGTATCTTTGAATGTAAAAGAAGTTAGTTTGAATCATGCTCTTTCAGTAGGGACGTTAACAGATGAAGAATATGAGCACTTGATAAATAAGGAACACAAAGAGTATAAAAATAGAGTTCATGAATTGAAAAAGAATTTGCAAGAAGTAGTGGGTAAAAGTAATAAAAGAAAAATTTTCTTTGACAGTTTAGATATAAAAAAATTAGTTTTGTTTTCTGAATTAGAACGAGATGAATTAATAAAGAAACAAAATGCGGTTTTACGAAATGAAGTCGAAAAATTTGATAAAAGGGTTATTGCAATAAATAAGGAGCTTCAAAATCTAGAAAAAGAAGATAATTTAAATGAAGAATATGTGTCCGAACATGGCTCCGCGGAACCCATATCAAAGCCCTATTTTAAATGGAATAAACTAAATATTTTTTTGACCTCTGCAGGGTGCTCCTTATTTATTTTCTTCACGTACCAAATACTTTTCAGAAAAATTACTATTTTAATACATTTTTTTCATGGAAAAAAATAATCCAAAAGTTGATTATTTTAATAAATTTTGTTGTAAATTTAAGCTGCAACACTTTTTAATACTCTATTGTTTATTTACCTTCTACTTATGTTTGTTCTACACTTGTAATAATGGTACATACTGTATTCATATATAAAATGTATGAAAAAACTTGCAACTTTTGTGAAAATTGTACTTTAGAACTATTAATGTGTAAACTTTATTCCTAAATACATTATTTTTATATTTTTATCTCCTTGAACTATTCATTTTGTAATAATACTAAAATAAAGATAGTTTTCTACAAATTGAAAATTATTTTACAGAGGAATAATTGCTGGAAATTATTAAAAGTTTAGAGTAGAATGGTTAAACAAAATCGTATATAAAAATTAAGTATAAATTAATATAAAATCGTAGTTTATAATTGTTTTCAAATTTGAAACGAGTTCAGAAACTGCTAAATTCAATTATTATCATAAATAATATTATTCTTTGCAAGAATTCTCTTATTTTCGTAAATAATAAAATTCTTCGCATAGAAATTCATTATTTTTAATTAATAATTTAATCATTTTCATAAATAATAAAATTTTCAGTAGCAATTTAATTATTTTTTAAAAACATTTTTAATTAAATTCTTCTAAAGAATCTAATTGTTTTTAAAATTTTTAATACATCGCAGAAATTCAAACATTTATAAATACAGTTGTAAAAATTTCTTGAAAAACTCTAATTATTTAAATAAAATTTTGTTTTAAATTCTTCGAAAGAATTTAATTATTTTTCTGATTAATTCTCCAGTAGAAGAAAATGTTTATATAGTCGGACAAATTTATTTCTTAAATTATAGAAGAAACGATTTTAGTCAGACGTTGATTTTCAAGTGAAAGAAAAGTTTTAGTATCAAACTGTTTTGATTTTTTAAGTAGAAAAAAGTTTTTTGGTGAGAAAAATTATTAATTTTCATTATTATTATATTTGTTAAATAGAAGGGAAACTTTTAGTCGGTCAATAATTTTTAAGTAGAACAAAAGTACAACTATCTACTTTTATTGTTGAAAGAAAATTAAAACTTGCCATACATTTAACAAATAATTTTTTGCAATATCTTAATTAAACTATTAACTATAAACTATAAACTAGTTTTTAAAGAAATAAACAAAAGCATATATAGATTAATATAGTTAATTAATAATTAATTTTTAAAATTTAAAGTCATAGTAAAATGATACAAAACAATATATATTTCATATCTCTTACAGCGTATAGATTTTAAATGAATGTTCAACATAATATTTTGTTAATGAATAATTTCATTTATTATAATTACTTTGACATATTTATATCTCTACAATTTATAACGATAAAAAATGACAAAACACCGGAAGTAATACATTAATAGAAACTTTAAAAATATTATAAAACAGTAAAAAATGTGTGTAAATGTTTACATTTAAAAAAATAAAATGTCTCTCAAGATATGATAATTAAAATCTTAAATGGAATAAATCTGAAATAGAAGCACCTAAATTTCTAAAAAATCCAATTCTTAGTTTATTTTCTTCATTTGCCTTTGACAATTTCGCTGACACATCAGCAAGTTGTTTTTTATAAATGTTTATTTGCTTCTCATGGAATTCATTAAAACTTGTAATTGTAATTTTTTTTAATTTCAATTGACATTCAAAATTTGCCAATCGTACCTCTTTAAGTAGAGAGAACAAAAGCGTTTGAACATTTAAACTCTGTATTAAGCTTTCTTTCATATCTAAAATTTTATCAATAAATTCTAGTAAGTCCACTTTTTGATAAAACCTATCGCTCTCAATTTTTTCTTTTACAGAATCATGAATAGATTTGAGAAATTCAACCTTCTGCTTAAAATTGTTTTCTTTAACAGCATTTAAAATTTCATTCTCCATTGCGATATAATGATCCAATATTGTTTGCATTTCATGTTCTTTTAACGCGTCAACTTCCATTTTATTCAAATCTTCAATCCATGATTTACATGCTTGCTGTAAAGTGTTTTCAAGAACAGTAAAATCCGTCTTAGAAATTAATATTGTTCGCGCTTTGAACAAAAAAATTTTCGAAGAATCAGCAATACTTATTTTTAATCCTTCTAGAGCGTCATTATCTAAGCTTGTGGAATTATTAATAATTTGCCAAAATTCATCACTTGCAACAAGCAATTTATCGCTTGGTTCCACCACTCTTTTAAGCAGAGCGATGCGATCGTTATTTTTTGTTAATTTTAGTAAAAAGTTCTTTGCTAAAGGACTTATGTAAAAGTTCTCATCTGTTAAAAACTGTTCTTGTAAAGTGTCAGTGATAAATTCGATATTAACTGGAATATTATTTATAAGATCGGGCACCTTTGAAAAAACAATGGAAATACTAGAGAACATGGATTTCATTTGATCTCCTGACAAACTTTCAAGAGCATTTAAAGCAGACGAAAATGGTTTGACGTAGTCATTGAGAATGTCATTAATATCTGCAACTACGATAATTTTTAACGACTTTACTTTTCGAATCAAGTAAAAAATATAAAAAGCATTTATTATGTCCTGTAAAGGACCCCTAGAGTCATCGAAGCCAGGAGCAT
Source organism: Leptopilina syphax (assembly GCA_032872505.1). Classification (NCBI taxonomy): domain Eukaryota; kingdom Metazoa; phylum Arthropoda; class Insecta; order Hymenoptera; family Figitidae; genus Leptopilina; species Leptopilina syphax. Next base: position 4,985,748 of record CM065475.1, read on the forward strand.
CCCAGATACTCATGAAAGGGAAAGCATCTGACGACCATCTTGAAGGAGTAGCAGTTTTGGATGTAGAACCACTTCCTATTTGTGGTCCCGAAGATTGATCATCAGCTAAAGATATCCCAATGGCTCCGCGTTTCCCAATTGTTTCAGCTTTTAAACAGTTACCAATGAGAATATTTATTAAGGTGCTTTTGCCAGATCGAGTATTTCCTAAGCAAATAATAGCATCTTCGTATTTGGCGTTCGTTGCCATATATTCCGAAGCAGCATCGAGACCTCTTTTTAACATCTCTAATTCATCCTGACGAACCTCATCCATCGAGTTAATCACTTTAGATGTTGTCGCAGTGCTCATGGTTTCTGAATTGGTGTTGCTATTTTGCTCCATCGTCCCTTCGTTATCTGCTGAAAAAGAGAAAAATTCAGTTCTTCTTAATGATTAAAATCATAAATCTAATACATTTTCTTGCTGTAACTTGTAAGTTTCCCTTTAGCCTAATAGCGATCTTCGTGAAGTTATTATGTATTATTTAAAATTTTTTTAAAATTATTCGATTTTAATCAGAGTTGCCACAAAAATTTAATTTTGTTTGTCCCTGACTTTTCCTTGATTCTTTAACTGTAAAATGATGTTGAAAACAGCAATTACTTCTTTTTTAAAAAAATGTTTAATCATTATTATTTTTCCATAGGAACTAAGATTTTTAAAACATTTAAATTCAAATCTTTTTGAAATACAACAATTTATGAGAATATTATTATAAAACATAAAGAAAATGATCACTCCGAGTCTTTGACTCGAAGTGATTACTTTCTTCATGTTTTATAATAGGGTCAAAATTCGTGAAGTGGGCAACTAATTTTCAGTTAGTCTAGATTTTTTCATGAAATTTATGATTTTCTGTTTGAAATAATAAATAAGAAATATAAGTTGAACAGTTTTGCAAAATTCGATTTTTTGTTCTAGTTATTGTTAAATAAACTTTTTTGCATGATTTTAGAAAAGTTTTTTTTTCTAATAAAGTAATAGGTAAAATTTAATGATTTTTGGTATGATTATATAAAAATAACACGGTTTTTGATTGACATTTTTCATTTTAAAATTGAACGTAATTTGATAAAATTATAAACAATTTATTTAAACAAATGAAAATAAATTTAACTTCTCGATCTGCTTGTTTATTTTTCAAAATTGAATATTGCTCCTTATTTAATGCCCAAGTATTTCCAAAAATAAAAACTTGGTATTTTACATTTATTCAAAAGATATAATTATAATTATGTTAATAACAATAAGCATTAAAAAATCATAAAATCTTAAAAATGTTTTTTTAGCTTTATTAATTAAGAAAGTTAATCAAAAAACTTATTAAAAGAATGTTTGAGTGTTTTTGATGTATGAAAAAGTATGACAATTTATTAAATTATTTAAAGAATTAATTGTTGTTATTTTTTTAAATCTGTACTTAGGGCTAGAAATTTCTAGTTTTTTCTCAATAATTGTGCAATTTGTCAAGAGTAAAACATCTGGTAATGATAAAAAATAAAAATTTAATTAATTAAACATTGTTTAAACAATTTATTGTTATTTTTCTCATAAAGTTTACTAAGTGCTAGAGATATCTAGTTTTTTCTAAATACAAACAACTGAAAAATTAAATAAAAAAAAAAATAAAATAAATGTTAATAAATTGTTTAAACAATGGTTTAATAATAAATTTTTAGTTTTTCTATAATACTTAAGTGTTTAAGTTATATAAAAAATGTCACAATTAAGAAAATACTAGGAATTTATAGTTTTAAGTACAGTAAATTAAAAAATTAATAGAATAAATTGTTTAAACAATGTTTAAATATTTAATTTTTTGTTTTTCTTTGATACTTAAATGTGGTAGTTACAAGAAAATGCACAATACAGAAAAAACTAGAAATTTCTAACCCCAAGTACAATTTATGAAAAATGTAACAACAACAGGGTTGCTACAATGTCTGGAAACCTGGAAAACCTGGAAATGTCAGGGAATTTTATTTTGTATGGAAAAATCAGGGAATAGTCAGGGAAAAATGAGAAAACACCTGGAAAATAATTTTCTGTTAAAATTATGTAAAAATAATTTATTTGATAATAAAAAATCAGTCACTGATTTAAATAAAGTATGTAAATAAATTTTTAAAATTAAGGAATCAATAGAAATTTTGTGAAATTCAACTGAAAATAATTAAATTTGTTAAAGAATTTCATTAGAAACTTTTTAACAAATAGAATTTTCAATAAGTATTTTAATTTAATAATTGATAAATAATTGAATTTTATAAAGAGTCACATTCTAATATATTCGTTATTTAGTTTCAAAATTAATAATTTAAATTTTTATTGGTTAATTTTAAATAAACACACGCTTAAAATTTTTTAATAAAATTGGATTTTTGCAAAGTTTTTTTGAAAATTTTGAAAAATAAGATTTTTAAAATTTTTTAATTCTATTGTTTTAAGATATTTGAATTTTTATAAACAAAAAATTCAAAATTTTTGAATTAATTGAAATTGAAGCGTTTTGTGCAGAAACAGCATAAGTCCATAATTCGAAATTGTTCAGGAATCAATAAAAACTGTTTTTCTCGTAAATGTTAAGATTTTTTTTAATTCGGCTTTTTGCATTATATTCTACTAACCTATAAGTTAAAAAATCCAATATGATTAATTAATTATCTACTTAATATAAAAAATTAAAATATAAATTAACATTTGGACTTATGCTGTTTCTGCACAAAATGAAATGAAAAACACAGAAAATTTATTAAATCCAGTGAAATATCAAAGTTTTATGAAATATTTAATAAAATTTATTTAAAATATTAAATTTGGATGATTTTTAGTAACATTTTATAAATAATAAAATTGTTTTATGAATAAATTTAACCAATTTTCAATATTTTCTAATTTTTAAATTATTCAGTCACCACTGTCACTTTTTGCTTCCCATGAGTGTTTTTATTTATAATATAAACTGTTTAATATAAATTATTAAAATACGTCAAGAATATCACAAATAAATATAAAACTTATCATGGACTTGTGCTGTTTCTGCACAAAATAATAATTTAAATATTTTTTTTAAGGGTTTAGAGTTTAGTCACTTATGTAATATTTTACCAGATTGAAAAGCTTCATTTAAAGATAAATTTCCAATAAAAAAGTGATTTTCGAAAAAAATGGACTTATGCGGTTTCTGCACAAAACGCTTCAATTTCTTTACGTTTAATTTTATTTATTGAAAATAATTTAATTTCTTTTAAAAAATTTTATTTAGATTATATTATTATGTTATTATTCAATAATTATGATTATTAAACTTCTCTTAAATTTTTATAATTTTAAATTTCTGAATGATCAAATAAATGATATTTATTTATTTCTTGAGCAAATTAAATTTTTATTACACAGGATAAAATCAGTCTGACTCCGTTTACACTTTAAATTCAACCTCGAAATTAGGCTGAATGTAAGACTTTTTATTTATTTATTCACTAATTAATTATTTTTATTTATTTACTTATTAAATAAATAATTAATTATTATTAGGTACTGCTTAGTATTGTCAAAAATTTTAATAAAATTCTTCGCAATAATTAAACTATATTCATAAATAATAGCATTCTTTGGAAGGATTTAATTACTTTCATAAGAAATATAGTCAAATTCCTTGCAGAAAATCAATTATTATCAATATAATTTTATTAAAATTGAAAAATAAAACTTTTAATTATAATTATAAACAGACAAGATTATTTTTTAAAAAGTTAAAAAAATTCTTTGTCTAACTTAATTATTTTCCAAATTTTCAATTAAAATTATTAAAAAAAACATTATTCTCAAAAATTTTAAGAAATTCGTCAAAAGAATTTAATTATTCATAAAAAATAAAAAAAAATTTTAAAGCCATTTGTAGATTTAAATAATAAACACCCTGAAAACCATAAAATTTAGAAATATTTTATTTTCGCCAATGAAAAAATGTTTAAAACTGAGTTATTTTTCTAGAAGTGATTAATATAACAATAAAATATGCTATGTTTGCATAAATTTTGCTTTTTAATTAATTACTTTTTATATAAATCACACTTATAATGTGTATGGAAAAATATTGTTTGAGACCTGGAAAACCTGGAAAAGTCAGGGAATTTCATTCGAGAAAAATTGTAGCAACCCTGAACAATTAATTGTTTAGACAATGATTAATTAATTATTTTTTTTTATCATCAGCAGATGTTTTACTCATGACAAATTGCACAATTATTGTGAAAAAACTAGAAATTTTTAGCTCTAAGTGCAGATTTAAAAAAATAACAACAATTAATTGTTTAAAGAATTTAATAAATTGTTACACTTTTTTTCATACATCAGAAACACTCAAACATTATTTTAATAGGTTTTTTAATTAATTTTGTTAATTAATAAAGCTAAAAAAACATTTTTAAGATTTTAAGATTTTTTAATGCTTATTGTTATTAACATAATTATTTATGTCTTTTGAACAAATGTGAAATACCAATTTTTTCTTTTTGGTAATACTTGGGCATTAAATAAGGAACAATATTCAATTTTGAAAAATAAAATAACAGATCGAGAAGTTGCATTTATTTTCATTTGTTTACATAAATTGTTTATAATTTTATCAAATTATGTTAAATTTTAAAATGAAAAATGTTAATCAAAAATCGTGTTATTTTTATAATATAATCATACTAAAAATCATTAAATTTTACCTATTACTTTATTAAAAAAAAAAAATTTTCTAAATTCATGCAAAACAGTTTGTTCAAATGTACAACAAAAAATCGAATTTTGCAAAACTGTTTCACTTGTATTTTTTATTTATTATTTCAAACAGAAAAACATAAATTTCATGAAAAAATCTTGACCAACTGAAAATTAGTTGCCCACTTCACGAATTTTGTCCCAATTTAATTAAAGATAGACTGATAAGATCATTATTTTTTACTATAAAAAATATTTTTTTACTGTAAGTTCTTCAAAATTATTTTCATCATTTCAATTCAATTATTATTTTCTTTAATTTCCAACTAAAATTTTTCTTTAAATCAATTATTTACAAAAATTAAAAAAAAAAATTCTGAGAATTATATATACAATACAATTCAATTTTACGAAATTTCATCGATTATTCAAAAATTCTTTAATGAAATATATATTTTAAAATAAAAACTTTGAATAATTTATTTCAATCAAACTTTTTGAAAAAAAAAATAATTCTACAAAATTGTTATAGTTAAAAATATGAAAAATTTAGATTATCAAAGATTTCAATTTGAAACTTCTTAAAAATTCAATTATTTCTAAAATTTCACGCTATAATGCTATTAATACATCGAAATAAATGAGTTAAAAATACTAAAATTTACGTTTACGTATAAAATATTAACATGTACTCTAAATCTGAATGAGTGTAAGGAAATAAAATCAGATAAGAGGTATTTAGCATTGCATTCAATTTTAATTTTCTAATTATTAAAATTTTTGGTGGAAAATTTACCACTTTTAAAACCACGTTTATATAATTATTATAGTTGAAAATGTTTCTTCAATTTCTCTTGTTCCTCGTAATTTTTTCATGTTCTAATAATAATTCCTCTGATGGTCCTTCAGTTATTCGGCACACTTTTATAGATTAAACAAAATTGAATTAGCTTTTTCACAATTTCTTTAGTACTAGGTATTAAATACTGTAATTAGGTCCATTAAATATATTTTAACAAAAAAAAATGTGTCTGTTGTTTTAGGATGAATCTTCTTATTTAAAAATAATTTTTTGATAAAAAAAATAAATTATTTTAGAAATCATAATAGATTATGTAATTTCAAATAAGTACAATTATTTATTCGTTCGAGCAAAGTTCACGTCAATTGAAGGGCTACATAAAATAAGGGGACGAACGCGTGGTTGAAAGGGATAATATCAGTCAGGTAGCAGCGAGCGGCTCAAGGCTTGTCACTGCTACCCGACTGGTAGTATCCCTTCCAAGCCTCGCGTTCGTCCCCTTATTTTATGTAGCCCTTCAATTGATCACAACATTTTATGATGATTTGAGTAAATTTGATAAAATTGATAATTTGAGTTCCTTGAAGGGTTAAAAAAAAGAAATACCAAGTATTTTGGAAAAATTCGAAAAATTTTCCAAAATATTCAAACTTGAAATTTTCAGCATTAGTTTCTGTGATTTATCAAAAAAGGTTTTTTTTTTAATTTTTTGGAAGAATTCAATTATTAAAAAAAAAATTTTGTAAAAATCTTCGTAAGAATTCAATGATTTAAATTAGAATTTGCAAAAAATTATTCGAAAGAAATGAATTATTTAAAAATTTTTATACAATGCTTCGCAAGAATTAAATTATTTTTATACACTGAAAAAAAAAACTAGTAGATTTGACTACTTTTTAACTACTCTACGTAATTCAATAGGTCCTCAACTGAATTCAAATAGTTGTACTAACTATCATAAAAGCAGTTAAGACAACTAAGAATGTAGTTGGTTGAATGTGATTTAGTAGTTTATTTGACTAACTTTAAAGTAATTATAACAACTAAGATTTTGGTAGTAGATTTTACTACTTAAAGTAATTCGATAGGCTTTAACGACATTTTTGTTGCAGAATTAACTATTATTTTGTTTTTAAATCTACTACTTTAAGTAGTAGGTTTTACTACCTAAAGTAATTCGATAGGCTTTAACGACATTTTTGTTGTAGAATTAACTATTATTTTGTTTTTAAATCTACTACTTTAAGTAGTAGATTTTACTACCTAAAGTAATTCGATAGGCTTTAACGACATTTCTGTTGTAGAATTAACTATTAAAAGTAGTTAATGATCTGTTTTATAAAGTAAAAATTAACATCTTTTTGTTTTTGTCAGCAACTACTTAAAAGTAGTAGAATTATTTATTAATTATTATTATTACTGAAATTCATTTTTTCATCTTCTCTAGCATTCCTATTGGTCACATATACTTTATAATTTTCAACACTTATGTACATAATGGAGAAAAATCCTCAAACGCTGGGGATTGAACGCACGACCCTAACATTCGCAAACCGATAACCTAACCACCTAACCACGCTCGCACGCTACGATGGTCTGCATGAAACCTGATGACATTCTTGACATAGATCAACCGACAACTGTAGTTCATTTTACAATGTAATGTAGTAGTATTTACTACTTTTACTAGTTCTTTTTATCTTCTTTAAATTCTTATTTCTAAACTTTGCTTTATTTAAAAATGCTGTTCAATCTTTTCTAATTACTTTAAGTAGTACAATCTACTACTCAATGTAGTAAAACTTAAGTTCAAAAAGTTAAAATTATCTATTATTTTCTCACCAAAACTACTGCATTGTGTAGTAGATTTTGCTACTTAGAGTGGTTCGATAGGCTTCAACAATATTATTCATTTATTTTTATTACTCTAATGTTGTAGTCAAATCAACTACTATAACTACATAAAAGTTGTAAAGTCTATTACACGAAAAAGGTTTGACTAATAAAAAAATTAGTTCCCTCTACTACTTTACGATAGTCAGTTGTGTAAGTCACGTGTTGTTTCAAATTCAACCGTATAAATTCTTTAATTCAACAATTTGGTGTTAACTATATTAAAGTAGTCAAATTTACTAGTTAAGAAAGTGTTACGTTACTTACAAAAGTAGTCCCTTTTACTACTTTCTATTTATTACTATAAAATTGTTAAATTTACTACTTATGAAATGTTGAGTAAACTATTATCTTAGTTGTTCTTACTACCGCACTGTAGTCAATTTTACAACTTACCTGTTGTTAAAATTTAACTACATATATTAGTAGAATCAACTACTATATATCAACTACATAAAAATAGTTAACTTAACTACGCAAACCGGATTAGACTAACTAAAAAAGTAGTTGTTTTTACTACCTTTCACTTAACTACCCAAAGGTAGTTGAATTTGTCAGCCTAATTTTTTCAGTGTAAATATATTTAAATTCTTTTATAAATAATAAAATTCGTTGCAGAAAATCAATTTTTTAGTAGGATAAGAAAGAAGTAAATATTTTTTATGAAAATTAGAAATTTTAATAAGATTTTTCGAAATAATTTAATGAACTATTATATTAAAAATTTTAATAAAATTCTTTATATTTAAATTACACAGATGTGAGTTAAAAGTGTTTGCGTCTGGTTTTAACATAACATTTGCGGTGTTAAAATAACGCGAATAACACTTTTTGTGTAAGCTTGCCGCAAGCTTGCTTTCAGTTCGGGATAATGGGATTGCGTCCATCTTGAAAACCTCCACTCATAGTGAAGTACCTAATTCGTATACTGTACGGCGCAGTCAGTAAGTGGACAAGACTGAGTCAAGGCGGTTAAATCTCGTCGCCGGCCGACTTGTACATCGCAGAGACACAGGAGACAAAAGATTTAGCATCCACAACCGGCAACTTTATGGCGAATCAATGTGAAAAGTGTTGCAGTGGATTATTAATTAAATTAATAGAATTGTGAGCAGAGAAAGGCTTCGGTAAGTTTACCTCTTTGTGTTTTCTCTTCAATTTTTCATTAACATCAAATTCTATTTTGATAAAAGTGTTCTTCCGAGTTAAAATTTAGACCATCTTTTGACCCTTTCTTTTTAAATCAATTTTGAACCAAAAAACGATGCACCAGAAAAACCTAGGTTCAAAATGAGTAGTGTACACTACTCAATTTGAATAGCAACAAAAATAAACCACCTTGGTTCATAAATATAAAAAAAATTTTAAATATTAGCGAATGAAAAATAATTTTTTTTAAATACAATTGTAATATAATAATTACCTTATACGAACATCATTTTGAACTTCATTCTTCGTTTATTTTAAAAGATAAAATTGCTTGTAATTGCTTAGTAAAAGAAACATATTTTTAGGTTATAAACATCAAAACAATATTAACTATATTAATCTTCGAACTAGCAATGCAATAATTTGCGCTCTTACGCGCGCGGCTGACTTCTCCCTCAATTTTTCAAATAAAATTAGCAATTTTAAAAATAACAGAACGTAAAAATTTTTAATTAAATTTTTTTTTTATAAAATTAAAATATGAATTGCAATATATAGTTTTAATGTTATTATAATTATAAAAATCATATATTCTGACGTAGAGAATTCAGGGAAAATTCAGGAATTTTTATTAAAAGTACTAAAAAAAATTAAATTTTTAGAATTCATAAGAAAATTCTCAATTTTTATGTTTTTGTTTGACTCATAAACTATAAAATTACCACGAATTCTAATACAAAACCTACAATTTTTTCAATTTCTGACAAAAATTTCTTTTTAAATAACTTAAATCTTGAATAACTATCATAAAATATTTAAAATGGTTATAATCCTGTTTTTTTATCAATATCATAAAATAAATAAATTACTTAATGAATAATTTTATTTAAATATTTCAAAATTAATTTAATTTTAAAGAGTTGCGTTTACAATTTTCATAAATAAATGAACTTCAAAAGGTTTTAATTTGAAACTTTATAAAATTTCAATGTTGAATGAATTTAATTAGAAATTTTAATAAACTTGGATTTTTGAAAAATTTTAATAATTATTCAAAATCTTCTCAAATTAGTTAAATTTGACAGCAATATATATTTAACTAATTATTAAAAATAATGAATTTTTCGAAGAATTTTAGTTTAAAATACAAAAAAAATTTGACATTTGAAGAAGTTACGAATGATTGCAGTAATTTGATTATTTTCAAAAGTAATAAAATTCTTGTCACAAAATTCAATTATGTTCAAAATTCACAAAAAAAATCGCGACAAAATTCCAATTATTATCTTTATAAATAAAAAAATTCTTCAAAATTAAATTATTTTCAAAAATTTTAATAAAATTCTTGTCAAAATTTTCTTCATTTCAATGATTTTCAATATCTACTATTTTAATAAAATTACCCAAAATAATTCAATTATTTAAAAACAATTTTAATAAAATTCTACTCAAACATTTAATTATTTTCATAAATAATAAAAATTTTTCAGGAATTTAAATATTTACAAATTTTTTATAAATTTCTTCTTAGTAATTCAATTACTTCCGGAAATAATAAAACTCATCGCAGAATTTCAATTATTTTTAATACAATAATTTTAGTCGATTTCCTTGAAAAATGTAACTATTCTAAAAATTTTCCTTAAATTTGTCAGAAGAATTCAGTTATTTAAAAATATGTAATAAAAATTTTTTATAAGAATTAAAATTTTAAAAAACATTCAATTATTCAATAAATAATTTATTTTTGAATTTAAATAATAATTGAATTCTCGTAGAATTTTCTAATGAAAATTGATATGAAAATGAATTTTAGTTTAAACTTTAGATAATAATTGAATATGAAAATACTTTTTAAGAAGTTACAGTAACAATATTCTTATAATAGAAAATAATTATTTTTCATTTAAAAAGGTTTGAATCATAATTTTTAAAAAATTTTCTAATTTGTAATATTATTTAATTATAAATCACGAAAAAAATCAAAAATACGTAGGTATTTTTTCATGGTTCATAGTAAAAAAAATTTTAGAAATTTTAAAATTAAAAAAAAAGTTTGATAAACAAATGAAAATTGTATTCATTTTGTTTATTATATACTTTTTTCTATAACAAATTTCGTTTCACTGATCTAAATTAAGCAAATTTTTTTTCTTTTTCATGTATAAAAAATAGAAAATTGTTAATTTTTATAAAACATTATAATTAAGAAATAGGAAATAAATACCCATTTTATGCATAATTTTTTATTTTTCAATAACAATGTCCATAAACTCATTTTTTTATTTTGAGAAAAAAACATTAGATATGTTCCCGTTTCTTAATATTTTTGTAGAAAATTTTCAATTTTCATAACGAAATAATGTACATCATTTCTATATCTTAATTACAATTGTTTTAATGAAATTCAAAGTTTTTGAAAAATAAAGGAAAAAAATGTTTATAAATTCTATTTGTCATTTACAAATTTCAATTGAAAATGAAATTGAAAATTTTTGAATTTTTAGAAAATAAAGGAAAAAATTTTACTCAAAAAAATGTTCTGTTACATTTTTTACGAATTTCTTTAATTGAAAATTATTCAAAAATATCAATAACTGCATTTTTAAATAAATATTTAATTATTATTATTTTTAAATAACTTTTTATTAGAAAATTCTATGAGAATTTTATTATTTAAATACAAGAGTAAATTATGTAATTGAATGTTTCTTAAAATTAAATTATTATAAAGAATTTATTACCAAATTTTTAAAGAAATGAATTCTTTTGACGAAATTTAATAAAATTTTTAAGAATAGATACGTAAATTTTTCAAGGAATTTTATTAAATTTAAAATTGTATTAAAAATAATTGTTGAAAATGGTTTACGAAATTTGATAGCAGTCCACCATTCTGTCGCCTCAAAATATAAACAGTTCAAGAGAAAATCTTACACTATCTTATGTTACTTGGTGAATTCCTCTTCAACTTATCACAGATATTTTCATGACCTAATGGGATTCACTTAATACTCTGTTTATACACTCCTTAGGTGATGAAAACAAATCTCTCCTATTTTTTTAAGTCTGTAAATTCTGTTCTAATAAACCGATTAAAATTTTTCAATACCTATCGGAAATTGTCCTGAAAATATATCATATTTTATAATAAAATATATCAGAATTAAGAAAAAAATTGTTTGCATTATTTTTGACTAATTTGAAAAATTTTTATCTGATTATTAGAAAGGATATGAATTTGTAGATTTTAAACAAAAAATCATAGTCTTGTATTTCCTACATTTTTTAAAAACTTGTAAAATAAAAAAAAACAAAAATTACAAATTTTTTAAAAACCTACATTTACTAATAATTTATTGATGAATTAAAAAGAACTAACAATTTGTTATTTTTAACTAAATCTGATTTAGAGAGTATATGAAAAATATATTGAATTCAACATAAATAACGCAAACCACAATTTATAATATAATTTTAAAAATTAAAAATAAATGAATTTTCTTCATTTTCCAGAGAATATAACGAAGGGCTAATCGAGATAAAAAAGGATCCAAAATTTTGGTGAGTCTACAATTAAAAATATTTTAATAATTAAAATTTGGTAAGATCTATCTATAAATGATTAAATTTTTGAAAAATTAAAAAATATAAAAGAAAACAATATATTTTTTGAAAAATTTTAATATTATTATTTATTGTATGTACGTATTTGAAATTTCGCAAATATATGTAATTGAAAAAATATTGAAAATAATTGAATTTAAAAAATTTAAAATGAATTCAATAATTTTCGAAATTCCCAATAATTAAAGTTGTCCAATAGTTGCTTTTTAAAACTAGTAATACAATTTTTTTTTAAATTATTTTTAATTACATTTAAGGGGCCGTACACATAATACGTCACGCGATTTTTGACCATTTTAGACCCCCCCTCCCCCCATGTCACACACTATCCCATACATTAGCGCCATTTTTTCTATATGTCGTCACAAATGTCTTGACCCCCCCCTCCCCCTGTTCGCGTGACGTATTATGTGTACGGTCCCTAAAAAAAATTTTATTATTCGACAATTTTTTTATTACACGTATATTTTTAAAATTTAACTATCGTAAAAAATTATTTCAAAGTATAATTTAAAATTTTAAATAATTAATATAATAATAATTTTAAATTTAAAATTTTTTTTTTCTTTATATACTTGACAAAGAATCTAATGAGAGCAAACGTCTAACTTTTTTTTGTGTAAAAATATTTTGTTTTATAATTTTTTTATAAAATAATTTTTTAATTGTAAAATAGTTTATGTATGTATATTTATGATTATAATAAATTTTCAGTTTCTGAAGAGGACGGCTGTGCCGTTGAAACGTAAAGAAATTAAAAAAATTTTTTTTCATTTTTTTCAATTCTGAATGACTCGGAGTGATCGATAAATTCATCAATATTATAATTTTAAAGATTTGTCTGTAGTTATTTTTAACACTATAAAAATTGAAATAAGTAGCATTTTAAAAATCTGGTATTTTTTGCAATATTTTTAAGAAAAGTCGAAAGAGTCGCCATTTCGAAAAATAAGTCGAAAAAATTTGCATTTTTTGAAAATAGTCGAATAAGTCATAGTTTCCAAGGCCTAGTACTTTTTAAAATATTTTGTTTGATAACAAATCTTTTTAAAATTAAATAAAACAGTGGTGCAAAATTTGAAAGTAGGATAAACAAAATATAATGGATAATTTTTGAGCCATATATGTGCCATGTAAAAATCAGAGTGGGACCTTGAAAATTTTTGCAAAAAATAATAATTTATCATTACTTTATATAGAAAATGATGATTTATAATTATTTTCTTCAAAAATTTTCAAGGTCCTACTTAGATTTTTACATAGTTCATATTCATAGGAAAAAAGATAAGCTTTCCATTGGGATAGGTTAGAAAAAAATATTAAAAAAATCGATTTTGAGATATATTGAAATTAAGAATTTGACCTTGAATTTCAAGGTCAAAATGAAAGAAAACAACTTTTTTTATCACAGCTTGTAGCTCGTAAAAAAACCCTTTAAAAATCACTATTCACACTGTTAATTTGCTTAATTTTACTTATCAATATTTGCTTTTAATATTATAATAGTTGCATTATTATTTAATAATTTAGAAGATATTTTTGACCAAATAATCCAAATTCAATAATCCATTGAAAAGTCGAGATTTAATCAATAATTTGAAAATTTACACCAGTTGGTCAAAAATATCTTCTAAATTGTTAAATAATAAATCCCAAAACTTATTATATTGTAAATTATTATTTAATATATTAATTTAACCATAATTGTTTTATTTAGTCGTCATGAACGTCTCGACATCAGTCATGAATAACTCGCCGGAGGAAAATCCACTCGACGATGTGCAGAAGTTAGTAAAAGCTCTCCATGATTCTTTGAACTATATGAAAACGAACGCCAAATATGACGATGCTGCTATTTGCTTAGGAAACACTCGATCTGGCAAAAGCACCTTAATAAATGCCCTCATTGGTAACCGTTTGAAAGTTGAAAGAAATCGAAGAGGCATCTTCCTAAAGATATCGTTAGCTGATGATCAATCCTCAGGACCTCAAATGGGAATCGCCACTACAGTTCCTTCAAGGTGGACGTCAAATACTTTTCCTTCCATGAGTATCTGGGATACTCCTGGCTTCGATGACTCAAGAGATGCTTCGCGGGATGTAATTAATGCTTCGTATATTTTCCACTTAATTCGAAGAGTTGGATCCTTAAAAATTATCGTAGTTGTAGATATTAATGACATTCTAAATGACAACGTCAAACCGTTTTGTTCTGTTTTAAATTCACTTGAAAATCTGTTGGGGGATCAAATGAAATCCATGTTTTCTAGTATCATAGTTGTTTTTTCAAAGGTGCCCGATTTTATAAATGATATTCCAGTAAATATCGAATTTATTACCAAGACATTAAGAGAACAGTTTTTAACAACCGATGACTTGCTCTTAACTCCTTCGACGAAAGACTTTTTACTGAATTTAACAGAAAATGTGGATCGCGTCGCTCTTTTTAAAAGACTGGAACCAGGCGAAAATATCTTTGTAGCAACTGATAATATTCGTCAAGTTATTAATAATTCCACAAGCTTAAATAATGACGCTCTAAAGAAATTGAAAATTTGTATTCCCAATTCTTCCAAGATTCTTCTGTTTAATGCGCGTTCAGTATTAATTTCAAAAGCAGAATTTATTGCATTAGGTAACATTTTACGTTCCGTATGTCAGTCAAAGATTGATGATTTAAAGTATATAATAAATGTGATGTCCAACGAATGTGGAATCCAAACTATTCTGAATGATTTAAAGTTAATCGGAAAACGAATTTCTATCATAATTCAAGAAAATAATTTAACACTGAAAATTAAACTTCTTAAATCCATTGATGTTTCAATGCGAAATAAAATTGTAGAACATAGATTGATGGAGAGAGCTCTTTTAATTGAGTTCAGTGACAAAATCTTAGAAATGAATGAATACGACGAACTTTCTTTAAATCTGCATTCAAATCTATGTAATGTATCTTCGAATGTACAAAAAAGTATTTTATTTTATGATCTTGTATTAGGAACGATAATAGATAAAGAGTATCGTGACATGCTAAATGAAAAACATGAAGAGTATAAAAATAGATTTTATGAATGCGAAAAAGAATTACAAAAAGTAATAAGCAAAAATAATGACAGAAAAGTTTTCTTTGAGAATTTAGATACAAACAAAATAGTTTGGTTTCTTGAATCAGAACTCGATAATTTACTAAAGAAACAAAATGAAAATTGGAAAAATGAAATCGAAGAATTTGACAGAGGGGTTTATCAAATAAATGAGGAATTGCAAAATGTAGTAGTAGAACCAAAATTTAATGATAAAGCATCTAAGGCCCAACCTTGTTTGAAGGGATTACAAGTAGTATTTTCCAAAATAGGAAAATTTATTTGTACTTGTATAATGTTTATTATAGCAGCAGTAATATTCTTTTGTTCTGGGTACATGAAATTTAAAATTAAAGAATTTTTAAGGAATTTGTTTTCGTAGCATGCATTTCCTTGTTGTCGAAAATTTCATTAACTTGTCATTTACTTCTAAACATGTTATACATTCATTTAAAAAATAAAGTCTCACTTTCATAATCATTGATGAGTTTTTCATTGATTTTTTTTCATTGAATTTTTGTTGATTTATTGTCAAAACAGTTTTATTTCAAATTTTTGAAATGATTGAATACTGTTTAAAAATTGCAATTAAAATTTCTGCCACGTGTGATTGCTGCTTATGGTCTGACAGAACTATTATACCAATAATGTTTCCAAAAAACTTATTCGTTAAAAAAATTTGCCAATAAACAAGTAGGGGAACATAGTCTAGGTCGGCCACCTTTTTGACTTTTGTTTATAACTTTTTTTTAAAAATGAATTTGGACAATTGAAGTATATGGTTGGAAAGTCCTGTTTAATAGGAACATTTTTTCTGTACAAAGTAAATTGACAGGTTTAAAAATGAAAAAGTTATAAAGATTTAAAAAAAAAAAATTTTGTAGTCCAGGTTGGCCATTACAGTCAAGGTCGGCCATGTTTAAAATTCAAAGGGCATTAATCGTTAAAAACTAAAATAACATGTTTGGAGTTACGGAAAATTGATTCTTTATTGTTTACAGTTTGTAACTTAATGAAATAACAAAATAATAACAATAAACAATATAAAAAAATAAATATAAATAAAAAAAAGTTTTGCACTAAAATATTAATAAAATTAAATAAAAATATTAATAAGATGATCAATTATATTATGAGTTATACAGAATTGCAGTTTTTGCAAATGAAGTAGCTCGTCCTCAACTTTGCGCATTTTAAACACATAGTGGCCGACCTTGACAGTAAGTAACATTACCGAATTGTTGTAACCATAAAGAAATACGTTTCGGGATTCGATTTTTTACTTTGTTTTCCTTTCAACCATGAGTCCCACAAATTTTCTGCATACTTGCCTTGACGATTCAATTTGTTTTTTATCTTTTATTAATGGTTTTTCACATTATGCACAAAACTTTTTTTGAGCTTTTTTTGTACCGACGTCACAGAAAACACAATTTTCGATTTTCCGAAAATGTAATTGAACAAAAAGTTAGGTTTCACTAAGACAAGCTTCGACAAAAATGCGCGTAGGTGGCGCTAGTGAACTTGACAAAAAAACGCGAGTGGCCTACCTAGACAGTAGGCCAACCTTGACTACATTCCCCTATGAATATGACAGTAGTCGGCCACCTGGAGCAATCTTTTTAATTAACACTGTCTAAAAAATGCAATTCATATTTTTTTCAAATTTTTTCAGGTGATATTTTTCTTTACGATCACACAAAACTATTAAACCTTATTAGCATCTGAAAAATTAAGAATTTTCCTGCGCAGGATCATGTAGAAAAAGCTTTACATGATACATTGATAGTTATAATGTTCCTGCGCATTGGAACCTGTATAGGATCGTTTTCAGGTTCAAAAAAGGTTTGAAAAGAGAGGGTCAAAAGAGGGTTTTAACTTTTGACTCGGGAAGTTGTAAGCTTGCGTTCTGTTTGGGGTGGGTTTGGGACCACCTTGAAAACCCCCACCCAACGTGAAGTAGTTAATTCCTGTACTGTACGGCACAGTTATAGTAAATGAACAAGACTGAGTCGAGGCGGTTCATTGCGAACAACAGGCGACTCTATGTGAAACGTGTTGCAGTGAATTAATTGAATAAAAATATATTTACATTTAACGCCAATTGTGAGCAGAGAAAAGCTTCTGTAAGTTGACCTCCTGTTTTTTCTCTTCAATTTTTTTTACTAAGAAATTCTACTTTGATAAAAGTGTCGTTTTATTCCGGATTCAGTTACAAATTCCCCTATCAAAGGACCTCTCTGGAAATACATTATAGTTTTGTGTCCCAGTCGATTTTCCTTTAAGTTTTTGAATTTAATAGTTTTCTTTAAACTGAATAAAAATTTAAATTTTTGAAAACGAAGTGTGAGACAACGTTACCAACTGTGAAATCTGAAACCATTTGCTTACATTACACTAGCCAGGATGCTAAAGTCAGCTATTAAAAATACTTTCTCGAAAGTACAACAGTAAATTAATAAATTTTAACTAACATAAATCACTTATCAAACCACAATTTATAATATTATGCTTTTAAAAATTAAAGATAAATGAATTTTTTTTCCAGAAAATAAGAACGAAGGGTTGATCCAGAGCAAAAAGGATCCAAAATTTTTGTGAGCCTTATTTTTATGCCAGAATTCTCATTCATTGAATTTTTATAAGTATCAAATGTCATTTAATAAAATTCTGAAAAAGCAGCAGAGGTGCTGTTCTGTAATTTCACTTCACTTTTACTCCACTTTCATTGCACTTTACTTAACATTTACACCTCATTTTGTTAACTTAACTTTTATACTACATTCACTTTACTTTCACTCTTCAGAAATAAGATAATAAAAATAAAATAAAGTAATATATAAAAGAATAGAGAATAGATCAATTTTATTCGAGTAATTCTTACTCATTTTTAATTTCAAACTTTTAATTTAAATTCAAATTTTTCGCCAAAAAATAAGCTTAATTTTATTTTCAATTCAATTTCATTTTCAATTTCATTCAAGTTTTATGAGAAATTTCCCGCTAAATAATTAACATAACCCTTAATACTTTAATTTAACCATAATTTTTTTTTATTTAGTCATCATGAACGTCGCAAAATCCGATGATGTGCAGAAGTTAGTGAAAGCGAACTACAAATACGAAGTATCTATGGTCCAACATGTTTCGGCGGAACCGCAATCAGAGGACTCTCCGAATGAGTGCAAAATAATAATTCTTAGAATCTGCTTATTTATAATTATAAAAGTAATAGCACTAACTATTTATTTGTACTGGAAATAAGAACTTCCACGCCGTAAAAAATAAATTTTATTCTCAGTCCACTTTTGACTAAAACCGTTTACATTAAAAACATTTTTGACTGAATTCTAGCTTTGTGAGTATTATTTTAAGTCCTAACATTGACTTAATTAAAAATGAATTTTTTTTTAATTAAACAATTAGGTTTCATTCTTTGAACGTTCCTGAAGAGAAAGAGACTAGTCCGGTTAAAAAATATTTATTTTTGTAGATTTTACAATAAATTTACGAAAAAGTGTTTTTTTGACTTTTTAGAAACATAGGAAGTTTGAGGGCTTTGAATAAAATGGTTTAATATTATTATTAAATATTTAAAATTTCCTTGGAATGTAAAGAGCTGCTTTTATTTGGATATTTGAAAATAAAATTAATACTTAATTCATTAAAATGGTTTAAATCTCTTTTGTCACTGATGAACTTAAGAACACAATGTAATTCACATTGGAAAAGTTGGAAAATTAACAAAACTCAAATCAGAGATGTGAATTTATGGCTTTTTCTGGTATAAAGTTTGACTGAATGAAACACAACTTATCACATTAATTGTGACAATAATGTCTAATTTAGATATACTTCCGTTTAATTGGATTTAAGATTAATATTATTTCAAGTTTAGAGATTAGTTTTTGTGGCACCCACTTAATTTTGGAAATTCAATTTTAAATATTTTTTTCTTTAAAACCAACATAAAATTATAAAAGAATAAGTGGTGGATGATAACTGGGTGCCAGTTTCAGCTTAATAAGAAATATTTAACATTAAAATTTAAAAAGTTTGCGACCATCTTGAAAACCCCTACCCAACGTGAAGTAGCTAATTCGGATACTGTACGCAAGGCACAGTTAGTAACTGGGCAGTGTTACGTGCGGAGTTACGTTATTTACGCGCAGGCGTAAGATCCGCGATTTCATTCGATGTTCAATCTTGGTTTAATCCTTTGAAAAGGAAGGCGGAAATATTCAAATAAAACAAGCTAATTTCCGTTAAAATGGAGGGAAAAACCTCACGAATAAGAAGGATCAATTAATAATTAATAATATTAATTAATCATTAATCCAACTAAATTCGCGAGTAAACCCAATACATTTATTAAAGTCAAAACATTACACAAGTCGATGTTATTCTTATAACTATTTTTGGGACTACTCTGAAGTACATTACGAAAGAACTCCAAAGTAGAACTGAATTCGTGAGGGAGCATTTAGCCCTTGGTCCATGGCAGAATCTTTGCGCATGCCCTGTTATAGAGTTTCTAAAGTCTATGGAGTGTTCAGAATCACAACACTAACACTGTATTGCACTAATACACTTAAAAAAATACTCTATGTATTGAAAACATATATGTATCACAACAAGTGAACATAACCCTTTTGCATTCACACTAATTACACAATTATTAATTATTTACATCATATCTAGTAACAATAAATCTCTTATACTGCACTCATCATATTTAAATATAAACAATAATAATAACGATAACTAATTTGATAATATATCATAAGTCCATATATTACGTAACGCTAATTTTTGAAAATTTTGACCCCCCCCCTCCCCCCATGTAACACGCTGTTACATACATTAGCGCCATTTTTTTGGCTTATCGTAACAAATAGCTTGACCCCCCCTCCCCCCAAAAAGTGTTACGTAATATATGGACGATCCCTAATATAATATTATAATTATATTAATACGTTACAAACATATATATACACATATATATATATATCCAATACCATAATATTACAACAATCAATCAGATAAAGTTTACTAATAATATCATTTTCAAATAATACATTCATACTGCACAATTAGCAACAATATAATATTGTTGTTAATTATTCATAACGTTCATATTATACAATTGATAATTAAGGTTCGTCGCATAATGAAAGTCTATGTGTACGTGACTTTTCGAAGCCATTTCTGTGGTCACAAGTATGGTAAACACATGTTGCATTGTCCTACTCTCTAAATCGGAATAAGTGAAATTTCACTTATTTTAAGTGAATATTCACTTATTCCATGTTTCAAAACTCTTCCACGTAGAATAAGTGAATATTCACACATGAAATAAGTGAATTATATTCACTTATTAATAAGTGAATTATATTCACTTATGAATAAGTGAATTACATTCACTTATGAATAAGTGAATATTCAATTATGAGATAAGTGAATATTCAATTATGAGATAAGTGAATACTCAGACATTAAGAAGTGAATGTAAATAAATAATCAGGATCAATATTATATAAAAAAAATATTTATTTACTATCAACTATTTAACACTCTCTTCTCTTCTCATTATCAATTTTTCAACTTTGTAAGCTAAATTCCCAAACGGTCACCCATCCTAATATTAACTGCAAGCAATGTCGCTTAACTTTTATGATCAACGAGAAACACTACAATGCCACTTAATAAGTTGCCTTATACTCATAGAAAATTATTGGGTGATACTTATAAAGAGTTAGTTTATTGTGTTCTACTTTAACGTTTTGTTTAAGATTTCTCTTATTATATGTATATAAATACTTAGTAAATAAAAAGTTAGTTATTAGATTACTGTTAATATAATATTTAACTGAATATTTTTAAAAAATTTTATTAAATTTTAAATGACAATTTTTATAATTAAATAAAATAAAAAATTTCTAATATATTAACTGAAATGATAAAAACATTGTTTTAAACATTTAAAAGTAGGTATAAATAATAAATTGTAATATAATGCGCAGATGAATTTCTTTTTAACTAAATATTTCACTTATGCATAAGTGCGGATTTCACTTATTGATAAGTGAAAACAAGTTCACACATAAAAAAGTGAATATTTCACTTATGTATAAGTAGATTCTACTTATTAATAAGTGAGAAAAAGGTTCACACATAAAAAAAGTGAAAATTTCACTTATTCAGATTTAGAGAGTATGGAAAAGGACACTTGAGATATTTTTTATGTTCTTTCAAGAATTTCTCGGTTTTATGACTCTAAAGAACCCAAGTGCGAAATGCCAAGACTGCAAAAACGGCCCATCATTGGTCTAGTAATGTCTGCCGAGAATTGGCAGTACACTGAAAAAAATACATGAGACATTTTCAACTACATCCCCTTAGTAGAGTAAAAAGTAATAAAACGAACTACTTTTTTAGTTAGTCTGGCTACTTTTGATACTTATTTTAACTGTTTTATGTAGTTAAAAATTATTAATTAAATTAATGTAATTTTACAGTTAACTTTGTAACTGCAGGTATGTTATAGAAATGACTACAGAAAGTAGTAGATTCTACTACTTATAGTAGTTCGATAGACTAATTTTGTAGTAGTTTTTACTTCTTCTAGGAGTTGAATTATTTTCCATGTAATTTATGTTATAGATTTTTATAGAAGATTATCAACTGTGAAAAGTTGTAAATGCAACTACTTTAAGTAGTAAAATTAACTAGTTATCAGTTGAACTGTGTCTGGAATGCCTATAAGTATTAAGCAACTCATCGAAGCGGGCGAGCGTGGTTAGGTGGTTGGGTTATCGGTTTACGAATGTTAGGGTCGAGCGTTCAACTCCCGACGTTTAGAGATTTTTCTCCGTTAGGTATATAGACATTAAATAAATAAGGTATAGGTAAACAAAAGTGGGTAAGGGGAAATATAAAAAAATACAACTCGATAATATTTATAATAAATTATAAATAATTTTACTTTACCATTTTCAGTAGTTGTCTTTATTACTGAGTTATCTTAGTAACTTTAACTACATATCAGCAGTTAATTCTACTGCAAAACTGTCATTGGTTCCTATTTAACTAAGAAAAGTAGTTAATGCAACTGTATTATCACTTCATTCAACTACATATCTGATAATTAATGTAAGTTTAAAATTATCTTTGGGGACTTATTGAACTAAGGAAAGTAGTTAAAAAGTAGTCAAATCTACTAAGAATTTTTTTCAGTGTAGTTACTGGGCCATTACTGGTGTTCAAAACGTCCCATTGATGGGCCAATGATGGCGCCGATGGTCAGATTTTCAAATTTTTTAAGACTGGGCCAGCTCTCGGCCCAATAATGGCACAGTATCGGCCAGTGTAGTGTACCTTATAAGAACCCTTTTGCATTATCGACTTCACGTCAGAGTAGCAGAGTGGTCAGAGTGTTAGGCTGTGGTGCGTCAGGTTCAGGTATCGATCCCGCGAGCGGTAAGAATTTTTCAAATATTTGTAAGTTTGCGATTAATTTAGGGAAATAAACTGTATAAATATTATGAATTAATTAGTTAATTAAATAAAAAATATATTTTTTAAAAATTTTTTCAACACTGGGGAGTAATGGCAGCCAATAATGGGCCATTAATGTTTACCGAGAATCGGCCGATGATTAGCTGCCGACGGCCTACCGCGGTTAACCTCCCGACAGTCGGGCCACTATTGTCTGCCAAGAGTAGGCACTGACAATGCCATCACTGGGCCAGTTTTGGGCCGTTTTTAATTTCGCACTTGGGAAACTAGAGATTACATTTTCTTTCGCTATTCCACTTGATTTATGACAATTCTAAGAAATGTTGATTTTCAAATACATTTTTGGAATTTGGAAACTATTAAACCGTGAAGTATTATATTTTACAATAGTCAAACTTTCTTGTTTAGTCTCGTCAATATTTGTCAAAAGTCGTAAGAAAATCCTAAAATAATTAGATTATTAATGAAATTTTATTGTTTCGCGCTTCGATAACTCGTTAATCGATATATCGAAAAGTTAACGAGCGAGATGGCAGTCGCTCGTCACAGCAGGACTGAGTCAAGGCGGTTAATTGCAAATCTCGTCGTTGACCGACTGGTTCATCGAAGCGACGCAGGAGACAAAAGATTTAACATCCACAACCGGCAATGTGAAACGTATTGCAGTGAATTATTAATTATATTAAAATTACATTAAGTGCCAATTGTGAGCAGAGAAAGGCATCTGTAAGTTGACCTCCTATGTTTTCTCTTCAATTTTTCTTTACCATCAAATTCTATTTTGATAAAATTGCCCTCTTCATCAGGGTTCAATTCCAAGTTCTCCTTAATCAAAAGGACTCCGCTGGAAATACATTATAGTTTTGTGCTCCAGTTGATTTTCCGTAAGTTTTTGAATTTAACAGTTTTCATTAAACTGAATACAAATTTAAAATTTATAAGAAAATCGACTGGTACCCAAAACTAATGTATTTCCTTCGGGGTCCTTTATTTCCCGAATTTTCTCATTAATGATATGTTTCAAATTAATCAAAACCGGTACAATCAACCAAATATAAACGATAGGAAAGTCTGGAAATTATAAAAGTAAGAAAAAGTTATATTTATTTTTTTAAAATATGAGAAATATTTCTTTATGATTGATACAAACTTGCTGTAAAATTTTTAAAAATCATGTTTTTGTTTTGTACTACTTAATACTCATAATTTTTATATTCGCTGAATATGTATCCCTGCGTTGCATTCATATATTTAACATTTTGAAGACGAAGTATGTGAGAGAACGTTAATACCAACTATGAAATCTGAAACCATTATTGTTTGAATTACAATATCAGTAAGCTGAACTCGCAGGTATTAAAAATACTTTCTCGAAAGTACAAGAATAAATTTATTTTCAATTTCCTAAGTAGCTTGTAAGGTTGGATTGTAAACTTGCTCTAACTAGCAAAGTATTCTTAAAATTCGAATTTGTTCATATTCGATAGTCTTTGATCAGTCGCTAAATTTTTCCATGTAGAGTCTTACTGATCATCCAGGGAAGCATCTGCAGGATATAAGATATCGTGTGTTATCACTATCAAAAATATAAATAATTTTATGCTTCATCGCTTATGATTTCGAGCACCAATTTCATATCTCATAAAAATGTAATTTTTAAAAATAAAAAAAAACATAAAATGTTTATTATTTTTAACTAATTCAGAATTCTGATTTAGAGAGTATATGAAAAATATATTGAATTCAACATAAATCACTTTTCAAACTACAATTTACAGTATATAGTGATTTTAAAAATTAAAAATAAATGAATTTTCTTCTTTTTTCAGAAAATAACGAAGAGCTGATCGAGAACAAAAAGGATCAAAAATTTTAGTAAGTCTTATTTATGTTTGTACCAAATGATTGAATTTTGATAAATTATTGAAATTAATTAAATTTCTACGACGAATTTTATTAAAATTATTTTGAAAAAAAAATTGAATTGTTAAAAAGAATTTCATTAAATTTTTTGAAAATAATTTAATTCTTTTAAGAAATTCCATTAAAATTTTATTAAAAATAATTGAAATTCTGCAATGAATTTTATTATTTATGAAAATAATTGAATTCCTGGTAAAAAAAATGTTGTTCTTCATGAAAATAATTGAATTATTGCGAAGAAATTTATAAAAAAGTTTGTAAATAGTAGAATTCCTGTGAAATTTATATTATTTAATTCATTCAAGGGTCGTCCATATACCACGTAGCCCCATTTTTTTTGAGAATTTTTACCCTCCCACCATGCAGTACGCTATGAAATGTGTTAGCGCCATTTTTAGGGTTCCGTACACCATAGGTGTACTGACGGAACCCTTATGAAATCACTCGTGTGTCCGTCCCAGCCACGCAAAATGGGCTGTCCCCCCCCTTAACTTTTACAAATCTTAACCTAATGAGCTGAAATTCGGCAGGGATCTTCAGTTTTAAGTGCAGATTACAGGAAAAATATAGCGAACACAATTGACGGACATATTTGCGAACTAGGAGGAAAAGAAATAGAATTTTTCCGAAAAAATTACAAAAAATGACCCTGTCCCCCCCCCTTAACTTTTACAAATCTCAACCTGGTGAGCTGAAATTCAGTAAGGATCTTCAGTTTTAAGTGCACATTACAGGAAAAATATAGCGAACCCAATTGACGGATATATTTGCAAACTAGGAGGGAAAGAAATTCAATTTTTTCGAAAAAATTGAAAAAATTACCCTGTCCCCCCCCCTTTAACTTTTACAAATCTCAACCTGGTGAGTTGAAATTCGGTAGGGATCTTCAGTTTTAAGTGTAGATTACAGGAAAAATATAACAAACCCGATTGACAAACATATTTGCGAACTAGGAGGGAAAGAAATTTAATTTTTTCGAAAAAATTGCAAAAAATGACCCTGTCCCCCCCCCTTAACTTTTATAAATCTCAAAATGGTGAGCTGAAATTCTGTAAGGATCTTCAGTTTTAAGTGCAGATTACAGGAAAAATATAGCGAACTTGATTGGTGGAGATATTTGGGAACTAGAAGGGAAAGAAATTCAATTTTTTCGTAAAAATAGCAAAAAATGACCCTGTCCCCCCCCTTTAATTTTATAAATCTCAAAATGGTGAGCTGAAATTCTGTAAGGATGTTCAGTTTTAAGTGCAGATTACAGGAAAAATATAGCGAACTTGATTGGTGGAGATATTTGGGAACTAGAAGGGAAAGAAATTCAATTTTTTTGGAAAAATTGCAAAATATGACCCTGTCAATATGGATTTTTATAGTTTTTTCTTGTAATTTACATGTAATAAAAATACATATGTATACCGAATTTCAGGTCAATAAGTTTATATATGTTAATTTTAATCAATTATATTTCTTATATATATATTTTTTTATAAAAAATAAGTTTTATTTTGGTGTACGGAACCCTCGATCTTAATGCGAGTGCAACTCGCACTTGCCCGATTTTTTTCCTCTTGTCGTAGTCAATTGCTTGACCCCCTCCTTCCCCTCAAGAGGCTACGTGGTTTATGGATGGCCCCTCATTTAAAATTGAAATTTTCTAAAATTTTAAATTAAAACGTTTTGAAATATTTAAGTACAATTAAATTTCAAGAATAATCACAATAACTTTAGAAAACAATAATTTTCCAGGATTCTGATCAAAATTCCCTGAATTTTCTAGGTTTTTTCAAGGTTTCTGAAATTGCCAGACATTTCCAGGTTTCTATAGGTTGTGTGGCAACCCTGACAATAATATAAAGTTGAAAAATATTATTTCACGAATTTAAATTTTGTTTAATTGAAAATCACTCAAATTTAGTGTAGAATTCATGTAGAAATTTTATAAAATCGTTCTAGTCAAATTCTATAGAATATTCATTAGAATTCCTATAGAGTGATTCTATAGAATGATTCTAGTGATATTCTATAGAACTTTTTCAACTGGGGTGTCAATAATACACTGTAAGGGGATTCTATAAAAGTCGCACCCGTTGGGGAGTTAATGCCAGGGTAGTTGAATAAAGAGAGTTAAAATCTTACACCCAAATGCAAACTCTCCAAGGAATAAATAACTCGCGCGGGTGTTAATGAAGAAAGTTAGTAAATTAAATTTTTTACAGTGTATTAACCTCGGTATTAACGCAATATTGTTTGTACTATTTCAGAGTTGCCACAGGTCATATCAGGGAAGTCAGGGAAAGTAAAATTAAATATTTGTGGCAACCCTGTATTTGCTCTATTTTCCTTTAATATTATATTTGAGTTGCATTATTATTTAGTATTTGAATTTAACCATAATTTTTTTATTTAGTCGTCATGAACGTCGCAACACCCAATGATGTGCAGAAGTTAGTAGAAGCTCTCCATGATGCTTCGAAACATATGGAAACAAACGTCAAATACGAAGATGTTGCTGTTTGCTTAGGAAGCACTGGATCTGGCAAAAGCACCTTAATAAATACCCTCATCGGTAACCGTTTGAAAGCTGAAAGAATTGGAAGAGGCAACACCATGACGATATCATTAGCTGATGGTCAATCTTCAGGACCTCAAATGGGAATCGCTTCTACAGTTTCCTCAAGTTGGAGGTCAAATACTTTTCCTTCCATGAGCATCTGGGATACTCCTGGCTTCGATGATGCAAGAGGTGCTTCGCTAGATGTAATTAATGCTTTCTACATTTTCCACTTAATCCGAAAAGTTAAGCCGTTAAAAATTATCTTAGTTGTAGATATTATTGACATTATAAATGACAACGTCAAACCGTTTTTGTCTGTTCTAAATGAACTTGAAAATCTGTTGGGGGATCAAATGAAATCCATGTTCTCTAGTATCTCCGTTGTTTTTTCAAAGGTGCCCGATTTTATAAATGATATTCCAGTAAATATCGAATTTATCACTGACACTTTAAAAGAAAAGTTTCTAACAACCGAGGACTTGCTCTTAACTCCTTTGACGAAAGATTTTTTACTGTATTTAACAGAAAACGTGGATTGCGTCGCTCTTTTTAAAAGATTGGAACCAGGCGAAAATATCTTTGTAGCAACTGATAATATTCGTCAAATTATTAATAATTCCACAAGCTTAAATAATGACGCTCTAAAGATACTAAAAATTTGTATTCCTAATTCTTCCAAGATTTTTCTATTCAATGCGCGTTCATCAGTATTAATTTCAAAAGCAGAATTTATTGAATTAGGTATCATTTTGCGTTCCGTATATGAGTCAAAAAATGATGTTTTAAAGGATATAATAAATAAGAATGCGAACGAATGTGAAATACAAACTTATTTGAATGATTTAAAGTTAATCGGAGAACAAATTTCTATCATAATTCAAGAAAATAATTTAACACTGAAAATTGAATTTCTAAAATCCATTGATGTTTCAATTCGAAACAAAATTGAAGAATATAGATTGACGGAGAGAGCACCATTAATTAAGTTCAGTGACAAAATTTTAGAAATGAATGAATTGGATGAATTTTCTTTAAATCTGCATTCAATTCTATGTTATGTATCTTCGAAAGTAAAAAAAGCTATTTTATTTTATAATTTTATATTAGGGACGATACCAGATAAAGAATATTATGTTTTGATAAATGAAGAACGTAAAGAGTATAAAAAAAGGTTGTATGATTGTGAAAAGAAATTACAAAAAGTAATAAGCAAAAATAATGAAAGAAAAGTTTTCTTTGAGAATTTAGGTACAAAAAAAATAGTTTTGTTTTCTGAATCAGAATTTGATGAATTACTAAAGAAACAAAATGAAAATTGGAAAAATGAAATCGAAGAATTTGAAAGAAGGGTTCATCAAATAAATGAGGAATTGCAAAGTGTAGTAGTAGAACCAAAATTTAATGATAAAGCATCTATGGCCCAACCTCGTTCAAAGGCATTACAATCAGAATCCAGTACAAGAGACGACCCTACATTCTTTTGGACATTTTTTATTATAAAACTTATAGCAATAGTTTTCCTTTGTTGGTACAATTGGGACGAAGTAGTTAAAAATTTTTATTTGTTAAAAAAATTAGTAAATAAACAAGTAAGAATCCGACAGTGATTGGCCACTTAAAAAAGCTTTCAAAAACCGTACAAATTTTTTTTTCTATTACAAAAGTTTAGATTTGTTTATGATCACCTTATAGAAATGATTAGCAAAAACAAAATATTTTTATCTCATACGGTTTTATAGCTATTCAAAATTGAAAAGTGGCCGACTACTGTCTGGTTTACCCTATATAGTGTATATTATACTGTATACAGAGAAGTGTGCAGCAATGTACACTTTTCTGCACACTTTTAAGTATGCAGAAATTGACCACTTTGTGCTGCAATTATGTTAAAGAAAAGTAGCTCTTTTCCAGCAGGTGTTACTCTCTAAATTTGAATTAGTAAAAATGTTTACTAATTTGAATTAGTGACTGACTTTTTGCTTTTGAAATAGTAAACTTCACTAATAAATAGTAACTTTTACTAATTTATTAGTAAAATTTACTAATTCAAAAGCAAAAAGTCAGTCACTAATTCAAATTAGTAAACATTTTTACTAATTCGCATTTAGAGAGTACATAATACTACCCAGATATTTCCGACAGCGTCTGACTTTTTACTAAATTTAACAGAAGATGTGATGCGCATCGCTCTTTTTAAGAGAGTGGAACCAAGTGTTCAGTTTTCTGTATCAAGTAGTAAAATTTGACAATAGTTATTGACAGTTCTGAAAGATTCAATAATAACTCTGCAAAGAAATTAAAAATATATATGTATTCCCAATTTTTCTACTAAATACTATAACAAATCAAGAGAAACAACATATCAAGAGAAAAATTAAACTATGGAAATATAACCTTTGAATGTAAAAGAAGTATTTTACATTATGATTTTATATTAGTTGGGACGTCGGAACTGGAAGTTTTGAGTAATGAAGTAAATAAATTTAAAACAAAGGATGGTAAAATACATGAGAAGCTGCAAAATCTATTGTAGTAGAGAATAATTGTATCATTATTTTTTCAAAATAGTTACAAATAATTTGATTTTCATTTAGAGACATATTTTTGTCAAAGAATATATTAATCTAAAAAATGAATTATTTTAATCTTCTTTGTTGTATAAATTTGTGCTTTAACACTATTTAATATTTCATTGTTTATTTTGGTTCTACTTTCATTTATTCTCTACTCGTTACATTTATTCTACATTCATATATAATATTCGAATGAAAAAACTTGGAGGTTCTCTAAAAAGTTGTATTTTAAAACTATTTGTATGTAAATTTTATCAGTAAATAATATAGTTTCTATATTTTTTGTTTGCCTAAACTATTTGATTTAACCTACCTATAACTGAAATAAAGAAATTTTTCTGATCGAGTGATAGAGATATCAATACTGTATTATTTAAAGTTTAAAGTAGAGTGACATGGAAAAGCTACTTTTTTACTTTTTACGCTATAAAATCGGAATTAAAAATTTCTTTCCAAGCTTCTAACTAGTTTAGAATTTTTTTCTATTCCATAAAAAGAACTATGTTATGAAAGATTGAGCAAGGCATTCTCATTAAATTTTAATTAGTTATTTTCTACAATACAATTATAGTCAGTCAATCTTTGACGAAGACGTGATATTTTTCCTTACGATCACACAAAACTATTAAATCAATTATTTTTATGAAAAAAATGTTTATTTGTTAAACAAATTAGTAAATAAAAAAGTAAGAATATGACAGTAGTCGGACACCTTAAAAAAAAGTAGAAAACATTTTTCTTTTCAATTACAAAAGCTTAGGTTTATTTACGATACACTGAAATTTTTTTCAATGCATCATAAACAAACCTAAGCTTAAAACAAGAATTTTTTTTTGGTGAGATATTAGACAATAAATAATGATCTTTGTTTCATAAACTCCGGTTCCTGCCCGGTGATAAAAAAAATTTACGTTCGACGAACGTTCCTCAAATGTCTAATATTTGCCAAATTACGTACTTTTAACATTTTTAGAACATGGAACGTTTTTTAAAATGTTTTTTTTTTAAATGTTAATTTGTCAGAATAAAAAAACAAGTAATTTTTACTGATTCAGATTTAGACAGTGGCGGAAATACTATAGGGCAAACCGGGCGAAATCCCGGGGTCCCGCGATTAAAACGATTTAAATATGAAACTTGGATTATTATTAATTTTTTAAAATATTTTATTTATTATATTCATTATTATTCTTCATTTTATTAAATTAATAAATTATTATTATTATTTTATATTTAATATGAACATATTTGAAAATAAAAATCTTGTTTAAATAAATTCTAAAGATAAAACTTTTTCTTTAATTTGTAGAGTAATGAGATTGTAATGAGATTAAATTTCTTTAATATATATTGTAATCATTCTATTGTCAAACTATTTCTCATTATACTAAAATTTTTATTTATGACTGAGCAAATATACTTTAAGCTTGTTATCTAGTCTCAACTGTTTTTTCATAAATATTTGTTACGACGCGACTAGAAAAACTTGATAAATGTTTTGAAAGAGATTCAGGAGTAATTTTATTATTGCTGTAAGTTATTTTCCACTGTTAATCAAATTTCATATAGGTAATGTTCCTGCATTGGAACCTGTTTAGGATCGTTTTCAGGTTCAAAAGAGGGTTTAAATTTTGACACGGAAGTTTCGCTCTGTTTGCGACCATCTTAAAAACCCCCACTCATCGTGAAGTACCTAATTCGGATACTGTACGGCGCAGCCAGTAAGTGGACAAGACTGAGTCAAGGCAGTTAAATCTCATCGCCGGCCGACTGGTTCATCGCGGAGACACAGGAGAAAGATTTATCATCCACAACCGGCAACTTTATGGCGAATCAATGTGAAAAGTGTTGCAGTGGATTATTAATTAAATTAATAGAATTGTGAGCAGAGAAAGGCTTCGGTAAGTTGACCGCTTTGTATTTTTCTCTTCAATTTTATACATTAACATCAAATTCAATTTTGATAAAAGTGCCCTCCCGAGTTAAAATTTAAACCCTCTTTTGACCCTTTCTTTTTAAACCATTTTTGAACCTAAAAACGATGCACTGAAAAAACATAGGTTCAAAATGAGTAGTGAACGCTACTCAATTTGAATAGCAACAAAAATGAACCACCTCGGTTCATAAATATAGAAAGAATTTGAAATATTATCGAATGAAAAATAATTTTTTTTAAATACTTGTAATATATAATAATTACCTTAGACCAACATCATTTTGGACTTCATTTTTCGTTTATTTTAAAAGATATCCCACACAGCACATGATATTTCCTGAATACTTCCTGAATATTTCACTGAAAGATTGAAATATTTCATTGCAAGATTCAGGAAATATTTCTGCAAACAGGAAAATGTCCGCTTATGTGGGAATATTGACGCGAAAGTTGAGAAAATATTTCATTGAAATATTTTGGAAATATTCAACTGAAATGATGCGCACTGGTCGAACTCAGTTTCTATGGCTTGTAGAGTTGCGCAGTAGTTTTTGGCTTACTATATCCTATGGGTTTTAAAATATTTCAGAAAATTCCTATTGATTTGAGGTGTTTAACAAATTTTTCCATTTTTTGAAATATTTTCACAATATTGCAGAATCTTTATGTGTAATATTGCAGGAATATTTCAATGAAATATTTTCTCAATTTTCGCGTCAATATTCCTACATAAGCGGACATTTTCCTGTTTGCAGAAATATTTCCTGAATCTTGCAATGAAATATTTCAATCTTTCAGTGAAATATTCAGGAAGTATTCAGGAAATATCATGTGCTGTGTGGGTATAATTGCTTGTAATTTCTTAGTAAAAAGAAACATATTTTTAGGTTATAAACGCCAAAACAATATTAACTATAATATATTATATTATACTAAAAAATTGACATATGAAGAAGTTACGAATGATCGCAGAAATTTAATTATTTTCAAAAATAATAATATTCTTATCACAAAATTTAATTATGTTAAAAGATTACAAAAAAATTTTGACAAAATCCAAATTATTATCTTTATACAAATAAAAAAATTCTTTAAAATTCGATTGCTTTCAAAAATTTTTCTCATTTCAATGATTTTTAATATCTACCATTTTAATAAAATTAACCCAAAATAATTCAATTATTTAAAAACAATTTTGATAAAATTGTACGCAAACATTTAATTATTTCCATAAATTAATAAAAATTTTTCAGGAATTTAAATATTTACAAATTTTTTATATGTTTCTTCTCAGTAATTCAATTACTTTTAGAAATAATAAAACTCATCGCAAAATTTCAATTATTTTTAATAAAATTTTATTCAATTTTCCTTGAAAAATGTAACTATTCTTATAAAATTTTCTTAAAATTCGTCAAACGAATTTAATTATTTAAAAATTTTGTTAATAAAATTCTTTATGAGAATTAAATTTTAAAAAACATTCAATTATTTAATAAATAATTTATTTTTGAATTTAAATAATTGAATTCTCGTAGAATTTTCTAAAAAAAATTAATTTAAAAATTAATTTAAAAATGAATTTTAGTTTAAATTTTACATAATAATAGAATATGAAAATAATTTTTAAGAAGTGTAGGAGGGCGAAAAGAAATAATTATAAATTTAGTTAGAATATGAAACATCATTATTCTTTCAACTACTTGTCAGGACTGATTTCTGACCCTTCATAATGGTTACATATTTACCTGCTTGCGGAGGGGATTTTTGGTGAATGGTGACGCGCCTTCGAGAAGGTTCCCAGAGTTAAGAAAACAGATGTTTTATTACTCTTGGAAAAACCCAAATTGTAGTCCGAGAGAAAACAGAAAGTTTCTAATGTAATGAGGATTCTATTATTTAAATACAATAGTAAATTATATAATTGAATGTTTCTTAAAATTTAATTCTTATAAAGAATTTTATTATTAAATTTTTAAAGAATTTATTTCTTTTGACGCATTTTAATATTTTTTTAATACGTATTTTAATACGTTCTTTTGAATTATTCTTTCAGTATTTAAGAAAATATATTATGAATATATCATTGTACAATATTTAAAGGAGTAAAAATTAGTATATTTATTTTAAAAATTGAGTATTTGAATATGAAAGTACAGAATGACAAAAATTATTACAGTTATTTTCAACTTCTCTTATAGAAATGACTAAGAGTTGTATTTTTCTTGGGAATATTCGTTAACTTTATACAAAAAGAATGGCGGACTTCCCCGATCACTTCCGAGTTGAACCGAAGTTGCCTTGTAAAACCTTCATGCTTCGCGCGAGCTAACAAAATTAAAATATTTCATTTATGTATAATACGTATATTACTTTTTGACGCCTCTTGACAAACAGATTTCTACATCGACTCAGTAATTGGCCCATATAAAATTATACTATTTATAAAGGTATTCATATCTATATAATATATAGGTATTCATTCATATCTTCGAATTTTTAGTATAAATATATCAAAAACCAGAAAGCTACACTACAAAAATTAGTAAAGTCTTTACCACAATTTTAAAAAAAGACACTTTTCCCTAAATTAGAAAATAGTATATTATAATGCAACACAAGATTTATCATTTTCTATAAGTAAATTTTTTTCAGTGTACGATTTTAAAAATTAAAAATAAATGAATTTTCTTCTTTTTTCCAGAAAATAACGAAAGGTTGATCCACAACAAATAGGATCAAAAATTTTAGTGAGTCTTATTTTTTATACCATAATACCAGTAGTGTTGAGGCTATTTGGTCTATTTTCTTTTAATATTATATTTTAGTTGCATTATTGTTTAATAATTTAGAATATATTTTTGGCCAAAAATCCAAATCCAATAATCCAACGAAACGGTCGAAATTTAATAGATAATTTGAAAATTTTCATCATAATGATTATAGGGACAAAAATATCTTCTAAATTGTTAAAAATAATAAATTCAAAAACTTATTCTTTTATAAATTATTATTCTAACCATAATTTTTCTTATTTAGTCGTAATGAATGCGGCAACATCAGTCGTGAATAATTTGCCGGAGGAAAATCCACCCGATGATGTGCACAATGTAGTAGAAGCTCTTCATGATGCTTCGAAACATATGACAACAAACGTCAAATATGAGGATGCTGCTGTTTGCTTAGGAAGCACTCGATCTGGCAAAAGCACCTTAATAAATGCCCTCATTGGTAATCGTTTGAAAGTTGAAAGAAATGAAAGAGGCAACTTCCTAAAGATATCGTTGGCTGATGATCAATCCTCAGGACCTCAAATGGGAATCGCTTCTACAGTTCCCTCAAGGTGGACGTCAAATACTTTTCCTTCCATGAGTATCTGGGATACTCCTGGCTTCGATGGATCAAGAGGTGCTTTGCGGGATGTAGTTAATGCTTCCTACATTTTCCACTTAATTCGAAAAGTTAAGTCGTTAAAAATTATCTTAGTTGTAGATATTAATGACATTCTAAATGACAATGTCAAACCGTTTTTGTCTGTTCTAAATGAACTTGAAAATCTGTTGGGGGATCAAATGAAATCCATGTTCTCTAGTATCTCCGTTGTTTTTTCAAAGGTACCCAATTTTATAAATGATATTCGAGTAAATATCGAATTTATTACCAAGACATTAAAAGAACAGTTTTTAACAACCGAGGACTTGCTCTTAACTCCTTCGACAAAAGACTTCTTACTGTATTTAACAAAAAATGTGGATCGCGTCGTTCTTTTTAAAAGATTGGAACCAGGCAAAGATATCTTTGTAGCAACTGATAATATTCGTCAAGTTATTAATAATTCCACAAACTTAAATAATGACGCTCTAAAGACACTGAAAATAAGTATTCCCAATTCTTCCAAAATTTTTCTATTTAATGCGCGTTCAGTATTAATTTCAAAAGCAGAATTTATTGCATTAGGTAACAATTTGCGTTTCGTATGTCAGTCAAAGATTCATGATCTAAAGAATATAATAAATACGATGTCGAACGAATGTGAAATACAAACTTATCTTAATGATTTAAAGTTAATCGTAAAACAAATTTCTATCATAATTCAAGAAAACAATTTAACACTGAAAATTGAACTTCTAAAATCCATTGATGTTTCAATTCGAAACAAAATTGAGGAACATAGATTGCTGGAGAGAGCTCCTTTAATTGAGTTCAGTGACAAAATCTTAGAAATGAATGAATACGATGAACTATCATTAAATCTGAATTCAATTCTATGTAATGTATCTTCGAATGTAAAAAAAGATATTTTATTTTATGATTTTACATTAAAGACGATAATAAATAAAGAATATGACGACTTGATAAATGAAGAACATGAAGAGTATAAAAATAGATTTTATGATTGTGAAAAGGAATTAAAAAAAGTAATAAGCAAAAATAATGAAAGAAGACATTTCTTTGAGAATTTAGATACAAACAAAATAGATTTGTTTTCTGAATCAGATCTAGATAATTTGCTAACGAAACAAAATGAAATCGAAGAATTTGAAAGAGGGGTTCATCAAATAAATGAGGAATTGCAAAATGTAGTAGTGGAACCTAATCTTAATGATAAAGCATCTGTGGCCCAACCTCGTTTGAAGGCATTACAAATAGTGTTTAAAATTGGAAAATTTGCTTTTACTTGTATAATTTGTATTATAGCAGGAGTTTTTATTAGGTACATAATTCGTAACTACATTTTCAAATAATTTCATTTAAAAAATAAAAGTTTCACTTTTATAATCATTGATGAGTTTTTCATTGAATTTTCGTTGATTATCAAAACAGTTTTATTTCAAATATGTATAGTAAACTATAAAAATAAATTTATTTAAATATAATATAAATAAATTTATAATATACCAAAATTATTATAAATGTAAAACCAGAAAATATATCTGAAAAGAATTATTGATAATCTTTTTTTTTTTCGTGTTCCTTATGGTCTGACAAAAACTATTATACCAATCATGTTTACAAAAAAAAGTTTCTTATTCGTTAAGAAAATTTGCAAATAAACAAGTAAGAATACAACAGTATAGTCGGCCACCTGAAACAATCTTTTTAATTAATACTGTTTAAAAAATGCAATTAATATATTTTTTCAAATTCATTCAGGTGATATTGTTCTTTACGTTCACACAAAACTATTAAACCAATCATTTTTATGAAAAAAAATGTTTATTTGTTAAACAAATTAGTAAATAAAAAAGTAGATTTTATGATTGTGAAAAAGGATTTAAAAAAGTAAAAAGCAAAAATAGTAAATGAAAAGTTTTCTTTAAGAATTTAGATACGAAAAAAATTTTCCACATATTTCCGACCGCATCTGACATTTAACAGAAAATGTGAACCTCATCGCTTTTTTTAAGAGAATGGAATCATGTGTTCATTTTCCTGTATTAAGTCCTAGTAAAATTTGACAATATTCGAATGAAAAATTTGGAGGTTTTTTAAAAAGTTGTATTTTAAAATTATTTGTGTGTAAACTTTATCAGTAAATATAATATAGTTTCTATATTTTTTGTCTACCTAAACTATTTCATTTAACTTACCTACTATAAATGTATTTTCATTTCTAATATAAAATAAACTATAAAAATATAAAGAACAGAATTATTATAAATGTAAAACCAAAAAAAGTTTCTGAACACAATTATTAATAATTTTTCTTTTTCGTGGAGAAAGTTTTGTAGTTCATCAAAATATAAAAACCAAAGTTGGTTTAATTCTGACATGACAAAGAAATTATTTTTACAATGTTTGATTTCTTAATACCTATGCAATTATTAACGCATAGTGAACCCAGAATAATGAAATAAAGATTGTTTTTTTAAACAAAACAATAAATTCATAGATTTCTCTTTCAACAATTCAAAAAGAATGTCATAATTCAAACATTACCCCTTGTTTTTGTTAAAACTAAAAAAAACTACTTTTAACAGGAAAAAAATTAGAAAAAAGATTAATTTTTTAAAGGAAGCATACGTTTCTATATTTTTGTTTTAAAAACTCAAAATCAGCGTCAGAATTAAAACGTCACCATTAGTTTTTTTTAGAATTTGAAAAAATTGCCCTTAAAGTATGATGAAATTCAGATTTTGCAAACGTTGTTAAAATAAGAATACAGAAAGGTATGCTTCCGTTAAAAAATTTAAGGGTAAAGTTAGTCTATTTTTTATTTACTGAATACGACAGTAATCGGTCACCTAAAGCAATCTTCACTGTTTAAAAAATGCAATTCATATTTATTTTTCAAATTCATTCAGGTGATATTGTTTCCTTACGATCACACAAAACAATTAAAGCAATTAAAAATTGGAGTTGTATTATAATTGAGGCTCCGGATCTTAAAAGGGCACTTTCACCATGTAAACTCTATGCGGAAAGTGCCCTTTTAAGATCCGGAGCCTCAATTGCCCTATAGAAGATGCAAATAACAGTTTTTAAATAATTTCAATAAATCTATTAGGACAGTCAGAAATTTAAAAAATTTAATTTTTATAAAAATTTGAAATCCTCTTTACAAACCTCCAAACATCGGAATATGGATTTTCCGCATTGTTTTCAGGTTCAAAAGAGGTTTAAAAAGAGAGGGTCAAAAGAGGGTTTAAATTTTGACTCGGGAAGTTGCAAGCTTGTGTTCTGTTTGGGGTGGGTTTGCGAACACCTCGAAAACCCCCACCCAACGTGAAGTAGTTAATTCCTGTACTGTATGGCACAGTTATAGTAAGTGGACAAGACTGAGTCGATGCGGTTCATTGCAAATCTCGTCGTCGGCCGACTGGTTCATCGAAGAGACGCCGGAGACAAAAGATTTAACATCCACAACCGGCAATGTGAAACGTGTTGCAGTGAATTATTAATTGAATAAAAATTACATTGAGTGCCAATTGCGAGCAGAGAAAGACATCTGTAAGTTAACCTGCTATGTTTTCTCTTCAATTTTTCTTTACCATCAAATTCTATTTTGATAAAATTGCCCTCTTCATCAGGGTTCAATTCCAAGTTCTCCTTAATCAAAAGGACCCCGCTGGAAATACATTATAGTTTTGTGCTCCAGTTCATGTTCCATTAAGGTTTTGAATTTAACAGTTTTCATTAAACTGAATACAAACATAAAATTTATAAGAAAATCGCCTGGAACCCAAAACTAATGTATTTCCTTCGGGGTCCTTTATTTCCCGAATTTTCTCATTAATAATATGTTTCAAACTATAATCAAAACCGGTACAATCAACTACATATAAACGATAGGAAAATCTGAAAATTATAAAAGTAAGGAAAAGTTATATATTTATTTTTTTTTACTAATATAAGAAATATTTCTTTATGATTTTGAAACATAAACTTGCTGTTAAACGCACTTTTTGAACACGAAGTGTGAGAGAACGTTAATAGCAAGTGAAATCTGAAACTATTTGCTTACATTACACTAGCCAGTATGCTGAAGTCAGCTATATGAAAAATACTTTCTCGAAAGTACAAGAATAAATTAATTTTCAATTTCCTAAGTAGCCTGTAAGGTTGGATTGTTGGTTGATCCAGAACAAAAAGGATCCAAAATTTTAGTGAGTCTTATTTATGTTTTTACCAAATGTCATTTACATTGCCGTACCGTCGGTACGGTGATTTTCAATATCTATTATTTTCATAAACTAATAAACATTTCAAAGAAATTCAATTATTTACAAATTTTTTTTATAAATTTCTTCGCAATATAATTCAATTATTTTTCTAATTAATAACATTTTTAGAGGGATTCAATTATTTTTCTAAATAATAAAATTCTTTTTAGGAGTTTAATTATTTTCATAAACAGTAAAACTCATCGCAGAATTTCAATTATTTTTAATCAAAATTTAATCAAATTCCTCGATAAATGTAAATATTATTAAAATTCGTCAAACGAATTAAATTATTTAAAAATTTATTGATAAAGTTCTTAATGAGAATTATTATAGTTTTTAATAAAATTCGACAAAAGAATTCAATTATTTAAAAATATGTTGGTAAAATTCTTTATGAGAATTTTGAATTTTAAGAAACATTCAATTGTTCAATAAATTATTTATTTTTGCATATTTAAATAATTGAATTATAGTAGAATTTTATAACAAAAATTGATTTAAAATAAATTCCAGTTAAAATTTAAGATAATAATTGAATATTAAAAGCAATATACATATATCCTAGCGTGAGTTTTTAGAAATAATTGAATGTTGAAATTAATTTTTTTGAAAAAGTTTATTTATTTGAATTTTTTTATATTTTAAGTTTTTATTTTCTAATATTTAGCATTTAGTATTTAGTATTTCTAATATCTAATTTATTTGACTCAGACTGGTTACATTTTCGTCAGTAATAATAATAATTGGTTCGTAATTTTTCATTTTGGGTTCGTAAAACCGTATTTTTAAATACTTTCACTGATGCGAGCAGCCCTGTTACTATAAGTTAAATGAATTATAAATATTTAAATGATATATAAAATTTTTGCCTTAAATTTGTCATATAAATCAGATGTAAAATTTAAATACACAATATTATAAAGTTGAAAAATATTATTTCACGAATTGAAATTCTGTTTAATTAAAAATCACTAACATTTAGTAGAATTCATGTAGAA
Source organism: Leptopilina syphax (assembly GCA_032872505.1). Lineage (NCBI taxonomy): Eukaryota > Metazoa > Arthropoda > Insecta > Hymenoptera > Figitidae > Leptopilina > Leptopilina syphax. The sequence continues at coordinate 5,026,227 of CM065475.1, forward strand.
ATTGGGTAGAATCGTTCTAGTGAAATTCCGTAGAATATTTACTAGAATTCCTAGAGTGATTCTATACAATGATTCTATAGAATGATTCTGGTGAAATTCTATAGAACATTTTCAGCTGGGGTGTCAATATTAACGCAATATTGTTTGTGCTATTTGCTCTATTTTTCTTTTATATTATATTTTAGTTGCATTATTATTTAGTATTTGAATTTAACCATAATTTTTTTTATTTAGTCGTCATGAACGTCGCAACACCCGATGATGTGCAGAAGTTAGCAGAAGCTCTCCATGATGCTTCGAAACATATGAAAACAAACGTCAAATACGAAGATGTTGCTGTTTGCTTAGGAAGCACTGGATCTGGCAAAAGCACCTTAATAAATACCCTCATCGGTAACCGTTTGAAAGCTGAAAGAATTGGAAGAGGCAACACCATGACGATATCATTAGCTGATGGTCAATCTTCAGGACCTCAAATGGGAATCGCTTCTACAGTTCCCTCAAGGTGGACGTCAAATACTTTTCCTTCCATGAGTATCTGGGATACTCCTGGCTTCGATGAATCAAGAGGTGCTTTGCGGGATGTAGTTAATGCTTTCTACATTTTCCACTTAATCCGAAGAGTTAAGTCGTTAAAAATTATTTTAGTTGTAGATATTAATGACATTCTAAATGACTCCGTCAAACCGTTTGTGTCTGTTCTAAATGCACTTGAAAATCTGTTGGGAGATCAAATGAAATCCATGTTTTCTAGTATTTCCGTTGTTTTTTCAAAGGTACCCGATTTTATAAATGGTATTCCAGTTAATATCGAATTTATTACCAAGACATTAAGAGAACAGTTTTTATCAAACAAAGACATTCATTTAACAACTTTGGCGAAAGGTTTTTTACTCTATTTAACAAGAAATGTCGAACGTATCGCTCTTTTTAAAAGAGTGGAACCGAGCAAAGAAATCTTTGTAGCAACTGATAATATTCGTCATGCTATTAATAACTCCACAAGCTTAAATAACGACATCCTAAAAAAATTGAAAATTTGTATTCCGAATTCTTCCAAGATTTTTTTATTCAATTCGCGTTTAGTATTAACTTCAAAAGCAGAATTTATTGCATTAGGAAACATGTTGCGTTCCATATATGAGTCAAAAAATGATGCTCTAAAGGATATAATAAATAAGATGTCGAACGAATGTGAAATACAAACTTATCTGAACGATTTAAAGTTAAAAGAAGAGCAAATTTTTAAGATAATTTCAGAGAATAGTTTAACAGTGAAAATGGAACTTCTAAAATTCGTTGATGTTTCAATTCGAAACATAATTGTAATAGATAGATTGATGGAAAGAGCTTCATTAATTGAATTTAGTGACAAAATTTTAGAAATGAATGAACGGGATGAACTCGCTTTAAATCTGCAATCAATTCTGTGTAATGTATCTTCGAATGTAAAAAAAGATATTTTATTTTATGATTTTATATTAGGGACTATAGTAGATAAAGAGTATGATGACTTGCTAAATGAAGAACACGAAGAGTATAAAAATAGATTTTTTGAATGCGAAAAGGAATTACAAAAAGTAATAAGCAAAAATAATGAAAGAAAAGTTTTCTTTGAGAATTCAGATATACAAAGATTAGGTGTGTTTTCTGAATTAGAACAAGATGAATTACTGAAGAAACAAAATGAAGATTGGAAAAACGAAATCGAAAAATTTGAAAGAAGGGATGATAAAATAAATGAGGAATTGCAAAATGTAGTAGTAGAACCTAATTTTAATGATAAAGCATCTTTGGCCCAACCTGGTTCGGTGGAACCGCATTCAAAGTGTTTTTTGAAGCGGTGGAAAATAAAGATTGTTTTAATTATAATAATTTTAATTTTAAAAGTAGTAGCAATAATTATTTATCAGAACAGGAAAAAAAAAGTTGTGTATCCCTGGTCAGCAACAACGTTAAAACCCTGGTGGCCTAAAGAAATCGAAAGTAGACCGAATTCATGATAGCAGTTTATGTACACATTTATTGAAGCATTATTGTTAATTTTCAATAAAAAAAATGTGTTAAATATTTGATATGATGTGTTTAGCATAATAAGAGAAGAATTTATCTTTTTCGAGGGTTATATTTTTCTATCAATAAAATTGCAGAAACTTTTTTTGAAAGAAATTATTTAAAAATATTGTTTAAAATTTTTCGAAAGAATATAATTATTTTTCTCGAAAATAAAATGCTTTGTAGAAATTCAATTACTTTTAGTCTAATTTTAATAAAATTTCTCAAAAGAATTTAAATGAGTCCTAAAAATTTTAGTAACATTCTACGATAGAAATCAATTATTTTTCATTAAATAATTAAATTTTTTAAAAGATTTTTAATTATTTTTATAAATTTTAATAAAATTCTTTACAGGAATCCAATTATTTATCAATACAATTTTAATTAAATTTCTGGAATTAATTCAATACGGCGTTGGAGGTCGGGAACTGTCAAGTGTTGCCAACCCACTCTCCCCCACTGTCCAGTATGTTTCGTGTAATTTTCCACTTTGATCACTTTTTAAAAAAAAACAAAGAACTTAATCAAAAAAAGGGCTCTTTACCCTAAAATAAAATTAAATAAAGAATTAGTAAAAATTTACTTTGTCTCGATACGATGTTTCTACGAGCCACAATATGGTTATTACGATGACAATTTATAGATGTAGTTGGCTTGATATGGGGAAAAAATGGCCGCACAACAGAAGGTGGAGTAAGGCGGGGTTGCCTACGTAAAGGCATAACAGTATCATAATACAGGGCAGTAAGTTTTATTTTGTTGAAAATTATAAAAATAACGTTTTGCAGTAATAAAAACTAATATAATTAATATAAATAAATGGGGTTTTGTTTATAATAATATACATAATATAAAATATGTTGAATTGAAACGAAAAATATGAAAAACATTTTTTTTAAATTTTGTTATTCATTAAAATAATTTTTTAAGGAGATTAAAAATAAAAATTGCCAATTAGTACCTCTAGAGGTACAATTTATTGAATTGTAATTAATAAAAATAATAAAAATGACAAATATACAGAATTTTGAAAAATTAAATTATTTATAAAAATTGAATTTTTTTGTATTATTATATGTAAAAATTAATTAATTAGTAATTGGAAAATTATATAAAATTAAAAATTATTTATTAATTAAAAAACCGTAAAAATATGTATTATTTTTTTCCTGATATATATTGGTTACATTATTAGTAATCATGTTTTCTAGTCTATAAAAATTTATTTATTTTAATCCTTTGTATAAAAATAATTAATGTAATTATGTTTTTTTATTCCTCAATTATATAAGATAATAAAAGAAATTTATCGCTAATAAATTTTCTATTCTAAAACAATAATTACTTATTCTACTATTTTAAAGCCCCTTTCAATAGGCGACCAATTTATAAGTTTATTTTTTATGTTGAAACTGTCAATTTGTATACCGAAAACAATATTGACGCTCGTTAAAAAATCGTATTATTAAAAACAAATTTTTTCTTAAATCGTTATTTCATATATAATTACAATAAAAAGCCCCCTTTTTTTATAAGTTTCTGCTTTTTCTCTTTTCATTTAAATTATCCAACACTTTCAACTGCTTCATACTAAACTTTTTACTTTGACAATTTTTTATAAAATAATTTGACACTTTCTCAAAAAAGGGCTCTTTACCCTAAAATAAAATTAAATAAAGAATTAGTAAAAATTTACTTTGTCTCGATACGATGTTTCTACGAGCCACAATATGGTTATTACGATTACAATTTACAGATGTAGATGACTTGATTTGAGAAAAAAATGTCCGCACCGAAAGGTGGAGTAAGGCGGGGTTGCCTACGTAAAGGCATAACAGTATCATAAAACAGGGCAGTAAGTTTTATTTTGTTGAAAATTATAAAAATAATATTTTGCAGTTATAAAAACTAATAGAATGAATATAAATAAAGGGATTTTAGTTCATAAAAATATACATAATATAAAATATGTTAAATTAAAACGAAAAATATGAAAAAAAAAATTTTAATTTTGTTATTCATTAAAATAATTTTTTAAAATGATTAAAAATTAAAATTGCTAATTAGTACCTCTAGAGGTACAATTTAATAAATTGTATAATTAATAAAAATATTAAAAATGACAAATGTACAGAATTTTAAAAAAATTAAATTATTTCTAAAATTTATTGAATATTTTTGTATTATTTTGGAAAATTAGTTAATTAGTAATTGGAAAATTATATAAAATCAAAAATTAATTATTAATTACAAAATCATAAAAAAGTATTAATTTTTACCTTATATATTTGTTAAATTATCTTTAATCATGTTTTCTTGTCTATAAAAATTTATTTATTTTATTCCTTTGTATCAAAATAATTAATTTAATTATGTTTTTTTATTCCTCAATTATATGAGATATTAAAAGAAATTTGGAGCTAATAAATTTTCAATTATAAAACAATAATTACTTATTCTACTATTTTAAAATCCCTTTCAATAGGCGACCAGGTCATATAAGTTTATTTCCGACATCAAAGCTGTCAATTATTTGTATAGTACAGGGCTGATAAAAATCATGACTTTTTTAAAAAATCAAAACAATCCGATTTTTTTTATTTAAATCATTTTTTTAAATATTTTAAATATTTAATTATTTTATAAGTAGTTCGTTTTTAAATATTAAAAATTATAAAATTAATAATAATAGGGTGGATGGAAAATTTTATTTTAAGAATTCTCTGACATTTCCTGACTAAATTTTCGGTTTCCCTGATTAATAAATTTTTTAATTATTTAATATTCTGCATTGATAATTAAAAATTTAATAATGCTTTTTAAGTAACAATTTTATTTAGAAAGAAAAACATAAGATAATTCAAAATTGTTTGTTAAAAAAAAATTTTAATGTGTTTAAAACTTTTATTATAAAAAAAAGTTAATGAAAATTTACAATTTAAATCGTGCTCAAAAAGTTATATTTATTTATTTAAATATAAACCGCCAATGCCCGTTTATCAAATATTATACAAAAACTAAATTGACTTTTATCAAAGTTTTTTAATTTGTGGTTTTTTTCGATTTAAATTCCCTGACTTTTCCCTGAACAAAAAAATTCTCTGATTTCCAGTTATTCTGTAATTTGAGTCAAATAAACAAAACTAATAATTATTATGTTTACTTTATTATCTCTGTAATGTATTCTTTTTTATTTTTTTTAATTCAAAACTTTAAACCAAAATACTAATTTTGCAAACTTTTCTGTTTCTAATGCATTTTGCAGTTTGATTTAAATCATGATTTTAATGACAAGATTTAAATCAAGATTAAAATCATGATTTAAATCAAGTTGATTTAAATCATTGCAGCCCTACTATACTATAGTGAAAATAATATTGACGCTCGTAGAAACATCGTATATTATTACAAACAGATTTTTACTTAAATCCTTATTTCATATTATATAGAATTTTAATAAAGAGTCCTTTTCTCTATAAGTATCTGCTTTTATTCTTTCTTTTTAAATTATCCAACACTTTCGACTGATTTTTATGAAACTTTTTACTTTGTCAATTTTTAAAAAATAATTTGACACTTTCTCAAAAAAAGAGCTCTTTACCGTAAAGCGAAAATAAATAAAGAATTACCTAATTAAAATTTATTTTGTTTCGATATGATGTTTTTATAAGCCACAATCTTATTTCCACCATAAAAATTGAGAGCTGAATGTGACTTGTGGAAGAAAGTGTCCAGAAATTTTGTGAAGGTTGCCTACGTAAAAGACTAACAACATCAAAAAACTAGGAATTAGTAATTCAATTTGTCAAGTAATTTAAACGATATTTTGTAATAATGAAAGTTAAATATAAGAAACATAAATAAAGGGATTCTTATTATGAGAAATGCACATAATATAAACATGTCAAATTAAAAAAAAAAAGATTTTGATAAATTTTTTATTTTTTCAATTTTGATATATTTATTAAAATAATTTTTTAAAATGATTGAAAATTAAAATTGCTAAATATTTTCTTTTAAGGTACAATTTATTAATTTGTAATTAATAAAAAATTTCGGAAAATTTTTATTTTCTGAATTTTATAGACACTAGTTTTGTAATCACCAAACTTAAGAACTCCCAAGCAACAAATTGAAGGCGAATCTCATCAAATCTAAAATCCACTTAAATTCTTACATCAGATTCGTAATCAGCGACCTAAAAAAACCCCTAGATACAAAGTTTCATAAAAAATTAATTAATTTTAAAAATTGTGTGTCCGCTGTTTTGGATCCCCCATTTTAAATTTTTAAAATCTGATATCAGATTCGTAATCAGCGACCCAAAAAACCCATAGATACCTATGTTTAATTCAAATTTATTGATTTTAAAATTTTTATGTCCGCCATATTGGATCCGCCATTTTGAATTTTTGAAATCTGACTTTAGATTCGTAATCAGCGACCCAAAAAACCTTTAGATACTTATGCTTCATTAAAATTGATTCATATAAAAAAATTTATGTCCGCCATATTGGATCCGCCATTTTGAATTTTTGAAATCCGACTTCAGATTCGTAATCAGCGCCCCAAAAACTGTAGGTATCATACTTGTTATTCGTAAATATCTTGTTTTTTTTTTAAATAATTATTTTTGGCCAAAAATCGACGATCCTGGCCCACTGTGAGTTGTATGTGGGTCATTCCAGGCCAAATCGGAAATTATTTTGCTTTTGCATTTTAAATTTTTTTTAAACTTTTTTTTCTGTTAGTACTCTTTGAAATGAGCAACTTTGATTTTTTTCATAAAGCGGTTAACAATTTTTTTTTTACAAAAAAGTGTCCAAGGGAAAATTTGTTTGTTTTTGTACAAAATTTAAGAAAAAAAATTAGTTAAAATATTTTTTTGAAAATTGTAAAAAATACAAAATTTTGAAAATTTCATCGGAAGTAAATTTCGTTTCATCAGGGGGTCATAAAAAATGAAGATTTATAAAAATTAGAAATTTCTCAACATCGCACAAATCCAAGACTTTCTCATTTTTTATGAGAATGTAAAAATACAATAAATGTAATTTTCCAAAATTTTTTATGAATTACAAATTAATAAATTGTACCTTAAAAGAAAATATTTAGCAATTTTAATTTTCAATCATTTTAAAAAATTATTTTAATAAATATATCAAAATTGAAAAAATAAAAAATTTATCAAAATCTTTTTTTTTTTAATTTGACATGTTTATATTATGTGCATTTCTCATAATAAGAATCCCTTTATTTATGTTTCTTATATTTAACTTTCATTATTACAAAATATCTTTTAAATTACTTGACAAATTGAATTACTAATTCCTAGTTTTTTGATGTTGTTAGTCTTTTACGTAGGCAACCTTCACAAAATTTCTGGACACTTTCTTCCACAAGTCACATTCAGCTCTCAATTTTTATGGTGGAAATAAGATTGTGGCTTATAAAAACATCATATCGAAACAAAATAAATTTTAATTAGGTAATTCTTTATTTATTTTCGCTTTACGGTAAAGAGCTCTTTTTTTGAGAAAGTGTCAAATTATTTTTTAAAAATTGACAAAGTAAAAAGTTTCATAAAAATCAGTCGAAAGTGTTGGATAATTTAAAAAGAAAGAATAAAAGCAGATACTTATAGAGAAAAGGACTCTTTATTAAAATTCTATATAATATGAAATAAGGATTTAAGTAAAAATCTGTTTGTAATAATATACGATGTTTCTACGAGCGTCAATATTATTTTCACTATAGTATAGTAGGGCTGCAATGATTTAAATCAACTTGATTTAAATCATGATTTTAATCTTGATTTAAATCTTGTCATTAAAATCATGATTTAAATCAAACTGCAAAATGCATTAGAAACAGAAAAGTTTGCAAAATTAGTATTTTGGTTTAAAGTTTTGAATTAAAAAAAATAAAAAAGAATACATTACAGAGATAATAAAGTAAACATAATAATTATTAGTTTTGTTTATTTGACTCAAATTACAGAATAACTGGAAATCAGAGAATTTTTTTGTTCAGGGAAAAGTCAGGGAATTTAAATCGAAAAAAACCACAAATTAAAAAACTTTGATAAAAGTCAATTTAGTTTTTGTATAATATTTGATAAACGGGCATTGGCGGTTTATATTTAAATAAATAAATATAACTTTTTGAGCACGATTTAAATTGTAAATTTTCATTAACTTTTTTTTATAATAAAAGTTTTAAACACATTAAAATTTTTTTTTAACAAACAATTTTGAATTATCTTATGTTTTTCTTTCTAAATAAAATTGTTACTTAAAAAGCATTATTAAATTTTTAATTATCAATGCAGAATATTAAATAATTAAAAAATTTATTAATCAGGGAAACCGAAAATTTAGTCAGGAAATGTCAGAGAATTCTTAAAATAAAATTTTCCATCCACCCTATTATTATTAATTTTATAATTTTTAATATTTAAAAACGAACTACTTATAAAATAATTAAATATTTAAAATATTTAAAAAAATGATTTAAATAAAAAAAAATCGGATTGTTTTGATTTTTTAAAAAAGTCATGATTTTTATCAGCCCTGCACTATACAAATAATTGACAGCTTTGATGTCGGAAATAAACTTATATGACCTGGTCGCCTATTGAAAGGGATTTTAAAATAGTAGAATAAGTAATTATTGTTTTATAATTGAAAATTTATTAGCTCCAAATTTCTTTTAATATCTCATATAATTGAGGAATAAAAAAACATAATTAAATTAATTATTTTGATACAAAGGAATAAAATAAATAAATTTTTATAGACAAGAAAACATGATTAAAGATAATTTAACAAATATATAAGGTAAAAATTAATACTTTTTTATGATTTTGTAATTAATAATTAATTTTTGATTTTATATAATTTTCCAATTACTAATTAACTAATTTTCCAAAATAATACAAAAATATTCAATAAATTTTAGAAATAATTTAATTTTTTTAAAATTCTGTACATTTGTCATTTTTAATATTTTTATTAATTATACAATTTATTAAATTGTACCTCTAGAGGTACTAATTAGCAATTTTAATTTTTAATCATTTTAAAAAATTATTTTAATGAATAACAAAATTAAAATTTTTTTTTTCATATTTTTCGTTTTAATTTAACATATTTTATATTATGTATATTTTTATGAACTAAAATCCCTTTATTTATATTCATTCTATTAGTTTTTATAACTGCAAAATATTATTTTTATAATTTTCAACAAAATAAAACTTACTGCCCTGTTTTATGATACTGTTATGCCTTTACGTAGGCAACCCCGCCTTACTCCACCTTTCGGTGCGGACATTTTTTTCTCAAATCAAGTCATCTACATCTGTAAATTGTAATCGTAATAACCATATTGTGGCTCGTAGAAACATCGTATCGAGACAAAGTAAATTTTTACTAATTCTTTATTTAATTTTATTTTAGGGTAAAGAGCCCTTTTTTGAGAAAGTGTCAAATTATTTTATAAAAAATTGTCAAAGTAAAAAGTTTAGTATGAAGCAGTTGAAAGTGTTGGATAATTTAAATGAAAAGAGAAAAAGCAGAAACTTATAAAAAAAGGGGGCTTTTTATTGTAATTATATATGAAATAACGATTTAAGAAAAAATTTGTTTTTAATAATACGATTTTTTAACGAGCGTCAATATTGTTTTCGGTATACAAATTGACAGTTTCAACATAAAAAATAAACTTATAAATTGGTCGCCTATTGAAAGGGGCTTTAAAATAGTAGAATAAGTAATTATTGTTTTAGAATAGAAAATTTATTAGCGATAAATTTCTTTTATTATCTTATATAATTGAGGAATAAAAAAACATAATTACATTAATTATTTTTATACAAAGGATTAAAATAAATAAATTTTTATAGACTAGAAAACATGATTACTAATAATGTAACCAATATATATCAGGAAAAAAATAATACATATTTTTACGGTTTTTTAATTAATAAATAATTTTTAATTTTATATAATTTTCCAATTACTAATTAATTAATTTTTACATATAATAATACAAAAAAATTCAATTTTTATAAATAATTTAATTTTTCAAAATTCTGTATATTTGTCATTTTTATTATTTTTATTAATTACAATTCAATAAATTGTACCTCTAGAGGTACTAATTGGCAATTTTTATTTTTAATCTCCTTAAAAAATTATTTTAATGAATAACAAAATTTAAAAAAAATGTTTTTCATATTTTTCGTTTCAATTCAACATATTTTATATTATGTATATTATTATAAACAAAACCCCATTTATTTATATTAATTATATTAGTTTTTATTACTGCAAAACGTTATTTTTATAATTTTCAACAAAATAAAACTTACTGCCCTGTATTATGATACTGTTATGCCTTTACGTAGGCAACCCCGCCTTACTCCACCTTCTGTTGTGCGGCCATTTTTTCCCCATATCAAGCCAACTACATCTATAAATTGTCATCGTAATAACCATATTGTGGCTCGTAGAAACATCGTATCGAGACAAAGTAAATTTTTACTAATTCTTTATTTAATTTTATTTTAGGGTAAAGAGCCCTTTTTTTGATTAAGTTCTTTGTTTTTTTTTAAAAAGTGATCAAAGTGGAAAATTACACGAAACATACTGGACAGTGGGGGAGAGTGGGTTGGCAACACTTGACAGTTCCCGACCTCCAACGCCGTTAAAAATTTTAATAAAATTTTTTGAAGAACTTTATATAATTTTTTTTCTAATATTTCATATATAAATAAAATGTAATAAAAATTTTAAATGAAATTATTTTCACTTATATCAAAGCAAGTATACAGAGATTTTAATGCATAAGTGTTTGGCGAAATTAGTAATATTTGTAGACAGTAAAATATGTAGTCATGTAGAAAAGTAGGATGTAAATTACCGTTGCGGGTAACATTATCTACAAAACGATAATTTGTTGGGCGTATTTAACGATAGATGTCATCGCACTTTATATATCTCTTTTTGAATTGCTTTATAATTTACTTACTTCACATATAATTTCCTTTATATTTTAGTACTTTTTATATCAAAATTTCGCTTTGTCGCATATTCTTCACAAATTGTAGAATACTTTTTAAATATTAATATTTATTTTCTCTCCGTGTGAGTATAAAGTGGGTTTGATAGAAATTCGCTCTTAATTGAAAATTATTGTCAATTATTGTGGCGGAAAATATTCAATAAAAATAATTTTTTATCAACTCAAGAAATTTTTTTTATAAAAAACATTGATATATAGATACATATTTATATTTAATGAAAGAAAATAGGAAAAAATTATCTTTTGAAACACATATTATGTAATATTAATAAAGCAATTGTTGACACCACTGCAAAATCAAAACTCAAACGGAAAAATTTTAAGATAAATAGAATTTAATTTAATTATTAATATATTTATTTATTACTCTCTAAATTTGAATTAGTAGAATTCTACTGACAAATAGCAACATTTTACCAATTTCTTGTAGTAGTTTTCATGGACGACTTTTCCCCTTTTCAATTAGTATAGAACATCACTAATTATTAGTAAAATTTTACTAATTTTTTTATTGTAGAATTTCAATAATTAATTTGCTAGTGAATTTTAGTAAATAAATTAATAGAACTATTTTATTGACTAAAACAGTTTTATCACTAAATCATTTGGTCAATAATTGAATTCCTGTTAAATTTTTAATTATTTTATGAAAATAATTAAATGTTTGCGTAGAATTTTATTAAATTTTTTTAAAAATAATATTGAATTCTTTTGGAAAATTGATTAAAATAGTAGATATTGAAAATCATTGAATTGAGGAAAATATTTTCGAAAATAATTGAAATTTTGACAAGAATTTTATTATTTGAAAATAATTGTATTTCGGAGAAGAATTTTATTTCTAAAGATAATTGAAATTTTGACTAGAATTTTTTTTTAATTGTTGGACATGCCTAATTCGAGCCCTGCTTTAAGGATCCTGTAAAGGGATTTTTCAGCTTGCGTTCTGTTGGGGATGAGTTTGCGACCATCTTGAAAACCCCTACTCAACGTGAAGTAGTTAATTCCTGTACTGTACGGCCCAGTTATAGTAAGTGGACAAGACTGAGTCGAGGCGGTTCATTGCAAATCTCATCGCCGGCCGACTGGTTCATCGAAGAGACGCCGGAGACAAGAGACTTAACATCCACAACCGGGAATGTGAAACGTATTGCAGTGAATTATTAATTAAATTAAAATTACATTGAGTGCCAATTGTGAGCAGAGAAAGGCATCTGTAAGTTGACCTCCTATGTTTTCTCTTCAATTTTTCTTTACCATCAATTCTATTTTGATGAAATTGCCCTCTTTATCAGGGTTCAATTCCAACTTCTCCTTAATCAAAAGGACCCCGCTGGAAATACATTATAGTTTTGGGCTCTAGTTGATTTTCCGTTAAGTTTTTGAATTTAACAGTTTTTATTTAACTGAATACAAATTTAAAATTTATAAGAAAATCGACTGGTACCCAAAACTAATGTATTTCCTTCGAGGTCCTTTATTTTCCGAATTTTCTCATGAATGACATGTTTCAAATTAATCAAAACCGGTACAATCAACCAAATATAAACGATAGGAAAGTCTGGAAATTATAAAAGTTAGAAAAAGTTATGTTTATTTTTTTTAATATATGAAATATTTCTTTATGATTTTGAAACATAAACTTGCTGTTGAACGCACTTTTTGAACACGAAGTGTGAGTGAAATCTGAAACCATTTGCTTACATTACACTAGCCAGTATGCTGAAGTTAGCTATATGAAAAATACTTTCTCGATATTACAAAAATAAACTTATTTTCAATTTCCTAAGGAACCTGTAAGGTTGGATTGTAAACTTGTTGTAACTAGCAGAGTATCCTTAAAATTCGAATTTGTTCATATTCCAGAGTCTTTGATCGGTCGATAAATTTTTCCATGCAGAGTCTTACCAATCATCCGGAGGAAGCATCCGCAGGATAAGATATCGTGTGTTGCTACTATCAAAAATGTAATAATTTTATGCTTCATTGTTTATGATTTCGAGCAAAAATTTCATATCTCATAGAAATTGAATTTTTAAAAATAAAAAAAAAACATAACATGTTTATTATTTTTAAGTAATTCTGATTTAGAGATTACTTGAAAAATAAATTGATTTCAACATAAATCACTTTTCAAACTACAATTTACAATGTAATGATTTTAAAAATTAAAAATAATTAAATTTTCTTCTTTTTCCAGAGAATATAACGAAGGGCTGATCGAGAACAAAAAGGATCCAAAATTTTAGTGAGTCATATTTATGTTTTTACCGTACCAACGGTACAGCGATTTTTAATATCTATTATTTTCATAAACTAATAAACATTTCAAAGAAATTCAATTATTTACAAATTATTTTTATAAATTTCTTCGCAATATAAAAATTCAATAATTTTTCTAAATAGGTAATAACATTTTTACAGGGATTCAATTATTTTTCTAAATAATAAAATTCTTTCTAGGAGTTTAATAAATTATTTTCATAAACAGGAAAACTCATCGTAGAATTTCAATTATTTTAAATAAAATTTTAATCAAATTCCTCGATAAATGTAATTATTATTAAAAATTTTATTAAAATTTGTCAAACGAATTAAATTATTTAAAAATTTGTTGATAAAATTCTTAATGAGAATTTCATTTAAAGAAACATTCAAATATACAATAAATTATTTTTTGTATTGAAATTATTGAATTCTAGTATAAAAATTCTAGTAATTATTCTATTCTAGTAATAAAATTTGATTTAAAAATGAATTTCAGATAAAAACAAACGAATTTGAAAATACTCAAAAAACTATTTAAAAAATTAATAAAAATAATGGATTTATAGAAAAATTTTTCAAGAGTAATAAGGGGCCGTACACATAATACGTCACGCGATTTTTGACCACTTTTAACCCCTCCCTCCCCCTATGTCACACTTCGTCACAAATCTTGAACCCCCCCTCCCCCCTACGTCACGTCACACACGTAAATTTCACTGTAAATTTTATACATTGGACAATATATATGTATATTATATCTTACACTCTAAATTATTGAATCAGTTAAGAATATCGGATTTAGAAGCAAAAAATCAGTCACTAATTCAAATAGTAATATTTTTTTCTGACAATTAGTTGAAAATAACTGATGTTTCAATACAATTGTTTTTGATTGATTCAATTAGTCACGTTTAACTACCTACATAGCACCGAAACTTTCCTAAAAATTTACTAAAGATTTACTCGCAAGCTTCGAAATATTTAAATGCAAAGTTTAGTTAAAATTGTGTAAAGATTTAAATATCCCACTTCAATAAATGTTTAGCGGGAAACTTTTCCGAAAATTTAAGTTAAATTTTCAGGAAGATTTTCACGAAAGTATAGTCGAAAATGCAATTCAAATGTTCAGGAAAGTTTCAAGCTATATTTTTAAGAAAATTTGACGATAGACATTTATTGGAGTGAGAAATTTAAATCTTTACACAATTTTAAAATAAACTTTGCAAGTAAATTTTTTAACTTATGCAAGCAAATCTTTAATATACAATATTTAGAAAAATTTCGGTGTTTTGTGGATAATTTTTCAGTTATTTTTAACTGATTCAGAAGCAAAAAGTCAGTCACTGCTGATTGACAGTTAAAACCATGATTTTTAACTGATTCAAATTAAGAGAATATCCCGTGTAGAAATTTCGCTATGGTCCGGATCAGGGACTCATCGGGCCTTCCATATTAGGGAATGAAACACACGGCCTGATATGGCCCTGATCAGGAAATCCACATTTGATCGTCGCCCCGATCTGGCCCAGGACGGGCCGTGTGTTTCATTCCCTAATATGGCCATAATAGGGATATTTCTACACGGGATATTATTTATCATATTATAAATAATATGCCAATAGATGTTAAGGGGTAACATCACCCAGAGCCTATACAAAATACGGTCTATTTCAATTAATTATTTTAAGAAAACGGTTCAGTACAATGTTGCTAGGTTTTCTGCAACGTTAAACTCATGAATTAAACTTAATTTAAAAATAAAAAAAAAATTTTTGTTTTCAAAATGGCGCCTTCACAACAGTTCAACGTAGATCACGTTTTTTAAAACAACCTCTGCAGCCGGAAGCTATTCTACGTTCCATAAGCACCTAGGCAAAAAATTCAAACGAATTATGAAAGAGGATGACATTTACTAGAAAAGTACATAGGATATTTTAAAAATATCAATTTTTCGCAAAATAGTATGACTTCGATGACAAAAATGTTATTTTTTGTTAAAAAATCAAGGTAAAAATGGTTATAAAACGGAAACGCATTAACCGATCTAAAAAATCCTATGTACTTCGATAAAGAATGTTGTTTTAAAGCTACAGTCTAAATTTTAATTGAATCCGTCAAAAAATGTTGGAGAAATCCTTCCGGCCAGTTTTTTTTACAATTTTTTCACTGTTGGATGTGTAAAGGCGCCATTTTGAAAAATTTTTTTTTTGTTTTATTTTTAAATTAAGTTTAACCCATGTGTTTAACGTTGGAGTAAACCCAGCAACATTGTACTTGACCGTTTTCTTAAAATAATTAATTGAAATAGACCATATTTTGTATAGGCTCTGGGTGATGTTACCCCTTAAACAGATACATAATAGATATTAAATAGTTCAAAACATTTTTAACTTGTTTTATTTAGAAAAAGTGACATTGTCACATATAATTTCTTATTATCTTTGAATTTAAAAGATCGTGACGTAACACATGAGTTCACCCCCCCCCCTCCCCCATGTCACACTTAGTCACAATTCTCAGACCCCCTCCCTCCCCCTAGCCGCGTGACGTATTATGTGTACGGCCCCTTAAAATCATTCGCAGAAATTTAATTATGTTCAAAAATAGTAAAATTCTTCTTAGGAATTCAATTATTTTCATAAATAATAAAACTCAATGCAGAATTTCAACTATTTTTAATACAATTTTAATCAAATTTCTTGGAAAATGTAATTATTCTTAAAATTTTTATTAAAAATCGTCAAAAGAATTCAATTATTTAAAAATATGTTGGTAAAATTCTTTATGAGAATTTTGAATTATAAGAAACATGCAATTTTTCAATAAATTATTTATTTCTGCGTATTTAAATAATTGAATTCTAGTTGAATTTTATAATAAAAATTGATTTAAAATAAATTTCAGTTAAAATTTAAGATAATAATTGAATATTAAAAGCAATATAGCGTGAATTTTTAGGAATAATTGAATTTTGAAATTAATTTCTTTTTTGAAAAAGTTTATTTATTTGATGTAGGAAATTATTATTTATTAATTTTTATTTATTTGAATTTTTTTTTATATTTTAAGTTTTTATTTTCTAATATTTAGCATTTAGTATTTAGTATTTAGTATTTAGTAATTCTAATATCTAATTTATTTGACTCGGACTGGTCAGTAATAACAATAATTGGTTCGTAATTTTTCATTTTGGGTTCGCAAGACCGTATTTTTAAATACTTTTACTGGTGCGAGCAGCCCTGTTACTATAACTATAAGTTAAATGAATTATAAATATTTAAATAATATAAGCAATTGTTGCCTTAAATTTGTAATATAAATCAAAAGTAAAATTGAAATACACAATAATATAAAGTTGAAAAATATTATTTCACGAATTTAAATTCTGTTAAATTAACAATCACTAACATTTAGTAGAATTCATGTAGAAATTGAATAGAATCGTTCTAGTAAAATTCTATGGAATATTTACTAGAATTCCTCTAGAGTGATTCTATAGAATGTTTCTGGTGAAATTCTATAGAACTTTTTCAGCTGGTGTGTCAATATTAACGCAATATTGTTTGTGCTATTTGCTCTATTTTCCTTTAATATTATATTTTAGTTGCATTATTATTTAGTATTTGAATTTAACCATAATTTTTTTTATTTAGTCGTCATGAACGTCGCAACACCCGATGATGTGCAGAAGTTAGTAGAAGCTCTCCATGATGCTTCGAAACATATGACAACAAACGCCAAATATGAAGATGCTGCTATTTGCTTAGGAAGCACTCGATCTGGCAAAAGCACCTTAATAAATGCCCTCATTGGTAACCGTTTGAAAGCTAAAAGAATTGGAAGAGGCAACTTCCTAAAGATATCGTTAGCTGATGATCAAGCTTCAGGACCTCAAATGGGAATCACTTCTACAGTTCCCTCAAGGTGGACGTCAAATACTCATCATTCCATGAGTATCTGGGATACTCCTGGTTTCGATGATTCAAGAGGTGCTTTGCAGGATGTAATTAATGCTTTCTACATTTTCCACTTAATCCGAAAAGTTAAGTTGTTAAAAATTATCTTAGTTGTAGATATTAATGACATTCTAAATGACAATGTCAAACCGTTCTTTTTTGTTTTAAATTCACTTGAAAATCTGTTGGGAGATCAAATGAAATCCATGTTTTCTAGTATCTCCGTTGTTTTTTCAAAGGTACCCGATTTTATAAATGATACTCCAGTTAATATCGAATTTATTACCAAGACATTAAGAGAACAGTTTTTATCAAACAAAGACATTCATTTAACTCCTTTGACGAAAGGTTTTTTACTCTATTTAACAAGAAATGTCAAGCGTATTGCTCTTTTTAAAAGAGTGGAACCGAACAAAGAAATCTTTGTAGCAACTGGTAATATTCGTCATGCTATTAATAACTCCACAAGCTTAAATAACGACACCCTAAAAAAATTGAAAATTTGTATTCCCAATTCTTCCAAGATTTTTCTATTCAATGCTTGTACAGTATTAGCTTCGAAAGCAGAATTTACTGAGTTAGGAAACATTTTGCGTTCCGTATGTCTGTCAAAGAGTAATGTTCTTAAGAATATAATAAATAAGATGTCAAACGAAAGTGAAGTACAAACTTATCTGAACGATTTAAAGTTAATAGAAAAACAAATTTCTATGATAACTTCAGAGAATGGTTTAACATTCAAAATTGAACTTCTTGATTTCATTGATGTTTCAATTCGAAATAAAATTAAAGAACATAGATTGATGGAGAGAGCCTCATTAATTGAGTTCGGTGACAAAATTTTAGAAATGAATGAATGGGATGAACTCGCTTTAAATCTGAATTCAATTCTATGTAATGTATCTTCGAATGTAAAAAAAGATATTTTATTTTATGATTTTATATTAGGGACTATAGTAGATAAAGAGTATGATGACTTGTTAAATGAAGAACATAAAGAGTTTAAAAATAGATTTTATGAATGCGAAAAGGAATTACAAAAAGTAATAAGCAAAAATAATGAAAGAAAAGTTTTCTTTGAGAATTTAGATACAAACAAAATAGTTTTGTTTTCTGAATCAGAACGAAATGAATTACTAAAGAAACAAAATGAAAATTGGAAAAACGAAATCGAAGATTCTGAAAAAAGGATTGATAAAATAAATGAAGAATTGCAAAATGTAGTAGTAGAACCTAATTTTAATGATGAAGCATTTATGGACCAATCTGACGCTGTAGTACCTCGATCAGATTCCTATTTAAAACGGAATAAGAAAAAGGTTTGCTCGTTAGCTTTTTTAATTGCAATATGTTCCAAACTAGCTTTCCTTCATTATTATTATGCTTTTTATAAATATGAACATTCAAACTAATAAAATTGTTAAGAATACTATTTTAGTTAGTAAACTATGCTGCTGATAATTTGATACTTGAAGATACCATTTTTAGCAGTAAAACGATTTACTGTTTTTATTAATAAAGGAAACTTGAATTTGGAATTAATGTTATCCCTGGGTGAAATTTAATTACTTTTAAAATATTTTTGATTAAATTCTTCTATAAAACCCATTAAAAAATTTTAACACATGGTAGAAATTCAATAATTTATAACAATAAACTTCAAGAAACTTTTTTGAAAGAAATTATTTTAAAAAAATTATTTAAAATTTTTCGTAAGAATATAACACCATTTTTCTCAATATTAAAATTCTTTGTAGAAATTCAATTACTTTCGGAACGTTCACAAATGATTTCTAAAGATAATTGAAATTTTGACTAGAATTTTTTTTTAATTGTTGGACATGCCTAATTCGAGCCCTGCTTTAAGGATCCTGTAAAGGGATTTTTCAGCTTGCGTTCTGTTGGGGATGAGTTTGCGACCATCTTGAAAACCCCTACTCAACGTGAAGTAGTTAATTCCTGTACTGTACGGCCCAGTTATAGTAAGTGGACAAGACTGAGTCGAGGCGGTTCATTGCAAATCTCATCGCCGGCCGACTGGTTCATCGAAGAGACGCCGGAGACAAGAGACTTAACATCCACAACCGGGAATGTGAAACGTATTGCAGTGAATTATTAATTAAATTAAAATTACATTGAGTGCCAATTGTGAGCAGAGAAAGGCATCTGTAAGTTGACCTCCTATGTTTTCTCTTCAATTTTTCTTTACCATCAATTCTATTTTGATGAAATTGCCCTCTTTATCAGGGTTCAATTCCAACTTCTCCTTAATCAAAAGGACCCCGCTGGAAATACATTATAGTTTTGGGCTCTAGTTGATTTTCCGTTAAGGTTTTGAATTTAACAGTTTTCATTAAACTGAATACAAATTTAAAATTTATAAGAAAATCGACTGGTACCCAAAACTAATGTTTTTCCTTCGGGGTCCTTTATTTAACGAATTTTCTCATTAATGACATGTTTCAAATTAATCAAAACCGGTACAATCAACCAAGTATAAACGATAGGAAAGTCTGGAAATTATAAAAGTGAGGAAAAGTTATATATTTATTTTTTTTACTAATATTACAAATATTTCTTTATGATTGAAACAAAAACTTGCTGTTGTAAAAATTCTGGAAATTTTCCTAGTAAGCACGTAGTCGTTTTCTACTGCAATTTTTAAAAATCATGTATTTGTTTTGTACTACTTATGTATCCCTGCGTTGGTATTCATATTTAACTATTTGAACACGAAGTGTACGTGAGAGAACGTTAATAGCAACTGTGAAGTCTGAAATCATTTGTTTGAATTACACTATCAGTAAGCTGCACTCAGCTATTAAAAATACTTTCTCGAAAGTACAAGAATAAATTTATTTTCAATTTCCTAAGTAGGGGAGACCGGGGCGTAATGGCTAACTTTTCACTCTTTGTTGTTTTACTCTGACATTTTTGTTCTAATTGAATGTTTATCTTCCGGAAAAGTTACTCTGGTATCTCAGCTTTCTTTTAAGACTACAAACGTCCCGATATGACTCTTACTTTTTATTCTACAACAGTTTTTCTGGAGCAATGCAGAGCTCCAAAATACGCCCCGAGCCGGGGCGTAATGGATAACTCCCGGGGCGTAATGAATAATGATTGCTAATTATTATCTACAGTTTCCAATCTTATTGTATATTGTAAATTAAGGTTCCTGGGTATTCCGTGAATATTATATTTTTTCAGCAATACTTCTCCTATCGCTTTTTCAATAATATTCTGTGATATTTGCACTCTCTCAATTTTTTTTGTAATTTCTCATTAAAATCGTAGCTTGAAATCTACTATTTGTAAATTTTAGACCAAAACTTAAAAATTTTGTTAAAAACACCTAAACATACTTAAAGTAAGTGACAAGTAACCGCGAAAACAAACCTACACTTCGCCGATATAGTAGGTTGCTTTTTATACATAGCATATTGCATTAGCCAACACGCCCCGGGAAAAACTAGCCATTACGCCCCGGAGGTATTCGGCAAATATTTGGCTTTTTTTTAACAATACCGGAAGTGTGAATCAAAAATCTCGAATTGTCCCTTAAAAACAAACGTGTCAAGATCGAAACCTCATTTCAGTTTTTTTTAAAGCTATTTTTGAAAAAAATAGAACGAAAAAACGAAAATTTTGAAAAGTTACTTTCGTATGTCAAAAATAGTTTTTCTACTATATTTCTTACAATAATGAATAAATATTAATGAAACTTCCGACAAACTTGCAGTATACCAAGTACAATAGCTTGTCTATTGTGCGAAATTATTACAATTTACGGTTTTTAAACAAATTACAATTATTCATTACGCCCCTTAGCCATTACGCCCCGGTCTCCCCTATCCTAACTAGCAAAGTATTCTTAAAATTCAAATTTGTTCATATTCGACAGTCTTTGATCAGTCGATAAATTTTTTCATGTAGAGTCTCACCAATCATCCGGGGAATGAATCATCCGCAGGATAAGATATCGATAAGATATCTTTATATATATAATGAATTTGTAACTAATAGAATTCCCGTGAAATTTGTATTATTTGATTAATTCATTCAAAACTGTAATTTTACAAAATTTCAAATTAAAACCTTTAATTTGAATATATTTATGAAAATTGTAAATGCAACTCTTTTAAAATTCAGTTTTAATAAATAAAATTTTTAATCTTAATAATAATTACATTTATCGAGGAATTTGATTAAAATTTTATTAAAAATAATTGAAATTCTGCGATGAGTTTTACTGTTTATGAAAATAATTAAACTCCTAGAAAGAATTTTATTATTTAGAAAAATAATTGAATCCCTGTAAAAATGTTATTACCTATTTAGAAAAATTATTGAATTATATTGCGAAGAGATTTATAAAAAGAATTTGTAAATAATTGAATTTCTGTGAAATGTTTATTAGTTTATGAAAATAATAGATATATTGAAAATCGCCGTACCATCGGCACGGTAAAATGACATTTGGTAAAAACATAAATAACTAAAATTTTGGATCCTTCTTGTTCTGGATCAGTCCTTCATTATTTTCTGGAAAAAGAACAAAATTCATTTATTTTTAATTTTTAAAATCATTATATTGTAAATTGTAGTTTGAAAAGTGATTTATGTTGAAATCAATTTATTTTTCATGTAATCTCTAAATCAGAATTACTTAAAATAATAAACATTAATAATTTCTTCGAAATAATTCAATTATTTTCATAATAAATAATAAAACTCACAGTAGAATTTAAATTATTTTTAATAAAAATTTTAATGGAATTTCTCGAAAAATGTAATTATTCTTAAAAATTTAATTAAAATTGATCAAGGAAATTCAATTTCAGCTCAATTTATTAAATATTTGAAGAGAAAAGTGGTTGAAAAAATTACCATTGAGAGCCTAACAATCACATGCTGTTAAAGAAGAATTTTAGTGGAAAATTTTAGAAATGAATAATCGTAATGATGAAAATTATTTTTGAAGAAGTTACAGTAACAAAGTAGCAAGTTGTAATAATATAAGAATATTATTATAAAACATGAAGAAAGCGATCATTCCGAGTCAAAGATTCGGAGTAATCGATATCTTCATGTTTTATAACTTAATAATAACCATAACTTAATAATTTAACCATAACTTTTTTTATTCAGTCGTCATGAACGTCGCAACACCCGATGATGTAGAGAATAAGTTAGTAGAAGCTCTCCTCGATGCTTCGGAATATATAACGACAAACGCCAAATACGAAGATGCTGCTGTTTGCTTAGGAAGCACTCGATCTGGCAAAAGCACCTTAATAAATACCCTCATTGGTAACCGTTTGAAAGCTGAAAGAAATGGAAGAGGCAACACCATTGAGATATCGTTAGCTGTTGGTCAACCTTCAGGACCTCAAATGGGAATCGCTTCCACAGTTCCCTCAAGGTGGACGTCAAATACTCTTCCTTCCATGAGTATCTGGGATGCTCCTGGCTTCGATGACTCAAAATGTGCTTTCCTTTGCTTTGCTTCCTACATTTTCCACTTAATCCGAAAAATTAAGTCGTTAAAAATTATCTTAGTTGTCGATATTAATGACATTCTAAATGACTCCGTCAAACCGTTTTTTTCTGTTTTAAATTCACTTGAAAATCTGTTGGGAGATCAAATGAAATCCATGTTTTCTAGCATCTCCATTGTTTTTTCAAAGGTACCCGATTTTATAAATGATATTCCAATTAATATCGAATTTATTACCAAGACATTAAGAGAACAGTTTTTATCAAACAAAGACATTCACTTAACTCCTTTGACGAAAGGTTTTTTACTCTATTTAACAAGAAATGTCGAGCGTATCGCTCTTTTTAAAAGAGTGGAACCGAGCAAAGAAATCTTTGTAGCAACTGATAATATTCGTCAAATTATTAATAATTCCA
Organism: Leptopilina syphax; assembly: GCA_032872505.1. Classification (NCBI taxonomy): domain Eukaryota; kingdom Metazoa; phylum Arthropoda; class Insecta; order Hymenoptera; family Figitidae; genus Leptopilina; species Leptopilina syphax. Next base: position 5,049,512 of record CM065475.1, read on the forward strand.
CAAGCTTAAATAATGACGCTCTAAAGAAATTGGAAATTTGTATTCCCAATTCTTCCAAGATTTTTCTATTCAATGCTTGTACAGTATTAGCTTCGAAAGCAGAATTTACTGAGTTAGGAAACATTTTGCGTTCCGTATGTCTGTCAAAGAGTAATGTTCTTAAGAATATAATAAATAAGATGTCAAACGAATGTGAAATACAAACTTATCTGAACGATTTAAAGTTAATAGAAAAACAAATTTCTATGATAACTTCAGAGAATAGTTTAACGCTAAAAATTGAACTTCTAAAATCCATTGACGTTTCAATTCAAAACATAATTGTAATAGATAGATTGATGGAAAGAGCTTCATTAATTGAGTTCAGTGACAAAATTTTAGAAATGAATGAATGGGATGAACTCGCTTTAAATCTGCAATTAATTCTATATAAAGTAGCTTTGAATGTAAAAATAGATATATGTCATGAGCTTATATTAGGGACTAAAGTGGATAAAATGTATGATGACTTAAATGTGTTAACTGAAGAAGTTAAAGAGTATGAAAATAGATTTTATGAAGTTGAAAAGCGTTTGCAAGAAGTAGAAAGCAAAAATAATGAAAGAAAAGTTTTCTTTAAGAGTTCAGATATACAAAAATTAGATTGGAAAAAGGAAATCGAAAAATTTGAAAGAAGGTTTGATATAATAAATGAAGAACTGCAAAATGTAGTAGTAGAACCTAATTATAATAATGCAGCATCTTTGGCCCAATCTGGTGCTGTAGTACCTCAATCAGATTTCTATTTTAAACGAAATAAGAAAAAGACTCGTTGGTACACTTTTTTAATTTTGATATGTTTGAACCTAGTTTTACTTATCGATGGTATATTACGGTGGTGAGACTCCGTGGCTTGCGATCATCCAGGTTAAGCGACATCCAGTGCGGTTAGTATTTGGATGGGTGACCGCGCTTCGATAAACCGATAAACCGGTAGCAAATTAGGTTAATATAATTATAGAAAATTTCATATGTAGAATAGAGTTATGCTTAATCCAAAAAAGTATTTCTCGGGGATTCTTGTCGAAGTGCGTAAGGCCAATAGGGTAGTTAAATATACCTTTTTTTTTAAATTTTTAATAGTTAAACTAATAGTTATTTGAACCACTGCCACTGGTATAATAATAATTCCAGACGCAGTGATAAATAAAATTCTGACACGAACGATATCTGCAGTATTTTCTCGTTGACCATGTAATCAGAAATACGTCTCGTGAAACTTGTTCGAAATGTTAAAGTATTCTTATTTGTATTTTTCTATTTTTAATAAAGAAATATTTTGTGCAGCAATGGATGTATATAGTTTTATTCCAAACAAAAAGGAAAATAATGTTTTATATTTATTCACTTTCGTCCAGAGAGAAAATTATTCTATTATAGTAGACATAGAATTCTTTAATTGTAGTAATCGATAAACAATTAATAATTAATAATTATTACATGTAGTTATTAAATGATAAATTATATTGTCTCTTTTTCTTTTGTCTAATTAACTTTTTAGATCTATCTTATTGTTATTTTTATTTTTCATTCTTCTTTTTTCTTCTCGTGACATGAAATAGCAAATGCTCGCAATTATCTTCCGATTATGATTTATCTCTCATCCACACAAATACTGTTATTTATAAACACAAATATATAGTATGTGCTTATTTTAATTTTAATATACACAAGAAAGAGGACATTTACATTGTACTTTAGTCTCATTTGGTAACTGGAAAGCTTTATTTGTGTATTATATATTATTTCTTGGTTTCTAATGTTGGAAATAAATTTCTTCATCCGGTAAATTTAAAAGTAAGTTATGAACAATATATTACTTTGTAATTTGTTACTATTTTCTCTTATAACAAAAACGAGTGTAAATCATTTTAACCCTTTAACGCCGGGACGGACGCTTTTTTTGAATCATTTTCAACGTTAATTATTTTGGTTATTAGACATGTAGAAAATTTTCGGAATAACATTTTCTGACGTATTTTTTATCGCTCTTTCAGAATCTGTCATCAAAATTGCAAAAAATAAAAATTCCTAAAAGTTATGGACATTTTTTTGGAAAAAAATCAAAATTTTTGACATTTTTGATTCAAAAATGATTTTTTTTGTCATGTTAGCAGTAATCAGAAAAATTCTTTACCATAAAATATCGCGTCCACAATATCCAATCTTCAAAGTTTTGGACCATTCATTTAAAAATTTCAAGATGGCGGATCCAAAATAGCGACAAAAGAATTTTTTTTTCTCCAAAATTGACACCCTGTGGACTTTTTTTTAATTCTTCTTTTATCTTCAAGACAAATAGTACCTGAATGTTTTTTGGGTCGCTGATTACGAATATGATGTCAGTTTTCAAAAATTCAAAATGGCGGATCCAATATGGCGGACGAATTTCTAAAAAATTATCAGATTCACTTGAAACATGTTACTCGGGGGTTTTTGGGGTCGCTCATTACGAATATGATGTCAGTTTTAAAAAATTCAAAATGGCGGATCCAATATGACGGACGAATTTTTCAAAAATTATCAGATTCACTTGAAACTTGTTACTCGGGGGTTTTTGGGGTCGCTGATTACGAATATAATGTCAGTTTTCAAAAATTCAAAATGGCGGATCCAATATGGCGGACAAATTTCTAAAAAAATCATCAGATTCACTTGAAACTTGTTACTCGGGGGTTTTTAGGGTCGCTGATTACGCATATGATGTCAGTTTTTAAAAATTCAAAATGGCGGATCCAATATGGCGGACGAATTTCTAAAAAATTATCAGATTCACTTGAAACATGTTACTCGGGGGTTTTTGGGGTCGCTGATTACGAATATAATGTCACAGTTTTCAAAAATTCAAAATGGCGGATCCAATATGGCGGACAAATTTCTAAAAAAATCATCAGATTCACTTGAAACTTGTTACTCGGGGGTTTTTGGGGTCGCTGATTACGCATATGATGTCAGTTTTTAAAAATTCAAAATGGTGAATAATTTCTTACTCCATTCATTTACCTGAATGAATTGTCTATCTGTTAGCCTTTGCAGTCAGTTGTTTTACAACAACATTGAATTGCATTTTCTTTAGAAAGTATATGTGACCCCATCTGAGAAAAGGGACCTTATGGCCAAAAAATCGATTTTTTATTTTGACGGGGTCTTACACTTTAAAGTCCTTAATATGTTATGCAGGTAGTCCTGGGTTAAAAAAAAATTTTTTGCAATTCTTTAAACAAATAAAATATTTTCACTTCAAACAAATTTTTTAATAAAAATATACTCAATGAAAATAACTTTAGGTATTTTCGCTTAAAATAAAAAATTTGAATGAAAAACTTTAAACGCATTTTACTCGAAAAGTTGAGTTTGTTCATAATGTCCCTTTTCTCGGACGCGGTCACATATTGTTTCTTACTTAATTGACAACAGCAGAAAGACATAGTTTCTCATATAGCTGCATTTTATTATATTTATTTTTAACTTTTTTACAACATCCACCAAATATCAGTTCTTCCACAACTGGATTGCTTGTTTGTTCATTCATTAAATTATACTTTCTTTAGCATTTCCTGGATAAATAAAAAATAGCTGATATCTTGGATCCGTCATTTTGAATTTTTGAAAACTGACATCATATTCGTAATCAGCGACCCCAAAAACCCCCGAGTAACAAGTTTCAAGTGAATCTGATAATTTTTTAGAAATTCGTCCGCCATATTGGATCCGCCATTTTGAATTTTTGAAAACTGACATTATATTCGTTATCAGCGACCCCAAAAACCCCCGAGTAACAATTTTCAAGTGAATCTGATAATTTTTGAAAAATTCGTCCGCCATATTGGATCCGCCATTTTGAATTTTTGAAAACTGACATCATATTCGTAATCAGCGACCCAAAAAACATTCAGATACTATTTGTCTTGAAGATAAAAGAAGAATTAAAAAAAAGTGTCAATTTTGGAGAAAAAAAAATTCTTTTGTCGCTATTTTGGATCCGCCATCTTGAAATTTTTAAATGAATGGCCCAAAACTTTGAAGCTTGGATATTGTGGACGCGATATTTTATGGTAAAGAATTTTTCTGGTTACTGCTAACATGACAAAAAAAATCATTTTTGAATCAAAAATGTCAAAAATTTTGATTTTTTTCCAAAAAAATGTCCATAACTTTTAGGAATTTTTATTTTTTGCAATTTTGATGACAGATTCTGAAAGAGCGATAAAAAATACGTCAGAAAATGTTATTCCGAAAATTTTCTACATGTCTAATAACCAAAATAATTAACGTTGAAAATGATTCAAAAAAAGCGTCCGTCCCGGCGTTAAAGGGTTAAGGAGGAATTTTTATTTAGAAAAATTTGTTGATAATAATTATATTTATATTTATTTATTTATTTAGGGAATTTTATTAAAAGTACTGGAAAAAATTAAATATTTAGAATTTACAAGAAAATTCTGAATTTATGTCTTTTTGTTCTCCTCATAAACTATAAAATTACCATGAATTCTAAAAAACTCTTCAATTTTTTCTACTTCTGACAATAATTTATTTTCAATAGTTTAATTCTATTGAAGAACTGCCATAAGGTTATTATACTTGCATAAATTATTTAGAGTATTTTTTTGAAAAATTTTAATTTCATTTCTGTTGAAAATAGTTTCAATTTTAACAATTTTAACGCAATTCTTCGAAAGAATTCAACTATCTTAATAAATATTAAAACATACTTCATAAATTCAATTATTTAAATTTTTTTTTAAATTCCCGTCAATATTTTAATTATTTTTATAAATAGCAAAATTCTTCGCTGAAAATCAATTTTTTTAAAGAATTTCTATAAAATTTATTGTAAAATTCGATTATTTTCAGGAATTTTTATAAAATCTATCGTAAAATTCAATTATTTTCAGGAATTTTTATAAAATTCATTGTAAAATTCAATTATTTTCATAAATACCAATATTCATCAAAAGAATTGAATTATTTTTAAAATTAATAAAATTCTTCGCTAAAATTCAATTATTTTCAAAAAATCTAAAAAAATTGTCAACATTTCAATTATATTTTCTAAATGAATAGCAAAATGCATGGCAAAATTTTAACTATTTTCAAAAATTTTTCTTAATTTAATGTTTTTTTTCAATATTTCTACACAAACATTCAATTATTTACCAAAAAAGTTCTAATTTACCAAAAATTCAATTATTAACAATAAAATTTGAATAAATTAAAAAAAACAAATGTTTTAATGTTTTAAAATTTAACATTAAATTTTTCGCTATAATTCAAATATTTTCATAAATTTAAAAATTCTTTTTAGAGATTTAATTATTTTCATAAATAATAAAATCATTTGGAGGAAGTCAATTATTTTCAAAAATAACAATATTCATCACAAGAATTCAATTATTTTCAAAAATTTTAATGAAATTCATTGCAAAATTTAAATTATTTAAAAAAAATTTTCTTTATTCAATAATTTATGTATACCTATCTTTTGGTGTAATAAAATTTCCCAAACGAATTCATTTATTTAAAAACAATTTTGACAAAGTTCTACACGAATATTTAATATATGGAAATTTCACAGGAATTCAATTATTAAAAATAGAATTTGCATAAACTTTTTTTAATAAAAATCAATTGTAAGAAACTTTTTTTTCAGTTCAATGATTTTTAATATCTACTATTTTAATAAAATTTTTCAAAAAAATTCAATTCCTATTTAAAAAATATTTTAATAAAATTCTACACAAACATTTAATTATTTTCATAAATAATAAAAATTTCCCAGGAATTCAATTATTTACAAATGTTTCATATACATTTCTTCTCATTAATTCAATTATTTTCATAAATAATAAAACTCATTACGTAATTTTAATTGTTTTAAATACAATTTTAATGAAATTCCTCGAAAAATGTAATTATTTTATTACTTTTAAAAATAATTAAATTATTGTGATGAATACTGTTATTTATGAAAATAATTGAATTTTATAACAAATTTTATTAAATTACCCTCAAAATAATTGAATTTTAGGGAGTAATTTTCTTATTTATTTTTATTTTTTAATAATTAATTTTTTTCGAAAAATTATTTGTGTAAATAATTGAATTCTTAGAAAAAAATTAATTAAAATTTTAAAAAATAATTGAATTATTTCAAAAAAATTTAATTTAAATTGTATTTACAACAATTAATTTCTTTCGAACAATTTTATTAAATTTTCTAAAAAATAATTATTCAATTCTTTTAAAAAAAAATTTAAAAAATATTTTTTTTAAATAATTGATTTTTGCGAGGAATTAAAATTAAGTTTTTACGAATAATTAGATTTTTTGAGCAATTCCTGTAAAATTGTATTAAAAATAATTGAAAATCCTGCAATGAATTTTATTATTTATGAAAATAATTGAATAGTTGCTGGGAATTTTATTATAATTCTCAAAAAAAAAAAATTGAATTACAGAGAAGTTTTTTTTTTTTTAAATAATTGAATTATTGCGAAAAAGTTTATTAAAATGTTAAAAAAGAATTGAATTTCTGTGAAAAATTTTATTATTTTTTAAAGTAATTGAATTCTTTATAAGAATTTTATGAACATTGTTTTAAATAATTAATTTTTTCGAAATAAAATAAATATTATGAAAATTTTATTAGTTTAAATAATTGAATTCTTGTGGAAAATTTTATTTGTAAAAATAACTGAATTTTTCGATTAATAATTTAAAATAGTAATAAAAATAATTTAAATTCTTCGATGATTTTTATTATTTATGTAAATAATTAAATTCATGCTTAGAATTTATTCAAAATTTTTTTTTGAAAAATTGAATTATTATGAAAAATTTTATTATTAGTAAATAAATTAGTGTTTGTAATTGAATTATTGTGAAAAATAAATTGCATAAAATTTTGTTAAATATTTGATTTTTTCAGTGTTTTTTTTTAAATTGGGGAATTAGAAGTATAGTGTAAATTCTCTAAAAAAAAATATTATTTATATTCTTTGTTCAGAAAGTTGAATATATAATAATTTTTTTACCTTCTCTATTCTTCAGAATAATTAAAATTTTCGTAATGAAGATTATTTTTCATTTTAATTTTTTTTATTTAATTTTTTTTTTATTTTTAATTTTTAACAATTTTTTGCAAAATTCAATTTTACTCTTACAAGAAAGTTTAATTATTTTCAATTTTGAAAATCTGATGTCAAATTTCAAATTATTAAAATTTGTTAAAATTGTTTTCATATACTTTAAAGTTTAAAAATATAATATAATTTGAAAATTTAATTCTAATTAGTCTTTTCAGTTTTGTGGCATAATAAGTATTTCTTTAAAAATTACTTAAATTAAAATGAATTGAAATTGTTTACAATAAACTGCAATACAACATCATTAATATAATTGACTTTCCTTTTTCAGAATCAGTTCACTTAAGCAGAACCATGAAGCTAAAGTTCATTTTGATCCTTTTTGCCCTGATATCAATTGTCAAGGGCAACAATGATTGTCTCAATCAGAAAGATTTGAAAGTTTTAGAAGAAACCTTTCACTCTGCTTCAGTATACATGAAAAGGGAAGTTAAGGAAGAGGATATTGTACTTTGCATTGGAGCAACAAGAGCTGGAAAGAGCACCCTAGTAAATTATTTAATTGACAATAAATTAAAAGCCGAGAGAATTAATAAATACACTTCCATAAAAATATCAAAAGTCGACAATGAATCCCCAGGACCGGAAATTGGATTTGGCTCAACGTCAAAAACAACAATTCCAAAGAGATGGTCATCGAAAAAATTACCCCAAATTGCAATTTGGGATGCTCCTGGATTTGATGATAATAGAGGAGCAATACAGGACATCACTAATGCCTTTTATCTCCACCAATTAATACAAAATGTAAAATCTCTGAAAATTATTTTAACCATCGACATAAATGACATACTTCATGACAATATTAAACCATTTCTATTGGTTTTAAGCGCAGTTGAAAATTTATTAGGTGACAAAATGAAGCCATACTTTACCAGTATATCCGTAATATTTACAAAGGTACCAAATAAAATCGAAGACATTCCCCTGGATATGGAATTTATAAATGAAAAATTATTCTCACAATTCTTATCAAACAGTGAGATGGATATATCGAAAATTTCCAAAGAATTTATTCAATTTTTAATAAAGAATAATAATCGTATTGCTTTCTTCAAAAGACCTGAAGAAATTGGACCTATCACTTCAGCAATTGATGTAAATATTTTTCCGGTCATTGAAAATTCTCAACGAATTGATAAATATTCCCTAAAGGAAATAAGTCCCAGTATTTCCGAACAATCGAGAATTTGTTTATATAAAGTTCGTGAGACATTGTATTCCTTAAAGTCATTAGAAGAATTACAAAACGATTTTATTGCCGATATGGATAATACTGCAAAAGTTGTCAATAATTTTAATGGCGCTATAAAATTTGAAACATTTGTAAGAGATGTTCTATCGAGTTTAATCGGATATGAGAAAAAATTGAATATTGCTATTATTTACTCTCAAACATTTCCCGAAAAACTCAAAGCATATGGAAATGTCCATAGGGAATTGTCTCGAAAACTTGACGAATTGAAAATAATAGAGAAATATAATCTAATGAAATTTGTCGATAAATTATTAAATTTGAATGAATCGAAACAATTTGAGTTTGCAATTCAAGGAGTACTGAGATCATCGTTATTGAGAGTGAAAGAAACTGAAAATATTGTTCGAAAAATGTTGAATTCAATAATACAGAAGAAATATGAAATTCAAAGAAATGAGGAAAGAAGAAGGCAACAGGAAGAATTGGATCGACTTTATTGGCGACTCGAGCAAGAAAGAAGAGAAGCTAATAAAGGATTTTGGGAAAGGCTCGGAGATTTCTTTGGTTAAATATACTCAATTTTACGGATGAAATAAAATTATTGGAATATTCTCAAAATTTTGTTTTTTAATCACAATCAAGTAATCAAAGTCCTAAAGAAGTTACAAAGCTTTTTTTTAAAACTCAAACTATTTTTTGGAATTAAATTAAATCAATTTTAGTTCTTAAAATCTCTAAAAACAAAAGAAAAACTCGCACATTTTAAGAAAAAGGCTTCGGAGATAAAAATAAATTTTTTTTCACACACAGTAAAACGTGAGGGTGTTAAAATAACACCAGAATGGATTAAAATAATATGCAACAGTTTAATCCCTCTAGGATTAAATTAACACCAGGAAGGATTAAAATAATCTATTTTGGTGTTATTTTTAACTATGAATGAAATTTTACTTTCAATAAAATTATAATTAAAATAAATTAAATTAAATTATTTTACAAAATTTTAATCAAATTCTTGTCAAAATTTCAATTATTTTTAAAAACTTTCTAAAATTCAATGATTTTCAATAATATACTATTTCAATAAAATTTTTCAAAAGAATTTCACTATTATGAAAAAATTGAATAAAATTCTACGTAAACATTCAATTATAATCATAAATAATAGAAATTTTTACAGGAATTCAATTATTTACAAATTTTTTTTATAAATTTCTTCGCAATAATTCAAATATTTTCATAAATAATAACTTTTTTACAGGGAATTAATTATTTTTATAAACAATACAATTTTTTTTTATAGATTTTCAATTATTTTCAGGAATTTTTATATAAAATTTATTGAAAAATTCAATTATTTTCATGAATTCTTATAAAATTCATTGTTAAATTCAATTATTTTCATAAATACTAATAATAATCATCACAAGAATTCAATTATTTTGCAAATTAATAAAATTCTTTGCAGAAATTCAATTATTTTCAAAAAATCTAAAAAAAATAATGTACATTTCAATTATATTTATAAATGAATAGCAAAATTCATGGCCAAATTTCAATTATTTTCAAAAAATTTTTTTAATTCAATGATTTTCAATATTCTACTATTTTAATAAAATTTCCCAAAAGAATTCAATTACTTAAAAAAAAATTTGTGCAATTTTCTACACGAACATTCAATTATTTACAAAAAAAAAAATTCACAGGAATTCAATTATTAAGAATAGAATTTGTATAAAGTAAAAAAAAATTTTTTTAAATTTGGCATTACATTTTTCGCAGTAATTCAATTATTTTCATAAATTTTAAAATTCTTTTCAGGAATTTTTATAAAATTCATTGTAAAATTCAATTATTTTCATAAATACTAATAATCATCACAAGAATTCAATTATTTTTCAAATTAATAAAATTCTTCGCAGAAATTCAATTATTTTCAAAAAATCTAAAAAAAATTGTGAACATTTCAATTATATTTATAAATGAATAGCAAAATTCATGGCCAAATTTCAATTATTTTCAAAAAATTTTCTTAATTCAATGATTTTCAATATTCTACTATTTTAATAAAATTTCCCAAAAGAATTCAATTACTAAAAAAAAATTTGTGCAATTTTCTACACGAACATTGAATTATTTACCAAAAAAAATAAAAATTTCACAGGAATTCAATTATTAAGAATAGAATTTGTTTAAATTTAAAAAAAAAATGTTTTAAAATTTGGCATTAAATTTTTTGCAGTACTTCAATCATTTTCATAAATTATAAAATTCTTTTCAAGGATTTAATTATTTTTATAAATAATTAAATTCATTGTGAAATTCAATTATTTTCATAAATAACAATATTCATCACAAGAATTCAATTATTTTTATAAATAATAACTTTTTTTATAGGGATTCAATTATTTTTATAAATAATAAAATTCTTTATATAGATTTTCTATTATTTTCATAAATAATAAAGCTGATTGCATAATTTCAATTATTTTTAATGCAATTTTAATCGAATTTCTCGAAAAATGTAATAATTCTTAAAAATTTAATTAAAATTCGTCCAAAGATTTTAATGATTTAAAAAATTTGTTGATAACATTTTTTTATGAGAATTTAATTTCAGGAAACATGAAATTAATAAATGATTTATTTTTGTATTTAAATAATTGAATTCTCGTATAATTTAAAAATTATTAAAAATAATGGATTTATTCAAGAATTTTAGTTAAAAACACTAGAAAAAAATTTAATTTTATAGAAGTTACAAATTATTGCAGAAATTCAATTATTTTCAAGAGTAATAAAATTCTCCTTAAGGATTCAATTATTTTTACTAATAATAAAACTGATCGCAGCGTTTCAATTATTTTTCATACAATTATAATTGAATTCCATGAAAAAAGTTATTATGTTCATGCACAAATTTTAATAAAATTCGACAAAAGAAATTCAATTATTTAAGGCGTACCTTCGTTTGTGAAGGCAAAAAATAGGCCCCACATTAATGTTTTTTTTTCACAGTCATTTTATTTAAAATATTAAAAACGATTTTTGCACCTTAAAGTACATTATAAAAACTACAAAAAGAAAAAATTGTTTTGTTTTTTAACCGTTATTTACGATTCGTAGAGGGCCCCAAAAATTGGCGATCTAAAATTTGTAAGAGTTTGCGGTGCCCCCTCTAGAGCCGCTCCTGACAGTCTAAAATCAAAAAAACAAAATTTATTCTTTAGTATACATTAATACCTAGTGGACTAATGTGATGAAATAAAAAAAAATAAAAAAAAAAACGAAAATGCGGTACTTTTAAAGTCAATTTTTAAGAAATGATGATTTTGATCTTTTGAATTCGCGACCTGGATTGCCTTACCCAGGAAGACTAGGTGCAGGAGGCATTATCGGATCTCATAAGTGAACCGGCAGAAAGCAGAAAAGTGTCATCGATGCCTCGGCTATGGTCACCTAGCAAGAGAATGTAACATGACGGATAGATCGACTGCGTGTTTTAAGTGCGGTGAAATCGATCATAAGGCTGTGGATTGCAAGAGGAATATGCTTTGCTTTTGGTGTAAGGAGAAGTTCCCAGAAACGAAAAACGTTCATCACGTTGCGGGAAGTGGAACTTGCAGGATCTTCCGAACTGCCCTTGAGGAGGCGAAGAAGACTTTCGCAAGGACTAAAAGTAGAAAAAAGGTGTAATTTCACACCACAACTTTTATGTCTTTAATCAGCTTTTTATTTTTGTTCTGTTTAATTTAACTTAGTCTGTGATTTTTGTTTGTCCTTTTACAATTTTATCTTTTGAACTTTACTTCCAATATGTTTACTTTCTTGTTTCTGTTGCCATTGTCTGTTTACAATTTTATTTTTAGACTTTTTTAACATTTGTTTTCTTATTGTTGTGTTGTGAATGCCGCTTTGACATTGAAATAGTTTTAAATTTTAACTAATGACGCAGGAGAACCGCAGAGAAAGAACAAAGTCGCATCAGCAACAGAGTTGGAGCGCCACCCTCGAAGGCTAAAGTCTTACGACAGTTCCGAGGGAGGGTAAAGGGCTCCAAAAGAAGGGTTACGGGTTTCAGTGGGTCGGGCTGGCAGTAGGTCGTCAGTTTATTAAATTTATTATGTCATTTATTTTTTTATAAATTTCTTTTTGTTTTTATTATACCAACCCCACATAACCTTGGAGTGCGGAATGAGAATTGAATTTTGAGAAACATTCAATAAATTATTTACTTTTGCATTTAAATAATTAAATTCTTGTAAAATTTTCTAATAAAAATTGATTTTCATTTCATAAAAATGAATTTCGGTTAAAATTTTAGATTATAATTGAATATTAAAAGCAATATAGCGTGAATTTTTAGAAATAATTAAATTTTAAAATTAATTTTTTTGAAAAAGTTTAATTGAATTTTCTTTTATATTATTTAAAGTTTTTATTTTCTAACATGCATTTAATTGAATAATTTAGGAATAATTGAAATTTCATGAAATTAAATATTGTAAAGAAATTGATTTGAAAATTGCCAAAGAACTTTTTCGAAAATTATTAAAAATAATTGATATAATGTAAAATTGTAGTTACATTGAAAATAATAATTGAATTGAAGGAATTAAAATAATTTTGAAGAAGTATAATATTCTTATAATATAAAATAATTATTTTATTACTAAGTCATCATTAATTTTAATCTGAAACTGTTGAAGAGTTCGAAAGAAAATCATAAAAATTTAGTTTACTTACAGAAGTCCTATTGGAGAATGTTAGAAAGGCTTCGGAGTTGAAATTATTTATTATAATTATTTTCTTAAAAAAATAAAAAAAGCCAACAGCACGCGGTATTCCCAAGCGGTCACCCATCCAAGTACTAACCGCGCCCAAAGATGCTTAACTTCAGTGATCGGACGAGAACTGGTTTTTTCATCGTGGTGTGGCCGTTGCCTGTGTACACAAATGTTGTTTTTCTTAATGACATATCTCCATTCGTAATCGAAAATATTTTCGTCTAGTGTAGAAAAATATTTATAAATGGAAGTTATTATTTCCTAATTTAACTACAGATGTAATTTTTTCTAATTTTATTGTATTTTCCATTTTAATCGGAAAATTTCAAATCCAGTTTAGTAAAATATTTAAAACTGTTAGGATAATTATAATGGAATAGATAATTTGATAAACAATTTTTAAAAAATAATTGTAGTATTCAAATTTTTTTTAAAATAACGGAAAAGAATGATTATGAATTCTATTTGTCAATTATACATTATAATTTAGTCGGAAATTTTTAAATTTTTAGGAAATAAAAAATTTTTTAAAATAAAGGAAAATTTTTTTTTATTTTTATTCGAAGAGATCAATAACTTAATTTTTAAATAAATTGGAATTTTGGTGTATAGCTGACAGACTGAGGGAAGTATAATTCTATATATATATATTTTTCCTTTATTCTGATTAGATAGATCACTGTACGGTGAATTTCTGAAAGTCCACGTGTTCCAAACATGAGAATTATCTCACACTTATTTGACAATTCTCATTCTTATATCATATAACTGATATAATAGAAAGAATGTGTTTGATGAATTTAAAGATCCTCTAACAATGAGGCACGCGTCAAACTATATCAACTGATAAGATTTTGTTTTGACAGCGTAATATAGTGAATATTATGAATGATATTATGCAATATAAATTTACCTCTAATTTAACATTATATTTTATTTTTGTGAAAATTTGTCGCTTTGTTACCAAATTAAAGAAATCTGCTCCAATAATTATTCAGTAATTCAGTTTTTATTCTTTCCAAATTTTATCCACTCCTTTAGGAGTGGAATTATCTTATTTATAAGATAATTTTTATCTTTCTTTCGTAGGATAATTATAAAAATAAAACAAATTTAAGTTAAATTATAAATAATTAACAAAATTTCAACTATAAAGAAATCTTTTCTTATGATATAGTTTATTGTAAATAAAATAATTGAGGCCTTGGATCCAATAACTCGCCCAACGCTCGAAGGCACGCGCAACTGCCAGTCAGTGAGCAGTGAGCGCCTCTGGACCACTCACTGCTACCCGACTGGCATTAGCGCGTGTCTCCGAGCGTCGGGCGAGTTATTGGATCCAAGGCCTCAATTTAGTAATTACGTAAAAATATTCCCGGGAATTGGACCGAGAAATTCCTGGGAGTCACTCTCGAGAAATTCCCGGGAATTTCTCGGTCCAATTCCCGGGAACTTTTTCACGTGGGAAGTTTGGATGCTATTTCTATATAAATTGAATCAATAAAATAAAATAAATAATAAAGTGTCTAGTATAATGATGATACTTTCTTTTATATTAAAAGCAAGTAGAAATTTCGATCCATGTTAATCCAGTTAATTATTAATAGAAAAAGCATCCAGACGGAGGGAGGGATAAAATTTCCAAAATTATGTAGCACATGCTTTATGGATGGCTTTAGAGTAAAATGAAATGCTTTAATTCGCCCTTATATCAATTCTACAAACAAAATTTAATATTTAAATTTCACAAATCCTGCCTACAGTAACAACGTCAAGTTTTCCTTAGTACATAAGTTAACTACTTTTTAAACAAAGAAATATTCTTCAATAACGTTGTGGCTACTGTTTTCACATACCCACACTTACACATACATAAAAATTAAAAACAATTTGTTTATTTATTTATGAAATTTAATATTTTTTGTTAAATTTAAATTGATTTTATAAATATATATATATATATGCATATACATATATAACATAGTTCACAAACAAATACACAACACACACACATACAAATTAATGTATACACATTAGGTTTTATGTTTGTTGTTTATAATAAATTAATCATTTTTGTGATTTTTGTATTCTGGACGGAATATTCTAAACTTTTCTAAATTTCTTACTTTTAACAGTTTTGTACACTTTTTCGCTTTCAGGTAAATACCTGAGACCCTTTTTTTATTACCTTGTTGTTCAACTCGTTGCACGTTGAGACTTGCAAACTTTTGGGCTCTGTACGTAGGTAGTACAGGGTGAGTCACATTTTTACCTCTACAAGTCCATTTTTTCAATTGCATAGATTAGTCAGTACCTTTTGCGCTTCCGTCCAGAGCACAAGCATAATTCTCGAAACAAATTCTCAAAATAAAAGCGATTTTTTAGTTTAATCCAGTTTCAGATATTTATTTATTTTTGCACCTTTAACCACCAAAACGTAAATTTTTCAAATCTTGATTTATTTTAAATATTATAAATTTTATAATATCGAAAAATGCTCAAAATCTTATTAATTTACTCAGAGAAATCTATTTATTTCTGTGAAAAATATACTATAAATAAATAATTGAGGCCTTGGATCCAATAACTCGCCCGACGCTCGAAGGCACGCGCTAATACCAGTCGGGTAGCAGTGAGTGGCCCAGAGGCGCTCACTGCTCACTGACTGGCAGTTGCGCGTTCCTCCGAGCGTCGGGCGAGTTATTGGATCCAAGGCCTCAATTTAATTGAATTAATTATTTCCTATACATACTAATTAATAATTTTGGTGGTTTACGTTGAATATATTTATTGAATCTTTCAAACTGCCACATCGATACAGCCTATTACTATGTGAACATAGCTCATAAGAACATTCAATAAACTTACGATTTGCTTTTCTTACCCCTTAAGGTTCTGGATTATGAGGTATTTAACCAATTCCCCAAAACCCTCGATAGGGCTTGACTTTGAAAATATTTTATATATTCTTATTAAATTACGAGGTAGTAAGTTGTAGAACAACGAATTTCTGAGTAATTTTTACGATTTGTTTAGTATGTGTATTTTAAATGTTTTAATTATAACTTTTAATACCAAATATTAAGTTGCAGAACAACGAATTCCTGTGTATTTTAAGTATATAATGCATTATAGTGTACTTGAATTAGAGCGTATACTCACTTACCCTTAGAATGATGAGGTTGAAATGAGAGCGATGCCTTCGATTTCGCTGCTTTTATACCATTCAAAGACGCTACAATTTTAAAAAACGCTAAAATTTTTAAAAACTATTTACTGTTTCTATATTATAGCAAGAACAATACCAATAAATATCTAGGTCATCGAAATAAATTTAATTTACAATTAACAAAAAGTATCCACAGCCGATAATCAGCAGAAGATGAATAATTATTTTATGAGAGAACTTTATCTTTTATTTGATAACAATTGTTAGTAAAAAATTGTTTAATGATCCCATACTATTGCCAGATTATTTTTCAGGTAATAAGAATTATTAGATTTGGATAAAATAAATTTTTAATTACTATACACTAAATTTAGAATGTCTAATAGCGTTCGGGTAGAGCTGATACTACTTAATTTTTTTTTAAATTCCCTATTCTTCAGGATTGGCTAAGGATCAGTGCCTCCTAAAACTCAGGAAAGTTTCAGATGATTAGAATCATCAAATTTCAATAAATTAAATTTTTTTGTTTTTTTTTACTAAATTTTGATTATCTGATAGCATTCGGGTGGACCTGCTACTACTTAAAATTTTTTTAAAAATTCCCTATTCTTCAGGATTGGCTAAGGCTCAGTGCCCACTAAAACTCATAGTCCGGGAGCTAGCGACCAAAACAACTATCTCATTTCATACCGGCTGAAAATTTGAGTATAGATTACTGAAGACATGTAATTAAAAGAAACCCACGTCTGGCAGGCCGGCGCTGGGGCAGGGGGCGGCGGTGGGGGGGCGAATAGGTGACAAATAATGTAAACTTTTCTGATTTCATACCGCTTAAAACCTTCATAACTCAAAAGTAGACACCCACACGAGTGTAAAAATGTGCGTCTGGCAGTTCTGGGGTGGGGCAAAGTACGTCTGGCGAAAGGTTAACTACATACAAAAACATAAAACTTAATCATTTCATACCGATTAAAACCATCATATATCGACAGTTTACATTTAAACAAATGTAAAAATCTACATCTTCGAAGGGCTGCCAGACGTACTTTGCCCCACCCCAGAACTGCCAGACGCACATTCTTACACTCGTGTGGGTGTCTACTTTCCAGTTATAAAGGTTTTAAGCGGTATGAAATCAGAAAATTTTACATTATTTTTCACCTATTCGCCCCCCGCCGCCGACCCCTGCCCCAGCGCCGTCCTGCCAGACGTGGGTTTCTTTTAATTACATGTCTTTAGTAATTTATACTCAAATTTTCAGCCGGTATGAAATGAGATAGTTGTTTTGGTCGCTAGCTCCCGGACTATCAGGAAAGTTTCAGGTGATTAGAATCATCAAATTTTAATGAATTAAATTTTTTTTGTATTTTTTAATAACTTTGGTTGTCTGATAGCGTTCGGGTGGACCTGCTACTACTTAAAAAGTTTTTAAAAATTCCCTATTCTTCAGAATTGGCTAAGGCTCAGTGCCTACTAAAACTCAGGAAAGTTTCAGGTGATTAGAATCATTAAAATTTGATAAATTAAATTTTTTTTTATTTTTTACTAAATTTTGATTGTCTGATAGCGTTCGGGTGGACCTGCTACTACTTAAAATTTTTATAAAAATTTCATATTCTTCAGGACTGGCTAAGGCTTAGTGCCCACTAGAACTCAGCAAAGTTTCAGGTGATTAGAATCATTAAGTATTGATAAATTAAATTTTTTTTGTATTTTTTACTAAATTTTGATTGTCTGATAGCGTTCGGGTGGACCTGCTACTACTTAAAAAGTTTTTAAAAATTCCCTATTCTTTAGAATTGGCTAACGCTCAGTGCCCACAAGAACTCAGGAAAGTTTCAGGTGATTAGAATCTTCAAATTTTAATGAATTAAATTTTTTTGTATTTTTTACTAAATTTTGATTGTCTGATAGCGTTCGGGTGGACCTGCTACTACTTAAAAATTTTTTAAAAATTCCCTATTCTTCAGGACTGGTTAAGGCTCAGTGCCTACTAAAACTCAGAAAAGTTTTAGGTGATTAGAATTATCAAATTTTAATGAATTACATTTTTTTGCATTTTTTACTAAATTTTGATTGTCTGATAGCGTTCGGGTGGAGGTGCTACTACTTAAAAAGTTTTTAAAAATTCCCTATTCTTCAGAATTGGCTAAGGCTCAGTGCCTACTAAAACTCAGGAAAGTTTCAGGTGATTAGAATCATCAAATTTTAATTAATTAAATTTTTTTGCATTTTTTACTAAATTTTGATTGTCTGATAGCGTTCGGGTGGACCTGCTACTACTTAAAATTTTAATAAAAATTTCATATTCTTCAGGACTGGCTAAGGCTTAGTGCCCACTAGAACTCAGGAAAGTTTCAGGTGAATAGAATCATTAAGTATTGATAAATTAAATTTTTTTTGTATTTTTTACTAAATTTTGATTGTCTGATAGCGTTCGGGTGGACCTGCTACTACTTAAAAAGTTTTTAAAAATTCCCTATTCTTTAGAATTGGCTAACGCTCAGTGCCCACTAGAACTCAGGAAAGTTTCAGGTGATTAGAATCTTCAAATTTTAATGAATTAAATTTTTTTGTATTTTTTACTAAATTTTGATTGTCTGATAGCGTTCGGGTGGACCTGCTACTACTTAAAAAGTTTTTAAAAATTCCCTATTCTTTAGAATTGGCTAACGCTCAGTGCCCACTAGAACTCAGGAAAGTTTTAGGTGATTAGAATCTTCAAATTTTAATGAATTAAATTTTTTTGTATTTTTTACTAAATTTTGATTGTCTGATAGCGTTCGGGTGGATCTGCTACTACTTAAAAAGTTTTTTAAAATTCCCTATTCTTCAGAATTGGCTAAGGCTCAGTGCCTACTGAAACTCAGAAAAGTTTCAGGTGATTAGAATCTTCAAATTTTAATGAATTACATTTTTTTGCATTTTTTACTAAATTTTGTTTGTCTGATAGCGTTCGGGTGGACCTGCTACTACTTAAAATTTTTTAAAAAATTTCCTATTCTTAAGGATTGGCTAAGGCTCAGTGCCTACTAGAACTCAGAAAAGTTTCAGGTGATTAGAATCATCAAATTTTGATGAATTAAATTTTTTTGTATTTTTTACTAAATTTTGATTGTCTGATAGCGTTCGGGTGGAGGTGCTACTACTTAAAAAGTTTTTAAAAATTCCCTATTATTCAGAATTGGCTAAGGCTCAGTGCCTACTAAAACTCAGGAAAGTTTTGGGTGATTAGAATCATCAAATTTTAATGAATTAAAATTTTTGCATTTTTTACTAAATTTTGATTGTCTGATAGCGTTCGGGTGGACCTGCTACTACTTAAAAAGTTTTTAAAAATTCCCTATTCTTCAGAATTGGTTAAGGCTCAGTGCCTACTAAAACTCAGGAAAGTTTTAGGTGATTAGAATCATCAAATTTTCAAGAATTAAATTTTTTTGTGTTTTTTACTAAATTTTGATTGTCTGATAGCGTTCGGGTGGAGGTGCTACTACTTAAAAAGTTTTTAAAAATTCCCTATTCTTCAGAATTGGCTAAGGCTCAGTGCCTACTAAAACTCAGGAAAGTTTTAGGTGATTAGAATCATCAAATTTTCAAGAATTAAATTTTTTTGTATTTTTTACTAAATTTTGATTGTTTGATAGCGTTCGGGTGGAGGTGCTACTACTTAAAAAGTTTTTAAAAATATCCTATTCTTCAGAATTGGCTAAGGCTCAGTGCCTACTAAAACTCAGGAAAGTTTTAGGTGATTAGAATCATCAAATTTTCAAGAATTAAATTTTTTTGTATTTTTTACTAAATTTTGATTGTCTGATAGCGTTCGGGTGGACTTGCTACTACTTAAAAAGTTTTTAAAAATTCCCTATTCTTTAGAATTGGCTAACGTTCAGTGCCCACTAGAACTCAGGAAAGTTTCAGGTGATTAGAATCTTCAAATTTTAATGAATTAAATTTTTTTGTATTTTTTACTAAATTTTGATTGTCTGATAGCGTTCGGGTGGACCTGCTACTACTTAAAAAGTTTTTAAAAATTCCCTATTCTTTAGAATTGGCTAACGCTCAGTGCCCACTAGAACTCAGAAAAGTTTTAGGTGATTAGAATCTTCAAATTTTAATGAATTAAATTTTTTTGTATTTTTTACTAAATTTTGATTGTCTGATAGCGTTCGGGTGGATCTGCTACTACTTAAAAAGTTTTTTAAAATTCCCTATTCTTCAGAATTGGCTAAGGCTCAGTGCCTACTGAAACTCAGAAAAGTTTCAGGTGATTAGAATCTTCAAATTTTAATGAATTACATTTTTTTGCATTTTTTACTAAATTTTGATTGTCTGATAGCGTTCGGGTGGAGGTGCTACTACTTAAAAAGTTTTTAAAAATTCCCTATTATTCAGAATTGGCTAAGGCTCAGTGCCTACTAAAACTCAGGAAAGTTTTGGGTGATTAGAATCATCAAATTTTAATGAATTAAATTTTTTTGTATTTTTTACTAAATTTTGATTGTCTGATAGCTTTCGGGTGGACTTGCTACTACTTAAAAAGTTTTTAAAAATTCCCTATTCTTCAGAATTGGCTAAGGCTCAGTGCCTACTAGAACTCAGGAAAGTTTCAGATGATTAGAATCATCAAATTTTAATGAATTAAAATTTTTTTGTATTTTTTACTAAATTTTGATTGTTTGATAGGGTTCGGGTGGAGGTGCTACTACTTAAAAAGTTTTTAAAAATATCCTATTCTTCAGAATTGGCTAAGGCTCAGTGCCTACTAAAACTCAGGAAAGTTTCAGGTGATTAGAATCATCAAATTTTAATTAATTAAATTTTTTTGCATTTTTTACTAAATTTTGATTGTCTGATAGCGTTCGGGTGGACCTGCTACTATTACAATTTTTTTAAAAATTTCCTTTTCCTTAGAATTGGCTAAGGCTCAGTGCCTACTTAAACTCAGGAAAGTTTCAGGTGATTAGAATCATTAAAATTTGATAAATTAAATTTTTTTTTATTTTTTACTAAATTTTGATTGTCTGATAGCGTTCGGGTGGACCTGCTACTACTTAAAATTTTTATAAAAATTTCATATTCTTCAGGACTGGCTAAGGCTTAGTGCCCACTAGAACTCAGGAAAGTTTCAGGTGATTAGAATCATTAAGTATTGATAAATTAAATTTTTTTTGTATTTTTTACTAAATTTTGATTGTCTGATAGCGTTCGGGTGGACCTGCTACTACTTAAAATTTTTTTAAAAATTTCCTATTCTTAAGGATTGGCTAAGGCTCAGTGCCTACTAGAACTCAGAAAAGTTTCAGGTGATTAGAATCATCAAATTTTGATGAATTAAATTTTTTTGTATTTTTTACTAAATTTTGATTGTCTGATAGCGTTCGGGTGGACCTGCTACTACTTAAAAAGTTTTTAAAAATTCCCTATTCTTCAGAATTGGTTAAGGCTCAGTGCCTACTAAAACTCAGAAAAGTTTTAGGTGATTAGAATCATGAAATTTTGATGAATTAAATTTTTTTGTATTTTTTACTAAATTTTGATTGTCTGATAGCGTTCGGGTGGAGGTGCTACTACTAAAAAAGTTTTTAAAAATTTTCTATTATTCAGAATTGGCTAAGGCTCAGTGCCTACTAAAACTCAGGAAAGTTTCAGGTGATTAGAATCATTAAGTTTTGATAAATTAAATTTTTTTTGTATTTTTTACTAAATTTTGATTGTCTGATAGCGTTCGGGTGGACCTGCTACTACTTAAAATTTTTATAAAAATTTCATATTCTTCAGGACTTGCTAAGGCTCAGTGCCTACTAAAACTCAGGAAAGTTTCAGGTGATTAGAATCATTAAGTTTTGATAAATTAAATTTTTTTTGTATTTTTTACTAAATTTTGATTGTCTGATAGCGTTCGGGTGGAGGTGCTACCACTTAAAAAGTTTTTAAAAATTCCCTATTATTCAGAATTGGCTAAGGCTCAGTGCCTACTAAAACTCAGGAAAGTTTTGGGTGATTAGAATCATCAAATTTTAATGAATTAAATTTTTTTGCATTTTTTACTAAATTTTGATTGTCTGATAGCGTTCGGGTGGACCTGCTACTACTTAAAAAGTTTTTAAAAATTCCCTATTATTCAGAATTGGCTAAGGCTCAGTGCCTACTAAAACTCAGGAAAGTTTTGGGAGATTAGAATCATCAAATTTTAATGAATTAAATTTTTTTGTATTTTTTACTAAATTTTTATTGTCTGATAGCGTTCGGGTGGAGGTGCTACTACTTAAAAAGTTTTTAAAAATTCCCTATTCTTCAGAATTGGCTAAGGCTCAGTGCCTACTAAAACTCAGGAAAGTTTTAGGTGATTAGAATCATCAAATTTTCAAGAATTAAATTTTTTTGTATTTTTTACTAAATTTTGATTGTTTGATAGCGTTCGGGTGGAGGTGCTACTACTTAAAAAGTTTTTAAAAATATCCTATTCTTCAGAATTGGCTAAGGCTCAGTGCCTACTTAAACTCAGGAAAGTTTCAGGTGATTAGAATCATTAAAATTTGATAAATTAAATTTTTTTTTATTTTTTACTAAATTTTGATTGTCTGATAGCGTTCGGGTGGACCTGCTACTACTTAAAAAGTTTTTAAAAATTCCCTATTCTTAAGGACTGGCTAAGGCTTAGTGCCTAATAGAACTCAGGAAAGTTTCAGGTGATTAGAATCATTAAATTTTGATAAATTAAATTTTTTTTGTATTTTTTACTAAATTTTGATTGTCTGATAGCGTTCGGGTGGACCTGCTACTACTTAAAATTTTTATAAAAATTTCCTATTCTTAAGGATTGGCTAAGGCTCAGTGCCTACTAGAACTCAGGAAAGTTTCAGGTGATTAGAATCATTAAATTTTGATAAATTAAATTTTTTTTGTATTTTTTACTAAATTTTGATTGTCTGATAGCGTTCGGGTGGACCTGCTACTACTTAAAATTTTTTTAAAAATTTCCTATTCTTAAGGATTGGCTAAGGCTCAGTGCCTACTAGAACTCAGAAAAGTTTCAGGTGATTAGAATCATCAAATTTTGATGAATTAAATTTTTTTGTATTTTTTACTAAATTTTGATTGTCTGATAGCGTTCGGGTGGAGGTGCTACTACTTAAAAAGTTTTTAAAAATTCCCTATTCTTCAGAATTGGTTAAGGCTCAGTGCCTACTAAAACTCAGAAAAGTTTCAGGTGATTAGAATTATCAAATTTTAATGAATTACATTTTTTTGCATTTTTTACTAAATTTTGATTGTCTGATAGCGTTCGGGTGGACCTGCCACTACTTAAAAAGTTTTTAAAAATTCCCTATTCTTCAGGACTGGCTAAGGCTTAGTGCCTAATAGAACTCAGGAAAGTTTCAGGTGATTCGAATTATTAAATTTTAATGAATTACATTTTTTTGCATTTTTTACTAAATTTTGATTGTCTGATAGCGTTCGGGTGGACCTGCCACTACTTAAAAAGTTTTTAAAAATTCCCTATTCTTCAGAATTGGCTAAGGCTCAGTGCCTACTAAAACTCAGAAAAGTTTCAGGTGATTAGAATTATCAAATTTTAATGAATTACATTTTTTTGCATTTTTTACTTAATTTTGATTGTCTGATAGCGTTCGGGTGGACCTGCCACTACTTAAAAAGTTTTTAAAAATTCCCTATTCTTCAGGACTGGCTAAGGCTTAGTGCCTAATAGAACTCAGGAAAGTTTCAGGTGATTCGAATCATTAAATTTTAATAAATTAAATTTTTTTTGTATTTTTTACTAAATTTTGATTGTCTGATAGCGTTCGGGTGGAGGTGCTACTACTTAAAAACTTTTTAAAAATTCCCTATTATTCAGAATTGGCTAAGGCTCAGTGCCTACTAAAACTCAGGAAAGTTTTGGGTGATTAGAATCATCAAATTTTAATGAATTAAATTTTTTTGCATTTTTTACTAAATTTTGATTGTCTGATAGCGTTCGGGTGGACCTGCTACTACTTAAAAAGTTTTTAAAAATTCCCTATTCTTCAGAATTGGTTAAGGCTCAGTACCTACTAAAACTCAGGAAAGTTTCAGGTGATTAGAATCATCAAATTTTAATGAATTAAATTTTTTTGCATTTTTTACTAAATTTTGATTGTCTGATAGCGTTCGGGTGGACCTGCTACTATTACAATTTTTTTAAAAATTTCCTTTTCCTTAAAATTGGCTAAGGCTCAGTGCCTACTAAAACTCAGGAAAGTTTTGGGTGATTAGAATCATCAAATTTTAATGAATTAAATTTTTTTGCATTTTTTACTAAATTTTGATTGTCTGATAGCGTTCGGGTGGACCTGCTACTACTTAAAATTTTTTTAAAAATTTCATATTCTTCAGGACTGGCTAAGGCTTAGTGCCCACTAGAACTCAGGAAAGTTTCAGGTGATTAGAATCATTAAGTATTGATAAATTAATTTTTTTTTGTATTTTTTACTAAATTTTGATTGTCTGATAGCGTTCGGGTGGACCTGCTACTACTTAAAATTTTTTTAAGAATTTCCTATTCTTAAGGATTGGCTAAGGCTCAGTGCCCACTAGAACTCAGAAAAGTTTCAGGTGATTAGAATCATTAAATTTTAATAAATAAAATTTTTTTTGTATTTTTTACTAAATTTTGATTGTCTGATAGCGTTCGGGTGGACCTGCTACTACTTAAAAAGTTTTTAAAAATTCCCTATTCTTTAGAATTGGCTAACGCTCAGTGCCCACTAGAACTCAGGAAAGTTTTAGATGATTAGAGTCATCAAATTTGAATGAATTAAATTTTTTTGTATTTTTTGATAAATTTTGATTGTCTGATAGCGATCGGGTACACCTGTTACTACTTAAAATTTTTTTAAAACTTCCCTATTCTTTAGGATTGGCTAAGGCTCAGTGCCCACTAGAACTCAGGAAAGTTTCAGGTGATTAGAATCATCAAATTTTAATGAATTAAATTTTTTTGTATTTTTTACTAAATTTTGATTGTCTGATAGCGTTCGGGTGGACCTGCTACTACTTAAAATTTTTTTAAAAATTTCCTATTCTTAAGGATTGGCTAAGGCTCAGTGCCTACTAGAACTCAGAAAAGTTTCAGGTGATTAGAATCATCAAATTTTGATGAATTAAATTTTTTTGTATTTTTTACTAAATTTTGATTGTCTGATAGCGTTCGGGTGGAGGTGCTACTACTTAAAAAGTTTTTAAAAATTCCCTATTCTTCAGAATTGGTTAAGGCTCAGTGCCTACTAAAACTCAGAAAAGTTTCAGGTGATTAGAATTATCAAATTTTAATGAATTACATTTTTTTGCATTTTTTACTAAATTTTGATTGTCTGATAGCGTTCGGGTGGACCTGCCACTACTTAAAAAGTTTTTAAAAATTCCCTATTCTTCAGGACTGGCTAAGGCTTAGTGCCTAATAGAACTCAGGAAAGTTTCAGGTGATTCGAATTATTAAATTTTAATGAATTACATTTTTTTGCATTTTTTACTAAATTTTGATTGTCTGATAGCGTTCGGGTGGACCTGCCACTACTTAAAAAGTTTTTAAAAATTCCCTATTCTTCAGAATTGGCTAAGGCTCAGTGCCTACTAAAACTCAGAAAAGTTTCAGGTGATTAGAATTATCAAATTTTAATGAATTACATTTTTTTGCATTTTTTACTAAATTTTGATTGTCTGATAGCGTTCGGGTGGACCTGCCACTACTTAAAAAGTTTTTAAAAATTCCCTATTCTTCAGGACTGGCTAAGGCTTAGTGCCTAATAGAACTCAGGAAAGTTTCAGGTGATTCGAATCATTAAATTTTAATAAATTAAATTTTTTTTGTATTTTTTACTAAATTTTGATTGTCTGATAGCGTTCGGGTGGAGGTGCTACTACTTAAAAACTTTTTAAAAATTCCCTATTATTCAGAATTGGCTAAGGCTCAGTGCCAACTAAAACTCAGGAAAGTTTTGGGTGATTAGAATCATCAAATTTTAATGAATTAAATTTTTTTGCATTTTTTACTAAATTTTGATTGTCTGATAGCGTTCGGGTGGACCTGCTACTACTTAAAAAGTTTTTAAAAATTCCCTATTCTTCAGAATTGGTTAAGGCTCAGTACCTACTAAAACTCAGGAAAGTTTCAGGTGATTAGAATCATCAAATTTTAATGAATTAAATTTTTTTGCATTTTTTACTAAATTTTGATTGTCTGATAGCGTTCGGGTGGACCTGCTACTACTTAAAATTTTTTTAAAAATTTCATATTCTTCAGGACTGGCTAAGGCTTAGTGCCCACTAGAACTCAGGAAAGTTTCAGGTGATTAGAATCATTAAGTATTGATAAATTAATTTTTTTTTGTATTTTTTACTAAATTTTGATTGTCTGATAGCGTTCGGGTGGACCTGCTACTACTTAAAATTTTTTTAAGAATTTCCTATTCTTAAGGATTGGCTAAGGCTCAGTGCCCACTAGAACTCAGAAAAGTTTCAGGTGATTAGAATCATTAAATTTTAAAAAAAAAAATTTTTTTTGTATTTTTTACTAAATTTTGATTGTCTGATAGCGTTCGGGTGGACCTGCTACTACTTAAAAAGTTTTTAAAAATTCCCTATTCTTTAGAATTGGCTAACGCTCAGTGCCCACTAGAACTCAGGAAAGTTTTAGATGATTAGAGTCATCAAATTTGAATGAATTAAATTTTTTTGTATTTTTTGATAAATTTTGATTGTCTGATAGCGATCGGGTACACCTGTTACTACTTAAAATTTTTTTAAAACTTCCCTATTCTTTAGGATTGGCTAAGGCTCAGTGCCCACTAGAACTCAGGAAAGTTTCAGGTGATTAGAATCATCAAATTTTAATGAATTAAATTTTTTTGTATTTTTTACTAAATTTTGATTGTCTGATAGCGTTCGGGTGGACCTGCTACTACTTAAAAAGTTTTTAAAAATTCCCTATTCTTTAGAATTGGCTAACGCTCAGTGCCCACTAGAACTCAGGAAAGTTTCAGGTGATTAGAATCATCAAATTTTAATGAATTAAATTTTTTTGCATTTTTTACTAAATTTTGATTGTCTGATAGCGTTCGGGTGGACCTGCTACTACTTAAAAAGTTTTTAAAAATTCCCTATTTTTCAGAATTGGCTAAGGCTCAGTGCCTACTAGAACTCAGGAAAGTTTCAGGTGATTAGAATTATCAAATTTTAATGAATTACATTTTTTTGAATTTTTTACTAAATTTTGATTGTCTGATAGCGTTCGGGTGGACCTGCTACTACTTAAAATTTTTTTAAGAATTTCCTATTCTTAAGGATTGGCTAAGGCTCAGTGCCTACTAGAACTCAGGAAAGTTTCAGGTGATTAGAATCGTCAAATTTTAAAGAATTAAATTTTTTTGTATTTTTTACTAAATTTTGATTGTCTGATAGCGTTCAGGTGGACCTGCTACTACTTAAAAATTTTTTAAAAATTCCCTATTCTTCAGGACTGGCTAAGGCTTAGTGCCTAATAGAACTCAGAAAAGTTTCAGGTGATTTGAATCATTAAATTTTAATAAATTAAATTTTTTTTTTATTTTTTACTAAATTTTGATTGTCTGATAGCGTTCGGGTAAACCTGCTACTACTTAAAAAGTTTTTAAAAATTCCCTCTTCTTCCGAATTGGCTAACGCTCAGTGCCCACTAGAACTGAGGAAAGTTTCAGGTGATTAGAATCATCAAATTTTAATGAATTAAATGTTTTTGCATTTTTTACTAAATTTTGATTGTCTGATAGCGTCCGGGTGGACCTGCTACAACTTAAAAATTTTTTAAAAATTTCCTATTCCTAAGGATTGGCTAAGGCTCAGTGCCTACTAGAACTCAGAAAAGTTTCAGGTGATTAGAATCATCAAATTTTAATGAATTAAATTTTTTTGCATTTTTTACTAAATTTTGATTGTCTGATAGCGTTCGAATGGACCTGCTACTACTTAAAAAGTTTTTAAAAATTCCCTATTCTTCAAAATTGGTTCAGGCTCAGTGCCTACTTAAACTCAGGAAAGTTTCAGGTGATTAGAATCATTAAGTTTTGATAAATTAAATTTTTTTTGTATTTTTTACTAAATTTTGATTGTCTGATAGCGTTCGGGTGGAACCTGCTACTACTTAAAATTTTTATAAAAATTTCATATTCTTCAGGACTGGCTAAGGCTTAGTGCCCACTAGAACTCAGGAAAGTTTCAGGTGATTAGAATCATTAAGTTTTGATAAATTAAATTTTTTTTGTATTTTTTACTAAATTTTGATTGTCTGATAGCGTTCGGGTGGAGGTGCTACTACTTAAAAACTTTTTAAAAATTTCCTATTATTCAGAATTGGCTAAGGCTCAGTGCCTACCAGAACTCAGGAAAGTTTCAGATGATTAGAATCATCAAATTTTAATGAATTAAAATTTTTTTGTATTTTTTACTAAATTTTGATTGTTTGATAGCGTTCGGGTGGACCTGCTACTACTTAAAAAGTTTTTTAAATTTTCCTATTCTTCAGAATTGGCTAAGGCTCAGTGCCTACTAAAACTCAGTAAAGTTTTAGGTGATTAGAATCATCAAATTTTAATGAATTACATTTTTTTGCATTTTTTACTAAATTTTGAATGTCTGATAGCGTTCGGGTGGAGGTGCTACTACTTAAAAAGTTTTTAAAAATCCTCTATTCTTCAGAATTGGCTAAGGCTCAGTGCCTACTAAAACTCAGGAAAGTTTCAGGTGATTAGAATCATCAAATTTTAATGAATTAAAATTTTTTTGTATTTTTTACTAAATTTTGATTGTTTGATAGCGTTCGGGTGGAGGTGCTACTACTTAAAAAGTTTTTAAAAATATCCTATTCTTCAGAATTGGCTAAGGCTCAGTGCCTACTAAAACTCAGGAAAGTTTCAGGTGATTAGAATCATTAAAATTTGATAAATTAAATTTTTTTTGTATTTTTTACTAAATTTTGATTGTCTGATAGCGTTCGGGTGGACCTGCTACTACTTAAAATTTTTATAAAAATTTCATATTCTTCAGGACTGGCTAAGGCTTAGTGCCCACTAGAGCTCAGGAAAGTTTCAGGTGATTAGAATCATTAAGTTTTGATAAATTAAATTTTTTTTTGTATTTTTTACTAAATTTTGATTGTCTGATAGCGTTCGGGTGGAGGTGCTACTACTTAAAAAGTTTTTAAAAATTCCCTATTCTTCAGAATTGGCTAAGGCTCAGTGCCTACTAAAACTCAGAAAAGTTTCAGGTGATTAGAATCATTAAATTTTAATAAATTAAATTTTTTTTGTATTTTTTACTAAATTTTGATTGTCTGATAGCGTTCGGGTGGAGGTGCTACTACTTAAAAAGTTTTTAAAAAATCCCTATTCTTCAGAATTGGCTAAGGCTCAGTGCCTACTAAAACTCAGGAAAGTTTAAGGTGATTAGAATCATTAAATTTTGATAAATTAAATTTTTTTTGTATTTTTTACTAAATTTTGATTGTCTGATAGCGTTCGGGTGGACCTGCTACTACTTAAAAAGTTTTTAAAAATTCCCTATTCTTTAGAATTGGCTAACGCTCAGTGCCCACTAAAACTCAGGAAAGTTTCAGGTGATTAGAATCGTCAAATTTTAAAAAATTAAATTTTTTTTTTATTTTTTACTAAATTTTGATTGTCTGATAGCGTTCGGGTGGAGGTGCTACTACTTAAAAACTTTTTAAAAATTCCCTATTATTCAGAATTAGCTAAGGCTCAGTGCCTACTAGAACTCAGGAAAGTTTCAGATGATTAGAATCATCAAATTTTAATGAATTAAAATTTTTTTGTATTTTTTACTAAATTTTGATTGTTTGATAGCATTCGGATGGAGGTGCTACTACTTAAAAAGTTTTTAAAAATATCCTATTCTTCAGAATTGGCTAAGGCTCAGTGCCTACTAAAACTCAGGAAAGTTTCAGGTGATTAGAATCATCAAATTTTAATGAATTAAAATTTTTTTGTATTTTTTACTAAATTTTGATTGTCTGATAGCGTTCGGGTGGACCTGCTACTACTTAAAAAGTTTTTAAAAAATCCCTATTCTTTAGAATTGGCTAACGCTCAGTGCCCACTAGAAATCAGGAAAGTTTCAGGTGATTAGAATTATCAAATTTTAATGAATTACATTTTTTTGCATTTTTTACTAAATTTTGATTGTCTGATAGCGTTCGGGTGGAGGTGCTACTACTTAAAATCTTTTTAAGAATTTCCTATTCTTAAGGATTGGCTAAGGCTCAGTGCCTACTAGAACTCAGGAAAGTTTCAGGTGATTAGAATCATCAAATTTTAATGAATTAAATTTTTTTGTATTTTTTACTAAATTTTGATTGTCTGATAGCGTTCGGGTGGACCTGCTACTACTTAAAAAGTTTTTAAAAATTCCCTATTCTTCAGGACTGGCTAAGGCTTAGTGCCCACTAGAACTCAGAAAAGTTTTAGGTGATTAGAATCATTAAATTTTGATAAATTAAATTTTTTTTGTATTTTTTACTAAATTTTGATTGTCTGATAGCGTTCGGGTGGACCTGCTACTACTTAAAATTTTTTTAAAAATTTCCTATTCTTAAGGATTGGCTAAGGCTCAGTGCCTACTAGAACTCAGAAAAGTTTCAGGTGATTAGAATCATCAAATTTTGATGAATTAAATTTTTTTGTATTTTTTACTAAATTTTGATTGTCTGATAGCGTTCGGGTGGAGGTGCTACTACTTAAAAAGTTTTTAAAAATTTCCTATTCTTTAGAATTGGCTAACGCTCAGTGCCCACTAGAACTCAGGAAAGTTTCAGGTGATTAGAATCTTCAAATTTCAATGAATTAAATTTTTTTGTATTTTTTACTAAATTTTGATTGTCTGATAGCGTTCGGGTGGACCTGCTACTACTTAAAAAGTTTTTTAAAATTCCCTATTCTTCAGAATTGGCTAAGGCTCAGTGCCTACTAAAACTCAGGAAAGTTTTAGGTGATTAGAATCATCAAATTTTCAAGAATTAAATTTTTTTGTATTTTTCACTAAATTTTGATTGTCTGATAGCGTTCGGGTGGACCTGCTACTACTTAAAAAGTTTTTTAAAATTCCCTATTCTTCAGAATTGGCTAAGGCTCAGTGCCTACTAAAACTCAGGAAAGTTTCAGGTAATTAGAGTCATTAAAATTTGATAAATTAAATTTTTTTTTATTTTTTACTAAATTTTGATTGTCTGATAGCGTTCGGGTGGACCTGCTACTACTTAAAATTTTTATAAAAATTTCATATTCTTCAGGACTGGCTAAGGCTTAGTGCCCACTAGAACTCAGAAAAGTTTCAGGTGATTAGAATCATTAAGTATTGATAAATTAAATTTTTTTTGTATTTTTTACTAAATTTTGATTGTCTGATAGCGTTCGGGTGGACCTGCTACTATTACAATTTTTTTAAAAATTTCCTTTTCTTCAGAATTGGCTAAGGCTCAGTGCCTACTAGAACTCAGGAAAGTTTCAGATGATTAGAATCATTAAAATTTGATAAATTAAATTTTTTTTGTATTTTTTACTAAATTTTGATTGTCTGATAGCGTTCGGGTGGACCTGCTACTACTTAAAATTTTTATAAAAATTTCATATTCTTCAGGACTGGCTAAGGCTTAGTGCCCACTAGAGCTCAGGAAAGTTTCAGGTGATTAGAATCATTAAGTTTTGATAAATTAAATTTTTTTTGTATTTTTTACTAAATTTTGATTGTCTGATAGCGTTCGGGTGGACCTGCTACTACTTAAAATTTTTATAAAAATTTCATATTCTTCAGGACTGGCTAAGGCTTAGTGCCCACTAGAGCTCAGGAAAGTTTCAGGTGATTAGAATCATTAAGTTTTGATAAATTAAATTTTTTTTGTATTTTTTACTAAATTTTGATTGTCTGATAGCGTTCGGGTGGACCTGCTACTACTTAAAATTTTTATAAAAATTTCATATTCTTCAGGACTGGCTAAGGCTTAGTGCCTACTAAAACTCAGAAAAGTTTCAGGTGATTAGAATCATCAAATTTTAATGAATTACATTTTTTTGCATTTTTTACTAAATTTTGATTGTCTGATAGCGTTCGGGTGGAGGTGCTACTACTTAAAAAGTTTTTAAAAAATCCCTATTCTTCAGAATTGGCTAAGGCTCAGTGCCTACTAAAACTCAGGAAAGTTTAAGGTGATTAGAATCATTAAATTTTGATAAATTAAATTTTTTTTGTATTTTTTACTAAATTTTGATTGTCTGATAGCGTTCGGGTGGACCTGCTACTACTTAAAAAGTTTTTAAAAATTCCCTATTCTTTAGAATTGGCTAACGCTCAGTGCCCACTAAAACTCAGGAAAGTTTCAGGTGATTAGAATCATCAAATTTTAATGAATTAAATTTTTTTGCATTTTTTACTAAATTTTGATTGTCTGATAGCGTTCGGGTGGACCTGCTACTACTTAAAAAGTTTTTAAAAATTCCCTATTCTTTAGAATTGGCTAACGCTCAGTGCCCACTAGAAATCAGGAAAGTTTCAGGTGATTAGAATTATCAAATTTTAATGAATTACATTTTTTTGCATTTTTTACTAAATTTTGATTGTCTGATAGCGTTCGGGTGGAGGTGCTACTACTTAAAATCTTTTTAAAAATTTCCTATTCTTAAGGATTGGCTAAGGCTCAGTGCCTACTAGAACTCAGAAAAGTTTCAGGTGATTAGAATCATCAAATTTTGATGAATTAAATTTTTTTGTATTTTTTACTAAATTTTGATTGTCTGATAGCGTTCGGGTGGAGGTGCTACTACTTAAAAAGTTTTTAAAAATTTCCTATTATTCAGAATTGGCTAAGGCTCAGTGCCTACTAAAACTCAGGAAAGTTTTGGGTGATTAGAATCATCAAATTTTCAAGAATTAAATTTTTTTGTATTTTTTACTAAATTTTGATTGTCTGATAGCGTTCGGGTGGACTTGCTACTACTTAAAAAGTTTTTAAAAATTCCCTATTCTTTAGAATTGGCTAACGCTCAGTGCCCACTAGAACTCAGGAAAGTTTCAGGTGATTAGAATCTTCAAATTTTAATGAATTACATTTTTTTGCATTTTTTACTAAATTTTGATTGTCTGATAGCGTTCGGGTGGAGGTGCTACTACTTAAAAAGTTTTTAAAAATTCCCTATTCTTCAGAATTGGCTAACGCTCAGTGCCCACTAGAACTCAGGAAAGTTTCAGGTGATTAGAATCTTCAAATTTTAATGAATTAAATTTTTTTGTATTTTTTACTAAATTTTGATTGTCTGATAGCGTTCGGGTGGACCTGCTACTATTACAATTTTTTTAAAAATTCCCTATTATTCAGAATTGGCTAAGGCTCAGTGCCTACTAAAACTCAGGAAAGTTTTAGGTGATTAGAATCATCAAATTTTAATGAATTAAATTTTTTTGCATTTTTTACTAAATTTTGATTGTCTGATAGCGTTTGGGTAAACCTGCTACTACTTAAAAAGTTTTTAAAAATTCCCTGTTCTTCAGAATTAGCTAACGCTCAGTGCCCACTAGAACTGAGGAAAGTTTCAGGTGATTAGAATCATCAAATTTTAATGAATTAAATGTTTTTGCATTTTTTACTAAATTTTGATTGTCTGATAGCGTCCGGGTGGACCTGCTACAACTTAAAAATTTTTTAAAAATTCCCTTTTCTTTAGAATTGGCTAAGGCTTAGTGCCTACTAAAACTCAGGAAAGTTTAAGGTGATTAGAATCATTAAATTTTGATAAATTAAATTTTTTTTGTATTTTTTACTAAATTTTGATTGTTTGATAGCGTTCGGGTGGACCTGCTACTACTTAAAAAGTTTTTTAAAATTTCCTATTCTTCAGAATTGGCTAAGGCTCAGTGCCTACTAAAACTCAGGAAAGTTTTAGGTGATTAGAATCATCAAATTTTAATGAATTACATTTTTTTGCATTTTTTACTAAATTTTGATTGTTTGATAGCGTTCGGGTGGAGGTGCTACTACTTAAAAAGTTTTTAAAAATATCCTATTCTTCAGAATTGGCTAAGGCTCAGTGCCTACTAAAACTCAGGAAAGTTTTAGGTGATTAGAATCATCAAATTTTCAAGAATTAAATTTTTTTGTATTTTTCACTAAATTTTGATTGTCTGATAGCGTTCGGGTGGACCTGCTACTACTTAAAAAGTTTTTTAAAATTCCCTATTCTTCAGAATTGGCTAAGGCTCAGTGCCTACTAAAACTCAGAAAAGTTTCAGGTGATTAGAATCATTAAGTTTTGATAAATTAAATTTTTTTTTGTATTTTTTACTAAATTTTGATTGTCTGATAGCGTTCGGGTGGAGGTGCTACTACTTAAAAAGTTTTTAAAAATTCCCTATTCTTCAGAATTGGCTAAGGCTCAGTGCCTACTAAAACTCAGAAAAGTTTCAGGTGATTAGAATTATCCAATTTTAATGAATTACATTTTTTTGCATTTTTTACTAAATTTTGATTGTCTGATAGCGTTCGGGTGGAGGTGCTACTACTTAAAAAGTTTTTAAAAATTCCCTATTCTTCAGAATTGGCTAAGGCTCAGTGCCTACTAGAACTCAGGAAAGTTTCAGATGATTAGAATCATCAAATTTTAATGAATTAAAATTTTTTTGTATTTTTTACTAAATTTTGATTGTTTGATAGCGTTCGGGTGGAGGTGCTACTACTTAAAATTTTTTTAAAAATTTCCTATTCTCAAGGATTGGCTAAGGCTCAGTGCCTACTAGAACTCAGAAAAGTTTCAGGTGATTAGAATCATTAAGTATTGATAAATTAAATTTTTTTTGTATTTTTTACTAAATTTTGATTGTCTGATAGCGTTCGGGTGGACCTGCTACTATTACAATTTTTTTAAAAATTTCCTTTTCTTCAGAATTGGCTAAGGCTCAGTGCCTACTAGAACTCAGGAAAGTTTCAGATGATTAGAATCATTAAAATTTGATAAATTAAATTTTTTTTGTATTTTTTACTAAATTTTGATTGTCTGATAGCGTTCGGGTGGACCTGCTACTACTTAAAATTTTTATAAAAATTTCATATTCTTCAGGACTGGCTAAGGCTTAGTGCCCACTAGAGCTCAGGAAAGTTTCAGGTGATTAGAATCATTAAGTTTTGATAAATTAAATTTTTTTTGTATTTTTTACTAAATTTTGATTGTCTGATAGCGTTCGGGTGGACCTGCTACTACTTAAAATTTTTATAAAAATTTCATATTCTTCAGGACTGGCTAAGGCTTAGTGCCTAATAGAACTCAGGAAAGTTTCAGGTGATTTGAATCATTAAATTTTAATAAATTAAATTTTTTTTTTATTTTTTACTAAATTTTGATTGTCTGATAGCGTTCGGGTGGAGGTGCTACTACTTAAAAACTTTTTAAAAATTCCCTATTATTCAGAATTAGCTAAGGCTCAGTGCCTACTAGAACTCAGGAAAGTTTCAGATGATTAGAATCATCAAATTTTAATGAATTAAAATTTTTTTGTATTTTTTACTAAATTTTGATTGTTTGATAGCATTCGGATGGAGGTGCTACTACTTAAAAAGTTTTTAAAAATATCCTATTCTTCAGAATTGGCTAAGGCTCAGTGCCTACTAAAACTCAGGAAAGTTTCAGGTGATTAGAATCATCAAATTTTAATGAATTAAAATTTTTTTGTATTTTTTACTAAATTTTGATTGTCTGATAGCGTTCGGGTGGAGGTGCTACTACTTAAAAAGTTTTTAAAAAATCCCTATTCTTTAGAATTGGCTAACGCTCAGTGCCCACTAGAAATCAGGAAAGTTTCAGGTGATTAGAATTATCAAATTTTAATGAATTACATTTTTTTGCATTTTTTACTAAATTTTGATTGTCTGATAGCGTTCGGGTGGAGGTGCTACTACTTAAAATCTTTTTAAGAATTTCCTATTCTTAAGGATTGGCTAAGGCTCAGTGCCTACTAGAACTCAGGAAAGTTTCAGGTGATTAGAATCATCAAATTTTAATGAATTAAATTTTTTTGTATTTTTTACTAAATTTTGATTGTCTGATAGCGTTCGGGTGGACCTGCTACTACTTAAAAAGTTTTTAAAAATTCCCTATTCTTCAGGACTGGCTAAGGCTTAGTGCCCACTAGAACTCAGAAAAGTTTTAGGTGATTAGAATCATTAAATTTTGATAAATTAAATTTTTTTTGTATTTTTTACTAAATTTTGATTGTCTGATAGCGTTCGGGTGGACCTGCTACTACTTAAAATTTTTTTAAAAATTTCCTATTCTTAAGGATTGGCTAAGGCTCAGTGCCTACTAGAACTCAGAAAAGTTTCAGGTGATTAGAATCATCAAATTTTGATGAATTAAATTTTTTTGTATTTTTTACTAAATTTTGATTGTCTGATAGCGTTCGGGTGGAGGTGCTACTACTTAAAAAGTTTTTAAAAATTTCCTATTATTCAGAATTGGCTAAGGCTCAGTGCCTACTAAAACTCAGGAAAGTTTTGGGTGATTAGAATCATCAAATTTTCAAGAATTAAATTTTTTTGTATTTTTTACTAAATTTTGATTGTCTGATAGCGTTCGGGTGGACTTGCTACTACTTAAAAAGTTTTTAAAAATTCCCTATTCTTTAGAATTGGCTAACGCTCAGTGCCCACTAGAACTCAGGAAAGTTTCAGGTGATTAGAATCATCAAATTTTCAAGAATTAAATTTTTTTGTATTTTTTACTAAATTTTGATTGTCTGATAGCGTTCGGGTGGACCTGCTACTACTTAAAAAGTTTTTAAAAATTCCCTATTCTTCAGAATTGGCTAAGGCTCAGTGCCTACTAAAACTCAGAAAAGTTTCAGGTGATTAGAATTATCAAATTTTAATGAATTACATTTTTTTGCATTTTTTACTAAATTTTGATTGTCTGATAGCGTTCGGGTGGAGGTGCTACTACTTAAAAAGTTTTTAAAAAATCCCTATTCTTCAGAATTGGCTAAGGCTCAGTGCCCACTAGAACTGAGGAAAGTTTCAGGTGATTAGAATCATCAAATTTTAATGAATTAAATGTTTTTGCATTTTTTACTAAATTTTGATTGTCTGATAGCGTCCGGGTGGACCTGCTACAACTTAAAAATTTTTTAAAAATTCCCTTTTCTTTAGAATTGGCTAAGGCTTAGTGCCTACTAAAACTCAGGAAAGTTTAAGGTGATTAGAATCATTAAATTTTGATAAATTAAATTTTTTTTGTATTTTTTACTAAATTTTGATTGTCTGATAGCGTTCGGGTGGACCTGCTACTACTTAAAAAGTTTTTAAAAATTCCCTATTCTTTAGAATTGGCTAAAGCTCAGTGCCTACTAGAACTCAGAAAAGTTTCAGGTGATTAGAATCATCAAATTTTGATGAATTAAATTTTTTTGTATTTTTTACTAAATTTTGATTGTCTGATAGCGTTCGGGTGGAGGTGCTACTACTTAAAAAGTTTTTAAAAATTCCCTATTATTCAGAATTGGCTAAGGTTCAGTGCCTACTAAAACTCAGGAAAGTTTTGGGTGATTAGAATCATCAAATTTTGATGAATTAAATTTTTTTGTATTTTTTACTAAATTTTGATTGTCTGATAGCGTTCGGGTGGAGGTGCTACTACTTAAAAAGTTTTTAAAAATTCCCTATTATTCAGAATTGGCTAAGGCTCAGTGCCTACTAAAACTCAGGAAAGTTTCAGGTGATTAGAATCATCAAATTTTAATGAATTAAATTTTTTTGTATTTTTGCTTCCTCATAAAGGAAGCCTTATAATGATGTCGATTTTCGAATTTTTTAGAACCAATTATTTTTACAAATTTTCAAGTGTAGTATATATAATTCGTCGAGAGGAACAAATGTTCGGATGTATGTGTGTATGTATGTGTGTGTGTATGTCACCGATTCTTGTGGACAAATTTTCTCTTACACGTCTTGTCGGATTTTGATAAAATTTTGTAGGTGTATTACTGTCACGAATACCAAAAATCAGACAAAAGGATTTTCAAAAATATCAAAAAAAAAATTTTTTTTCAACAATTTTTTAATTTTTGAAAAAATAATTTTTGGATTTTTTGAAGTAACTTTTTTCTATATTTAAATTTTTATTAATTCTGTTCAAAATTGCATTCCTGACATAAAAACGAATCGATTCATGTATATAAAGTATATATTTTATCCAAATTTATAGAATTAATAAATATTTTAATTTTTCACAAAAAATTGAAATTCTGTATTTTTTGACATTTTATCTTAACACTTTAAAATAATTATTCTAAAATAAAAAATTAAACAATTGGTATATATTATATTGAGGAAGCTTAATGATCATGAAATGAACAACTTGTTTTACTTAATATTGATTGTCTGATAGCGTTCGGGAGTTTGAGTAGTTAATCCCTTTTTATATTTCTTAATTTTTTATATGTGGGAAAGAATTGGGAATATTATAGGAAGGGACAGTGGAATCATTTTAATAATAATGTTATAAGGTCTCATAGCATTAGTTTTTTTCTGTTTAATACTCTCGAGCAAAGCTTCCGGCGGCGTTGAATCATGAAACTATCTTAATGGGACCTTGTAGTACAATACCAAAAAGGAGTTTTTGACAGTTGCCAAACTGACAGTGAAAAGCAACAACTGACAACCTGTTGTATGGAAATTTACACAACAGGATTGAAGTCGAAAAACTATTTTATCAGTACTTCGTTCTTTGGACTGCAATGACATACCATATGAAGATCAATGGGAATTAATTTCCTAGTCTATCCAAATTTAATAGATATTTGAATCCTTTTGCTTCTCAACCTGTAAAATAATTAAATAATAAAATAGTTTTATTAGAAGGATATTAATAATAGGACGTAGAAAAAGACGTTAATTATCAGAATTGATCTCATTTAATTATTAAAAACAGACGTGTATATAAATAGAATACAAATAAATGTGATGCTTGGATGTATGTGTGATTACGTCGGACAAAGGCTTTATTTAATAATCCTTCGAATTATATATATACATT
Organism: Leptopilina syphax; assembly: GCA_032872505.1. Taxonomy (NCBI): domain Eukaryota; kingdom Metazoa; phylum Arthropoda; class Insecta; order Hymenoptera; family Figitidae; genus Leptopilina; species Leptopilina syphax. The sequence continues at coordinate 5,088,949 of CM065475.1, forward strand.
TTTTCCATTTTAATTCTCCTTTAATAAATTTTGATGTCTACGGGAATTATTTTTCATTTTCTAATCAATGCTAGTTTATAAAAATACACATACATTGTATATGGAATATAGAACTAAACTAATTTTGCAAATCGATTGCCCTTCCCCTCTGCCGGCTAAAGCAAGCATCTTAACCGGAAACCATCTTTCAGCCTGGCTAATACAAAATACTTTTTTTTTGCTCCAGTTCATTAGGTTTTCTTTTTAGTTTGTCGAAAACCCTTTCTTACAGTCTATATAATCTCATTATGAAATTTTTTTTTTACAATTATGAGTGTCCTATATCTTACTTAGAATTTCATCAACAAACACAAGTCTTTTTACTTACAAGAATTTGAAAAATATTTTAATATAAATTAATTTATGATTTGATTGTATTAATCCGTTCTTTATAATGCTTAAAGAAATTTAGTAAAATTTTATCTCCCGAAACTTGGGAAAATAGTTTGAATTGAAAAAAAATTTTTTTGTTTCTTCTATGAAAAAATGTGTTGTTGGCGCATTAAGAGTAGTACAAGGTGTCTCAATTCAGTCTGTGGAAATAAGTACACTTGGCAATATTGGAGTTTAAAGAAACTCCACCTAAAAAAATACATGCGAAATGTATTAACGATGCCCGAATCATTCAAACACTCATTTAACTAATAAAAATATTGAAACTCTACATCAAGTTTCCTTTTCGCGACGACTTCTTTTTTTTGTAAATAATAGGGAAAAGTCCATTTCGTTTATAAATTTTTGTAAAAAATATTATGTTTCTTATGCGAAATTCTTTTTTCTATGTTAAATTTTTATTTAACGTAAGAAAAATAAATGTTAAATTTACATTTAACATAAGAAAATGAAATGTTAAATTTATATTTAACATGAGAAAAAAATGTTAAATTTATATTTAACATGAGAAAAAATCTTAAATTTATATTTAACAAGAGGAAAAAATGTTAAATTTACGTTTAACATGAGAAAAAAATGTTAAATTCATATTTAACATGAGAAAAAAAAGTTAAATTTATATTTAACATGAGAAAGAAATGTTTAATTTATATTTAACATATAAAAAATCGTTAAGTTTATATTTGACATGAAAAAAAGTAATGTTAAAGTCATATTTAACATTTAAAAAACGTTAAATTTATATTTGTCGCATAAAAAGGAAATATTAAATTTGCATTCAACATATTAAATAAAAAAATTATATCAATATATAAAAAGAAACGTTAAATTTATATTAACTAATACGATGGAAATGGTAAAATTACATTTAACATATAAAACGAAAAATTAAATTTAAAAAACAAATGTTAAATTTATATTTCACGTTTAAGAAGAAAAAATATTTAACACATAAAAAAGAATTTCGCTTACAATGATAATTGCTAACAAATTTAATGGTTTAATTTTTTCATTAAACCATAAATTATCTCTCTATTAAAAATTTGTTAACTTTCCCCTACTCTGCACTTACTCCACAATTTAACTTTGGTTGACATTTTTTTCAAAATACATATTTGACTCAATTTATCTAAACATAAATTGCAATCGATTTCGACGAAAGTATAAATAATAAAAATAAATAATAATAGTAACTTAACGTACACATTCTTTTTCTAAACAGAGATTTGAAAAAAAAATTTCACATTTGCAAACAAATCGTCGCGAAAGCAGTTGTTTCCTCCTTAAAACTATGGGTTTAAATTTGTCGATTGTAAAAGTAAAAAAAAATTTTAAATCATCCAATATTGTAATATTGAATTATTGTAATAGAAAAAAGAAAATAAGATTAGAAAAATTATTTACGATCGACAAATAAAAACTTGAAAATTACTGCGTACTTTGATTACTTGAAATAGTTTATGACATTGTAGGTGGTTCATAAAATTATACTTACTACCAGTAAAGTCCAAGTTTTAATATAAAATGCTAAGCTGTAAAATATGGATATTATTAAAATTGAATAATTATCGTACAACATGAAAATTGCGCTCGTACACAGACATAAAATCATTCTTTCATATTTTCCGTTAAATTTCATTAAATTGCAGCCTTAATTAATTATAATATAAAATACCATTTAAAAATATATTCCTTCGCTTTTTTTTATTGCACAATTTTTCTTCTAGAAGCTTTTTAATTATTCAGTGACATAGCTCCTGATAACTAAGTACTAATCTATATTGATGAAAAAGCGAACATTTTTTGGAATTATCATTTAAAATTGTATTTTATATTACAAGTGATTGAATTTTGAGTTTTAAAGCGCTTTTTACGAGTAACAACTCAACTTTTTTTTCGATTAATGTCTTTCGTTTAGCCTAGTTGCCACTTTAATCTTAACAAATATTTTTAAGCTAGATTTTATCATTAAAGACGTTAATCAAGCGTGAATGTTTAAATATGTATTTACTAGTCTTGATACAAGTTACAAGTCAATCAGAAAATTAATTCAAGGGCGAATCCAATAAAGTTACTACTACTGTAAAAACCAAAATAATAAAAAAATGTCAAACTAATTGGATTCTTAGTTCGATTGGATCCCTGAGACTCAGGAGCGAACCAGAGAAGAGAGAAAACAAAACCGGTTAAGTAAAAAAAAGAATGATTATAACCGGATATTTGATTGACTAATCGGTATTTCGTTATCAATTGGAATATATTGCCAGTTCACCCCTGCGAAGATTTGATTTAATTGTAACATGTTCAAAATTAGCATGATAATGAGTTAGGTAATTTTTAATGTGTTTTTTCAATAGATGTATTTGTCATTGAGAAAAAGTGTGTTCGTTGAATGATGATCATAAGCTAGTCACGTTTTTTTTATTTGATAACAATAATTGACGTGATTTTGAGTATACTCTTGAGTATGAATGCGTATGAAGTGTAATTTTATATTATACTTTGAGTCTAAACTTCTTCGCACCTTCTCTCATTCATTTCTTTCACATACGGCTCCCTCTTTTTTTTTCTTGTACAACTTGTAGAAAGTCAGAAAATGGGAATAGTTTTAAGGCATCATTTTGCGGGGTGTCAACCATTTCTTCATGTAATAGCAGAAGATTGTGGAGATGTAGATGAGAATTAGAAGTGCGCAGGTCACTCGCATTGCTAGGAGGGAGCCGGCCGTTGGACATGGTCGCTCAATTGTTATGGTTTTGTCTGTGGATGAAGAAGAGAACATATATTAATTGTTATCATATGTAAGTACTATTAAAATATTTGGGTTGTCTGTAACATTTTTGAAAGCGTCAACTGGAGACTTTATCGACTTTGGGGTTTATTACCCACCCAATGCAACTATCACCCAAAGTTCTCCAAAATCCTCCAAGAAATTAAAGTAATAGTGAATGATTTAACAAATTTGTTTCTAATATATTTTCTGTTTGCAGACGGGAACTGCGTTTGGCGAACTTTTTAGGGTTTGTTCTAGACAATATTTAGAAACTTTAGAAAACTTTAGAACCCTTAGGAAAGTGTCCTAAAAGATTTCGCAGATGGTTGTCCACTACCGAACATCATCGATGTCATGGATATGTGAACCGCGGTTTTCCTCGAACAAACATTATGTGCATCATGGATATGTTCAGTAGACCTTGTCGTGGTGGCGGAGCTTTTCACTAAAGGACATCGAAAACAGAAAGCGATTAGTAACACCTTCGGTAAAAATTAGGAACACCTTCGGGGTAATGCTTCAGCTAAATCCCACTAGCGTCTAGAGAGGGAAAAGGTGACCAGAGACCTGAAGATGCAGGAGGACAACAATTTGCCCAGGGTCGACAAAAGACTCAAAAGGAAGAGGTAGAAGGAAAGGCTTCTAAAAAAGTCCGTAGGCAGGGTGTTAGACAAGGTGTCGAAGTCAAGCCAAAGCAGTAAAAATAATAGGTCACCAAGAGCGTCTTTGTCTGGATGGCAATTGCCAAATATGGTCATGTGTATCTTGTCATTTTTCTATTGGTTCTATAGTCAGTCCAGGAAACGCCTTCAACTTAACTAGTCCACAAGTCACCACCGAATCAATTTCGCGTCTTTTTCGTGTCAGTCCAGCAACCGCGACCAAGTTAACTAGTTGTGTATTGTCATCGAGTTTATTCTTCGACTCCAGTTCCAAAAATCTCTTCAAGTACCAAGTGCATTAAGTCTCGTCTTAGTCAAGTTCATTCAAAGAGATAATTTCTACTGCGAGGAACATTTCTATTTTTCTAAGGACTACATTACTTCGACCTCAACGGCAAATAAATAATTCGGTCACTCCTAGGCTAAAGGGTGTTTTATCTAATTTACATCGACACCTGAACTCTAGACCTTTTACTTTGGCTGGACCGAAAACAATTCGAGGGAAATCTACTGCATTCCCTGTTTCCGCCAGACAACATCATTTCTTCGACCTCACACTGAAGGAGATATTCCTTGTTGGGTCTACCACTCTAAGAATAATTTTAAAAGGTAACTAACTAATACTTTTAAATTTTGTCTCTTTTTAAATTCTCGATTGGTTCCACAATGTTCCAATTTCAGTCTCCCTGAAGACATCTGGATCTACTTTTTCTCTCTGATTCTAATTGTAAAGGATTCAAATAAAAACTTTAATAATTTAACTTCAATTTAACAGTATCTCTTTTTTAAAATCCGTCCCTTAATATCAAAGCCTTCCGCTCTGTGAATAAATCAGGTTTGAATCACCGATGCCGGACAAATTTAGATAAATAATTTAGGATATGTCGGTTTCATTCTTAGACATAACAACCCACTAAAAAGGGAGATCTTCTAATTCAGAAAGAAGACTCCACAAAGAAGGAGAAATTCACCAAAGAAACAAAGATCGTCAAGGGACTATAGTCCCCCAACTATCTTTGTTTCTTTGGTGAATTTCTCCTCCTAGGTAAGGTACCTTAAGGTTTTTTCAAAAATAATGGAAAATATACTGCATCTAATGATAATTACCAAGTTCATTGAAATCTATGCTGGCATCGTTCTTCAAGAAGTCGGTCTGCTTCTCATCGCCAAAGTCCAAGACAAGAATTTCCTGTGAAAGAGTCATGTCTTCCGATTTTTCTTCAGTGGAATTGACAACACTTCTTCTACGCCTCTTGCCCCAAGACTCCACTGAATCACGTCCCCATTCACACATTGCCTGCAGAACAGTAAAATAAAAATTAAACATTTCTGAAAATTTAATATATTAGTCACTAGATGCGAAAAAGCTTTGAGATAAAATATTCACAGTTGTAGCCAGAAGCTAGTTTCTAGCATTAAGATTTTTCCAAAATATTTTTTTGGCTGCTATATATTTACCGGTTCACAAGGTCCGAGACAGTATTTGACATTGCACTGGAAGATTACGCCATAGGATTCAGTAAACCTGAATGCTTCGTAAACTGATTGCAGAGCATTGCCGTCTTGTGTGAAGCTTGGGAAAATAGAAGAATCCAAAGGACATCTAACAAGAAATGTTTTATTATAATTTTCATTCTAAACAGTAATTAAAAAAATATTTTTGAAGCTTAGCAATTACTAACCCCTCGTCGTCGATAATTTGGAAAGTACTCTTCGAGTCCTTAGCCATTGCAACACAGCTTCGGGCAAAAATACCATAAGGAGCTGAAGCAGAAAATACACTTGTATAAATTTGCAACAAGTAAAAAGTATTAAGTAAACAAGTATAAAGTATTATTCCTCAAATTTCAAAAAAAGTAACTTACTATCTTCTGGGATTTCAATTCGGAAAGTGAGTTTATCTCCAATACGAACAGTTTCGACCTCTCGTGATCTGCTGTCGAGAATTCTTATCCTTGGTGGTGGTGCTTCAGGTGCACTGGTGATACTTATCATTTCTGGATCTCTAATTGGCATCATCCCAAAGGTAATGTTCTTTGATGACATGTCGTAAGTACATTTGACTTTGTAGATTTTGTCAGCTTTCGTCATAACCACTGAGTGATGTTGCAATACAACCGTATTGGAGTAAATGCCAGTCTGAAAACCGTCACGCTGCAGGTCAACAGGCAGCTTGAAAATGTTAAACTTTAAACCAACTGTCACCGTGAAGGCACTAAGAAAAAGTGGTGCATCCCAAAAAAAATTTTCTTAGATGATAAAAGAATGACAAAACTAATACAATTTGATACAGGAAATCAAATTATGACTGCAAATTGAATGTAAATTTTTTGAATTGTATTCAAGGTTTAAAATTATTTACTTCAAAACTTAGAACAATTCAATAAGATGTGTCATCTTATATAAAGAAGTAAAAAGCTGGGAACTTATTTATATATACATTATTCAGTGCAGTGTGATGATTCCATGCAAATGAGTGCGCTGAAAAATATGATTTTTTATACGACTGATGAATGGGTTCACAAATCGAACTAATTAGCTCGAGCTTAATTAAATGTATACCCAATTTAGTAAAGATTAGTACAATCTGGTTTGACTGGTTCCAAAACATTTCTTCTGTTCTAGAATAATTACATAACTTTTCTGTAACTCTGCCCACTGGGTTGTGCTTTTGGAATGATTATAAGAATGATATGCATGAACTGATAAAAAAAGCGTGTGAGCTAAAAATACCCAGTGAGCCCACGAACATAGGTTCTCTTAAAGGCATCCTTTCTTTTACATCCACGTCCGTTAAAAGATCACTTTAAAGACGCCCTATGTCCAAAAGTCGTCTTTGGGACATAGGATCTCTCAAGATGGTCTCTCGAACAGAAATTGTTTGTCCTCAATAAATCTTCGTTCACTTATAGAAAAACTTACCACACTCTGCGTATTACAATCTTGACCAGTCATTGTCAAGTCCAGTCTGAAAATATCACTGTTAATGATGTCGTTGTTACAAGTCTCAGAACGTCCCAAAGCATAAATACGTCCATTGAAAGGTTTGTTTGTTTTAACTTGGACGGCAATACGTGTGTCTTTGCAGTCAACAGAAACTAAAAATAATTTTACCATTAGTTTAATAATTCTAACGAATTTTTTTTAAATTCCAAATTCGTCTATGATAAAGAAATACAATCTTACCATCGTAGCATGTTCCGGTCTTATCGCAGTTCAATTGTTCCTTCTCAACATCATTCTTGAATCCTGAATTGTCCGATAAACCTTCAGTGGTAGATGGAACAGCTTCTTCTAAAAAGTTAAATAAAATAAAGTTAATTGAATACTCAAATGAGAATCGAGGTCCTCAAATTATCCAGATAAAAATGAGGAGTTGGATGCTATAAGAAATATGAATTTTCATCATTCACTTACTTTCACAATAGTTTTCATAATAAGAACCAATACGATCTCCATTATCGATAAGAGGTCGTTCAGCATTCAAGTAGGTATTTGGTCCATCAGGAAGTGTCCAATGATCCAAATGGAAGAGTTGACAATTATAGGTGTTGCTCATTGGTGGACCACGATAGAGATAGGATCTGCAGAGAAATTCGGTTTCCACCTCGCAAGCAAGTTTACAAGCCGATTCATTTTGTACTTGGTGCTCTTTGTCCGTATAATAATTCAATCCAGCGTATTGGTTGATTTTCTCCTCACTTACCCCAATTTTTGGCGATACGAACTTCTTCTTCGTTTTACAGGCATCCTTTCCTGTTGAAGTGATTAAATTCAAATTTATATATTATTTTATTGTTATATTTATTTTAATATTTAATGTTAAAATTTTTAATATCTATTGTCTGATTGTTACCTTTGAGGCAAAGATTTTCGAAGTAATCGATTCCGGGTGAATCAACAAATTGTGCAATGTGTCCAATGGTTCTCCTGTCGGAATCACTTAATTGGCACTGAAGAGTGGCATAATTGTATTCAACGGATCTACAGGTAAACCGATTTTCATTCAAACAATGCGTCAGACATCCTTCTTTCGACGAGACGTAAATTAGGGCATTGTCAAAACCTCGTATCATCTTGTTCGTCACACGTTCAAAGGCCCATGGCCTCTTGCAGACTTTTTCTGAAAATAAATCAATTGAGTCAGCAAATTTTTCTTCACAGTTAAAATCAACTTGGTGCAGAAAAAAAAGCTTTAATTCAGTGGAACCATAATAACAGGAAAGTGGAACACAGTAAAATTCCTGCTCTGAAAGCAGTAAAGGTCTGAACTAACCGTAGTCTTTAATCGTTTACTTCCTACATCTCCAAAAAATAGGTAATTGAGAAATTATCTTCTGAACTTGGTTTAGATTTCATAATAGATTTTAATAGTCAACACTTACCAGATCTAATTTGAAGTTTTGTCATGTAATACATATTAGCAGCTTTCTGAGGTTGAGCGGAAGGATTCGAAGCTGCGGTTTCATTTTGTAATTCGCAAAGGGTTTCTTGAATGGGTGCCAAAGGATTCACAACAAAAGAGAAGGCCACCGCTTGGCATTCCGGTTCTTCCCTACACCATCCTTGACATTCATAGAGACTCAAATTTCGAACACTGTAATATGTCGTTCCTCTATAGTCGTAATCGGTCAGCTTCTCAAATGCCGTTTTCGCTGAAAACATATTAATTCATTCAGTGAATTGAAAATTAATTCCTTCAAATTTTAATATACGAATAGGATGTCTAAATATTTGTTGAATATTTTAAGGGATCTGAGGGAGCAGTAATTAGAATAATTAGAAATACTATTTTTGACCTCGTTAGGTACGTTTTTAAATCCGACACTCTGTAAAATAAAAGTCATACTATGCTTTTTCAACTATCTTGGGATGTAAATCTGCTACAAAATAGCGTACAATCTTGGGAAGTGTTTCGTTCAGAACTGGAAAGTGTCACGCGGATCACAATACTCAAATGGATGTAACTAGGCAAAGACTTGTTAAAATTGAAACTACATGGCTTTTAAGTTGCTTTTAAGTCTGCCTAACGCAGTAGTTTATTCGCACATTGTAATGAACACTTGATCTAAATTTAAAAATTCCAACACTGACACCAGTATTTTAGAAAAATACCTGAGACTTCTAAACTAAATTTAAAAATTAATAGTTCCAAAAAAGCAAGAACATTATTAATTTCTTACACAAACTAATAAATAATTAGCAGACAAAACAAGACGAAGAAGACGAAGGCAGAATGAAGATTACTCGTTAGATTACTCGAGGCAAGATTCAAAATTATTTCTTATGATTCGTCAAAGTCATTCAAATCACTAAAATTATTCAAATAATTTTTCAAATAATTTTTTTCTTCTTTTTTATGAAAAACAATTTTGCAAATGATAATTTCCAGTGTTTACGTAATATTTATTACAATATTTATTACATTTTTGTTCAAATGAATTAACGTATTAAGGATTATTTAGTTACGGAGGGTAATTAGAAAGGAAACTATATATAGGATTCTAACTAAATGGTGTGCAGCGAATAATAATGACATGTAATTATTCAGAACAAGGAGGAATGAATAATAATTGAAGTTGAACCGAACCAATTACCGATCCATTGCTATTAAGGGACCACCGAGAAAAACTGGTAACTCCTACTATATCAGGTATTTTAGAACAATTATAAAAGGACTTTTTTTTGCAAAAAGGCACCCTAAGGTTAGAGATGAAATATCATTGTTAGGGATCGCATAGTTATTAGAAAGATTAGTAGCAAATTCGATTACACAGAGGTTTGAAAATTATATACACTTTGCTGAGTTTTGATCGGTTTCGCTCGTAAATGGAGAATAATTACGATTTTTATAAGATCGTTATTTAAATAACTGTGGATAAATTACTTGAATCTTGACAATTTCTTTTTGACTATAATTTCTTTAAAAGAAAAGTCTATAAACGAAGGAATTAATTAATAAAACTGAACAAGATTTCGATGAATTCATGCGTGAGTTGGGACTTGAAGTTAAAAGAGTAAAAAGAGATTTAGGTAAAGTAGCGTCTCATCAAAAAGATAACGAACTTAAAATAAATACGTTATGCAAGCATGTTTAGATGGAATAGCTAAAGAATGTTGGAATTTGGTTAAAGAAGATGATCACTTTTGTCATGTTAAAGATAAATTACTAAATAGAAACATCACGCTAAGATAACTACACCCTCCTTCTCAGGCGTGACGTAGTTTCTGGACGACCCCTTACGCGATTAAAGTAATAAATAAAGCTAAAGACTTGATTCCATCATCTACAGAAAATGAAATTATTTTAAAAATTGCAAGACATTTGGATGATGATATTCAAACTGTTATAATAATCAGAGGAATTAAAAAAATAAATGATTTATTAGACTTATTAGAAAAATTTGATAAACTAGGTCCAGTTAATTCTGAGAGAAATTTTTAAAATAGAAACTCCGGCAATTGTCAAAGCAATTCATCGAGTTATTCTAACAATTATAATCGTTAACAAAATAATTAAATAATTATTACCAACAAAATCAAAATCGTTACAAAGAAAATTCAAATTATAATAAAAATTAAAATCATTATCAAGGTAACAATTCATATCAACGACTTCGGAAAACTAGTAAACATCGGATTTGTAAACACAAGTTTGCTTAATACAAATCCTAGGTCAATGACATTAATTAGCAAAGCAAAAGAAATGATTCCATCTGATATGCAAGAAGAACTTTTAGAAGAACAAATAATTGATATTCATGATCATTTAGAAAAGTGTCCAGTAATAGAATTTGAACTTAGAACTTAGAACTTTTAGAAGAACAAATAATTGATATTCATGATCATTTAGGAAAGTGTCCAGTAATAGAATTTGAAATTGTTAATAAAAAAGTAAAAGCACTTGTAGATACGGATAGTCAAGTAACATGTATATCTGACAGTTTCTATAGTGAAAATATTGAACAATTTAAAAAATGTAATAAACTACCAATTATAGGTGCAACCGGAGCACGTCCAATCAAATTAAATCTTCAAATTTTTGCAAATTTCAGAATGTGGCTATGCAGGTCAATATGTATTTATAATTGTTTCTAAATTAAATTGCAATTGTATAATTGGTGAAGATATGTTAAAAGTATCCAAAACTAAAATTGATTTTAAGACTAATATCATTCAAGTAATGAGGGATGGAGAAGATGTAACAATGGAAATTCTAAAAGAAAGCATAAATAAAATTATAAAAATTAAAAATTAATCGAGGTCATTGTAATGATTAACATTATCACCTCAGAAATATTAAAATTTGCGTGGTAAATATATAAAATATGCAGGGGGAAAAAAATCGGGAAGTCAATGCACTTACCTATAACAGCGAAACTTCCTGTGAAGAATACTAGAAGGAGGAACCCTGAAGCGATGAGGCCGATTGTGTGCGAGCCCATCTGTAACAAGAGAAGCGTTGCAGGTTAATTACAGTGTTGGAGGAAGATTCTTATGTACATCGACCTGCCACGACCTGCCATTGTCTCTATCGCTCCCGTCTCGTTCGTTTTGCGTGAACGCCTGCAAATGCCCGCACACACACACGTACACTACATTTCTATATAAATAGACAAGAAGGCATACAGACACAGTATAGCGGAAGCGCATAAACAGGACTAACTTATTACGACCTTGGGTTCAGTTCCCAAGGTATTTTCGCAGTGGACGCCAAATGCTAATCACTAATCCAAACACGGAAGAGAAGATTTTTCCTTTAATTGCAAGCACATCATTGCAATAGGATAATCCTCATTATTTACACATATATGATGATGTAAGATATATATTCTGCACTTGAGAAAAATTTCCCTCAATTTTATAGTCATAGTGTTGGAGTATGACTGTAATTAATAATCGTATTTAATTATAATTACGACTTCTTGGTGTTTCTAATTATTTTTAATTATTTTGTAAACTATTTAATGGTACTTTGATATTTACTTATCAGTTGTTTCTCTTTAACTATGCGGGATGCTCTTGACAATGCCCTCATGTTTCTGCTCCACTATTCTAAAAGGTTGATTAGTTTATCTTCACATTGAGGAAAGGTGAAGTTTTTAACAGGTTGACAATAACATGCTGATGATTGACAATCACTGACACTTTTTGGGTTAATTGCTGCAAAATAGTTTACGAAAGGTGAAGCTTTAGGAAGTTGACAACAACATGTTGATGATCGAAAGAATCCGAAATTAATTATTGAACTATTTTTTTTTGTTTAAGAAAGATCTCATTCCTTTTGGAATTCAATATTCCTTATTTAAATTGAACTAAAGAAATAAGAAAATAGAAAGTGTTCCTAAGCTATTCGAAGTAAAAATCTAGACTTAAAAACAATTTAGTAATTTAAAATTTAATTTAATTAAAAACAAGTATTGTTATTTACCATATTTTTTGGGACGTAGCAATAACATAACCATTAGAATATTACTGGTCTTATTCAGAGACGTAACACTGTGTACTAAAATTAAATTTAAATTTGTGCCACAAATGTTACAATAGACATTATAATAAATTTTAATTAATTATCAACGACATCTTATGTAAAAGACGTCTTTTGGAGCTTTAGACAGAAGATGTCTCTATGTCTTTTGAACGGACATAGAAGTCTGAAGAATGGCCTGTAGACGTTCTAAAGACGTGCCATGTCCCAGTGTCACTGATGAATCATCGGGTTCGTTTGATCCTTTCGAATTAATTTCCTGCGGTTTCAGCAAAGTCAACTTCAGAGCGGTGAACCGTGGTAAAATGTATTTCTAAACTATCGCCTTACGTGAGAAATAGTCGCAAATATTTTTTTACAAACTGTCTTCTAATTTTCTAAGAAAATATCCGAATGACTCGAAATTCGAGATGAACAATTAAATTATCCGATTTATCAGATCATTTAAATTCACGTGTTGTTCGTACAGTCAATTTCTAAATGGCTAGCCTAGCCTTCTAATTCCGCTTCACATACAATTTACCATTTGTAATTTTTTTTTTACAATTTGTTACGCATTTTCTAAGTGTGGAAATTCCATCAAATTTCTGCCATGGTTAGTAACGAGTTAAGAAATGTCACGTAAAGAAAAAAAGGTTCTTTCCATCAAATATTTGTCATGGCATTTAAACTCTTGAGAAATGTGACGAGCATCAAAAGATTTTTGAAATATTTAGAATAGTTGGCGTTTACCTCATTAGAGGATCAAGACTGTGTCATCGTTTTACCACATATTCACTGGAGGATAAAAGAATCTTGTTCGCTACTATATTTTCATTTAATGTCCTGAATTCATAAATCTCTGCTACGGAATTATTGTCCATGATAAATATCAAAATTCCAAGAATTGTGTCCGGTAATAAGGAGCCTTTCTATCGCTCCATGTTCTTAATTCTTCAATCGGTTATATACTGCACCCATTTATTTTGCTTGTAAACATATTCACAATCTGCAATCTCAAAATGAGTATCCAGGATTTTTTATCCTGTCAAAAAAATTTGCGAGTCGAATCTCAAGGTTAAATTCTAGCCAAATAATTAAGTTAACTAAAAATTAGATTATGAGAACATTCTGAAAATACCATATACGGATATTCTAGGAACACGATAGTTTTAAGTTTCTTTGAGGATAAAAAAAGTGTTACAAACTTCAAATAATATTTGTTAATTATTTATGCTTCCATTGTAATTATGTTATGGTTTTCAAATTAAACCAAGGGAGCTTGGGCAATAAAATAAGTAAGTAAATAAATAGACGAATCACTATAGAGTAATGACTGTAATAAAATAAATTTAATGGAGTTATTACACTGGAATTATTATACTGAAATTACCTTTTATGAGTTCATTAACCCGAGCTTTTATATACACACATCCTTTAAAAACAACCTTTGCTTAAAATTGAATTGCAAGGACGAAACTACTGCTTAACCGGTTATCAAGGAAGTTGTGTGAACTAACAAGTATATCATGAAGTTATAGAACATACACATCCATGTCGCTTATCCTCAAACTATTTTTGCTCTCGTTTTACAAAGTGGCGCTTCCTGGTTTCTTCGCTACTCTTTCTATCCTACCCTTCTACTTTTCTTTTTCTTTTTTTTCAAATCATTTTTTTTTCTTTTTTTTCTCAATTTCAAACTAACAAGTTTTTCATGGACCAAATCGATATACTGAAGATTTCCAGTTCGACTCGCATAAAATCCTGTATAATTACACGTTAGGCAGACATTTTATTTCAATATTATTTTCACAAACTACGATAAGGACTCGTTTATGAGTTATTTTATAGTATCGATCACATTTCATTTATGGAAATGATAATAACTGTGAAATGCATTAATTAGTAATTGGAAATAATTTAAGTGTTGATTTTCATAAATGTCTCCTTGGGAAACAACTTGAGGATTTTTTTTTAATGTGAATACTCGTCGAGACATTCATGTTTTGCAACTGGAGGAAAGTAATAAAAGGAGTAAATACTTTAATCCGATCTTCTGTAATACTTTAGTTTATAGACAAATGTATATACGGAACCAATACTATGGCTTTGGGTTTTTTTTTCCTTTTTTTGAATAGTTAATGTCATTACTTACGCTCAATATATATTTTCTGCTGGTTCACTGCTCTTTCTTTTCAGAGATGGTACATTCAAGATAAAGAGGAAATCATCGTTCATGAGTAGAAAAACATATACGCTGCGGCTATGATTTTCTCTCGCTTTTTCTTTTTTTCACTGTTCATACATTATTCTTACTATGCACATTCTATACATCTTATCTTCGCCTCTTCCTCTTCTATCCCACTTTTATGTTATTAATTTATTTACACAAAGATGTCTTGCTTGAACAATATATACTTTTCAGTAAAGAAGTTCGAAAATAATTTTGTTTACCATCTTCTTACAATTAGAGATAGTTTGAAACAAATCAAAAAAATGGAAACTGAGGAACAAAAGCAATCATTTCTCAGACTGTAAAATAATTCTAATATTGATGGAGGTCCAGTGAAGAAGAGGTCGATAAATAATCTCGTGCAAGATCCATTGCTAATTACAACCCAGTTGTATTTTTAAATAGATTCAGAATATTCGAACAAGTTTTCTGGTATATTATTTCTCATACTGTTAATCGTCGAGTGTGTATAAGAAACCAAAAAAAGATCTTACACAAGATTGTTTCCCTATGCTCTTGAGAAAGTACGTTTTATCCGTGAGCTTGCACTAAGCCATCTTTGATTACGTTAACGCCTTCTTCCGTTGCGCACTTTTTTTTCTAAATCACCTCTTCCTTACTCCATTAGATTTCCAAGATATTTTCCAACTCCAGGAATTTGTCAAATAAGAAAAAACTCGCCTCTTCAAAGAATTACTTTTTAATTTAAATAATTTTTCCAGCTAAATATTTTGTTAACAGAGAAAATTGTTACGTACGCTTTTTAAAGTGAACATGCTAGCGAACTGCTAGCATGGCTCGATTAATTAAAACAACCTTCAAGAATTTCGCATATGCACAAAAGAAACAGGGAGGAAGTTCATCCTTTATTTTCACGGTGGGAACGCGGATCCCCGACAATTTTTCCTAGCAATAGATTCATGAGAAGTTGATGATTCCTCTCCTGGTAGTTTTGCTATTTTTCTCTAATAAACCCGCAAGGAATATAATACAAAGAGTGAAATTGCCTATAGTTTTCTATTCCGACAAAAGTTCCTCACGATTTGTGATGAATCCCGTCCGTAGAATCGTGAAGATGCGACACTGCATGCATTTCCGCTGGGATGAAACAGGAATATGCTACCTTAATTGAAGTGGCCCTTTCTCCCGTGTGAGAGAGATGGTACTATATTTTATGCTGAGCCACTACATTTAAGGTAGCATATTCCTCTTTTATCCAAGGAATATAAACCCGATGGAAACGCACGTACTTCAGGTAGAAGATAGAATCTAATCCATTATTCATCAGCCGGAACACAAATGAAAGGATATCCTACCTTAAGCCCTATTTGTTCGTTAGAATCTTTGCGTTCACTGTTCGTCATGGCGTATATACAACTTTGACGACGAAATTGACTTCCCTTTGGTTCTCTAGTTACAGATCATTGCTGGAATAAATTGGTCAGATTGGCTCCTGGACTTTATATTAATTGTTTACCTAATACTCGCCATCCTTCTTTGAGCATTGGAATTTACTGATGAAAAGTTTGCTAAAGATGTATTTACTGATGAAGCATTTACTAACAAGTATTTTCTAAAGAAGTGCTTACTAAAAACGTAGAGTCTCCAAAATTTCGGAGCACTCGCAAAAAATAGTGGAATCATCATTTGAAAGTTTCGGAAAGGTTCTTTTCTAACCGACCTTTTTTGGAATCTTCATTTTGAAAGGAAGCTTCCTGGGACTCATTCGCACTACTGCAGACTCTCACGATACGCGTAAATGAGGGTGTAAATATTAGGCTCAGTAAACTACAAGGCTGCTCACTTTCATCGGATTACAACTTTGCGTCACAGACTTGCACTGTACTTAGCAAATTGAGGTTCTCTTGCCTCTCTTACAACACGTGGTAGATTACAGACGAGCTATTCTAATCCCGGAGCAGGAGGCTATTCTTAAAATCGATCAAGACTTTACGACATTCTTCAAATGTTTCTAATGAATGGTATAAACTACTCGAAGTCGTGCACGGAACTCAGTTTAAGAATTAGCACCCCAGGGAATCGAAAGTTCGGGATCTAATGTTATGACAGTAAAGCGTGCTTCCTTGAGTAATTCGAAAGGTTGCTTTTCACAGTCCACATGGTGAGAAATTGGTAGAAAAAAAAGGAACACATGGTTCGAAAAAAATAGTAAAAAATAATGGAGGAAGTATTTTAGCCGGGAAGTCGATGACTCCTCCCTCACTTTGGAGAAGTAAATCAGTTTCGTCATTTAGGTTATTGGTCCAGTTATAATGGACGAGAGTTGAATGTAATGGACAGAAAAGTCAGGAAGAGTGATGGGACTCGTACGGAGAGTAGATGCAAGATTCGAGGATAATTGGAAGGACAGTGAAGTCGCCTGACATGTTGGTGTAGTTGGTGATAAGTTATGGAGTAGAGTTATAAGGGTGGAGAAAGATAAGGAAGATTAACAAGTACGCATGCAAGGTTTCTAAGATGGACAACGTTGATGAACTAGAAATAAGGTGAAATAAATTCTCAAGGTGTATGTCCAGGAACGATTTAGAATACTAGAGAAATCCAAGAGTAGAGGAAGAGAAACAAGAATAAAATCATGTTTTGGTAACATCTCAAAAATCCGTTACCATCATCTCGAAAATCTACAATTTTCAAAAACCTTTCAAAACCCTTTTCTAAACATTTCTATAATTTTCTAACTATTTCTAACTATTTCTAACTATTGAAAAAATAAGAAAAGATACTCCCCTTCTCTACTATAATAACTATTCACTAGTCCATAAAAAAAGGAAATTTATCGATAATTTTTCCACTTGAAAATAGCCATCACATATTCTACAGCTTACAACCTGTTGCAAACTATCGAGAGGAAAGTCGCGTGTTATGGAGGAATTTTTCCCTTCGAGACTTAACCGTAACCTGACTCTCAGGAGATGAACCACATTACGATGTAATTATAGGCAATAGACCTAAGTTCTTGATCTTCAAGGCAAAATGAGTGAGAGTTGTTGTTGTTGAGTACTTTCCAAGGACCTCTTTGTTTAAAGCCTTCTTTGTGGAAAAGATGAAAAAAAAGTTTTTCCTTTCTTAGACGTGTTCATACAAAAACGCAAATATGAATGCATCTCTTGCTTGTGCAAGTCACTTTTTTGGACTCGCTTTATTGCTACGCAGAAACAATAGCGTTCAGCAGGATATAAATTTTATGATTTTTTTTTCATTTTAGGATAACATTAATTCAGAATTAAAATTTAGAATCAATGTAGAAAAACAATTTCATTGATCTTGAAGGTGATTGACAATTTTGTCGTTATTTATTTTGTAGAAAACGAAATAGCATCAGTTGGTATCGAAAAGGATCAGATGATGTCTAAAAACAAGTTTTAAAAATATTGTATCGAAAAGCTGATTCGAAAGCATCAGTATCGATATCTATTTGGTAACCGTTTGGAATTTACTTTTAATGATGATCCATTAGGATTTCTTCTTTAATCGATATTCGGACATGGGTTTGATAAAAAAAATTAAATTTTTGTCTGGTTAAGCTTTAACATATTCGTGACAAGACTCTTCACCATTGGTCACGAGCGTTCAGAAATGAAAATCAAGACAAGGAGAATTCGTGTCCCCGAACAGTTTATCTGAACAGTGTAACAGGGGTAGGGCACTTTACCGAAGGTCAGTTCTGGGGACACCAGAGAGCGTACTTCGAATGCGCTTGTAAAGATCGAGTGTAACGACTTCTCTCCCATGCAGTGTACAGTGATACTGACACCAAAGAGAAAACTGGTTTCAGTTAAAGAAAAATTAGTAACGAGGACTTCATGCTAACGTACTCTTCTTCTTCTTCTTCTTCTTCTTCTTCTTCTTCTTCTTCCTTGCGATTTTCCCTACTATTCCTGCGGTTATACACACATTAACATACAACGTATTTACATGTTTGTCTATTTGGTTCAATGTTGATTTTTCCATCTCATTTACGTACAAAAGTATATATAATAAAACTTTTGAGAAAAACTTCCTTAACTTTTTAACTCTTCTTTCTATTGCGTTAAAATTTCTTTTTCTTTTTTAAATCGTGTTTGAATATAGTGGCGAAGATAAATTCTTGAAAAATGATAAAATTAATGAAATAACAGATTTTAAATGATAAATCTGGTACTAATTCTGGTGTAAAATTAATACCAGAAGGGATTAAAATAATCTGCAACAGTTTAATCCCTATAGGATTAAATTAACACCAGGAAGGATTAAAATAATTCATTTTGGTGTTATTTTTGACTATGAATGAAATTTGACTTCGAATCAAACACCAAGTCAACGATTTGTCAAAATTCGACGAATTTAGCTTCACGAGGGACAATAGACAGTTTGTAACTTACTTACTAACTAACAAACTTACTAACTTTCTAACTAACTTACTAACTTTCTACCTAACATACAAACTAACTTACTACCTTACTAAGCTACTTACTGACTAACTTACTAACTAGCTGGCTCATTTACAAACGTAATTACTAATAAACTTATTAACTTACTTAACTCTGAGGCGCATGATTATTCCCCAAATGTCATTTGACCGAATTGCATTTAACCGAACTGTTATTTTAACGAAATGTCACTTTTGCGAATCGCCATTTTTACTAATTGCCACTTTTGCGAAAAGTAATTTTTGTGAAATATCATTTTTACGAATTGGCATTTTTACGAAACGTTATTGTTCTGAAATGTCAGTTTTGCGATATATCATTTTTACGAATCGCCATTTTTACGAATTGTCACTTTTTCGTATTGTCATTTTTACGAAATGTCACTTTTGCAAAATATCATTTTTACGAATTGTCATTTTTACGAAATGTTATTGTTCCAAAATGTCAGTTTTGCGAAATACCATTTTTACGAATTGTTATTTTTACGAATTGTCACTTTTTCGTATTGTCATTTTTACGAAATGTCACTTTTGCGAAATATCATTTTTACGAATTGTCATGTTTACGAATTGTAATTTTTACAAACCGCCATTTTTACGAATTGTCATTTTTACGAAATGTCAGTTTTGCAAATCGTCATTTTTACGAATTGGCACTTTTGCGAAATATCATTTTTACGAATTGTAATTTTTACAAATCGCCAATTTTACGAATTGAAATTTGTACAAATCGACATTTTTACGAATTGTCATTTTTACGAAATGTCAGTTTTGCAAATCGTCATTTTTACGAATTTTCACTTTTGCGAAAAGTCATTCGATTCAATTCGATAAAATGGCAGTTCGTATAGATGACAATTCGAAAAAATGACTTCGCAAAAGTGACAATTCGTAAAAATGTCGATTCGCAAAAATGACTTTTCGCAAAAGTGACAATTTGTAAAAATGGTGATTCGTAAAAATGATATTTCGCAAAAGTGACAATTTGAAAAAATTGAATTTTACGATTCGTAAAAATTGCAGTTTGTAAAAATGACAATTCGTAAAAATGATATTTCGCAAAAGTGATAATTCGTAAAAATTTCGATTTACAAAAATGACAATTCGAAAAAATGCCATTTCGGAACAATAACGTTTCGTAAAAAATGACAATTCGTAAAAATGATATTTCACAAAAATTACTTTTCGTAAAAGTGTCAATTCGTAAAAATGGCGATTCGCAAAAGTGCCATTTCGTTAAAATAACATTTCGGATAAATGCAATTCGGTAAAATGACAGTTCGGTCAAGTGACATTCAGGGAATAATCATGCGCCTCCTACCTTCCTAACTTACAAACTAACTTAGTACCTTACTAAGTAACTTATTGACTAACTTACTAACAAACTAGCTAACTAACTTACAAAATTAATTACTAATTAACTTACTAACTTACTCAACTATGTTACTCAGTAACTCACTAACTAACATTCTAACTAACTTACCAACTAACTTAGTAAGGTAGTAATTAAGTATGGTAGTTAGTAAGTTTGTTCGTAACTAACTTAACTAGTTAGTTAGTAATTAAGTTAAGTAAGTTATTCATTTAGTAACTAAGTTAAGTAAGTAAGTAAGTAAGTTTCTAACTAACTTACTAAATAACTAACTTTCTAACTTACTAAAAAACTAACTCGTTTACAAACTAACTTATTATCTAACTTACTAACAATTTTACTAAGTTACTTACTGACTAACTTACTAACTAATTTACGAACTTACTAACTAGCTAACTACCTTTCTAAGTAACTTGCAAACTTAATTACTAATTATCTTACTAACTACTTTCCTAACTTACTACCTTACTGAGTAACTTACTAACAAACAAACAAACTAACTAACTTACTAACTTATTAACCTATTAACTTAATAACTAACTTACTAACTAACTTAGTAACGTAGTAATTAACTAAGTTAGTAAGTAAGTTTGTTCATAATTATGTTAACTAGTTAGTTAGTTAGTTAGTAAGTTGGTTAGTTAGTAAGGAAGTTAGTTAATTAGTAAGTTAGTCAGTAAGTTACTAAGTAAGGTAGTTAGTAAATTAGTTGGTAAGTTAGTTAGTAAGTTAATTAGTGATTAAGTTTGTAAGTTAGTTAGTTATTAAGTAATTAAGTTAGTTAGTAAGTTCGTAACTAAGTTAATTAGTTAGTTTGTTAGTTAGTTTGTTAGTTAGGTAGTTATTAATAATCGTTGACTTGATTTCGATTTGAAGTAAAATTTCACTCATAGTAAAAAATAACACCAAAATAGATCATATTTTAATCCTTTTACTTCCTCATAGAGGAAGTATTGTAATACCGAAATTTTTCGAGTCCGATTTTTTGACATATCTTTATGTTATTTGACCTCAGGAGTTCAAAAATGACATTTTTATAAAATGTTATTCCGTATGTGTGTGTGTGTGTGTGTGTAAACATCACATTTTCATAAATATCTCGAAATCATGAAGAGCTTTTGGGTTGAATTTTTTTTAAAATTGTAGATCTCACCTGCGGACATAAAATGAGAGTACTTTGAGATAGATTAATGAAGTTTAACTAAATTTTTTTTTGGATTTTTAATTTTGCAAAAAAACGTTTTTTGCCTATAACTTTAAAAAAATGTTAGGACACCTATAAATATTTTTCCATAATTTTGTAGAGTTTTTTTAGACGCATCTTTTGAGTCCTAATTGAACATTTTTCGTCCATATTAACCGGAGATATTAAACTTTTAAAAATTCAAAATTTTGGAGAATAAGACTTTTTTAAAAATTTTGTTGAAAAATGTAGAAATAATCTTAAAATTATCGTTACCGACTTGTAGAGCTTCAAAAAACGCTTCGATTGACCTATTTTTGAACCTAATTCCGATAATAAATTTCGAAATTATTGGTATTTTAAAAACCAAAAATTGTGGAAAATGACATTTTCTTAACTTTTTTGTTTAACTATTAAATTATTGTAACTATCTTGTAGGGTATTTAAAAATAAATTGATTGACCCAAAATTCAATCACTTTTACAATATTTATAAAAAGTTATTCATATATTTCTATTATTTTTATCTCTATGAGGAAGTAAAGTGTTCATGAAATGAGCACCAAAATTATACAAAAAAATATACAACTTGGCAGAGGTTTTTTCTGTTAATTTAATCTACAACACTTTTTTATTACCACAAAATTTACTATAAACCTAACAATATCAAAGAATATTCCCTAACAGATTTTGAATATTCAGAATATTCTACGAAAGTCCTATCATCCGGAACTATAGGTTCCGCATAATTATATAGATATAGGATTGTTAAAAATATCATTGATATGTTTGTAAAACGGTATTTTTGACAAGAATAATATTAAGTCGGATTTAATGGAAATTTAGAATCGTGCATAGTTTTGAGATAAAGTCAAACGAGATATAACTGTAATGTGGAGAAAAGGAGTGACAAAATGATGTGGGGTTTATAACGACATTCTAAAGATATCAATTTCATCGTAGAAGCCGCACCAACCGAAAATAAGAGAAAAACTGCAGCAAAGTGATAGGTTGTTTCTCGCTTGTATAGCCTGTAATTCTTCTTTTGCTCTCGTTGCGATCATTTACAATCTGAACTACTTTTTAAAAAGTAGGTATTTAAAATTATTTCCAAAGGATTTTCAAAAATTTTTAATCAACGAATCTATTTCTTATGGCAACGATAATCAGGGTCCGTAAAGGATATTCGGAAATTATAATATCCCGTAGCATACTGCAAAACTCACTGAAAAATCTTAAAAGTTACTTTCTGGCCTAAATCTTAATTTTAATCTAAATGCCTTAATCTTAAACTTAATATAAGATGTTCTGAGTAACCAGTTTTATAACATGTTTTATGTAACTTTGTAGTCACTTTTAAGATACTTCCCCCACAGTATCTAAACTTTTACAGCAACATTGACAACATTGCATTTCCTCAATATTATGAAACTTGAAGCATATTGTCAATGTTGCTGCAAGTTTAGATGCTATTTGGGTTCAGTTTTACAGAGCATTTGTTTACAATATCCTCATATATTGTAAACGATCTTGTTGTAAACGATCTTGTCCTGAACCTGATTTTTGAATTAAGTTCACGTACAAAATTTACCATCAGAAAGAAATTTCCTTTCCTAAAAATTTTTTTTCGAATATTTAAATATTTAAACTTAAAGTAAATAAAAGACGATAAGATCTAAAGAGAGAGTGAGAGAGAGAAGAGTTTGGTTTTGTATTTAATAGATTAGTCACTTGGATAGGTAACAGAACTGTATCGTAAAATCTCATTGTTCTGTTGTCTAGTGGTTTGTTATTGTTATGCCGCGCTGCACTTTACGCTGAGTAACACTTTTATCGGAACGAATTGTAAGGGATGGCACTGCCAGATGCTTGTCTTTGACCTGCCGCCAAATACGAAAACCAAAGGAAAACCTAGAAACTCACTCTGAACTGAATTGCATTGAACTGTATATAAGTGTCTCTGCCCTCGAGTGATGGCATTATTTATGAGAAACAAGTACCACTCTCTTACACTCCTGGGGTGTGATTTTAAAACTAGATCACTTCTCACACGATTCTTTCTATTTTCATACAGAAAAAATTAAACTCTTGCAAACAATTTTTACTTTTTGGTACAGTAAGAATTATTAACCTTAAATACTCTTCATAATAATTACCTTTATAAATACCCTAAGTGCCCTTAATACCCCAAGTGCCCTTAATACCCTAAGTACCCTTAATACCATAAACACCCTTAATTACCATTAGTTACCCTTAATTCCACATTGGGGCATCCTAACTACCCCAATCGGATTAGGACCCTAACATACCTTGCAGTAAAAAGTAAATTGAATATTTTCAAACTAAAATACAGATTTGCAAAAAAGTATTTCCTGACACTTGAAGCAATTTCGAGAATATACTTGAAATTATTTCCTTTAATACCAGAAGTCAATGACTAATATAAATGAGCCCTTGACATTGCAAACCCGTTTACCGTGTTCAGTGCACTTCTATAAAGACTGGTTGTGACGTAAAGATCATATGGCATAAAGACTTCCTTGGATGGGGAACTGCTTTTACCGTACACGTAATACTGAAAGTCAGCTTATGACTAGAGAAAAATAACGCAAAATCATGCATCATTCTAGTCGGGAATGAATGACTCTAAACAATGAGAACTATATCGTTACAAACTGTTATACTTAATGTCAAGGTAGTTGTGCTGCTGTTAACCTTTGCATACTACTTTCGCAGTTCATTTTTTTCCCCTCGCTGTCTTATGATATAATACAGTTGCTTTCTTATCCATACCAAGGTTGCTACTTGCTACAAAAATTTAATTTTAATTTTACGAAACTAAATGTCTTTTGATTCTCCTAAATTCTGAAAAATACGTTCAAAAGAGGGTAATTTCTTCTATTGGAGAAAAAGTCGATGAAAAAGAATGAGTTTTTAGTACATAGTATTCGTTTATTCTTGTAGAGAAAAAAAAATGAGTGAATTTTTAAAGAATTGAAGAAATGAACATTTCCTATACATTGTCGATTTTTAAGATGTGACATGTAATCTTTGTTGATGTCCTCTGCGGAAGAAGATTTAACCATGGGATCCTTTTTGTTCGCTTCGTCTGCATGTCCCATGCACTAGTAGGTCTACAGGACTAGCACGATCCGCGTGCAATGTCGTGTCTGATCAAAGCTAAGGTCAAGGGTTCATCATCTCCTCCCACTGATTCTACGACCTCAACAAAGCTTCGAACTCTGCTAACAATAAGGAATGCGCCATGTTCATGCGACTTTGGTTTAGGTTTAAAGCACTGTTACGATGATATATAAATAATGCATTCAAACGTGCTTTTCAAGAATACGACAGATATTCCATTCTCAAAGAAAACTTATTTGCCTTGCTTTTGTCAGTTGCAATGTACGATCGTTCCATTCATTATTATTGTTATTATATTAACATTTGACAATATGTGGGCATAAAAGATTTTTGCACATTTCAATATTTCACTAGAGAACTCTTGAGAAATGTTTATATGGGACGCATGATTATTCCGCAAATGTCATTTTTCCGAAATGTCATTTTACCGAACTGCACTTTTGCGAATAGTCATTTTTGCAAAATGTCACTTTTGTGAATTGTCATTTTTGCGAAAAGCTATTTTTGCGAATTGTCATTTTTGCGAATAGTTATTTTTACGAATTGTCAATTTTCTGAAAAGTCATTTTTGCGAATCGCTATTTTTACGAATTGTCAATTTTTTGAAAAGTCATTTTTGCGAATTGTCATTTTTACGAAAAGACATTTTTGTGAAATGTCATTTTTGCGAAAATCCATTTTTGCGAAAAGTCATTTTTACGAATTGTCATTTTTGCAAATAGTCATTTTTGCAAATAGTCATTTTTGAGAAAAGTCATTTTTACGAATTGTCACTTTTGTGAATTGTCATTTTTGCGAAAAGCTATTTTTGCGAATTGTCATTTTTGCGAATAGTTATTTTTACGAATTGTCAATTTTCTGAAAAGTCATTTTTGCGAATCGCCATTTTTACGAATTGTCAATTTTTTGAAAAGTCATTTTTGCGAATTGTCATTTTTACGAAAAGACATTTTTGTGAAATGTCATTTTTGCGAAAAGCCATTTTTGCGAAAAGTCATTTTTACGAATTGTCATTTTTGCGAATTGTTATTTTTGCGAAAAGCTATTTTTGCGAATTGTCATTTTTGCGAATCGACATTTTTACGGATTGTCATTTTTGGGAAAATTCCTATAGTAAACTTGTATGCATATATAGATGCACTATAGGAATTTTCGCAAAAATGACTTTTCGGAAATTTGACAATTCGTAAAAATATCGATTCGCAAAAATGACTTTTCGGAAAATTGACAATTCGTAAAAATGGCGATTCGCAAAAATGATAATTCGTAAAAATGTCAATTCGTAAAAATGGCGATTCGCAAAAGTAACAATTCGCAAAAATGACTTTTCGGAAAATTGACAATTCGTAAAAATGGCGATTCGCAAATATGACTTTTCGGAAAATTGACAATTCGTAAAAATAACTTTTCGCAAAAATGACAATTCGCAAAAGTAGCTTTTTGAAAAAATGAGTATTCGTAAAAGTGCAGTTCGGTAAAATGACATTTGGGGTATAATCATGCGCCCCGTTTATATATTTAATGGTATAAAGAAAATTGTGACATTGACAACAGTTTTGGGTAATTAAACAACTTATGGTATTGAAACAATTTATGGTATTGACTGAGGTATAGACCAATTTTGGTATTTCTATTACTGACAATAATTTCTGTTCAAATAACTTAATTCTTGAAGAATTATCATAAAATTATTACCTAAAAATTATTTAATAAATAATTTTACTTAAATATTTTTAAAAAATAATTGAATTTTAAAAGAATTGCGTTTACAATTTTCATAAACAAATGATCTTCAAACGGTTACAATTTAAAATTTTATTTTCAATTTTGAATGAATTTAATTAAAAATTTTAAAGAACATAGATTTTTGCAAATTTTCATAATTCCAATTCATTTAAAAAATAAAATTTATTAAATTTCTAAGCAAAAATTTACATATAAAAATAAAAAAAAATTTCGCAGAAATTCAATTATTTACAAATTTTTTGTGAATTTTTTTGCATTAATTCAATTATTAATTTAAATAATAAAATTCTTTAATATAGAATATATATTAGAAAATAAAAATTTCAAATAATTTCAAAAAAATCAGCAATTAAACTTTCTTAAAAAAATCAATTCCACAGAATTGTTGGTTAAAAATATGAAAAATTCAGGTTTTTAAAGAATTTAATTTGAAACCTATTTGCAAAATTCAATTATTTCTAAAAATTTAAGCTGTAATGCTTTTAATATTCATTTATTATCTATAATTTTAACTAAAATTCATTTTCAAATGAAATTTTTTTAGAAAATTCGACGAGAATTAAATTATAAAAAAAACAAATAAATAATTTATTGAATAATTGAATTTTTCTTAAAATTGAATCCCCATAAAGAATTTTATTGATAAATTTTTAAATTACTGAATTCTTTCGACGAATTTTATTAACTTTTTTTTAGAATAATTACATTTTTTGAGAAATTCGATTAAAATTTATTGTATTAAAAATAATTGAAACTATGTGTTTTGTTATTTATGAAAATAATTGAATTCCTAAGAATTTTATTATTTACAAAAATAATTGAATCCTTGTACAAATTTTATTATTTACGAATAATTGAATGTTTGCGAAGAAATTTATATAAAAATTGATTTAAAAATGGATTTCAGTTAAAATTTTAGATTATAATTGATTTTAAAAAGCATTGAAGAGTAAATTTTTAGAAATAATTGAATTTTGAAAATATTTCAGGTTAAAATTTTTGAAAATTTGAATTTTTCATATTTTTAACTAACAATTCTATCGAATTAATTGCAAAAATTCAATAATTATTCTTCTTAGGAATTCAATTTTATTAACATACATAATCCTTCGAAAGAATTCAATTATGTCAATAAATAACAAAATTATTCCCAAAAATTCAATTCTCTTGATGCATTTTAATAAAATTCTTTGCAAAATTCAATTATTTTCATAAATAACAATATTCATCACAAGAATTCAATTATTTTTAAAAGTAATAAATTTCTTTTTGGAAATTCAATTATTTTTAAAAATTCTAATAAAATTGTTCGCAAAAATTCAATTATTTTCACAAATAATAAAAATTCATTGCTGAATTTCAATTATTTTTAAGACAATAATTTTAATCGAATTTCTCGAAAAAAGTAATTATTCTTAAAAATTTTATTAAAATTCGTCGAAAAAATTCAATTATTTAAAAATTTGTTGATAAAATTCTTCATGAGAATTGAATTTTAAGAAACATTCAATTATTTAATAAATTATTTTATTTTTATATTTGAAGAATTGAATTCTAGTAGAATCTTCTAATAAAAATTGATTTAAAAAAATACTTTCAGTTACAATTTTAGATAATTATAATCGAATATTAAAAGCAATATAGCATAAATTTTTTAAAATAATTTAATTTTGAAATTAATTTTTAAAAAATTTTTTTAATATATTTTTAATAATAATTGAATTTTGACATTAATTTTTTTTTGAAAAAGTTTAATTGAATTTTGTTAATTATCATTTAAAGTTTCTATTTTCTAATATTTATTTAATTGAAAAATTTACGAGTAATTGAAATTTCGTAAAATTGAATATTACAAACAAATGGATTTGAAAATTTGTCAAAGAACTTTTTCGAAAATTATTAAAAATTAATATAGATAATCGATTTAAACAAGAATTTTAGTTAAAAATTCTTGTAAATAATAATTGAATTGTAAATTATTTTATCACTTGGTAATCTGTAATTATTATTATAAAACAAGAAGAAATCGATCACTCCGAATCGAAGACTCGGAGTTATCGATAACTTCATGTTTTATAGAATTATGTTTAGGAAAAATTTAATTTCTAGTTTTAAGAAAAAATTTTCTCTTATTTGACTTTGAAATTTCGCAAATTTCTATAATAAAAATTTTAAAATTGATTAAAAAAAAAAATCTTTTTTTTTGAAAAAAGATTAAAAAGAAAATGAAGAAAAGTGAATTTTGAGAAGAACTGCAGTTTTAAAAGAGGTTTTATTTACTGTTTAGAAGGCTTAAAAGAGGGTTTAAAGTTAACATAAAATAAGTAATTTAAAAATAATTAAATAATTAATTTAACATTTAATAATTTATTTTACTTTTCAACCTGAGAGGATACGTTTAATCAAAAGTAAAAAAAAATGTTATTTTCTAAATTCTTCACTTCTTTAGTTCTTTTTATTGAAGGTCAGCGTAGGTTTCAACTTATCTCCCCCCTATATTCACATGAGATTGAATAGAAGTTGTGAGATGTTATGGTTGGAGAAAAAAATCTGATCAATTTCCAGTATGAAGTTGATTTTGCACGATCACCGCAAGTGATCAGGTTATAAAGAAGAAAAAAAGGAGGAAAAAACAGTGAAGAAAATCAGGAAGGATGCTGCAAGTTGCAATAGACGCAGCCATGTTCTAATTGCCAAGAAGGTACAAGGACGATTGAAGAAACGGACAAGAAGACCAGGAAGTTGCACTTCATAGATCGCGAGGCAAGAAGAGATCTATATAACTGACGATTCGCATACCATCCGTTCTCTCTAGCTTAACTTTCAGTTTTTAATGTTTTAAATTGTGATGAAAAGAAGACGCGCGCAATTCACTGCAAAAATAAAATAAGAAAAATTCTTATAAATCCTGTTAAAATGCTTTAACAGTTTTCTTTTTCACGATGCAGAATTAAAAGAGCAAAAAAAAATTGTAATCGAAGAAAAATCTTTTTAGAGCCTTTCGCAGTTTTCAGGTTTTTGATCCCGTAGTGAACTTTGGCCTAAATTTCCAATTCCCTTGAACTTTAATAGAATCGAAAACTTTTCTTGGACCTGCAATGGCAGGTTTGAAACCTGCCATTGCAGGTCCAAGAAAAGTTTTCGATTCTATTAAAGTTTTGAATTAATTATTTAGATTTTGAAGGTTTGTAGAACACTTAACTTAAAAGTATCAAAAATGCAACGAATTGTTATAAAAAAATCTGGATCAAATAAAAAATTGATCCTAATTTTTGGCATTTATGATCCACTTTAGTATATCAATTTGATACTTTTAAAAAAACTCAAAAATTTAGAGCGACTCTAGGTCTAGTTTTGCAATATTTGGGTCATAGGGGAAACATGTGTTTTGGGTCGAAAGGAAAACAATTGTAGCCGAACAAGAATTGTTTTTGGTCAGAAAAAAAGGAATCTTGACCTTCAAATTAGAGCAAAGGTCATTAGTAAAGAGGCGATCCCCCTCCCCCGCAAATTTAAAGGCCTTTCTCTATAACTCCCTTCTCTTGACCCCCTAATAGCGACGATGCCACAGCTACAAGACCCCCTCTAACTAGACCTCTAGATTGCGACGTTGCTACATCTGTGCAAAAATCTAATGCAACATCGTCTCTAATCCTTATCTTTCTAGGGATTTCTTCTTACTTCCTGTTGTTCGGATATCCTGAGTATTCTAAACGTCCTTGAAGAATTTGATGCCATTTTGTGTTTAATGTTCAAGAAACGTTTTTTAGAAAATTAAACATTTTTAAAATATATTAATTTAGAAGTCATGAAAGGTTTTAGGAACATTCCTCGAATGTATTAAAGTAATCGAAATCCCTGACTTTTCCCTGATTTTTTTTTTTGAAAAATTTTAATTTCAAGTCTCTTGATATTAAATTCAATTTTTAAAATTTTAACCCAATTTTATGAAAGAATTATTCAACTATCGTAATAAATATTAAAATTCATTCCAGAAATTCAATTATTTTCAAAAATTAAAAAAAAAATTCTCTTCAACATTTTAATTATGTATCACTATAAATTATAAATAGCAAAATTCTTCGCCGAACTTCAATTATATTCAGAGATTTTTATAAAATTCATCGTAAAATTCAATTAATTTAAATTTTTTTTCAATTAATTTCAATTAATTAATTTAATTAATTCAATTAATTTCATAAATAACAATATTCATCACAAGAATTCAATTATTATTAAAATTAATAAAATTCTTCGCAGAAAAATTCAATTATTTTCAGGAATTTTTACTAAAATTTATTAAAAAATTCAATTAATGTCAAAAATATTAGTATTCATTGCACAAGAATTCAATTATTTTCAAAAGTAATAAAATTCAATTATTTACAAAAATTCTTCTTAATTCAATAATTGAGTATCCCAATAATTTGTATATCTATTATTTTAATAATATTAAACAAACGAATTCAATGTATTTAAAAATAATTTTGACAAAGTTCGTCACTAATATTCAATTATTTTCTAAAATAATTTATTTTATTTATTTATTTATTTATTTATTTATTTATTTATTTTTTTATTTATTTATTTATTTATTTATTTATTTATTTATTTATTTATTTATTTATTTATTTATTTATTTATTTATTTATTTATTTATTTATTTATTTATTTATTTATTTATTTATTTATTTATTTATAATGAAAATTTCTCAGGAATTCAATTATTATACATAGAATTGCATAAATTTTTTCGAAATAAACCAATTGTTTGAAACTTTTTATAAAATTCTTTGAAATAATTCAATTTTTTTCATTAATTATAAAACTCATTGCAGAATTTCAATTATTTTTAATATAATTTTAATTGAATTTCTAGAAAAATGTAATTTTCCATAAAAATATTATTAAAATTCTGTATGAGAATTCAATTTTGAGAAACATTCAATTATTTACGAATTTCTTTCGAATTTGTTCCCAATAATTCAATTATTTTTATAAGTAATAAAATTATTTTTAGAAATTCAATTATTTTATATTAATTTTAAAAAAATTCTCGTCAAAATTTCAATTATTTTCAAAAGTAACAAAATTCTTTACAAAATTTTAATTATTTACAAAAATTTTTCTGCGTTCAATTATTTTCAATATCTGCTACTTTAACAAAATTTTCCAAAAGAATTCAATTATTAAAAAAAAAATGTTAATAAAATTCTACGCAAACCTTTAGTTATTTTCATAAATAATAAAATTTTTCAAAGGAATTCAATTATTTACAAGGTTTTTTTAAATGTCTTCCCAATAATTCAATTATTTTCATAAATAAAAAAATTTTTTACGGGGATTCAATTATTTTCGTAAATAATAAAATTCTTTTTAAGAATTCAATTTGTTTTATAAATAATAAAACTCATCTCAGAATTTCAATTATTTTTAATACAATTTTAACCGAATTCCTCGAAAAATGTAATTATTCATAAAAATATTATTAAAATTCGTCGAAGGAATTTAATTATTTAAAAATTTATTGATAAAATTCTTTATGAGAATTCAATTTTAAGAAATATTCAATTATTCAATTATTTAGAAAAAATTGAAATAAAATTCCAAGCAAACATTTAATTATTTTCATAAATAATGAATATTTCACATGTATTCAATTATTTACAAAGTTTATGATTTAATTATTTTAATAAATTACAAAATACTCTTTAAAAATTCAATTATTTTCAAAATTTTTTTTTAAATTTTCGTCAAAATTTCAATTATCTTCATAAATAATAAAATTCTTTTCTGAAATTCAATTATTTTTAACAATTTTAATAAAATTCCAAGCAAACATTTTATTATTTTCATAAATAATAAATATTTCACATAAATTCAATTATTTACAATTTTTTTTTTCTAAATTTCTTCCCAATAATTCAATTATTTTCATGAATAATAAATTTTTTTACTATGATTAAATTATTTTCATAAATTGTAAAATACTTTTTAAGAATTCAATTATTTAAAAAAAAATTTTTAATTTCTCGTCAAAATTTCAATTATTTTCATAAATAATAAAATTCTTCTCTGAAATTCAATTATTTTCAACAATTTTAATAAAATTCCAAGCAAACATTTAATTATTTTCATAAATAATAAAACTCATCGCAGAGTTCCAATTATTTTTAATACAATTTTAATCGAATTCTTCGCAATAATAATTATTGTTAAAAATGTTATTCAAATTCGTCGAAAGAATTCAATTATTTGTAAATTTATTGATAAAATTCTTTCAATTTTAGAATTTAATTTTAAAAAACATATTATTCAATAAATTATCTATGATTGTATTTATATAATTGAATTCTTGTGGAATTTTTTAATAAAAATTGATTTAAAAATAAATTTCAGTTAAAGTTTTAGATAATAATTGATTTTTCGAGAAATTACTAATAATTGCAATTTTTTAAAAATAATTGAATTTTGTAAATGTTTCAAATTAAAATCTTTGAAAATTTAAATTATTCACATGATTTTAATTGAAATTTTGCGTAAAATTGAATTGTAAACAAATAAAACAAATAAAAATAAACAAATAAACAAAAAAAAATCTCATAGAAGAAGTTTTTTAAAAATTAATAAAAATAATTGATTTAAAGAAGAATTTTATTTTAAAATTGTAGAAAATAATAATTGGATTGAAATGATTGAAATTAATTTTGAAGAAGTTATAAGTAACAATATTCTTATATTATAATATAAAATAATAATTTTATCACTCGGTCACCTTTATTAATTATTATAGAAGGTGAAGAAAGCGATCACTTAGTGTCGAAGACTCGGAGTGAGCGCTTTCTTCATTTATACCAAACGGTCTTATTTCAATTCTTCATATTTAAATCCAAAATGGAAAAAAAGAAACAAAATAAGAAAATGAAGGATGACAAATTACAAATTAGTGTTTATTATACGAAAGACAAAGAGGAGAATAGAAGTAATTTTGAACGTGGAAGTGAAGAAAGGTATAATTAAAAAATTAGCATTTCAAAAGTACTGGAAGAATTAAATATAAAAGTATAGTGTGTATAACTATTCGGATGTATACTTATAACTCGCATTTGAAATTGGCAGCGCATAATATGCGAAAATTATTATAGTAATAATCGAGAGTGTAGAAATTTTCCAGTCATGTGTATTTAAAAAAAACGCTATAATATGCGCGCACGTTTATGTGTGAATATGAACTCCTGAAAATAAGATCACACATATCATGAAGAGAACCTTTACTATCACTGACGTAATTCGCACGTTTCGCTTTTGCAAGGAATCTGTGGAAATGATATATTCCAAGAAGCAGGAAACGATCGTTCCTTTAGGCTCGAGAATGCCAGTTCTGGAAATCACTTAAACTGACGTAACTTGCGTGAGTCGTGCTAATGGAACATTGGAAGAACATTACTCTGGGAAGCGAACTTTTACAGAGCAGAGAAGGATGCCAATGTCAGACAGTTTCTTGGATGATCGTCAAAGGACCGTTAATGCAATATTTATGCTCGGTTTTCTTGATCTTTTCAACATAAGTTTCCGCCTCACCGAAGCTAGTTAGCTTTTGTTGTAACAGCTGTCTTTATGAAAATGCCCTTATTCGAAGAAAACAGCTGTATACAGGTTATGTTTATTATAAAAGTATTGCAAATAATAAACTTTTTAAAATTATATTATCTTAATTCCAAGCAGCAATGCTCTCGTCCCTTTTTGTAAATATATTTACGATTTTTTTTTTGTAATTAAGACTCTCGAAGGAAAATAGAGAACAATGATTTTTAACAAGAAGAAAAATCTAATCTAGTTTTGCTTTGCTTACTTTAACTCACGTAAATCTTGTAACACGACTTTTGCAGTGTACTTGCATAACGAACTGTGAGAAATCTTTCGATGCTAATAAAGTAAAGCAGAGTCTCTCGTCCCTATCTTAGAACGTTCCCCACGACAACCGCAAACTGAAAGACAAAAGTCTTTTAGTCTCGATCACTCTACTCTTCGCTCTGCTTCTTCTTTTCTTTTTCTTTTTCCTTTTCCATTCTTTCTTATTGGTCCATGCAAATAAAGTATTCGAATAAACTTTCAGCATTCATACGCAGAAAACTATTCCACAAACCAAGGACACTGACAAGCTCGCTTAAAAGTTCGCTTAAAAGCTGACTTAAAAGCAATTCATGAAGAAGAGTTGCCTCAACAGTTGCCTGAAGAATAAGACACAAAAATTGAATAAAGAAAAAGAAATTATTTATCCAACTTCCTTCAGTGGTTCTCTGATTCTCTTCTCTAAGAAAAGAAAAAATATTTATAAAGTACATGACCCATCTCAAGGATTTTCATTCAAAGTATAACACTATTGAACTATTTTAAAATTCAGATCCTTTATCTTTTATATTGAAAAAATAAATCGACGTCGCCCCAATGATTGGCAAAATGTGAAGCAAAATGGCATTGCACATAAATTTTCTCCGCAAACTAACGAAAGCCCCATATAGCAGATGAGGAAAAAAAATTGATTTATTGATATACTTTTCAATTCTCTAGAAATTGTCAATTCAACCAGAGGAATAGTTTATTCTTATTCTGTCATTGCTATATCAAAAGTGAAATAATTGCACAAAATTTTATCGATTCAAGATGGAAACAAGATAATTGAAGGTCTGTATTGAAGGACGTACATAATATTTATAAAGTCGCTTCTATTTTATATATATGTATTGAACGGATAATCGTGATGATGTTAATTCATTTATTCTATTCTACATTTCATTGTATGTCAATAATGTGTTCCAATCAATTTGTTTTTGATTCTATCTTGAAGGTGATTCCTCCTGTTTTCTTTTGTTAAATAAAGGGATTTATAAATAAAGGGATTATGATAAGGTAAACGAATCATGATAGGTACATTTTACAAGTAGATAAATTTTGTTAATAAGTTAATAATTAGATCGTCATTATTAGATCACCACCTATTAGGTGGAAATATTTCATGGAATCCGAATTCAGATTCAATTTTAACTTTGACTTTTTCTATGAAGCTATTAATGACATCAAAGTAAGAATAGATTATCAACTTCGGAAACAGGTAAAAAAAATAGTTTTTTGGTTTTTTGTTCAGTTCCGGAGATCGGAATTCAAACTGAAGAGTCTTGAGTGAAATTTGGGTGACATCTAAATTCACAGCCTTCCGAAAGTGTCTATTTTTGTATTCGCTTTTGTATGTATTTTTTAAATTTATTTTGTAATACACATCATGAATATGAGTGTTGATATAAGGACATAGGAAAAAGTCTTGTCTGTTTTGGTATTTGTTGAAAAATATTGAAAACGATATTGAAAAACCAATTACTCAAAAAATCGGTAGAAATCTAAGGAGGAAGTATTTTCGAGTTTTTAACTAATTCCAAAGACTTATTAAGAATATTATTCGTGAATGTTACTTAAAATAGTGTGATATAACAGTAGAAGTGAAAAAAATATATTAAATACACACTTAAGAAAAATTGTGTATGTTTACCCTGCCGAAAAAGATGGAAGTAATTAGGATCGACCCCTTGAACATTGTATTCGGAATATTATTGTACATCAATATTTAATTATATCTCTTCTTGTGGGAAAGAGATGAGTATAAAACTTAGTCTCAAAACACATTTCTTATTTCTGACACAATTGTCAACTTTACAGTAACCAGAAATATTGCAATTAGACAAAAATCCCGTAATGGAGTGTTTTTGAGTTTTTCTATTAAACCCAAAGACTTATTAACAATATTATTTGTGAATATCACTTAAGTAGGGGTGATTTAACTGACCAAGTTGAAAAAATTAGAATAAATAAAAATTTAGCAATAGTTGTGTATGTCTACCCTGACAAAAAGGGTTGGGGTGAATAGGGTCGATCCCCTGAACATTGTATTCGGAATTGTATATAAATTTTTAATTATATATCTTCTTGTGCGTAAGAGATGAGTATACAACTTAGACTCAAAACACATTTTTTATTTCTGACACAACTGTCAAATTTACAGTAACAAAAAATGATTGGAATTAGACAAAAATCCCGTAATGGAGTGTTTTTGAGTTTTTCTATTAAACCCAAAGACTTATTAACAATATTATTTGTGAATATCACTTAAATAGGGGTGATTTAACTGACGAAGTGGAAAAAATTATAATAAATAGAAAATTAGCACATGTTGTGTATGTCTACCCTGACAGAAATGGTTGGGGTGAATAGCGTCGATCCCCTAGTCAATTCCGAATCGTTCGCCATTATCAAATCGTATTTTTCTTTTCATGATTAATATATGAATTACATAAAGTATTTTCAAAACCTACTTTAAAAATATTGATAAAAGTTCTACTATTGAAAAAGCTATTATTAGTCAATAAACCCGTAGAAGAGTATATTTGAGTTTTCTTACAGATCCCAAAGACTTATTAAAATTATTATTCGTGAATAGTACTTTAACAAGTTTAATTTAATGTCACATGACGATAAAAAATATTAAAAGCACTATTATTAATTTTTGTGTAGGAATACCCTGACAAAAAGAGACGGGGTGCCAGGGTCGACCTCTGAACGCACAATTAGAAGTTCACGAAATTTATAACGTTATAGTAGGGGTCTTGAATTCGATAAAATTATCACTTGGCACGTTATAGACAATGTAGAATCTATTAATTTCAACGCATTAATAACGGTCAGACTTAACCTAAAAAACTTTATTGTGGACTCAACCCAAAAGTTTATAAACAACCTAAAGATGTCCTAAATACTTTCTAAAGATTTTTTCCTTTCGGTTTGACGACGCTTTAAAGGAGTCGTGTCACATCTATCAAAATTTTGTTGGCAAGTTGACAATTTACGGAAAAGAACACGATCGTTTTTTAGCACAGAAAATCAGCAATTTCATGATAATTCTCATGTTTTTTAATGCTAAATTTATTTTGCGTAAAATAATTTGCCGTACATCGATAACCAACCGTTAGTTCTTGAGGTCTGCTCATACGTCACGAACTAACAACATTTTGATAGATGTGTCACTGTACTTTTGAAAACGCCGTCAAACCGGAAGGACAGCATATATGCCTGTACCCTAGTATTATAAACCGGTTTCAGTTGACCCAATACGAAAAATCCGTTCTAACAATAAGTGTAACAATTTTTTTTGGCTAAATATAGATCACTTTCTACAAAAGTCTTCTCTAAGAAATTGTAATAATCGAAGAATTGAAAACTAACTCTGGGAGAATACGTGCCAGTTGTAAATTTCCGCACCTGAAATGAGATTCCACTTGGCAACGAAAAATATGAGAACTTATTTTCTCTAGAATCTCCAGAGTCTCTATAGAGTTAATAAATTCCATCTATAGAAGAAGGAGAGTTTGCTGCGAACGAAACAAATATATATCTATATTAAGAAGGCAATAAAAGAAAACCCGAAGGAGAGAATTCAGAAAATGATTATGAAAAGAAGAATCTTAATTTACCCCTGTTGCAAAAAAGGAATGTAATTCATATCCAGAGTTGCCATTTTAACTTCCACGAACGTGTCGGAAATAAATAGGAAAATTGCATAAAGATATAAACACAAATAATAATCACAGTCAGTTGGTGGTGGTGGTAGTGGTTTGGATTTTTTGTCGATGCGGCCTTGCGTCGGAAATATGATGAGTGCGGAAGACGCCTGTTATCAAACGCAAAGGCGTACTTTTATATCTTACACAGCTGTAGGCTCTGTAATCATCTTGCAGGCGCGGAGGCGCTACTCAATGTCATGACGCCTCTAATGGTAGACTGTTGCGCGCTAAAGCTTAGCATGGCCGCATTGAGTCAGGGTATTGTACTATTCGACACGATCGTATCGTTCGGTCGTTCATTTACCGCGCCAATGACAAGATCGGAGAAAAAGCGTGACTCTATACTTCTACCTTCTCTTTCCCCCAAACCTCGCATCTCCCTTTTGCTCACGCAGTCTTCTTTCTTTATTCCTTCCTTTTTTTTCACCGATCGAGAGGAATGATCGTGTACGACGTACAACGTCGATAACTCTGTCATCGGTTTTTGGTCTTATTTTATCTTCCTGTTAGAACTGCGATACTCCACGCTTGGATAAAAAAGAAAGATCTGTTGATCAAATGCATTCTTTAAACACTTCAATGGTTGCACGTTCGGTAGCAATATTAATCTTTGGAAAAATAGACAAAAACGTTTAACTGCAAAAACTTATTGTATCGGTGGTAATTTTCTTTTATATCAACCTTGCCTTGTTTTGATGACTAACCTAAAAATGTTTTCTTTTCAATTCCCTAGCTTTTTTCTATTTGGCAAAAGTGTACTGCGAAATAAAATGGAAAATATTTTTCAATATTCAGAAATTTAATTCAAGGAAGGAATAATTGGATTTATTTTATTTTATTCATTTTACCAACAGTGACAAAAGTAAATTATTAATAGTGTTTAGTAATAGATTGTAGGAGCTGGTCGGAGAGGGAAAAATGTAACCGCGAACAGCTTGCAGTACCGCAGAACATCGTGGGAGGTGAAGGAGGAGGAGTATTGAGAAGAAGAGGAAGTACTCCGAGTGTTAGTAGTTGAAACAGCGCATTTAGCGAGGCTTCTGCGAAAGACATCACGTTCTCCAACAGAATTCGAGACAATTGCATTAAGCTACGGGAAGAAGAGGTAACATTTATATAGACACGATAGAAGAATAGAAAAGGTACACGCAAAATACTGGAATCGAAGTTCAAAAGAATGTCAATTGTTAATGTGACGATCAAGAATTCAGTAAAGAGGTTATTTATTTATTCTTCTAGAGGCTTTTTTAAAAATAAAAATCGGTATTATCTATAATAATATTCTACTATTGTACATATTCGTTTAAATGTTGGTCGAAAATAAATATTTTTTGAAAGGTAAGCAGTTTTTTTCTATTATAAATGACCTTCAAACAGGCGTGGCCTGGGAATTGTATCTGTCGATCGCAATGTGCGTTCGAAATGTCGATGTTCATGTATCCTGCAGTTCACAATATGATGGCAATTAATTGCGTCAAGTGATCTTCCGTTCAGAGTAATCATTTATATTTTTGCCTTTGGTCCAAATTTCGATAGTCGAAAGTAATGTTAACAAAAATTTGCCATTTAAAAGCGCAGCGAAAAGTTATTTAAAACCACAGAGTAACAAAAACACATAGAGGGGTAAGTTGCCATGCGTCACTTTCTTGTTTTGTCAACTGCCCAACCCTGCAGAGGGTTTTTGTCAATTGCCAACCTTGTAGGGTGAAATTTTCAAAAATATCAATAAGCAAGGTTGGGTAGTTAAAAAATGACACATTTGACAACTCTGCTAGTAAAAAATAGAATAAATTACCCGGTTTCAATAGTAGCGTTTTTCGCTGTCTAAAAATGCAACGCCGATTGATGGAAATCGTCAGTAGTTATAAAAATTCTCCACAGAAAGCATTTGAGTGTAAAGATCTCTCAATGGCTCTAAGCACAATAGATACGCGAACGTGATAGAAAAAGACAAGAATATCTTGCTTAGGGCTAGCAGACAGTAACCCAGTAGTGTACAAACCTAGCAGAAAAACAGCTCGACCAAAAAAAAATATTCTTTACTCTTTCAAACTGATTTTACACTCTAATTACAATATCGAATAAAATCACAGCCCCTTTTAAAAATTGAAATATCCTTTTTCAGTGATATATAAGGTTAGGAAATTTAAGTATCCCACCATAAATGAGGGGGAATTGTAAAATTGTCTACGTAAATTTTCGCCTTGCCTACATTTACCCAGATGAATACCTTCAAAAAGAAAAATAATCGTGTAAAAGAGTATATATACTACAAAAGCAAGCAGCGTAAGTGTTAGTTGAAGAATGCTGGGAAATTCTATGTCGTTAAGGATCTTCTTCTGCCACGTAGAGTCGCCATTAAAATATTCTTACCAGTTTTATGGCAAGGTTAGACCGGCGTTTATCACACTCACAATACCATATACCTCCTTTTCCTATATTCCATAGCGATACTATGCGATTGCACTTTTTCCACTATATTCAGGTTCCACATTATTTCTCGCTGGGGCCTCGCGCAGTTACCGTTTCTCGGTAAGAAAATTGATCATAGAAAACCCATGGGAATCAAATTATATATATAGAACACAAATTTTTAAACTTAGAATATAGTTTATGTAAACTATAAAATTTTCTATCGACAATTTCAATTCTTAGCGACTAATATTAATCGATTTTTGTAACAAATTGCAGGTGAACCTGGAATTTAAATTCTGAATCGAAGAATTCAGAAGATACTTCTGACCTAGTTGTGATTTTGGTCGATATTTGGACGTCCGTTTGGGGTCCATTTGAAGTTTCGCTGATTGGTGGAATTTGGACAACTATATTCTGCTATTAGTAGTTCCAAAAATTCTCCACAGAGCGTTTCGTCGTAACGGACAAGCCAATAAACTTTAGAATAAAGACGTTGGCTCTTGGTTAGGCCTAAAGACATTAAAGACACTAACAAAGAAAGAAGAAGTCATTTAAGAAGACGAAGAAGAAGACTTGTTAGTGACAACTGATGATGGATTATCCCCAACTGAAACAGTGATTGATGCTAAAATACTTGAAAAAAAACCAAAATAAAGAGAATAAAAACTTAACGGACTGTAAAGTCAAGTATCGAAAACAGGCAAAAGGATTTACAAAGATGTTTTAATTCAGAGGATAATTGTTTGATCTTGAAACTTTATTAATAATTTTCTAACTCAACAAAAAAATTTAATTTTTTTCTCGTGCGCCACAGTAAATTCTTTGTATCTCGAAATTCTCGTTAGGTTAAGAAAACTCATTAAGCTTCTTGAAATTCGAGTTATCAAGGTTCTATAGTGTAATTGGAGCGCCTTTAGTTGGCCTCAAGCATCATCTCTGCTATTTTTTCTAATACTGCGGTTATGTTCCATTATTTACTCTTGATATTACAAGTTACAATTAGGAAATGTTATTAACCTTTCTACATTTTGAAATTCAACGCATTCACTCCAATGTTTACTTCCTTGTTTTGCCAATAATTTTGTGAATTTGATTCGACCTTTTCCACTGTGTGCCTATTTTCAGAAAGGAAAAGTCGCGATCTCTTACATGAGAGACCGCGTAACGCATATATGAGTTGGCGGTTGAGGTCGAGCAGTGTGCTTACCCGTTAACGTTAAATAGTTGATTACCGTAATCATCATAGGCAACATCCGAGGGCAAATTACTTTTACAGTTAAATAATTTATAAAATAAGTAATCAAGACGAGTTTTGCGGGAATAAGTTCTTAAAAAACATGTTTCTTTTGTATATACTTGTACAAAATTATATATTATAATTTTTGACACAAGTTTTATTTTTTTAATGTTGAATTTTTTAAATTTAATTTTAACTATAGTGTGACTGTTGCTAAGTGAAAATAAAGTTGATTCTTACCTTAAGTGTTTGTTATGTAGAAAATACCAATTGATCAAGATCTGAAACATAAAATTTGATTCATATATTTCATCTGGTTATGAAAATGTTTTTTATTCAATATAATATTATACAGAAAGATATTTATTTCGAACTTTGATTAAATATGATTTTGGATATTTGTTTTGTTATGAACTATTTATGCCAACGCAGAAGTGATTTTTAATCCGAAACTGAAATGGAATCCTAATCGTAATAATGAGAAAGAAAGGAACAGCAATATACGTTTATCCTTCTCTTACACATTGTTACGATTGCGCTACCGTTTGCGTACCCCATTAAAAATTTATTCCCCCTTGGCCTTTAGATTACGAATTCGAATTAATTATTCAATTAAAAAAATTAATTTCCACAATAAAATTAACAATTAATTGAAATTAGACTTAAAGAAAAGTAAACATTAGGTGTTTACTAAAATAACAACCAATTTTATTTCCCTCGTTTTTTAACATTCAGAGGCCTTTCACTTGGATTCATTTTAAAAGGAATAAATTACAGACTCAAAAGTAAAGTGACAGTAAAATCATGTAATAGCC
The DNA here is from genome assembly GCA_032872505.1 of Leptopilina syphax. NCBI lineage: Eukaryota > Metazoa > Arthropoda > Insecta > Hymenoptera > Figitidae > Leptopilina > Leptopilina syphax. The sequence continues at coordinate 5,131,465 of CM065475.1, forward strand.
ATAATTCAGAAAACACAGAAAACATCAACAACCAGAAAAATTGAGATTATATTGACTTTTGATTACGTCATAAAATGTCAGGCTGAGTTTGCAATTGATAAATAATTCTTAAATTATTTTATGATTTTTTGCCTAATAATTATTTATTTACCTTGATTCTAACCAATTACCAACTAAAGTAATCATTTAGATATAATAAATAATTGTTTATGAACTCGTTTATTATATATTTTAATTTTAACATTAGAGATGAAAGGATAGAAATATCTTCTGTTCTTTTTTAGAAAAAGGCAAACGATATTTCTATCCTTCTGTCTCTCATGTTTCATTCTGCGTAGGGCTATAATTGACAGTCCATTTTGTTCGTGACGATAAGAAAATGTTATTGTAGAAAGACCCTGAGGACTGGTGTTCATAGACAGGAACAAACTGCACTGTCAAAAATAATGGTCGCGTATTAATTTTCATGTATTCAAGATTTTAGTTTTGCAACTTAGTTTTAATATAATAATCAAATAAATGCATTAAATAATTAATTAGTTTCAAATTCATGTATGATATTTAATTCATTAAATTATTATATATTATTAAATTATTTAATTAGTAAAATAAGTATTTTAACATCTAAAAAGTGTCCAAGTTGACACTGTTGGTAACAATGAAAGAAGTCATTGTAGAAAGACCCTAAGCAATACATGAAGTATGTTACGTACCCATCCCTGGTGTTCTTGCGCGGTGCGCCACTAATTTGGCGGTTTTTCCGCAGTGCGAAAAGATTTGTCGAGCGTCATTACTCTTTGTTTGTGTATTCGAATCAGTGTGGTATTATTTGTAAAGTGTAAAGCGATGAAGAATTTAAAAATTGAAAGTCTATTGGAATTATATTCGTTAAGTTAATTAAATCGTCAACAACCGATATTTGATCATTTCTATCCAAGCAAGTGGTCAATATGTCAACCGTCAACAATCGTTTTTGTCAAGTTTCGAGTCGTCGTGACTTTGTTTGCATTCGAGTCAGTGGTTCATAGTGTGTAAAGTGATAAAGATACTTTAAAATTGACAATCTATGGGAATTATATTTTTGTTAAGTAAATCAGATCGCCAAGAATCGATATTGAAACAATTTTATCGGAGAAAGTGGAAAATTCTCAAGTCAACAATGTTTTTTATCCAAGTAAGTGTGGTAAATATTCGAGTCAACTTTTCTTTGTAAATAAATACTGAATTATTTCCTAGAGGTCGCTCATCTTTATACATATTGTTTTATACATGTAATAAATAGATTTTATAAGTGACGCTTTACGTAAAAGTACAAAGTTAGGTTATGTTGGTGACTTTTTAAGTAAAAATTGTTAAAAATTCACAAAGAGGATCAATTTTTAATGTAAACTACTGATATTTACGTATTTATTACATTCAAAATATGCAATAAAAACCTATTTTGCTTTCATTTAGTTAAAAATAAACGTTTCGTTAAAGTATGACTGTCACTACAAACATAACCAAAAATTGTTTACCCTTGAAGTCTATTTTCTTGTGGGTTATTATAAACTTATATTATACGATATTTTATATTATAATATTAATTTTTTATTATAATAATCATTATAATAATTTAATAATGAGACAAAGGCGAGTATAACCACTGAAACTATTTTTACCAAAAAGAAAAATCTAATGGACAGTCAAAACAAAAGTTAGTTCAATTCTTTAATTATTGTTATAATTTCGTATTTTAAAAGAAAAAGATAAATTAAATTGTAAATTAATTTTGGTAGAAGGATAAATAATTTAATTATTAACATTTTGAACAATTAAAAGTTGCATTTGAATAAAAATTACAATTTTCTTTCAATAAAAAACAATTTGGGTAACATAACCTACAACTTAAGAAATATTTCTTATTGAAAGAAAATTTTTATTTTTATTTATTCAAATGGAATTTGAAAATTAATTTTTGGATTTGTTTTTCTTCATCAGAAATTCAAAATACAGAGCGGCCACATGTTAGTAAAGTCAGGGAAATGTCAGGAAACAATTTTTTGTCAGGGAAATAAAAAAAAATTGAGACTTTTCTCGACTTATTTTCAAAAATTGCGACTTTTTCAACTTTTCTTCCAAATATTGGAACAAAATACCACAATTTTAAGCAAAATAGTGCAACTTTTCCTTATTTTTATAATGCGAAAAATAACTATAAACAAATTATTTAAAAATGTTTTTGAATCACTTTTTAACTTTATAAAAAATTTTCAAATATATCTGTATAATAAAAAAATTTTTGAATGGTGGAAATTTTGTAAAATTTAACTGAAAATATTTAATTTATTTTAAGTATTTTGTTACAATTTTTAAAAATCAACTTTTTAAGAATTTTTATTGCAAATTTTGAAAATAATTTTCATGAAAAATCTTTAAAGGTAAATTTAAAAATGAAAATTAGCTTCTAATTTTTTAAAATTCAATATTTTCAATATTTTTAAATACATATTTTGAAAAATGCAAGTACTTACAAAAATAATAACATTTTAGAATTATTTTTAACGTTTTGAAGAAAACAATCATGTTTAAAAGTTTTATTTAAAATTCATCAAAAAATTAATTAGTTTTTTTTTAATTATACAAAAATTCTTTTAAGAAATTCAATTATTTTCGAAAAATTACATTAAAATATTTTTAAAAACTAATTATTAGAATTGTTTTATAATATTTTTTTAAGATTCAATTATTTTCGAACAATGTAAATAAAATTTTATGAAAATATACTTTTTCGACTTATTAAAATTCAAAATTTGAAATTCTTCAAAAATTTCAAATTTTTATTTATATTTTTCAAAAATTCAATTATTTTTAAAAGATTTTACCAAATTGTAATTGTTTGGAAATTTTTCAAAAATTGAAAAACTGTTATTTTTCAAAAATTATTTTAAAATATTTTTAAAAAAATAATTGTAAGAATTTCTTTGTAATTTTTTGAAAATATAGAAATAATAGAATTTCAATTATTTTGAATTCAATTTTAATTAAATTCCTCGAAAAATGTAATGATTTCTTGAAAATTTTATTAAAATTCATCGAAAGAATTTAATGATTTAAAAATTTATTGATAAAATTCTTTATAAAAATTAAATTTTGAGAAACATTCGATTATTCAATAAATTTTCTATTTTTGTATTTAATTGATTGTAAAGTAAGGAAATAAATATTTAATTTCTCGTAGAATTTTCTAATAAGTATTGATTAAAAAATTTCAGTTAAAATTTTAGATAATAATTGAATTTCAGCGTGAATTTTTAGAAATAATTGAATTTTAAAAAGGTTTCAAAGTTGAAATCTTTGAAAATTTTAATTTTTCATACTTTTAACTAAACATTCTGCAGAATTAATTTTTTTCAAAAAGTTTAACTGATTTTTTTTTTACTTCATGCTTTTATTTTCTAATATATAATTAATTGAAGAATTTTTTAACAAACGAAATTTCCCGTAAAATTGAATTGTAAACAAATGAATTTGAAAATTATTAAAGAACTTTTTTTTTTAATTATTAAAAATAATTGATTTGAAGAAAAATTTTAGTTAAAAATTCTAAAAAATAATAATTGAATTGAATTGATGAAAATTGAAACTTGTGACCACCCTGAATATTTTTTATTGGCAGAAAATTTCTATTTTTATTTATTTTATTTTATTTATTTATTTTTATTTTATTTATTTTATTTGTTTCAAATTTCAAATGCGACTTTAAATTGTTTAAAATTGAAATTAAATACTATTTACATTGAAAATTAATTTTAGAATTCGTTTTTCTTCATTAAAAATTAAAAATAGAAAAAATTTCATGTTTTTAATTTCGGTTCCGACTCCTTGTCGGATTCTTCCTTAAACGATTCAAATATATGAGCATTTAAACAATAAGGAAGACCGGCATGTGATCATGAATAAGACCATTAATAAAAAAAAGAATCCGGTTCTTCGTCGGTTTTGGGCAAAGGCCCCTTTTTTGTTGATGACAGCATAGCAGTGGCACACTGTAGCTGACGAAAACGTTCGCGCGTAATTGCTTTATTACCTGACCGCTTAGATGTTGCGTGCAAAAGAAATAAATTCTCTTGTCAGTTTCAAATAACAACATGCTTAAATATTTTTCATCTCCGGGTTTACTGAACTCGCCATATTATAGTAATAATAATAATCTATAAAGACTATAAGAATTTTAACGTAGATAGCAAAATTATGTATACACAGAGAAAGTTGATAAAAAAAAGAACAACAAACAGAAAAAAAAACATAAATAAATAGAATCTTTAAAATAGTTGTGGTGCTTTAAAGTTTTCTTTAAGAGCAACTTAAAACAGTGGTTACGATGTTCATGACAGTATATTCAAGGTCTAACTCTGTTTTTAACGTACAATTTTACTGCAGAATAAATAATATAAGATTATACTTAGGTATACACTTATTAGAATACCTTTACAGGCGGGAGTGTATAATATAAATGCAACAATGCTGCTACATAGATGGAGGTAAGACAACATTTTCCCTTGTCTTGTCCTGTCTCGTGGATTTTAAATAGCAACACAATTATATATTTCAATAAATTTGTTTCTGGGATAAATTATAGGGAAGTAAATGCAATTTCTGATTATCTTCTCATCCTGAATTAACAAAAAAAAAAAAAAATTTTTAGGTTATATTGGACAACATTATGCCTATTGCAGAAATACCTTAAGACCAAGGCAGAATAGATTATTAATTGGAAATTTTCATTAATTTTCATTTTGAAAAATTGAAAAATAATAAACATTGAAAATGAAAACATTGAAAAATAATAAATAATAATCTTAAGAATGAGTTAGAGAAGGACAACAATAAAATGCCGTCCTTTTCTTACACATTCTTAAGATTGTGATTTCGTTTACGTTCGACTGCGCTTGCGTCAGAAAAACTCTCTTATTGGTTGAAAGAACCGCGCTTATTTAAATCGCTTTAAAATAGTAAAATGTTATAAAAACATTATTTAAAATTCTTAACTTTGAAATTAATTACTTTTATGATTAGTTTTTTTTGAAAACAATTGAATTAAACAAAAATTTTAATGAAAAATCTTTAAATGTAAATTTAAAAATGAAAATTAATGAAAATTAGCTTCTAATTTTTTAAAATTCATTATTTTGCAATTAAATATTTCCGAAAATTCAAAAACATAGGTACAAAAAGTAATAACAATAAAATTTTTAACAATTATTTTTAATATTTTGAAGAAAACAATCATGTTCGAAAATTTAATGAAAATTCATCAAAAAATTAATTATTTTTTTTTAAATTATACAAAAATTCTTTTAAGAAATTCAATTATTTTCGAAAAATTACATTAAAGTATATTTTTAAAAACTAATTCTTAGAATTATTTTATTATAATTTTTTTAAATTCAATTACCTTTGAATAAAGTAAAAAAAATTTACAGAAAAATTAACTTTTTTAGTCTTATTAAAATTTCGGAGAAATCACGGTGCTGTTTATAATTAAAACTCTTCAAAAATTCAATTATTTTTAAAAAACTACCAAATTTCAATTGTTTGAAAATTTTTCAATATTCTATATAATTTAAAAAAAACTATTATCTTTCAAAAATTATTTTAAAATATTTTTAAAAAATTAATTGCAAGAATTTCTTTATTATAAATTTTTGAAAATATTATACTTTAATAACTTAAGAAAAAACATGCAAAGTTGCAATTATTACAAAAAAATTGAGTTTTTGTATTTAAATAACTGAATTTTAGAAGAACTTTCGGAAAATTATTTAAAATAAAAAAATAAAATGTATCGTTTACAAATTTAATTGTAATAATTGTTTCTGACACTTGCAACGGTGAATCGAAACGTATTTTGGAAAAAAGAATTAAGGAAAATAAAAACAAAAAATTTAAATGAAAAATTTAATTATTTTCAAAAGTTAATAGAATTCTTTGCAAAAATTCAATCATGGTAAATAATTCTAAAAAATTCTCATCAAAATTTCAATTGTCTTTATAAACAATAAAATTTTTCTCCAAAATTCAGTTATTTTTAAAAATTTTAATGAAATTCTTCCCAAAAATACAATTATTTCTAATACAAGTTTAATAACATTTTTCGAAATAATTCAATTATTTTCTAAAATTTTAATAAAACCTTTGAAACAATTCAATTATTTCTATAAATAGTAAAATTCATCGTAAGAATTCAATTATTTTTCATAAATAATAAAATTTTTTTTAGCAATTCAATTATTTTCAATACAATCATTTAAAAAAAATTCGATTCTATTCAACAAAATTAAAGAAATTTTTCTAAAGAATTCAATTATTTTCCAAAAATTTTAATAAAATTTAAGAATTAAATGTTTAATTGCAATTATTAAGAAACACAATTATTGTTAAAAATTGAAAGAAATTGTTTATATAAAATTCAATTACTTTGAAAATTTTCAAATAAAATTATTAGAGAAACTGCATTATTTTAAAGAAATTCAAAGAAATTCATTTATTTTCAAAAATAACAAATTTTTCCATAGAAATTCAATTATTTTTTATATATAAAATTTTTCTAAAAAAAAATCGATTATTTAAAATGATTTTTATAAAATTCTTCGTATCAATTCAATTATTTAAAAAAATTTTTGATAAAATTCTTTGGAAATTTTCAAGTATTTTTATAAATAATAAAACTCATTGCAAAATTTCAATTATTTTTAATATACAATTTTAATCGAAAAATTTAATTATTCTTAAAAATTTATTGATAAAATTCTTTATGAGAATTCAATTTAAAGAAACATTCAATTATTCAATAAGTTATTAGTTTTTCTATTTAAATAATTGAATTCTCGTTGAATTTTCTAATAAAAATTGATTTAAAAATGAATTTCAGTTAAAATTTTATAGATAATAATTGAATATTAAAATATATTTTTAAAATCGAATTCCTAGAATTGTTTTACCATAATTTTATAATTAAAATTTTTCAAAAATTTGATTATTTATATTTCTCAGAAATTCAATTATTTTTAAAAAGTTTTACCAAATTTCAATTGTTTGGATATTTTTTAATATTCTACATAATTTAAAATAAACTATTATCTTTCAAAAATTATTTAAAAATATTTTCCCCTAACACCCGCTCTGAAACTGCAACTTTCAAGGGTTACAAACCGTAGGTAGCGAAAGTGATACTTTTCACAACTGTTTGAAAAGCCATGGCGAAAGTAAATTGCTGGAGAATCTGTAGTATTTACTTATGTATTATTTTTATTTCAAAAGATTAAAATAATCCACGTTGATATTATTTTTGACGGAATAAAATTTTACTAACTAACTAAACTAATTAACTAAAGAAACTAACGAACTAAGTAACTAAATTAACTAACTTACTTACTAAGTAACAAAATTAACTAAACTATCTAGCTACAGAAACTAACGAACTAACTTACTAAATTAACTAACTAACTTACTAACAAAACTAACAAAACTAACTAGCTAAAGAAACTAACGAACTAACTAACTTACTAACTAACAAAACTAACAAAACTAACTAAACTAACTAAACTAACTAGCTAAAGAAACTAAGGAAATAACTAACTGATCTAACTAATCTGACTAAATAATTATTTAACTAAACTAATTAAACTAACTAACTAAACAAACTAACGAATTAAGTAACTAAATTAGCTAACTTACAAACTAACTAAATTAACTAAACTAACTACCTAATGAAACTAACGAACTAACTCAATTAACTTATTAATTTGCTAACTAACTAAATTAACTAAACTAACGAACTAAGTAACTAAATTAACTTACAAACAAACTAAATTAATTAAACGAACTAAATTGAGTAAATAACTGAGTAAAATAAGTAACTAACTAATAAATTAATTAACAAAACTAACTAACTAAATTAACTGAACTAACTAATCTGACTAATTAACTAATTAACAAAATAAACTATCTAAATTAACTAACTAAACTAACTAAACTAACTAACTAAATAACTAACTTATTTGTACACATAATTTATTGTGTTATTTTCGTGTTTACTGTTTATTAACTTATATAAAATTTCCAAAGCAACCTAAAATGTTCTTAAAAATGAAATTGTTAGTTACAATTATAAAAACATCCAACATTATGTTCAACATAAGGACATAAAGAGCCTATTGTTGACATAGCCTAACATTACTAATCCGGTAATCCCATTGTAGATTCACCGTAAATGATCCAAATCTTTAATGCTATTTTTGAAAAACTTTCTGAATCATCGACAAAATTAAATAAGAAGAAGAAGAATCATCGACAACAAAATGATTCCATATTATTATTAATAGAGTGGGATGGTATCTTCACTTACATTGTATGAGTTACTATTTACTTTAATTCCCTATCGATAATTTGAAATATTTTCCAACTATACATTCTTGAGTAAATATCCCTCGGGTTACAATTACATTAAAAATTAATAGAACTTTTGTTTCGCCGTGTGGCAAGCGACGCGACTTACGGCAAAGAGGCCGCGACCCTTGGTTAAAAGTGACTTTGCTATATTATCTCGCGCAGAGGACTTATGAACCGTAAAGCCCTTGGCATATCTGCACCCGGAAGAATTCCATTTGAAAGATTTCGTGACTCATGGTGCTGGCCTTAACATTTAAGTAATTGGTGCTACGAATATTACTGTTTTCTTCAAAATAAAAAAAAAGTCATTTCTAATAGACATTTTAATCGATTTATAACTCTGGGGTTTTGATTTTTGTATTCTTTCAAATTGATAACTGTTTATCAACCTACAGGTTCAATTAGTGCTTAACTATAGTGTCAAGTAGTCATCCCAATAGCAATATTTAAGATTTCGTTCGGACTTTATTTGTATTCGTATATAAATCTTTCCAAAAAACCTATTATTATAGGCCCTATAATTTGGGTTCGATTGATTGGTAAGAAAAATCTAAAGAAGAAACATTTGGAAAAAATGCTTTATACATTTTTTCTAAATATTTCTTTAGGTTTTTCTTTTATTTCTAAAGAAACCTTTAAAACTTTTAGAAAATTTTACCAAACAAAGTAAGAGAACTTTTTCAACAATAAGCTAAGTTGAATATTAATTATTGTAATTTTTATAACAGTTTGACATGATGTTACCGTTATAACATATGTGTATAATGATACTCCACGCTTTGCCATTATTATAGTCATATTATATAATGATCATGAATTGTTTCTTATATAATTATTCACTCAGTGCTTGTCATAGTCTGTGGCTTTGATTTCATCTCCGATTACACGTTAATATATCTCATGACTAAGAAATTTGTATTAATCCAATTTAAAAGTAAATGAGTTGTTAATAAATTTACTTTTCATTTAGTAAACCGTATTAGTTCAGGCAGTTTTTATATGAAGGAAATTCCATTTAAATACAATAGTTTATTATTTTCTGCCATGTCATTCACGCCACACACGTTAGATATTGTTCTCGAAACTATTTTTATACGATGTAACTATTTTTATATACTGCAACTATTTTTATATTCTGTAACTACTTTTATTTATGAATGTATGTCTGTATGATGTAGGTATGTATAGTTTCTAATAGAAAATGATACGTGAATGATTACCTTACTGTTTTGTAATTAATAGCCAGTGTTTGGTTGAAAATATTAATCGCGTGTTACAAAGATTTTTTGAGGAGTGGTGCGTAATGCATAGTCCAGAAACTATAAAGTTTGAGGTTGCGATCTCTGTGGGTTAACAGAAGATAACGGTACGGTCAAAACCTTCCTTGCCGCGTGACTTTGCGAGGTGTTCAATGTTGAATGCTCACTGTTTTCACAAAACAATTAATCACGTCTCACACCCGTTACGCAACTAGTTGTTCAGATCTGAGTCTTCTCTAACATATCACCTTACAATACCGTTAGATTCGTCAATGGAAAAAAGTAGGGAACAAGGAGAAGTCGATACCTCTTAACGTGTTGATTCTGATTCTTAATTTCTAGAGGGTTTATCACGAGGGTTCTAGTTTCTAGGGTTCTTTTTCTCCATTAGGGTTTTTAATTCCCTTGTAATGCAAGAAGAGAAATACTTTAATGCAGATTTGCATAAAAGTATAGGCTCTTCTTGAATTCTTGACCACATTACGAAACATGGAAGCTTTTTAAACTTATAATCGGTATGGTATCTTAACTTCATTTAAGAATTAGATCCAGGTATTTAATACACTTCGTTGATGTTATCTTAATTTGAAAAATGTTTATTCATCAACCTTCAGATATAAAGTGATGCTATTTGATGCCTTCTGAAATACAAACGTCATTTTTTTATAGTAATATAGTGAATATGTAGAGTATACTTTGTATTTTTGACTAATGAAATCTGTTTCGATATTGATAACTTTGTAGGGCAGTTCTAATACAATTGCAGGCTTCGCACTCATCTACTAAAACCTACTATTTACTACTTTTTTACGTTATTGCTACTATTTGGGTACTTTTTTTAGATTTCAGCCACTAAAAGCTACTAATTCTGTTTTTTTTTACAATTTCCACTATTTTAAATTCGCTAATACTAGAAATAAAAAAAAAATTCTCAAAAATTATAATCAAATTCTTGAAAACTGTTCAATTATTTTCGAAAAATATTCAAAATTCAATTATTTTCAATATCTAAGCATTTTCATAAAATTTCGCAAAACAATTCAATTATTTAAAAACAAATTGATAAAATTCATCCAAAATTCAATTATTTTGGTAAATAATAAAATTTCTACAGGAATTCAAATAATTTAGAATAACAAAAAAATAACAAAGTTTTCACAGAAATTCAATTATTTTCAAAAATAGCAAAATTTTTCACAGAAATTCAATGATTTTCATAAATAATAAAATTCTTCTCAGGAATTCAATTATTATTGAAAATTTTATTAACATTCTTAGGAACTATTCAACTATTTTGATAAATTATAACAAAATTTATCGCAGGATTTTAATTATATTTAATACTATTTTAAATTAATTAATCGAAAAATTCAATTATTTTCACAAATAAAGTTTTCCACAAGAATTCAAAAATTGAATTTATTCAATTATTTAAAATAAAATTTAATATTTATTATATTTCGACAAAATTAATTATTTAAAACAATGTTCATAACATTTCTTATGAAAAATTCATTTATTTTTAAAAATAACAAAATTTTTCACAGAAATTCAATTATTTTCAAAAATAACAAAATTTTTCACAAAATTTCAATTATTTTCAAAAATAACAAAATTTTTCACAAAAATTCAATTATTTTTAAAAATAACAAAATTTTTCACAGAAATTCAATTATTTTCACAAATAGTTTTCCATAAGAATTCAATTACTTAAAATAAAATTTCCATAATATTTATATTTCGAAAAAATTTATTATTTAAAACAATATTTATAAAATTCTTATAAAAATTTCAATTATTTTCAAAAATAACAAAATTTATCACAGAAATTCAATTATTTTCAAAAATAACAAAATTTTTCACAAAATTTCAATTATTTTCAAAAATAACAAAATTTTTCACAAAAATTCAATTATTTTTAAAAATAACAAAATTTTTCACAGAAATTCAATTATTTTCACAAATAGTTTTCCATAAGAATTCAATTACTTAAAATAAAATTTCCATAATATTTATATTTCGAAAAAATTTATTATTTAAAACAATATTTATAAAATTCTTATAAAAATTTCAATTATTTTCAAAAATAAAAAAATTTTTCCAAGAAATTCAATTTTTTTAAATCATTTTAATAAAATTTTTCGCAATAATTCAATTATTTTCATAAACAATAAAATTATTCACAGGAGTGAAATTATTTTTGAAAATTTTAATAAAATTCTTAGCAACTATTCAATTATTTTCATAAATAATGAAATTCACCACAGGATTTAAATTGTTTTTAATATAATTTAACAGGAATTGCTAAAAAAATGTAATTATTATGCAAAATTTAATTCCTCGAAAAAATCAATTATTTAAAAAAATGTTTTTTTTTCAATTCTATGGAAGAATTCAATTATTTACAAAAAATTTTTTTTTTAAATTCTTTGGAAGAATTTAATTATTTACAAATTATTTTTTTAAAATTCTTCGGAAGAATTCAATTATTTACAAAAATATTAGAATTTTCCACAGGAATTCAATTATTTTCAATTATTTTAATAAAATTTTTCGAAAGAAATCAATTATTTTAAATACAATTTTAATAAAATTTTTTTGAAATAATTTAATTATTCTTTTAGATTTTAATGATATTCTCCCAAAGAATTTAATTATTTACATAAATAATTCTTCGAAACAATTCAATTATGTCGATAAATAGAAAAATTATTCTAGAAAATTCAATTATTTTCAGACATTTTAATAAAATTCTTTGTAAAATTCAATTATTTTCATAAATAACAAATATTCATCACAAAAATTCAATTATTATCAAAAGTAATAAATTTCTTCTTGGAAGTTCAATTATTTAAAAAAAATTCTAATAAAATCGTTCCCAAGAATTCAATTATTTTCATGAATAATAAAATGCTTTTTAGGAATTTAATTATTTAAAAAAAATTGAATGAAATGTCACACAGACATTTTATTATTGTCAGAAATTTTAATAGAATTCTTTATAAAATTCAATTGTTTTTAAAAAGTTTTCGCAATGCAATGATTTTCAATATTTACTATTTTCATAAAATTTTCAAACAGAATTCAATTATTTGAAAATTTTTTTGTAAAAATCTTTGTAAGAATTCAATTCTTCTCATGAATAATAAAATTTCTTAGGATTTCAATTATTTAAATTAGAATTTGCATAAAATTAGTCGAAAGAAATCAATTATTTAAAAATTTTCATAAAATTCTTCGCAAGAATTAAATTATTTCCATAAATTTTCATAAATTAATTAATTTATTTCATAAATTTTTTTTTATTAATAATAAAATTCGTTGCAGGAATTTAATTTATTAGCAGGATGAGAAAGAAGTAAATATTTTTGATGAAAATTAGGAAAATGTGAGGAGAAGTCTGCAGTTGATAACTTATGTTCTATTTTTATATTTTTATGTTCTGAAGACGTCTCTTGGTCATAAGTTTTCTTTGGGAGCTAAAATTAATTAAATTAAATTAATGAAATTAAAGCTAAAATATTAATTTTTCTACTAGTTTTGCTTAAGAATCGTAATTTTATTGCATTATTGTGTCCACCCACGAGAGAAAAGAAGAGAAAAATGTCTAATCTGTTTAGTTGAAGTTCTTTTCAGTGAAAGATTTACTAACTGAATACCAAAGACCAATGCAAAAGACGCATTATAAAGACATATTTTTATTAAATCTTTCAAACCTTTCAGCGTAACAAGTCTATTTTTCGATAGTAGTGGCAAAAGAAATCTTAGTAATTGTAGAAGTAGAATTTGTAGAAGAAGAAGAAAAAGTAGGAGTAGTAGTAAAAGAAGAAGTAATAGCAAAAAAAGCTATAGTAGAAGTACCAGTTTCCACAATTGTAGTTTTCAGTAGCAAAGTACTGCAAATAATTAAAAAAACGTATACTTAAAAATTCACAAATTCACCGCAAAAGAACTGCTATTTCCATCATCACACTAACGATTACGATTTAACCATTTTCGACTCACCGAAGTTCCACTGAAGGAGTAATAACGCTTAATCACGTGACATAATGAAGATTAATTTAATTCAAAAACGAAAATTGCTGCAGTCAGTTATAATGATTCAATTCTCTCGTACTTAAAGTTAGTTCCACTTGACACTGAAAGGTCAATCAATTCTCAATTAAATTTTTATCACTCACTCTGGGAATTTCAAATCGACAAATAATGCACTTTAAATATCTCACAATGTTGTACAGATTTCAAAGAACCGTAAATCATGTAGGTCTTATCGCTCGGACCACAGGGAGAAAAGTGGACATTAAGAATCAGCATCTATCGGTCACTAGACATTATATCTAACGGTCAACCAAATGACAGACATTTTAAATTTAGAAATTAAGTATCTATATGTTGAATAGGTTTGATTTTCACATCTATTAAGTAATAGCTACATCTTATCTCTAAATCAGCTGGTTGCTACGGATTTTTATAACCTTCGATCATCATCATCTCATTTATAACGGTTCACAGTCCTTTTGTATCGATTGTATGTATACAATTTTGGGACAGATGCTGAGCATTAAAGTGTTCGTAAAACTTTGTTTTATGATCGTACACCATATTGAGAGTAACATTAACGAAGTAGCTGACATTATTAATAAGCATTAATTTTGGTGCAAATTATTCACTGAAATAGATGAAATATTGTTAGGTATTTTCCCTTATGGTGATCTGGCAACTTTACCTAATTTTAAGGTGCTACCCATCTTGGCCTATATTACCTAATATGCTGTAATCTTCAGGCTTGTATGGAATTCTATTCATTTCTATATCTGATTTAGTGAAAAGTCCTCCACTCGTTTAAATTAGTAATAATTCTTAGTAATTTTTCACTAAAACTTTAGTAAAAAAACTGCTGAATATTTTTAATAAAATTTAATCTGCTAAATGAAATATTAAAATTTCACTAAGATTTTGTGGAAATTTGTTACTAATTTACAATAATTGGCGGATTTTCACTAATTTGAAATTTACAAAGTAAAAAAGAAATACATTAACAAACGAAGCATGAAAACTTGAAGCAATATTGACAGCATTTCATAGAAAACTAATATAACACAAAGTCTGAAGCAAATTGATTACAACCCAAAACCAAAATTATTGAAAATTATGTCTATTTTCAAAATTTAAAACTAGATTATATCAATTTTAGAACTCTTAGTTCTCGGATAGTATGACTTTTATCAATTTTAAGAAAAATTATCTATTTTAAGAAAAATCGAATTTTTGAGACTCTTTTTCAAAAAATGTGACTTTTTCTAATTTTCCTCCAAATTTTGCAACAAAAAAAACCATTTTTTCATATAAAATGCAATTTAATTATTTTCAATATTTTCAATTACATATTTCTGAAAATTGAAATATCTATATTGAAAAAATAATTACAACAACATTTCTTAGAACTGTCATGAAAATTTGGGAAAAAAAATAATCGTCTTAAAAATTTTTAATTCAAATTCTTCAAAAAAAATTAATTTTGACGTTTTCCGAAAAAAGGTACCTAAGAAGTAGGAAATTGTAGGTTATGTTTGTAATTTTCAAAAATAAAATACACAAAGGGGATCAACTTTCAATATAATTGTCACTGATGCTTGAGTCTTCATTACATTTAAAATAGTAAAAGTTGATTTTAGTTTTAAAAAATTAAGCAGAAATTTTTTATTAAGCCAAAAATCACACAAACATAACCTTAAAATCATTTGCTTCTTAAGTACCATACTTTAGACTCTTTTAAGAAATTCAATTATTTTCGAAAAATTTCATAAAAAAATTTTTCAATTCTATAGATTAAATAGAAAATATATTATCTTTAATAAATTATTTTGAATAATTTTAAGAATTTCTATGGTATATTATAGTTTTTTAAAAATTAGTTATTTACATTTTAGTTAATTTCAAGAATTTTGCTATTTATGGAAATAATTGAATTCTTGAGAAGAATTTTTTTACATAGTTTCTAGAAATAATTGAATTCTTTCGACGAATTTTAATAAAAATTATCGAGGAATTCGATTCAAATTCTATTAAAAATAAATTTAATTATGTAACAAGTATGAATTTTATAGTTTAGGAAAATAATTGAATATATTGCAAAGAAATTTAAAAAAATATAATGACTAACTTCCCTTGATTATTTTCGAAAAATTTAAACAAAATTTTTTAAAAGAATTTAATTATTTTTTAATAGAACGTAAAAAAATTTAAATCAATTCAATAATTTTTTTTTATTTGCTTATAAAAATTCAATTATCTTGAAACAATAATAGAATTGAAAATTTTCAAAAATCTTATTTTTCAGAATTTTCAAAAAAAAAACTTTGCGAAAATTCAATTTTATTAACAAATTTTAAGTGAATCTTTTTTTTAAATTTACTAATAAAAATTTTAATTATTAATTTTCGCACAAAGAAACATGAATATATTAGAATGTGACTCTTTATAAAATTCAATTATTTATCAATTATTAAATTAAAATACTTTGAAAATATTCAATTTGTTAAAAAGTTTTTAATTTCTTTAACAAATTTAATTATTTTCAGTTGAATTTCCCAAAATTTTTATTAATTCAATAAATTTTTTGAATTTTTTTACATAGGTATTATATTTCAATCAGTGACTGATTTTTTTACAGTTAAATTAATTATTTTTAAATAATTGAAATTTAGAGAACATTACCTATAAATATTTATAAAAATTGAAATAAAATGCGAGTTTTTAAAAACAAATTAAAATAAAACTTTTTTTAATTTGGTGAAAAAATTCCCAGTTTGACATAAAATTCTTGGCTTATTCCCGGTTTTAATTAGAATCTCTTAAAATTTAATTTAAAGAGTCCCAATCAAATGTTTTTATGTTTGTTTTGGTGTAAAAATTCTAAGAAATTATGTTTTTAAAATATTTCAGTTCCATTTTGTTTAAAAGATAATTGGATTTTTACAATTAAGTAATTAAAATTTTTTGTTAAAAAATTGAAATTTCGAAAAATTTAATTCAAAATTGAGAGAATTCAAATATTTCAATTCTATTCTTAAAAGACAATTAAATTTTTTAAATCAAGCAATTGAATTTTATTTTTAAATTGAAATTTTGAAAAATGTTATTTAAAATTCTTAAAAATTAAGTAATTAAAATATTTCCGTTCTATTTTTTAAAAGTAAGTAATTAAATTTTTGAAATGAAGAAATTGAAATTTTGAAAAATGTTATTTAAAATTCTAAAAAATTAGGTAATTAAAATATTTCCGTTCTATTTTTTAAAAATAATTGAATTCTTAAAATCAAGTAATTGAATTTGTTTTTTAAATTGAAACTTTGAAAAAATGTTATTTAAAATTCTAAAAAATTAGGTAGTTAAAATATTTTCGTTCTATTTTTGTTTAAATAATTGAATTTTTACAATTAAGTAATTAAAAATTTTGTTAAAAAATTGAAATTTCCGAAAATTTAATTCAAAATTGAATTTCTACTATTAAGTGATTAAAAATGTTGTTAAAAAACTGTCATTTCCAATTTAAACTATTTCAGTTTAATTCTTTGAAAATAATTGAATTTTTAACATCAAGTATAACTGAAATTTTTTTTTAATTGTAATTCCTGTTTTTTCCGGTTAAATTAAATTCCCGGGTTTTCACGGTTAGCAGACACCCTGATATGTAAATAATTTGAATTCTAGAAAAGAACTTTTTGGAAAATTATTTAAATACATAAATTGATTCAAAGATGAAGTTTATGTGAAAATTGTAGAAAAGAATTGAATGCAGGAAGCGTTATAATTGTAATTTTCAGAAATTATTAAAATTCATAAATTTTATACTCATTTTTCGTAAACATTTATATTTTTCTGTAAAAAAAAATTTTGTCAAGGAAAGTATAATTTTAATGTCAGTTCTTTCAGAGAAAGATCAGGGAAATTGATAAACTGAAACTTTGTGACCACCCTGATAATATTGAATTTAGAAATTAGTGAAATACTTTTTAGTCATTAGTACCATTTTTTCGGATGTGATTTTTTTTTGCTATAGCAAAAAAAATTCTGAATTGCATGGTGGAGAAAAAATATTAAAAAAAAAATTATCTAATATATTAGATAATTTTTTTTCTAATATTTTTTCTCCACCATGCAATTTAGAAACGATCCCTACACTTTAGATCAAAATATTTCACCTTATATTGAATTTGTAATTTCACTATATACAAGTTCTCAATTTGATAATAATTTAACTCTATAGGCCTTTTTTCTTATCAAATTCATCATTACTGCTCGAGGAATAAAATAGAGAATAAAAAATCCATATGAAATAAATTGCCAGTATATTTGTGATGTAGAGAATTTGTAAATAGTTTCGTGAACAATAAATCGGTCCTCCGAACAAGAAACTATAACGGTTTTGCAATCACGACTCACGATTGTAATAGTAGGTCGATCCTCCAAGTTAGATATCATGGAGAAGGAGGAGGAGGAGGAGGAGGTTCAACTTTGATTTCCTTGATGGACATTGCCTTGAAAATTCATTTTGCATCAGAATGCATGTGCGTTAATATTTCCCATCCTTTTAACACATATTGCGCTGATTGACTTACACCTGATTGGTTCACTATAACAGTTGATTGCTCGCGAATCTAGAATATAGCCGAGGACTTTTTAAGAGACATAACTGTTAATGACAGAAGCAACTGTCGCTCTATTTTGTAATATTTCTAATATAGTAATTCGTCGTCTGTATATACATGAAAAAAAAAATAAGTGTAAGAGTATTTGGGAGCCTCGTTTTGAATAACGGTTTTTCTCTACTCACCAAGAATGTAATATGCTTCTATATAGTGGTGAAGAGAAACAAAATATAATAATAGTTGTTGATACATTCTCTCATTTCCTTCTGAATTACTCACAGTCGCATTTAAAAGCGTTAATGAAAAACAAAAAAAAAAAAAAGAAAAAAAAATGAAAAAAATGAAGAAAAAAATGCCTAACAAAAAAAGCGTTACGAAATTTCACGCGTTCTTGCACAAACATTTTTCCTACCTTCTTAATTCAGTACAACAGTAACGTCAGTAACACAGGTTTATAAATTTATACTTCTTTTCAGTCCATGCATAAACGACCTTGACCGTTAGTTTTATTGGAAAAGAAATTACCAATAAATTATGGTACTCAATAAGATGTAGCGTGACGAAATGCATTTATTGCTACATATAATTATTTAATTAAATCTCGTCTGGTCGAAATTCAATTCGAGAGAAGCGATTTCATTCAATTTGAAAAAAAAAATTTGATTGTAGTTATTAAAGTCAATATTTAATAATATTCAATTTTCGATATTTAGAATTCAATTCCAGGGTGTCTATTAACCGGGAAATAGTCGGGAATTTAATTTGACTGGGAAAAACAGGAAATAAGCCATCAGGAATTTTATGCCAAACAGGGAACTTTTTTCAATATATTAAAAAAAAGTTTTATTATTTTAATTTTGTTTCAGAAAATCGCTTTTTATTTCAATTTTTATAGATATTTAAACTGTTCTCTAAATTTGAATTAGTTAAAAATAATTAAGATAGTAAAAAATCAGTCACTGATTCAAATATAGGTTGTAAATAAATTTTTAAAAAAATTATTGAATTAATAAAAATTTTGTGAAATTCAACTGAAAATAATTAAATTTGTTAAAGAAATTAAAAACTTTTCAATAAATCGAATATTTTCAAGGTATTTTAATTTAATAATTGATAAATAATTGAATTTTATAAAGAGTCACATTCTAATGTATTCATGTTTCTTAGTGCGAAGATTAAAAATTCAAATTTTTATTAGTTAATATAAAAAAAGATACTGAAAATTTTTTAATAAAATTGAATTTTCACAAAGTTTTTTTGAAAATTCTGAAAAATAAGATTTTTGAAATTTTTCAATTCTATTGTTTCAAGATAATTGAATTTTAATAAACAAATAATTGAAAATTTTTGATTACATTGAAATTTCTTCACAATATTCTATATTAAAAATAATTAAATTCTTTTAGAGAATTTTGTTTAAAGTTTTCGAAAATAATCCAAGAAGGTTAGTCACCGTAATTATAATTTTATCTTTTAAAATTTCTTCGTAATATATTCAATTATTTTTATAAATAGTAAAACTCATACTCATTGCAGAATTTCAATTATTTTTTATACAATTTTAATCAAATTCCTCAAAAAAAATGCATTTATTCTTAAAAATATTATTAAAATTCGTCGAAAGAATTCAATTATTTTCGTAAAAAATAAAATTCTTCGAAGTAATTCAATTATTTAGGAAATTGTAATAAAATTCTTCCCAAGAATTCAATTCTTTTCAAAACATTTTCACGAGAATTAAATTATTTAGAAAAAATTTAATAAAATTCTTCGTCAGATTTAAATTATTTTCAATTTTTTAATGAAATTTCTCGATGGAATTTAATTTTTTTTTTTTTGAAAACGTTTTAAAAAATTCTGAGAATTATTCAATTATTATTTTAAAATATTGGAATAAAATTCTTTTGACAAGAAATTAATTATTTTCATAAATAATAATATTTTTCTCCGGAATTCAATTATTTTCACAAATAAAATTCTTCACAGGAATTAAAATCTTTAAAATTTTTTTTTAATAACATTCGATTCAGAAATTCAATTATTTTGATAGAAAATTGCATTTATTCTTAAAATTTTTTTTTTTAAATTCGACGAAAGAATTCAATTATTTTTAAAAATTTCGATGATTCTTCATAAAAATTCAATTTTAAAAAATATTTAATTATTTGATGAATTATTTATTTTTGTATTTGAATAATTGAATAGTCGAAAAATTTAAAATCATAATTTGAATATTAAATTTAAATTAAATTATTTCTAGAAACTGTAAAAAAATTCTTCTCAAGAATTCAATTATTTTCACATAAATAGCAAAATTCTTCAGATTTACTAAATTCTTTTGAATATAATTTTTTTTTAAAATTCTTCACAAGAATTCAATTATTTTCATAAATTTCCATAAAATTCAAAAAAACAATTCAATTATTTTCAAAAGTAATAAAATTCTTCGCAGAAATTCAATTATAAAAATTTTTTTTAAATTCTCCTCAAAACTTCAATTATTTTTTAAAATAATTAAATTGTTCTCCACAATACTTTTAATTATTTTCATAAAATAATAACATACTTTGGAAGTAATCAATTATACTTTTATAAATTGAAATAGTAAAATTCTTTGCAGAAATTCAATTAGTAGCAAAACATTTTAATAAAATGGAATAAATCCAAATTTTCAATTATAATTACAAACAGACAAGAATATTTTAAAAAATTGAAAAAATTCTTTGTTTAATTCAATTATTTTCTACATTTTTAATGAAAATTATAAAAACAAACATTATTTTCAAAAAAAAATATGAAAAAAGTGATTCGAATCTTAAATTAATGCAAATTTAACTCACTTTCGAATCAATTTGATACTTTTAAGAAAACTGTCAAAAACTGTGTCAAGAATTATTATTAATTATTAAAAATTAAAATTATTTATTATTTATGAAGATAATGGAATTATTACGAAGAAATTAAAAAAAAATATATAAATTAATTGAATTACTGTGAAATTTTTATTGTTTATGAAAAAAGATAAATGTTTAAGTAGAATTTTATTTAAAATTTTTTTTAGAATAATTGAATTCTTTTGGAAAATTTTATTAAAATAGATATTGAATTGAGGGAAATTTTTGAAAATAATTGAATTTCTGAAATCATTTCTAACTTTTTTCTAAATTATAAATTTAAAAAAAAAAATTATATCGTACAATTTACGAATTTTTCGTTCTTTTTCAATCATATTGCAGACTTTACGGACCCTTTTCTTTTTTTTTTTTTTTTTTTTTTACAAAAAACTGACTTTTACGGACTTGAAGCAAATTTACCGACCTTTACAGTGCAGACCTAGTTCAAGCCCTAAAATTTATTAAATAAATTACTTAACTGACTAAGTAAATTTTACTAATTAAATCTAGTATTAATAATAAATATAAAGTAAAATACCAGTTGAAGAAAAATTAACATAAATATTAGAGTAGAATACCAAATAAAGAAATAGTAAATAGATTAGAGTAAATATCTTCGTATATAGTATACCGAATGAAAAAAATGAAAATAAATTATCAAATGAAGACTATGAATAAAAAAGTAGCGATTGGCTACCACCAAGTGGAAGTTACATACTCCCAACGCAATTCATCACTGGACATACGGCAATTTTAAGACAATCAAGAGCAGATTCAAGATAACAAGTAGAGAAGAAAAGTAAATGTTCATGTGGTGAGCAGAATTCAGCAGAGCATGTTCTGAAGAAATGTCCAAAGTATGAAATAATGAGACAGGATCTCATAATCATAACGGGATTCCTTTGAGGGGATTTACGCTATCATAGGCATTGCAGAAGATATAGTCCCAAATATTAAGAGAGAAAAAACAGCAAGTAGCGTTCTGTCGCTATGCCTCATTTGTGAGGGAACACTATCAGACCACATGATAGCAAAGAAGTATAGTTCTTTGAATTTTTCTCATTTGGAGTATTTTTTCGCCACGTAGTTAGTCTCGACTATTTTTTCTATCTTCTATTCCTCTTCTTATATTTCTATATCACTAATTTACTATTTTACTAATTTACCATAATTTGTAGTGACACAATCTCTCTTTCCATCCTATCAGAAACATTTAATTTTCTTAATTTTTTGAACGGTTGGTAAGAATCACAACTTTAGGAATTATTTGTTTATACACCCTTAAGTACCTATTACAACAAGTGAAATTAAGTAAAAAGTATTTCGCTAAAAGTTTGATTTCGAGATAAAATTGTAGTTTTGAAGAATAGTAATTGGATTGACTGTCGGTTTTCGCTACTAAAATTTTGAATTTGGGGTCAAATTATAGTTTAGAAGACGTAAAAGGATTGAGTGCGTGGTTGTTATTTTAAAATAATGGTGAAGAATTTTTATCTTTGCTATTGGTCGTAAAGTATAATAAGTGAACGTTGGTCCAACTGTATGAACAACTTTGGCAAATAGATTCAAAAAAGACTTTTAAGTTTATACTGTTATCCTAGCGTAGGAGACTGGTCCCCACCAGGTGTGCAAATAGACGATTATGGAGAGTAATGGTCGTATGAGTAGGATGTTAAACTCGTGACTTGGGAGTTTTCAAGAAAGAAGATAAAAACCAGCTAAAAATGGTTTCAGCATAACAATGACGTAAGAAGGGTATTACCACTGAAATGTTTCCAACTCCGTTTATTCGCAAGTGTACTCTGAGATAATCTAAATAAACCCTTGGGAGTCCTATAGTAGAAATAGTAAGTCCTAACAGAAGCATTACTTTAGATCCTACCATAGAAAATTTTAAATCCTAAAGATTCTAAATCCATCTTCGACCTAAGATATATACTGTATTTCAAAATCTAAAAATCGCCCGTCGATAATTTATTTCGAAAGCTAAAGATCCTAAATCCATCTTATTAGATAAGCCTATCGAATATAAGCGAAATAATTAAATCAAAACCTAAAAATCCTACAGACATCTTATGCCCTAAGTTAACTTATTTTAAACCCTAAAGATTCTGAATCATCTTACACCCTAGGATGATAAATAATAAACATTAAATTCTAAAAATTCCTATACAAACATTTTTCACCCAAGAATATTTTAAATTCTAAAGATTCTAAATGCATCTTACCCTCTAGGATACATTTTTAATTCTAAAAATCCCACACAGACATCTTATGACCTAAAGATATCTTTTAAAAAATAAAGCACGACTCTCTCGCTTCGATCCATCTGTACATGAGACGAACACGTTGTTCGGGAGCTGTAGCCATTTTTAGAGATGCAAATGAGAACAGCAATTTAGACTCTATCAGTTGCAGTACACATTGTACGGAGTACATTGTACGCGGGGTAGCTGAAGAAAATTTCTGTACCATCTCGGATGGTACCCGGGTCAGCATAATGATAGAACCGTGTTTCCAACTCTTTAATCTGGGTTAACCGAATTTTTCTCAGAACTGAACTATAGAATAACTTGGGTCAACGGTCGACTTCGTATATGACATAATTGGCCTCTCGAAGGTCAGTCCAACTTTAAAACTCGTAACGGTCAACGTAAATCTAACTATTTGACTCACCTTAAACCATTAAAACTCCGTACCCGAAAGATCTGAATTCGCACCTGTGCGAAAGTAACGGAATTCTGATTCTGGATCCAAAATTAAATACACCTGGGAAACATTATATTAATTACTAAGTTAAATATTTTAAATATTTAATTTAATTTAGTTAATAATAATTAATAATTTCTAATAATTTAATTTAGTATTTTAAATATTTAATTTAATTTAATAATATTATTATTTTTTCCCATAGGAATTAAGATTTTCAAAAATTTTAAATTCAAACCTTTTTGAAATTAATCAACTTTAAAGAAACATTTTTACGAATTGTCACTTTTGTGAATTGTCATTTATGCGAACTGCCATTTTTTCGAATTGTCGTTTTTTCGAATTGTCATTATTACGAAATGTCACTTTTTGAATCGACATTTTTACGAATTGTCACTTTTGCGAAATATTATCTTTACGAATTGTCATTTTTGCGAATTGTCATTTATGCGAACTGACATTTTTTCGAATTGTCGTTTTTTCGAATTGTCATTATTACGAAATGTCACTTTTTGAATCGACATTTTTACGAATTGTCACTTTTGCCAAATATTATCTTTACGAATTGTCATTTTTGCGAATTGTCATTTATGCGAACTGCCATTTTTTCGAATTGTCATTTTTACGAAATGTCACTGTTGCGAATTGTCATTTTTTGCGAAAATTGTTATAATAAACTTGTATGCATATATATAGATTGATTATAGCAATTTGCGCAAAAATGACAATTCGCAACAGTGACATTTCGTAAAAATGACAATTCGAGAAAATGACAGTTCGCATAAATGACAATTCGTACAAATGATATTTCGCAAAAATGACTTTTCGCAAATGTGGCAATTCGTAAAAATAACTTTTTGCAAAAGTGACAATTCGTAAAAATGTCAATTCGTAAAAATTGCAAATCGAAAAAATGGCAGTTCCCATAAATGACAATTCGCAAATATGATATTTCGTAAAAATGACGTTTCGGAACAATGACAATTCGTAAAAATGATATTTCGCAAAAATGACTTTTCGCAAATGTGGCAATTCGTAAAAATGGCAATTCGCAAAAGTGACAATTCGTTAAAATAACAGTTCGGATAAATGCAATTGGGTAAAATGTCATTTTAAGAAGAATTTTTTTACTTATATAATGCTAATTGAATTCTTTCCCAGAATTTTATTACATTTTTCAATAATAATTGAATATCTGCGAAGAAAATTATAAAAAGTTTAGAAAATAATTGAATTTCTGCAAAGAATTTTATATAGTGTTTGAAAATAATTGAATCATGTTAAAAATTTTGTTATTTTGAAAAATAATTGGATTTTTGCGAAAAATTTTGATATTTATAATGATAATTTAATTCTTGACAAGAATTTTATTACAAATTTAAAAAATAATAGAATTTCTCCAAAGAATTTTGTTAAAAAATGTTTAAATATTTTAATTTCTACTAAGAATTTTGTTCTTTATAAAAATAATTGAATTCTTACGAAGAATTTTGTTATTTATAAAAATAATTGAATTCTTGTCAAGAACTTTATTAAAAGTTTTGAAAATAATCGAATTTTTGGAATGAATTTTATGAAAATTTAAAAAAAAATAATCAAATTCCTGCTAAAAATGTTATTTAAAAAAAAATTGAATTTTTGGGAAAAATTCTGTTATTTATAAAAAAATAAGTAAATTCTTTTCAAGAACTTTATTTTTAAGTTTTGAAAATAATTAAATTTCTGCGAAGAACTTTATGAAATTTTTGGAAATAATTGAATTCCTGATAAAATGGTTGTTATTTTTTAAAATTAATTTAATTTTTGCGAAGAATTTTTGCTACTAATAATAATGCTAATTAAATTCTTGGCCAGAATTTTATTACACTTTTCAATAATAATAGAATATCTGCGAAGAAAATTCTGAAATGTTTAAAAAATATTTAAATTTCTGCAAAGAATTTTATTATTTATAGAAATGAAATTGAATTTTTACAACGAACTTCATTGGACTTTTGAAATAATTGAATTTTTTTGAATCATTTTAGAAAAGTATCATCTTTTTTATAATTGAATTCCCCTTTAATTTTTTTTTATTGGGATCAGGAAAAAAAGTTGAAAATTCTCTCAGAAAATTAGAGAAAATTCAGGAAAAAACAAAAGTAAATTTTGTTGGCAACCCTGCAAAAATAAATTGTTCGTTCATTTGAACTTTCAAAACTTAAAATTTTCAAAGAAAATTAAAAAATTTAAATTTAAAATGTTAGGTAAAAGAAAAAAAAATATTGCAAACCGAAAACTACCAGTTGATCAGTAAACTAACCACGCACATTTTTTATAATTTATTCACCGCTAATAGTACTACTTATAGTAAATTTGCATTTGTAGAATAACCTTAATTCATCTCACGAGTGGGTGACTTGATGTTTTTGATTAAAACACAAAAAAAATAAAAAAAAAAAAAAAAAACAGTAACGGAAGACATGGAGAATAGGGACGCGATTTGTTTCCGTTCGGTTTTTAACGGGATTAAGCTACTGATGTCTGACGGAATACGTAACTGTTACTTAGAAAATATTTATGACTTATGTATATGGATGCGAGTCATATAATTCTTGACATTTATGAGACAACACATTTTGCTTCACGTTTATTATACAAATATTATACGTGAGGAAATTAATAATTTAAAAAAAAGAATTCTCATTTGCAATTGAAACCATTTCACTTATTTCTCTTCTTTTTCAAACTAAAGTTTTCAAAAGAAAAATATTCACGGGCGGTTATAATTGTCGAGATACTTATTATTCCCACTATAGTCCAAAACAAATTAATTAACGTTGGTAAATAAAAAAAAAAATGTAAGAAATTAAAAAAAATCTTTTATGATGTAAATCAACGAAACTTAATTCAAAAAAACCTGTTTCGTCATGATCTAATTTTAAATCATCGTTGATAATTTTATCGGATTAAAATCAATATTCATTGTCGTGTCAACCATCAGGGACGTTGACCATCCAATTAAATTGAAAATCAGAATAGCATATTGTGGAAGAAAAAAATAAATTACATGCCTTCATGAGCAGTCAGTAGACATTATTAGTATGGGAATAGTGAAGATATTGCTTTCTTTACTCCCCGACTGTATGGGCATCGGCAGAAAATGCAAACTCACAATAAAATTAAACACGACTGTTTGCAAATTAAATGAACCGGAATAAACATACACTATTGCCGAAGCAATATAACTGAAAATAGTTAATTGGATAAGTAGACGAAATGAAAGGTAGAAAAAAAAGGATATACGTCTGAAAGTTTTATTCAAACAAGTTCATTTTTTCCCCCTGTAAATTATATCAAAATTAATGAGGATAATTAAGAGGAAAAATTTATCGAAATTTATAATCGTAATAAACAGCAGTAATGGGACAAATTTGCTTTAATTTACTTTGACAAACTTCCCAAAAAGAAGAAATTAAGAAAATGTATACATAGATTTAACATAAATGTTGATTTTATATTTATTTATTTTATTTATTTGAACATAAACGGGTTTCAAATAAATCCTTTCGTACAAAAGTACTTATTAATATAATTGTACAACAAAAAATTTATTAAAAAATATAAAGAAATTATATTTTAAAAATTATACTAGCAGGCCTCGGATATTATAACATTTTCGACTTTTTTCGACTATTTTTAAAAAATACGACTTTTTTTCGACTTATTTTCAAAAATTGCGACTTTTTTTCGAATTTTCTTCCGAATATTGCATTTAGTAGGTATAAAAAGCAAATTATTTTTGAACAATTGAAAAGTGTTTCCATAAATATTGAAATTTTGTAAAATTTAATTGAAAACAATTGATTTTTTTAAAGTGTTTTATACAAATTTTTGAAAATCAACATTTGAAGAATATTAATTGCAAATTTTGAAAATAATTGAAATTAAATTCCTCTGAAGAATTTAATTTTTAAAAAAAATTTTAACATATTTCGAATAAATTCAATTATTTTTCTAAAATCTTAATAAATCCTTTGAAAAAATTCAATTTTTTTTTTATAAATGGCAAAATTCTTCGCAAGACTTCAATTATTTTTATAAATAGTAAAATTCTTTGCAGTACTTCAATTATTTTCAAAACATCTTTAATTAAATTTCTCGGAAGAATTCAAATATTTTCAGATATTTTTTCAGATATTTCCATGATATTTCCATAAAATGTAATTATTCGTAAAAATTTTATTAAAATTCATCAAAGAAATTCTATTATTTTAAAAAGCCTTCCTATAATTTATTTATTGGAATTTAAGTATTATTTGTCAATACATTTTTAATTAAATTTTTTTGAAAGAATTAAATTATTTTCAAAAATCTTAATGAAATTCTTTTTGAACAATTCAATTTATTTTCAAAATAATTTTAATAAAATTCTTCATAGAAATTTCATTAATTTCTATATAATTTATAAAAATTCAATTATTTTCAATATCTACTATTTCAATAAAATTTCACAAAAGAATTCAATTAGGTATTTAAAAAGAATAATATTATTAAAAAATACGTCTGAAGAATTCAATTATTTTCAAATGTAATAAAATTCTTCGCAAAAATTTAGTTATGGTCAAAAGTTTGAAAAAATTATCGTCAAAATTTCAATTATCTTTATAAATATTAAAATTTTTCTCCAAAATTCAATTATTTTCAAAAATTTTAATGAAATTCTTTTTAAAAAATTCAATTTTTTTTTAAATTCTCCTCCATTCAATGATTTTCAATATCTACTAATTTAATAAAATTTTCCAAAAGAAATGAATTATTTTAAAAATTTTTTGATAAAATTCTAAGCAAACCTTTTATTATTTTTATAAATAACAAATATTTCACAGCAATTCAATTATTTACAAATTTTTTATAAATTTCTTTGCAATAATTCCATTATTTACAAAAATAATCAATTCGTTTTTACAGAGATTCAATTATTTTTATAAATATTAAAGAACTTTTACAAAAATTATTAAAAATAATAAATTTATGGAAGATGTTTAGTTAAAAACACGAAAAAAAATTCTATTTTGTCAAAGTTAGAAATTATTGCAAAAATTCAATTATTTTCAAGAGTAATAATATTCTTCGCAAAAAATTAAATATTGTTCAAAAGTAATAAAATTCTTCTTTGATATTCAATTATTTTGACAAATAATAAAACTCATTGCTGCATTTCAATTATTTTTAATACAATTTTAATCGAATTTCTCGAAAAATGTAATATTATTCTTAAAAAATTTTATTAAAATTCGTTGATAGAATTGAATTATTTGAAAATTTGTTGATAACGATTCTTTATGGGAATTGAATTTTAAGACACATTCAAGTATTCAATAAATTACATATTTTTGTTTTTAAATAATTGAATTGTCGTAGAATTTTTTAATTATAATTAATTCAAATTTCAAATATAAATTTCAGTTAAAATTGTCGATACTAGAATTTTGATCTTTGAATGTTTGAATTTTCATACTTTTAACTGAAAGTTGTGTAGATTTAATTTTTGTTTGAAAAAGTTGAATTGAATTTTTTTTCAGTTATTTGAAGTTTTTATTTTCTAATATTTAATTAGGGTTGCAACAGGTAAGGGAAATCAGGGAATTCAGGGAAAAGTCAGGGAAAGTAAAATTGGTCAGGGAAGTCAGGGAAAAGTTAGGGATTTTTATTTAAGTAACTGGAAAAAATTAAATTTTGGAGAAATTACAAATGATTTGCAGAAATTCAATTATGTTCAAAACTTAAAAAAAATTCTCATAAAAATTCAATTATCTTTAAAAATAATAAAATTCTTCTCCAAATTTCAATTATTTTCAAAAAATTTAATAAAATTCTTTGCAAAATTTCAATTATTTTCAAAAAAATTTTCTTAATTCAATGATTTTCAATATCTACAGTTTTAATAAAATTTTTCAAAATAATTCAATTATTTAAAAAAAAAAATTTTTTTTTGATAAAATTCTAAGCAAACTTCGCAATAATTCAATTATTTTCATAAATAATAACATTTTTTACAAAAATTCAATTATTTTTATGAATAATAAAATTCATCACAGAATTTCAATTATTTTTAATACAATTTTAATTAAATTCCTCGAAAAATTTAATTATTCTTGAAAATTTGATTAAAATTTCTCGAAAAAATTCAAATTTGTTGATAAAATTCTTTATGATAATTTAGTTTCAAAAAACATTCATTCATTCAATAAATTATTTATTTTTGTATTTAAATTTTTGAAAATATTCGAAGAATTTACTTAAAATTGTATTAAAAATAATTGAAATCCTGTGAAGAATTTTATTAATTTATAAAAGTAATTGAATTCTTGCAATGAATTTTTTCAAATTTTTTTTTAAATAATTGAAATAATGTAAAGAATCTTTTTTTAAAATTTTTTTTTTAAAGAATCTTATTACTTATGAAAATAATTGAATTCCTGCATCGAATTTTATTACATTTTTTTAAATAATTAAATTCTTTTGAGAACTTTTATTAAAATAGCGTATATTTTGAAAATATTTGAATTTCAACGAAGAATTTCATTATATTCGTGAAATGTAATTAAATTCTTATAAAAAAATTAAGAGAATAATTCCATTTTTCTAGGAATTTACTTTAAATTGTATTATAATTTATAAATAATTGAAATCCTCAGAAAAATTTTATAATTTATGTAAATAATGGAATTCTTACAACGAATTTTATCAATTTTTTTAAAATAATTGAATTCATGTGAAAAATTTTGTTACTTGTAAAAATAATTGAATTTATGCAACGAATTTTATTAAATTTTATTTAAATAATTATATTCTTCTGAAAACTTGTATTAAAAATGTAAATTTTGAAAATTTTTTAATTTCAGCGAAGAATTTCATTATTTGTAAAATGTACCTAATTTAATTGTTGTAAAAAATTTTTGAAGATAATTTAATTTTTCGAGAAATTTATTTAAAATTGTATTAAAAATAATTGAAACCATGTGAAAAATTTTATTATTTATGAAAATAATTGAATTGTTGCAACGAATTTAATTATAATTTTTGTAAATAATTTAATTTTTTTTTGAAAAATATTATGGAAATTTGCGAATAATTTTACAATTTAAGAAATTCGTAAGTAAATGTAATAGAATGTTTTTTTGAGTATCTAATCATTTTTAGAGTGAATCAGAATATTCTTTAGGGTCAGGGAAAAAGTGAAAATCAGTCAGGAAAAAGTCTGGAAATCAGGGAAGAGTCAGGGAAAAATAAAATTAAATATTTGTGGCAACCCTGATTTAATTGAAGAATTTCCGAATAATCGATGAATTTTCTGTAAAATTGAATAATTGTAAACAAAAGGATTTGAAAATATTAAAATAAATTTTTTAAAAATTATTAATAATTAATAATAATTAATTTACACTTTATAAAGAAGAATTTTAGTTAAAAATTCTGGAAAGTAATAATTGAATTGAAGTGATGAAAGTAATTTTGAATAAGTTAGAGTAACAATATTCTTATAATATAAAATAATGATTTTATCAGTCGATCATGTTTTATAACAATTTTTTATAAGATGTTTAATTTCAAAAAGGGTCGAATTAAAAATTTTGTTAAATATAAATGTAGTTTTAGAAACCTGGAAAAATTCCGTTTTTTAACTTGGAAAACCTATGGAAAAGTCAGGGAATTTGAAATGAGGAAAAGCGTGGCAATAACCCTGAAGTTATATAATACCGTTTAGGAATTACAGTCGTTCAAAAAATGGGTGGCCATCTTGGGGCACCTTACACTAAATTTTAGGACAATTAAGGTCTTCCTAAAGTCGCAATTCTTTATGTTCTGAAGTTATGTTTTGGAATCTTTGTAATCTTTGGGACACCTGAAGATCTAAAAAACGCCTTACACCCTAAATATGCTTTTTTCGAACATAAGTTGTCTTTAGGATATTAGTTATGATCCAAAACACTAGTAAGTACCCTAAAGATTCTTATGATCCTAAAAACTAACATATATATTCAATTACTTCAAGTTTCATAAGCTTTGCAACTAAAGATTCCGAAGGTGGCACTGGCAGTCAAGTTAATTTCGACTTTCAGGAAACTTTCGGTACTGTATAGATTGAGTAAACTTACATACAACTTACTTTGTTTAGATTTCGGTTGTATTAAAAGAACAATGACGTACAATCATTGAACTGTACAAGCAGTTTTATATTTTCTATTCTAATGAATTTTAGAGCAATTCGTTTTTATTTACATCTATACAAATTTATTGTACAAAATAAGAGAACGAAGTGTACAGCAATTTTAAGTGATTTCGGATTTGACTCATCCCTCCATCCAATCGTACCGGTCAAATTTTAGACAAATAGGATCAAAACACTTTTCAAAAACAGAACCTTTCTTGAACCTAAACCAATAACAGATAAAGTTTGTACCATTCAAACAAATTGTTTGGTGCTGAAAAAGAAGAAACGTTTCTCGGTGCATCTACATTTTGGTACATTTACATAATGCTCCTCAACTACTTAATGTTCCGGAGTCGAGGCAGAATCAAGTAACTAAAATATCCAGTTATCGTGGTTCCTCATGAGATTGCGTTTCTTTCTGGAAGGAAGGAGATTGTGTTATATGTATAGAGGTAGTAAATGTAAGTTAGATATAGGCGGGCGGACGGACGGACGAACTGTGGATGTGCATACTAACGGTGCCGCCACTCGTCGTTAAATTGGCGTTAAACCGGCGTTAGCCACGGAAGCCGGGAAGCAGTTGAAGATAAGTGGAGATATACCGCAAGATATAATCCAGATCGGGGCCGCCAATTCTGTGTGCAATAATCCCTTTTTTCGCCTAGATCTATTCAGTAAACCGCGATACGCACCTTAACGGTAAGCGTAAGAGTAAGCGTAGTTAGACTATCTGCATTAACTTTTCTTCGTTGTCGCGAGAAGAATTCCACTTCATTTTCACACAGTAACGTGTGTTTGCCATCTGGTGGAGAACATATTTTTGTTTAAAATGGCATTTTTTCCCTTTCTCTCTCTCTCTCTCTCTCTTGAATCTAACGCTTTTTTAATTTTTCAATTCCTCGAAGTAAAAAGCTTCCAAGTGCATTTCTCGTCATTTCAGAATGTCTTGTAAACAAGATTGTAAAGATTCCTGACAGCAACGGATGTTTTAGGATTTCGTGGATGGACGTCCTAGCGTCTGGGAATTGAGATGTCCATTGTAATTTTAATTTACAAAACTCTTTCGGTTACTTTAGGAACTATTCAATATGGCAAGATTTTTCCCTATTAAAAATTAAAAAGAAAAAAAAAAAATTCTAAAGGTGGCAGCAAGGCTTGAACTAGGTTCGTAAGTACCGTAAAGATTCGCAACTTTTCTTAAAGTCCGTAAAAAATAGTAGTCTACTCCAAAATTCAATTATTTTCAAAAAATTTTTTTAAATTCTGGTCAAAATATTATATCAATTATCTTTAAAAATAATAAAATTTTTCTACAAAATTCAATTATTTTCAAGAATTCTCGTCAAAATTTTAATTATCTTTATAAACAATAAAATTCTTCTCCGAAATTCAATTATTTTCAAACATTTTAATAAAATTCTTGACCAACTTTCAATTATTATCAAAAATTTTCCAAAAGAATTCAATTATTTTTAAAAATAATAAAATTTTTAGCAGAAATTCAATTATTTTTAAAAATAATAAAATTTTTAGCAGGAATTCAATTATTTTCAAAAAATATCAAAAAATTATTCTCAAACATTCAATTATTTTTAAAACTTTTAATAAAGTTCTTGACAAGAATTCAATTATTTTCATAAAGAATAAAATTCTTAGTAGGAAATAAATTATTTAAAATTTTTTTTTACAAAATTCTTCGAAGAAATTCAATTATTTTCAAACATTTTAATAAAATTCTTGATCAACTTTCAATTATTTTCAAAAAATTTTCCAAAAGAATTCAATTATTCAAAAAAATCTCAGAAATTCAATTATTTTTAAAAATAATAAAATTTTTTAGCAGAAATTCAATTATTTTCAAAAAATATCAAAAAATTATGCGCAAACATTAAATTATTTTTAAAACTTTTAATAACGTTCTTAACAAGAATTCAATTATTTTAATAAATAACAAAATTCTTTGTAAGAATTAAATTATTTTCATAAAGAACAAAATTCTTAGTAAAAAATAAATTATTTAAAATTTTTTTTACAAAATTCTTCGAAAAAATTCAATTATTTTTAAAAATTGTAGTACAATTCTTGTCAAGAATTCAATTATCATTAATATCAAAATTCTTCTTAGAAATTCAATTATTTTCAAAAATAACAAAAATTTTATCAGGAATTCAATTATTTTAAAAAAAATATCAAAAAATTATGCGCAAACATTCAATTATTTTCTAAACTTTTCATAATTTTTTTCTCAGATATTCAATTAGTATTGAAAACTGTAATGAAATTCTGGGCAAGAATTCAATTATTTTCAAAAATAACAAATTTTTTATCAGGAATTCAATTATTTTTTAAAATTATTATAAAATTTTTCACAAAAATTCAATTATTTTCGCATAAATTTTAAAAAGTCTCGTCAAAATTACAATTATCTTCATAAATAATAGTAAACTACTCCGAAATTCAATTATTTTCAAAAATTTTTTTAAATTCTTGTAAAAATATCAATTATTTTTAAAAATAATAAAATTTTTCTCCAAAATTCAATTATTTTCAAAAATTCTCGTCAAAATTTCAATTATCTTTATAAACAATAAAATTCTTCTCCGAAATTCAATTATCTTCAAACATTTTAATAAAATTCTTGACAAAATTTCAATTATTTACAAAAAGTTTCCTCAATTCAATGATTTTTAATATTTACTATTTTAATCAAATTTTCCAAAAGAATTATTTTTTATAACTAATTGAAATTTTACAGTAATTCAATTAATTAGAAATTTTTTTAAATCTTCTTCGCAATAATTCCATTACTTTCATAAATAATAAAACTCATTGTAGAATTTCAATTATTTTTAATACAATTTTAAGAAACATTTTATTATTCAATAAATAATTTATTTTTGTAAATAATTTTTTATTGAAATAATTAAATTCTAATAGAATTTTCAATTATTTTCATAAATAATAAGTTTTTACAGAGATTCAATCATTTTCATAAGTATTAAAATTTTATTTAGGAATTCAATTATTTTCATAAACAATAAAACTTATCGCAGAATTTTGATTATTTTTATCACATTCAATTATTCAATAAATTAATTAATTTGCATTTAAATAATGGAATTCTCGTAGAATGTTTCTAATAAAATTGAATTTCAGTTACATTTTAAAATAACAATTGAATGTTAAAAGTTTTCTACCTCAAATGTTTTATAGAAATAATTCTATTTTGTAAAAGTTTTCAAATTAAAATCTTTGAAAATTCGAGTCTTTTAAATTTTTAACTGACAATTCTGTGGAATTAATTTTTTTGAATAAGTTTGATTGAATTTCTTTTTATATTATTTGAAGTTTTTATTTCCTAATATATAATTAATTGAAGAATTTACGAATAATTGAAATTTCGTAAAATTGAATATTGTAAACAAATGGAATTGAAAATTGTCAAAGAACTTTTTCTAAAATTATTAAAAATAAGTGATGTAAAGAAGAATTTTAGTTAAAAATTTTTGAATATTTTGAATTTTTTTTTTTTAATATTTTTTTTCTAACGTCCAAAGTATTTAAATATGTAACTTTTAAACGTGAAGGAAACATTAAAATTATGACGTCACCAACAAAAATATTAGTCGACAATGGGGTTTTATTTTAGCAAACACACGTGTTTCAAACTTCTTTTGAAGTAATTTTTTTCTTTTTATCATAAAAGGCTGAAAATAACTGCGTTGACAGAGTTGAAACTTGTTTTATCAGTTTGTACTTGTACACATGTAAATTTTACATACCTATGCGCTAAATATTTAATATTTATATTGTGAAAAATAAATTCTCAAAGGCACTGCAGAAATTACAAACGTTACAAACTTATAGAAGCGAATCATTTTAAGGTTATGTTTGCGTTATTTTTTCCCTTCGTTAAAAGTTTCTTTATTTAATTTGTAACTAAAATCAGTTTTTATAAAAGTAGTTATTTAACGATTAATACCCCCCCCCCTCTTCATCATACTCTTTTTAATTGTATAAAAAACTTTGTATTACTTACAAAAATTGTAACTAACGAGAAAAAATTTGAAGGTTATGTTTATAATTTTTGGAGTAAAAATGCAGAAAGAGAATCAAATACTAGTGCAAATTGAGAAGTTGGATCGTAGAACCGACTCTTCGCTCAAAATGCTAGTCGGGTAGCAGTAAAAAAATAATTGAAAAAATTAAAAAGAATCATTTAATTATGATAAAAATAATTTAAACATAAAATTATAAAAAAGAAGTAAAATTATTTGTAGGCAATAACAAAAGGGCATGTCCCGTTTATAAATAAATATTTAAAATAAATATTTAAGATATGTAAATATTTAAAATAAATGTTTAAAATAAATATTTGAAATAAACATTTGAAATAAATATTTAAAATAAATATTTGAAATGAATATTTAAAAAGAATATTTGAAATAAATATTTGAAATAAATATTTTATATCGTAAAAAACTACCTGTTAGACGTAACGTTACGTTCTACAATAAACAAATAGTGTATTAGGCTCAAAGATCCATAAATAATTTCCAACTGCCTCATCACAATTATAGAGGAAAAAAAAAAGTTGGTGAAGTGCTAAAACATGGTAAACAATTGAGAATGGCATTATTATGTTTGTAGAGTAGTTATTTGCTTGTCATTTGAAATGCTGATATAATTTCACACAGAAGAAAATTTACACTTTCAAATTTAAATTATTGTATTATTTTTCAGCAATTAGTGTCTATATATCTATATATAGCATGTGAAAAACTAGACTTTTTGAAAAATTCTTTGTTCCGCTTGTGGAAAACATCATCTCTGGGTCAAACACTCGAGACTTGTTACAATAACCTTCTTTTAACACCCTTTCAAAACATCCTCGAGCATTATGCAAACATGAAAATGAACTGTCATCACATTGAGTATGGCACTTACTCGAGTATGCCGCATAATTTATTTTCTTGTAACAGAATTTTAAAATTATATTTGGAATTTCATTTAAATTAAATCTGAAATTCAATTTCAATTAAATTTGCAATTTAATTTCAATTTAATTTCAATTCAATTAAACTTACATTTTCAAAGTATTTTTCTGTTTAAAAAACAGTCTTCGTACCTACTATTTATCTACCTAATATATTTTAATAAAAAATTTCCCAAAAGAATTCAATTATTATTTAACAAAAGTTTTATACAATTCTTTGCAAACATTCAATTATTTTCATTTACAATAAAATTTTCACAGGAATTCAATTATTTAAAACACCATTTTCATAAAATGTTTCGAACAAAATCGATTTTTATAAAATTCTTCTTAGGAATTCAATTATTTTTATAAATTATGAAATTCTTATATCAGGAATTCAATAATTTTTTAAAATAATAAAACTTCTCAAAAAAAATCAATTATTTTTAAAAATTTTAATAAAATTCTTTGCAAAAAGAATTTTCAAAAAAAATTTCAAAACTAATAAAACTCATCGCAGGATTTCAATTATTTTTAATACAATATTGTAAATGAATTCCTGGAAAAATGCAATAATTCTTACAATTTTTATTAAAATTCTACAAACAATTAAATTATTTTAAAAAAATTTGATATATAATTTGTTTATCACAATTTAATCATTATTTCCAATTAATTTTTAATCAAATTTCTTGATTTAATTTAATTATTTTCAAAACTTTTAATGAAATTTTTTGTAAAAACTTATTTAATTTCCAAAATTTGTCGAAATTCAATTATATTTCCAATATTTACAACTTAAATAAATTTTCCCAAAAGAATTCAATTATTTAAAAAAGATTAATAATAAAATTTTTTGCAATAATTATTTTCATAAGTTGTAAATTTTTATTGTAAAAATTCAATAATTCTTGGAAATTTTATAAAAAAAATTTCGAAGAAAATTGGGTATTTAAAAATTTGTTTTATAAAATACATATTCTTACGAATTCAATTATTTTTATGATTAATACAATTTTTACAGGAATTAAATTATTTAATCACCATTTTCATAAAATTTTCGAAAAAAATCAATTATTAAAAAAGATTTTTATAAAATTCTCCTCAGGAATTTAATCATTTTTAAAAATTTTAATAGAATTCGTTGCAAAAATTAAATTATTTTCATGATTTCAATTATTTTTATGAATTGAAAAATTCTTCTCTAGAATTCAATTATTATTAAAATTAATACAGTTTTCACAGGAATTCAATCATTTTTAAAATTAATACAATTTTCACAGGAATTCAATTATTTAAAACACCATTTTGTTAAAATTTTTCAAACAAAAACAATTATTTAAAAAGGTTTTTATAAAATTCTTCTCAGCAATCCAATTATTTTTATAAATTAAAAAATTCTTATCAGGAATTTAATTATTTCAAAAAAAAAAAAATAAATAAAACATTTCTCAGAAAATCAATTATTTTTAAAAATTTTAATAAAATTCTTTCCAAAAATATAATTAATTTTCTAACTAATAAAACTCATCACAGGATTTCAATTATTTTTATGAATTAAAAAATTCTTCTATGGAATTCAATTATTTTTATAATTTATACAATTTTCACAGAAATTCAATTATTTTTAAAATTAATTCAATTTTCACTAGAATTTAATTATTTAAAACACCATTTTTATAAAATTTTCCAAAAAAATCAATTATTCAAAAAGATTTTTATAAAATTCTTCTAATTAATTCAATTATTTTTATAAACAGAATTTAGAATTTTATATTTCTTTTTAGGAATAGAATTATTTCTTTGATTAATAAAACTCTTTTTAGGAATTCAATTATTTTTTTGAATAATAAAATTCTTCTCCGGAATTGAAATATTTTTAAAAATTTTAATAAAATTCGTTGCAGAAATTCATGACTAATAAAACACATCGCAGGATTTCAATTATCTTTATGAATTATAAAATTCTTCTCTGGAATTCAATTATTTGTAAAATTAATACAATTTTCACAATAATTCAATTATTTTAAAAATTACTACAATTTTCAGAAAAATTCAATTATTTTTAAAATTATTACAACTTTCACTGGAATTCAATTATTTAAAACACCATTTTTATAAAATTTTCCAAAAAAATCAATTATTCAAAAAGATTTTTATAAAATTCTTCTAATTAATTCAATTATTTTTATAAATAGAATTTAGAATTTTATATTTCTTTTTAGGAATTGAATTATTTCTTTGATTATTAAAATTCTTTTTAGGAATTCAATTATTTTTTTGAATAATAAAATTCTTTTCCGGAATTGAAATATTTTTAAAAATTTTAATAAAATTCGTTGCAGAAATTCATGACTAATAAAACACATCGCAGGATTTCAATTATCTTTATGAATTATAAAATTCTTCTCTGGAATTCAATTATTTGTAAAATTAATACAATTTTCACAATAATTCAATTATTTTAAAAATTACTACAATTTTCAGAAAAATTCAATTATTTTTAAAATTAATACAACTTTCACTGGAATTCAATTATTTAAAACACCATTTTTATAAAATTTTCGAAAAAAAATCAATTATTCAAAAAGATTTTTTATAAAATCGTTTTATTTAATTCAATTATTTTTATAAATAGAATTTAGAATTTTATGTTTCTTTTTAGAAATTGAATTATTTCTTTCAATATAAAAATTCTACTTAGGAATACAATTATTTTTTTGAATAATAAAATTCTTTTTAGAAATTCAAATATTTTTAAAAATTTTAATAAAATTCGTTGCAGAAATTGAATCATCTTCATAACTAATAAAGCTCATTGCAGGATTTCAATTATTTTTTTGAATTATAAAATTCTTTTCTGGAATTCAATTATTTTTAAAATTAATACAATTTTCACAGGAATTCAATTTAGGATTTTAAAAAATGTTGATGTAATTTGTTTATTAGAATTTAATTATTACTTTTAATTCATTTTTCATTTCATTTTTTTTAAAGAATTTAATTATTTTCAAAAATTTTAATGAAATTCTTCGTAGAAATTCTATTAAATTATTTCAAAAATTTGTCAAAATTCAATTATTCTTGAAAACTTTATTAAAATTATTCAAAATTACTCAATTATTTTTTTAAAAAAATTTGATAAAAGTTCTTTTAAGAATTCAATTTTAAGAATTATAAAAATCTTTAGAAAATTATTTATATTTTATTTAAATAATTGAAGAACTTTCTAAGAAAAATTGATTTAAAAATGAATTTCAAATTAAATTTTAGGTAATAATTGAATATTAGAAGCATTATAGTGTGAATTTTTTAAGAAGTAATTAAATTTCAAAAGATTTTTACATTGAAATCTTTGAATATTTTAATTATTTAAAAATTTTCTAAAAATTAAGTCGTTGAATTTAATTTTTGATAGAGTTAAATTTTTTACTTCAGTCTTATAAATCTACTTTTTTTTAAAATTAATTATGCGGCGTATGAAGCCTGTAAAAAATTCAGAAAAATTTTAAGTGTTTTGCAAATTTAATTTTACACTTTAAATAAAAGGTTCTAAATTAGAGCCGATTTTGGGTATTAAAGTAGAACCAAATGACGATTTAGTACTGAAATTGGCACTAAATTAGTACTTTTCTTTTTACAGTATTCTAACTTTAAAATATCAATTTATGCAACGAATACCAAAAATGTGTATGAAATCAAAAAATTAAGTTAAATTTGTATCAAAAAATGTGGATCGAATAAAAAATTAAACTAAATTTTTGGTATCAATTTGATTCAATGTTTAGTATTAATTCAATACTTTATAGAAAACTGGGTTAAATCTGTAAAGCATGTCTCTTTCTTTCTTATATTTTCAAAAAATTAGTGAAGAAAAGTGCAAAAGTGTAATAGATGGAATTGAATTTTGGGTTTTTCTAGGAGGAAGGGGGGGGGGGAATTGTCCCTTGTGGAAAAATAATGGTCTCATTAGAGTACATTCTTTTATTTGCTGGTCCGTCGACAAACCATGTACTGCAGTACATGTGCTTATAAGTGTAACGGTGTTTGGACGCAATGGTCGAAGCGACCAAGCGGTTACCGTTGCGCGGTCCACAAATTCCCAAGTATGTATGTATATGTTTACATGTTTGAGTGTTTTGTGTTTGTGTTTGTGTTTATGTGTTTACATGTATATGCATGTAGATATACTTGTCTTATCTTCTCTTTTCTATTCTTTCTCTTTCCCACTCCCTTCTCACACGCACAGTATCCTTTCATCAAGTTGCTAGCATGCCAAGTCATGGAACTCTATCCTGTCACCAATTTTATGATGCCACTCAGCAATTCAACCGTTACAGTTTAAGAATTTATGCATAATACTTTTCCCATTCTAACGTTTTATATTTTTTTATTATCATTGACGATTCGCTGAGTGTGTCATATTTGGCCTAAAATTTATTTGCTTCTATAAAAGGTAAATTGGAATAAAAATCGAAAAGTAGAATCTTTTACAGTTTTTCTCTGCTATGATATCAAAATTGAGACAAAAAAGGAATCAAAAGTTGTTTCCAACTTTTGATTCGTTTTTTGCCTCAATTTGATAGCAGAAAAACTGTGATTTCTAACATCATTTCAAAACAAGAAAATAATTTTTAAATCACAGTTTTCTTGAAAGTATCAAATTTTTACTAAAGTTTATCAAAATCGTGAAGGAAAAATTTAGATCAATTTTTCATTTGATCCACATTTTTGGTATCAATTCGTTGCAATTTGATACTTTTAAGCTAACAGTCACAACAAGGATGGTACAAAAATTAATTTCTATTTCTCGAAGATCTGATTTTATCAGGGTTGCCACAAATATTTAATTTTATTTTTCCCTGACTTTTCCCTGATTTCCAGACTTTTTCCTGACTGATTTTCACTTTTTCCCTGACCCTAAAAAATATTCTGATTCACTCTAAAATTTATTAGATACTCAAAAAAAATGTTCTATTACATTTATTTACAAATTTCATTAATTGTAAAATTATTCAAAAACGTCAATAATTTCTTTTTTAAATAAATATTTAATCATTATTATTTTTCCGTAGAAATTAAAATTCTTCAATACATTCAAATTCAAACCTTTTTGAAATTGAACAATAAGAATATTATTACAAAACATAAACAATGCAATCACTCCGAGTCTTCGACTCGGAAAAATTGCATTCTTCATGTTTTCTTATCATTTAAATTACAATGAAATTTTTCAAAAAAAATTTTATTATTTAGAAAATTCCTAATAAAATCCTTCGCAAGAATTCAATTATTTTTAAAAGTAGTAAATTTTCTCAAAAAAATTCAATTATTTGTAAAAATTGTAATAAAATTCATTGCAATAATTCAATTATTTTCATAAATAATAAATCGATTATTCGGTTATTCATTTTTTAATCAATTTTTATTAGAAAATTCTAGAAGAATTCAATTATTTAAATTGAAAAATAAATAATTTATTGAATAACTGAATGTTTGTTCAAATTGAATTCTCATAAAGAATTTTATCAGCAAATTTTTAAATAATTGTACTCTTTTGACAAATTTGAATAAAATTTTTAAAAATAATTACATTTTTTAAAAAACATTTTTGATTAAAATATTGTATAAAAAATTAATTAAAAAATCCTGCGATGAGTTTTATTATTCATGAAGATAATTAAGAAATTTTCCCAAAAATATTATTAAAATTTTTCTAAAATAATTGAATATCGGTGAAGAATTTTATTATTTCTAAAAATAATTGAATTCTTGAAAAGAACTTTATTAAATTTTTTTTAAATAATTGAATTCATGCGACGAATTTTATAAAAATCTTTTTAAATAATTGATATTTTTCAAAAAATTTTATGAAATTTTGTATATTAAATAATTGAACTCATGTAAAAATTTTATTATTTATGAATATAATTGAATTATTTCTAAGAAATTTTAACAAGAATTTTATTCAAGTTTTTAAAAGTAATTGAATTTTGAAGAAGAATTTTATTATTTATAACAATAATTGAAATTTTGACGATAATATTTAAAAAAAAATTTTAAGTAATTGAATATTGAAGAATTGTATTATTTATAAAAATAATTGAAAGTTTGACAAAAATTTTTTTTAAATTTTTGAACATAATAATTGAATATAATAATAATTATAATAAAAACATAATTTAATTCTTCCAACGAATTTTATTCAAGTTTATAAAAATAATTGAATTCTTGAAAAGAATTTTGTTAAATTTTTTTTAAATAATTGAATTCCTGCGACGATTTTTATAAAATTCTTTTTAAATAATTGATATTTTTCGCAAATTTTTTTGAAATTTT
This sequence comes from Leptopilina syphax, assembly GCA_032872505.1. Lineage (NCBI taxonomy): Eukaryota > Metazoa > Arthropoda > Insecta > Hymenoptera > Figitidae > Leptopilina > Leptopilina syphax. The sequence continues at coordinate 5,174,925 of CM065475.1, forward strand.
TTATATTGAATAAATGAATTCCTGTGAAAATTTTATTATTTATGAAAATAATTAATTTATTTCGAAGAAATTCATTAAAAATTTTGTTAATTATTGAATTCCTGTGAAATTTTGCCAAGAATTTCATTAAAGGTTTTAAAAATAATTGAATTTCGAAGAAAAATTTGTATTATTTATAAAGATAATTGAAATTTTGATGAGAATTTTTAAAAAATTTTTGAACATAATTGAATTTTGGAGAAGAATTTTTTTTTAAAGATATAATTGAAATGACCAGAATTTTTTTTGATTTTTGAATATAATTAATTTTTCTGCGAAAAATTTTATTACTTTTGAAAATAATTGAATTTCTGGAATTATTTGTAACTTTTCCAAAATTCAATTTTTTTCAGTATTTTTAACTAAAATTCTTTTATCAATCTAGTATTTATGAAAATTGTAAAAATGATTCATTAAATAATTTATAAGTCATAATTTAATGATAGTTCTTGTAAAATTAAGTTATGTAAAAAGAAATTATTGTCTGAAATAGAAAAATTCAAGGTTTTGTATTAAAATTCGTGGTAATTTCATAGTTTACGAGGCAAATAAAAAAAACATCAAAATTCAAAGTTTTTTCATGAATTTTTAAAATTCAATTTTTTCCAGTACTTTTACTAAAAATTCCTGACTTTTCCCTGACTTCCCTGACCAATTTTACTTTCCGTGACTTTTCCCTGAATTCCTTGACTTCCCTGACTTCCCTGACCTGTGGCAACTCTGTTTATACACTTTTCAGAAGAAATCATCTTGAGTATAATGTTTTGGTCAAATAAGGAAATTTTTGTTATTATTTCAAATTAAGACGAAAATAATTTTTTTACCAAATTGTTACATTGAAACAAATTTTAATATTATTTTGGTAATAATGTTATCCAACTGGGTATCATATTTGCATTCAATTTGGTTGCATTTTGATCCAATTTGTTTTAGTTGAAACAAAATTTTAAATATGGTTTAAAATCCAGTTTTGAATCAGTTTGATTTAATTTGATCCATTTTGATCCAGTTTGATATAAATGTTTATATAAATTTTAAAAGAGAATTTTAAAATTATTACTTTAATAATTATGTTTTACTTATTAACAAATATATATTAAAGAATAAAAATGCGTACTTTACAGAATTAATAAAATTACTATGAAGTTGATGGATCGAAACTTTATTTATTAATTTTTATTTATTTTAATATATATTTACTTACGAAATAAACCAGACAAGAAATGTATTGTTTAGCTCACCTGAAACAAAAGGAAAATAATTTTTATTAAAATTATTATCAAAAAACTAAATACAATGAAACAGATGATAAGTTTTGCAATAAACTAATTCTATTACATTACTTCTATTAATAAATTTTGAATAATAATTTATAACATTTTGAAGGCTAAAGTCTGCAACGTTTTTAAATCAAATGTTATGTTAGTACCCTTTCTTTGTTTCAAAATACCACGAGTTTTACTCTATTTAAATTAAAGTTCTGCAGAAATTAGTAAAATTTACTTCGAACTTGGTAAAATTAACTCATCTAAAAATGATAAGAACCATAAAAAATTTTTATTTCCCGAATAACTTTTACTAAAATTTCCGAAGAAAATTTTTTTTTATTAGAATTATAAAAATTTAGTTTTAAAGTAAGTAAAATTCACTCTGGAAGTAATAATATTTAATTTATATTTTTCAGTGTCGAAAAACTGAAATTACAAAATGTAGAAATTTTTTTTAAAACATTTTACTAAAAGATTTTCTAATTTTTGAAAAGATGACAATTTTTGGATGTTCTTGGTTTCAAAAAAGCAAGAAATATGAATAATTTTAGGTGTTTTAGAGAAATTTAAAAAAATTTTCAATTTTAATTTAAAATTTTATTATTTTTTAATTATTTTTTTTCAATTTCATTCATCACTTCTGTATCTATATTTCAGGGCTTGGATTGTGCGACTTTTTCCGACTTTTTTCGACTTTTTTGTGAAAAAATGCGACTAATCGACTTTTTTGACATTTTTTTTTTAGTAAAATGCGAATGAGATTAAAATTTTTTTTTTAAATTTAAAGGAAAAAGTTTGAGTCAAAAAAATGTTCAGTTACATTAATTTACAAATTTCTTTCAAATTTTTCCAAAATATCAATAACTTTTTTTTAAAAATAAATATTTAATTATTATTTTTTCACAGGAATTAAAAATTCTTCAAAAGATTCAAATTCAAACCTTTTTGAAATTAAACAACTTTTGAAAATAATTAAATTTCCAGGATGAATTTTATTATTTATGAAAATAATAAAAATTTTAACGAGAAATTTAAAAAAAAATTTGAAAATAATTAAATTTCCAGGATGAATTTTATTATTTATGAAAATAATAAAAATTTTAACGAGAAATTTAAAAAAAAATTTGAAAATAATTTAATTTCAGCGAAGAATTTTATTACTTTTGAAAATAATTGAATTTCTAGGATAAATTTTATTATTTATAAAGATAATTGAAAATTTGACAAGAATTTTATTAAAATTCTTTGCAAATAATTGATTTTCAGAGAAGAATTTTATTACTTTTGAAAATAATTGAATTCCCGTAAAAAATTCAATTGAATTTTTGAAAATAATTGAATTTTTGCGAAGAATTTTATTAAAATTCCTTAAAATAATTAAACTTCCGCGAAGAAAATTTTATATTGAAAACAATTCAATTCTTATCATTAATTTAATCAAAACTTTTCCAAATAATTGAATTTCTTGAGAAGAATTTTAGTAATAATTGAAAATAATTGAATTCTTACGATAAATTTGATGAATTTTCGAAAATAATTGATGTCACGCGAAGAGTTCAATTATTTTTTGAAATAATTCAATTCCTGTGAAGAATTTTATTAATTTATAAAAAAAAATTGCTGTCAAGAATTTAAAAGTTTTTAAAAATAATTGAATTCTTGTCAAGAATTTTATTAATTTAAAAAAATAATTGAATTCCTGTGAATAATTTTATTAATTTTGTCAGATAATTGAATATCTGCGTAAAATTTTTTCTAAACATTTTGAAAATAATTGAATTATTACAAATATTTTTATTAATATTTGAAAATAATTGAATTCATAAGAAGAATTTAATTTCAAATTTGTGAAAATAATTGAATTTCTGCGAAGAATTTTATTATAATTTTGAAAATAATTGAATTTCTGCAGCGAATTTTATTATAATTTTGAAAATAATTGAATTTCTGCGAAGAATTTTATTAGTTATAAAGATAATTGCAATTTTGACGAGACTTTTTAAAATTTATGCGAAAATAATTGAATTTTTGCGGAGAATTTTATTAAATTTTTGAAAATAATTGTATTCGTGATAAAAAATTTGTTTTTTTTTAAATAATTGTATTTCTGCGAAGAATTTTATTACTTTTGAAAATAATTTAATTTCAGAGAAGAATTTTATTATTTATAAAGATAATTGAAATTTTGACAAGAATTTTATTGAAATTTTTGTTAAATAATTGAATTTCGAAGAAGAATTTTATTATTTATAAAAATAATTGACATTTTGAAGAGAATTTTTAAAAAAAATGTTAAAAATACCTATAATTAAAATTTTGCTATGAATTTTATTTAATTTTTAAATATTTTATTCCTGATTGTTTGATATTAATGTATCTGTTGTGTAAAAGTTTATGCGACTTTTTTCCGACTTTTTTGGAAATTTTATGCGACTTTTCGTGACTTTTGTTGTAAATTTATGCGACTAAAGCGACTTTTTTTGAGTCTTTAAGACGATCCGAGCCCTGATATTTGACACAATTTGGTCTGAATGTAGTAATTGTTGCATTCAATATTTAGATTTCAATTCAGTATTTCTTTGATCTAAATTTTGGTATCATTTATTATGATTAATTTTCAATTCAGTATTACTTTTAACCTAATTTTGGTATCAATTTAGTACTTGTTGCATTTAATTCAGTTTGATCCAAATGTTAGTATCAGTTGAGAACCCATTATATTGAATTTTGTTTTTAATTCAGTACTTCTTTAATCTAAATTTTGGTATCATTATGATGAATTTTCAATTCAGTATTACTTTGATCCAAATTCTAGTATCAATTTGGTCCTTCCAAGAAAAGTGTGAATTTAATCCATTTGGACTATAATCAAATCTTTTAAAATACTTATTATAATCTCAACTATTTTTCTAATTTTTTTTTCCTCATCTTTTTTTCTAATCTTGAAAAATTCTAAGCTTTTGCTAATCTAGATATGACTTTATAGGATTAATCTAATAATAATCGTTGAAATCCCCCCAGAGCGCTTTGGCTATAATCCATTAAAATTTCTTTATGGCACATTATTCCAGGTATAGGCATCTTTCATTTCACACTAATCTATATTGGAGGAGCGATAAAAAGAAAATTTCCAGAATCAATAAAATAATAAGTATTTCTTCGCGTCTAAAGGAAAAAAAAAAGCTTAAAGGAAGATTTATCAGAGTAGTTAGTGTTATTTTTGCGAAGGGATAAAACTTTGCAAAAGAAAATGTTGGGAATTCCTCATGTAAGCGCGCACATAATAGGCTTTCATCCTCTTTTTCTTCCAGGAATCGATCTCTTCGTTTCTCCTGTCCTTTCTCTCTTGTATATAAAATGAAGATTCTCTCATGATTCTCAATTTGTGTTTATGTGTAGTAACCTCAAACCATATAGTATCGTATCGGATGCATGTAGGTACACAACTGTGGATGTGGAGACATTTTGATTATCCGCATTGGCTCTTAAAACGTGAGATTATTCGGCGTCTATCACAGAAGAGAGAGAGAGAGAGAGAGAGAGAGAGAGAGAGAGAGAGAGAGAGAGAGAGAGAGAGAGAGAGAAAAAGAGAGGAAGATGCGGAAATCATTAAGGAAATAGAAGTTGCTGGATTTATCAACTGAAGATTGTCAACTCTATGTCGGAAGCATTAAATACGATTACACGCATGTGTATTGAGGGATTTATACAGTAGTACATACAGTAGTATGTAAAAATAAAGCGACAGTGACAAATCTATGAAGAAGAGATTCAATAATCTTATGTTTTTATCACTTTGATAAAGTGCCATGAGTCCAAGTTTGAGAGTTGATATTTCCCTGGAGGGTATAATTTAAAACTAATCCGTCCCTAAGAAACCCTTAGCGGTCTTTTACGTTCTGCGTAAGATGTTATGTAACTCCTGACAACTCTTTATTTATATTTTATAGTAGTTATTGAATCTCAAAATTTCTATACTTCCGTACCTTCTTAGAATTTGTTAATACTGAAAATACCTACGTTCTTGATTATTAAATTCTTAAAATTTGGTCCCTAATTAATAGCTATAGTATTTTTACTGACAAAAATTAAAATTTCTTCTCGAATTTCTTTGTGAAATAATTCTGTTATAGAAAAATGATTATCAGAAGAATTTGGAAAATAAACTCTTCTTCCTGAAATGATATAATTGCAGAGCGTACGTGGAGATTTTAATATGGCAAACATTCACGAATGGAGGAATAAAGAGGCAATCAGAATGCACATCTTTCTTCATATATTAGAACTAAAGGTACGGATTTATGAAAGTCGTTTGCGAATGTGAGGCATGAAACAGAAAAAGACAATGTAAAGTATTTTCCCTCGAACGCATGTGGAGATGCAATCCCATGCGGTAGTTGCCATAGTAACATACAAACGTATATATAAGAGAAAGAGATTTTCTTTGTCTCTTTTACTTTCGTATCTCACCGTGATAACCTGCATTTACAAAGGTGTGACCGTAGTCTACAATTGTCGGCAAAAAAGCAAAAAGCACTTAAGTGTAAGTGATGGTGATTTCATCTGTTCATCTCTTCCATTCACGCTTTTTTTTGCCGCAGCATGAACTTTTTTTTTACCTCTCTACTGATTTAGACAACTTGATTCACCATCAATTCATGCTATGCATGTACAAGAGGTGCAAAATTAGAGGGGGGCAAAATTGTTATTGTTTGTGAGGAATTTCTTTGAGTTTGAAAATTTAACTTTGTGTGTCATTGTTGGGTTATTTTAACTCTAGCGACTCTTGCTTTCTAGCATCCTTCACTCTTTAGCGTCGTGTAATAATTATAAAATTCTATAACTTTTAACATTTACAAATGATTGCAGAAATTCAATTATTTTCAAAATTATAATAAAATTCTTCGCAGAAATTCAATTATTATTTTCAAAATTATAATAAAATTCTTCGCAGAAATTCAATTATTTTCAAATTAATAATAAAATTCGTTGCAGAAATTCAATTATTTTCAAAATTATAATAAAATTCTTCGCAGAAATTCAATTATTATTTTCAAAATTATAATAAAATTCTTCGTAGAAATTAAATTATTATAAAAAATTGTTTGTAAAATTCTTCGCAGAAATTAAATTATTTTTATCAAGAATTCAATTATTTTCAAAATTTTTAATAAAGTTTTTGACAAGAATTCAATTATTTTTATAAATAACAAAATTCTTCGTAAAAATTCACTTATTTTCATAAAGAAGAAAATTCTTAGTAAGAATTGAATTATTAAAAATTTTTTTTACAAAATTCTTCGAAAAAATTCAATTATTTTTAAAAATAACAAATTTTTTATCAGGAATTCAATTATTTTAAAAAATAACAAAATTTTTAAATAATTCAATTATTTTTAAACACTACATAAAATTCGTTGCAGAAATTCAATTATTTTCAAAATTATAATAAAATTCTTCCCAGAAATTCAATTTGTTCAAAAATTTTTTTTAAATTCTAGTCAAAATTTCAATTTTCTTTAAAAAAAAATAAAATTCATCTATAAAATTAAAAAAAGTAAAATTCGTCAGGGAAATCAGGGGAAAGTCATAGGGATTTTTATTAAAGTACTGGAAAAAATTAAATTTTGGAGAATTTACCAATGATTGCAGAAATTCAATTATTTTCAAAATTATAAAAAAATTCTTCAAAAAAATTCAATTTTGTTCAAGAATTTAAAAAAAATTCTAGTCAAAATTTCAATTCTCTTTAAAAATAATAAAATTCATCTATAAAGTTAAAAAAAAGTAAAATTGGTTAGGAAAATCAAGGATTTTTATTAAAGTCTAGAAAAAAATTAAATTTCAGAGAATTTACACAAATGATTGCAGAAATTCAATTATTTTCAAAATTATAATAAAATTCTTCGAAGAAATTCAATTTTGTTGAAAAATTAAAAATAATTCTAGTCAAAATTTCAATTTTCTTTAAAAATAATAAAATTCATCTCGAAAATTAAAATTATTTTCAAAAATTTTAATAAAATTCTTGGAAAAATTTCAATTATTTTCAAAAAATTCCCACAATTCAATGATTTTCAATATCTATTATTTCTATAAAATTTTCTTAGAAAATGAATTATTTAAAAAAAATTTTGATAAAATTCTAAGCAAACATTAAATTATTTTCATAAATAATAACATTTTTTACAGATGATTCAATTGTTTTTATGAATAATAAAACTTATCATAGAATTTCAATTATTTTTAATACAATTTTAATCGAATTCCTCGAAAAATGTAATTATTCTTGAAAATTTTATTAGAGTTCGTCGAAAAAAAATTCAATTTTGTTGTCAAAATTCTTTAAGAGAATTCAATTTTGAGAAACATTAATTTATTTATAATTTTTCATTTTTTTAATTAAGTAATTGAATTCTCGTAGAATTTTAAATAATAAAAATTGATTAAAAAATGAACTTTGGTTGAAATTGGAAATAATAATTGAATTTTAAAATCATTATAGCATGAATTTTTAAAAATAATTGATAATTTAATTCTTTCGAAGAATTTTAATAAAATTTTTGAAAATTATTACATTTTTCGAAGAATTTACTTAAAATTGTATAAAAAATAATTGAAATCCTGTGAAGAATTTTATTATTTATGAAAATAATTGAATTCTTGCAACGAATTTTATTACATTTTTTTTGAAATAATTGAATTCTTTTGTGAACTTTATTATTAAAATAGTAGATTTTTAAATATTTGAATTTCAGCCAAGAATTTCATTATTTGTGAAATGTAATTCAATTCTTGCAACCGATTTTTAAAAATAATTCAATTTTTCGAGAAATTTATTTAAATAAAAATTAAATTATTTACAAAAATTTAAATAAAATTCGTTGCAGAAATTCAATTATTTTTACAAGTAAATAAAATTTTTCACAAGAATTCAATTTTATTTTAAAAAAAATGTAATAAAATTCTTCACAGAATTTTAATTATATTTAATACAATTTTAAATAAACTAATTTCAAAAGAATTTTAATTTATAAAGTTTTTCAAATATCTAAAGTTCATTAAAATTTACGAAATTCAGTTAAAATTTAAATTTCATAAAATTTGAAATTAAAACCTTTTGAAGTTCATCTATTTATGAAAATTGTAAACGCAACTCTTCTTAAAATCCTAGCAATCTTGTCAAAATGAACTTTACAATAACTTTTACTCATTTTTACTTAAATTTTTACTTTGGAGCTTTTTCCAAATTTTTTTTTTTTTTCGACATAATATTGAGTGTTTTATAAAATCATGTAATGGGATGAAAAATAAATGTTGGGGGGGAAAGATTTTTTCGACAGCTTAATAGGACATCACTCTACATAATAATCTGTATCAAGCATCTGGAAATTTATCGCGGTTGACTTAAAACCTGCTGGTAACCTGTTTTTCACGTATCTTTCTAGATAGGAGGGTTCAGTCTGTATAAAATTATTATTATTATATTTTTGTTGAAAAACAAAACAAAAAATAAATAAATAAGTCTTGTCTATATATAAAGTTTCTGCTAACGTGCGGAGCTATATCGCCTTCTTTTGATTGTAATACATATATATTTTTATACTTGAAAAAGCGAGTAAAAAAAAAGAAAATATGAGCAAGGAAAGCAAAAGCAAAAACAAGAACAATTATTTTTTTGCATGAAAAGTAAACGCCAGTTATGTGGCTCGGGTATTACGTACCCAACCAATGACTGCTCATGTAGCCCGAACGACTTCAGAGCGCAACACGACAATCACGCTACTATTTTTACTTCTCTTATTGTATACGTACACTTTTAACACCGTCTACTCGAGTTATAATAAAATGGCGGAATTTTTTTTTTTAAATATTTTTAATCACCTTTCAAATTTAAAATCCAACTTTATTTAAATTTAAACTTTAATCTAAAAAATAAAAAACTGATAAAAACTGATACAATTTAAATAAAATTCAAACCTATATAAAACTGATACCAAAACGAATCAAACTGTTTCCAAATTGATCCAATAATTTAGTAACAATTTGATACTAAATTGAAACCAAATTTTTAATCAATGGGATAAAATTCAAATCATATTGAATCAAACTGATAACAAATTGATTAAAACTGAAACCAAATTAAAACCATAATTTGGCTCAAATTAAATGAAATTAAAACTAAATAATTAGAAATTTGGTTTAAATTACAATTTAAAATTTAAATCCAAATTAGTTAAGAATGTTATACCAAGTTGATAATAAATTTGATCAAATTTAAACAAAATTAATTGAAACTATAAATTGAATCAAAACTGATACCAAATTGAATCAAATTCTAAACAAATTGAATAACTAGAATAACTAGAAATTGAATTTCTAGTTCGAAATTTAAATCAAAATTTGAATCAAATTAGAAGAAAGTAGATTTAATGATTTTCAAAACAAAAAATTAGAAAAGAATTTTTTTTTTCACCTTAATTCATATCTCATTTTAATGTTCCGAAAAATTTTAAGAAATCAACTTTTTCTTAGAGGAAAGTACCGAACCGAAATATTTTATGTACCGTTGTTAAAATGCCCGCACGGCAGGAAACGTTTAAAGCAAAAAAAAGTCATTTTTATGGTAATTAGAAAAAAGCATGTATCTACTAAAAATTAGTTACTTACAAGTCGCATAAAACCTTAAATAGGGGACAAAAAATTTAAATACAAGTGGAAAAATATAATTTTTTGAATTTTAGAAAACTTTTTACGGTTTACATGCCGTACATTTTTGAAAACATTTTTTTGAAAGTATATTTCCTGAAAAAATAAAATTTTTATTAAAATTCTACAAAAAATTCAATTATTTAAAAAAAAAATTTGATATTTAATTTCTTTATCAGAATTTAATTATTATTTTCAGATACATTTTAAAAATTAAATTTCTTAAAATAATTTATTTATTTTCGCAAACTTTAATAAAATTCTTTCGTAGCAATTCAATTATTTTCATCAAAAATTTCAATAGAATTCTTGGTAAAAATTTATTTCATTTACAAAATTTGTCGAAATTCAAGTATTTTTAATATATTTACTATTTCAATAAAATTTCTCAAGAGAAATGAACTATTTTTGAAAATTTTATTAAAATTTTACGAAGAAAATTATTTTAAAATTTTTTTTTTATAAAATTCTTCTCAGGAATTCAATTATTTAAAATACAATTTTCATCAAAATTTTGAAAAAAATCAATTATTTACAAAGATTTCTATAAAATTCTTCTCAGATATTCAATTATTTTTATAAATTATAAAATTTTTTTTAGAAATTCAATGATTTTTTAAAAATTTTAATAAAATTCGTTCAAAAAATTCAATTATTTTGATAGATAACAAAAAAAACTCATCGAAAGATTTCAATTATTTATTTTAATAAAATTTTAAATAATTTCCTCGAAAAATTATTGTTATAAATTTTATTATAAATCTTCAAAAGAATTCAATTATTTTTAAAAATATTTTGATGTAATTTGTTTATTATAATTAAATTATTATTATTATTTTCCAAAAATTGTAATAAAATTCAATTATTTACAAAAAATTTGAATAGAATTCTTCACAAAAATTTATATAATTTTCAAAATTTTAGAAAAATTGTTATTTTCCCAAAAGAAATGAATTATTTTTGAAAATTTTATTACAATCATTATTATTTTTCTATAGGAATTAAGATTCTCAAATTCAATAATAACTTATGAGAATATTATTCAAAGATTTTAGTTTTAACCCTTTTCAAAATTCAATTATTTCTAAAAATTAACACTTTAATGTTTTTAATATTCAATTATAATTTAAAATTTTAAGTGAAATTTATTTTTAATCAATTTTTATTGGGAAATTTCCCGAGAATTCAATTATTTAAATAGAAAAATAAATAATTCATTCAGTAATTGAATGTTTTTTAAAATTGAATTTTCATGAAGAATTTTATCAAAATTTTTAATAACAATTGAAAACTTTCGGCGAATTTAAAAAAAAATTCTAAAAATAAATAAAATAATAAAATAAATAAATTTAATAAAATAAAATAATTTAAATTCTGCGATAAGTTTTGTTATTTATGAAAATAATTGAATTCTTGCAACGAATTTCATTAAAACATTTTTTAAAGAATTGAATTCCTGTGAATAATTTTATTTGTAAAAATAATTGAATTCCACAGAAAAATATTATTATTTATGAAAATAATTATAATTTCTTGTGAGGAATTTTATTCAAATTTTTTTAAATAATTGAATTTTTCAGAATTTTTAAAAACTTTTTAAAAACAATTAAATTTTATTAAAAAATTGAAAATAATTTAAATCTGACAAAGAATAAAAAAAAAATTTTTTAAATAATTAAATTCCTGTGAAAATGTTTATTTTCGAAAAAAATTGAATTCTTGGGAAGAATTTTGTTAAAATTTCTTAAATAATTGAATTGCTTAGAAGAATTTTTATTTTTTACGAAAATAATTGAATTGTTTCGAAGAGTTTTACAAAAATTTTTGACAATAATTGTATTTGTAGAAAAATGTTGTATTTCACGAAAATAATTTTATACTATGACCGACTTTATTATAATTTTTCAAATTTATAAAGTATTTTATCAAAATTTTTAAAAATAATTGAATTCTCAAGAAAGAAAATAATTGATTTCTGGCGAAGAATTTTATTCAAAGTCCTTTAAATAATTGAATTCACATAAAAAATGTATTATTTGTGAAAATAATTGAATTCTCATGAAGAAATGTATTGAAAACAATTGAATTGTGTGGGAAAATTTTATTAAAATTGCAATTTAATGAACTAAATCTTGTAAAGAATTTTGTCAACATTTTTTTAAATAATAGATTTATTAAAAGAATTTTATTGAAATTTTTCGAAATAATTGAATTTCTCAGACTATTTTTTTCAATTTTCTTTATATATTTGAATTCTTCCGAGAAACTTCATTAAAAAATTTTAAATAATTGAATTGGTGCGAAGAAATTTATAAAAGAAATTGTTAAGTAATTGAATTCCTGTTAAATTTTTATTAAAATTTTGTTTAAATAATAGAATTCTTTTGGAAAAGTTTATGAAAATAGTAGATATCAAAAAAAATTGAAATGAGGAAAATGCATTTTATTTTTGAAAATTATTGAAATTTTGCCAAGAATTTTATTAAATTTTTTGAAAATAATTGAATTTTGGAGAAGAAATTTATTATTTATAAAGATAATTGAAATTTTGACGAGAATTTAAAAAAAATTTTGAACATAATTGAATTTATGCGAAGTTATTTAAAAAGAAATTATTGTGAAAAATAGAAAAAATTGAAGGGTTTGTGTTAGAATTCTTGGCAATTTCATAGTTTATGCAGCAAACAAAAAAGACACAAAAATTCAGAATTTTCCTATAAATTCTAAAAATTTAATTTTTTCCAGCACTTTTAGTAAAAATCCTCGACTTTTCCCTGAATTGCTTGACTTCCCTGACTTGTGGCAACCCTGTTACACTGTTACACACATAAATGTCCTGGAGAAATAAGAAATCTGTCCTGGAATGTCCTGAAAATGTCCTGGAATTTTAAGTCATATTTTCAGTACACCCTGGTAAAAATTTCGTAGCAATCCTGAATTAGATATGTTTGCTAGAAGAAAATTTAGCGGATCTTTTTGAAGGGGGAACAATATTGCATTTTATCAAAGAGCCTATACTTGACATGAAATGTGATAATCAAGTAAGAATTTAAAGAATGCATGTTCTAAAGGTTGAGGTATGTGTAACGTGTTGTAATTTAAAAGCAACTTAAATAGGCAGAGAAACAAGGAAAGCGATAGTCAAAGGAAGTTTTTCTTTTCTCTTGAAAATGGAAAGGTAGAAAATTATGGGAGCCAGAGGAGCGATTCATTAAATTAAGCATTCTTTTCCTGCGGCTTTGCACGACCTGCCCCACTATTCAACGCTCCCCAGGTCATTCAGGATCTTAGGCGCCGCCTGGCCATTGACCCTATTGCCTTAGCCCTGACCAAGACTCCATTTAAAGTTAACGCATACATTTCAAAGCGTGTACATACTCTACACCTTGTAGAGAAAGAGAGAGAGAGAAAGATACCACCGTCGTTTCAAACATATCCTCGGGCGCAAACTCTTCTCAGTGTGCAAAACGAAAAAGGTGCCATTTTAAACACCCTGAAACCATCTTCTCCAAGGCTGCATTCTACTTGTGATCTAAAAATAACCAGTAGTCGTTTAATGACTATTTACCGATCAAACGTTGCATTCTAGAGTCACAAGCATCCTCTCGCGTGATTTCGATTTAGCACGGCTAATGATGCCATACAAAGATTTACTGGTGATACTTAACTATAGATATACACGTATAAGATTCTCGTTGATGCATTTTATATTATTTTTAGCACCTTTTTCCCTTATATTGGCTCGTTAAGATGTATAATAGAGAAATTCTCCTCCAATTATAGAAAATATTTGTCCCTACTTAACTTTGCGCCGTTTTGTGCCGTTGAATTTCAAGAAAATTGCGAGAGGGTTCAACACAATTGTCCTGTCATTGGGGTGAATTTCAAATTAACTGCTTAAGTATTCTGAAGAATTTTGTAATACACCTGATTTCATCCATTTAGTTGGATGAAATCCAACTAAATTGGATATTAGTTCCAAATGTCCTTTTTGCACTCTCATCAAAAATGACGAGGGTCTTGGATTTGTGCGATTCTTTGTATCAAGTTTGAACTCTCTCATTAAAAGAATGACTGATTTTCAGTAAAATTAGTTAAATTTGACTAATTGAATAAGTTAAAGAAAATCGACGGAAGTTGAAGGAAAAGTAGATCAATTTAAAACCAAATTGATTGAAAAGGTTACACAAATTGAAAATAAATTAAATTCTAACCAAATTAAAAAAAACTGATACCAAATTTGAAAATAAACTAAAACATAATAACCTAAATTAGATAATAAATTTGATTACTAAACCAAATTGAATTAAATTGATACTTTAATTCAAATTAGTGCCAAATTCAAACCAAAATTTGGTTCCAATTGATACTAAATTGAATGAAACTGATAACAAATTAAATCAAAATGAAGCTATTGACCCAAAAATTTGCTTTAAATTAATGTAAAATACCAAAATTTTGATTAAAATTAACATCAAATTATATCCAATTGGATCAAATTTGAACGAAATTAATTCAAAGTGATACTAAATTGATATCAAATCAGACGATTTGCAAACCAAATTTCAATTGGATAATAGAATCAAAATGCTTCCAATTAATACAAAAATGTAGTTCAAATTATTACCAAATTGAAATTAAAATTTTGATTCCAATTGATACTAAATTGAATAAAACTAATCATAATTTGTATAAAAATGAAACTATTGACGCTAAAATTTGGTTTAAATTAATACAAAATACCAAAATTTTTATGGAATTAACATCAAATTGCATCAAATTCAAACGAAATTAAATCAACATGTTACCAAATTGATATCAAATCAGACTTTTTTCAATGATATTGATTCAAAATGATACCAAATTTATCCAAAAACTTGGTTCATATTATTACTTTTAAATTGTATGAAGCAAATTGGGTCAAAATACGAAATCGAATGGAACTAAAACCAAACTGAATGAAACTGATACCAAATAGAAAATAATTTTTCGTTCAAATTGATACTAAATTGAAACCAAACTTTGGTTCAAAATTGATATTGAATTGAAACTAAATTAGGTGAATATTCAAACAGAATTGAATAAAACTGATACCAAATAAAACTGACACCAAATTAAAATGAATTGAAACAAAATTGAAAGCAAATTGAATGAAATTATTCAAATTGAATCAAACTGATACCAATTTGATCAAAAAGTTTGGTTTAAGTTGAATTTAAGATTAATTAGGTTCAATTTAAGTTTCAAATTGAATGAAACTGATAATAAGTTGCATCAGTTTGAAATCTAATCGAATAAAACTGCGATACCTATAAGATTTGGTTCAAATTTTGGAACAAAACTAAAAGCAAGATTTGCATCCAATTGTATTACCAAATTGAAACTAAATTAGTTCATTTTTAGTCAAAATTGATTGAATCTATTAATAAATTGATAATATTTGATTAAATTCAAACCTATTCAAATAAAACTGATACAAGGACGAATCAAACTGATTCTAAATGAATCCAAAAAGGTTCAATTTCATACTAAATTGTAACCATCTTTTTACTAAATTGAACAAAATTAAAATCAGTCATGCTTTACTAACTATCAGTTATTTTTAACAAATTGATCAGTAAAAATATTACTATTTGAATGTGTGACTGATTTTTTGCTTCCAAATCTGTTATTTTTAACTGATTCAAATCATTATTAACTTAAAAGTATCAAATTGCAACGAATTGATACCAAAAATGTGTATCAAATTGCAACGAATTGATACCAAGAATGTGTATCAATTTGCAACGAATCGATACCACAAATTTGAATCAAATCAAAGAATGAGTATAAGAGAAGGACGAACATATATTTCTGTTCTTCTCCTATTCTTAAGGTTGAGTTTACCTTCCTGATTAAAAATCTATTTTGCATTGACCAGTATTTATACAGTTGGAGGTGTTAATTTGTTTGTTCTTTATGTTGTAAGCTTCGCATTTATATACCCATCAATTCACAAGTTCTAACCGAAAAAAATTTTCTTTATTTTCCAGAAACACAACCGATGGGATTCAAAAGAGACGAAGTTTTTTGTAAGTACATTCCGTTTGTTCATTGAAAGCAATACTTTTAATTAATATTTTTATGATATAATGCTCGTTATTTGACTAATAGTTATCACATTAACTTGAAATCAAAATTAATCTGATCCTGCTCATTTTTATCCTTTTTGCCTGAAACTCAAAATCAAAGTCTCATCATTTTTTCATAAATGTTTTAACTTTTTCAAAAATAAAAAAAAAATGTATTCACAGTTGACGCGTTTTGACTCTATAACATGATTGCGTACGTCAAGTGCTGTAAATTTTGTTAACAAAATTAATTTAAATTGAATTGAATAACAAAATTATCAACTGTATTCTATTTTAATTTTAAAAATCTTTTAAAATCAAGTATGAGGATTAAAGATTTTTGTTAGTTATGAATTTTTGTTCTGACTGTCGTCCTTGCGGGATAATTTTATTTTTCTATAGCTGCACTGTAAAATGGCACTATGTTAAAAATTCTGTAGTTGATAATACGAGTTAGCTTTGACGTTTAAGAAATTCTCTATGCTGAGGTCACTAATTACCAACATCTATAGATTTTTAGAAAATTGACTGATATTTGTGGTCCTTGACAATTTTGACTAAAACCACTTACATTGGAACCATTTTTGGTTTTGATTTTTAGCTCTAATGCTAAAATTCAAGTGGTCTTAGCGAAAATCATCAGGGACTTATAAATATCCACTAGATACAAAGTTTCATAAAAATCTGTTAATTTTTTAAAAATCTATAGATCAATTTGGATCAACATTGAAAATTGGACTTCAGATTCGTAATCAGTGACCTAAATGCTGTAAAAAGTATTCAAATTAGATCAAGTAGGTATTAGAAACAATTTTTGATGGCATATTTGTTCCATTTTAATACGGAAATGTTCCATTATAAAAATGATTTTGATTCAAGATCATCTTTGTTCTTTTTTGATAACTTTTCGTTACAGCATGAGAGTACGATTTTAAGCCCTAAATTTGTCTTCGGTTAATCTAATCCAAAAATTAAAAATAGGCTATTTTTCAATCATTTCGATAGTTTTAAGATATAAACGCATTTACAGACTTCGATTCTTCTGTCCAAATATAGAAATTCCTTAAATCTCGAAACACTTTTCTCGCAATACACTTTAAAATTTAAATTCATAAAATTCATTCCTAATTAATCCTTTTTCCCCTCGTAACAAATTGAAAGAGGCAAATAATATGTAAATAAATAAATTTGCATTACACCTAATAACTCTTATAGCCACACGCACAAGGTGTGCCCATATAAATAAATATACAGACTCCAAATAAAAGACGCGCACTAAGGGATGACTCCCGAAGCATTTTATATACATTATCAAGGTTCGAGAAAGGACATTTCCGGACAAAGATAAATCAGAATATTTTCTTTTTGAGTAAATTGCAGAAGCAAATGCAAGAAACGTTTACTGATTGTAAATGTAAATATATTGCATTCCTAAATATAAATTCTAAAGTTTGCCAAGCCTTAAAACTGTTGATCTTTCGAGTTTAAAGAGCTAATGTTTAAAGCAGGCAGAAGCATTTGAATTACAATGAAAACATACTCGTAAAAGACCTCTCAAAGAAACTTGAGCTTATACTTCAGCCATAGCATCCTATTTACAAATAAACTGTTGTAGCTTCGCAACATAATATAGTGCATTAATCCTGCACATAGAGTAGCGAGATAGTGAGGAAGCGAATTTAGAATTAAATTCCATGAGAACCTTACGCCGCTCTTCACAAAGTATAGAAGAAAATATTCCCCCTCTGAGATTACCGACAATTTAATATTCATATGCATATGAAACAGTGAATTATAAAAAGAAAAATATCTCCTAATGATTCAATTATGTTACACTTTACAGTTTTTTCATTTTTCTTAAAGATCTCATTCGTATTATCTATAGATTCTTTATTCTCATCAAAAATTAAAAGATTTTTTTTTTTTTTTTTTTGGAAAATACGGATATTTACTGATAACTCTTGGGTTAATTATTCGATAATTATTTTCTTTATACTACAGACTTCGCACTCGATAATTAATTTTGAAAAAGTAGAAAAAAGTAGCTTTCAAACTAAAAAAAAAGTTACTACTTTTTTTTTTAATTTGAAAGCTACTTTTTTCTAAGTTGCTATCGAAAAATTAAACTTGACGACCAAAAAAATTCGTTTTGGACACTTCACAAAACTGACAATAATTTCCATTCTATATTTTATTTTTCCAAACTTTTTTCTAATTTTCATTAAAAATATTTACTTCTTTCTTAATCTGCTAAAAAATTATTGTATTCTTGCAACGAATTTGATTGAATAGAAGACAAAAGATTCTAATCCAAAAAATCAAGACTGAAAAATCCCCAAAAAAAAGTCCAAAGTACTAAAAATCGAAAATAAAAATGTCCAAAATCAAAAAATCCAAACTAAATAAAAACGTTCAAAATAAATAATGAAACATGTGCAAAAGCCACGTTTTTATTTTTTACGCTAAAAAATCGGAATTCAAAATTTTAACTTTCAAATCGTAGGATTTTAATTATTTACATAAATAATAAAATTCTTCAGAAAATTTCAATTATTTTAATAAATAAAACGCAATTTTTCACAAAAATTCAATTATTTTCATAAATTTAAAAATTTCTAGAAAAATTTCAATTATTCTATCAAACTTTTAAAACAATTATTCTAAGAAATACAATTATTTTCAACAACAATTGCGAAAAGTTTTTAAAAATAATTAAATTTTACAGAGAATTCTATTAAAATTTTTGAGAATAATTCAATGTCTGTGTGGCATTTTATTATTTATAATAATAATTGAATTCTTGGAAACAATTTTATTAGAATTTTTTTAAATAATTGAATTTCTAAGAAGAAATTCATTACCTTTAAAAATAATTGAATTTTAGTGATTTTTATTAATTATTTATGTAAATAATTTAATTCTTGGAAAGAATTTTATTAAGATCTAAAAGAATAATTAAATTATTTCGAAAAAAAATTAATTTAAAATAATTGATTTCTTTCGAACAATTTTATTAAAATATTTAAAAATAATTGAATTCCAGTGAAAAATTCTAATATTTTTGTGAATAATTAAATTATTCCAAAGAATTTTAAAAACATTTGTTTAAATAATTGATTTTTTTAAGGAATTGAAATTAAATTTTCAAGAATAATTACATTTTTTGAGAAATTCAATTAAAATTGTATTAAAAATAATTCAAATCCTGAGATGAATTTTATGAAAATAATTGAATTATTGCGAAAATTTTTATTAAAATGTTTAAAAATAATTGAATTTCATTGGAAAAATGTCATATTTCTAAAAATAATTGAATTTCATTGGAAAAATGTCATATTTTTGAAAATAATTGAATTTTTGCGAACGATTTTATTAGAATTTAAAAGTTTTAATTCTGGGAATTTTTTTTTTTAAATAATTGAATTCTTGTGATGAATATTGTTATTTATGAAAATAAATGAATTTTGCCAAAAATTTTATTAAAATGGCTCAAAAATATTGAAGTTTCGGAAATAATTTTGTTATTCATCGAAATATTGAATCGACAATTAAATTCTTTCGAAGAATTATTTATGTATATAATTAAATTCTTGAGAAGAATTTTATTAAAATCTAAAAGAATAATTGAATTATTTCAAAAATATTTAATTAAAACAGTACTTAAAATAATTGATTTCTTTCGATCAATTTTATTAAAATATTTAAATTAAATTAAATTACATTTTACATTAAATTACATTTTTGAAGCAATTCCTGTAAAATTGTATTAAAAATAATTGAAATCCTACGATGAACTTATTATTATTTATAAAAATAATTGAATAGTTGCTAAGAATTTTATTAAAATTTTTAAAAATAATTGAATAATTGCGGAAAATTTTATTAAAATGTTTAATAATAATTGAATTTCTGTGAAAAAATTTGTTATTTTTGAAAATAATTGAATTCTTTATAAGAATTTTATAAACAGTGTTTTAAATAATTAATTTTTTCGTAATATAATAAATAATTGAATTCTTGTGGAAAACTTTATTTGTGAAAATAATTGAATTTTTCGATTACTTAATTAATTTAAAATAGTATTAAAAATAATTGAAATTCTTCGATGAGTTTTATTATTTATGAAAATAATTGAATTCTTGCATAGAATTGTAGAAAAATTTTGTTAAATAATTGATTTTTTTGAACATGCTATTCTAAATTAATTAAATTCCTGTGGAAATTTGATGTTTTATGAAAATAATCGAATTTTATTAATTCGTTCTTTTAATAATTGAATTCTTTTCCGAAATATTAGCGAATTTAAAGTAGTGGAAATTCTCTCAAAAAACAGAAATAGTAGCTTTTAGTGGCTAAAATCTAAAAAAAGAACCCAAATAGTATCATAATTTAAAAAAGTAGTAAATAGTAGGTTTTAGCAGATAAGTGCGAAGCCTGAGAGTATGTTATAATTCTCGAGTATATCTGCACATAATGGTATATAACTAAATTATTATTATGTAAATTATTACACATACCATAAAACTATTTTTTTTGTCGTTATAATAAATAGTACTGTTATATGATTCATTAATGCGATTATTACAATCTGACGATAATTAAGAAAGAAATAGTGGTACACAGTCATATAATAATTTTTCTGTAAAAGCGATTTTTAATTATGTAATACATTGTTACAGTTATAGCAATAAAAAAAAAACTAGCGAAAGACGCGTTAAAAGCTCGCGTTAATGTTCAAATACCAAATGGGACCAATCGCTTACTTGGAAATAATTATTTTACACTTTTTTATGAATCATAAATTACGCTTTTAGGTACGGTAAAGACAAATTTGTCAGATTTACCTACAGTATATAAAAAAGTATTGAGTTATTTTTCTCAGCATAACAGAAGAGAGATTGAAGTAAATACTGACCACCTTGTGTTGTTTTGATTAGTTTGCAAATAGTTTTTTTTTTGGAAATATATTTTAAATTTAGTTAAAATCTATTTGAGGTTAAATTACATTTCTTTTTTTATTTTATTAAATATGTGAATAAAAATTAAAATTCATGGCTTACTTTAACAATTTTTTAATTATTAAAATTTCAAGACCGTCCTACGGTCAAATTTTGAATGTGTCGATTTTTATCTAAAATATTTGTCATTTTGAATGAATTTAGTTTATAATTTAAAGAACTTAGATTTTTGAAAAATTTTACTAATATTCAAATTCTTCTGAAATTAGTTAAATTTCTTAATAGATATTTAGTTAATTATTAAAATTAATGGATTTATAGAAGAATTTTAGTTTTGAAAAAATCCAAACCTTTTTGAAATTCAAAAAACGTATAAGAATATTATTACAGAACATGAAGAAGGCGATCACTCCGAGTCTTCTTCATGTTTTACCATAAATTAACTTAAAACTTTTAAAAAAAAAAGTTAATTATTTACAAAAATCCTAATAAAATCCTTCGCAAGAATTCAATTATTTTTAAAAGTAGTAAAATTTCTCAAAAAAATTCAATTATTTAAAAAAAAATACGTAATAAAATTCGTTTGCAAGAATTCAATTATTTTCATAAATAATAAATCGATAATTCGGTAATTTAATTTTAAATCAATTTTTAATAGAAAATTCCAGAAGAATTCAATTATTTAAATTTAAATTAAAAAATAAATAATTTATTGAATAATTGAATGTTTGTTAAAATTGAATTCTCATAAAGAATTTTATCAACAAATTTTTAAATAAATGAATTACTTTGACAAATTTTAATAAAAATTTTAAGAATAATTACAATTTTCGAGGAATTCGATTAAAATTGTATCAAAAATAATTAAAATCCTGACACGAGTTTTATTATTTATGAAAATAATTCAAATTTTCCCTAAAATTTTAATGAAATTTCTCTGAAATAATTGAACTTCGGAGAAGAATTTTATTATTTATAAAGATACTTGAAATTTTGACAAGAATTTTTTTTTAATTTTTGAACATAATTGCATTTCTGCGAAGAATTTTATTACTTTTGAAAATAATTGAATTCTTCTAACAAATTTTATTCAAGCTTTTAAAAATAATTGAATATCAGTGAAGAATTTTATTATTTATATAATTAATAATTAAATAAAATAATTAAATTTGTTGAAGAATATTATAATTTATAA
The DNA here is from genome assembly GCA_032872505.1 of Leptopilina syphax. Taxonomy (NCBI): domain Eukaryota; kingdom Metazoa; phylum Arthropoda; class Insecta; order Hymenoptera; family Figitidae; genus Leptopilina; species Leptopilina syphax. The sequence continues at coordinate 5,197,204 of CM065475.1, forward strand.
TAATAATTGAATTTTTGCGATGAATTTTATAAAAAACTTTTTAAATAATTGATATTTTTCGAAAAATTTTATGAAATTTTGTATTTTAATTTTTAAATAATTGAATTCCTGCGGAATTTTGCCAAAAATTTTATTAAAACTTTTAAAAATAATTGAATTTGGAAGAAAGAATTTATTATTTATAAAAATAATTGAAATTTTGACGAGAATTTAAAAAAAATTTTTTGAACATAATTGAATTTCTGCGAAGAATTTTCTTACTTTTGAAAATAATTGAATTCTTCCAACGAATTTTATTCTAGTTTATAAAAATAATTGAATTTCGGTGAAGAATTTTATTATTTATAAAAATAATTGAATTCTTGCGATGAATTTTATAAAAATCTTTTTAAAAAATTTATATTTTTCAAGAAATTTGATAAAATTTTGTATTTTAAATAATTGAATTCTTGTAAAAATTGTATTACTTATATAAAAATAATTCAATTATTTCGAAGAAATTTATTAAAAATTTTGTAAATAATTGAATCCCAGGGAAATTTTACCAAAAATTTTATAAAAAAATTTTAAAAAATAATTAAATTTGAAAGAAGAAATTTATTATTTATAAAGATATTTGAAATTTTAAAATGAATTTTTTGTTAGTTTTTGAACATAATTGAATTTCTGCGAAAAAATTTATTACATTTGAAAATAATTTAATTCTTCCAATGAATTTTATTCAAGTTTATAAAAATAATTGAAATTCGGTGAAGACTTTTATTATTTATAAAAATAATTGAATTCTTGCGATGAATTTTATAAAAATCTTTTTAAATAATTTATATATTTCCAAAAATTTTATGTAATTTTGTATTTTAATTTTTAAATAATTGAAATCCTGGGAAAATTTTATTATTTATGAAAATAATTCAATTATTTCGAAGAAATTTATTAAAAAATTTGTAAATACTTATCAATCCCTGTGAATTTTAGCCAAGAATTTTTATTAAAATTTCTAAAAATAATTGAATTTAGACGAAGAATTTTATTATTTATAAAGATAATTGAAATTTTGACGAGAATTTTTTTTTAATTTTTGAACATAATTATTAACATAATTGAATTTCTGCGAAGAATTTTCTTACTTTTGAAAATAATTGAATTCTTCCAACGAATTTTATTCAAGTTTATGAAAATAATTGAATTTCGATGAAGAATGTTATTATTTATAAAAATAATTGATTTCTTACGATGAATTTCATGAAAATCTTATTCAATAATTGATATTTTTTGAAAAAGTTTATAAAATTTTGTATTTTAAATAATTGAATTCCTGTGAAAATTTTATTATATACTCATGAAAATAATTGAATTATTTCGAAGAAATTTATTAAAAATTTTGTTAATAATTGAATTATTCGAAAAAAATTTATTAAAAATTTTGTTAATAATTGAATTATTTCGAAGAAATTTATTAAAAATTTTGTTAATAATTGAATCCCTATGAAATTTTGCCAACAATTTTATTAAATTTTTTAAAAATAATTGAATTTGGATGAAGAATTTTATTATTTATGCCAAATAATTGAAATTTTAACGAGAGTTTTTAAAAAAAATTTTGAACATATGATTGAAATTCTGCGAAGAATATCTATAACTTTTGAAAATAATTGAATTTCTGGAATCATTTGTAACTTTTCTGCAAAATTCAATTTTTTTCAGTACTTTTAACTAAAATTCTTCTATGAATCTATAGGATTTATGAAAATTGTAAAAATTATTTATTAAATAATTTATAATTAATAATTTTATGATATTTTCTTGAAAAATTAAGTTATTTGAAAAGAAATTATTGCAAGTTATAGAAAAAGCTAAAGGTTTTGTATTAGAATTCGTGGTAATTTTATAGTTTACGAGACAAACAAAAAAACATCGAAATTAAGAGTTTTCTCATGAATTTAAAAAATTCAATATTTTTAAATACTTTCACCGGTTTGATCCCTGTCATAATAGAAAGTTTAATTTAATAAGTGCTCATATAGTTTTAAAATTGAAAAATTAAATAATAACCAAAAACTCATTTATAAAAAAGATGTCAATCAAAATAATACAAATGAGTTTTATCCATTTATCATAATTTGAAAGAATCTATTTTCTATTATTCTATAATAATAGTGTTATTACTAAGTTATTATTAATATAAAAAATGGAAAATAGAACAGAATGAATGGAAAAGAAGTTAATACTGTTTGAAAATGATATTTTAATAAAATTTTAATATAATATTTTAATAAATTATTTTAATGAATGCTTCTAAGTTTGTAAACTGTTTGTAAATACCATCGGATATATCTCGAGAGAAGAAAAGCCTTAAAGCAGTGTATATACTTAATGTTCGATAGTTAGACGATCACCGCATCGCACCGTTATGACATAAGGTCGTCGATGTAACGGTGTCTCGAGAGGCAAACATTAATTATGCTTCTTATTAGTCTAGATGACCAGGAGATGACGTTTTACATTTGTCACGTAAAACTTATGTATATCCCGAAACTGTCTCGAATCTTAACAGTTTCTGCAATTACTGCCTTTTTATATTCTAAAGCAGGACAAATTCTTTTCTCTATAAAAGAAAAATCATCTACATCATCATCATTTACTCAAATGATGATTTTATGTAGGTAACTTGATACTCAACCTCATTTTTGCTCTAACATTTTCTACTACTATTTGAAACTGAAAAATGTGAATGTTTTTTTAAAACTGAAGAATATGTTTTTTGAAACTAAAAAAATGTTTTTTTTTCAATGTTCAAACAGAGGTAAACTAATAAAGTTTTTCGATTTTTCTAAATTGGTTGAATAAGAAAGAAGTTGCATTTATATATATGCAAGATCAGCATATAGAGATACGAAGGAGCGTTTTTCTTTTTCACTCGTGCGTAATAATTTGATCAAGAGACCCTTCTTGACACGTTATAAGCATAAGAAATAATAATATAATCTGAAAATAATTGCTATTTACTCAGACATGTACTTTCAGGTAATACAGCGGATTCACGGTTGCTGCTTGCACTTTCATTATAAGTTCACTGCGGTTGAGCATGTTTTTCAAGGTCGCACAAATTGAAAATGAGCAAAAACCTCATGCTCTATGATTAAAGATGTTAAAGATTTATGATATCAGGGTGGAGCTGGGAATAAAATTTAATTGAAATTAATCCTTCTTTTTGAGTTCTTGATTACAGTATATACTTGTGTATACGTGCTTTTCAAAAATCAAGAATAATTATTACCAAAGTTATCGCTGTACTGCAAAATTTTTAATAAACTAATACATGATCTGTACTTGTCTCAATGCAACAATTCAAATAATTCAGAGTTTGTTAATTAACTTTTGGAATATTTCAGATTAAATTTCATATAATTAGTAGCCTTTCGACTATACTTTTGATCGCAACATGTCCGTAAAGTTTTTGAACGAAAATTTATTTCTTCACTGCAAAAAGAAGTATCTTTAAACTTTAAAGTGACTACAAAGTTACTTTTAAGTAGTTTTTGAAGTGTTCTTCAAAAATTTAATTACCGTCTTTTGCGTTACTATTTGTTTTAGTAAAATAAGAACATAACATAACATAGCATTTTTTGCCAGTTACCAAGTATTTAACAAAAAATTATTTGATATCCTGAGAAAAAACAATAGTAAATTTGAACTTGCAATATAATTATAGTACGTAAGTACTATATATAGGAATTTTTAAAAATATTAGTATAGAAAAAATTTTTTATTTATTCGAACATTCAAAGCTTTAGGGACATTATAATTTTTGGTAATTTTAAGGTAAAAATCTTCCAGTTGTTCTACTTTAGCAGGACTCGAACTAGGTCCGTAAATTCTGTAAAGGTTCGTTGCTTCAAGACCGTAAAAGTCAGTTTTTTTTCAAAGAAGGACCGAAAAGTTCCAAATTTCATTGAAAAAATTCGTAAATTGAACGATATAATTTTGGAAATTTGGAAAAAGTTAGAAATTATTGCAGAAATTCAATTATTTTCAAAAGTAATATAACCCTTCGCTATGGAATTCAATTATTTTCAAAATTTTTTAAAAATTCTCGTTAAAATTCCAATTATCTTTAGAAGTAATAAAATTTTTCTTTCAAATTCAATTATTTTTAAAAATTTTAATAAAATTGTTGGCAAAATTTCATAGAGATTCAATTGTTAACAAAATTTTAAATAAATTTCTTCGAAATAATTCAATTATTTTCATTGGTAATAAAATTTTAACAGGAATTCAATTATTTAAAAATTAAAATACAAAATTTCATAAAATTTTTCGAAAAATATCAATTATTTAAAAAGATTTTTATAAAATTCATCGCAAGAATTCAATTATTTAAATAAAAAATTTAACACAGTTCTTTTCAGGTATTCAATTATTTTTTTTTTTAAATTATAAAATTCTTCAACGAAATTCAATTATTTTTATAAATTTGAATAAAATTCGTTGCAAGAATTCAATTATTTATGTAAATAATAAAATTCTTAAGCGAAATTCAATTATTTTTATAAACTTGAATAAAATTCGTTGCAAGAATTCAATTATTTTCAAAAGTAATAAAATTCTTCCGAAAAATTCAATTTTTAAAAAAATAACATTTTTAGCAGAAATTCAATCATTTTTTAAAATTTTCATAAAATTCTTCAGAGAAATTCAATTATTTTCAAAAGTAAGAAATTTCTTCGCAGAATTTCAATTATATAATATATGTTCAAAAATTTTTTAAAAATTCTCGTCAGAATTTCAATTATCTTTATATATAATAAATTTCTTCTTCCAAATTCAATTATTTTTAAAAATTTTTAATAAAATTCTTCGCAAACATGCAATTTTTTTTAAAATAACATTTTTGTCAGGAATTTAATTAATTTTAAAATTTTTTTCTAAACTTCTTCAGAGAAATTCAATTATTTTCAAAAATACCAAAATATTTATCAGGAATTCAATTATTTTAAAAATTTTTAATAAAGTTTTTGACAAGAGTTCAATTATTTTTATAAAAAACAAAATTCTTCGTAAAAATTCAATTATTTTCATAAAAAACAAAATTCTTAGTAGGAATTGAATTATTTAAAAATTTGTTTTACAAAATTATTCGAAAAAATTCAATTATTTTTTAAAATTGTAATACAATTCTTGTCAAGAATTCAATTATTTTCAAAAATAACAAAATTTTTACCATCATTCAATTATTTTTATAAACTTGAATAAAATTCGTTAGAAGAATTCAATTATTTTTAAAAATTTTTTTGTAACATTCTTCGCAAAAATTAAATTGTTTTGAAAAATAACAAAATTTTTATCAGGAATTCAATTATTTTCAAAATTTTGAAATGAAATTCTTGGGAAAAATTTAATTATTTTAATAAATAACAAAATTCTTCGCAGAAATTCAATTATTTTTAAAAGTAAAAAAAATTTTTAACATGATTCAATTATTTTCAAACACAACATAAAATTCTTCGCAGATATTCAATTATTATTGAAAAATATAATACAATTCTGGATAAGAATTTAATTAGCATTATTATAAGTAACAAAATTCTTCGCAAAAATTCAATTATTTTCAGAAATAACAAGTTTTTGATCAGGAATTCAATTATTTTCAAAAATTTCATAAAATTTTTCGCAGAAATTCAATTTTTTTAAAAAATAACATTTTTAACAGGAATTTAAATGTTTTTTTTTTTTTAATTTTCTATGAAATTCTGCACAAAAATTCAATTATTTTCAAAAATTTTAATAATCTTCTTTGAATTTTCGTAGAATTTTCTAATAAAAATTGATGTAAAAATGAATTTTAGTTAAAATTCGAGATAATAATTCATTAACATTGAAACCATTATAGCGCAAATTTTTAGTAATAATTGAATATGTTAAAAATTTTGCAAATTAAAATTTTAGGAAAATTTGAATGTTCCCTACTTTTAATCAACAATTTTGTAGAATTAATTTTTTTTTTTAAGTTTAATTGAATTTTTTATTGAAATTATTTGAATTTTTTATTTTCTACAATATATTTAACTGAAGAATTTCCGAATAATAGAAGTTTCACGTCAAATTTGTACTGTAAAGAATTTGAAAATTCGCAAAAAGAACTTTTTTGAAAATTATTGAAAGAGAAGAATTTTGGTTTGAAATTATGGAAATTATATATTTTTTAAAATTTTTAACCAAAAAGAAGAATTTAAGTTAAAAATTCCAGAAAAATATAAATTGAATTGAAATGATGAAAATAATTTTTCAAGAAGTTGCAGTAACAATATTCTTATAATGTAAAATAATGATTTTATGTCACATGGACATCTTTAATTATTATAAAACATGAAGAAATCGATCACTCCGAGTCGAATCACTCCGAACTCGGAGTTATCGATATCTTCATGTTTTATAGTTATGAAAAAATTTTATTTATAGTTTTAAGTAAAATTTTCTTTTATTTGACTCGGACTGGTTATATTTTTGTCTGTAACAATTGGTCCGTAAATGGTCCGTAATTTTTAATTTTTGGTCCGTAATTTTTAATTTTTAGTCCGTAATTTTTAATTTTTGGTCCGTAGAGTCCGTATTTTGAAATACTTTCACTGGTTCGGGCCCTGTACTTTAATTATTAGTTATTTTCAAGTTAGGACTATTCCTAGATAAATTAACGACTACTGCCACAAGCTAGAACTATTATCAACCCAATAATAATTATTTACCATCATTAATAATTTACCAACACGCACAGTCTTGTTACACAGCTATGTAGGCACATATTTTATCCAAACAGAGATAAAAAATTTTTTCCAAACAGTAATTTAAGAAAAAAAAAAAAGAAAAAAAAAAAAGAAAAAAGAAAAATCTTTACGCATTCCCCTCATGACAAACTCATCGTTGTTTGGCACTTGTGTATATCTATATTCTCCTGCATTTTATTCTCGGTATAACAAAACTAAAAAAATCCAATCTCCTCCTTTTGCTCGCTATATTCTCATACCGGAAACCGCGGTAGCATTACTTCGGTATGGATGTTGTCTATTTACTTCGAGCTAGTTTTTCTTTTTCCATTCTCGAACTTCTTTTTATTTTTCTTCTGATTATTGTGGTGATTATGTTTTGCACTAAATTCCACATGCGTCAGGTAATTTAAGAAGGCATTTCATCATACCAGAAGGCGTAAAGTCCACTACGGATTATATGCCGTGCCGCGCGCACTGCGGCTCTTAATCTATATAGCAGTCTATTAGACTCGTTAATAAAAGGGACTTGTATATATTGAAAAGGATTTTACTTCCAAGTTGGCAATTTCATTGCAATAAATATTTATCTTAATGATGCGAATCTTTTCCTCTGGGACAGAAATATTTCAAAAACATCCGTGTTGTCTAACAATAAGGTTTTTTTAAAAATAAAGAAAAAAATGTTTATAAATTATATTTGTCAATTAGAAAATTCAGTTGAAAATAAAACTGAAAATTTTTTAATTTTTAGAAAATAAAGAAAAACATTTTTTTGAAGAAAAGGTTCTGTTAAATTTATTTACAAATATCATTAATTGTAAAATTTTTCGAAAATAATAATTTCTTTTTTAAATATTTTAAATATATTGAATTATTATTATTTTTCCATAGGAATTAAGATTCTTCAAAACATTCAAATTCAATTTTATATTAAAGAATATTGTTACTGTAACTTCTTAAGAATTATTTTCATATTCTGATTATTATCCTAAAATATTGAAACTAAAATCCATTCTCAACTCAATTTTTATTAGAAAATTCTACTAGAATTCAATTATTTAAATAAAAAAGAAGAACAATTTATTAAATAATTTCATATTTCTTAAAATTGAATTCTCATAAAGAATTTTATCAATAAATTTTTAAATAATTGAATTCTTTTGACGAATTTTTAATAAAATTTTCATGAATAATTGCATTTTTCGAAGAATTCATGTAGAATTGTATTAAAAATTATTGAAATTAAATTAAAATAAATAAATTAAACAATTAAATTCCTGTGAAATTTTTATTATTTATGAAAATAATTTCTAAATGTTTGCGTAGAATTTTATGAAAATTGTTTTTAAATAAATCAATTCTTTTGGGAAAATTTATTAAAATAGTAGGTAAATATTGAAAATCATTGACGTAAGCAAAAATTTAGAAAATAATTGAAATTTTTCCAAGAATTTTATTAAAATTTTTGAAAATAATTGAATTTTGAAGAAGAATTTTATTTCTTATAAAAATAATTGAATTTTGAAGAAGAATTTTATTTTTTATAAAAATAATTGAATTCTTGTCAAAAACTTTATTAAAAAGTTTTGAAAATAATAGAATTATTGCGAAGAATTTTATGATAATTTTTGAAAATAATTGAATTCCTGCTAAAAATTTTGTTATTTTTGAAAACAATTGAATTTCTCTGAAGAATTTTATGAAAATTTTAAAAAATGATTGAATTTCTGCTAAAAATGTTATTTTTTAAAAAATTGAATTTTTGGGAAGAATTTTATTACTTTTGAAAATAATTGAATTCTTGCAACGAATTTTATTCAAGTTTATAAAAATAATTGAATTTCGTTTAAGAATTTTATTATTTACATAAATAATTGAATTCTTGCAACGAATTTTATTCCAGTTTATAAAAATAATTGAATTTTAATTAATTAAATTCTTGTGAAAATTTTGTTATTTTTGAAAATAATTTAATTTCTGCGAAGAATTTTACGAAAAAAATTTTTGAAAATAATTTAATTCATGCTAAAAATGTTATTTTTTAAAAAAATTGAATTTTTGCGCAGAATTCTGTTATTTATGAAAAGATAATTAAATTCTTTCCTAGAACTTTATTTAAAAGTTTTGAGAATAATTGAATTTCTGCGAAAAAATTTATGGAATTTTTAAAAATAATTGAATTCCTAATAAAAAATTTTTTATTTTTAAAAATAATTGACTTTCTGTGAAGAATTTTGTAAAAATTTTAAAAAATAATTGAATTTCTGCTAAAAATGTTATTTTTTTAAAAAATTGAATTTTTTGGGAAGAATTCAGTTATTTATGAAAAGATAATTAAATTTTTTCCAAGAACTTTATTTGAAAGTTTTGAGAATAATTGAATTTCTTCGAAGAATTTTATAAATTTTTTGAAAATAATTGATTTCCTGATAAATTTTTTATTTTTAAAAATAATTGAATTTCTGCGAAGAATTTTGTAAAAAAAAATTTGAATAATTCCATTCCTACTAAAAATTTTGTTCTTTTTAAAAATAATTGAATTCTTACAAAGAACTTTGTTATTAATAAAAAGAATTGAATTCTTGTCAAGAACTTTATTAAAAGATTTGAAAATAATGGAATTTTTGAGAAGAATTTTATGATAATTTTTTAAAATAATTGAATTCTTGATAAAAAATTTGTTATTTTTGAAAATAATTGAATTTTTGCGAAGAATTTTATGAAAAATTTTTAAAAATAATTGAATTCCTGCGAAGAATTGTTCTTTACGATAATAATAATTAAATTTTTCTGAAGAATTTTGTTATATTTCAAGATTTTTGTTATTTATTATTTATGAAAATACTGGAATTATTACGAAGTAATTAAAAAAAAATTTGTAGGTAAATATTTTAATTCCTGTGAAATTTTTATTATTTATGAAAATAATTAAATGTTTGGGTACAATTTTATTAAAATTGTTTTTAAATAAATGAATTCTTTTGAAAATTTTATGAAAATAGTAAATATTGAAAATCATTCAAATGAGAAAAAATTTGGAAAATAATTGAAATTTTGACAAGAATTTTATTAAAATTTTTGAAAATAATTAAATTTTGTAGAAGATTTTTATTATTTATAAAAATAATTGAATTCTTGTCAAAAACTTTATTAAAAAGTTTTGAAAATAATAGAATTATTGCGAAGAATTTTATGATAATTTTTGAAAATAATTGAATTCCTGCTAAAAATTTTGTTATTTTTGAAAATAATTTAATTTCTCTGAAGAGTTTTATGAAAATTTAAAAAAATGATTGAATTTCTGCTAAAAATGTTATTTTTTAAAAAATTGAATTTTTGCGAAGAATTTTATTACTTTTGAAAATAATTGAATTCTTGCAACGAATTTTATTCAAGTTTATAAAAAGAATTGAATTTCGTTTAAGAATTTTATTATTTACATAAATAATTGAATTCTTGCAACGAATTTTATTGCAGTTTATAAAAATAATTGAATTTTAATTAATTAAATTCTTGTAAAAATTTTGTTATTTTTGAAAATAATTTAATTTCTGCGAAGAATTTTACAAAAAAAATTTTTGAAAATAATTTAATTCATGCTAAAAATGTTATTTTTTAAAAAAATTGAATTTTTGCGCAGAATTCTGTTATTTATGAAAAGATAATTAAATTCTTTCCTAGAACTTTATTTGAAAGTTTTGAGAATAATTGAATTTCTGCGAAAAAATTTATGGAATTTTTGAAAATAATTGAATTCCTAATAAAAAATTTTTTATTTTTAAAAATAATTGACTTTCTGCGAAGAATTTTGTAAAAATTTTAAAAAATAATTGAATTTCTGCTAAAAATGTTATTTTTTTAAAAAATTGAATTTTTTGGGAAGAATTCAGTTATTTTTGAAAAGATAATTAAATTTTTTTCCAAGAACTTTATTTGAAAGTTTTGAGAATAATTGAATTTCTTCGAAGAATTTTATAATTTTTTTGAAAATAATTGATTTTCTGATAAATTTTTTATTTTTAAAAATAATTGAATTTCTGCGAAGAATTTTGTAAAAATTTTAAAAAATATTTGAATTTCTGCTAAAAATGTTATTTTTTATAAAAAATTGAATTTTTTAGAAAGAATTCTGTTAGTTATGAAAAGATAATTAAATTTTTTCCAAGAACTTTATTTGAAAGTTCTGAGAATAATTGAATTTTTGCGAAGAATTTTATAAAATTTTTGTAAATAATTGATTTCCTGATAAAAAATTTTTTATTTTTAAAAATAATTGAATTTCTGCGAAGAATTTTGTAAAAAAAAAATTTTAATAATTCCATTCCTACTAAAAATTTTGTTCTTTATAAAAATAATTGAATTCTTACAAAGAACTTTGTTATTAATAAAAAGAATTGAATTCTTGTTAAGAACTTTATTAAAAGATTTGAAAATAATAGAATTTTTGAGAAGAATTTTATGATATTTTTTAAAAATAATTGAATTCCTGCTAAAAAATTTGTTATTTTTGAAAATAATTGAATTTTTGCGAAGAATTTTATGAAAAATTTTAAAAAATAATTGAATTTCTGCGAAGAATTTATTGTTCTTTACGATAATAATAATTTAATTTTTCTGAAGAATTTTGTTATTTATCAAGATTTTTGTTATTTATTATTTATGAAAATAATGGAATTATTACGAAGTAATTAAAAAAAAATTTGTAGGTAAATATTTTAATTCCTGTCAAATTTTTATTATTTATGAAAATAATTAAATGTTTGGGTACAATTTTATTAAAATTGTTTTTAAATAAATGAATTCTTTTGAAAATTTTATGAAAATAGTAAATATTAAAAACCATTCAAATGAGAAAAAATTTGGAAAATAATTGAAATTTTGACAAGAATTTTATTAAAATTTTTGAAAATAATTAAATTTTGTAGAAGATTTTTATTACTTAAAAAAATAATTTCGATTTTGACAAGATTTTTTTTTTTCAATTTTGATGATAATAATAATAATAATAATAATAATAATAATAATTTTATAGTTTGTGAGGCAAACAAAAAAGGCACAAAAATTCAGATTTTTCTTATGAATTCTAAAATATTAAATTTTTTTCTGTACTTTGTACTTTTAATATGTTTAATTTTAATTCAAACATAATTTTTTGGTTGAATACATGTTTTTGGATTTAAAAAAAATTTTCTTAGTGTACACTTTGGACACCAGATTAGAAAAATATAATTAAAATAAAATAAAACAGTTACCTACTTAAAAATTAATTTTTTTAAGTTAAAAAAATATTTTTTTATAGAGAAATACATAATTGACAGAAGTCGAACGAAACGAATCGTAGATTTTTAACTTTGTTTCAAAAAATCTGAACCTAGATTGGTAATCTCGGTAACTTTGAAAACCTCCAATTAACGACGAGACTCGAGTCATATAGACAAGGATCAAAATTCACTTTTATTAACTTTAACAGCCGACTTCTAGGAAAGTTTTTATTTTATTTTATTTTTTTTTTTTTTTTTGAACGATGGATCCCTTTTTGAAGGGCGTGTGTGTTTAAAGCACACATAATGTATTTGATTTACATTTCTTTTTTTTTTTTTTTTTGTATTTTAAGGAAGAATTTTTACCTAATACGAAAATATAGTGATTCAAGATGTTTACTGTTAAAAATACAATGGAATGTTGATCAAACAAAAATATTCTTTTCAAATAGATTATAGATATTTAATTAATATTTCATCCAGACGAAAATTTCTCTGAAAAGTTTTCCCGGTGAAATTCCAACTGAAAATTCCATGAAAATTATAATTTAAATTGCAGTCAAAGTTTTAAATGAAAATTTCGTAGGAATTCTAATTATAAATTATGTACAAAAATTCTTTTTTTTAATTTTGTAAATTTTCTTTTGTAAATATTTGTAAAAATTCTAATTCCACATTCGGTTGAAATTCTAATTGGAAATTCCAATTGGAAATTTGTAAATTCGACGCTAAGCATCGACGCCAATTTAAAAAACTTATATTTAATTACATTAGTACAAAAATTTTTTAAAATTTAATTTTCTCATATTTATTAAAAAATTATTAAAATATCTTTTAACATCTTTTATTTATTAAAATATCATTTATAAAAAATCGTAAAAAATTATAAGAACTTAAAAAAAATCTAATACAATATTCATGAAATCCTATGGAATTTCCGCAAAGAATTTCCTCTTGTTAAATTTCTATGTAAATTCTCATAAAGTTCACGCGCACTTTCCTGTATATATATATAGGAATTTTTCTATAACAAGGAATATAAAATATTTTGCTTTGTATTTGTTACACGCAATATTGGAGTTAGAAGAAAAAAAAAAATTTTTTTTTTGTTTTTCTTTCAATTCGAACAGTGTGAGAGGATGTTTATGCAGTTTCTTCGTTTATAAATTTGAGTTCTCATTTTACTTTCAAGGAACCTCCGCGGCGTAGTTGGTAGATTATTATTTGATTTAGAATCCGCACCTAACGGTGTTCTTTGGCGCGTATTCGAGACCTCGCGATGGTATCCAAGGAAACAAGTTTTCCTCGCACAATGTGTATATAAAAATAGATGAAGAGTGTAAAATACGAAACAAAATACACGAAACACTTTTTCAATATTTATTTCAATATTTTTTTTTTTTTTCAAAAAAATTCTTGACCTGCGTGTAACCCATACGCGTAAAGTACAAATAGTTTTTAAACTTCTTTTCAAATTAAATACAAGTTTCTACTTGAATAAGTAAAAATTAAATAGATTTATTATTTTTATTATATAATATTAGTAAAAATAATAATAATAATAATAATAATAATAATAATAATAATAATAATAATAATAATAATAATAATAATAATAATAATAATAATAATAATAATAATAATAATAATAATAGTAAAAGCAAAAATATTAATTATTATTGAGAAAATTTTCTAACGACGCAAAGAATTTTAGTAAAATTTTTGAAAATCCTAATTAAATTCTTTCGAAGAATATTTCTTTGAATTTTTTTTAAATAATGAAGTTTTTCTAATAATTTTAATTGAAATTTTGAAAAGTATTTGAATTTTATTAACAAAAATTTTATTAAAGTTTCTATATATATATATGTAAATAATTAAATTCTTTCAAAGAATATTAAAGTTTATTAAAATATTGTATTGCAAATAGTTGAATTTCTGAGAAGAATTTTATTATTTATAAAAAATAATTTAATTCTTGCGATGAATTGTACTACCTATAAAAATAATTGAATTTTTTCGAAGGATTTATTAAATTTTTAGAAAATAATTGAATTCTTTTATTAAATATTATTAAAATTGTGTTAGAAATAATTGAATTCTTCGAATAATTTTGTAACGAATTAAGAAAAAATTTGAATTCCTTCATGAATGTCAATTGAAAATAATTGAATTTTTGCAATAATTTTACTATTTAAAAAAATAATTGTATTGCTTGGAAGAATTTAGTAAAATTTTATAAAATAATTCAATTCTTTTGAGAAATTTTGTAATGAAATTAAAAAAAAATTGTATGAATTCTTTCATGACAGTCAATTGAAAATAATTGAATTTTTGCAAAAATTTTACTATTTAAAAAAATAATTGAATTGTTTCAAAGAATTTGGTAAAATTTTAGAAAATAATTAGATTCTTTCGAAAAATGTTATTAAAAATTTTTTTAAAAAATGAATTGTTTTGAAGGAGTTATTCAATTTTTAGAAAATATTTGAATTCATTCATGAAATTTTATTAAAAAGAATTGAATTTTTTTTTAAAGAATTTTTGAAAATGGTAGAAAATAATTGAATTCTTTCGACAAATTTTATTAAAATTTTGTTGAAAATATTTTAATTTTTGAAAAAAATTTACTTATTTTTATAAAAATAATTTAATTCTTGACAAGAATTTTATTATTTATAAAATATAATTTAAGTAATTTGGATTATTTATAAAAAATTTTCTAAATAATTGGATTCTCTCGTTAAAATTTTATTAAAATTGTACAAAAAATAATTGAATTTTTGCAAATACTTTACTGTTTAAAAAAATAATTAAATTGTTTCAAAGGATTGAAATTTTTGAAAGGAAAAAAATTCAATTATTAAAAAAATAATTGAATTTTGTCAAAGAATTTTTCAAAATATTAGAAAAAAATTGAATTCTTTAGTTAAATTTTATTAAAAATTTTTTGTTAAAAAAAATTTACTACCTATTTATAAAAATAATTGAATTCTTAACAAGAATTTTATTATTTATAAAAAATAAATAAATTGTTTCGAAGGGTTTAGTCAAATTTTAAAAAATAATTGAATTCATTCGTGAAATTTTATTGAAAATCATTGAATTTTTAAAAGGGAAAATATTCAATTATTAAAAAAATAATTGAATTTTTTCAAAGAATTTTTCAAACCATTAGAAAAGAATTGAATTCTTTAGTTAAATTTTATTAAAATTTTGTTAAAAATAATTAAATTTTTGAAAAATATTTTACTATTTATAAAAATAATTGAATTCTTGACAAGAATTGTATTATTTGTAAAAAAATAATTTGAATTCTTGACAAGAATTTTATTATTTATAAAAAATAATTTAATTCTTGCGATAAATTTACTAAAATTTTAGAAAATAATTGAATTTTCTCGAAAATTTTTATTAAAATTGTATATAAAAAATAATTGAATTGTTTTTAAGTAGAATTTAGTCTATAATTTTAGAAAATAATTGAATTTTTGCAAAGATATTACTATTTAAAAAATAATTGAATGGTTTCAAAGGATTTAGTCAAATTTTAGAAAATAAATAAAAATTCTTTCATGAAATTTTATTGAAAATAATTGATTTTATGCAAGGAATTTACCATTTAAAAAAATAATTGAATGGTTTTAAAGGATTTAGTCAAATTTTAGAAAATAAATAAAAATTTTTTCATGAAATTTTATTGAAAATAATTGATTTTTTGCAAGGAATTTACCATTTAAAAAAATAATTGAATTTTTTAAAATGGTAGTAGAAAATAATAATTAAATATTGTTTTGTGAAAATTTTTTTTAAAAACTTTATTGAAAATAATTGAATTTTTGAAAAAAAAATTTACTATTTATAAAAATAATTGAATTGCTGTTGTTGTTGTTGTCAAATTTTAGAAAATAATTGAATTAATTAATTTTGGGAAATTTCTTAAAAACTTTATTGAAAATAATTGAAGTTTTGAAAAAAAATTTACTATTTTTAAAAATAATTGAATTATTATTATTGTTGTTGTTGTTGTTGATGTTGTTAAAAAAATTTTTAAAAAAAAATTTACTATTTATAAAAATAATTGAATTGTTGTTGTTGTTTTCAAATTTTAGAAAATAATTGAATTAATTAATTTCGTGAAATTTTTTAAAAACTTTATTGAAAATAATTGGATTTTTGAAAAAAAATTTACTATTTTTAAAAATAATTGAATTATTATTATTGTTGTTGTTAAAAAATTTACTATTTATAAAAATAATTGAATTGTTGTTGTTGTTGTTGTTGTTTGTTGTTGTTGTTGTCGTCAAATTTTAGAAAATAATTGAATTCTCTCGTGAAATTTTATTGAAAGTAATTGATTTTTTGCAAGGAATTTACTATTTAAAAAAATAATTGAATTTTTTAAAATGGTAGTAGAAAATAATTAAATATTGTTTTGTGAAAATTTTTTTTAAAAACTTTATTCAAAATAATTGAATTTTTGAAAAAAAAAATTTACTATTTATAAAAATAATTGAATTGCTGTTGTTGTTGTTGTCAAATTTTAGAAAATAATTGAATTAATTAATTTTGGGAAATTTTTTAAAAACTTTATTGAAAATAATTGGATTTTTGAAAAAAAATTTACTATTTTTAAAAATAATTGAATTATTATTATTGTTGTTGTTAAAAAATTTACTATTTATAAAAATAATTGAATTGTTGTTGTTGTTGTTGTTGTTGTTGTTGTTGTTGTTGTTGTTGTTGTTGTTGTTGTTGTTGTTGTCGTCAAATTTTAGAAAATAATTTAATTCTCTCGTGAAATTTTATTGAAAGTAATTGATTTTTTGCAAGGAATTTACTATTTAAAAAAATAATTGAATTTTTTCAAAAATTTTTTAAAATGGTTGTAGAAAATAATTGAATATATTCTTTCGTGAAAATTTTTAAAAACTTTATTGAAAATAATTGAATTTTTGAAAAAAAAATTTACTATTTATAAAAATAATTGAATTATTGTTGTTGTTAAAAAACTAAAAAAAAAGTTATAAAACTGTTTTTCTGAAAGTTAAAAAACAAAAAAAAAACAATACCCTTCGAAAAATATCGCAACTCGTTCTAAGAATTTGTTATAGATATGAAAACTGTTTTGATTTGTGGTACTAAAGGGAATAAATTGGAATTCTTTGAATAAGAATTATGTAGTTGCCTCGGCCTAGACCGCGATTTGTATTCAAGATGCATGCCTATAGCTTGTACACGAAAGGCGTTCAACAAATTTACACATGACTGCGGAGGTCGATTAAACCCAACTTAAAGCGGTCAACATATATATATCTATAGAGTTCGCCCGCGGAGAGTTCGATGCCAGTGAAACGAGAACTCTTCCTTGACTAATACAAAAAGAAAAGATATTTTATATATAACGACGATCCAAGGCACACGGCACAAAATGAAAATTAAGAAGCTTTATATATACTGGAATCATTTTCTTTTCTTCTTTTTATAATCAAGTTTGTACACTGGTGACATAAAGTATATATATATAAGAGGAATAAAAAACGACCGGAAAAAATCAACTTTATTTCGTTTACGTATTGAGTACACGTGTGTTCTTTTCTTTTTTTATGAAACTATTTTTCAAGTGTGTTAAATAATGTTGGATATGAGTCATGAATAAATTACTGTGATCTACAGGTGGATTTATTAAATTATCATATTTATCATAATAATTATAATATTTATTAAATTATATTTTAGTGCGGAAATTTTGCGTTTTCAAACTGTAAATTAAAGGAAAAAGAGGAAAAGTTGAAAATATTTAGAATGTTTTGTAAAAAATAGGAGAAGAGTTTAAAGATTTTAGGCCGCAATTGCGGGCTTAGAGGGAATATTTTTTTACAAAGTGCAAAGTGGCTGCGCGGATGAATGCGTTTACATGTTTAGTAGTCAAGGTCTAGGGTTCGATGCCCCACGCGTAAGGAATTTTTAAATCTTCCTTCCAAGTGTTTATATTTATATAATATTTTTATTATTATTATTTTAATTATTATTTATATTTATTTAATTTATTATTATTATTATTATTATTATTATTATTATTTTCAATTATTAACGATTATTATTTAGTAGCATTTGCATAAGTAGTAAGATTATAAATATATTATTATTTTATCTAAATTTGAATTATTGACTGACTTTTTGCTTTTGAATTTGTGAATTTTACTAATAAATAGTAATTTTGATTAATTTATTAGTAAACTTCATTACTCTCAAAGCAAAAACATCAGTCACCAAAAAATTAGTAAATTTTACTAATAAAAATAGTAATTTCAACTAATTTATTAGTAAAGTTTTACTAATTCAAAAGCTAAAAGTCAGTGACCAAATTAGTAAAAATTTTCAATTATGATTTCAAAAAATATTCGAAATTCAATTATTTTTAATTTCCAATATTTTTATATAATTTCGCAAAAGAATTCAATTATTTAAAAAAAAATTGCTAAATTCGTCCAAAATTTAATTATTTGAAAAAAATTGATAAAATTTATCCAAAATTCAATTATTTCCATAAATAATAAAATTTCCACAGAAATTCAATTAATGTAGAATATCATTTTTAAAAAAATTTCGAAAAAATCAATTATTTAACAAAATTTGTATACAATTCTTCGCACAATAATTCAATTATTTTTACTAGTAATAACATTTTTCATGTAAATTCAATTATTTATAAAAATATTTACTAAAATTCTAAGCAAAAATTCAATTATTTTTATAAATAATAAAACTCATCAAAGAATTTCAATTAGTTTTAATACTATTTTAATTTAATTAATAGAAAAATTCAATTATTTTCACAAATAAAATTTTTGACAAGAATTCAATTATTTCAAATAAAATTTTCATAATATTTATTACATTTCGAAAAAATTAATTATTAAAAACAATGTTTATGAAATTCTTATATAGAATTCAATTATTTTCAAAAATAACAAAATTTTTCAAAGAAATTCAATTCTTTTTAAACTTATTAATAAAACTTTTGCAATAATTCAATTATTTTTATAAATAATAAAATTCTTCTGGAAAATTCAATCCAGAATGAACAGATTTTCAACTTTCTTCGTAAAACAAAAAAAAAACAAAAACAAAAACAAAAAAAAAGAAACTGTTCAATTATTTTCATAAATAATAAAATTCATCACAGGATTTCAATTATTTTAAATACAATTTTACAGGAATTTTGCTCAAAAAATGTAATTATTCTTAAAAATTGAATTTCATTTCCTCGAAAAAATCAATTATTTCAAAAAATATTTTTTAAAATTCTCTGGAAGAATTCAATTATTTCTCAAAAATATTAGTATTTTCAAGGGAATTCAATTATTTTTAAACATTTTAATAATTATTGTTGGAACGATATCAATTATTTTAAATAATTTAATTTTTTTGTAATAATTCAATTATTCTTTTAGATTTTAATAAAATTCTTCCCAAGAATTCAATTATTTTCATAAATGATAAAACTCATAGCAGGATTTCAATTATTTTCAATACAATTTTTAGAGGAAGTTCTCAACAAATGTAATTATTCTTAAAAATTTAATTTCAATTCCTCGAAAAAATCAATTATTTGAAAAAATGTTAGAATATTAGAATTTTTTACAGGAATTCAATTATTTTCAAATATTTTAATAAAATCGTTTGAAAGAAATCAATTATTTTAAATACAATTTAAATTAAATTTTTTTAAATGATTAAAATATTCTTTTAGATTTTAATAAAATTCTCCCCAAGAATTCAATTATTTACATAAATATTTCTTGGAAAGAATTCAATTATTAAAGATAAATAACAAAATTATTGCTGAAAATTCAATTTTTTTGAGGCATTTTAATAAAATTCTTATTGCAAAATTCAATTATTTTCATAAATAACAATATTTTTAAAAATTCTCATCAAAAATTTTAATAAAATTCTTCCCCAAAAATTCAATTATTTCTAATACAATTTTAATAACATTTCATGAAAGAATTCAATTTTTCAAAAAAAAAATGTAGTAACGTTTTTCGAAATAATTCTATTATTTTCTATAATTTTAATAAATCCTTCGAAACAATTTAATTATTTTTATAAATAGTAAAATTCATCATAAGAAATCAATTATTTTTTATAAATAATAAAATTCTTTTTATCAATTCAATTATTAATTAATTATTATTATTATTATTATTATTATTATTATTATTATTATTATTATTATTATTATTATTATTATTATTATTATTATTATTATTATTATTATTATTATTATTATTATTATTATTATTATTATTATTATTATTATTATTATTATTATTATTATTTTATTATTCAATTATTATTTATTCAATTATTTTCAATACAATCATTAAAAAAATTCGATTGCATTCAATAAATTAAATAAATTTTTCTAAAGAATTCAATTATTTTCTAAAAATTTTAATAATATTGAAGAATTAAATGTTTAATTGCAATTATTAAGAAACACGATTATTGTTAAAAATTGAAAAAAATTGTTCATATAAAATTCAATTACTTTGAAAATGTTCAATTAAAATTATTAAAGAAACTCCATTATTTTAAAGAAATTCAAAGAAATTCTTCAAAAGCGCATTTAATTATAGGATTATGAAAAATTTTAATAAAATTCTCTCCAAGAATTCAATTATTTACATAAATATTTCTTGGAAAAAATTCAATTTTGTCAATAAATAACAAAATTATTCACGAAAATTCAATTTTTTTTGAGACATTTTAATAAAATTCTTTGCAAAATTCAATTATTTTCATATAAATAACAATATTTACCACAAGAATTCAATTACTTTTAAAATTAATAAATTTCTTCTTGGAAATTCAATTATTTAAAAATTTGTTAATAAAATCGTTCTTAAGAATGCAATTATAATTTTCAACAAAATTTAATAAAATATTACACAGATAGATTTTTGGTCAAGTTTAATTTTTCGATAGCTACTTTTTTTTTTTTTTTTGTAAAGCTACTTTTTTTACGTTCATAAAAAATAAACGTTTTCCTGATGTTTTACTGGAAAATTAAATTAAGAATATAGTCGAAATTTTTTACTAATTTTTACTTGGACGACTTTTAATAGTTATTCGCGTGTATACTTAAAGAGTTTATAAAAAAGTTAATGCTCTTTTTATCTTATTAACATATATGAACGGTTACTTTAAACGCATGGGACATCATGGTATGTTTACAGAATCTAACGCTTTTTCGGTATGAAATTCTTGCAAATAGGCGTGTGACGCCACGCCTTCTAAGCAGCAGCATCATCCAATCAAATTAGCATAGAACGTTTGCAACCGCTTCGTGAACTGCATTCAACATATTATACTATAGACATTAAAGCTACATTTTTTCATACTGTAAAAAAATAGTTTGTTCTCGTTCTAAGACTGACTAATTTTTTCTTAAAGAATTCACGTTGAGTCACTATTTTTCTAAAAATAGTGACTGCGAATTTTAAATTTTAGGAAACTTATTTAGTTATTTTTAGACTTTAGATGTTTTTTAAATTATGGAAACTGAAAAAATTATATTGTGCTCTAAAAAAAGGGTTTCTAAGTGGTAAAAATTATAGGTTATTTTCATGGTCGTTTTACCCTGATTTTTACCTTCTCTCTAGGCCTTTAGGCCTAAGAGGCTTAGGGAAAACGGGAAAGCGAAGAGCGAAGAGCGAACGCAGGTATGAAATAAAAAAGAACAGACTATATTTTTGTTCTTTTCTAACACATATACGTTCGAGTTTCGACTCCCTGAAGTTGGTCACGATTTTAAGCGTCCGAATTTTTCTTAATTCAGAATAAAAGGAGAAACGAAGCATTTTTTGAAAATTTTAAATTAGATTAAATTAGGAGTAGATTTTTCGACTTTTTTCGACTTATTTTCAAAAATTGCGACTTGTCGACTTTCTTTCCAAATTTTGCAATAAAATACCACATTTTTAGTATAAAATGCAACTATTAACTAAAATGCACTAATTTTTATAATGTGAAAAATAATTATAGACAAATTTTTTAAAATTATATTTTTAAATAATTTTTTTCCGATAATAAAATTTTAAAAATGTATGTACAATTAAAAAATTTTAGAATAATGAAAATTTTGTAAAATTTAATTGAAAATAGTTTATTTTTTTTCATTATTTTATCACAATTTTTGAAAATCAACTTTTGAAGAATTTTAATCGCAAATTTTTAAAATAATTAAATTCGCCAAAATTTTAATGAAACATCATCAAGTGTAAATTTTAAAATGAAAATTAATGAAAAATTTTCTTCTAAAAATTATATTAAAATATTTATAGAAAGAAGAAATTCTCAGAATTTTTCCATTCTAATTTTTTTTAAGTATTTTATTACAATTTTTAAAAATTAAATTTTGAAGAATTTTAATTGCAAATTTTTAAAATAATTAAATTCTCCAAAATTTTAATGAGAAATCATCAATATAAGTGTAAATTTAATAATGAAAATTAATGAAAATTTTTCTTCTAAAAATTATGTTAAAATAATTTAGAAAAAAGAAATTCTTAGTATTTTTCCATTCTAATTTTTTCAATTTTTAAATATTTCAATATTATTACTTACATATTTTTAAAAAAGTCAAATACACACAAAAAATTATAACATTAAATTTTTTTAGAATTATTTTTTTAAACATAAAAACACAATTATGTTTAAAAATTCTTTAATTACAATTCTTCAAAAAAAAATTTATTAGCTTTCTATTTATAACTTACAGAAATTTTTTTAAGAAATTCAATTATTTTCAAAAAATTACAGAACAATATTTTTGAAAAAAACTAATTTTTAGAATTGTTTTATCATAATTTTTTAACAATGAATTATCTCCGAACAAAGTAAATTAAAATTCTTAAAAATTTAATTTTTCCGACCTATAATAAAATTAAAAAAAAAACATGTTCATACCTATTTTATAATTAAAATTCTTTAAAAATTTTATTATTTTTTTATATTCTTCAAAAATTTTTAATTTTTAATAGATTTTATCAATTTTTAATTATTATTATTATTAGATTTTATCAAATTTCAATTATTTTACATAGATTTTTATCAAATTTCAATTACATATATTGAATAGTTTTTATCAAATTTCAATTATTTTTTATAGATTTTATCAATTTTCAATTAATTTTAATAGATTTTATGGAATTTCAATTATTTTTAATAGATTTTATCAAATTTCAATTATTTGTAATAGATTTTATCAAATTTCAATTATTTGTAATAGATTTTATGAAAATTTCAATTACTTTTAATAGATTTGATCAATTTTCAATTATTTTGAATAGATTTTATCAATTTTCAATTATTATTATTAAATTTTAGAAAATTTCAATTCTTTTTAATAGGTTTTATCAAATTTGAATTATTTTTAATAGATTTTATCAATTTGCAATTATTATTATTAGATTTTAGAAAATTTCAATTATTTTTAAATTTTTAATAGATTTTATCAATTTTTAATTATTATTATAAGATTTTATCAAATTTCAATTATTTGGAAATTTTTCAATTGTCAAATTTTAATTATTTTTTATAGATTTTATCAATTTTCAATTATTATTATAAGATTTTATCAAATTTCAATTATTTTACATAGATTTTATTAATTTTCAATTATTTTTATTAGATTTTAGAAAATTTCAATTCTTTTTAATAGATTTTATAAAATTTGAATTATTTTTAATAGATTTTATCAATTTGCAATTATTATTATTAGATTTTAGCAAATTTCAATTATTTTTAAATTTTTAATAGATTTTATCAATTTTTAATTATTATTATAAGATTTTATCAAATTTCAATTATTTGGAAATTTTTCAATTGTCAAATTTTAATTATTTTTTATAGATTTTATCAATTTTCAATTATTATTATAAGATTTTATCAAATTTCAATTATTTTACATAGATTTTATCAATTTTCAATTATTATTATTAGATTTTAGAAAATTTCAATTCTTTTTAATAGATTTTATCAAATTTGAATTATTTTTAATAGATTTTATCAAATTTAAATTATTTTTAATAGTTTTTATCAAATTTCAATTATTATTATTAGATTTTATCCAATTATTTGGAAATTTTTCAATTGTACATTTAATTAAAACACTTTTATCTTTCAAAATAAAAAACAAATAGAAAAAACACGTTTGAGCTGTAAGTATACTTTAAGAATTTATTTTTTATAGTGTTATTAACCTCAATTAAATAGTATTTTTGAGTATATACTAAAACTATTTTATTTTTTTTTATTTAGAATAGATAGATTCGAATAAAATTTATTCGAAATTGAAGAATCAAATAAATAAATATTTATTTGATAATAGAAAAATAATGGATTATTTGAATCAAAATCAATTTTTTTTTTGTAGTTACAAAGTTATGTCTTTATTTTTGCAAAAAAAGAATATCGAAATTTACGATTAGAAAGTTTTAATTCAATTTCCAACAAATCTTCAAGAAACACTTTTCTCGAGAATGAACGTGGGAAATTAGGATTTGAAACAGAAAAAAAAACCATATTAGATTTTTATGACTTTGAAACAACAGTAATGTAATAAAGTTTGTGAGTCAAATGCACTCACACAACAAACAAGTATTACTTAATGTGTGACTTGAGCTCTCTGATGACCCTGACTTTGACTGTACTGTACACATAACACGCTCACTTCTGGCGCTCACGCTCTCTTCCTCTGTGTGGGAATTCTACATTTCAAAATCTATAAAGTGTTGAAACTCATCCATATAAAGGAAAAAAAAATTTATGAAAAAAAAATTCAACAAAAAAAAAACTGCTTTTTTTCTAATTTCCTCGTAAGTGTGCCCAAAAAACTCAAACAACAAGAATGAATCTCTTTCTGGTTTTTTTCTTTCAAAGAAAAAAAAAGAAGGTATAATTTTTGTTAGAAAAAGAGATTTCATTTCGAGGGTAGAATAATCAATTATAGCCATGACGAAATGGTTAATATAATTTAATGTAGTTTATATATATTTCATCGTGTATAGGAAATGGATACACCTCTCCAAGAGCAGGTAATTTAGTTTTTCATATGTAGAGATATGAATTTATGAGTAAATTAGAATTTATAATGACTACTTTAAATTTAAAACAAAACGAAAAAAAGAGGAAGTAACTTTGAGAGTATAAGTGCTTTGCGGACGAGACCATTCCGAGAAGCTTTATATATTATAGTTTCAGAACAAAGTTTCTGATGTTACGACGACGATTGTTCGTATTTCAGTGAAATTGAGGTTACAATTACACTTTGCCCTGATTATACTGACTTAACCTGTGAAATAAAGAGCGATTGTTTTTCTACTGTACAGTTATAATTCTTGTTCTTTTCCCCCAAATTTTTGCAAAAATAAATTGATACCAAAAGAAAATGGAATATTTCATTCACATTCCCGGAATATTTCGAACTAAATTCTAAAATTATTCATTCTTTTATTTATTATTTATTACCAAAATTTCGAAACTGGAATTTTTCATTGGAATGTTAAAAAAATGTCCTTTGGAATAAATATAGAAATATTCCATAAAAATATTGTTGGAATATTCCAGTCAAATTTTAGGTTTATTAAAATATCCGAAGTTTTGAATATTCCTTTGAAATAATACAGGAATATTCCATCGAAGTATTATTGAAATATTCCATTCACATTCCTGGAATATTCCCTAATTGTTTCAAAATTATTAGTGTCCGACAATTGCAATATTTTAGAATAACAGGAATATTCATTTGGAAAAATGTATGAATATTCCATCAAAATATTTGTGAGAATATTCTATTCACATTCCTGAAATATTCCATCCATATTTTAGAATTATTAAAATGTCCGACATTTGGAACATTCCCTTGAAATAATGTAGGAATATTCCTGGAATATTTCAGCTAAATTAAAAAAAATTTTAATTTTATGTTTTAAAAAATATCCTTTGGAATAAATATAGAAATATTCCATAGAAACATTGTTGGAATATTCCACTTACATTCCTGGAATATTCCATCGATATTTTAGAATTATTAAAGTGTATGACATTTAGAATATTCCTTTAGAGTAATATAGAAATATTTCTTTATAATAATGTAGGAATATTCCATCAAAATATTCGTGAGAATATTCTATTAACATTCCTGAAATATTCCATCCATATTTTAAAATTATTAAAATATTTGTCATTTGAAAAAATCCTTTGGAACAATGTAGGAATATTCCATCAAAATCTTTCTGAGAATATTCTATATTCACATTCCCGGAATATTTCAACCATATTTTAGGATTATTTATTTATTATTATTATTTAGGTTTATTAAAATATCCGGTGTTTGGAATATCCCTTTGAAATAATGTAGGAATATTCCATAGAAGTATTGTTGAATTATTCTGTTGACATTCCTGGAATATTCCACAATATTGTTTAAAAATTATCAAAGAGTCCGGCAATTGGAATATTTTTTAGAATATCATATTAATATTCCTTTAGAGAAATGTAGGAATATTCCATCAAAATATTTGTGAGAATATTACAGTCACATTCCTGGAATATTTCAGACACATTCTAAATTATTTAAATGTACGACATTTAGAATATTCCTTAGAAATAATGTAAGAATATTCAACCAAAGTATTGTTGAAATATTCCATTCACATTTCTGAAATATTCCATATATATTTTAGAATTATTAAAATGTATGACATTTAGAATATTCCTTTAAAATAATATAGGAATATTCCTTTAAAATAATATAGGAAAATATTTCTTTAGTATAATGTAGGAATATTACTTTAGAATAATGTAGGAATATTCCATAAAAATATTTTTAAAAATATTACATTTACATTCTTGGAATATTTCAGTCACATTTTCAGATTATTTAAATATACGACATTCGGAATATTCCCTTGAAATAATGTAGAAATATTCCATCCAAGTATTATTGGAATATTTCATTCACATTCCTGGAATATTTCATAAATGTTTCAAAATTATTAAAGAGTCTGACAATTAAAATATTTTTTAGAATAATATAGGAATATTCCATTTAGATATTTTGTGAGAATGTTACATTTAAATTTCTCGAATATTCCAGTCACATTTTTAGATTATTTAAATCTAGGACATTCAGAATATTTCTTTGAGATAATGTAGGAATATTCCTTCGAAGCATTGTTGGAATATTCCATTCATATTCCTGGAATATTCCATCAATATTTTAGAATTATTAAAATGTATGACATTTAGAATATTCCTTTAGAATAATGTAGGAATATTTACCAACTTTGAAAATTATATCAGAATATTTCATTGAAATATTACAGGAATATCGAGGAATATTCCAAGGAAATATTCCATTCACATTGTAGGAATATTATAATGTCCGATCCCTGGAATTTTTCTTTAAAATGATGTCGGAATATCTCATTGGAATACTGCAGGAAAATTACGGGAATATTCCAATGGAATATTGCAACAATATTTCTTGTGTAATATCCTATATTATTTTAAAGATTTTCTAAATAGATGTGGCGAAAATTTATGTGGAATATTTTCAATGTTCCAATGGAATATTTCTAAAATGTGTATGGAATATTTTCAATATTCCAGTGGAATATTCTTAAACTGAGTAAGGAATATTCTTTTGGAATATTCCTAAATTGTGTAAGGAATATTCCTTTGGGATATTCCAGAAATGTTAATGGAATATTCCGTAAAATTGCGGAGAGTTGAATATTACTAAACTAAATATAAATGCAAAATAAAAAAAAAACATTTTGATAAATATTTTGATTTTTCAATTTAAAAAATTTTATTTCAAACCGATTTATTAATTCAAAGGAATATCTGCAGATTTATATTTTTTATTCTCTTTTCTTTTTTCTTTCAAGATCAGTTTGAGATCAATCTCCGTTTTCAATTGGTTTTGAAAATAATTGAGAAAATAGCCGCACAACTGAATAAAGAAATAGCAATCGAGTTTACTATTAATTTTTTGTTCCTCAAGTTCATCGGAGAAGATATGCTTTTTGCTGATGGTATATAAGAAAATTGAAGACTGGCGAAGGAGTTAAAAATAAAATCTCACTCTTTTTTTTATATATATTTATAAATTTGTAAAGATTGTAAAAAACAATTATTCTTGATTTAGTTGTTAAGACAATGAGAATAAACCGTTTTCGGATAATTACCAATAAGAGCAAAAATAAACAATTTTTTTTTTTGGTTTTTATTCACGAAAGAAGAAGGGGAAATGCTTGTCGCGTCTATAAGTATAAATAAATATTATTAAGGACCGTTTCGACTAATTTTATAAAGAGAAATTATTTTTTTAAATATTAAATAATTAAATTAATTTAAATTAAATTAAATAAATTTTAAATAAATTAAAAAATATATTAAATAATTAAATAAATATAAAAAATATTAAACAAAATTTGAAAATATTTTAAGAATTTATAAATTTATAAAAATTAATTAAAATTTTAAACAGAAATTTTTAATAATTTGTTATTGGAATTTTATTGATTATTATTTATTATTTTATTTATTTATTTTGTCCGCATGAAATTAATGAAGGGAATTCTTTTATACAATTTTATTAAAATTGTATTAAAAATAATTGAATTCTTTGAAAAATTTTATAACGATTTCAGAAAAGAATTGAATTCCTTCGTGGAATTTTATTTGAAAATAATTGAATTTGTGCAAAAAAATTTACTATTTAAAAAATAATTGAATTGTTTCGAAGAATTTAATAAAATTTTATAAAAAAAATAATTGGATTCTTTCGAAAAATTTTATAAAAAATAATTGAATTCTTTTGAAAAATTTTATAACGAATTAAGAAAAAAAAATTGAATTCTTCCATGAAAGTCAATTAAAAATATTTGAATTTTTTGCTAAAATTTTACTATTTAAAAAAATAATTAAATTGTTTCTAAGGATTTACAAACATCTTAGGAAATAATTGAATTTTTTTGAAAAATTTTATAAAGAATATACAAAAAAATTGCATTCTTTCATGAAATTTAATTGAAAATATTTGAATTTTTGCAAGGAATTTACTATTTAAAAAAATAATTGAATTTTTCAAAGAATTCTTCAAAATGGTAAAAAATAATTGAATTCTTTCGTATAAAATTTTGTTGAAAATAATGGAATTTTTGAAATAAAATTTTCTATATTTATAAAAATAATTGAATTCTTGACAAGAATATTGTTATTTATAAAAATAATGTAATTTTTGCAATGGATTTACTAAAATTTTAGCAAATAATTGGATTCTCTCGAAAAATTTTTTTAAAAATTTAAAAAAAATTCAATTTTTTTGAAGGATTTATTAAATTTTTTAAAAATAACCAAAGTTTTTAAAAAATATTAAAAATTAAAAAAAAATCAATTCATTCGAAGGATTTAATTAAATTTTAGGAAATAATTGGACTCTTTCGAAAAATTGTATTAAAAATTTTTTAAAAATTGAGTGGTTTTGAAGGATTTATTAAATTTTTAGAAAATAATTGAATTTTTATGAAAAATATTAAACATTTTAAAAAAATTGAATTATTTCATGCCATTTTATTAAAATTGCATTAAAAAAAAATTGAATTTTTTCAAAAAAATTTGATTAATAATAATTAACTACAATTAATAATATTTAACTATAATTAATAATAATTAATTTTTATTAAGTATAATTAATTATTTTAGTTACAATTATAATTGTAATTGTGATTAAAAATATCTACAATTTTTTGTTAAATTAATAAAATTTGTATAATAAGAAATTTAAAGTATTAAATAGAAAAGTATGAAATATAACATTGATATTAAATTGGAATTATTAAAATAAATTTTAATTAATAATTATAATTCTTTTTTCATAATTTTTTGATTGAATTTTCAAAAATCCGTTTAAGTTTTTAAATAAAAATGCTTTATACTTTGTTCAAAACTAAATTTTAAATATTAATGTTAAATTTCTAAAGAAACTCAAAAATTTAAAAAAATTTCAAAACTTTAAAATTTTAATTTTAAAACTTTTTAAATTTAAAAAAAATAATTTTTGAAATTCCAAACAAAACTGTTTGGAATTTTAAGCAAAAATGTTTTAAGTCATAGACAGCAATTTTTTTGAACTTTCATTCGCTTTGTATAAAATTTCAAACAATAACTTTTTGAAAATTAAAAATAAATGGGTTTTAAATTTTCATAAAGAAAATTTTGTACACAGAGTAAGAATTTATGTATTAAATTTTCTATAAGTATTTTACAAATTGGGGAAAAAGTGCTACAAAGCGAAATTTTGATATAAAAAATACTAAAATTAAGAAAAATGCACTTTTTACTCAATTTGTAAAAAAAATTTATTTGATTCAAATAACCGATTAATTTACTATTATTAATTAAATATTTATTTGAATTAAATAATATTTATTTGAGTCATACTGAAATTATTGGTTCAAATGCCATTTAATTGACTTTCTATAAATATTATTTGATTGAAATAAATATTTAAATTGATAATAGTCAATTAATCGGTTATTTGAATCAAATACATTTTTTTTCAGTGTATATAATTATGAAACTACTAAAAAAACTACTTTAAACATTTTTATAAAAAATTTAGAACTTTTAACTTTAGTCCTGATTTTTAGTTGCTGTACGCAGAACTCGCCTCAATTTAATTGCACAGTAAAACATTGGGTGTAATTTCTGTTGTAGGGTCGTTTTTACTCGTTAAACAACATTAAAACTGTACACAGAAAAATTCGCTAGGCCATTAATAAAACCCTATTTTAATCAGAGGAATCTTATTGTCTTCCTTTGATTACTTTCGATTACCATTTATGACTAAAATGATGTAAATTTTTATTTATACTTTATTTCAGTAAATTATTTACAATGGTAAATAATTTATTTTAATAAATTATTTACAGTGGGAAATAATTTATTTTAGTAAATTATTTACAGTTAAATTATTTGGCAAATAATTTATTTTAGTAAATTATTCATAATAGTTACACTGTTAACTTAAAAGTATCAAATTGCAACCAGTTGATACCAAAAAATGCAGATCAAAATCATAATTCGAAAGGGAATTTTTGGTATGAACTTGATTTATATACTTTGGTGTTAATTCGGTAGCTTTATACTTTCAAGGAAATAATTTACACTTGACAAATAATTTGCGATAGTAAATACTTTACATAAAGAAATAATTTTCAATTGAAATACTTGTGACAAACAATTTATAATATGAAATCACAGTGACAAATAATTTGCAATAGTAAATACTTTAGAGCAGTGAACAGAAGAGGAAAAATCATATTTGAAGAAGTAAAATAAGAACTTGAAGCTTTTATCTAAATTCTCCAATTAGTAACAAAAAGCACCATTTTTTTCCCCCATTTAACCCAAACAATATAGTAGAAAACACATTTTTTTGTAAATTTTTCATTAAAAACACATTCTTGTTAGATCCAGAAGAACACAAATTTTGAGCACACGTACCTTTCCGAGTCAAATGGTACAACCGGGTTCAAAAGTTCACCTTTGAAAATCGTAATCACAAAGCCACTAAAAAGTTTTTGAAAAATATTTTTTTTTTCCCCGTAATTCACGATATTAGCGGTCGAAAAAAGGAATTTAAAAAAATTGAATGAATGAACAATGAGAAATACAAGTAAAGAAATATGGTGATGTTTTTTCGAAAAAAAGAAACAAGAAGAAACAACCAACTCGCACCGCGAACCCGACCACACGTACACTTCTCGGTTTTGAAAAACGTCCTGATGGCTAGGTTGTCGACACGGCTCTGTCTTCGAGGCCGCGGAATGTCCTGACTTTATAAACCAAGCTTGGTAGTGGTATCCGGCGATAGGGACTTTAAAGAAGAGTTCGGAGTGGTCTCTTCTGCTCTATGCTGTGACGCAATTGGCTGCTAGGATAGCGGTACCTTGAGAGAGAGAAAAGTCAAGGTGCTCTCGACTCCTATACACAGTGAATCTTGTGGAACTTAAACGTTTCCGTGCATCCTCTTTGCTTTGGAATTGCAGGCTAGTTACTCCGTATAATTAGGGAACAGTGACATTTTACCGTTTTTCTCTCTTTCACTTAAAGCCTTCCCTCTTTCTCTTTCCTTTAAAACTTATCTTCCTTTTTTTTCACTACACTGCTCTTTTCCTATGCTTTTTTTCCCTCTTCTTCTTCTTCTTCTTCTTCTTCTTTTTCTTTTTCTTTTTTCTTCTTTCTAGAGAATTTTATTGTCAACTCCCTGGCTTTGCTTCCTTCCGTATAATTTACCTTCAAGAAGAATATTTCATCTATTATTTTCCAAAGATTCCAGGGCATATTATAATTTTTAAAAATTAAATAAATATAAACATCAGGATTTTAGCGGAAGTCGCTAAAAGTGATAAGGAAGTGAAGTTTAATATTACGAAATAATTTCATTTTTATCTAATAGTTGAAAAAATTACTGGTGCTTGGAAGAAATAGGGTTCGATACTGATCCATTAATGTCAGTCGAGAAGGAGCAAACGATGTTGTAATTAAAAAAAAAAAAGTCCTAATGCTCTTTCAGCATTAATACCGTCTGGTAATTATATTCTCTGCTTTTTAGCCGAAGTTGATGATTTTAAATTGAACATCAAAGGGATAATTATACTACAGAAGAGATTCTGGATATTCGCGTCCTCATCTAAATATTTGAATTCAAGAAGTGTGTCATATACGAACTGTACACATTGATTGCAATAAGTGCATGCGGCATACTTATCGTTCGGAATCATTGAAATTCTTTTGATTTCGATTTAGAGAGTAATTCAGTTTTAATAAGGCTTCTAATAGCCTAATAAGGTACCAAACTGAAATTTATGTTGTTCGATTATGATCGCATTGGGAAAAATATTAATTTACGAATTATAAATAGTATAATGTTTAGAAGATGAAATCTAAGCCCGAAACCTAAAACAAATTAATGCTTAACAGTAAATCTTAATTTAACATCACTTTTTAATTCAGCACTGTCTGCTACAATGTTAAATCATACTTAAAATTCATTGCGCGAATTCAGCATTGACTGCTTTAAAAATTTTGTTGATTTAAAAACAGCTCAAGACTTGTTTGAAGCTAAAAATTCGTTTAAGACATAAGATTGGCATAAGAATTTTAAGATTCACTTAAGGAGCAAGGCTCACTTTAGGCTCAAAATTTTCTTGAAGCTAAAAACTCGTTTTAGACTCAAGATTGAACTCTAAGACATAATTCTCGCTCAAGGCTCACTTCAGGCTCAAGATTTTGTTTGAAGCTAAAAACTCGTCTAAGACTTAAGACTTTGAAGGCTCGCTTAAGGCTCAAGGCTTGTTTGAAGCCATAAACTCATCTAAGACTTTAAATTAAACTAAGACATAAGGCTCAAGGTTTTACTTGTTTGAAACTTAAAACTCGTCTAAGACTTTAGACTGAAATAAAATATAAGGCTTGCTAAAGGCTCAAGACTTGTTTGAAGCTAAATCTCGTCTAAAACTTAAGACTTAACTTGAACATTAGGCTCGCTTAAAGCTCAAGGTTTAAGGCTCACTTGAAACTCAAGACTTGTTTAACCCTCTGCCTACTCATGTGACCATTATCGTTTAAAATCGTCTATTTGGACGCCTGGTGGGGACTATGGGAATTACATTCAAAAGCGCTAGAGTGGGGATAAGTCAGCGTAGGCAGAGGGTTAAAGCTAAAAATTCTAGAAAAGCTAAAAACTAAATTTAGACATAAGGCTAGCTCAAGGCTCAAGGCTCACTTAAAGCTCAAGGCTTATTTAATGCTAAACTCGTCAAAGTCTTAGGACTTATCTTAGACATAAGGCTCACTTAAAGCTTAAGACTTGTTTGCAGCTTAAAACTCGTCTAAGACTTAAGACTGAACTATGATTTTTAAGACTCGCTTCAGTCTCAAGGCCTTTAAGGCTCAAGCGTTATTTTAACAAAAAAGCTCTTTTAAGACTTAAGATTGATCTAAGATTTTAAGCTTCAGTTAAAAATGATAGCTCTTTGCCCATCATTGTGCCTTGAGCCTTTAGTGAGCCTTATGTTTTAGTTGAGTTTTAAATTTTAGACGACTTTTTAGCTTTAGACAATAAGTCTTGAGCTTTGAGCCTTAATCAAGTCTTAAGTCTTAGACCTTAGAGCCTTTAGCGAGCCTTATGTTATAGTTCAGTTTAAAGTCTTAGACGAATTTTAAGCTTCAAAGAAGTCTTGGGCTTTAAGTGAGCCTTTCGCCTTAGTTCAATTTAAAGTCTTAGACGAGTTTTTAGCTTCAAACAAGCCTTGAGCCTTGAGCAAGCCTTAAGTCTTAGTTCAGTCTTTGAGGTAGCATTGAGGTAGCCTTGAGGCAGCCAAAATTCTTTTACGCGGGGACTTAAGACTAAACTTAGACGTTAAGGCTCACTTAAAGATCAAGACTCACCTAAGGTTCGAAAATTGTTTGAAGCTAAAAACTCATCTAAAACGAAAGATTCATGCGTAAAAAATGTTTGCTACCTCAAAGCTCCCTTAAGGTTACTTCAAGGCTTGCTTAAGGCTCAAGGCTCACTTAAAGCTCAGGACTTGTTTGAAGCTAACAACTCGTCTAACACTTAAGACTGAATTAAGACTTTTAAGACTCGTTTAAGGCTTAAGGCTCAATTTAGGCTCAAAGCTTGTTTGAAGCTAAAATCTCGTCTAAGACTTAAGAATGAACTAAGAGATGAGGCTCGCTTGAGACTTAAGACTCACTTAAGGCTGAACATTCTTTAAAGCTAAAAACACGACTAAAACTAAATATTCGTCTAAGGCTTAGGACTCGCTCAAGAGGCTCAAGGGTAATTTAAGGCTCAGGAGTTTTTTTAACCTGAAAGCTCTTCTAAGACTTAAGATTGATCTAAGGTGTAAAACTCGCTTAAGGCTTGTTTGAAGATTAAACTTTGCCTATGACCTCATACTGCTCTGAAACAAATCTTGAGATTTTAGTAAGCTTCTAGCATTAACGAGTTTTAAGCCTTAGACGATTTTTCAGCTTCAAACAAGTCTTGAGCCTAAAGTGAGCCTTGAGCCTTAAATGAACCTCAAATGACTTAGGCCAATCTTATATTATCTTAGTCGCATTTTTAGCTTCAAACAAGTCTTGAGCCTAAAACGAGTCTTAATAATCTGAGGCAAATCTTATATTTTAGACGACCTTTTAGCTTTAAATAAGCCTTAATCCTAAAGTGAGCCTTAAGCCTTAAGCGAGTCTTAAAATTCTTAGACAAGTTTTCAGCTTCAAACAAGTCTTAAGCCTAAAATGACTCTTAAAAGTCTTAGACGAATTTTTAGCTTAAAACAAGTCTTAAGCCTAAAATGACTCTTAAAAGTCTTAGACGAATTTTTAGCTTAAAACAAATCATGAGCTTTAAGCGAGTCTTAAATCTTTGTTCAGTCTGAAGTCTTAGACGAGGTTCAGCTGCAAACAATTTTTGAGGCTTAAGTGAGCCTTAAGACTTCAATTCTTAAAGTTGATTTCTTATATTTATGAAAGTAAATAAACTACCTTTTAGGTTAGAAAATCTAGTCAATTATCAAACGAACATTCAAAATGGCGGATCCAATATTGCGGACGAATTTCTAAAAAATTATCAGATTCACTTGAAACTTGTTACTCGGGGGTTTTTGGGGTCGCTGATTACGAAAATGATGTCAGTTTTCAAAAATTCAAAATGGCGGATCCAATATGGCGGACGAATTTCAAGAAAATTATCAGATTCACTTGAAACTTGTTACTCGAGGGTTTTTGGGGTCGCTGATTACGAATATGATATTAGTTTTCAAAAATTCAAAATGGCGGATCCAATATGGCGGACGAATTTCAAGAAAATTATCAGATTCACTTGAAACTTGTTACTCGGGTGTTTTTGGGATCGCTGATTACGAATATGATATTAGTTTTCAAAAATTCAAAATGGCGGATCCAATATGGCGGACGAATTTCAAGAAAATTATCAGATTCACTTGAAACTTGTTACTCGGGTGTTTTTGGGGTCGCTGATTACGAATATGATATTAGTTTTCAAAAATTCAAAATGGCGGATTCAATATGGCGGACGAATTTATAAAAAATTATCAGATTCACTTGAAACTTGTTACTCGGGGGTTTTTGGGGTCGCTGATTACGAATATGATGTCAGTTTTCAAAAATTTAAAATGGCAGATCCAACATGGCGGCTATTTTTTCACTAACTTTTAGGTTAGAAAATCTTTTCAATTATCAAACGAACAAGTTGATTTTTAAAAAGACCAAATGCCATATTGGATTTCCATTTTGAATTTTGCAGTTCTGACTTCAAATACATATGTACGTTATCTTTGAAAAAAAATTTTAAATTTAATTTAATATTTTTTAAATTTTTAATCTGATGGCGGTTCTTTGAACTCCGAATAACAAAAAACTAACTACAAATCGAACTGTTGTGGACTGATTACGATTTGCTAATATATAGTTTTCTCTGATTTGATTAAATTCGCTGAACTATAGAACAGAAGTAGCGAACTTGACGGAATTAAAAAAAGGAACGTCTCCCCCTGGAAAAATCTCAGGCGCATAGAAATACTTATCTCCTTCCAAGCGATGGAGGAAATGTCAAAAGGCCAAAGGCAGTCATTAGTTTACGTTGATGTTTCTAGCACG
Organism: Leptopilina syphax; assembly: GCA_032872505.1. Lineage (NCBI taxonomy): Eukaryota > Metazoa > Arthropoda > Insecta > Hymenoptera > Figitidae > Leptopilina > Leptopilina syphax. The sequence continues at coordinate 5,234,003 of CM065475.1, forward strand.
TGTGAAGGTCGAGGGCTGCAAAAAATCCACGTAAATAAATTAGACTGACTTTAGTCCCGTGTTACTTACGATACGCTTTTTTTCTTTTTATTCCAAAGAAGCGCACAAACGTATTGCGATTTCAGATAACTGCGGTGACAGGGAGTAAAGTCATTCATTTGTTCGACCTACATGAATGGCTTCACTTCCTCCCAACAACTATATCTAAAAGCTCCATGTTCGTGCAAATAAATGATCATTTTCCCTTCGTCAGTCATTTAGAATTGTAATTTTTTCTTGTTACTGCGATTGTTTATATTTTTTTAAAAGATTTATATTTTTTTTAAAGTCCTACACGCGTTTTGTCTTTATAGAATGTTTCCTGAAAGTCCATGTCCATTGAAAAGAACGTCTTTTTAAAGACGTCTTTTGTCCCGAAGATTTCTTTTTAACGAGAAAAATATTTGTTACGAACTACTACGAATTTTTCCAGTAGGTTGGAGCAAATATTTGCAATAGTTATTACGAAAATATTTATAGCAATAAATAAAATATATTGTTATCCAAATATAAAAAATTATCTAATTACACACGCAGAAAAACTTAAATTAACCTACTTAGACGAAAATATTTATTTTTCATATCAAGAGTTAAAAATTAATATTGTAGATACCTATTTCTGTCATCAAACGACAAATTGAAATTATTTTCAAAATAATCAAAAAACAATTTTTTTTAAGTTTGGATAAAATTTTTTAATTATTGAATATTTTAAAGTAAAATATGGAAAATTAAAGGATAACAGTTAAAAATCAAAGATCAAAGATCCTTAAAAATAATTTAAGGACATTATTATTTTTTGAGCAAACTTTATCTTCTGTTTACGAACAATTGTTAGTCGAAAATTTTTTTAACTAGTCCCAAACTATTGCTAGAACAATTCCAATTAATATATGGGTCATTAAAATTAATTTAATTCGCAATTCATGAAAAGTAACCACAGCCGATAATCAGCAGAAGATTTTAACAAATTTTAAAATTTTTTAACAAAATTAGTTGCAAGAATTCAATTAGGTATAAATTTAAAAATTCTAATAAATTCTTTACAAGAATTTAATTATTTTTAAAATTTTTAATGAAATTAGTTGCAAGAATTCAATTATTTTTATAAATATTAAAATATTTCTCAGAAATTCAATTATTTTTAAAAAATTTTAATAAATTCGTTGCAAGAATTCAATTATTTTTATAAATCATAAATTTTTCACAAGAATTCAATTTTTTTTATATACAATAAAATTCTTCTCTGAGGTTCAATTACTTTTTAAAAATTTCATAAAACTTGTTGCAAAAACTCAATTATTATCATAAACGATAAAATTCCTCTGATAAATTCAATTATTTTTATAAATAATATAATTCTTCTCAGAAATTCAATTATTTAAAAAAATTTTAATGAAATTCGTTGCAAAAATTCAATTATTTTTGTAAATAATATAATTTTCAAAGGAATTCAATTATTTAAAAAGTTATTATAAAAATCTTCTCAAGAATTCAATTATTTTTACTATTTATAAAAATCTCAGAAGTTCAATTATTTTAGAAAATTTTAATAAAATTTTTCTTAGAAATTCAATTATTTTAAAAAATTTTAATATTTTTCGTTGCAAGAATTCAATTATTCTTTAAATTTTTAATAAAATTAGTATGCAAGAATTCAATTATTTTTATGAATAGGTATTAAAATTTTTCTCAGAAATTCAATTATTTTTAAAAATTTTAATAAATTCGTTGCAAGAATTCAATTATTTTTATAAATATTAAAATTCTTCTGAGAAATTCAATTATTTTTATAAATCATAAATTTTTCACAAGAATTCAATTTTTTTATAAACAATAAAATTCTTCTCTGAGATTCAATTACTTTTTAAAAATTTCATAAAACTTGTTGCAAAAATTCAATTATTATCATAAACAGTAAAATTCTTCTTATAAATTCAATTATTTTTATAAATAATATAATTCTTCTCAGAAATTCAATTATCTTAAAAAATTTTAATGAAATTCGTTGCAAAAATTCAATTATTTTTGTAAATAATATAATTTCTAAAGGAATTCAATTATTTAAAAAGTTATTATAAAAATCTTCTTAAGAATTCAATTATTTTTGCTATTTATAAAAATCTTTTCAGAAATTCAATTATTTTTAAAAATTTTAATATTTTTCGTTGCAAGAATTCACTTATTTTTTAAATTTTTAATAAAATTAGTATGCAAGAATTCAATTATTTTTAAAATTTTTAATATAACATTAGTTGCAAGAATTCAATTATTTTTATAAATATTAAAATTCTTCTGAGAAATTTAATTATTTTTAAAAATTTTAATAAATTCTTTGCCAGAATTCAATTATTTTTATAATTATTAACATACTTCTCAGGAATTTATTTAGTTTTATAAATAATAAAATTCTTCTCAGGAATTCAATTATTTTTAAAAATTTTAATAAAATTCGTTGCATGAATTCAATTGTTTTTTAAAAGAATTTTTTAATTATTTTTTAAAATTCTTGTCAGAAACTTAATTATTCTTAAAACTTTTATTGAAATTTAATAATTATTTTCAAGAAACATTTTTAACTAAATTTCTTTAAAGAATGTAATTATTTTCATAAATTGTAATAAAATTTTATTATTTTAAAACACTTTGATAAAGTTCTTTATAAGAATTCAGTTTTAAGAAATATTCAATGGTGCATTAAATATTAATTTTTTCTATTTAAATAATTGAGTTTTATAGAACATTCTATTAGGGAATTAATTTAATATTGACTTTCAATTAAAATTTTTAGATAACATAAGCGTTATAGTGAGTGGATTTTTAGAAATAATTAAATTACAAAAGATTTTTAAATTGTAATCTTCAAAAATTTTAATTGCTGTGCAGCTGTAATAATTTTTAAATTTTTAATTTGAAATAAAAAAATTAAAGTTTTGAATAATTTTATTCAAAAATTCTTAAAAAAATAATTGAATTTTGGTAGACTTGCAATTGCAATTTTATTTAAAAAATTCAATTTTAAAAGGTTTTTCATTGAAATTCTTTAAAATTTTAATTCCTGTGGAAAAATAAATAAAAATAAGTTTTTAAATTTTTTTTTTAACAAAGAGTGTTGAAGTTTTAAATAATTTAATTTAGAAATTCGGGAAAAATTTGTTTTTCGAAAAAATGTAGGTAATTAAATTTTTTAAAAGAATTGTATTTTACAAAATAATTTTAAAAAATTGAAACAATTTATCATTAGGCCAAACAGAAGAATCAAAATATCTTTTTTTTATATAATTTACAATTTTGTCAAATTTTATTGAAATAAATTTTAATTTTAAATTTTAATGAATTTTATATGAAATTAAATTGAAAATTTGGAAAATAATTGAATTTTAAAGAATTAAACTTATTACCAGGATTGTTCCAGTTCTTGTTGATTTCTACACGAGTTCTTCAAATAATTCTTAATTATTTTTAAATTTAAAAAAAACCTGTAAAAAAATATATTTTTCAAAAAATGAAGAATTTTCTTTAAATTTCAAGAAGAAAATCTATTTTAAAGTAACAATGGTTATGAAGATATCACGCGCGCTTGTAGTTATGCTAGTTTACGATTATATCACAAATGACGTTTATATTATTAATAACTATTATATTATTATAAATGACAATAATTCACAGTCATAAACATACTATAATTGGTATAAAAACCATCTTTTCAACAAAAGCATCGGCCAAATGAATATATCAACTCCCAAGTGCACATTCACCGTGCACTTGCTCAATTATTCCTCTTTGTGCATTTGACTATAACGTTTAAATTCACTGCCTTCGCCAATGTTCTTTATATTCAAAAAAAAATCGTCTGTTCTTTTTTTCATTGATCTGGAAATTTAAAAAAAAAAAAAATTTTACTTCCTTCTCGTCATAAACATACCTCTAGAACATAAACCTGTTGCCATAATTTTCGTCGATAGAAACTTCGTTTCACCATAGTTGTGGTAGAAGACAAGTACGAGTCCTTGACCGACCCTGAACCCTTAAGATTGGCTATTCCCTCTACCGCTATTGGTAAGTGCACTTGAAAGTCTGTTGCTTCTGAGAAGTAAAATATATTGATTATACGAGAGAGTAGAAAATTAGTTTTCTAGACAATAGAACTTGATAGTTAAGATAAATGATACTGATAAGAATATTTTTTTCTTATTAATTTTGTTTTATTTAGAGAGAAAAAAAATATTCTGCTGGTGCTTTAATAATAATTATATCGATAGTGCACAACAGAATTGATACTTTAAAGTTTCAATAGCGAGTTGATTTAAATTGCATTTTTTGAAAAAAAAAGTAAAAGGTTTTTTTATTTTTAATTAATGACTTCATGAAAGGGTTATATTGTAAAAATATAGTTATTTATTAGAGTTATATTAATACTTAAAACGATTTATGTTTCATTTTAGAAAAAACTGTCACTGGGACCTAATTTTTTAGGTCCAAATTTTTGGAACAAAAAGTTCCAAATCTTTCCTAATTTACTGAAATTACTGAATTGAAAGTAAATCAAATCGATTAAAATGCGAAGATTTAAGGTTTTATGTCAGAAAATTGCAAAGCAGTTTTTCACATTTATTTTACCGACAGCGGTTGATAACTTACCGACCGTCGATAATCGAAAATATTAGTTCTTTCCGTACTCACCAGGAGCCTAAGTGACGCAGGACGCAGGTTTTCGTGACAGTCGGCCATTTAATTCATTCTTGTTCTAGTCACAACAATCAACGGACACAAAAAAATATTGTTATTTCTTTTGTACAATTCTCTTGTTCTCTTAGGACTAAAGTTGCATCGGAAACCGGAGGGATATAATTGGTGAGTTTTGTTAAAATTTAAAACTTATTTATTTTCCATTTTTCGACGTTTTGTGTAAAAATAAAATGTGATTATACAGTGCGCACAACTTGAGTCGCGTCACTGGTTGTTCATTACTTGTTACTTGGGAATGGAATACTTTCCTATTTACATTATTTTTCTTCAGGTGTGAGAAAAATACCTTTTGGCGCCCATGGCAAAAATAAATCAATGTATGGATAAGTAATCTTAACTGTCAAAATTAGGGAATAATCAAATAAATAAATGATAGAATAATTAATTATTTCTTTAAATTAAATTCTTTTATGAATTTTACAAAAAGAATTGAAAATAATTTATTTCCTTCGAAGTATTTTCATAAAAATTTATAAAAATGATTGAATTTTTCGAGCAATTGAATTAAAATTTTAATGAATAAAATTCAAATCTTTCGAAAAGTTCTATTTTTAATAAAGTAATTTGAAGTGTTACAAAGAATTTGATAAAAAAAATTTCAAAACAATTAAATATTTTTCATGAATTTTATTAAAATTTTCCAAAACATTTAAATATTTTCCAAGAATTTCATTATAATTTTTCGAAATAATTGCATTTTTTCCGAGAAATTTCATTAAAATTTTAGTGAAAATAATTGCAATTCTCCATTTCTTCGAAGAATTTGGAATTTTTCCGAAAAATTTTATTTTTTTTGAAAATAATTCAATTATTTAACAAAATTTTATGAATTTCATTATAATTTTTCGAAATAATTGCATTTTTTCCGAGAAATTTCATTAAAATTTTAGTGAAAATAATTGAAATTCTCGATTTCTTCGAAGAATTTGGAATTTTTCCGGAAAATTTTATTATTTCTGAAAATAATTCAATTTTTTATAAAATTTTGTTAAATAATTGAATTTTTTCAAAGAATTTCATTATTAATAATTTTTTAACAATTGTTTATTAAAAGTTTTGGAATTAAAAGTTTTCCGTGAATATAATTACAATTGTATTTGAGAATAATTGACTGCCTCCAAAGAATTCAATTATTTGAGAACATAAGTAATTTAATTATTTCATTAAATCTAAAAAAATTTCGAATAATTGAATTGTTTTGAAGAACTTATTTGTAATATTTTTAAAAATAATTGAATTTTTCGATTAATTTAATTAAAATTGTATTAAAAATAAATAAATTCTTATTAGAAAAATCTACGAGAATTCAATTATTTAAATGCGAAAATAAAAAATTGATAGAATAATAGATTATTTATTAAAATTAAAGTCTTATAAAGAATGTTATCAAAAATTTTGAAAATAATCTATTTCTTTCAAATATTTTTAATAAAAATTTTAAGAATAATTGAATTATTCTTAAAATAATTCAAAAATTATAATTAATATTAATTAAAATTGTATTAAAAAGAATTGAAATATTGCGAAAAATTTTATTATTTATGAAAATAATTGAATTCTTGAGATGAATTTTATAAACAAAAATTTTTAATAATTGAATTGTTTCGAATAATTTCATTAACATTTTTAATTTTAAAAATAATTGAGTTCTTGTGAAGAATTTTAATAAAATTTTTGAAAATAATTCAATTTTTTGAACAATTTTTTATTGAAAATTTTGATAATAATAAAATTCTTTTCGTGATTTTAATGAAAATTGTATTTTGAGAATAATTGAATTTCTCCAAAAAATTCAATTATTTGAGGAAATAATTCAATTCTTTCATCAAATTTTATAAATTTTTTTAAAATAATTGAATATTTTAATCAATTTAATAACAATTGTATTAAAAAAAAATAAATTTGATTCGAAAGTTAATTAAAATTATTAAAGTCTTAGGTATAAAAAATGTTATTAAAAAATTATTTATTTTTTTTAATAATTTTAATAAAAATTTTAAGAATAATTGAATTCTTTGAGAATTTTTAATTAAAATTGTATTAAAAGGAATTGAAATAATGCAAACAATTTTATTATTTATGAAAATAATTGAATTCTTGAGATGAATTTTATAAACAAAAATTTTTAATAATTGAATTGTTTCGAATAATTTTATTAACATTTTAAAAAATAATTGAATTCTTGTGAAGAATTTTATTAAAATTTTAAATAATAAATAAATTTTTTGAACAATATTTTATTAGATATTTTGATAATAATTAATTTCTTTTCGTGAATTTAATGAAAATTGTATTTGAGAATAATTGAATTTCTCCGAAGAAATCAAATTATTCATGAAAATAATTAAATTCTTGTGTAAAATTTTCTTAAAATTTTTTCAAAAATAATTGAATTTTGTTTCGAGTCGACACAAAACTAAATTGAAAGTAAATTTTGAATTTAGTTTTGTTTCAGCATCGGTGCCTATGAATAAATTCGCAACTGCGGATAAAATCACAAATAGTGAAATTTTACTAATTGCTTAGTAGAATTCTACTAAAAATTAGTAGAAACTGTTTTATTAGTTAAAACAGTTTCACTAATTCATTTAGTGAAATAGGTGACTTTAAATCCTTTAAATTAATAAAATTCTACTAAAACGTTAGTAAAATTTTACTAACAATTAGTAAAATTCTATTAACAATTATTAATATTTTACTAATATTAAAAAGGGGGAAAGTCGTTCATGAAAATTACTAAAAAAAAGTAAAATTTTACTATTTGTTAGTAGAATTCACTAATTCAGATTTACAGATGTCCTTCTTATCGACAATCGATACCAAGTTACAGAATTTGAATTTCTATTATCTCTATAAAATTGATAAGATTGATAAATAATATATTATCTAATAGTGTCAAGAAGATAAAGTGAGATCTATTTATCACTTGTCAAAATAAAGCGTGCAGCTATTTTACTTCGCAAAGGACGAATAAACAGCGCCCCGAGCAGAGATATAGTCATTTAGTACCGACACTCGATAACAGACTATATCGACTGTAGATATTGATTTCTTATTTTTAATTAAATTACGAGCAGACACTTAAAAGCCTGTTCTAAGCCAAAGTGTAATTGCAAAAGTCGTGGCCATTTAATCATTCTGATTCTGGTTTTACTAGTATAACTACATATCGAGAAGTTTATTAGATTTCTTGGGATAAATTCAATTTTATTGAGGGATGAACCATATACAGCGATCCTTGGGCGTCGGTGCGAGATTTTACGGTGTGAGGCCTCCATAGTAAATTTTTATGAACTTCTTCGATCCCCCCAGGATTCGTGTAAAATATTCGCATGATTAAAATTAAATGGCAAATATTATCTTTCCACTTCCTGCCATCGTTGCAGTAATTTAAAAATAAAGCATGAGTCCACTAATTAATTCCTAATGAATTCGTTTAAGTTACGTTTCAATTTTTCTTAATGATTTCGTTTAAAATAGAAAAAAGATTTATCATAGGTATTTTGAGAAAAAAATTGTCATCCACACAGTACCGAAAGTTTTTTGAAAGTTGAAAATAAGTTGAATGCAAACTTTCGAATCTTTAATTGCGAAGTTCATGAAACTTCAAGTAATTATATATAGTCGACAAAAAAATCTTCGTACTTATCTATACTAAAACTTACTATTTACTAGGTACTTTTTTTGGATTTACTAATTTTCGTTACTATTTGGATTCTTTTTTTAGATTTGCAACACTAAAAACGACTTTTTTCTTATTTTCAGATAGAATTTGCACTACTTTAAGTTTGCTAATACTTCAAATAAAAAATTTATTTTCAAAACTGTTATTAAAATTCTTAGAAATAATTAAACAAATTGTAATAAAATTCTTTCCAATGATTCAATTTTTTTTTAAAATGTTTCGAAAGTCAATTATTTTTCATATCCATTTACTATTTCAGTAAAAAAATTTCCAAATGATCTCAATTATTAAAAAAAAACTTTTTCATATTCTTCGCAAAAATTCAATTATTTTTATAAATAATAAAATTTTCACAGAAACTTAATTATTTAAAAATTAAAACACAATTTTCATATAATTTTTCGAAAGAAATCAATTTTCTACAAACAATTTCTATAAAATTCTTCATAAGAATTCAATTATTTTAAAAAAATTCAAGGAAGTTCTTAGCAAGAATTCAATTATTTAAAAAAAATGTAATAAAGTTTTCAGCAAGAATTCAATTATCTTTATAAATAACAAAATTCTTCTTAGGAATTCAATTTTTTTTTGTAAAATAGCAAAAATTCATCTCAGGAATTCAATTATTTTTATAAATAATAAAATTCTTCTAAGGAATTCAATTATTATTAAAACTTTTAATAAAATTCGTCGCAAGAATTCAATTATTTTTGTAAATAGCAAAATTCTTCTCAGGAATTCAATTATTTTTAAAAATAATAAAATTCTTGAAAGGAATTCAATTATTTTTATAAATAATAAAATTCTTCACAGTAATGTAATTTTTTAAAAAATATTATTAAGATTCCTTGCAAGAATTCAATTATTTTGATGAATAAGAAAACTCTTCTTATGAATTCAATTATTTTAAAAAATTTGAATAATACTCGTCGAAAGAATTCAATTATTTAAAAAAAATTTAATAAAGTTCTTAGCCAGAATTCAATTATTTAATAAAAATTTAATATAGTTTTCTACAAGAATTCGATTATTTTTATAAATAACAATATTCTTCTTAGGAATTCAATTATTTTTGTAAATAGCAAAATTCTTCTCAGGAATTTAATTATTTTTATAAATAATAAAATTCTTCAAAGAAATTCAATTATTTTTAAATCTTTTAATAAAATTCGTCGCAAGAATTCAATTATTTTTCTAAATAATAAAATTTTCACAGAAACTTAATTATTTAAAAATTAAAACACAATTTTTATAAAATTTTTCAAAAGAAATCAATTTTTTAAAAAGATTTCTATAAAATTCTTCACCAGAATTCAATTATTAAAAAAAAAATTTAATGAAGTTCTTAGCGAGAATTCAATTATTTTTAAAAAATGTAATAAAGTTTTCAGCAAGAATTCAATTATTTCTATAAATAAAAAAATTCTTCTTAGGAATTCAATTATTTTTGTAAATAGCAAAATTCTTCTCAGGAATTCAATTATTTTTAAAAATAATAAAATTCTTGAAAGGAATTCAATTATTTTTATAAATAATAAAATTCTTCACAGTAATGTAATTTTTAAAAAAATATTATTAAGATTCCTTGCAAGAATTCAATTATTTTGATGAATAAGAAAACTCTTCTTATGAATTCAATTATTTTAAAAAATTTGAATAATACTCGTCGAAAGAATTCAATTATTTAAAAAAAATTTAATAAAGTTCTTAGCAAGAATTCAATTATTAAAAAAAAAATTTAATAAAGTTCTTAGCCAGAATTCAATTATTTAATAAAAATTTAATATAGTTTTCTACAAGAATTCGATTATTTTTGTAAATAACAATATTCTTCTTAGGAATTCAATTATTTTTGTAAATATCAAAATTCTTCTCAGGAATTTAATTATTTTTATAAATAATAAAATTCTTCAAAGAAATTCAATTATTTTTAAATCTTTTAATAAAATTCGTCGCAAGAATTCAATTATTTTTATAAATACTAAAATTCTTCACAGGAATGTAATTTTTTTAAAAATATTATTAAGATTCCTTGCAAGAATTCAATTATTTTGATAAATAATAAAACTCTTCTCATGAATTCAATTATTTTTAAAAATTTTAATAATACTCGTCGAAAGAATTCAATTATTTAAAAAAAATTTAATAAAGTTCTTAGCAAGAATTCAATTAATTAAAGCAAATTTAATAAAGTTTTCTACAAGAATTCAATTATTTTTATAAATAATAAAATTCTTCACAGGAATTTTTTTGTTTAAATGTTATTAAGATTTCTTGCAAGAATTCAATTATTTTTATAAATAATAAAACTCTTCTCATGAATTCAATTATTTTTATATTAATAATAAAACTCATTTCAGGAATTCAATTATTTAAAATAAAATAAATTATAATAATATTCTTTGCAAGAATTCAATTATTTTTGGTATATAATAAAACTCATTGCAATTATTTTTAATACACTTCAGATGAAAATTCGTTAAAAAAAAATTACAGGCACTTAAAAATGTTATTAAAATTCTTCAGAAGAATTCATTTTTTTTTAAATTTTAAATAAAATTCGATGCGAAAATTCTTTATAATATTATTTAAAAATTTTTTTTTTTTTTCACATCGTTGACAAAAATAAGAATATTATAAAATATTTTGCGAATGGACCTCAAGAGTCTAATTTTCTAATTTCTCATTAGATTTTCAAGAAACTCTAATTTTTAATTAGATTATCAAAGTACATGTAAGTAGATATACTAAACCGTTAAAAGTTTGGATTTTAGTCGCATGAGATTTGAAATCTTGATTTTAAATATCCCAGGAAGGTCTTTTCGTGAAATTTATTATATTATCCTGAGATAATGTCTATTTAATCTCAAGTCTACAAGCAAGAAACAATTCTTCCTAGTGGTGGAATGAGGAAATGTTAACAATGAAGAAAAATTGTGCCTTAGATGTCACCAACACTTGGCCCACGCGAAGCGTGTCTTCAACGGTACGATACGGTTCAGGATTCGGTTATGCTAGGCTCAGCATGACGTGAAGTTACATAACTATATTTATAACGAATAGAAAACATTTCATAATAACTTCTATGTTTTTTTTACTATTTTAAGCAGCTGCTCATTGTTATTAAATCTCTATACATTTTGTTCAAATTTTTCTTTGGTCCAACACTTAAGAAAAAAAGGTTTCTACAAGGTGTCTACTATTTTTGTTCAACAAAATTTTCGATTTTTTCCCGGCTTTGTTCTAATTTTTCCGCTTTTTTTTCTCAACAAATTTAAATTTAATAATAATGATGGCTTTATCGATCGCTCAAGTAAATTTAAATTTACTTTATTTCGAATATAAATAAATCTACAAATGGCTTCCAAAATTTTTCAGGGTTACCACAGGTCAGGGAAATCAATTTTTTCAATTTCTGACAATAATTTCTTTTTAAATAACTTAATTTTTCAAAAACTACCATAAAATTATGACTTACAAATTATTTAATGAATCATTTTTACAATTTTCATAAATACTAGATTGATAAAAGAATTTTAGTTAAAAATACTGAAAAAAATTGGATTTTGGAAAAGTTACAAATGATTACAGAAATTCAATTATTTTCAAAAAGTTACAAAAATTCTTCGCAAAATTTCAATTATGTTCAAAAATTAGAAAAAAATTCTCGTCAAAATTTCAATTATCTTTATAAATAATAAAATTCTTCATCGAAATTTAATTATTTTTAAAAATTTTAATAAAATTCTTGTCAAAATTCCACAGGAATTCAATTATTAAAAATACAAAATTTCATAAAATTTTTCGAAAAATATCAATTATATAAAAAGATTTTTATAAAATATTTTCATGAATTCAATTATTTTTATAAATAATAAAATTCTTCACCGAAATTCAATTACTTTTATAAACTTGAATAAAATTCGTTGTAAGAATTCAATTATTTATATAAACTTGAATAAAATTCGTTGGAAGAATTAAATTATTTTCAAAATAATAAAATTCTTCGCATAAATTCAATTATGTTCAAAAATTAAAAAAGAAATATTGTCAAAATTTCAATTATCTTTATAAATAATAAAATTCTTCATCGAAATTCAATTATATTTAAGAATTTTAATAAAATTCTTGTCAAAATTTCGTAGGAATTAAATTATTCAATTTTTAATAAATCAATTCAAAATAATTCCATTATTTTCATAGGTAATAAAATTTTCATAGAAATTCAATTAGTTAAAATACAAAATTTCATAAAATATTTTTATAAAATTCGTCGCAAGAATTTAATTATTTAAAAAAATTTATCATAATTCTTTTTAAGAATTAAATTATTTTTATAAATAATAAAATTCTTCACCGAAATTCAATTATTTTTATAAACTTGAATAAAATTCGTTGTAAGAATTTAATTATTTTCAAAAGTAAGAAAATTCTTCGCAGAAATTCAATTATTTTATGAAAATTTTAATTATTTATTTAATTATTATTTTAATGAATTATTTTTTATACAATATTTCGAATTCAAATATTCATTATTTCAAATTCCTCGATAAATGTAATTATTCTTAAAAATTTTATTAAAATTTGTCAAACGAATTCAATTATTTAAAATGTTATTGATAAAATTCTTTATGAGAATTCAATTTTAACAAACATTCAATTATTCAATAAATTATTTATTTTTTAATGAAAATAATTGAATTTTTTTAGAATTTTCTAATAAAAGTTGATTTAAAAATGAATAAACGATTAATCGATTTATTATTATTTATAAAAATAATTGAATTATTGCAACGAATTTTATTACATTTTTTTAAAAATAATTGAATTTTTTTGTGAAATTGTACTTCTTGTAAAAATAATTGAATTCTTGCGAAGGATTTTTTTAGGATTTTTGTAAATAATTGACTTATTTTAAAAAATTTTATGGCAATTTAAATGATTACAAAACATGAAGAAGACGATCACTCGGAGTGATCGTTTTCGTCATGTTTTGTAATAATATTCTTATAAGTTGTTGAATTTCAAAAAGGTTTAAATTTGAATATTTTGAAGAATTTTATTTCCTACAGAAAAATAATAATGATTAAATATTTATTTAAGAAAGAAGTTATTGATATTTTTAAATAATTTTACAATTAAAGAAGTTTGTAAATAAATGTAATAGAACATTTTTTTTGAGTATATAATAATTTTTAGAGTGAATCAGAATATTCTTTATGGTCAGGGAAAAAGTGAAATTTTTTTCTGTAAATCAGGGAAAAGTCAGAGAAAAATAAAATTAAATATTTGTGGCAACCCTGTTTTTATTAGAGTTTTTATGAATAATTAAATTCTTTTGAAGAGTTTCTTTAAAATTTTTTAAAAATTAATGTTTTTTTTAATACTTTTAATTAAAAATTTAGAAAATAATTAAATTGTTTTTTTAGAATTTTATGGAAATTCATGAGAATAATTGAATTCTTGTGAAGAATTTTTTTAAAAGTAATATTCAAATGAATTTAGTAAATCTGAAGAATTTTGCAATTTATGGAAATAATTGAATTCTTGAGAAGAATTTTTTTACAGTTTCTAGAAATAATTGAATTCTTTCAACGATATAATACAATAATATTATAAATGAATATCAATAAAATTGTGTTATACAATTTTTTGATAACTTTTAAAAAATGTTGTCCTGGTTTTTAAATTTAAAGCCTTGATTTTTAAAAAATCAAATAAAACCAGCTAAATAAAAGCTGATTTAATAACCTTTTCAATTATATATTTAAAAATACTAAACTAAATTCATATTAATTTTATAACGTCATGAAATAGAGTCTTCCGGTAGGCCAAGTTAGCCTGTCGGTGTAGACCCCTTGGATTATTAAACTGCAATTATCATTAATTATCGTTAATTAATTTAATTATCATTAAACTGTAAATAAAAATTAAACGAAAACAAACACCACATTCTCATAAACGGGACAAAATTTTTTATTTATCTAAAATTACCTTGAAATATCGACAACGACTTTAGGGGAATTTCAATTATAAAGAAATTATTTTTTAGCAGGAAAAAATGTAATTTTTAAACATAAGGACTGTCTACTTATTTTTTAAATAAAATTAATTATGTGTATTGAACTTTTCTCGATAATTTTAAAAAATTTCAATAAGATTCTTTACCAAAATTCAATTACTTTAATATAGAATTTAAAAAAAAATTCAATTAACTTTGAAACAATGGAATGAAATTATTTTTAAAAATTAAAGTTGCGAACTCTTCTCGATTATTTGCAAGAATTAAAAAAAAAAATTCAAAATCTTGACAAAAATTACAATTACTTTCTGTTGAATTTGAGAAAATTTCAATTATTTGAAAATTTTTCAATTATTAAAACAAATAGAATTGAACGAATTTTAACAATTAATATATTAAAGGACCCTTGAATATTTTTAAGAATTTTAATTAAATTCTTTTTTAAAAAAATCAATGTTTTTCTACAGAATTTTAGAAAATTTCAATTATTTTAAAAATTTTCAATTATTTTTGAAAAAATTATACTAAAATATTTTTAAAAGTTAAAATCGTGGTACCTTCTCGATCATTTGCAAGAATTTCAATCAAATTCTTTAAAAAATTCAAGTATTTTTTATAGAATTTTAGAAAATTTCAATTATTTTGAAATTTTTCAATTATATCCTTGAAAAAATTAAACAATAATATTTTTAAACATTAATGTAACCAACATTTCTCCATGTTTTTCGAGAATTTAAATAAAATTATTTTAAAAATTCAATTATTTTCTATGGAATTTTAGAAAATTAAAAAATTTTTTAATTATTTTTTGAAAAAATGGAATTAAAATATTTTTAAAAATTTGTGTAACAAACATTTCTCCACTTTTTTCAAGAATTTGTATAAAAATTCTTTTAAAATTTAACTAAAAACTGCAATTATTTTTAACTAAAATCATTGTAAGTTTTCTGTTATATCTAATAATTGTTTGTAACTCTAACTTCTGCAAAATTCAATTATTTTCTAGAATTTGAAACGAAAATTCTTTTTCAAAACAATTATTTTTAATAAGGTTGAAAAAGTTTTTTAAGAATTAAAAAAAAATTTCACTCAAAACACATCTAAAATTCAATTGATTTCAATTCAATTCCATGAGATTTCGATTAATTATAAAAAAGTAGAAAAAAGTTTTTCTTTCGAAGGTTTCAAAAAGAATTAAATTTTACAAAGAATTATATTAAAATTTTTGAGAATAATTAAATGTCTGTGTGTCAATTTATTAAATTTTTTTGAAAATAATTGAATTCCTAAAAAGCATTTTATTATTTATGAAAATAATTGAATTCTTGCGAACGATTTTATTAGAATTTTTTTAGATAATTGAATTTCCAAGAAGAAATTTATTACTTTTCGAAATAATTGAATTCTTGTGATGAATATTGTTATTTATGAAAATAATTGCATTTTGCAAAGAATTTTATTAAAATACCTTAAAATAATTGAATTTTCGGGAATAATTTTGTTATTTATCTTTAGTAATTGAATTGTTTCGAAGAATTATTTATGTAAATAATTGAATTCTTAAGAAGAATTTTATTGAAATCTAAAAGAATAATTGAAATATTTGAAAAAATGTAATTAAAATTGTATTTAAAATTTTAAAATAATTAATTTATTTCCAACAATTTTTTAAAAATATTTGAAAATAAATTGAATTCTTCCAAAGAATTTAAAAAAAAAAATTTTTTATATAATTGATTTTTTCGAGAAATTAAAATTAATTTCATTTGAAGAATTAAGAATTTTATTAATATTTTCAAAAATAATTGAATCGTTCCTTGCAAATGATTTTATTAGAATTTTTTCAATATACTTGAATTTCTGTGAAAAATTTTGTTATTTTTGAAAATAATTGAATTCTTTTTAAGAATTTTAAAAAACATTGTTTTAAATAATTAATTTTTGCGAAATATAATAAATATTATGAAAATTTTATTTTAAAATAATTGAATTTGTGTGAAAAATTTTGTTATTTTTGAAAATAATTGAATTCTTTTTAAGAATTTTAAAAAACATTGTTTTTTTTAAATAATTAATTTTTGCGAAATATAATAAATATTATGAAAATTTTATTTTAAATAATTGAATTTTTCTAATTATTAATTTAAAATAGTATTAAAATTGTAATTAATTGAAATTCTTCGATGACTTTTATTATTTCTGAAAGTACATAATTGAATTCTTGAAACGAATTTATTTTATTAAATTTTTTTAAATAATTGAATTTTCATGAAAAATGTTATTATTAGTGAAAGTAATTGAATTATTGTGAAGAATTGCTTAAAAATTTTGTTAAATATTTGAATTTCTCGAAATTTTTTATATAATGAAAATGAAAAAAAAATGAAAATGAAAATGAAAATGAAAAAATGAAAAAAAATATAAAAAAAATAAAAAATATAAAAAAATGAAAATGTTCTAAATTAATTGAATTCCTGTGGAAATTTTATTATTTATGAAAATAATTGAATTTTATTATTTTTTAAATAATTGAATTGTTTTGTGAAATTTTATGAAAATACTAGTTATTAAAAATAATTGAATTTCGAATATTTTTTGAAAATAATTGAATCGTTTCAAAGAATTTGATTATAATTTTTTGATTTTTTGTATTAGCGAATTTAAAGTTGTGTAAATAACAAAAAAAAAAACAGAAATTCGGCCTTTAGTGACCGAAATCTAAAAAAAAATAATAAATAGTAGGTTTTAGTAGATGAATGCGAAGTGTGAATTTGAAGTAAATAATAAATTATATTGGAATAAAAATAAAAACACAATTAATTATAGGTCAATGATTTTTTTTTTATTTGATGACACAGTAATAATATTTGGATAGAGTTTTGGGTGCGGCGCCTTAAATGTGTATAAATACGATACAAACGTAAAAAACCTGTAAATGCGTCTGAATATTTTTCATAACGAGCACGATTCTCATTTTTTCTTTATTCTCGAAATATTCGTCAGTTTCAATCGTGCCTCTTTTATTTATCAAAGCGTTCGAATTTAATCGAATTTTTTTTTTTTACTACATTTTACAATATTTATAATCTTACAAACTCGCAAAATCCTTTTTTCTTCATTTTTTTTTTTATATATAATTGAAAGGCGCACAATCCCCCCACAATTGCAATCTCGTGAAAAAAAACATCTTTCCGACATGTGTTTACTCGTGTCAACTTAATTTTCCCTCTCGATCTCTTTTTCTTTCTCTCTTTCTCGGCGCCTGAATTTTCCTTCGATTATAATATATTTACAATATCAATTATGACCAGATTTACTCACATGTCTTAATGACTAATCAATATAAATTTTTTACTTGCTCACATACATTTACATATAAAATTCAGCGCCGTTGTTTTTTTTTGTTTTTTTTTGTATACATATAATATATATTAATATTATATTAACATTTTTTTTTGTTCATTAAATAAAGTTTTCTTAGTAAATTATTACATGTATAAATAGACTATATTTTCGCACGCACAGAGCTTTCTTTCTTTTCTCGAATGGACGTGAGAAAAATTTATCCAATATTTTCTTTTTTTTTGTTTTTGAAGAAAGAAAAAGTTGGAAAAATTTTTGATTCGAGATTTTTCTTTTCTTAGCCGAGAGCAGCAGCATTTAACTGAGCTTGCTCCACAATTAGCGTGGCTATTGGTCAAAATATGGACGAGAAGTTTTAGCATTCTCTTTCCGTCCTCTAATACTGTGTCTTTCGTCAAGAATTTTCTTGAGAAAAAAAAAAGAATAAGTTTTGCATTCATTTGCACTGCGTTGCATCATTGAGGCTCAAAAAGTAAAAAATGAGTTTTTTTTCAAAAAATACAATCATTTTTTTTTTTGTCACAGCAGCATTGTTGTGCCTTATTGTTTATTGATTATGTCTATGTCGCATGATAGGCAATGGTTTCGCTTATTAGGCTCGCTTATAATTGTAAAATTGAATTATGTTGTAAAAAAATTTCCTTAGGACCCGTGAAAATCTATTTCACAAACTTTTTTTCATTTTTTAAAAATCGTTCTTCAAATCTTTTGAAACGTTTAAGTCTCTTAATTTCTTGATTTTCTTTTCAAATTTTCTATTTTTAGAATTAGAAATAAAAATAAAATTTTAGTTTTAGAAATTATTTTCACCTTTTCTTCAAACTGTTTGAAAATTATTTTTTCTCGAATTTTAAGAAATTTCTTGAATCGATAAAAAAATAGTTTTTTTTTAAAATACGTTTAAAAAATTTGCGAACTATTTAAAAATGTCGACAAACTATTTAATTTTTTTTTTTTGAAATTTTATAAAATAGTTGCGAATTCCTTAAAATTCCTTTTCACTTTTCTCAAACTGTTTGAAAAATCGAAATTACAAATATTTTGGAAACATTCAAAACATATTGTCATATGGAAAGAAAAATATTGTTAAAATTTATTTATTTATTTATAAAACTAAAATAAATAAAATAATTTTTACAAAAATTGAATGATTTAAAATAGTTAAAATTTTTTTTAAATTATGTCTGTATTTTCAAACTGTTTTAAACTGTTTCAAACTGTTTAAAAAACGCCCTTTAAAAATCGTTAGTACCGTTTCCGAGAGTGTAAAAATAAAACGCTTCGCATTTTGAAACGCTTTCGAACTTGTAAAATTGTTTCGAGCATTAATTACATTCGGGGAAAGTGGAAAAATTGTTTTCTAACATTTAAAGCCTGTAAAAATTGCAATAGGCCTTTTCTCTTCCTCTTAAAAAATGGACTTGCGTGAAAAAATTAGATTTCTTCGCGTTCGAAATTCGTCAACGAACTTTTTTTCTTCTCTCGCTCCTCTTCAAATTTTCACATTTTTCTTCAATGAAATATTTGAAATACACGATATTCTGTTGGCTTATGTACAAAAAATAATTGTGGCTTTGAAAAAGCGCTGTCTTCTAGCATGCTTCTAGTTTACTCGAGGTTTTTTTTCTTTCTTATTTGTTTTCTTTAAGAAATTTTTTTCGACTCGATGTAAATTGATGATTTCATTTTTTCCCTCCTCAACAAATGCGAGAGGTTAAAATTGCAAATAGATTTTTCACTACGTCTATTGTCGTCTTACGAGCAGTGACGTAATCTAAAGAGCGGACTCGACACCTCTTGAAGACGATGTCGAGGAACTTAAATCCTCCGAGTGGCGAGTGTGAGAAGAATCCAATGAATTCGAATCGCTATCGTTGCTAAGTGGACTCGAAAAATTGGCTGCCTCTTGAAGTCTCAACAGCATGTTTAACTGAAAGGAGAAAATTTATTTATTATTCAATGAAATTCGTTTGATTATCATCGAATTTTGTTTAAATACTGTACTATTCTTTTAAATTTTTTTTTTAATGAAACTGAAATTTGCATCTAGTTATCGGCACCCAGTTAATTTTCGAAAATTTTATTACGTTGGTTGTAAAGAAAAAAATTTCATTTTTAAAAATAAATATGTCAGGATTGCTTCAAAAATTTAATTTTGCTTTTCCTGATTGAGGACTTTCCCCTGATTTCCAGACAAATTTTTTAACTAGAGTAAAAATGTTGACAAAAAGTCAAATGTTTGACAAAAAGTAAATATTTTGACAAAATTGACAAAAAGTAAAAATTTTGACTGGACCCTAAAAAAAATTCTGATTCACTCTAAAAATGATAAAACGCAAAAAAAAGGTTCTAATACATTTATTTGCGAATTTTTTTAATCGTAAAATTATTCGAAAACATCAATAACTTCTTTTTTAAATAAATATTTAATCAATATTATTTTTCCATAGGAATTAAGATTTTCAAAAATTTTAAATTCAAACCTTTTTAAAATTCAATAACTTAAAAGAATATTATTACTGTAACTTCTGAAAAAGTATTTTTATAATTTCTAAACAATTATTATTTTCTGGAATTTTTAACTAAAATTCTTCTTTAATTCAATTAATTTTTATAATTTTCGAAAAAGTTTTTTTTGAGTATTTTCAAATCCATTTGTTTACAATACAATTTTACGTGAAATTACGATTATTCGGAAATTCATCAATTAAATGTATTGTAGAAAAAAAAAACTTGAAATAATTTTAAAGAAAATTCAATTACACTTTTTCAAAAAAATTAATTTTTACAGAATTGTCAGTTAAAAGTATGAAAAATTCAAATTTCCAAAGATTTTAATTTGAAACCTTTTCAAAATTCAATTATTTCTCAAAATTGACGAATAATTCTTTTGATATTCAATTATATAAAATTTTAACTAAAATTCAATTTTAAATTAATTATTTATAGAAAGTTCTACGGGAATTAAATTATTTAAATACGTAGGAAAATAAATAATTTATTAAATAATTGAATAATTATTGAAAATAATAAAAATAATTGAAAAATAATTGAATATTTAATAAATTTAATTCTCGTAAAGAATTTTATCAACAAATTTTTAAATAATTGAATTCTTTTGACGAATTTTAATAAAATTTTTTAGAATATTTAGATTATTTAGGAAATTAAATTAAATTTGCATTAAAAATAATTGAATTCTTACAATGAATTTTAATATTTACATGAAAATAATGAAACTCCTCAAAAGAATTCTAATATTTATGAAAATAATTGAATATCTGAGGAATTTTTATTATTTATGAAAATAATTAAATTTTTGTCATAGAATTTTATTCAAATTAATTTTAAATAATTGAATTAGTTTGGGAAATTTTATTATACAATAACAGATATTGAAAATCATTGAATAGAGGAAAATTTTTGAAAATAATTTAATTTTAGCGAAAAATTCTTAACAGATTTTTGAAAATAATTAAATTTCTGAGAAGAATTCTATTATTTTTGAAAATAATTGAATTTCTAAGAAGAATTCTATTATTTTTGAAAATAATTGAATTTTGGTTATTTATAAAAATAATTGAATTTTGGAAAGAATTTTATTAAAATTCCTAAAAATAATTGAATTTCTGGGGCGTAAAAATTTTTTAAGCAATATTATAAATACTTATTTAAAAACTGAAGTAATTTCAACAGAAATGGAATGAAAATTTTCCTAATAAATTAGTTCTACTGAATTATTAATTAAAAGTATGAAAAAATCAGATCTTTTCAAAATTCAATTATTTCTAAAAAGTTATTCTTCTTCTAATAAAAAAATAATTTAATGCTTCTAAAATTCAATTATTATCTAAAACTTTTACTGAAATTTAATTTTAAATCAATTCAATTATTATAAAGTTCTACGAGAATTAAATTATTTTAATACGAAAATAAATAATTTCTTGAATAATTGAATGTTTCTAAAAATTGAATTCTTTCGAACAATTTTAATATAAACGTTATAAAAATAATTGCATTACTCGAGAAATTAAGTTAAAAAGATAATGAAAAATAATTGAATTTCTGCGAAGAGTTTTATTATTCACGAAAAAAATTGAATTATTGGGCCGAATTTTATAAAAAAATTTTTGAATAATTTATATTTTTCAAAAAAAATATGCAAATTCTATTTTAAATAATTGAATTCCGGTTAATTTTTTTTATTTATGAAAATAATTTAATGTTTGCGTAGGATTTTATCAAAATCTATTTTAAATAATTGAATTTTTGCAAAAAAATAAGTTTGAACGATTTTTGAAAATAATTGAATTTTTGTGATGAATTTTGGTTATTTATAAAAATAATTGATATTTTGCAAAGAATTTTATTAAAATTTCTGAAAATAATTGAATTTCTGGGACGAATTATTGAATTTCTGGGACGAATTTTAATATTTATCAAGATAATTAAAATTTTTCGAAGAATTGTATTAAAATTTTTGTAACAATTTTAAATACCTATGTATTTAAATATTCAAGTAATTTCAACTGAATTGAAATTCAAATTTTCTAAATATGTTAGTTCTACAGAATTATTAATTAAAATTATGAAAAATTCAGATTTTCCAAGGATTTGAATGTGAAACCTTTTTAAAATTCAATTATTTCTAAAAATTGCTATTACTTGTCATTTCTCTAAAATTTAATTATTTTTTTTAAAGTTTGTAACTAAAATTCTTCTAAAAATCCATTATTTTTAATAATTAATTAAATATACCTATATTAAAAAATTGAACTAATTTCAGAAGAATTTGAACTATTATATTATAATTTTTCAAGAAGGTAAAAGTTCTTTAAAATTTCTAATTAAATTCATTAAAAATTGAAAGTTTATAAAATTTCAAATTAACATGTTTTGAAATTCATCTATTTGAAAATTGTAAACGTAACTCTTTCAAAATTCAAATAATTTTGGAACCTATTTTAGTAAAATTATTCATTAAAAAATTTATAAGTAACAATTGTATGATAGTTCTTCAAGTTTTAAAATTAAATAAATAATAAATTATGTTTTGAAATTAAATGGGTGCCGATAACTGGGGAATATAATGGAAAAACTTTTAGATAACAAACAATTTTTAAATATTGAAAAATAGTTAAAAATTGTTTGTTATGATTTCAAAATTATGAAAATTCAAACATGAATTTTTATTAACATGAAAAATGAATAAAAAATTACCAAAGGATCTCCGTCTGTGTCGCTGTGAGTACTGCCGAGACTCTTGACACTGGAAGCTCCGACTCCCGAAGAATGACCGGAAGTGACAACGTCGTAGCCGACATCTTCGGGCCTGAGTCGTAGGAGAGCGTCACTTCCGCCATGAACGGCGTGAGTCGAGATCCAGGGATAACTTGTAATGATAAATTGCGCAGGATCTTCCCAAACTGAGTCTCCATTTCCGCTTCCGCTCGTCCTTCGTCCGTAAAGTGCCAGACCTTCTCTGACAGCCTCCACCAGGTACGGAATCACAGAATAATTCCACAAGTCTGTGAACCAAACTTGAGATCCGGATACTTCCATCGGACAAGACAGGAAGAGTCGTGGACCTGAAGAGAAGATTAAATTTTTAGTCTTATAATTATTTTTGGTAGGATTATAATATTTACACGCCCAAATATTCAAAGTTACGGTAGTTATGATTTTTTAACTGAAAAAATTGAACGTAAATTTTTAATTTAATTTCGTTTCAGAATCGGTCCCTGGAAAAGATTGAAAAGAAAAAAATGATTCCGGAGGATGACTCCAAGTAGAAAAGTAGTGAAAAAAATGTACCTATTGTTACATCGGAGCTGCTGTGGGTCTCCAGGAATTTATTGAGATGAAGCCAAACTCTCGGTAACCATTCAACGACGGCAGCCATTTCTGCATTTCTAGCTCCTCCGGTTTCACGTAATTCGTGTTCCAGCAATTTCCGTCGTAAATATCTTCCCAGAAAACCCTTCACTGGCTCCATATGATTCGCACACAGAACCCATCTAATAAAACAATTTTACAATTTCAAATTAAATGGAAAATTTTCCTTTTACATTTTCAAATTATAAAACACTGAAAGAAAAATTCATTTGATTCAAATAAACGATTATTTGTCCATTATCAAATAATTTTTTAATCAACAATTTTTTATTTGAATAAATTAAGTGTTATTTGCTTCAAATGCAGAAATTATTGGTTCAAAAACAATTTACTTGATTTAGATAAAAACTATTTGATTCAAGTAAATATTTAATAATAAATTAATAATAATTAATAATAATTAATAATAATAAATTAATTGTAATTACTAGTAACTTGTATTAATATACAAGTTATCGGTTATTTGAAGCAAAAATTTTTCCCAATGTATTTGAATTTAGTCAATTTAGAAAAAAATTTAATTTATTAATGAGCACATGTATATCCCATAAAAATTATTTCTTTAATTTCCTTTTCTGAGGTTGTGACCCCAAATTAGTTTCAAAATAATTAAATTGTTTAAAAGAATTTATTTCAAATTTTTTGAAAATAGTGGAGTTTTTTTTAAATAATTTCTGTCAAAAAATTTCGAAAGTATGTGAATTTTATAAAGAATTTTTTTTAAGTTACCAAAATAATCGTGTCTATTATTAATTGTAATTAATAATTTTTCTATTAAATTATATTCAAAATATTGATTAAAAATTAAATTTTTTTAAACAATTTCATTAGAGTTGTCAGTAAATAATTACATTTTTTCGAAGAATTTCATTAAAATTCGAAAAAAATATTGTAATTGTTTTTCATAATTTTTATTGAAAACTTTGAAAATAATTGAAATCTATAGAAAAAATGTTATCAAGAACTGTTAAGAATAATTGAATTTTTTAGATAAATTTTATTACATTTTTTAAAAACAATTCAATCTTTTAGAGAAATTTTATTAAAATTTACTTGAAAAGAATTGAATTTTTTCTTGGTAATTTTTTTTTTAAAATTGTATTGAAAATAATAGAATTACTGAGAAGAATAATTTTATTATTTATAGAAATAATTGAATTCTTGCCAAGAATTTTGCAATTATTTATGAAAATAATTGAATTCATGCGAAGAATTATATCTAAATTTTTGAAAATAATTAATTTTTTTTTAAGAATGTTATCAAAATTATTGAAAATAATTAAATTTTTATTAAAATTCTTGAAAATAATAGAATTTAATTAATAATTTTAAAAATAATTGTCTTCTTTCGAGAAATTTTATTAAAAATCAAATATTTAATTTAATATTATTGACAAGACTTTCATACAAGTTTTGGAAAATAATTGAATTCCTCTAAAAAATTTTTGAAAATAATTAAATTTTTTGAAAGAATTTTACATGAAAGATTTTGAAAATAATTGAATAGAATTGAAAAATTGATTTAAATTTTAAACATTTCAAAATAATTAATTTTTCAATAGAATTTTACCAAATAATTGAAATAAAATGAATTTTTCTTAAAATTCTTAAAAATAGAATTCTAGAAAATTGAATTCCTTCGATGAATTTTAATATTTATGAAAATAATTGAATTCGTTTGAAGAATGTTATTATTTATGAAAATAATTGAATTCCTAAGAAGAATTTTAATATTTAAGAAAATAATTAAATTTCTGAGAAGAATTTTATTATTTATAAAAATAATTAGAATTTCGGAAAGAATTTTACAATTTATAAAAATAATTTTGAATTATTATTAAATAATTATTTTAAAACAATTATTTTGAATTGTTTCGAATAATTTTATCTGAATTTTTGTAAGTAATTAGATTTTTCTAAAAATTGTTATCAAAATTATTGAATTAAATTGAATTTTTATTGAAATTCTTGAAAATAATCGAATTTAATGAATATTTTTTAAAATAATTTTATTCTCTTTAGAAAAATTTCATTAAAATTATATGAAAGAAAATTGAATTCCTTCGATGAATTTTAATATTTATGCTAATAATTGAATTTTTGACAAGACTTTTATATAAGTTTTGGAAAACAATTGAATTTCTCCAAAGAATTTTATCAGAATTTTTGAAAATAATTAAATTTTTAAATAAAATTTTGCATTAATGATTTTGAAAATAATTTAATTCAATTGAAAAATTTGATAAAAACGTTTAGAAATAATTAAATTTATTTAATGAATTTTATCAAAATCGTTGAATATAATAGAATATGCATTAAATTTCTTGAAATTCATCAAATTTAATTAATATTTTTAAAAATAATTGAATTCTTTTAAAGAATGATATTATTTATGAAAATAATTGAATTCCTGTGAAGAAATTGAATATTTATGAAAATAATTGAATTCTTTTGAAAAATATGATTATTTATTAAAATAATTGTAATTTTTCGAAGAATTTTACAATTTTTGAAAATAATTGAATAGTTTCGAACAATTTTCCAATTTTTGAAAATAATTGAATTGTTTCGAACAATTTTATCTGATTTTGTGAAAATAATTGGATTTTTCTAAAGAATTTTATCAAAATGGTTGAAAAAAAATGGAATTTACATTAAAATTCTTGAAAATAGTCAAATTTAATAAATATGTTTAAAAATAATTGTATTTTTTCGAGAAATTTAATTAAAATTGTATTAAAAATAATTGAATTTTTCTGAAGAAATTGAATATTTATGAAAATAATTGAATTCTTTTGAAAAATGTTATTATTTATAAAAATAATTGGAATTTTTCGAAGAATTTTACAATTTTTAAAAATAATTGAATAGTTTCGAACAATTTTACAAATTTTTGAAAATAATTGAATTGTTTTGAACAATTTTAACTGAATTTGTGAAAATAATTGAATTTTTCTAAAGAATTTTATCAAAATGGTCGAAAAAAATGGAATTTACACTAAAATTCTTGAAAATAGTCGAATTTAATGAATATGTTTAAAAATAATTGTATTTTTTCGAGAAATTTAATTAAAATTGTATTAAAAATAATTGAATTTTTCTGAAGAAATTGAATATTTATGAAAATAATTGAATTCTTTTGAAAAATGTTATTATTTATAAAAATAATTGGAATTTTTTCGAAGAATTTTACAATTTTTAAAAATAATTAAATAGTTTCGAACAATTTTACAAATTTTTGAAAATAATTGAATTGTTTTGAACAATTTTAACTGAATTTGTGAAAATAATTGAATTTTTCTAAAGAATTTTATCAAAATGGTCGAAAAAAATGGAATTTACACTAAAATTCTTGAAAATAGTCGAATTTAATGAATATGTTTAAAAATAATTATATTCTTTAGAGAAATTTAATTAAAATTTTATATAAAATAATTCAATTTCTCTGAAGAATTTTAATATTTATAAAAATAATTGAATTGTTTGGAAGAATTTTGTTAGTTGCCAAAATAATTGAATTCTTGAGAGGAATTTTAAGATTTATAAAAATATTTGAATTTTTCCAGAATATTAAATTTGAAAATAAATTTTGCATCAAAATTTTATCAAGTAAATATTTTAACTAATAATTTTGATTGGATATTCATGCTTCCCTTTATGCTACTGTAATTTAGTATTAAACTGCATTCCCGAATAGTGTTTCATTCGGGAATCTTTCCTTTCATTAAAAACAATCAGAGATTCTCGATTGCAACTCAATTCTGGAATTGAATTATCATTCTCAAAATCCATACCGGAAATTATGGTGCAGCTGAAGATTAGTAGTACTGCACGTGGCTTGACTCATAGTGCCAATAATCGCGGGACACGTGGAATGTCGGGTGCCCAGAAGTCCGCTAAATAATTCGCTAAGTGAGGCGGCGTGTTGGAGATTCTCCAGAATAATAACACGAGGCAGTTCATCGGCAGCGTTTGAATCGCATCTTTCGGCAATGTGAGTTAAATATTGTCTGAGCTCCTTGCTGGACTTGTGATCGACGTTGTAGGTCGCCACAGCAGCCGCGTCCTTATTCTCCGTGTCGGCGTCCACAAGAGCGTGCGCAAGCTTTCCTGCCAGGTAACTCTTGCCCGTGCCACTTGGACCGCACAAAATTACTCGTCGATGTTCCATGAGATGATTCACCTGCCTCTGAACTATCGATCTCGGAATCAGTGTATCGACGGCCAGCCACGAGTATCCCGAGAGGACCAAGTAAATTGATTTCACGTGGCCTACCATGTATCCACAGGGAAGCAGTTCCGGATGTTGGGATTCAGTGATGCACCTAAACAAAAAATATTCGATTTTAATAATTTGCCGGTTCAATTAATTATCTTTCGTATTTAGCTTTATCTTTTGCTTTATTTTTCGATTTTGCTTCAGCGATTTACGAATTAGGTTCGTAAATCTCGTAAAGATCCGAAAATTTCCTTCAAGTCTGTAATAGTTACTTTTTTTTTGTAAAAAACGTCCGTAAAGACCGTAATTTATTTGAAAAAGTAGGAAAAGTTTGGAAATAATTTCGTAAAGTGTACGAAATAATTTGGAAGATTTTCAAAAAATTACAAATGATTGCAGAAATTCAATTATTTTCAAAAATAATAAAATTCTTCGCGAAAATTCAATTATGATGAAAAATTTTTTTAAATTCTCGTCAAAATTTCAATTAAATAAATAATAAAATTCTTTTTCGACATTAAATTATTTTCAAAAATTATGATAAAAATTCAGTTATAATCAAATTAATTTTAATAAAATTTTCCAAATGGATTTAATTATTTTTAAAAATTGTAATAAAATTATTCTTAAAAATTTAATTATTCTCAAAAGCTTTTGATGTATTTACAAAAATTATTGAATTTCTGAGAAGAAATTTATTATTTATAAAAATAATTGAATTCTTCTGAAGAATTCTACAATTTGCAAAAATAATTTATTTATTTTGAAGAATTTTATTTGGATTTTTGAAAATAATTGAATTTTTATAAAAGAAATTTTATCAAGATTTTCGAAAATAATTGAATTCTTATTAAAATTCTTGAAAGTAATTGAATTTAATTTTGAACTCAATTTTATCTTTATAAATAAGAAAATTGTTCAGAAGAATTCAATTATAATTATAAATATCAAAATTCTTCGCCGAAATTCAATTATTTTCCAAAATGACAAAATTTTCCCCACAAATTCGATTATTTTCAAAAATAACAAAATTTTAATCAAGAATTCATGTTTTTACAAAATTCTTTGAAAAAATTCAATTATTTTTGAAAATTGTAATACAATTCTTGTCAAGAATTCAATTATCATTATAAATATAAAAATTCTTCCTAGAAATTCAATTATTTTTAAAAACAACAAAATTTTAATCAAGAATTCAAGTATTTTTAAAAATTTTTTTAAATTCTTCGCAAAAATTCAATTATTTTCAAAAATAATAAAATTTTTAAATATAAATTCAATTATTTTTAAAGACTTTATAAAATTCTTCGCTGATTTTCAATTCTGTTAAAAACTTTCAAATTACAAAAATGTAATTATTTTCTTAAATAAAAGATTTTTTTCTACAAATTCAATTATTTTCAAAAATAACAAAAATTTTATTCAGAAATTCAAATATTTTCAATAAATTTTGTAAAAAATTCTTTGAAGAAATTCAATTATTTTTGAAAATTGTAATACAATTCTTGTCAAGAATTCAATTATCATTATAAATATAAAAATTCTTCCTAGAAATTCAATTATTTTCAAAAACAACAAAATTTTAATCAAGAATTCAAGTATTTTTAATAATTTTTAAAATTTTTCGCAAAAATTCAATTATTTTCAAAAATAACAACATTTTTTACCATGAATTCAATTATTTTCAAAGACTTCATAAAATTCTTAGTAGAAATTTAATTCTTTTTAAAACTTTCGATTAACAGGAATTGAATTATCTTCATAAATAACAGGATTTTTCCCACAAATTTAATTATTTTCAAAAATAACAAAATTTTAATCAGGAATTGAATTTTTACAAACTTTTTCGCAGAAATTCAATTATTTTTCAATTATTAAAATTTTTTGACAATAATTTTCCAATTTTTAAAAATAATTGAATTGTTTTGAAGAATTTTATTAGAATTTTTGAAAATAAATCAATTCATTTAAAGATTTTTATAAAAATTATTAAAATTAATTGAATTTTCATTAAAATTCTTGAAAATAGGAATTTATTTAAAATGTTTATAAAAAACTTTATTATTTTAAGAAATTTTATTAAAATTGTTTTAAAAGTAATTGAATTTCACCGAAGAATTTTAATATTTATAAAAATAATTGAATTTCTTTGAAGAATTCTTTGCAGAAATTTAATTATTTTTCAATTATTTAAATATTTGTTCATATATTTCTTTATAAGAATTCAATATAAACAAACATTTAATTAATCAATAAATTATTAATTTTAGTATTATAATAATTGATTCTTGTAGAAATTTCTATGAAAAATTGATTTGTAAATGAATTTCAGTTTTAAAAATTTTAGATAATTAAATATTAAAAGCATTATAAAATGATGAATTTTTTGGAATAATTAAATTTTGAAAATTTTTTCGAATTATAATCTTAGAAAATCTGAATTTCTCATTCTTTTAGCTAACAATTTTGTAAAATTAATTTTTTTTTTTTGAAAAAGTTTAATATTGATTTTTTTTTAAAATTATTTTTTGAAGTTTTTATTCTCTACAATATATATTCAATTGAAGAATTTATTAACTAATTTACTAATTAATTATTCTTATTTATTAATTTCAAAAATTTTAATAAAATAATTGAATTCACAAGAATTCAATTATTTTCCTAAATAATAACATTCTTCAGAAGAATTCAATTATTTTTATAAATATATTAAAATTTTCTGCAAAAATTCAATTGTTTTATAAAATTTTAATAAATTCTTAAAAGAAATTCAATTTTATTTATATAATATTAAAATTCTTTGCAAAAATTCAATTATTTTTTATACAATTTCAATAACATTTCATGAAAGATTTCAATTTTTTTTTAATTTTTAATATTATTTTTCCAAAAAATTCAAATATTTCCTAAACTTTTAATAAATTCTTCGAAACAATTCAATTATATTCTTTGAAAAAATTGAATTATTAAAAAAAAATTCGACGAATTATTTTCTAAACTTTTAATAAATTCTTCGAAACAATTTAATTAAATTCTTTGCAAAAATTGAATTATTTAAAAAAAAAATTCGACGAAAGAATTCAATTTTTTTCTTAATTCGTTATAAAAAATTTTTCAAAAGAATTCAATTCCTTTCTAAAATTTTAATAGAATTCAATAATTAAATAAATGTTTAGTGTCAATTTTTAACAAACACGATTCGATGATTTTCAATACAGTAATTTTAAAATTGAAAATATTTAAAAAGGAAAATTATTAAAAACAGTTGAGAATCAAAAAAGCAACCTGCGAACAGATTACCGGAATACAACGATTATTAATATAGAAGATAATTGATTTAGAGAAGAATTTAAGTTAAAAATTCTAGAAAATAATAATTGAATTTAAATTATGAAAATAATTTTGAAGAAGTTACAGTAACAATATTCTTATAATATAAAATAATGATTGTATCATTCGGTCGTTTTATTTTATTTATATTTTATTTTATTTATTTTATATATTTTATTTTATTTATTTTATATATTTTATTTTATTTATTTTATATATTTATATTTTATTTATAATTTTAAGTAAAATTTTATCGGACTGGTTATATTTTTGTCTGTAATCGATCTGTAATTTTTAATTTTTCGTCCGTAAAGTCCGTATTTCTAAATACTCGCACTGGTTCGAGCCCTGCTTTAGCTTTAGGTACAGCTTAAGCTTTAGGTTTAGCTTTAGATTCAGCTTTAGGTTTAGCTTAATTTTATGCTTTTGCTTTAGGTTCAGCTTAAGCTTTAGATTTAGCTTAATCTTAAGCTTTAGGTTCAGCTTAATCTTAAGCTTTAGCTTTAGGTTCAGCTTTAGATTCAGCTTTAGGTTCAGCTTAATTTTAAGCTTTTGCTTTAGGTTCAGCTTTAAGTTCAGCTAAAGCTTAAGCTTTAGATTCAGCTTAATCTTTAGTTTCAGGTTCAGCTTAATCTTTAAGCTTTAGCTTTAGGTTCAGCTTAATTTTATGCTTTTGCTTTAGGTTCAGCTTTAAGTTTAGCTTAAGCTTTAGCTTTAGATTCAGCTTAATCTTAAGCTTTAGCTTTAGGTTCAGCTTTTCTTTAGGTTCAGCCTAAGCTTTAGGTTCAGCTTTATATTCAGCTTAATTTTAAGCTTTAGCTTTAGGTTTAGCTTTAGGTTCAGTTTAAGTTTAAGCTTTAGTTTTAGATTCAGTTTAATCTTAAGCTTTAGTTTTAGGTTCAGCTTTAGCTTTAGGTTTAGGTTTAGCTTTAGGTTCAGCTTTACGTTCAGCTTAATCTTAAGCTTTAGGTTCTTCTTCAGCTTAAGCTTTAGGTTCAGCTGTAGCTACAGGTTTCACTGCTGCAAATTGTAACCAAAATAAAAGAGTTTAGAAGAAAAATAAAAAAATAAAATTCACGAATTTTGCTACAATAATATTTGAAACAAGTACCTTGAGGCCTCGCCGAGATGATAAGCGGCGATGCATTCGACTCCAAGTCCAAGATTGGTGACAGGATCGACTCGCGTGACGTAATCCTTGAAGCATCTTCTGACAGTGGTATCGAGACTGTCCCAGGTGGTTTTATTGGAGATGCAAACGCTGGCAATGATGCAGTGAGGTGGATCGCTGGCACCGCCTTCGGTCGAGTTGCCGAGATTAAAATTGAAACTTTTTTCACTGCCGAGATAAACAGCGACGTTAATTCGCTTGCCATCGGTATCTTGCTCGATCGCTGGCTCCGTTGATGTCGATGTCGCTGACGGCACCACCGGTTGCTCGGGAATATTCAAGTCCTCCAATTGATTTGATGTCGAGCCGTGGTCACCGTTCGACAGTGCCGCAACGGTAGATGCAACTTCGGTCATGCTGAAGCGTCGTTCCGGGTCGCTGGGCAGCGAAGATTGTGACGATGTCAAAGATTTCGAGGTCACCAATCGCTGCAAGCGCTCATTGTTCTGCTTCAGATTTAGCATCTCGTTCTGAAAATTAATTCAACATATTTTATAACTCTCTTCTAAATTGTTCTAAACTCCAGGGTTTATTATCAATTAGCATTAATTTATTAATCATAATTAACTGAATAATATTTTTATTTTGTTTAAATTTAACACATGTGACGCTTCACACAAATTCCTCGTAAAAATTCAATTCTTTTCAAAAATAATAAAATTTTTTAAATAAATTCAATTATTTTTAAAGACTTTATAAAATTCTTCGCTGAATTTCAATTCTGCTCAAAACTTTCAAATTACAAAAATGTAATTATTTTCTTAAATAAAAGATTTTTTTTTCTACAAATTCAATTATTTTCAAAAATAACAAAAATTTTAGTCAGGAATTCAAATATTTTCAAAATTTTTTTACAAAATTGTTGGAATAAATTTAATTATTTTTGAAAATTTTAATTGAATTCTTGCCAAGAATTCAATTATCATTATAAGTATGAAAATTCTTTCCAGAAATTCAATTATTTTTAAAGACAACAAAATTTTAATCAGGAATTCAATTATTTTCAATAATTTTATAAAATTCTTCGTAGAAATTCAATTATTTTCAAAAATAACAACATTTTTAAAATAAATTTAATTCTTCGCTAAATTTCAATTCTGTTCAAAACTTTCAAATTACAATAATTGAATTATTTTCATAAATAACAGAATTTTTCCCACAAATTCAATTATTTTCAAAAATAACAAAATTTTCGTCAGGAATTCAATTATTTTCAATAAATTTTGTAAAATTCTTCGCAGAAATTCAATTATTTTCAAAAATAATAAAATTTTCAAAATAAATTCAATTATTTTTAAAGACTTTATAAAATTTTTCACTGACTTTCTACTCTGTTCAAAACTTTCAAATTACAACAATGTAATTATTTTCTTAAATAAAATAATTTTTCTCACAAATTCAATTATTTTCAAAAATTTTTTACAAAATTCTTGAAAGAAATTTAATTATTTTTGAAAATTTTAATACAATTTTTGTCAAGAATTCAATAATCATTATAAATATAAAAATTCTTTCCATAAATTAAATTTTGTTTAAACCAACAAAATTTTAATTAAAAATTCAATTATTTTCAATAATTTTATAAAATTCTTCATAAAAATTCAATTATTTTCAAAAATAATAAAATTTTCAGAATAAATTCATTTATTTTTAAAGACTATATAAAATTCTTCGCTGAATTAAAATTATGTTAAAAACTTTCAAATTTCAAAGAATTGAATTCTTTTCATAAATAACAGAAGTTTTTCCGAAAATTCAATTATTTTCAAAAATAAAAAAATTTTAGTCAGGAATTAAAATATTTTTAAAAATTTTTTACAAAATTCTTGGAATAAATTTAATTATTTTTAAAAAATTTTAATAAAATTCTTGTCAAGAATAGAATTATCATAATAAATATAAAAATTCTTCCCCGAAATTCAATTATTTTCAAGATCAAAAAAATTTTAGACACGAATTCAATTATTTTAAAAAATTTCATAAAATTCTTCGCAGAAATTCAACTATTTTCAAAAACAACAAAATCTTAATCAGGAATTCAATTATTTTTATTAATAATAAAATTTTTCTCAAAAATCCAATTATTTTCATAAATTTTCAAAGTCTTCGGAGGAATTCAATTATTTTCATAAATAACATTCTTTAAAGGAATTCAATTTTTTTTATCGATATTAAAATTTTTTGGACGAATTCAATTATTTTTAATACAATTTTAATTTTCTCGAAAGAATACAATTATTTTTCATAATATTAATTAAATTCGATTATTTTTAAGAATTTGAATAAGAATTCAATTAATTTTAATGATTTTGATAAAATTCTTTTAATGTTAATTAAATTTGATTATTTTCAAGAATTTTATTAAAAATTTAAATATTTTCAACAATATTGATAAAATTGTTTTAAAAAATCCAATTTTCTAAACTTTTAGTTAGAAATTTTAGAATTCTTCAAAAATTCGATTATAATTTCAAAATAATTTTTAAATCTTTTACATTGAAAAACATTTTTCAAAAGACTGCATTAGAAATAATTGAAATCTTATAAATAATTTAATTATTTATAAAAGTAATTAATTTCCTGCAACGAATTTTATTATTTATGAAAATAATTAAATTCTTGCAACGAATTTTATGATTTTTAAGAAATAATTGAATTCCTGCATCTTATTTTGTATTAAATTTTTTTAAATAAATGATTTCTTTTTTATTTTATAAAATTTAAAAGAATAATTCAATTCTTTCGAATAAATTAATTAAACTTGTATTTAAAAATAATTTAATTCTTGTGATGAATTTTATTATTTACTAAAACTATGTTTAAACTTAAAACAATTTACTTATAAACAAATTTTATCCAAATTTTATAAAATTTTATAAAATAATCAATTTTTTTAAAGAATTTTATAAAAATATTTAAATAATCTTTGGAAAAAAATTGATTAAAAAAATGTATTTCACATAGAATAGAATAGAATTTAGAATTGAAGTTATTGCTTATCAGGAAAAAAATAGATTTTTTATAGAAATCAGAACAAAACTGTTATCATTATCTCAATAATTTTCATTCACCGCGCAATAACTCTAGAAGGGAATTTACAAAAAGGAAAATAATCCTAATTGTTTTTAGCAAAAAAAAAAAAAATCATTGCGAATAGATGAGTCGAGAAGCAGATGTTCGGTGTGGATTTTTAGTTAATTGATAGCTTTTTTTTGCGAAACGAGATTTATAAACAGATGGCAAATAGGAGCCGCGTGAATCATCGAAAGGATGATCCCTTGCGCTTGAATTGACACAAAAAGAAAGTTGGGAGAATTTTTTGATGAACGTACCCTCATTTTAATGACTGTGTCCTTGAGGGATTCCAGTTGATGAGCGGATGAAAGGGCCTCGAGTCTGATGTCTGTTAGGACCATGTCTTTCTCTCGCAATTGTTTCTTCAACTCGTCGACATCCTCGTCGTCCTCGTCCTCCTGCTTATAGAGAGCGGAACTGCTCTTGCTTCCAGGTATCGCATTGTTACTTTCGGGCGATTTTTGACCGTTGCTTTTTGGTGTTTGATTTTGATCCTGACCCACCCTCTCGTGTTTGGCGGCAATTGGTAGTCGTGGACTGTTTGGTACACTCAAATCTCCGACGCCTTCCTTGCAATCCTCGGCGTCCGATATGGAGCCTTGTCGGTGTTTACGAGTTCTACTGAAGAAAAATATGGAGAAAATTAAAAGATAATTTAAAAAAGTACAATTAGGTGATGTAGGAAAATTATTATGATAAGTATCTTTCAGGTGTAGACTTGGAAAATTTTTGGGAGACTGCAGACTGTAGGCCGGACGAGCAGCGGGTCCGCTGCTCGCCCGGACTAAAGTCTGCAGTCTCACAAAAATTTTCCAAGACGACAACGACGGAAATTGCTGGGACCAATATTTATTGGTATCAAAAATTGAAACTCTAGTGCCCTAAAAATTAAATTTTTGATAGCAGTAAATATTGGTACCAATTTCTTTTGATACCAATAAATATTGGTACCAATTTCTTTTGATACCAATAAATATTGGTACCAATTTCTTTTGATACCAATAAATATTGGTACCAATTTCTTTTGATACCAATAAATATTGGTACCAATTTCTTTTGATACCAATAAATATTGGTACCAATATTTCTGATACCAAAAAATATCGGTACCAATATTTTTGATACCAATAATTATTGGTACCAATATTTCCGATACCAAAAAATATCGGTACCAATATTTTTGATACCAGTAAATATTGGTCCCAGCAATTTTTTGGTATCAGAAATATTGGTACCAATACTTACTGGTATCAAAAAATTTTAAACTTTAGTGCCCTAAATAAAATACAGGCTTCGCACTCATCTACTAAAATCCACTATTTACTACTTTTTTACGTTATGGTACTATTTCGGTACTTTTTTTAGATTTCATGCTCTAAAAGCTACTATTTCTGTTTTTTTAGAGAATTTCCACTACTTTAAATTAGCTAATACTTCAAATAAAAATTTATTTTCAAAACTTTTGATAAAATTGTTAGAAAAAATAAAAAAAAAATTGTTAGAAATAATTAAACAAATGTTAATAAAATTCTTTCAAATGATTCAATTCTTCCAAAAAAAATTTTCGAAAATCAATTATTTTTCATATCTATTTACTATTTCAAAATAAAAAATTTTCGTAAAGATTTCAATAATTTAAAAAAAAAATTTTTTTATATTCTTTGCAAACATTCAATTATTTTCGTGAATAATTAAAATTTACACAGGAATTAATTATTTAAAACAAAATTTTCATAAAATTTTTCGAAAGAAATTAATTTTTTTAAAATATTTCTATAAAATTCTTCGCAAGAATTCAATTATTTAAAAAAAATTTTATGAAGTTCTTGGTAAGAATTCAATTATTGCTATAGTAATAAAATTCTGCGAAGAAATTCGAATTATTTTTAAAAAGTTTAATAAACGTCGTTGCAAGAATTAAATTATTTTCAATACAATTTTAATAGAATTTCTGTAAAGAATTCAATTATTTAAAATTTTTTTTTAAAATTCGTTGCAAGAATTCAATTGTTTAAAAAGAATTGATAATAAAGTCATTCAAAAATTCAATTATTTTTATAAATAATAAAATTTACATAAGAATTCAATTAATTTAAAATAGCATTTTCAAGAAAATTTCGAAAAAATCAATTATTTAACAAAATTTTTATACAATTTTTCACAAAAATTCAATTACTTTCACTAATAAGAACATTTTTCATGGAAATTCAATTTTTTTGCAAATTTTTTATAAAATTCTCAACAAGAATTAAATTATTTTCATAAATAATAAAACTCATCGAAGAATTTCAATTATTTTTAATACTATTTTAAATTAATTAATCGAAAAATTCAATTATTTTCAATAAATAAAGTTTCCCAGAAGAATTCAATTATTTAAAATAAAATTTTCGTACTATTTATTGTATTTCGAAAAAATTAATTATTTAAAACAATTTTTTTAAAATTCTTATGAAGAATTCAATTATTTTCAAAAATAACAAATTTTTTACAGAAATTCAATTCCTTTTAAACATTTTAACAAAAATTTTTGCAATAATTCAATTATTTTCATAAATAATAAAATTCTTCTCAGAAATTCAATAATTTAAAAAAAAATTTCACAAAAATTAAATTCTTTTTAAACATTTTAATAAAAATTTTTGCAATAATTCAATTATTTTCATAAATAAAAAATTCTTCTCAGAAATTCAATTATTCAAAAAAAAAAATTGTTCACAAAAATTCAATTCTTTTTAAACATTTTAATAAAAATTTTTGCAATAATTCAATTATTTTCTTAAATACTAAAATTCTTCTCAGGAATTCAATTATTTTTAAAAATAACAAAATTTTTCACAAAAATTCAATTATTTTTAAACATTTTAATAAAATTTTTCGCAATAATTCAATTATTTTGATAAATAATCAAATTCTTCTCAGAAATTCAATTGTTTTAGAAGATTTTCATAAAATTCTTTGCAACTATTTAATTATTTTTATGAATAATAAAATTCATATCAGGATTTCAATTATTTTTAATACAATTTTAGAGGAATTACTCAAAAAATGTAATTATTCTTAAAAATTTAATTTTAATTCTTCGAAAAAATCAATTTATTTAAAAAAAAGTTTTTTTTTATATTCTTCGGAAGAATTCAATTATTTACAAAAATATTAGAATTTTGCACAAGAATTCAATTATTTTTAAATATTTTAAAAAAATTGTTCGAATGAAATCAATTATTAAAATACAAATTTAATTAAATTTTTTTTGAAATTATTAAATTATTCTTTTAGATTTTAATAAAATTCTTCCCAAGAATGCAATTGTTTACATAAATAATTCTTCAAAAAAATTCAATTATTAAAGATAAATAACAAAATTATTCCCGAAAATTCAATTATTTTGAGGCATTTTAATAAAATTCTTATTGGAAAATTCAATTATTTTCATAAATAACAATATTCATCTTAAGATTTCAATTATTTTTTAAAGTAATTAATTTTTTCTTGGTAATTCGATACTTTTTAATCATTTTAATAAATTTTTTCTTAATAATTCAATTATTTCCACAAATTATAAAATTCTTCTGAAAAATTCAATTATTTAAAAAATTCTAATGAAATTCTTTGCAACTGTTCAATTATTTCCATAAATAAGAAAATTCACCGCAAGATTTCAATTATTTTTAATACAGTTTTACAGGAGCTGCTCAAAAAATGTAATTATTCATAAAAATTAAATTTCAATTCCTCGAAAAAATTAATTATTTCAAAAAATGTTTTTTAAAATTCTTTGGAAGAATTCAATAATTTATTATTTATGAAAATAATTGAATAGTTGCTAACAATTTTATTAGAATTTTCAAAAATAATTGAATTCTTGAGAAGAATTTTATTATTTATGAAAATAATTGAATTATCGCGTGAAATTTTATTAAAATGTTTAAAAATAATTGAACTTCTGTGAAAAAATTTGTTATTTTTGAAAATAATTGAATTCTTTATAAGAATTTTATAAAAATTGTTTTAAATAATTAATTTTTTTTTAATATAATAAATATTATGAAAAATTATGAAATATTTTAATAAAATTCTTTGCAAAATTCAATTATTTTCATAAATAACAATATTCATCAGAAGAATTCAATTATTTTCATAAATGACAATATTCATCAGAAGAATTCAATTATTTTTTAATGTAATTAAGTTTTCTTGGAAATTCAATTATTTAAAAAAATTCTAATGAAATCGTTCACAAGAATATTGAATTATATTTTCATAAATAATAAAATTCTTTTATAGGAATTCAATTATTTTCAAAGAAAAATAAAATGCCACATTGACATTCAATTATTCTCAAAAATTTTAATAGAATTCTTTGTAAAATTTAATTATTTTTAAAAACTATTCGCAATTCAATGATTTTCAATATCTGCTATTATCAATAAAATTTCCAAACATAATTCAATTATTTGAAAAATTTTTTGTAAAAATCTTCGAAGAAATTCAATTTTTTTCATGAATGATAAAAATTTCTCAGGAATTAAATTATTGTTTAAATTAGAATTTGCATAAAATTACAAATTAGTCGAAAGAAGTAAATTATTTAAAAATTTCTATCACATTCTCCGCAAGAATTAAATTATTTTTATAAATATTTAAATTCTTTGATGAATAATAAAATTCGTTGCAGAAATTCAATTAGGTAATTAATTATCAGGATAAGAGAGAAGTAAATATTTTTGATGAAAATTAGGAAAAAGTCAGGAAAATAGAAAATATGGAATGGAATTTTAGTCAGTTTTGATAAGTGTCTAAAACTAGTTTTTTTGGTCCTCAAGTTTAATTTTTCGATAACTACTTTTTCACTAATTTTTTTTTTTTTTAGTTTGAAAGCTACTTTTTGTTACTTTTTTAAAATTAATTATCGAGCGCGAAGTCTGAAAATAGGATTCCGTACGGTGCACTTCGTGTACGGAACCCGAAAAACTAAATTAGAAAAATCTGAAAGAAATAAATTTGTAAAAAATTGAAAGAGAATTTGTCGAGTGGAAATAAAAAGAAGATTTCGATGGCAATTTGTGTTGAACTGGTTTACCTAGAGAAAGCTTTCGAGAAGGAACTTCGAAGCCAGCCTTTCTTCTTGTGATGACTGCTGATGGAACAAGCGCTACTCAAAGAGTTTAGTGATGTAACGCTGTCTGCTGACAATTGTCTCGCGATTGACGATCCTTGATGATTACTGTTTCCGGTGCATCCGGTTGTTCCAGAATCTGAATCGCCCAGAGTGTGTCTTCGAATATTGTTATTCAAAGTGGCCTCCGCACTCTGCTTTCTAAGCCTCTCGATTGTATCCCTCAATTCCTGCAATTCTGTGTCCTGAAAGCATAATTGTAATTTCCAATTATTATTATTAGTATTAATAAAATTATTAGGATTATTATTATTATTAAAATTATTAGAATTATTATTATTAATATGATTTGCAATTTTAAAGAAATGTTTAAATCAAAGTTATAAAAAATAATTATTCTATGTAATGACAGTTACTAATTTTTATTATTTATAAATTGTAAAAAATAAAATTATAAATATAAAATTATGTAGGTTTTGCTTGCAATTGTTTTAAGTGAAAATACATAAAGTGGGTTAACTCTTAATTCAAACTAATTGCGTTCAAGCCTTTATGACAATTAAAATCTTCAATAACAATTATTTTTCATTTTAGAAAATTAAAAAAGAATCATTTATTCGAGATAAAAAGATAACAAACATAACCTATAATTTTTTGCTTCTTGGGTCCCTTCAGGTCCCTGTTTTCGCGAGGCTTCACAATTTTTTATTGCTTACAATTTATAAACTAATTATAATAAAATTAATTATAAATTAATTATACATAAATTTTTAAAATTTTAAAATAATAATAATATAATAATAATAATAATAATAATAATAATAATAATATAATTAAAATAATAATAATAATAATAATAATAATAATAATAATAATAATAATAATAATAATAATAACAATAATAATAGTAATAATAATATTTTAATAATAATTAAATTTTTTTTAAATTTATGAAGAATATTTTTATTGAAATTAATTCTTGATTTAATTTGAATATTTCTCGGTTTTTTACCTAATTACTGAGTATATAATTAAAAATTCTCTTAAAAATTACCAAAATAATTAAAATTGCTGCATTATTATTATAGCTGAATAGTTGCATAGTTTTCGTTTTTTTTTAATAGATAATTTCTAAATGAAACTTCTGTGTTTGTTTTCCATAAATCTATTTCAGGAAAACGATTTTTATCTCTGGAACCTTGAAAATTATTTATTTCAGAGGAGAAAATTTGACAGATTAATATATTAAATGTACTCATTTGTTTTCTAATTGTGAAAAGTAAATTGCGGAAATGTAACAATATTGAATTGGATTTTTTATATGCTTATGAAAATTAATGTGGTAATTATAACTTTCTATTAATTAGCAGAGGGCAAATTGACTAATAGTTTCATAAAGTGATTTAGAAAGATACAACTATTTCACGCCACATTGCTTTTATAATTATTTAATTTAAATTTAGTTAATTAGAATTTTGCTCTTTTTATTTTTCTTGAGAATTTCATATTTGACTTCGCCTCTAATAATTATTATCAGATGCATTTTTGCATAATTTTTTTAAGCAAAAATTATCCTGCTATTAATTCAATTTTCATAAATAAAAATCTTCGTAATTATTTTTTTTTTGAAACGATGTTTTCTTTTTGGAAAACCAAATTATGCGAAACTGAGTATATTATTGAACTTAAAAATTTGATTTGAATTTTTTTAAAATTTAATTTTTTTTGGACATTCTAATTATATAAAATGTCAAAATTTTTAAGAGCATTTGAACCATTATTGAAATGGTTAAAATCTGAAAATAAAAAATTAAAAAGTCAGTTTCGAAATTTTTATTTATTGTAAATTTAAAAATATTTATATTAAAAAACTTTTGGATTGA
The DNA here is from genome assembly GCA_032872505.1 of Leptopilina syphax. Taxonomy (NCBI): domain Eukaryota; kingdom Metazoa; phylum Arthropoda; class Insecta; order Hymenoptera; family Figitidae; genus Leptopilina; species Leptopilina syphax. Next base: position 5,276,553 of record CM065475.1, read on the forward strand.
AATTAAAAAGTAATTTGCACTTTTAAAAATTTGTAATTATTGTAAACTTAAAAATTAAATTAAACTTAAACATTTTTTTGTGAAATAGAATTAAAAATAATTAAATTTGTTAAAGAATTTATTTAGAGATTCTATAAAAATTGAACTTTTAATTAAAGAATTCTTATTTAATATTTAGTAAAGAATTGGATTTTTACAAAATTAATTTAAATTTCTTTAAATCAAATTGAAATAATTAATTTTGTTAAAGAATTTCATTAGAGTGTCCACAAAAATTGAATTTTCAAAGAATTTTTACTTAATAATTAGTAAATAATTGAATTTTACAAAATGAATTAAAATTATTTGAAATCGAATTGAAATAATTAATTTCGTTAAGAAAAATTAGAGATTTATAAAAAATTAAATTACCAATTAAAGAATATTAATTTAATCAATAAATAATTAAACTTTACAAATTAATAAACATTTTGTGAAATCGAATTAAAAATAATTAAAATGTTGAACGATTTTATTACCTACATATTTTTTAACAAAATTTAATTTTCAAAGAATTTTAGTTTTACAATTGGTAGATAATTGATTTTTACAAATTAATTAAAATATTATAAAATCGAATTGAATATAATTATAATTGTTAATTATTTTCATTACATATTTTTAGGAAATTATATTTTCAAAGATTTTTAATATAATAATTGATAAATATAATTGAATTTTACAAATAAATTGGATTTTTGTGAAATCGAATTTAAAATAATTTTCGGTTGCAGAATTTTATTAGAAATTATAAAAAATTGAATTTTCAAAGAATTTGTTTTTAATAAATGATAAATAATTATTGAATTTTACAAAATTAATTAAAATTTTTTAAAATTGGATTGAAAATAATTAATTTTGTTAAAGAATTTCATTAGAGGTTCTAAAAAAATTGAAATTTCAAGGAATTTTTATTTAATAAATGATAAATAATTGAATTTTATGAAAAATCAGAATCGAATGATTTTTTATAATTATTTGTTATTATCAATTTTTAATAGTTAGTTATTTTGGAAATATTTATTAATTTTTATTATTTTGAATTGTAAATATTTTAAAATAGTTAATTTTAAAAAATATTTGGATTAAAATTAAAAAACCATTTGTACTTTTAAAAATTTTATTATTTTAAATTTAAAAATTTTTAATTATTGTAAATTTTAAAATACCTATTAAATTCAAAATTTGGAAAATGATCTAAAATTTGATTTTTCTAAATTTTTGAAGGTTTAAATGCTGGAAATTTTTTTGTTTCAATGTTTCCAAAAATTACAATACTGAATGGAAAAATAATGTAATTTCAATATTTACTTATTTTAGAATTAACTGTTGAAAAAGTTATTTTAAATAACTAATTTTTTTGTGTACAAAATATTTTTTAATAAAATGCAGAATAGTGCCAAAAATATTTTCGTTCATTTGAATATTTAAAAGTTTAGGGGCATTAATTTTAATTTAAGTTTAAAATTTTTATTATTTTGAATTTTTTAAAATTTTTATTTTTTGTAAATTTAAAAATAATTGAATTTAAAAAAAAATTAAAATTAAAATTATTTGTTCTTTTGAAATTTTAAATTATTCCAATTTGAAAAATATTTAAATTCAAAAAATTTTTAAATTCAAAATTGAAAAATGATCTAAATTTTAATTTAATTTTAATATTTAGTAAATTTACTAATATTTTACTAAATTTTCGAAGGTTTAAATGCTGGGAATTTTTTTGTTTCAATGTTTCCAAAAATTACTATACTAAATTGAACGATAATCTAATTTCAATATTTACTTATTTAAGAATTAACTCTTGAAAAAATTATTTTAAATAACTATTTTTTTATAAACAAAATATTTGTAGTAAAATATATAATAGTGAGAAAAAAAATTTTTGTTCATTTGAATATCAAAAATTCTAGGGGCATTAATTTTAATTTAAGTTTGTCAATTTTTGGAAAAGTTTAAAAAATAAAAATATAAAATTTGAAAATTGTAAATTACAATTTATGTAGTAAACAAAAAATTGTATTCGAAAATTCATATAATAATATATAGTTGTATAATCTATTCATATTTTATATTTTATATTTAATCTATTTTTCGAAATAAGATACTAATAATGTAATTAATAATGAGAATATTTTGTTTTCAGTATTATGAATTTTATTATTCCTTTGACAATATTAAGGGGAAAAAAAGTTCCAGTAAAAAAAAAAGAAAAAATTTCCAGTAGTTAGAAAAATTTTTCTATTTTATAGTTTTCCATGCACGGGACAAGGATTAGAAGCGTGACAACAGGTGCAATTGTCAGATTCACTAGCCACAGAATCACTACTCCAGGAATCGGAGATACTATAAAGTTGCCTCATCGAATCAGAATTTGGCTCCCTTGAATGTCTGTCCGAAGTATCGGGTTCATTAAAATTTCCCTGCTTCGCTTGTTTCATTCTTCCAACGCCCACAATATTTCTGACAATTGCATTGGTGAAATTTTTATTCGGCGCCAAATGAATGCTGCGTGTATTTCTGCTCGACAAATTTTTCAAACTCCTCCTTCCAGTGTCCTCAAGACTTCTGGGATTTTTCACAATTGTCTTCTGTATCTTTTTCGTGGAATCCTTAGAATTCCTCGAGTCTTTATAATTCTCTAACTCTTTCAAATAGTTCTTACCAATTAAGGTCTTGGGGTCTTCTTTTGAACAACTACCACCAACACCATTACTGTTGCTGCTGCAACAACTGCCACCACTACCACCACTTTTAGAAGTATTATTACTTTTTGAGGACAACTTTTTTTTCAACGATGAACTTGCTTCGGGAATTTTAAGGCCAAGGGCTTTTGCATCTTTCGGCGGAATTGGAATGAGAACAGGAAATTTGGAATTTACCGAAATATTTTCTATGCCTGGTAGGAAATTATTTAGAGATGATTTTACATCGCTTGGACGGGGTAATTTTCGGCTTTTCGATTTTGTTGGATGCTTTTTATTGTCCATTTTGGTTTTTAGTGTGTCATCTAAAAAAAAAATTATATAAAACACTTCTATAGTATTTTAAATAAAAAAAAATAGAATTAAAAAAGAAAAAAATTTAAAGAAGAAAAAAAGGAAAGAATTTAAAAAAGAAAAAAAGGAAAGAATTTAAAAAAGAAAAAAGGAAAGAATTTAAAAAAGAAAAAGAATTAAAAGAATATAAATTTTACAATAAATATTATTAATTTCTAGTGTTAAAAAATTTGCAATAAAATAGAAGTGGAACATTTTAATACGTACTGGATTTTAATACACACTTTCATCATCTGGATTTCGGATTCCGTTCTATGCATTTTTAAATTATTTCGAAAGTCATCATTCTTATTTCTAAGAATTGGATATTTTTATGTTTTCCATTTTTAGGTTTATTTATTTATTTATTTATTTATTTTTTTTTTTGAGCGAAGAATTTTGATTAGGAATGAAATTTTGACATTTTGCGAAAATAAATAAGAATACTTTCTTAGGTTCTATTTCAAAAATGTGACAAAACTCTTTTGTTTTCCTGCCTTATTTCAGGTGATATTTTCTAATATGTATTTTTACACAAAACTCTAATTTGCGCATTTAAATTTAAAATTCATGACTGGAAGAAAACTTTTTTAAATCTACAAAAATTATTGAATTTTATTATTTTCAACAAAAAATTTGGAATTATCCTCGAATTTTTTCTGAGATTTAACACTTTTCATAATCAAAATTATTTTTTAAAAAAGAACCTTAATTTTTCCCTTTTTCTGTGAATAATTTAAATTTTTCAAATAATTAAATTCCAGAATAACATTCTTGAAGTTATTCTGTTATAAATTATAAATTATAAATTATAAATTATAATTATCAACTTAATAAATCGATAAATAATTGAATTTTACAAATTAATAGACATTTTGTGAAATCGAATTGAAAATAATTAAATTTGTTGAAAAATTATTATTTGACATTATTATTTTATTAGAGTTAAAAAAATTTTTTTTTAATGAATTTTAATTCAAGAATTGTTAAATAATTGATTTTTACAAAACAATTGAAAATTTATAATTGAATAATTGAATTTTACAAATGAATTGAATTTTTCTGATGTCGAATTAAAAATAATTTTTCTTGAAGAATTTTATTCAAAAATTTAAAAAATTGAATTTTCAAAGAATTTTAAATTAATAATTGATAAATTATTGAATTTTACTAATTAATTGAAATTTTGTGATGTCGAGTTGAAAATAATAAAAATTTGTTAAAGAATTGCTTTAGAAATTTATATAAAAAAAAATAAAATTTTTTAAAGACTTTCTTCAGAGATTTTTAAAACAATTAAATTTTCAAATAATTTTAATTTCTTAATTGGAAAGTAATTGAATTTTACAATTTAATAAATATTTCGTGAAATCAAATTGAAAATAATTAAATTTGATGAAGAATTTTATTCCAGGAAAAAAATCCATTAAGAATTGAATTTTTAATAAATTTTAATTTAAGAATTGTTAAATAATTGATTTTTACAAAATAATTAGAATTTTATAATTGAATAATTGAATTTTACAAACGAATTGAATTTTTATGAAATAGAATTTAATCATTTTTCTTGAAAAATTTTATTGAAAAATTTAATAATAATAATAATTAATTTAAATTAATTTAATTAATTAATTAATTAATTAATTTAATTTTTAATTAAATTAATTTAAATTAATTTAATAATTGGTAAATAATTGAATTTGACTATTTAATTAAAAGTTTGTAATGTCGAATTGAAAAAAATTAGAATTTTTAAAAATTTTCTTCAGAGAGTTTTAAGAAAATTAAATTTCCAAAGAATTTAAAATTAAAAATTGGTAAATAATTGAATTTTACAAATTAATAGACATTTTGTGCAATAAAATTGAAAATAATTCAATTCGTTGACGAATTTTCTTACAAATTTAAAGAAAATTGAATTTTTAAAGAATTTTATATTAAGAAGTATTGTTAAATAATTGATTTTGACAACATAATTGTAATTTTATAATTGAATGATTGTATAATTGAATTTTATTAATTATTTGAAATTTTATGACGACGAATAAAAAAAAAATTTGTTAAACTATTTCTTCAGAGTTTTCTAAATAAATTAAGATTTCAAAGAATTTTAAATTAATAATTGGTGAATAATTGAATTTTACAAATTAATTGAAATTTTATCGAATCGAATTGAAAATAATTAAACTTTTTGGCGAATTTTTTTACAAATTTAAAGAAAATTGAATTTTTAAAGAATTTTATATTAAGAAGTATTGTTAAATAATTGATTTTGACAACATAATTGAAATTTTATAATTGAATAATTGAATAATCGAATTTTACTAATTATTTGAAATTTTATGATGTCGAATTTAAAATAATAAAATTTGTTAAAGAATTTCTGCAGAGATTTTTAAATAAATTAAGATTTCAAAGAATTTTAAATTAAAAATTGGTAAATAATTGAATTTTACAAATTAAGTAAAATTTTGCCGAATCAAATTGAAAATAATTTAATTGATTAAAGAATTCTTAGGGAATTTTAATTTATTAATTGGTAAATAATAGAATTTTACAAATTAATAGACATTTTGTGAAATTGAATTGAAAATAATTAAATTTGTTGAAGAATTTTATTACAGGTTTTCAACAAAATAAATTTTTAAAGAATTTTAATTTAATAATTGGTAAATAATTTATATATTTATAAATTAATTGAAATTTTATAAAATCGAATTGAAAATTATAAAATTTGTTAGAGAATTTTTTTAGAGACTATTTTAAAAGAATTTAATTTTTCAATGAATTTTAATCTACTAATTGGTAAATAATTGACTATTGCAAATTAATTGAAATTTTGAGATTTGTTTTAATTTATTAATTATTAATTATAATTTTAATTTATTTATTAAAGACTTTCTTTGGAGATATTCTACAAAAATTGAATTTTCAAAGAATTTTAATTTGATAAGTAAAAAAAACGTATGAATTTATATGATTATTTATTATTTACAATATTCGTATAAATTATTTCGAAAATATTGAAATTAAAAATTTTCTTTAAAAATGAAAGTAAAAAATTTGGAAAAATTTGATTTTTAATAGATTTTAATTCTTTTTTTTTTAAAGATAACATTTGAACATGTAATTGACTTTTTGAATTGATTGAAGTTTCCTAACATTTTATTAAAAAGAATCGATTTTTCAAAGACTTTTTAAAATTTTTAAGAATTAAAAATTCTACTGTTTAGAAATATCCAGTGTAATACAATTTTTCTGTGCAGTTAATATTTTTAGTTTAAATTATTAATTTTTTATTTTGAAAATTCGAAAATATTAATTTACAATTTATTATTTAATTATACTGAAAACAAATTGTAACTAAAAAAAACTTTACTGTGGAAAAATACTTAATAAAAAAATAAATTAGCATTAAAAAATACTCATTACAGGATTAAAAAAAACTAGTAAAAAAAATTTTAATAATTTATTTTAAAGACTGTAAAATTGCAATAACTTCGTATTTTCGATGTAAACTTTATGGGATTTTAAAATTAAATACACGTAATAACCATAAAAAAAACGACTGGCATCATTAGAGAGGCCAATTTCACAGGAATTTCAAAAGTTTCCTATTGGGTCTACTTAAAGTGTAATAAATGATATAGAAATATAATCTTCTTGTGCAAAAAAAAGAGCGAATGCACAAGATTTTACGTCTCTAAAATTCTAAAACTTTTTTTATATCCCAAGTTTTATAAATTAAACTTGTAATAATAAAATCTGTTATACCCGACAATTTTCGACGGTTACCAAAACTACTTTCTCTGTGAGAAAGGAAATAAAAGAAAATTAATTTTTACCATACAGAAAACAAACGCAATTTTTGAAAAATTAAAAACAGGTTAAAATCAACTTTATATGGATATCGAAACATTTCATTTTGACAATGAAACAGAAGCATGAAATTTTCGTACATAAAATTTTAAACAATATTGTGAAAATAATAATTTACTCTATAATGATAGAATTACGAGATGGTTATTAATAATAATAATGACTTACTTTTTTCTCAGCAGTGGCCGTGAGCTGTTGCAGCCTTTGAGTCATGTTGGACAAAGATTGTTCAAAAGCTGATACGACATGAGCCTGAAACAAAAAAATAAATATTTTGTTATTATAAAAGAAATAATTCTCCTTTTAGAAAATTTATTATAAATTTAAATTAAATTAACTAAATCGATAAATGTATTAAAAAGTTTTATTTAAAGCTTCATTTATAGTTTTATTCTTTATTGCTTTTATTATTTTTTTATTATTTTATTTTTTATTATTTATTATTTTATTATTATTATTATTATTATTATTATTATTATTATTTTTTTTTTATTTTTTTATTTTTTTTATTAATTCTTTATTACTTTTCTTCGTTATTTTTCATTACTATTTTGTGATTTTTGTCTTTCATTACTATTATTATTAAGTATTATTATTATTCTCCATTAGAAATTTCTTCGCATTATATTGAATATAAAAGCCATTCTCGATAAATAAATTTAAATCGAAAATCGATTTGAATTAAAATTCTTATCGGCGAACTGAGAATTCTTATCTGAAAGCTTTATTTGCCGAGAAGATGATTCTGACAATGATGTACAACCGTTCCTATCTAAAGCTCCAACTCCCTTATTTTTTTAAATGATATAACCGGGACAATATATTTTCTCAAACGACCATCATTTACTGCTATGCCTAAATGATAATGTTTTGTATAAATAGATAAAAATAGAAAATCACTAGACCTTGTTTCTTCAATGACACACGTGACCCACTAAAAACTATATAGGATTCTTAAAATATGTATTATGTCTATAATAACTCAAATTTAAGTGCGGAAGAAATATTGTTTCATAATGTATTTGTTGATAAAATAAAATTTCTAAAATGGTAATCAAAAAAATTCAGATTTATTTCAAATAAGTATGTTCTTTTTTATAGTAAAAAAAAATAGTTTTTTAGTAGGTATTTAAATGTTTTTCTTGAGATTTTTCACATTAAACTGAATGTCAACCGCAGTCAGCCGAATTCGGTAGACATTCGGTTTACCTGATTCGGCTGTAATGGGAACATTTCTAACAGTGAAAAGTAAAAAGTAATAATAAAAAAAGTAATAGTAAAAGTTCGATATTTTTAATCCAAATGTACAGGTATGATAAAAACTGTACAGTAAAACCAAAAAAGTTTCTATAGTTATAGTATTTCTATAGTAAAATCCATAGTACAAATTTAGCAAAACCTAGCAAAAGTTAGCAAAAGTTTTATAATAATGATAAAAGTTAAATATTTTATATATTTATTCCACATGTAGAATTATAGTGCAAGTTATAGTCAAAAGTTTCTAGATATTTACTATCTAGAAACTTTTGACTATAGTAAAAAATTGGTGAGCTTTTTTTATAGTTATAGGAAAAAGATATTAAAGGTTTTATAGTAATAGTAAAGGAAAAATATTTTAAATTCTTTACAAATGTAGAAATATAGTAAAAATTATGTAGTAAAAATTTTTATAGTAAAAGCAAAAACTAAATATTTCAGATTTATTCCAAAAGTAGAAATATAGTAAAAATTTTATACAGGAAATTCCATTCTATATTTTATTTTTCTGACTTTTTCCTAATTTTCATCGAAAATATTTACTTCCATCTTATCTTAATGCTAATAAATTAAATTCTTGCAACGAATTTTATTATTCATCAAAGAATTTAAATATTTATAAAAATAATTTAATTCTTGCGAACAAGTTTCTAAAAATTTTTAAATAATTAATTTCTTTCGACTAATTTTATGCAAATTCTAATTTAAATAATTAAATTGCAGAGAAATTTTTATTATTCATAAAAAAATTGAATTCTTAAGAAGATTTATTACAAAAAAATTTTTTAACAATTGAATTCTTGGGAATAATTTTATTAAAATCTAAAAGAATAATTTAATTATTTTTAAAAAATTCAATTAAAATTGTACCGAAAATAATTAAATTCCTCTGAAAAATTCTAATATTTTTGTGAATTATTGAATTCTTAAAAAGGATTTTAAAAGACATTTTTTCAAATAATTCATTTTTTTTTGGAAGAATTGGAATTAAATTTTTAAGAATAATTAAATTTTTTGAGCAATTTCTATAAAATTACGTTAAAAATAATTGAATTCTTTCGAAAAATTTTATTAAAATTTTTAAAAAGAATTGAATTTCTCTGAAAAATTTTGATATTTTTGAAAATAATTTAATTTTCAAGAAAAAATTAATTACTTTTAAAAATAATTGAATTTTTGTAATGAATATTGTCATTTTTGAAAATAATTGAATTTTCGGGAATAATTTTGTTATTTATCGATATAAAAAGAATGTTATTAAAATATTCAAAAATTATTAGATTCCTGAGAAGAATTTTATTATTTATGAAATTTATTGAATTATTGCGAAAAGTTTTATTAAAATGTTTAAAAAGAATTGAATTTCTATGAAAAATTTTGTTATTTTTTAAAATAATTGAATTTCCATGAAAAAATTAATTACTTTTAAAAATAATCGGATTTTTGTAAAGAATTTTATTTAAATTTAAAAGAATAATTGAATTACTTTAAAAAAAATTCAATTCAAATTGTATTTAAAACTGTTGATTTTTTTCGAACAATTGTTCGAAAAAAAATGTAACGACAATTGTTTATGAAAATAATTGAATTCTTGCTGAGAATTTCATCAGAAATTTTTTTAGAAAATTGAATTTCCATGAAAAATGTTAATATTAAAGTATTTGAAAATAATTGAATTCCTGTGAAATATTCTAATATTTTTGCAAATAATTGAATAGTTGCAAAGAATTTGATTAAAATTTTCTAAAATAATTGAATTCCTGAGAAGAATTTTATTTTTTATAAAAATAATTGAATTTTTGTAAAAAATTTTATTAAAATGTTTAAGAAGAATTGAGTTTTTTTGAAAAATTTTGTTATTTTTGAAAATAATTGAATTCTTTACAAGAATTTTATAAACATTATTTAAAAAAATTAATTTTTTTGGAAATATAATAAATTTTAGGAAAATTTTATTTTAAAAAATTTGAATTTTTGTGAAAAACTTTATTTGTGAAAATAATGGAATTTTTCGATTAATTAATTTAAAATAGTATAAAAAATAATTGAAATTCTTCGATGAGTTTTATTATTTATGAAAATAATTGAATTCTTGCTGAGAATTTCATCAGAAATTTTTTTAGAAAATTGAATTTCCATGAATAATGTTATTATTAGTGAAAATAATTGAATTATTGTGGAGAATTGTATAAATATTTTGTTAAGTAATTGATTTTTTTCGAAATTTGTTTGAAAATGCTATTCTAAATTAATTGAATTCCTGTGGAAATTTTATTATTTATGAAAATAATTGAATTTTGTTGAAAACTTTATTTAAGAAAATAATTGAATTTTTTCGATTAATTAATGTAAAATAGTATTAAAAATAATTGAAATTCTTCGATAAGTTTTATTCTTTATAAAAATAATTGAATTCTTGCCTAGAATTTTAACAAAATTTTTTTTAAAATTGAATTTCCATAAAAATTGTTTTTATTCGTGAAAGTAATTGAATTATTGTGAAGAATGGTTTACAAATTTTATTAAATAATTGATCTTCTTGAATTTTTTTTGAAAATGCTGTTCTAAATTTGAATTGAATTCCTGTTAAAATTTAATTATTTTTAAAAATAATTGAATTTTTGATGAATTTTGTCAATTTTCAATTAAATAATTGAATTCTTTTGCGAATTTTTATGAAAATACTAGATATTGAAAATAATTGAATTTCGAATATGTTTTAAAAATAATTGAATCATTTTTAAGTTATAATTTAGGATTATAATAATTATAATATAAATTAAGATTATAATTTTTGAGAATAGTTTTTTGATTTCTAAGTTTTACCGAATTTAAAATTTTAAAGTAGTGCGAATTCTCAAAAAAGAACACAATTATCAAATTGAGACAAAAAACGAATAAAAAATGTTGCGAAGCAACAATTTTGATTCGTTTTTTGTCTCAATTTGCTGTCCTTAAAAAACTAAAAAGTTATAGATGAAAAATATCGCCTAAAGTGAAATGGGATTTGAAATATTTTCAAATACAGTGACAATGGATTATTTAAAAGTAATAATCGGCTGGTAATTTGAGAGGTTTATTGCAATCGCATTATCTTGTCAAATAAATAAACGATTTGCATATGAGTGTATTTTATAGGCGACAACCGTTGTTCGAAGATGGAATGAGACGACTTGAACTCATGCAAAACGTAGGCGACATGACCCACAATAGCGATCCACACGTGGGTCGTTACATTTTTTTCTTCTCCGGTAGATGTTACTTGGATATGTGTCCGGTACTATGTACAATCGTGTCCTGGATTATTCAAAGGTAATATATACTCCTCCCGTCTTAAATCTTCTTTGTTTGCAGGGCATTGGGTCGTAAAATTGTTCATTTTGTCTTTTTTTTTCTTTTTTTCTTCAAAAGAGACACAGATAGAGAGAGAGAGAGAGAGAAAGACTATAAAAAAAATATTGTTTTTCCATCCACGATAACGGTTTATTTCGATTTGAAATGCATAAAAAAAAATATTTACCGTTTTCATTTTGATTGATTGATTTAAGCGACTTTATAGTGTAACGTTAATTATGATTTACATAACCTCTAATTTTTTTTTTTGGTCAGCAAAAGCCCACACTGTACCCTCAACCCACAATCCCCTCTAATGATATTTTTGCAACTTTGTTTCTGTATTATGTAATCTGCAAATAAATGTCTCAATATTTCTGTAATTTATAGGAAAAACAATAATGCGAAAAATTATTCTGGTTTAAAAGTGAAGTATTGGAATAACCTGAGTTCGAAAAATTAGAATAGACAAAGGTGGCGGTTCTAGTGGGAAAGTATGGAAACTGATTTCCGGTATGATAAAATCTTTCATAAAATTTTTCGTGCGAATACAATTATTTTTATAAATTAAAAAAATCTTCTCAGAAATTCAACTATTTTGATAAACAATAAAAATTCTCTTAGAAATTCAATTATTTTGATAAATAATACAAACTTCTTTCAGAAATTCAATTATTTTGATAAACAATAAAAATTCTCTTAAAAATTCAATTATTTTGATAAACAATAAAAATTCTCTCAGAAATTCAATTATTTTGATAAACAATAAAAATTCCCTTAGAAATTCAATTATTTTGATAAAAAATAAAACTTCTCTCAGAAATTCAATTATTTTCATAAACAATAAAACTTCTCTCAGAAATTCAATTATTTTGATAAAAAATAAAACTTCTCTTAGAAATTCAATTATTTTCATAAACAATAAAACTTCTCTCAGAAATTCAATTATTTTAATAAGCAAAAAAATTTTTCTCGGAAATTCAATTATTTTCAAAATTTTAAATAAAAATTGGTTGCAAAAATTCAATTATTTAAAAGCACTTTTATAATGAAGATAATAAGGATAATAAAATCATCGCAGGATTTCAAGTATTTTGAAAATAATTTTAAATGAATTCCTTGAAAAATGCAATTATTCTTAAAACTTTTATTAAAATTCTTCAAATGAATTCAATTCTTTTAAACGATTCAATTATCTTCAAAAAATTTTCGAAAATCAATTTTTTTCAATATCTACTACTTTAATGAAAAACTTCCCAAAAGAATTGAATTATTAAAAAAAAATTTATGAAATTCTTTGCAAATATTCAATTATTTTGAAAAATAATAAAATTTTCACAGGAATTCAATTCTTTAAATCACCATTTTTATAAGATTTTTCAAAAAAATTCAATTATTAAAAAAGATTTTTACAAAATTCTTCTCAAGAATGCAATTATTTTTGTAAATTGTAAAATTTTTCTCATGAATTCAATTATTTTTATAAATAATAAAATTTTTCAGAGGATTTCAACTAATTTTACTGAAATTTGTCGAAAGAATATTAATTGAATTCAATTATTTTCACCAATTTGATAAAATTCTTTAAAAAAATTCAATTATTTTCAAAAATTCAAATAAAATTCCTCGCATCAATACAATTATTTTTATAAATTGAAAAATTCTTCGCAGTAATTCAATTATTTTTATAAATTAAAAAAATCTTCACAGGAATTCAATTATTTTTATAAATTAAAAAATTCTTCTCTTGAATTCAATTATTTTTATAAATTGAAAAATTCATCTCAGGAATTCATTTATGTTTATAAATAATAAAATTCTTAGGAATGCAATTATTTTTATAAATAATAAAATTCTCAGGAATTCAATTATTTTTATAGATAATAAATTTCTGAGGAATTCAATTATTTTGATAAATAATAAAATTTTGAGGAATTCAATTATTTTTGTAACGAATAAAATCTATAACAGAATTTTAATTATTTTTAATACAATTTTAAATGAATTCTTCGAAAAATTCAATTATTATTAAAACTTTTATTAAAATTATTCTAAAGAAATTAATTGTTTATTAATAAAATTTTGATGTAATTCTTCGCAAGAATTCAATTATTTTTAAAAATTTTAATGAAATTCGTTGCAAAAATTTAATTATTTATTATAAATCATAAAACTCATCGCAGGATTTCAATTAATTTTTTATACAATTTTTAACAATCTCCTCAATAAATGAAATTGTTTTTAAAAATTTTATTAATATGCTTCAAAATAATTCAATAATTTCAAACAATTTTTTATATAATTTGTTTATTACAATTTAATTACTATTTTCAATATATTTAAAATTAAATTTCTTGAAAGAATTCAATTATTTTCAAAAATTTTAATAAAAATTCTTCATAACAATTGAATTTTTTTTTTTAAAATTTGTTGTAATTCAATTATTTTCATTATCTATTATTTCAATAAAATTTTTTAAAAGAATTCAGTTAATTAAAAAAAAATTTTTTAATAAAATTCGTCACAAGAATTAAATTATTTTTATAAGTTATAAAATTCTTCTGAAAAATTAAATTATTTTCAACATATTTTGAATAAAATTTGAATATAATTTTAAATATTTTAATTTTCTTTTCAACAATTTACCAAAAATACTTATATATTAATCGTTCTTGTCAGCAATTTAGAAAAAATGTTGCAAACTAGGTTTATTTTTGTAGAAAAGTAATATAAAATAAAAGAAGTCGATTTCCAGGAACGTTTATAAATTCATTATAATCGAGAGGGAAAAATGTCGGATCAAGTGTCAATAATTTCAAAATTTTAACTCCGATAATGTTACAAATGGAATTTCACAATATTCCCCAAACTTGAGGAAAGCAATAATAATTCGACGAATAATTCAAACGTGATACGAATTTACGAAAGATGTCTGGTCTTTTATAGTTTATGGGCGAATGAACTTTAGTGCTTTTTGATAATTTTTGGCGCTGTCGACGATTTTTGATTAGTAAAAAAAAAGATTAAAGATAAAATATTTCGTGGTTAATTTTCCAAATCTTATCAATGTAAATTTACTGGAAATTTCTGAAAAAAAATAGTGAGAGTTCGATTTTTTCCCTAGAATTAAAAATACTTAAATTTGATAATAATTTTCAGAAAGTAAACGAGATTTAAACTTTGCTTTAAAAAAATTTTTTTAATAATGATTTTCAAATCGGAAAATTTTAGTTGAAGGTGAATTTTCAAGCGACTGAAAAAAGTATATATTTGCGAATTATTTTTGCAAAATTTGAAAGTAATTTACTCGAAAGTGCAGCCGGATCTTTTGTGCGGATAGTGACCCTGAATATTGCAGTGGAATATAGTATAGATATACGAATAAAAGTGCAAGGTCTTTGAAGCGAAAAGTACATCTCTATATCGCTGTCAGAAATCGCCCTGAGCTATCTGCAATGCTAATCCTCTGGAGCCTTTTATTTTAAATTTTATGCGGGGTGATCTCATAATGTTGAGAATGAACCGGGCATTCATGCTGCAAACCATCAAAAGAAACTGCCCTTTCAAGTGGAAAACACCTGTCGCAAATCGAGGCTATAAACAACTATGTCCGCGTTTAACATCAAAGAGAAAAACGCTCTCTGACGTAAGACGTTATATTCTCAATAGATAAATATTCACGCAAGGATTTTATATCACTCTCGTTGTTGTTTCTTTTTTATTATTATTTCCGCCGTCAAGGAATCTCCAAGATAAACTTTACTATTTCTTCCAATTTTTAATTTTTGTTGTATTTTTATATTATAATTTGTATTTTATATTAATATCAGAGTGAAAATCACAGTCAAAATCGAAAGTCAAATTCAAAGTCAAAGTGAAAATTAAAGTCAAAATTAAAATTGAATTAAAAGTCAAAGATATAGTCGAATTCAAAGTCAAAATCGAAGGTCAAATTCAAAGACAGAGTGAAAATCAAAATAAAAGTTAAAATAAAGATTAAAGTTAGAATCGCATTCAAAGTCAAAATCTAAGGTCAAATTCAAAGTCGGAGTGAAAATTAAAGTCAAAATTAAAATTGAATTAAAACTCAAAGGCAAAGTCATGTTCAAAGTCAAAAATCGAAGTCAAAGGCAAAATCAGAGTGAAAATCAAAATCGATCCGAAAGTCAAAGACAAAATCAAAATTAAAAATCAGTGAAAAGTCAGGGAAATTAAAAATTTTTTCACAGTCAAAATCGAAAGTCAAATTCAAAGTCAAAGTGAAAATTAAAGTCAAAATTAAAATTCAATTCAAAGTCAAAAACAAAATCGAATTCAAAGGCAAAATCGAAGGTCAAATTGAAAGACAGAGTGAAAATAAAAGTTAATGTTAAAATCGAATCGAAAGTCAAAGACAAAGTCAAAGTCAAAGTCAGAATCGAAGGTCAATGGCAAATAAAAATCAAAAGTCAATTTCAAAGTCAGAGTTAAAATTAAAGTCAAAATTAAAATTGAATTAAAAGTCAAAGATATAGTCGAATTCAAAGTCAAAATCGAAGGTCAAATTCAAAGACAGAGTGAAAATCAAAATTAAAGTTAAAATAAACATTAAAGTTAGAATCGCATTTAAAGTCAAAATCTAAGGTCAAATTCAAAGGCGGAGTGAAAATTAAAGTCAAAATTAAAATTGAATGAAAACTCAAAGGCAAAGTCATATTCAAAGTCAAAAATCGAAGTCAAAGGCAAAATCAGAGTGAAAATCAAAATCGATCCGAAAGTCAAAGACAAAATCAAAATTAAAAATCAGTGAAAAGTCAGGGAAATTAAAAATTTTTTCACAGTCAAAATCGAAAGTCAGATTCAAAGTCAAAGTGAAAATTAAAGTCAAAATTAAAATTCAATTCAAAGTCAAAAACAAAATCGAATTCAAAGGCAAAATGGAAGGTCAAATTGAAAGACAGAGTGAAAATAAAAGTTAATGTTAAAATCGAATCGAAAGTCAAAGACAAAGTCAAAGTCAAAGTCAGAATCGAAGGTCAATGGCAAATAAAAATCAAAAGTCAATTTCAAAGTCAGAGTGAAAATTAAAGTCAAAATTAAAATTGAATTCAAAGTCAAAGACAAAATCGAATTCAAAGGCAAAATCGAAGGTCAAATTGAAAGACAGAGTGAAAATAAAAGTTAATGTTAAAATCGAGTCGAAAGTCAAAGACAAAGTCAAAGTCAAAGTCAGAATCGAAGGTCAATGGCAAATAAAAATCAAAAGTCAATTTCAAAGTCAGAGTGAAAATTAAAGTCAAAATTAAAATTGAATTAAAAGTCAAAGATATAGTCGAATTCAAAGTCAAAATCGAAGGTCAAATTCAAAGACAGAGTGAAAATCAAAATTAAAGTTAAAATAAAGATTAAAGTTAGAATCGCATTCAAAGTCAAAATCTAAGGTCAAATTCAAAGTCGGAGTGAAAATTAAAGTCAAAATTAAAATTCAATTAAAACTCAAAGGCAAAGTCATATTCAAAGTCAAAAATCGAAGTCAAAGGCAAAATCAGAGTGAAAATCAAAATCGATCCGAAAGTCAAAGACAAAATCAAAATTAAAAATCAGTGAAAAGTCAGGGAAATTAAAAATTTTTTCACAGTCAAAATCGAAAGTCAAATTCAAAGTCAAAGTGAAAATTAAAGCCAAAATTAAAATTGAATTCAAAGTCAAAGACGAAATCGAATTCAAAGGCAAAATCGAAGGTCAAATTGAAAGACAGAGTGAAAATAAAAGTTAATGTTAAAATCGAATCGAAAGTCAAAGACAAAGTCAAAGTCAAAGTCAGAATCGAAGGTCAATGGCAAATAAAAATCAAAAGTCAATTTCAAAGTCAGAGTTAAAATTAAAGTCAAAATTAAAATTGAATTCAAAGTCAAAGACGAAATCGAATTCAAAGGCAAAATCGAAGGTCAAATTCAAAGACAGAGTGAAAATCAAAATTAAAGTTAAAATAAAGATTAAAGTTAGAATCGCATTCAAAGTCAAAATCTAAGGTCAAATTCAAAGTCGGAGTGAAAATTAAAGTCAAAATTAAAATTGAATTAAAACTCAAAGACAAAGTCATATTCAAAGTCAAAAATCGAAGTCAAAGGCAAAATCAGAGTGAAAATCAAAATTAAAGTTAAAATCGCATTCAAAGTCAAAATCTAAGGTCAAATTCAAAGGCGGAGTAAAAATTAAAGTCAAAATTAAAATTGAATTAAAACTCAAAGACAAAGTCATATTCAAAGTCATATTCAAAGTCAAAAATTGAAGTCAAAGGCAAAATCAGAGTGAAAATCAAAATCGATCCGAAAGTCAAAGACAAAATCAAAATTAAAAATCAGTGAAAAGTCAGGGAAATTAAAAATTTTCTCTATTTCTGACACAATAATTTCCTTTTTGGATAACTTAATTTCTGAACAACTATTATAAAGTTACTATTTAAAAAATAATTTAATGAATAATTTATTAATTTTACTTGACAATTTTCAAAATAATTTAATTTTAGAAAAATTAAATTTTCAATGAATTTAGTCAATTAATAGAACTTAGATTTTTGAAATATTCTAATAATCCAAATTCTTCTATAATTAGTTTTATTTAATTTTTTAATATATTTTTAATTAGGCAATTATTAAAAAAAAACATGGATTTATTGAAGTATTTTAGTTAAAAACACTAAAAAAAAGTTGAATTCTAGAGAAATTACAAATCTTATCAGAAATTCAATTATTTTCAAAAGTAATAAAATTTTTTGCAAATATTCAATTATTTTTAATACACTTTTTAATAAATTCTTTGAAAAATGAAATAATCCTTCAAAATTTTATTAAAATTCTTTTTTCAATTATTTTTAAAAATTTTGATTTAATTTCTTTATTTCAACTTAATCACTATTTTCAGTACAATTTTAATTAAATTTCTTGAAAGAATTCAATTATCTTAAAAAATTTTTTGAAAATCCATTATTTTTAATTTCTATTAATTTAATACAAAACTTCCCAAAAGAATTCAATTATTTAAAAAAATTTTTTATGAAATTTTTTGCAAACATTCAATTATTTTCATAAATAATAAAATTCCCACAGGAATTTCAATTCTTTACAACACAATTTTCATGAAAATTTGTCGAAAAAAATCTATTATTTAAAAAGATTTTTATCAAATTCTTCGCAAGAGTTAAATTATTTTTATAAATTATAAAATTCTTTTTAGATATTCAATTATTTTTATAAATTATAAAATTTTTCTCAGAAATTCAATTATTATTTTTATAACTAATAAAATCAATAGCAGGATTTCAATTATTTTTAATCAAATTTTAAATGAATTCCTCGAAAAATTCAATTATTCATAAAACTCTTATTAAAATCTTTTCAATGAATTCAATTATTTAATCAAATTTTCATGTTATTCTTCGCAAGAATTCAATTATTTTTTTAAGATTTTAACAAAAATTCGTTGCAAAAATTCAATTATTTATATAAATAATAAAACTCATCGCAGGATTTCAATTACATTTTACAAAATTTTAAATGATTTCTTGGAAAAATGAAATTTAAAAATTTTATTAATATTCTTCAAAATAATTCAATAATTTCAATAAACTTTTGATATAATTTGTTTATTAGAATTTAATCACTATTTTTTCAATACATTTCAAATTAAATTTCTTGAAAGAATTCAATTATTTAAAAAAATTTTATCAAAATTTCACTTATTTTTAAAAATACTTAAATTCTTCTCCAAAAATCAACTATAGTTTCAAAAAGTGTTTAAATTCGTCGAAAATATTTAATTTTTTAAAAATTTGTTAAAATTATTTCATGTTTTTATTTTCTAAATATTTCATTGAAGAATTTTTGAATATTAAAAAGTTTGTAAAATTGAATTGTAAATAAATGGATTTGAAAATTCTCTAAAAACTTTTTCAAAAATCATTAAAAGTAATTGATAATTGAATAATTGAATTTCCAATGAAAAAAATTAATTACTTTTAAAAATAATTGAATTCTTATGATGAATATTCTGAGCGCTCAATATTCTTATTGATGAAAATAATTGAATTTTGTAACGAACATTAATTCCGTTTTTTTAAATAATTGAAATCCTGTGAAGATAATTTTATTATTTACTAAAATAATTGAATTCTTGCAAAGAATTTTATTACATTTTTTTTATTTTTTGAAATAATTGAATTCTTTTGAGAAATTTTATTAAAATTGTAGATTTTGAAAATATTTGAATTTCAGCGAAGAATTTTATTATTTTTGAAATGTAATTGAATTCTTGCAAAAAAAAAAAATTTAAAAATAATTACATTTTTTTGAGAAATTTATTTCAAAATTCCGTTAAAAATATTCCTATGAAAAATTTTATTATTTATGAAAAAAATTGAATTTTTACAATGAATTTTATTACATTTTTTTAAAAATAATTTGATGTGAAAATATAAAAATAATTATAAAAATAATTGAATTCTGGCGAAGGATTTTATAAAAAATTTTGTAATTATAATTTAATTTATTATTTTTTTTTTTTGAAAAATTTTATTGAAATTTAAATTATTATAATTTATTGAATATCAATAGATTTAAATTTGAATTTTTTTTTAAATTCCTATGGAAAAATAATATGGATTAAATATTTATTTTAAAAAGAAGTTATTTATTGTTTAATTATTTAAAAAGTTATTTATGTTTTCGAATAATTTTGCAATTGGAGAAATTCGTAAATAATGTAATAGAAATTTTTTTTTTTTTGAGTTTCTAATAAAATTTTTAGAGTGAATCTGAATATTCTCTAGGGTCAGGGAGAATGGCAAAATTTTGTTCGGAAATCAGGGAAAAAGAAAATTAATTTTTTTTTTTACTTTTTTTTTTTTTTTTTTTTTTTTTTTTTTTTTACTTTTGAAAGTCAGTGTCAAAGTCTCTCGAACCCTTGAGAAAATTGCAACAGGAGAAATTAGGAAGATAAATTAAATAAAATTCTGAACACAACAATCCAACGACAATAATTGACATATTATCCGGTTAATTTTATTCAACAGTGCGTGTAATGAAAAAAAGTCGTGAAAACCCGTTCCTTGACTTATCGATAAATCAGTTTAATTACAATGTGCGACTTAAACAATAACTTGCCAAGGATCGAGTAAACATGTTTATGTCACATTAATAATTACAGGTTTGTAAATGAATAGACTTAATGTTTGGAGGAATAAAAATGCAAATTCGAGTCCAATGTCAAGTATCAATTGTCTTCGGCATATATTATGTTGCAAGATTTTCTTTTTTTCTCTCGCACTCGTTTTCTCATTGACTCTGCGCTTGATTGACACAGTGATTTTGAAAATAGAGATTAGAGTCAGCGAGGAGACAAAATTAGAGGCATGACAAATAAAACATTTCTAATTCTGACAGCTGATGTGATGGATGACGGATTATAAACTACCGTTGAGAGAGAAAGGCATAAGTCATCGAATACAAGAAAACAGTCGGAGCGAGACTATTACAATATTTTCAACGTGGGCGAGAGTTCAATTTTCCTAATTTAAAAAATTAACTGCATTTTTTTCAAAAAAAAAAAAAAAAAATTAATTTCCTTCTGTCGAGTTGCGGAATTTAAAGTTGTTGATAGTTAATATAAAATGGAATTGAATTTACTATTTTTAGAGGAAATTAAGCCTGAGTTATATTTTACTAATTTTTATTTTTTACCAAAATTTATATTTTGAATGATTTAGAAAAACTGGAATTAAGAAAAAAAAAAGTAAAAAATCTTTAGAATGAACTGTAAACGTTACTTAATTCGAAATTTTTTTTAAAAATTTAAATCCCCTTTTTAAATTAATTAAAAAATTTTAGTTTAAATTATAATTTCCCTAAAATAAGGAAAATAAAACGAAAACATTCGGACAGTGAATAAAAATATTTATTTACTCCAAGGTTTCGATATATAAAATTATTTCCTCTTCAGGGAGTCTATCCAAAAAATATATTACAAAATTAAAATATAATAAAAAATAATTTCACAGTAAATAAAATAAAAATTGATGCGAATAATTATCTTACAAAAAATTAATAATTAAAATAGATGAAGACTTAAATTTTATACCCTGACGATGGTGTCAGAAAATTATTTAAAGATTATTTTACTAATTAATTTCCCTTTTTTTACGTAAAATTACTGAAATATCTGAAATTATAATTATTTTTATAAAATTTGCAAATAGCTTTATAAATTATTATTTGTCTGCAATTTTTATTTTTTTGACATTAATTCTAGTTTTTCGTTATCTTTTTGTTTCAGGCGAGTTAAACAACATGTTTCCTGTCAAGTTTATTTCGTAAGTAAATATACATTGAACTATATATATATAATTATGTTATTTATAAGTAAAATATTATTATCAAAGGAATAGTTTAAAAATTCAAATTCGTTTTTTTAACGAAAAATATCAGCTATGCAATATTTTTTTAAAGTTTCTTTTTTTACTATTTTCTTACTCATTTATTTACTAGTAATAAATTATTTTTTACTAACTATACCGAAGCAAAAACTCAGTCAGGATTTTACTATAAATTATTAATTTTCTAATTCAGATTTAGAAATAAGTAGAAAAAGTTTTACTAAAAACTTTTGTCTGAGTGAAAACTAAAAACTATAATTTCAAAGTCGATTTCTATAATCTCGAACAAAAGCAAAAAAACACTTAATCTAATTTAAGGGATCTTTCCTCCGTTTCAAAGATTATTTAAAGATACAAGATATTTGAAAAGTCATTAGAACTCGTTTTTCGAAACAAAGAAGGTGGGAAATTTTGAAGATATAGATTTAAAAAAACGAAGAAGAATAGGGGTGTGGCACCCAAGGGAAAATATAAGGTTGCAAAAAAAAAGGGGCGAGAGGACATTAGGGAAAATGACTGGCGTTACCGCTCCCATTAACGACTTCAGTGGGTCTCTCCCTTTCGAATAAATTTTTTTTTTTCACCACATTTACGTCCCCGCCACTAATTATTATTGTACTCTGCGGTAGGATTATTCACGCCTCAAGGTGAGGTTCTTTTTTTACTGTCGATAATAATATTCTAAATTTGGGAAGCCGCTCGTGAGTTAAACGTTCATTCACCTCTCAGATTAAAATCCTCTAAAAATAACAATCTCATTACCAAAACAAAGTCTCGAGAGTTTAAAAAAAACACAAATAAAAGTGGATACAGTAAAATTTCGTCTCGTAGGTCAGAAAATGATTTTTTTTTTATCAATTATCAAACAAGAAAAAAGAAATACTATTTTCTTATTTTTTATTGTAAAAAAATAGTTTCTATTTCACAAAGTTCTTATTGTCTGAAGAAAGAGAGCATCTTTTCTCGAACCGAAATTTAGAAATTCCTAAAGGAAATTTTTTCCCCGTCAGATTGAAATTCATATCTCAAGAATGTAATATCTGTTATGAGCTGTTTACTGCGTTCTCTACATTCTTTGCATTTTGACCCTCCCCCCCTCTCCTGCTACTATATCTAATTGCATCATACCATGTTAAAGTAATTGGAAAACAATTCCACGAATTTGTGAATTGTGAAACTAAATAATGTTCATTATTTGAAATCGTAATCATTGGGAATGAAAACAATATACATTATTAAAAGATTACGTCCGTACTGAGAAAATTGTTTAGTTCGAGCAATCAAAATTTGGTCGGTATTTTAGCAAACGGATTTTTTGGTCTCAAGACAATATATTGTCTCAACATTGACGGGTAATATTGACACAATCTTGTTATCAGATTTTGTACTATTTGGATTGTTATGTTAACTCGAAAGTTAACTATAGAAATAAAATTGCCTAGAATTGATACCATTTGATAGCAAATTTGAATAATTTTATAAGCAAATTGCTCTGGAAAAGACAAATAAAAAATTCATTTGAAGCAAAAATTCTTTTTTGTCCTAGCTGCACGAAAAGTATGTCATTTCGGGCACTTAAAGTGGGCGCAAAGTAACTGATTCTCGCCCGGGGCCGGGAAAGCGGGCGCAAAAGTTCTTTTACGCCCGCTGACGTCACACAAGCGGGCGCAAAAGTACTTTTGCGCCCGCTTCATCTAGTCCGAGCGGGCGCAAAAGTACTTTTACGCCCGCTTGCTGTACTTTAGCGCCCACTTCGCTCGTGCCCTCAATGCCATACTTTTCATGCAGTTAGGACAAAAAATTATGTTCGCAACATGGGCGCAAAGGTGATTACGACTTTGGCGAGATTTCGGGACCTCGGGGACACTTTCGCACCCTCGGCTTCGCCTCGGGCGCGAAAATGTCCCCTCGGTCCCTTCATCTCGCCATCGCCGCAATCACCTATTTTGCGCCCTTGATACGATAATAACTATTTACAGGAAAATATGAAAGTTTACAGAAAATGAGTAAAATTGATGAATTTTAAAAAATTTCTAAAAATTACAATTACAATCCTTTCTGAATTCAATTATTTTCTACAATTTTCAAATATAATCTTCATCTCTAAATCAATTATTTTAACTAATTTTCCGAAAGTTCTTTTAGAATATTCAACTATTTAAATTTTAAATACAAGAATACTCAATTTTTTATAATAATTGCAGGCTTTGTACTCGATAATAATTAATTTCAAAAAAAGTCGCAAAAAGTAGCCTAAAGACAGAAAAAAAAGTAGTAAAAAAGTAGCTACCGAAAAATGAAACTTGACTCAATTTATTTTACAATTTCTTTATTTTACAATTTTTTTTTTACAATTTTTGAACTACATTCAAAAATAGAATAATTTTTTCAAACAATTATATTTAAATACCTATTTATTTTGTCTACGGGAATTTAAATATTTCAAATGATTTCAATGTAAAGCATTTTTGAAAATTAAGTATTTAAAAAAAAAAAAAAAAAAAAAAAACTATTTAAAAAAAAAGTAATTCTTTCAAAATTCAATCACATTTTTTTTTCTTAAAATTTATAAATAAAATTATTCAAAACTTTAATCCTCTTATTTTATTCAATTCTAAATCAAATCTTATTAGAAAGTTCTACGAGAATTCAATTATTTAAATTTTAAATACAAAACTAAATTTATTGAATATTATGCGAATATTTCTTAAATTTCAATTCTTTTAAAGAACTTTATCAACATTTTTCAAAATAATTGAATTTTTACGAAGAATTGCATTACAATTTTTGGTAATAATTAAATGAGTTTTACTATATTTATGAAAATAATTGAACTTTAATAAAGTTTTTTAAAATAATTATATTCTTGAGAAGAATTTAAATAAAATCTTTTTAATGAAATAACTTTTTTAAAAAAATTTTATGAAAATTGTATTTTAAATAATTTCTTTGAAAATTGTATATTAATTATAAAAATAATTCAATTTTATCAAAACATTTTTATTAAAATGATATTGAAAACAATTCAATTATTATGAACAATTACTTAAAAATTTTTTTAAATAATCTAATTCTTCAAAGAATTTTGTTAAAATTTTTAAGAATAATTGCATTTTTTGCGCAATTCATTTAAAACTGTATTAAAAATAATTGAAATCCTGCGATGAATTTTATTATTTATGAAAAGAATTGAATAATAATTGTAAAGAATTTAATTAAAATTTTCAAAAATAATTGAATTCCTGGAAAGAATTTTATTATTTATGAAAATAATTGAATTATGCAAAAAAAATTTTTTAATTGTTTAAAAATAATTGAATTTTTAAGAATAAATTTATAACTTTTAAAAACAATAATTGAAATCCTACGATGAGTTTTAATATTTTTAAAAACAATTGAATTCTTTCAACGATTATTATTGAAATTTTAGAAAATAATTGAAATCCTGAGAAGATTTTTATTATTTATAAAAATAATTGAATTCTAGGTGAAGAATTTTATAAAAATCTATTTAAAATAATTGATTTTTTTCGAAAAATATTAGGAAATGAAAATTCTGTTTTAAATAATTGAATTCCTGTGAAAAATGTTTTATTTATAAAAATAATTAAATGTTTGTGTATTAAATGTTTGTTTTTTATAAACATTTTTTTTAAATTATTCAACTCTTTTGGAAAATTTTTTTTATTAAAATAGTAGATGTTAAAAAACATTGAATTATGGAAAAATTTGTTAAAATAAATTGAATCGTTTGAAAGAATATATATTAAAATTTTTTGAATTGTTTTTAATAGCTTTATTAAAAATTTTTTAAAATTATTTTTTTATTTCAACTGTTAATAAATTTAAAGTAGTGTAAATTCTCAAACATAGAAAAAAGTATCCAAATAGTAGTAAATCGTAAAAAAAAGTAGTAAAATTTTGTTTCAATATTTGGATAAAAAGTGAAAAAAGTCTCAATTTTTGAAAATAAGTAAGTATATCAGTTTTTTTAATTTTCCTGACAAAATTTTTTTTCCTGTCATTTCCCTGACTTTTCTGAGAAGAATTTTGTTTTCCTGGCATTTCCCTAACTTTACTGACTTTACTGACATGTGGTCACCCTGAGTCATTGCTTCTTTTCTTTTTTTGAAAAATCCTTTTTTTTTTCTTGTAAAAATAATTTCATCGTTATGTAAATATTGCAAAATTCAACTTTATCTAGATGAAGAAAATCTTTTTAGAAAGTAAGAAAATAATTTACAAGCGACAAATAGAAAAGAAACGAATTGCCACAGGCGAGTGGAAAATAACACTATAATTTATAAAATCTACTCTTGAAAAAAAAAATGAGAAAATCATTTCCGATAACTAGATAATGAATAAAGATATTTTCCCCAACAAACAGAAAAGTAATTAATAATTTCATTTTTTTGTAATATACAAGTTGCGTACTGCCTCGAAGAATATTATTTTCAATCTCAATTTTATGCTACACCATAAAATTGTAATTTATTTTTATAACAGACGCTTTCAAAAAGATGAAATTCTAATTTTATTATACAGATAAGATTAGATCTCAATATCTCAATGGCGACACGTTTACACGGTTGTTAATAAAATTTCCAATAAATTGAAACAAATTAGGTGCGAGGAAGATGGGGAAATTTCCCCTCGCGGATTTTTTTTTATTAGATATCAATTTTAATGAATTTGCAAAAACTCGACATGAGAGGAACTTGTTTCAACTGCTGTGAAATGCTGGGTAATTATGACGTAGTGACAAGTTTTATAATGAAAATGAAAACGAAAACGAAGACATCATCCTACATACACTCTATAAATCTGATCACCTTGTACATGCTCTCAGCACGCGTTAATGTCCTCTCTCGACAGTAATAACATCGTTTCTATAGGCACACTGTAGCAATGGACCACCTACGCCATTCATTTATACATTTTATACAGCTTTCCTCCCCGTGTGTAAATATATATCTAATGTGTAAGGAGCCACGTGGGCAGTTGTAAATTGTAACTCTTCTCCTTCATTCCAGGGAAATTCTGCGTCTACTTTTTTTTAGTTCTTTACAAATCGACTCTAGTAAACTGCCATGTTTTCAACTCTTTTCATATATATACCTGTTGCTTGTGAATGCAAATGTTTCTAATTTATTCCCGGTCTGCGATTGAGAATTATAATTTCCAAGTGATTTCACTTATCATCTAATATATCTTTACTGCTGTTTTGGATATGCGCGATAATTTGTTATAATTTCCTCTATCAAGATTCAATTAATGTTGAAAATCGTTGCTTTTCTGAAATTGATTCCTCGCAGGAAATTGATACCAAATTGCAGGAATTGATATCAAATTGGTAACAAATTGGTATCAAATTGGTATCAAATTGATATCAAATTGGTATCAAATTGGTATCAAATTAATATCTAAATTTTGAATCATAAAGTTTTCTTCATGATTCAAAATGGAGTTTTCTGAAATAAAAACGTAAAAACTAATCTACGAAAACCTTCTCTCTAAGTTTGAATCAGTTAAAAATCGTGGTTTTAATTGACAATCAGTGACTGACTTTTTGCTTCTGAATCAGTTAAAATTTAAAAATAACCGATTTTCAGTGAAAAAATAACTAATTTTCAGTCAATAATAACTGAAAAAAATAGTTAAACTTAAGTAATTGAATCAGTTAAAAAAAATTTACTGAAACTTCAGTTATTTTTAACTAATTGTCAGTAGAAATATTACTATTTGAATTAGCGACTAACTTTTTGCTTCTAAATCAGTGATTTTTAACTGATTCAAATTTAGAGAGTACTATTTACCATCTTTTTTACAATTTGCTACTATTTGGATACTTTTTTAGATTTATGACACTAAAAGCTACTTTTTTCATTATTTTTAGTTTTAGAGGAAACTTGCATCGCCCTACTTTCAATTCGCCAATAAATGAAATAAAAAAAAAAAAATATTCTAAAAGTTGTAATAAAATTCTTTAAAACGATTCAATTATTCTCAAAAACTTTTCAAAAATCAATGATTTTCAATATCTATACAACTTTAATAAAATTAAACAAAAGATTTTATCAAAAATTTGAATATTTTAGCAAATATTCAATTTTCTTATAAGTAATAAAATTTTCACAAGAATTGAATTATTTAAAAGATTTCATAAAAATTTTCGAGAAAAATGAATTTAAAAACTTTTTATAAAATTCTACAGCAAGCATTCAATTATTTTCACAAGCAATAAAATTTTTCACAAGAATTTAATTATTAAAAAGAAATAAAATAAAATCCTTCGCAAGAATTCAATTATTTTCATAAATAATAAAATTCTTCTCGAAAATTCAATTATTTTTCAAAAAATTAATAAATTCTTGAATTTTTGCTTTAATTATTCACAATTGTTCAATTATTTTTCCTAAATAATAAACTTTTTCACGAGAATTCAATTATTTAAAAAAAAAATTGAATACAATTCTTCGCAAAAAATCAATTATTTTCCCAACTAATTAAAATTTTCAGGAGATTTCAATTATTTAAAAAGAATTGAATAAAATTCTTTGCAAGGATTCAATTATTTTCATAAATAATAAAATTCCACTGAGAAATTCAATTATTTCCTTCAAAATTGATAAATTTTTAAATTCTTCTTTTAATTGTTTACAATTGTTCAATTCTTATCCCAAATAATACAATTTTTCGCAAAAATTCAATTATTTTCATAAATAATAAAATTCTTCTCAGAAATTCAATTATTTTTCAAAAAATCGACAAATTCTTGAATTCTTGCTTTAATTCTTCACAACTATTCAATTATTTTCCTAAATAATAAAGTTTTTCACGAGAATTCAATTATTTAAAAAAAAATTGAATACAATTCTTCGCAAAAAATCATTTATTTTCCCAAATAATTAAAGTTTCCAGGAAATTTCAATTATTTAAAAAGAATTGAATAAAACTCTTTGCGAAGATTCAATTATTTAAAAAAAAAAAAATTCTACTGAGAAATTCAATTATTTTTTCAAAAATTGATAAATTCTTGAATTCTTTTTTTAATTTTTCACAATTGTTCAATTATTTTTCACAAATAATAAAATTCCTTGCGAGGATTCAATTATTTTCATAAATATGTAATGAAATTCCACTAAGAAATTCAATTATTTTCTTCAAAATTGATAAATTCTTAAATTCTTCTTTTAATTTTTTACAATTTTTCAATTCTTTTTCCAAATAATAAAATTTTCCACGAGAATTCAATTACTTAAAAATAATTGAATAAAATTCTTCTCAAGAAATCAATTATTTTCTTAAATAATAACATTTTTTCCAAGAATTCAATTATTTAAAAAGAATTGAATAAAATTCTTCGCAATAATTCAATTATTATTTTCATAAATAAGAAAACTCTTCTCAGAAATTCAATTATTTTTCAAAAATTTGGTAAATTCTTCACAATTATTCAATTATTTTTCTAAATAATAAAATTTTTCACGAGAATTCAATTATTTAAAAAAAAATTCAATAAAATTCTTAGCAAAAAAAAATTATTTTTCCAAATAATTGAAATTTTCAGGAGAATTCAATTACTTGAAAATAATTGAATAAAATTCTTTGCAAGGATTCAATTATTTTCTTAAAAATTGATATATTCTTGAATTTTTCTTTTAATTCTTTACAATTATTTAATTATTTTTCTAAATAATAAAATTTTTTACAAAAATTCAATTCCTTAAAAAAAATTGAATAAAATTCTTCGCAAGAAATCAATTATTTTCCCAAATAATAAAATTTTTCACGAAAATTCAATTATTTACATGGAATTAAATAAAATTCTTCGCAAAAAATCAAATATTTTCTCAAATAATAACATTTTTTACCAGAATTCAATTATGTAAAAAGAATTGAATAAAATTCTTCGCAAGGTTTCAATTATTTTCATAAATAATAAAATTCTACTCAGAAATTCAATTATTTTTTTAAAAATTAATAAATTCTTGAATTCTTCTTTTAATTCTTTACAATTATTCAATTATTTTTTCAAATAATAACATTTTTTAAGAGAATTCAATTATTAAAAAAAAACTAAATAAAATTCTTTGCAAGAATTCAATTATTTTCATAAATATTAAAATTCTTCTCAGAAATTGAATTATTTTCAAAAAATTTGATAAATTCTTTATAAGATAAGATTTATGTTTTAAATTGATTTGAAAACGAATTTTAGTTGAAATTTTAGATAATAATTGAATATTAAAAGCGTTATAAGTACGATTTTTTAAAGAAATAACTAAATTTTTAAAGATTATTAAATTTGAAATCGTTGAAAATTTTAATTGTTGTAAAACTGTAATAACATTTAGATTTTTACTTTGAAAAGTTATTTATTTATTTTCTTAATTCCTGTGCAAAATTTAAATTAAATTTTATTTATTTACTTTTACAAAATATAAAAAATACAAAAAAAAAAAAAATATTTTTGATTGAAATCACGAAACAGTCAGGGAAATACTGAATTAAATTTTTGTAAATCGACTAAAAGAATTTTTATTTATTCGTTAAAATTAATTTTCGATAATTACTTTTTTCACTACTTTTTTAAGTATTAAAGCTATACTTTCTACTTTTTTAAAATTAATTATTGAACGTGAAGCCTGTAAAAATTAAATTTGGTTCGGATTTGGAAATATTTAAGCAAATGTCGATAGTAATTTCGACATTTGCTTAAAAAAAAATAAAAAAAAAATAGGAAAAAAAAATAAAAATAAAAAACAAAAATAGGAAAAAAATAATAAAATAAAAATAAAAAAAATGAAATAATAAATAAATAATAAATAATAATAATAAATAATAATGATAAAATAATAATAATAAAATAGGAAAATAGTGAATGTAAACTCAATATTTTCTTGATAATAATTTTTGATAATGACTAATTGACCGATTTTTAAATTCGTGCCAAATGTAACGTTTGCCTTAATGTGTGTGGTCGCTTTTACTACTAATTATTTTTAATTTATATTTCATACTAAAAGCAAAGAGATTCTATCAATTTTGACTTTTTTTTAAAAAAAAGAAGTTTCAGAAAGTTCTCAATGAGCTATAAAAAAAGTTAATTGCTTCTTGTCCTAGTAACTTATATATCCCAATACATTTAGAAGAAAGTTTATTTTTGTACGAGAACGAGATACCCCATTAATTTGGACGGGAGTTTAAAATAAAGGGCATATAAGTGGTTTGAATTCATCGCGCGAGGCTAAAAGAGGGTTTTTGCATTAGATAGGGTCTTGATAATAAATTTGTGGACCTTCTATTTTCTACGAAGCTTCTAAGTTCTAATATCATGACCAACCGAATGCTCGAAGCGATTTATATTTATAACCCCTTTTTGCCGTTGCCTATCGACGATTCGATCGTCAATTAACTTCGTGAGCTCTCCATTAAGGCCGGCAAACTTTAACTAAGACTCAATCTATGTAATGGAAAGTTACTTCGTCTTCTGTTTGTTAACTTGGCTACTGTTAACTTGCTGTGTGACAAATTATTTTAGAAAGTCCATATTCCCAAGTATCTTCAAGGTAGAAGAGAAGCCGATCGTCTCATTATCGATACTTGAAAAATTCAATTAATTTTTACAACGTATTTTTCATTTATTTTCCCTTAAAAGACAAATTTCGAGAGAAATTTTCTCAGAGGAAAATTTATTTTTGTTATAAAATAATTATTGAGTTGTTGAGAAAGTGTATGCATAATGAGGATAAAAAGTATATTTATCTATTACATGGAAAACTCTCTTCTTCCAACGTTGATGAAAGTAAAAAGTTATCTATGTTTCCCCTAAACTAAAATATTAGTTTAGGTACTAAATAAATTTATGGGAAATTTCAAAATTCGTTTCAAACTTGGAGTGTGTAAATGAAGCAAGGGTAAATGTTATTTTTAGAAAGAGCTCGTCTTTACTTTCCAAAAATGAAAAAAAAAAATTTTTCTCTTCCAAAAATTAGAATCGAAATTCAATTATTTTCAAAAGTAAATTTAAGTAATAAAATTCTTCGTAGAAAATTAGAAATTCAATTATGTTCGAAAAATTTTTTTAAATTCTCGTCAAAATTTCAATTATAGAAATAATTAAATATTCTTCTCTGAAATTCAATTATTTCCAAAAATTTTTAAAAAGTCCTTTGACAAAATTGAAAATTTCAATTATTTTCAAAATTTTTACTCCATTAAATATGATTTTCAATATTTATTAATTTGATAAATGTTTTCGAGAAAAAATTCAATTCTTTAAAAAAGAAATTTAATATTTTAATTAAAAAAGTAGAGAAAAAGAAACTTTTATAGAAAAGTAATTCTATTAATAAGAAACAAATTTTTTGTTATTATTTGGACCTAAGGCCACAATTAACAAAAATTCAGGAATTTGAAAAAATTCCGAAAAAAACTTAATAAAATTCTACGCAAAGAATTTAATTATTTTCATAAAATAATAAAATTCTTCGTATAAATTCAATTATTGTTTAAAATTTTTTATCAATTCTCGTCATAATTTCAATTATTCTATTTGGAAATAATTAAATTTTTCTCTGAAATTCAATTTTTTTTTAAATTTCCCTCCATTAATTGATTTTTAATATTTATTATTTTAATCAATTTTTTTCCAGAATAATTAAATTATTTAAAAAAAAATTGATAAAATTCCACACAAATCTTTAATTATTTTCAAAAAAAAATAATACAAATTTCCCAGGAATTCAATTATTTCCAAATTTTTTGATAAATTTCTTCGCAATAATTCAATTATTTTCATAAATATTAAAATTTTGACAAAGATTCAATATTGCGGGAATTCAATTATTATCTAAAATCTTAACTGAAATTAATTTTTAAATCAATTTTTATTAGAAAATTCTACGAGAATTCAATTATTTCAATATAAAAATAAATAATTTATTGAATAAACGAATGTATTTCAAAATTAAATTATCATAAAGAATTTTATCAACATAATAGAATTTTTTCGACGAATTTTAATAAAATATTCAGGAATAATTACATTTTTCAACGAAAGCCATTAAAATTGTATTAAAAATGATTGAAATTCTGTTAATTTGTTTTATTATTCCCGGAAAATAATTGAATTCTTGCAAAGAATTTTATTCAATTGAATTCTTTTTAAATAATTGAATTCTCGGGAAAAATTTTATTATTTGGAAAAATAATTTATTTTTTTCGAAGAATTTTATTGAATTTTTTTTAAGTAATTGAATTCTTGTGAAAAATTTTATTATTTTGAAAAATAATTGAACAATTGTGAGGAATTAAAAAAAATTCAAGAATTTATCAATTTTTTCAAAAATAATTGCATTTTTCAGAAGAATTTTATTATTTATGAAAATAATTGAATTCTTGCGAAGGATTTTATTCAATTCTTTTTAAATAATTGAATTCTCGTGAAAAATGTTATTGCTTGTGAAAATAATTGAATTCTTGCGATAGAATTTTATAAAAAGTTTTTAAATTGATTTTTTTTTGGAAAATTTTTATGAAATATTTTAAATAATTCAATTCTTGTGAAAAATAAAAAAAAAATAATTGAATGATTGTAAAGAATTAAAAAAAGAATTTATCAATTAAAAAAAAAATAATTGAATTTCCCAGTAGAATTTTCTTATTTATGAAAATAATTAAGAATTTTATAAAAAGTTTTTAAATTGATTTTTTTTTGAAAATTTTTTATGAAATATTTTAAATAATTCAATTCTTGTGAAAAATAAATAAATAAATAATTGAATAATTGTCAAGAATTAAAAGAAGAATTTATCAATATTAAAAAAAATAATTGAATTTCTTTGTAGAATTTTATTATTTATGAAAATAATTGAATTATTGCGAAGAATTTTTTTTTAAATTTCAAAAAATTAATTTTTGTGGAAAAAATTTATTTAAATTTTATTTTTAATTTTTTAAAAATTGAATTCCTGTGGAATTTTCATTATTTTAGAAAATAGTTGAATATTCGTGTAGAACTTTGTCAAAACTATTGAATTATGTAAGAAAAAAATTTGAAAATAATTGAAATCGTGCAATAAATTTTATTAAAATTTTTAAAAATAATTGAATTCTTGTCATGAATATTGTTATTTATGAAAATAATTTACATCCTCCGAATGATTTTATTATTTATGAAACTAATTAAATCCCTGAAAAGAATTTTAAAATATATGAAAATAATTGAATTACTGCGAAGAATTTAATGACAAATTTTAAAATATTTGATTTTTTCGAAAAAATTTATGCAAATTCTATTTTAAATAATTGAACTCTTGGGAAATTTTCATTTTTTTTAAAAAATAATTGTTCCTCAATTATTCTTAAAAATGTTGTTATAATTCGTCCAAAGAATTTAATTATTTAAAAATTTGTCTATAAAATTCTTTATGAGAATTGAATTTTAAGAAAAATTTAATTATTCAATAAATTATTTATTTGCATTTTATTTGTATTTAAATAATTGAATTCTAGTAGAATTTTCTAATAATTTATTTAAAAATGAATTTCACTAATATTTGAGATAATAATTGAATATTTGAAGCAATCTAACGTGAATTTTAAAAAATAATTGAATTTTGAAGTTAAGCTTTTTTTTTTTTTTTTTTTATATTTAATTCAAGAATTTACGAATAATTAAAATTTTGTAAAATTAAATATATTGTAAACAAATGGATATGAAAATTGTCAAAGAATTTTTTCAAAAATTAAAAAAAAATTGATTAAAACTTTGAAAGAAAGAATTTTAGTTAAAAATTCTTGAAAATAATGGTTTATAATTAAAAATGATGAAAATAATTTTGAATTGTAATAAAAACTGAAAGAATTAGAATCGAAATTGAAAAAAAAAATAGAAACTAGATTAATTTTACAAAATTTGTAATAAATTAAAGGAAGTAAACATGGAAAATAAAGCAAGTGCATATATAGTAATACTGGCTATAATATATAAATTGGTAGACATAAATTATTTCATCGGAAGATTGGTATCGTTAGTGAAATCTTTTTTCTCCAAAGATCTTGGATTAGAATACCGACTTAATTTATAAGCTTATCAGATGCAGAGTGAAATACAACTTATTACATTTATATAGTGTTTTTTATATTGTCTTAAAGATTGTCTAAAACAGGTTGCTTTTGTGAGTCTCTCTTTGGAATCAGAAGCAATATCGCCACTGTATATCCAGAGAGTAACGGTAATAAATCGGGTTAACGTGCTACGGAGACTTTCATCGACGTTTGATCTAACCTTAGTTAAAATGGACTATACGCTAATGGGAAAAGGAAAACAACTTTTTTTTTCTCCTTCTTTACGGGAAAAAGCAAAAATATTTAAATTTACTACTTTGGGGCTATTATACGAAACGAGGAAATTTTTTCTTCTACCTCATTGTTGATTTTTTTTTAAACATTACATTTATGGCAAAACAATATTTTTTTGACATTATTTTGACTTTGGGGCCATTATACCAGACGAGGTAATTTTTTCTTCTACCCCATTGTTGATTTTTTTTTTTTTTTTTTTTTTTTTTTTTTTTTTTTTAACATTACATTTATGGCAAAACAATATTCTTTTTGACATAAAATCACCAATACCGAAAAATCTTTAAGAAGGAATGAAAAATTAAAATAAATGGTAGAATTCAAGGAATAAATACCCAAATAAAACCAAAAAAAAAAAAAAAAAAAAAAATGAAAATGAAAATGAAAATGAAAATGAAAAAAATTGAAAAAAATGAAAAACATTGAAAATTCTTGAAGCAAACGAATAGAAATATAATTCGTAGAGAAAGAAAAATGAATTGAAGAAATATAAATTTCTCGAAATGGATATAAATAATAAATGTATGTAATCGCAAACGCGGATCGATTCAGAAAGCCCTCGCAATGTTTGAAGGGAAGTTAATTTATGTCGGAAAGGGAAAAGTCTGTTCCATTTCTGAAGAGAACAGACACTTCACTATATGCACTTCAATGCAAATGCGTTTCACGTTACGAACTTCTGGAGTTTTTGCCATTGCTTTCCGGTCTTGTTTTTACTCCCGAGCAGTAGCGTTAAGCATACATAATTGAATTCGTGGCCATGACAAAATAAAACATAAGAAATAATTATTTTTCAATTCGAAGAGTGTAAAAAAACAAATTTTTATGCATGCACCAAACAAGCGGTAAACAGATTTTAAAAAAAAACTTTTCAAACATAAACGCACAGAAAATAAGGATAAAAATAAGACTCTCTAAAAAGTCAAGGACGATGGAAAAAAAAATTAACTGACGGTAATTTAAATAAAAAAAATACTTGAGTCACTTCCTTAGAGCCAAAAAGTGTATTTTTTAATGTTGAAAAAAATTTCTGTGATTTTTGCGCATTTGTCAGTTTTTATTATTTTTAAAGTAAATTTAGTAGAATTTGTGAAATTTACTATATTTTAAGAAAATTTCATTTTTTTTTTTTATTTTCATTTTTTTTTCATTTTTTTTTCATTTTCATTTTACTTTCATAAAAAATATAGTAAAATTTACTAATGATACCATATGAAAAGTAAAATTTACAATAATATGAACAAATAAAAAAAAATAAAAAAAAACATTTTAATTATCTTTATAAATAAATAGCAAAATTCTTCGACAAAATTTAATTATTTTCAGAAATTTTAATAAAATCCATTGCAAAATTTCAATTATTTTCAAAAGTAATAATATTCTTAGCAAAAATTAAATATTGTTCAATATCTACTATTTTCATAAAATTTATCAAAAAAATTTAATTATTTTAAAAAAAATTTAATAAAATTCAACAAAAACTTTTAATTATTTTCAAAAAATAATAAAAATTTCACAAGAATTTCATTAATAACAAATTCTTTTTATAAATTTCTTCGCAACCATTCAACTATTGTCATAAATAATAAAATTTTTACGAAGATTCAATTATTTTCGTAAATAATAAAATTCTTTTTAGGAATTCAATTATTTTCAATAAAATTTTAATCGAATCGAAAAAATTCTTAAAAATTTTATTAAAATTCGTTCAAAGAATTTAATTATTTAAAAATTTGTTGATAAAATTTTTAATGGGAATTGAATTCCAAGAAACATTCAATTATTCAATAAATTATTTATTTTTCTATTTAAATAATTGAATTCTGGTAGAATTTTCTCGTAAACATTGATTTAAAAATAGACTTCAGTTAAAATCTTAGATTATAATAATTAAATTCTTTCCAAAAATTTCATTAAAATTTTAAAAATAATTGAATTTTATTGAGACATTTTTTTGAAATTGTCTTAAAAATAATTGAATTTCTACCAAAAAAATTTTTATCAAACCTTTTTAAAATGTTTGAATTTCTGCTGAAATTCTGAAATTTTTGTAAATAATTGAATTCTTGCGAAGACTTTTATTAAGACTTTTGAAAATAATTGAATCTCTGCAAAGATTTTTATTATTTTACGCAAATATTTAAATTCTTGAGAAAAATTTTATTTCTGAATGTAATTGAAGATCTGCTAAGAATTTTGTTATTTTTAATTTATGTCAAGAATTTTATTAAAATTTTTAAAAATAATTTGAATTACTGTCAATTTTTTTTACAAGAATTTAATTATTTTTGAAAATTTTAATAAAATTCTTCGCAAGGATTCAATTATTTTCATGAATAATAACATTCAATTAAATTTCAATTATTTTATTTATTTTTAATACAATTTTAATTGAATTTTGTCGAAAAATGTAATTATTCTTAAAAATTTCATTAAAATTCGTTGATAGAATTGAATTATTTGAAACTTTGTTGATAACCATTTTTTATAGGAATTGAATTTTAAGAAACGTTCAATTCTTCAATAAATTATTTATTTGCATTTTTACATTTAAATTTGTATTTAAATAATTGAATTCTAGTAGAATTTTCTATTAAAAATTGATTTTCATTTCATAAAAATAAATTTCAGTTCAAATTTTAGATAATAATATTTGAATATTAAATGCAATAGAGCGTGAATTTTAAAAAATAATTGAATTTTGTTATTAATTTTTTTGAAAAAGTTTAATTGATTTTTTTGAATATTATTTTTAGTTTCTATTTTCTAATATTTATTTAATTAAAGAATTTACGAATAATTGAAATTTCGTAAAATTGAGTATTGTAAAGAAATGAATTTGAAAATTGTCAAAGAACTTTTTCGAAAATTTAAAAAAATAATCGAAATAATCTTAATTTTAAAATTACATTTGAAGTAAAAACCGAATTGTTTGTAAAAAGAGAAAAAATAATAATAACTAAAAAATAGAACATCGAAAGCAAAAAGTGCGTATAAAAAATAAGAGAAGTAGAATTTAAATAATAGAAATTGCAAAATTAACATAACTGCATGTCAAAAAAAAAAAGAAACTATAAAAAATTATAAATTGAAATAAAAAAAATTGAATCAGTTTCTTTTTTTCCATCATCTTCCGTCCTACTTGTTCTCTAAAACGAAACAATTCACTTTCGAAATGAAAAATAGGTGCGATAAAATTGTACACATATTTTTTTTAGAAAGCACACAATAAAATGCGTTTTGAAATAAAAATTTTTTTTTTATAAAATATTCTCTCTGATGACCTTGGAACACGGGCCGATTTTATATATACCGGGGATGCGATTGGTTGAATAAGTAAAATATGAGCAATTAAATTTTTTTCTCATGCATAACCACAACTAAATCCGAAAGCATTCATTATAAATGATAATAATAATAATATTTAAACGTGTATTTTGTTCGGTGTCATGCAAAACTTTTGAATGAAACGTTTTCGTCTAAAGGAATGATAATGTTCCTCGGTATGCATATATAGTGCAGTAATTTGCACCCATGAGTCATTATGCCGCAATATTTTATAGCGAAAAGGAGCGAATTATCTTTATTTTTTTTCTTCTCTTATGGCAAAGAATAATTTAATATTATGTTATTTAATGGCAATTTCAACACGTTAACAACTAACCTACTGAACATTTATATTAATTATGACGTATATACTTCGAAAAAGTTTCAAAGTTGTCTGTAAATAATTTCATTTTTTTGTTTACTTATATTTACTGTTTATTCATTATTTATTTACTAGACGATTACTTTTTATTTCTTCAAATATTTACAATTTATTTAGTATTTATTTTTTTTTTTTTGCAACATTTACTTTAGAAATAGTAAAATTATCAATTTTACTAAAACTTACTTTAGAAATAGTAAAATTACCAATTACCAATTACCAATTGCCAATTACCAATTACCAATTACCAATTGTTTAAAAATACAAACCGTTTTCAAAATTTAAAAAAAAAATATATTTTAAAAATTCAAAAATAATTTAAAAATTGAATGGAATTGAAAAAATTTATAAAAACTTAAAGAAACTCGAAAATATTTTTTAATAGTTAGAATTAAATTGGAATTGAATGAAATTCAATTGAAAAATAGATAAGAAATATGTTAATGAAAAAAAAATAATGAATTAAAAAAAACTAAATATTAAAAAAATGACAATATTTACAAAAATAATAAATATTTTTTGTTTAATTGGAACTAAAACTGAAAAATAAACTTTGAAAATAAAAAATTCGTTTTTGAAAATTAGAAAATATTTTTTAAAAATTAGAAAATGATTTTCAAAAACGAAAAAAATATTTTCATTAGAATATAATTTCGTTGAAAATAATACTTTAAAAATACAAAAAATTCAAAACTTTTTCTATTTCGCTTTTTTAATTTATAAAAAAATGAAAATATCCGATGATGTTTTGTCAATATCCATCAGATTTCCAGAGAATATTGCATGTCGCGCATTATATGAAACATGAATATGTAATTTTGTCAATTGGGAGAGGAATATGATATGCAGCTGTATTTTTTTTCATGATGACTGGTGCGGGTACGTTGATATGCAGGTGAATATTTAATTTTTTTTTTTTTTTTTTTTTTTTTTTTTGCGAATGATGACATTCAAAAACCACAAATGAAAACCACCGAGACTCTTCGTGCGAAAAACCACAGAGATATTCACAAGATATTACGTCGTGAGGCTTGTAAACATATCGCGTGCGTTTATCGATTGAAGAGTCTTTTCCGCGTTTCACCTCATGATGATGGTGATGATAATGATTATAATGATAATCAAAACTTCAGTCTTAGAATTATGCTGAGATGAAACTTTTAAAGTCAAAATCATTTTTCATTTCAGATTTTTAACAAATTTATAGTTTGTAAAAAAAATTTCGGAGGCAGTTTTAAAATAAAAATCAATTATTATTTTTTTACAATGTTATTTTATATTGTAATTTTTACTATTAATTTTACGGTAAAATTCAAACTGTCTATTGCCCTTTATGCCACTAGGCAAATTTTTTATTTTAAACCACTAAATATTTTCAAAGTTAATAATTAAAATTTCTTTTAATAATTTCTTTAAATGTTTAAATTTACTTTATTTTAATTTTACTAATTCCAAAGTAGTTTAAAAATTGCTTTAGAGATAATAAAATTTACCGATTTTACCAAAATTTATCATAGCAACAATGAAATTTACTGTTTATTGTTTTTTTTCCAAAAAAAGAATTAGAATTAACTTTAAAATGTGAATTAAAATACAATAAACAAAGGAATTTAAAAAGTAACAAATAGTATTTAAACCTTAAATATCTTAATTATTGATATATAATTGTTAGTAAATAGTTTTTAATTTCTAACCCAATTGATTAAAGAAGTAATTTAAAGAAACTAAATTAGAACATAAATTATTTATTTGACCGCATTTTACATAATAATATTATTGTTACCAGTATTGTAATTAAAGAATCTGTCAAATTTCTTGTTTTTCTCGTTTATTTCCCAATTTCGAGGTTTTAAGGTAATAAAATACTTTCACGTATTATAAAATATACATATTGGCCATTAAAAAAAAATTATTTTATTTATAATAATTAATAAGTTAATAATCAACTTTTTTAATAATAATAATAATAATAATAATAATAATAATAATAATAATAACTTTAATAATAAACTTTTTGTTAATAAACTCGAATAATTTTTTGTAAAATTAAAATTTCTCGAGAATCATTTCAACAATTTTTATTTTTACATATTTACTAAAAAAAAAAATAAAAATTATTGAATTATTATTATAATTTGTATTAGATAATTTATTGACATTTTTTTTCGTTTCAAAAAACAATATAAAAATTTTCTTAAAAGAAAACAGAAAGTAAAACATTAGAATCATAACTTCGAAGATATTTATGGACTTTTTTTAAAAAACACTTTTTCTCTCTAGTTGACAGTTTTGAGTGATAATTATAAAATAATTTTTTTTTTTTTTTTTAAATTCATTTCTTCACAGTTGGTTCACTTTTACAAAATAATAATTGTTGTTCTTGACAGAACATTAAATCCGCTCTATTTGCACTAAGGAAAATAATAATGTTTACAAGACTCGTCCTTGTTTCAAAGTCAGCAATAAAACGAGGAATCTTTATAAAAAAAAGTACCCAAGAAGTATTTGCGTACATTAAAATGCTGACACAGAAACTGAATTCTGAAAATTGTGTTGAAACAGTTCAAGTTACAGAAATGGAAATGATACACGACTGGATTCAACAATTTTTTTTTTTAAGAAAATTTGCAACATGCAAAAAGTTGTTTTTTTGAATACATAAATTTTTTATTTATTCTTATAATTTATTGATAAAAATTATAAAAATTATAAAAATAAATAAATAATTTTAATTAAATGACGTAAGAAGAAAGGTAAATAAATAAATGTAAAAAATAAAACGAATATTTAGTAACTTTTACTATGCTATCAAAGTAAAATCTACACTTTCTCGTATTTTTTTCAAATTTCTGTTAGGTTTTAATATTTTCAAAGTAAATTTTACTGTTTACTTGTAAGTAGATTTTAGAGGAAAAGGTAAATTTTTCTAGGTATTTACAAAGTAAATTTTAGTAGTTATGGTAAATTTTACTATTTCCAAGGTAAATTTTAGTAAAATTATTGGTAACTTTATTATTTTTCAAGGTAAATTTTAGTAAAATTAGTAATTCTACTATTTCGAAAGAAAATTTTAGGAAAATTGTCAATTTTACAATTTCCAGAGTAAATTATAGTAAAATTGGCAATTTTATTATTTTCAAATTAAAATATAGTTAAATTAGTAATTTTTAAATTATAGTAAAATTATTGGTAATTTTACTATTTTCAATGTAAACTTTAGTAAATTTAGTAATTTTACTATTTCGAAAGAAAATTTTAGTAAAATTGTCAATTTTACTATTTCCAGAGTAAATTATAGTAAAATTGACAATTTTGTTATTTCCAGAGTAAAATATAGTAAAATTAGTAATTTTCATATTTCCAAGGTAAATTATAGTAAAATTATTAGTAATTTTACTATTTTCAATGTAAACTTTAGTAAATTTAGTAATTTTGCTATTTCGAAAGAAAATTTTAGTAAAATTGGTAATTTTACTATTTCAAGAGTAAAATATAGTAAAATTGATAATTTTACTATTTCCAGGGTAAATTGTAGTAAAATTTTTGGTAAGTTTACTATTTTTATAGAAAACTTTAGTAAATTTAGTAATTTTACTATTTCGAAAGAAAATTTAAGTAAAATTGATAATTTTACTTGTTCCAGAGTAAAATATAGTAAAATTGGTAATTTTACTATTTCCAGAGTAAAATATAGTAAAATTGATAATTTTACTATTTCCAGGGTAAATTGTAGTAAAATTTTTGGTAAGTTTACTATTTTTATAGAAAACTTTAGTAAATTTAGTAATTTTACTATTTTCAATGTAAACTTTAGTAAATTTAGTAATTTTACTTGTTCCAGAGTAAAATATAGTAAAATTGGTAATTTTACTATTTCCAGAGTAAAATATAGTAAAATTGATAATTTTACTATTTCCAGGATAAATTTTAGTAAAATTTTTGGCAAGTTTACTGTTTGCATAGTTCCATATTTTCTATTCAATTCATAATTCTATTCCTTTCAATTACAATTCAATTCCAAATTTTGAAAATAGCTTAGAATTTTGAGATTTTTAAAAAATATTTTTTATTTTTGGAAAACGATTTTGTAATTTTTGGTTTGGTTTATTTTTCAATTTTTTTCTATTCCATATTTTTCATTCATTTCCTAATTCAATTCTTTTCAATTTCATTTCAAATTTTAGCTTTTAAAAATAGCTTTGAATTTTTAAATTCATTTTTTAATTTATTTTAAAAAATATTTTTTATTTTATGAAAAGGGTTTTTTAATTTTTAGTTTTGTTAATTTTTTTCAATTCCATATTTTTCATTTATTTCTTAATTCAGTTCGTTTCAATTCAATTTCAACTTTTAAAAGAAACCTTTGAATTTTTTTTTTTTAATTTAATTTGTCAATTTTCAAATAATATTTTTTAGTTTTTAAAAATAATTTTGCACGTTTAAAAATTATCCCAAATTTTAAAACTTGTTTTCTTTTACTAATTTCTAATAATAATTTTTTTCCCTAATTCTTGACAATGATTTTCGCATTTTTACTAAATATTTGTTATTTTTTGAAAATAATTTCGTAATGTTTAAATATTTTTTCCAACGTTTAAAAAAAATAGTTTCTGACTTTTAAAAATTATTTACCAATTTTCAAAAATTAGTTACTTCTTGAGAATGATTTTCCAATATTTAAAAATTATTTTTGATTAAATTTTCTACTTTGTAAAAAGTAATACCTATTATTATTGCGTACTGTTTAAATATTTTTTCCAACGTTTAAAAAATAGTTTCTAACTTTTAAAAATTATTTACCAATTTTCAAAAATTAGTTACTTCTTGAGAATGATTTTCCAATATTTAAAAATTATTTTTTTATTAAATTTGCTACTTTGTAAAAGGCAATATTATTATTTCGTACTGTTTAAAATATTTAAATATTTTTTCCCATGTTTAAAAAATAGTTTTTGACTTAAAAACTATTTACCAATTTTTAAAAATAAGTTACTTCTTGAGAATGATATTCCAATTTTTAAAAATGATTTTGTATTAAATTTGCTACTTTGTAAAAAGTAATATTATTATTTTGTAATGTTTAAATATTTTTTCTAATGCTTAAAAAATAGTTTCTGATTTTTAAAAATTATTTGCTAATTTTTAAAAATTAGTTACTTCTTGAGAATAATTTTCAAATTTTTAAGAAC
Organism: Leptopilina syphax; assembly: GCA_032872505.1. Taxonomy (NCBI): domain Eukaryota; kingdom Metazoa; phylum Arthropoda; class Insecta; order Hymenoptera; family Figitidae; genus Leptopilina; species Leptopilina syphax. Next base: position 5,320,770 of record CM065475.1, read on the forward strand.
ATTTTTTATTAAATTTGCTACTTTGTAAAAAGTAATGCTACTTTATAAAAAAGTAATATTTCAATAATTGTTAACAATTAACGATTGTTCGTAATTATATAGTAATTGTATAGTAAAGTTTACAAACATCACCTAATGGACTAAAGCAACAAAAAAAAAGAAAAAAAAAAGCAAAAAGTTTCGCAATAGATTTTTAATACCAGATCCATTAGTAAATGACACAATGAACCTAAATGATAAACTCCTTATATACACGCCCATCATTAATTTCCTTAGGCAAAATTCAAAAGGATAAATCTGTCGAAATTCCCATAATTCACAGACAGAACAGACAGAGAGCCATATGGTGAGTGGAAGATAAAGAAGCGAATAAAGAAAGACTCCCTCGAAGGGCAGGGAAGGAGGGAGGGAGGGAGGGATTCACCTATGTTACGTTTAGTACATTTAATAAAGTCGAAAGTAAACGGGAGGTGAATTTTCGGAGTGAGATGCATATAATAATGTTCGGAGCGTTACGGGCCGAGTTAACTGGGGTAACAGTTCCCAGGCATGCAATGGAACTATGGAAGGCTCCATGCTTCGTGAAACATTATATTAAACTAGCCAGGCAATGCGACGACCATGCATGACCTGAGGAGTGTAAGAGGGGCCTTAAGGTCTCCTGAGCTCTCCCACTGTTCTCACACGTGTACCCAACTGCTCACCGATTGCGATCGTAAACCACGCACACACTACGCTTCGTCACAAATATAATCAGTATACGAGAGTCTGTTTCACAAATGTTTGGCAAAGCCTTTCCCAGCGTATTATAGAGGACGAGAAAACTGATACTACTTGAAAATAGTCTATGCCAATTAGAGAAGAAAATCATTCGATATTATCCTATAATCAATCTAATAATAGAGACCTAGACTTCTCTAAAGGGTAAAGTGTACCAATTACTGCGCCCTTCCAGTCAAGACACCTTTTCGATACAGAAATAAACGGAAATATGACGAAATAAATTTGCAATTTACCAGGTTTGCAACAAACATTTAATTTGGTTTTTTCCGTTTTTCAAAAAAAAAAAATTTCATTTTTTCCTTGACACTAAAAAATATTCTGATTCACTCGAAAAATGATTATGGAGAACACAAAGTAACTTTTACTACTTTTATAGTAAAAAATTTTCGTTAAAGCAATTCTGGTAATTTTTACTACTTTTGGAGTAAATTTTGCTACGTTCGAAGTAAATATTGGTAAAAATTACTTGGAACGTAGCAAAATTTACTCCAAACGTATAGTAAAAATTATCAGAAATGCCTTACCGCAAATTTTTTACTATAAAAGTAGTAAAAGTTAGTTTATATTTTTCTCCGTGTAGATACACAAAAAAATGTTCTATTCCATTTATTTACGAATTTTTTTTTTAATTGTAAAATTATTCCAAAACACCAATAAATTTTTAATTATTATTTTTTTCCATAGAAATTAATATTTTCAAATTTAAACCTTATGAAATTCAATAACTATAATAAGAATATTATTATAAAACATGACCGAATGATAAATTCATTATTTTTGATTATAAGAATATTGTTACTCTAACTTCTTCGAAAATTATTTTCATCATTTCAATTCAATTATTATTTTCTAAAATAACTAAAATTCTTCTTTAAATCAATCATTTTTAATAATTTTTGAAATAGTTCTTCTTTGAGAATTATTAAATGAATTTGTTTATAATTCAATTTTACGTGAAATTTCGATTATTCGGAAATTCTTCAATTTTAATATTTAGAAAATAAAAAGTTGAAAAAATTTTTTAAAAAAATTACATATTAAACTTTTTCAAAAAAATTAATTCTACAAAATTATCAGTTAAAAGTATGAGAAATTGAAATTTTCAAAAACCTTAATTTAAAACATTTTTGAAATTTAATTATTTCTAAAAATCCACGTTATAATGCTTTTAATATTCAATTATTATCTTAAATTTTATATGAAATTCTATTTTAATCAATTTTTATTAAAAAATCCTATGGGAATTCAATTATTTAAATACAAGAGTAAATAATTTAGTGAATAATTAAAAATTTTGTAAAAATTGAATTCTTATAAAGATTTTCACCAAAATTTTTTAAATAATTGAATTTTTTCGACGAATTTCATTAAAATTTTTGTAAAATAATTACATTTTTCGAGGAATTTGAATAAAATTGTATTAAAAATAATTGAAATTCTATGATTGTATTATTCATGAAAATAATTGAATCTCTAAAAAAATTTTATTGTCTATGAAAATAATTGAATTATTGCGAAGAAATTTATAAAAAAAAATCTGTAAATAGTTGAATTCCTGTAAAATTTTTATTATTTATGAAAATAATTCAATGTTTGCTTAGAATTTTATTTACATTTTTTTTAAATAATTGAATTCTTTTAGAAAATTTTATTAAAATTTAAAATAATAGATATTAAAAATCATTGAATTCAGGAACGTTTTTGGAAAATAATTGAATTTTGGAGAAGAAATTTTTTAATTATTAAATCGATTTTTTTAGAAAATATTCTCCGAGAATTCAATTATTTAAATAAAAACATAAATAATATATTGAATAACAGAATATTCCTTAAAATTGAATTTTCATAAAGAATTGTATCAAAAAATTTTTAATTAATTGAATTCTTTACGCGACTTTTAATAAAATTTTGAAGAAAAATTACAATTTTTGAGGAATTCAATTAAAAATTAAAATTGTATTAAAAATAATTGAAATTCTTCAGAGAGTTTTATTATTCATGAAAATAATTGAATTATTGCAAAGAATTTTCTAAAAAAGGTTTGAACAATTGATTTTTTTATAAAACACATTAAACAAATTTTATTTTGAATAATTGAATTCCTGTAAAATTTTGTCAAAATTGTTTTTAAATAATTGAATTCTTTTGGAAAATTTTATTAAAATAATAGATATAGCTACAAATTATTGAGTGAAAAAAAAATTTTGAAAATAGTTAAAAGTTTGCAATGAATTTTGTTAAAATTTTTGCAAATAGTTGAATTTTATTACTTTTGAAAAAAAATTGAATTATTGTGATGAATATTATTATTTATGAAAATAATCGACTTCCTCCGAATTATTTTTAATTTTTATTATTTATGAAAGTAATTAAATCCCTGAAAAGAATATTTTTTATGAAAATAATTGAATTACTGCAAAATTTAAAACATTTTTATTTTTTTGGAAATAAATTTATGTAATTTCTATTTTAAATAATTGAATTCTTGTGAAATTTTTTTTTTTGAAAATAATCGAATGTTCGTGTAGATTTTTATCAAATTTTTTGTTTAATAATTGAATTCTTTTGGGAAATTTTATTAAAATACTAGAATATTGATAATCATTGAATTAAGAAAAAATTTTTAAAATAATTGTAATTTTGACATGAATTTTATTAAAATTTTTGGAAATAATTGAATTTTATTACTGGCAATAAATTTTATTAAAATTCCTGAAAATAATTGAATTTTGTCGAAGAATTTTGCTATTTATTTATAAAGATAATTGAAATGTTGACGGCATTTTTTTTTAGATTTTTTTGAAAATAATTGAATTTCTGCAGAAATTTTATTAATTTTGAAAATAATTGGATTCTTAAGATGATTATTGTTATTTATGAGAAATAATTGAATTTTACGATGAATTTTATATAAATTCCTGAATATAATTGAAGTTCGGCCAAGAATTTTGCTATTTATAAAAATAATTGAAATGCTAACGAATTTTTTTTTTAATTTTTGAAAATAATTGCATTTCTGTAAAGAATTAAATTATTTTTTAATTTTTACTAAAAATCAGTCATTTATCATTTTGTCAATGTAAATTAGTCTTTTATTTTTAAATTTTAACGGGTTTTACTGACACATTTTCGAAAAAATTGTATTGAAATATAAATAGAAGGTACATTTAGTTTGAAGCAATAAAAAGAATTAACGACCTGAAAAAACAAAAGACTGCAATAGCTTCCTCGATATTATACAACGTTGATGACATCTGCAGTTATTGTTTTAACATTTGCTAAAAAAAAAATGATACAAAATATTTAATAGTAAAAAAAAACTATTTTATAAATATTTTGTGAGAGTTTCTTTTAGCAATTCTTAAAACAATAACTTAATATTTTTCATATTAATAATAATAAGAATTAAATACTTTCTATTAGTGTCTTTTTACTACCATAGTATATAGTAAATAGTACTAAATAGTCAAAAATTGAGCAAAAAAATCTCAGTTCGGTATTTAAAGAATTGCACTATCGCTGTTTTTGTTCTCACATCTCGTGAGACATTGAACTTTGAAAATTGAGTCTAATTTTCACTTCTCCCGTAATAGTGTAATCTTAAAGTTTATTGTCAGCTGTAAACTCGGAAACTTGCCCATAAAGTCGGTTCGAAATACAATGTTTCACGTTATCTCAGTTAAAAACTTATTAAACTTTAAAGACAGGAAAAAATTTTATCAGTTAATTAGTTCTGGAAAATAATTTCCTCTTTATAAAATCTATAATACACTGTTAAGTTACACCCACTCGCAATATATATATTTCTTATTTTATGTACTTTCAATTTAAATCTGAATTGGCAATTATAATAATGAAGAAGTCATTATTTTTTCTTTTATTATAAATACATTTTTTTATTTTAATTAAAAATGTACTGAAAATAATTTCTTTTATAGTATTTTCCTTATACACTCCCCTAAATTATCAAAAAAAAAATAATATAAATAAAAATATTATAAATAAATAAATATCAGTCAAGTAAACTATAGTGAAATTTTGAGCAGTCTGACTAATTGGGACATTCACCTTAAGCTTTCGTTTTAATGAATAAGAGAAAATTGAATAATCTAATTGCTGTTAAATGGATAGATATTCTTCTCGAAACATTGATAATCTGCGCCTTTGATTCATGTTAAAGGTATAAGCCTAGTCAGCCAAGCGAATGATATCACTTATTAGTCAAATTAATTCAAGACTTCTAACTGCATTCAGTTTCAGTGCGCGCGGCACATTACAAGTGAAGTGTAAAATTTTCTCGGACATCTGCAAGCACTTCCTCGACTATTTTTTTTTTCTTTTTTGATTTTTATTTTTATCTCTATATATAAAATATAAACGCTCTCCACGTTTTGCCACACCCAGAAAAATACTGTGCAATTAAATTCAAATAGATTCATCTGTCTGAAAATAAGTCGCGAGAGAAAGTTCAGTTATGTAAAATTAAAGTACGAGTCTATTTGACGTTTGGATCAATTTTATGTATTTAAAAGCCGCAAGTTGGCAGAAAATTATTAAGACAGTATTGGGTATTAGTTAACGATTATAACTGTTTGTTTTCTTTTTCAAACACATTCTCGACAATCATGGGAAAACTGTTTTGTCTGTACCATTTTCTTTTTTATCCAAAAACCTACCCATAAATTATCTCCTGAGAAACATAATTATTATATTCAAGTTGTACTTTGTATTTTTTATTCTGTTTCGGATTTATTGATAAATCGTCCAAGCGCCCATCCTGCCGGAAGGACGTTCCGAAAAAAAGGCTTTTAAAAAAAGGGAATTCAACTTTTCTTTTCTGGCACTCTTTGGGATTAAAGTAGACGAAAAGACGAAAAAATCCATATTTTTGACTTTTTAAAATAATAATTTAAACTATTTTTCAAAGCCTTCAAACTTGCTATGTTTTTAAACAGTGAAAAAAACATTTTTTCGTAAATTTAATGTAAAATCCCCAAAAATCAATATTTTTTGACCGGACAAGTCTCTTTCTCTTCAGAAACGTTCAAAGAATGAAACCTAATTTTTTAATTAAAAAAAAATTCATTTTTAATATTTTTCAGTATATCTGAGTATAGACTCAGGCGCGAGTCCCTTCGAAATTGCTCTATAAAATTAATATGGAAGCAGATAAATATAAAACTAAATATATCGTTGGAAAGGTAATGAAACAAGCTTTCAAATGATGTAAATATCGAGTTTTTAAATTTATAAACCTGGGCTAGGCAGTCTCTTAAATAAAGCGAAAAGCGTCCTGCCGGCAGGACCGGGCTTCGTCATTCTGTGACTAAAAATTATGTGAATTTTTGGAAAATCTAACTTCTTCAAACTACCCAGCCCTTAGTTTTGAACTTACAAGCTCGATATTTATATGCGCTGAAAGCTTGTTTCGTTACCTTTCCAATGATATATTTCGTTTTTTATTTATCTGAATCCATGTTAGTTTTCTTTAGTGATTTCGGAGGGACTCACCTGAGTCTTTTTCGTCCTGCCGGAAGGACGTTGGACGATCTATCATTATACAACGAGAAAAAAAATATTGGCCCAATAGCGCCGATTCTAAATTCTATTGAACTTAATTTTTGTATTGAATTAAGAAAATATTAATCTTTTTCAAAAAAAAATTAATTCTACAGAATTATTAGTTAAATGTACAAAAAAATTCAAAATTTCAAAGATTTTTATTTGAAACCATTTCAAAATTCAATTATTTCTAAAAAATTAATTTGCATTCCTAGAAAGAATTGTATTATTTATAAAGATAATTGAATCTGTGTAAAAAATTCCAACATTTATGAAAATAATTGAATTATTGCTAAAAATTATATAAAAATTTTTTTGAATAACTGACTTTTTTTCAAAAACTTTATAAAATTGAGAATTTGACTTTTTTTTTTAATATTCTTTTCTAAGTAATTAAATTTCTGTGAAATTTTTATTATTTCTAAAAATAATTGAATGTTTGCGTAAAATTATATCAAAATTTTTTTAAATAATTGAATTTTTTTCAGAAAATTTTTATTACAATAGTAAATAATAATCATTGAATTAAAGAAAAGTTTTTGAAAATAATCGAAATTTTGCCAAGAATTTTATTGAAAGTTTCGAAATAATTGAATTTTTGCGAAGAATTTTATTAATTTTGAAAATAATTGAATTTTTTGATGAATATTGTTATTAGTGAAAATAATTGAATTCTTGCAATGAATTTCAATAAAATTTTTAAGAATAATTTCAGTTTTTGTTGAATTCTATTAAAATTGTATTAAAAATAATTGAAATTTTGCGATGACATGAGAATTTTGAATGAATGGATTAAATAATAAAAATTTCACAAGAATTCTATTATTTACCAATTTTTTTTTTATAAATTTCTTCGCATTAATTCAATTATTTTCATAAATAATCAAATTTTTTACAGAAATTCAATTATTTTCATAAATAATCAAATTTTTTACAGAAATTCAATTATTTTTATAAATAATAAAACTCATCGCAGAATTTTTTTAAATTAAAGTTTTAAAATTAAAGTTTAAATTAAAGTTCTTAGAAGAATTAAATTATTCATAACAATTTTAATAAAATTCTTCGTAAAAATTTAATTAATTTCAAAAATTTCTCAAAAATCCATTATTTTTAATATTTCAATAAAATTTCACAAAAAAATTCAATTATTTTCAAACGTAATAAAATTCTTCGCAAAAATTCAATTATGATTAAAGTTTAAAAAAAAATTCTCGTCAAAATTTCAATTATTTTTTCAAGAATTTTATTAAAAGTTTTGAAATAATTGAATTTGTGCGAAAAATTTTATAACTTTTAAAAATAATTGAATTCTTGTGATGAATATTGTTATTTGTGAAAATAATTGAATTCTTTCAATGAATTTCAAATAGAATTTTTAAGAATAATTCCATTTTTCATGGAATTCTGTTAAAATTGTATTAAAAATAATGGAAATTCTGCGATGAATTTTATTATTTATGAAAACTTTTTGAAAATAATTGAATGTGTGCGAAGAATTTTATTAATTTTAAAAATAATTGAATTCTTGTGAAGAATTTTTTTTTTTATGCAAATAATTGAATTTTGCAAAGAATTTTATTAAAATTCTTGAAAATAATTGAATACATATTTCTGTGAAGAATTTTGATATTTATCCAGATAATGGAATTCTTTCGATAATGATTAAATATTTATTTAAAAAAGAAGTTAATTGATGTTTTCGAATAATTTTACTTTTGAAGAAATTTGTAAATAAATGTAATAAAAAATAAAAATTTTTTTTTTTTGAGAGAGAATCTAATAATTTTTGGAGTGAACCAGAATATTCTTCAGTGTCAGGGAAAAAGTAGAAATTTTGTCTGAAAATCAGGGAAAAATAAAGAATTTAAATTAATTAATTATTAATTATGTAATTAATTAAATTTAAAAATTTAAAGTTTTTGTGGCAAACCCTGATTATGACAAGAATTTCATTAAAATTTTGGAAAATAATTGAAATTTTGACAAGAATTTTATTAAAATTTTGGAAAATAATTGAAATTTTGACAAGAATTTTATTAAAATTTTGTGGAAAATAATTGATATTTGGAGAAGAATTTTATTATTCATAAAAATAATTGAAATTTTGACGAAATATGTAAAAATAGTTGAGATGTAGGGTTGATACAATTTTATTAAAAAAATATTAATTAGTTTCAAATAAGTGTTGCCATTATTTTATAAATAAAATTAGATATCTATATTTAGAAGTAAAAAATGTTTTTCGGTAAAATAAATAAGAAAATGAAGAAAAAGAAGATGATGATTAAAAAGAAAAAGACGAAAAATATGAAAAAGTAGAAAAAGAAGAAGAAGAAGAAGAAGAAGAAGAAGTCAAGTTTGTAAATTGATATTCTTGTGGACAGACGATGTCGATGGTCTGTATAGTTGTTGGTGGGGGATTTTTCTAAAACATAAGTGTAAGAGCTCAAAAAATCCAGTGGAGAAACATATGTACGTATACGCGTCATGCATGATGCATCATTGCCAACACAAATATACAGGGCGTTCCTCAAAGAAGGTCGTCGTCAATGATCTATGACTCTCTGGGAGCCTCCAGAATGTCTAGCAAACACATGTGGTGCTGTTGCCACAGAAAATTGACCGAGAATGCGCGCAGAAAAAAAGGTCAAATTAATTTTCAAGTCTATTATTGGAGTGTACAAAATTTCATAAATTTCCCTCCCTTCTTCAAATTCAAAAGATATTACACAAAAGTTGCCCCCTGGAGATTCCCTGTCCTTTAAACATGTGCAAGCTTCTTCTTTAACTGCAATATACAACATTAATGAATCTGTTGCGTAACGTAATGTAATTGTCACATAATTCCTCTTCTGTTGAAGCAGAAACATGTACCTAAATTAAAACAAAACTTTTCTTTCGATTCAGTTAAAATTTTCTACTTTTTTCAGTCAACAATTTACATTATAGTTGAAATTTTAACTGTTCCCAATTTGGAAAATAAACTTCCTTCAAATAGTCCAACAGGTCAAAAAAGTGAGCATTATTACCCTAGGGCAATATAGATAAGCTACTTAGTCTGCTTTTTGAAAGTCGAGAGTTTAAAGGAAGAATTTTTTCACTCACGAAATTTTTTATCATTAAAAGAAAAGAATCACAGTCATAAGGAGTGTTCCAACGGATAAAAATTTCATTTTTTGATGAACCAGTATTTCTCACACTTGATTATTCTATAGTCGTGTTTCTGTTACTTGAGAACGTTTCATTCTTCGTTGAAAACTTGAAAACATTCTTCATTGTAGACATGCGTATGCAAAGCACAACGGAGCAAATGAGATCACGAGTAGAATACTAAAATAGGTGACAAAGAGAATGCTAGGTTTGAGACCTTTTTCAAAATACTATTATGTAAGGCACCTCTATTTCCAGGCACAATAATATGCAGAGAACGAGAGAGAGAGAGAGAGAGAGAGAGAGAGAGAGAGAGAAGAGATCTTTATAAAAAGTTTCAAGAGTCATATTAAATTTTTTTGTACATAGAAGAAACGATCTCGTGTTCTTATCGCGCAGCCATAGTGTAATGATAATGAAAATGAAGAACCGTATTATTAAGACTCTCTCGTTTATAGTATATACTTAGAAACGGGATCAAGATAAAAAATTGATATTTTATCCTTTACTCTCGTTCCTCGTTTCAATGAAAATTTCTATATTAGATATTTTTTTTTATTTTCTTTTCCATTTTCTCCGGACTTTTTCGGTTCATGGAAAAAAGAAGTAGAGTAACTTTTTCCATTTTTCTACACTGTAAAAAATATAAATTTTAACTAAAACCATTCTATATTAAAACTATATTTTTTTACTGAATTCTAGATAGAAAAATTATAACCTAAAATGTTATTTAATTTTTAATTTAATTATTACTTAATAATTAATTATTTTTATTTAAATTAATTTAATTTTTCAGTTAAAACTACCTAATTTATTAAAATTATTTTTATATAAAATGTATATAAATTAAATTAATTAAAATTATATTAAAATTATTATTAAAATAATTCATTAATTTGATTTAATTTAATAATAAAATAATAATAATCAATTAATAATTTAATTAAATAAAGCCACGCAATCTGGAAACCAGGAAAACATGGAAATGTTAGGGATAATCAAATTTTTTTTACAGAAATTCAATTATTTTCAAAGTAATCAAATTTTTTTTACAGAAATTCAATTATTTTATTTATTTATTTATTCATAAACGGGCAAAGTTTTTAGCAGAGCCCAGTCGTACAAAGTACTAAGAGTGTTACAAAAGAAAATACATTAAATAGCCGCATTGCCATTTATTTTCATAAATAATAAAATTTTTTTTACAGAAATTCAATTATTTTCATAAATAATCAAATTTTTTTACAGAAATTGAATTATTTTTATAAATAATTAAATTTTTTTTAAAGAAAATTCAATTATTTTCAAAAATAATCAAATTTTTTTACAGAAATTCAATTATTTTTATAAATAATTAAATTTTTTTTACAAAAATTCAATTATTTTTAAAAATAACCCATTTTTTTATAGAAATTCAATTATTTTTATAAATAATTAAATTTTTTTTACAAAAATTTAATTATTTTCAAAAATAATCAAATTTTTTTACAGAAATTCAATTATTTTCATAAATAATCAAATTTTTTTTACAGAAATTCAATTATTTTCAAAAATAATCAAATTTTTTTTACAGAAATTGAATTATTTTTATAAATAATTAATAATAGCCGCATTGCCATTTATTTTCATAAATAATAAAATTTTTTTTACAGAAATTCAATTATTTTCATAAATAATCAAATTTTTTTACAGAAATTGAATTATTTTTATAAATAATTAAATTTTTTTTACAGAAATTCAATTATTTTCAAAAATAATCAAATTTTTTTACAGAAATTCAATTATTTTTATAAATAATTAAATTTTTTTTACAAAAATTCAATTATTTTTAAAAATAACCAATTTTTTTATAGAAATTCAATTATTTTTATAAATAATTAAATTTTTTTTACAAAAATTCAATTATTTTTAAAAATAACCCATTTTTTTATAGAAATTCAATTATTTTTATAAATAATTAAATTTTTTTTACAAAAATTTAATTATTTTCAAAAATAATCAAATTTTTTACAGAAATTCAATTATTTTCAAAGTAATCAAATCTTTTTACAGAAATTCAATTATTTTCATAAATAATCACATTTTTTACAAAAATTTAATTATTTTCAAAAATTATTAAATTTTTTTTACAGAAATTCAATTATTTTCAAAAATTATTAAATTATTTTACAGAAATTCAATTATTTTCAAAAATAATCAAAGTTTTTACAGAAATTGAATTATTTTTATAAATAAATAAATTTTTTTACAGAAATTCAATTATTTTCAAAAATAATCAAATTTTTTTACAGAAATTCAATTATTTTCAAAAATTATTAAATTATTTTACAGAAATTCAATTATTTTCATAAATAATCAAATTTTTTACAGAGAATCAATTATTTTCAAAAATTATTAAATTTTTTTTACAGAAATTCAATTATTTTCAAAAATTATTAAATTATTTTACAGAAATTCAATTATTTTCAAAAATAATCAAATTTTTTACAGAAATTCAATTATTTTTTATAAATTGATACCGGTCACTGTGTGGAGGTGAGTGACTGGCTCAAAGGTGCGAGAGAAAAATGCTCTTTAGATTGCAGAGCCGATCGGTGACGGTCAGAAAGAACCCAAACAGGGTTCGAGTGCTGAAGTCCCGTTCAACTCTAGGTGTCGGGCGACCGAACCTCAGCAAGGTTCTGGAAGCTGTCCCCTAGAGCCGGTTGCAACCTCTGAGATGAGCAGTAATTATATGTTGGTTTGAAACAAAATATTCTTCGTAAAAGATTGACAATTTATCCTAAAAAGGACTAATTGTCAGTGTATTGAACTTGTTTGCGTTGTTTGTCCTGAAAAGGACAGGTTGGTAAATATGGTGAGGTTCCGCGGCAAGCGGAAGAGAGATGAGACGTCGTTTCCAATAAAATATTTATTTCCCAAAATATTTTCCCTGAGGAGGACGGCAGGCAGTTGACGGTTTGGCAGGCGGCGAGGCGTCGTCGTTGAAGTGGCGGCGTGCACTCACCTGAGGGAAACTGGGTCAGACTCGGAAGGTCCCGGTTATGGGCCTTAGGTCGTCCTTACCAGCACCTTCTACAGGAGTCAGTGCACGGCGTTGTCTGCGAGGGCGGCGGTCGAGAGCGTCCGAGTTGAAGTGGCGGCGTGGCAGCGGCTGAGAGCGTCACTCGGCAGAGTGACAGTTTGGCGAGAGAGCGTGGCGTCAGCGACGCCAACGCAGGTGTCCGTGTCTCTCGGGTGAGAGACGTGTTGCTCCGTCGAAGTCTGGCGAGGTAAGAGAGTGAGTCAGGGAAAATGCGCGGTATTTATGCTCCTCTGCTGAGTCGCATCCGCGAAATCCCTTCCACCTTGGCAAGAGCCAATCAGCGCGTGAGTTGCCCCCACCCGTTCCGCGCAAGCGCGGTACGGTTGAGGTTTCTAGAGCGAGAGTTAGTCGAGCGGGAGACACAGGGCGAGTCAGACGTGTCTTCCGACTCTCTCGTAAAGGCGACGCACCATGCCAGTTTGCCTTTACCGTCAACTTTGTACCGTACCTCCGGTACAAAAAATCTAAATTAAGGCTAAATAAAAATAAATGAATTTACTTTTATAATATTCTTTAATGTCATATTCAGTATTCTATCTAATATATTGTAAAAATATGTTAGACGGAATTATAATATACATTAAATAATATTATGTGAGATAAAGAAGCAAAATTTATTATTTCCTCACGCACGAGAAGTGAGTGTAAAAATAACACTTTAAAGGAATTTTCAAAGTTTATTAATATTTGATTAATTTTGCAATGAATTGCAAAATTGTCTCAAATATTAAAACTTGAAAAGTAACCAACTATAACAAAATAACTGAATTTTTTTTACAGAAATTCAATTATTTTTAGAAATAATTAAATTTTTTTTACAAAAATTCAATTATTTTCAAAAATAATCAAATTTTTTTTACAGAAGTTCAATTATTTTCATAAATAATCAAATTTTTTACAGAAATTCAATCATTTTCAAAAATTATTAAATTTTTTTTACAGAAATTCAATTATTTTTAAAAATAATCAAATTTTTTTACAGAAATTGAATTATTTTTATAAATAAATAAATTTTTTTTACAGAAATTCAATTATTTTCAAAAATAATCAAATTTTTTTACAGAAATTCAATTATTTTTATAAATAATTAAATTTTTTTTACAAAAATTTAATTATTTTCAAAAATAACCAATTTTTTACAGAAATTCAATTATTTTTCACAAAATTATTTATTTTTGTATTAAAATAATTGAATTCTCGTAGAATTTTTTATTAAATATTGTTAAAAAAATGAATTTCAGTTAAAATTTAAGATAATAATTGAATATTGAAAGCATTAATTGAATTGTTTTGTGAAATTTTAATAAAATTTTTGAAAACAACTACAATTTTTGAAGATTTTTCTTAAAATTGTATTAAAAATAATTGAAATCCTGTGAAGAATGTTATTATTTAGGAGAATAATTGAATTATTACAACGAATTTTCATTACATTTTTTTTTAAATAATTGAAATCCTCTAAAGAATTTTAATATTTATAAAAGTAACCGAATTCTTGCAATTAATTTTATTAAATTTTTCTTAAATAATTGAAATTCTGTAAAAAATTTTATTATTTATGAAAACAATTGAATTCTTGCAACAAATTTCATTGCATTTTTTTTAAATAATTGAATTCTTTTGAGAAATTTTATTAAAATAGCGTATATTTTGAAAATATTTGAATTTTAGCAAAAAATTTCATTATTTGTAAAATTTAATTCATTATGAGGGTTCAAATTTAAGAAACATTCAATTATTCTATAAATTATTAATTTTTTTATTTAAATAATTGAATTCTCGTAGAATTTTCAAATAAAAATTGATATAAATATGAATTTCAGTTAAATGTTTAGATAATAATTGCAAATATTAAACTCCCTAAATTTAATTTAGTAAAAATGGTTTTTAAAACCTGTTTATATACTAAATAAAACTCAAATATTTTTATTGTTCAACGGACGAAAAAAATTTCGTAAACTAAACTTGGAGTTTCTAATGATAATTACCGTCAATTATTGAACATAGTTGGTCGAGTATATAGAACATCAGGGGTAATTATGGAATATTTTTTACGTAATTGAAAATTGTTTCAATATTGTTTTTGTTACAAAAAAAATTGCTTTTGTTATAAAAAAGAATTTTATATTTTGCCTACAAACTAAAATCTTAATAGATTTTGTCACGATCAATGAAAAAATTAAAAATCAAATCTTTTCTACATTTTTTAATACAATTTTTAAATTTAATATTTTTTTTTATTTAATACCTATTGAAAATTTTATACATAGAATTTAAAGTACTTATTTTAAAGTCTCCGTTTTCTAATTCTTTTACTAAAGTGGTTATAATACTAGAACTAAATTCCATTTTTGAAGGATTACATTAATTCTAATCTGGCAAATTTTGAACACGAACGCGACTTTTCTCTCTCTTCTTTTTATTATTGGATATTTGTAATAATTCACGATTATTGTATTCATGAGATTATTTCGTTTTAAAGTTTCGGTAGTAAATTTGTAGAGACATAAATTTTACACCTATGAGTGGGGGGAGGGAGGGGACAAAGAAAGATTCTCTACGCTTTAACAGAGACGTGCCTCTGAAATGTAAAATCTTAATGAAACCAAATCTACGGGACGTGGTCAAACATTCAACAATTTTTACTAATGGCTTTGTAACTTCACCTTTTTTCCTAGATACCTAATCTAAACTTGAAAACGTGTTTTTGACTTTAGAAGATTACACATTTCTATTTTTCTTAAATTATACCTGCAACCAGTTCTCACTTCTCTATTATATATGTATTCTTCTTTTTGTATTATTATTTTTACCAAGGTTTCTTTTTTGTATTTTGCTACAATTTTTTTTTTTTTTTTTTTTTTTTTTTTTTTTTGCTCCAAAAAGTGACAAATTTTTCCAATGCAAATATTCTCTTAATAAAGTTGAATATAATTTTTCTACAGGAAAACAAATTTGGAAATATTCTCTTCTAAATTAAATCACAGAATGAAAAGTGAGTGTATTCAATTTTAATTTTGATAAAATACTTCATTTTTTTAGAATTATTTTTCAAAATTAAAATAAGTGGGAAAATTTTTTTAACCTCTCTCGAAAAAAGCAGAAATATAAATTAAAAAGATTTCTTTTTGTTACTACGGTAACGATCATCCTCGTAATGCCAATAATCCATTAAAGATTTCGATTTAAAAAATCTTCGAGTTGCGTAATAATTCAAGGGACAATTAAGAGTTGAAAATTTTTGAATTATTTATGAAGCATTTATTCATCTTTATGTAATTTTTCTTCTTGAATAAAACATTTAAAATAAATATATATATAAAGATAAGTAAATAAATAAATAAAACATTTGAAAAAAATTTTTGAAAATCATTTCGAAACTAGTTTATCGAGTGTGAAAAATAAGATATGAAATATAGAATTTAATGTATTAATTTCAAAAGGAAAAAAATAATTAAAAAAATAAACGGGGACAAAATTCTTACTTTTTCTTGACTTCAAAGTATAATCTGATTCAGTTTAAAAATTATTACTCAGAAAAATGTTCTATTACTTCTTTTTTAAATAAATATTTAATCATTGTTATTTTTCCCAAAGAATTAAGATTTTCAAAAATTTCAAATTCAAATCTTTTGAAATTCAATAACTTATAATAATAATTAAAGATGACAGAGTGATAAAATCATTATTTTATATTATAAAAATATAGTTACTGTAACTTCATAAATATTTAAAACATTTCAATTCAATTATTTTCGAAAAACTTTCACTAAAATTCTTCTGTAAATTAATTATTTTTAACAATTTTTAAAAAAATTTCTTTGAGAATTTTCAAAACTTTTATTTACAATTAAATAAATCATTTTTACTAATTTAAATTTAGAGATTTTATATTCGCAATTATTATTTAAAATTTTGACTTAAATTCATATTTAAATAAATTTTTATTAGAAAATTCTACGAGAATTCAATTATTTGAATACAAAAATAAATAATTTATGGATTAATTGAATGTTTCTGAAAATTGAACCCTCATGAAGAATATTATCAACAAATTTTTAAAAAATTAAAATTCTTTTGATGAATTTTAATAAAAATTTTAATCTAATTTCATTTTTCGAGAAATTAGATTAAAATTGAATTAAAAATTATTAAACCTCTGTTAAAAAATTTGATTGAATTAAGAAAATTTTTGAAAATAATTGAAATTTTGCCAAGAATTTTATTAAAATTTCTGAAAATAATTAAATTTTGAAAAAGAATTTTATTATTTCTAAAAGTAATTTAAAACTACTTGAAATTTGAAGGAGAATTTTTCTAAACTTTTTATCATAATTGAATTTTACAAAGAATTTTTATACTTTTGAAAATAATTGAATTCATAAGAATTTTAATAATTTTTCTTTTTATAAATAATTGAAGTTTTATTTGAAATTGTATTTAAAATATTAGAATCTCATTAAAAATTGTATTAAAAATAATTTAAATCCTTTGAAAAAGTTTATTATTTAGGAGAATAATTTTTCTTTCAATTTTACTTTAACTTTTGATAGATTTTATTTTCAAATTCCTCTTAATTTTCATTTTTTACGTCAACAGATTTGTTTTCACATTAATTCTTTATTTCACTTTGACAATTTTTTATTTCTCTTTAATTTTCATTATGACTTTGATAGAAACTTTTTAAATAATTGAATTCCTTTAAAAATTTCCTCATTTATATGAAAATAATTGAATTTTTACAACGAATTTTATTAAAACTTTGAAAATAATTCAATTCATGTGAAAATTTAAATATTTATGAAAATAATTGAATTTTTGCATCGAATTTTATCAAAATTTTTAAAAAATAATTGGATTTCTTTGAAGAATTTTATTAAAATACAATTAAATAATTGAATTTCTGGAAAGGTTTTTATTAATAATACAAACAAATAATTGAATTTTTGAGAAGATTTTTATAAAGACTTTTCAAATAATTGAATTCCTTTGAAAATTTGATTATTAATGAAAATAATTGAATTTTGGAACGAATTTTATCAAAATTTTTTTCATAATAATTGAATTCATGTGAAATTTTAAATATTTATGACAATAATTGAATTTTTGCATCGAATTTTATCAAAAATTTTAAAAAATAATTCAATTTCTTTGAAGAATTTTATTAAAATTTTTTTTAAATAATTGAATTTCTGAAAAAATTTGTATAAATAATAAAATAATTGAATTCTTGAGAAGATTTTTATAAAAACTTTTGTAAATAATTGAATTCCTATGACAATTTTATTATTTATAAAAATAATTGAATTTTTGCAACGAATTTTAATAAAACTTTGAAAATAATTCAATTCCGGTGTAAATTTAATTATTTTTGAAAATAATTGACTTTTTGCATCGAATTTTATCAAAATTTTTAAAAATAATTGAATTTCTTTGAAGAATTTTATTAAAATACAATTAAATAATTGAATTTCTGGAAAGGTTTTTCTAAATAATAATACCTACAAATAATTGAATTTTTGAGAAGATTTTTATAAAGACTTCAAATAATTAAATTCCTCTGAAAATTTGATTATTAATGAAAATAATTGAATTTTTGGAACAAATTTCATCAAAATTTTTTTTCAAAATAATTGAATTCATGTGAAAATTTAAATATTTATGACAATAATTGAATTTTTGCATCGAATTTTATCAAAGTTTTAAAAAATAATTAAATTTCTTTGAAGAATTTTATTTAAATTTTTTTAAATAATTGAATTTCTGAAAAGATTTGTATAAATAATAAAATAATTGAATTCTTGAGAAGATTTTTATAAAAACTTTTTAAATAATTGAATTCCTATGAAAATTTTATTATTTATAAAAATAATTGAATTTTTGCAACGAATTTTAATAAAACTTTTAAAAATAATTGAATTTGTGAGAAGAATTTTATTATTTATGAAAATAATTGAATTCCTGCGAAAGACTTTCTTATAAATTGTTGAATTTCATAAAGGTTTGAATTTGAAATTTTTTGAAAATCCTAATTCCTGTGGAATAATAATAATTAAATATTTATTTAAAAAAGAATTTATTAATGTTTTCGAATAATTTTACATTTAAAAAAATTCATAGACAAATAATTATTAAAAATTAATTCATTATATGATTAATTTATAATAATGAATAATAATCAAGTAATTTTTAGAGTGAATTGCAAAATATTCTTTAGGGTCAGAGGAAAAATCAAAATTTTGTCTCTAAAAATCAGGGAAAAGTGAGGAAAAAACAAAATTAATTTTTTTGTCGTCAATTCTGAATAAAAAATAAAAAACAAACAGACTTCCGTGTTCCATATATTTACCCCCATTGACAATATGCAAATGAACCGAAAGATGTTTCTTGAAGTATGTAGCCTCCCAATTATTCAATAAGTGAATACCAACCGCCTGCATTTCATGACATTATTATGATTATTATTTTTATTTGTACCCACAGCATCAAGTGGTTATGAGCTCAGCTTAATAAATTCATGCGTGATAATGTTTCGTGTGTTGATTCTTATGTACATTTGTACTTGAAAATAAGTTTTGATTGAGAATGATATGTCATCGGATCCACCCACTAAAAAAGAAACTCTCTCTCTCTCTCTCTCTAAATTGAGATTGGTGTGGTTTATAGCCAGAGAGAGAGATAGAGATGGCGAAAGTACAATTGAATATGCCCGCATTCAAATTTATTCCAAGCCCGGGAAAAAAAGGTCAGAACAATCCCGAGTCCCTCTATATATACCGTGTCACGATATTCGTGATGTTTGTGACAAGATACTTACTTTCTTGTATTTTACATTTTTTTTTTCGATGTATAATATTTTTTTATTTTCGCTGGAAAGTCATTATTGAACTCTCGAATGAAAGTTCGCCACGATGAAAATTTGTAATTTTCTTTATCGGTTTGTAATATTCTCTGAGGGGGAAATTTAATTTTGTTGCCTTATTTGCAAATTGTTACAATTCTTTTTTTTAGAAAGTAGGCAAAATATTCTTTATTTCTCTTCGGTTCGTGCAGCATTGAAATTTTTCTTCGACATTAGGTTTTTATGGACTTATTTTCAACGATTTGTAACTATTGCGCATGTCTGAACTGCACTCGGACTATTGCGCATGTTCAAAGTACGGTTAATATTACTGCGCATGTCTGAACTGCACTCGAACTACTGCGCATGTCCTAGGTTCGCTCTGTATTACTTCGCACAAAACTACTAAATTTTTACTGAATTTTTACTATTTATTACTATTTACTACTATTTACAACTATTTACTACTATTTAATACTATTTAATACTATTTAATACTATTTAATACTAATTAATACTATTTAATACTATTTAATAATATTTACTACTATTTACCACTATTTACTACTATTTACTACTATTCCTACTATTTAATACTATTTACTACTATTTACTACTTTTTGTAACAGTAAAACCTACTTTTTTCTATTTTTGAAAATTTGTACTACTTTAAATTCCCTAATAATTGGAATATAAAAATTATTCTCAAAAAATATTAAATAAAATTCATAGAAACAATATTCAAACAATTTCAAAATAAAATTCTTACAAACGATTCAATTATTTTTCAATTCAATTCTCTGCTGAAATTCAATTATTCTCAATATCTATTATTTTAATAAAAAATTTCCCAAGAAAATTCAATTATTAAAAAAAAAAATTGAATACAATTATAAAAGGGACAAGTCCCGTTAATATTCATCACATAAATAAATAAACAATTCTTTCCAAAAATTCAATTATTTTCAAAAATTATAAAATTTTGACAGAAATTCAAATATTATAAAAAATTTAAATAAAATTCCTTTGAGACTATTCAATTCTTTTCAAAAACATTAAGAAAATTTTTCGCCAGAATTCAATTATTATTTTCCAATTCAATTCTTTGCTGAAATTCAATTATTTTCAATATCTACTATTTTAGTAAAAAATTTCCCAAGAAAATTCAATTATTAAAAAAAAAAAAAATTGAATACAATTATAAAAGGGACAAGTCCCGTTAATATTCAAATAAATAAAGAAACAATTTTTTCCAAAAATTCAATTATTTTCAAAAATAATAAAATTTTGACAGAAATTCCAATATACAAAATTTAAATAAAATTACTTTGAAACTATTCAATTTTTTTCAAAAAAAAATTAGAAAAATTTTTCGTCCGAATTCAATTATTACTTTCCAATTCAATTATTTGCTGAAATTCAATTATTTTCAATATCTACTATTTTAATAAAATTTCACATCAGAATTATTGAATTATTTAAAAGAAATTGCAATAAAATTCTTTGGAAAAATTTAATTACTATTTCCATAAATTAATATAATTTTCACAGAAATTCAATTAATTGAAATATAATTTTTATACAATATTTTGCAAAAAAATTAATTATTCAAAACATTTTTTTATGAATTTCTCCCCAAGAAATTAATTATTTTTAATATAATTTTGATAAAATTTGTTTATAGAATTCATCTATTTTCAATAGAATTGTAATATTTATTTTCCTCAAAAGAATTTAATTATTTTCAAAATTTTTAATAAAAACTTCTTGAAAAAAAAATTTAATTATTTAAAAAAATGTTAATAAAGTTCTATACAATTCTTTTGAAAAAATTTAATAATTTTCGAAAATTTTATAGAAATTCTTCTTAACATTTAACAATTCAATTATTTTCAAAAAATTTTAATAAAATTCTTCGTAGAAATTTTCTTAATTTCAAAATTTTGTTAAAATTCACCTATTTTCAATATATCTAATAAAATATTTTCTAATAGAATTCAATTGTTTAAAAAAAATAATAAAATTCTTTACAATCATTCAATTATTTTTATAAATAATAAAATTTTCTCAGAAATTCAATTATTTAAAAAGTTTTTTTATAAAATTCTTCTAAAAGAATTCAATTATTTTTATAAATTATGAAATTCTTTTCTGGAATTTAATTATTTTTATAAAATAATGAAATTATTCTCGGGAATTTTATTGTTTTTTCAAATTATAATTTTTTTTCCAGGAATTCAATCATTTAAGAAAAAATTTAATAAAATTTTCACAGGTATTCAGTTATTTAAAAAAATGTGAATAAAAAATTCGTTGCAAGAATTAAATTCTACTCATAAATAATAAATTTTTTTGTAGGATTTAAATTATTTTTAATACAATTTTACAGGAATTGATAAAAAAAAGAAGTATTCTTTCAAATTTTATTAGAATTTTCGAGCAAGAATTGATTTGAAAATTAATTTCAGACAAAATTTGAGATTTTCATTGAATATAAGAAGCGTTAGATTATGAATTTTTTGAAATAGTTATAAATTTCAAAAAATTTTAAATTGTCTGTCTTTAAAAAGTTTAATTATTTGTAAAACTAATAATATTTAAATATTTATTACAAAAAATTAATTCTTTAATATTTTTCAGAAAAATTATTAAAGTGCTGAATAATTTTATTTAGAAATTGTAAAATATTTATTGAATTTTGGAAGAATTACAGATGAGATTTAAATTTTTTCAAACAGTCGAAATTCAAAACAGTTTTTACATTGAATTTATTTAAAATTTATTTATTTTTGCTGTGGAAAAATAAATATTGAAAATTTTAAATATATATTTAACAAAGATTATTCAATTTTTGAATTATTTAATTTAGAAATTATGTAAAAAAAAATTAAAATAGTTACTTAAATTTCCATAATTGGAAATTTTGATAAATTTAATGAAAATAATTTTTATATTTTAATGAATTTTATTTTTTTACTCGTAAAAATGATTTTTAAATATTGTATTTTTGAAGAATTCTAACTAAAAATTTAAAAAATGATTGAATTTTTAAAGAATTTAGAATTATAGTCATTACGATGATAAAAAAAAATTTATTTTTTAGGAAAATCACGAAAAGTAACTATCTAAAACTAAATCAGTGAAATTTGACTATTTTTCAGTGATTCTATATTATCGTAATTTCAATTAGTGAAATTTCACTGAAGATCAGTTAAAAATTATTGAAATGTCATTTTTCATTGATATTTTAGTCAATTTTAACAGATTTTAGTGAAATTTTACGGATGTAAATCGCAAAAATAGATATTTAGTGGATTTTCACTGAAGAAAATGAAGATTTTGAGAAAAGGAAACTACTGAATCAATTTTTTTTTTTCAATGGACTAAAAATTTTAAAAATGATGATGGTACGAATCATCATTTTAATCATCATTTTAAATCTTTTTATTAGTCGTTAAGCTTAATTTTCTATATCTACTTTTTACTACTTTCGTTTAGTTTTAAAGCACAGAAAAAAAGGTGGTATAAATTTTGTTGTAGGTTATTTTAACCAATACTAATTCACAATAAACAGTGACGCACTCACTTAGGAGAAAATTTGTTACAGAGAATTTTTACCCCAAAATCAGCTTAAAATTTATTTTTTTTGTGAGCTACTTTTTTTCCTCCTTTTCTTAAATTATTGACTGCAAATCCTGTGAATAGATAATTAAATTTCGAGAAAGCAAACATTACCTGTAAGGAGGGACAACTTCTGTGTCTATATTTCCTCGTGGCGAGTTCGTACCAAGGAATGACACTCTGAGGATTCCTCGGCCTAACCGAATGACTAACAGCGTGTTCGTAAAGCGGTTCCAAAATCGGAACAGTACCGGACAATCTTCTAGGCGCTTCATTCAATAACCGATCTTTGGAAACGTTCCCCCTTCTCGGAAGGGTAGCAGCAAAACCCTGACAATCGGAAGCTACGTCCTCTTCCGATTCCAGGGAATTGTGCCTCGTTCGGGAATTTCGCTTCGCTAGTGTTCCACTAAAGTCCGCTCTCTTCTGCCCTTGTTCCTGGGAGATTAGATTCTCCTGTCGACTCTGCGCCCTCTTCAATTGACCCTTGCGAATAATGTCCGTCGCGTCCATCAGGTACAAAGGGAGACAAACATCAGGATTGTTGAAAATCGCCTCGTCATTACGACTCACGTCGATTGTACTCATGCACGACCTCTGAAGACTATCCGGAACCCTTTCCCCCTCAAGGACATCCTCGCTCGACTTGTGCAGTGGTCGAACGGTCTTGCTTCGTCTGCATGGCAAAGTACCGTATCGTCGATCATCGCCGATACTTCGATTCTCCTCTCTCCTTCTTGACGAATCGAAAATCCTCTCTGATGCTCGACGAAACAATTGAATGTTGCTCTTGCGATAGGCTTTTCTCGGCGGAAATGCGACATCCACTGCGTCGACTCTGGAACGATTTCTCCGAATCGTACCGGTGAGCAGTGGACGATTTAATTGTTCCTCATCACTTGAAGAAGCTTCTTTGGTTTTCTGATAAACTAACTGGAGTCTTCTTTGATCCTTTTTGTCGAGGACTTTTTCGATGACTCTGTCAATAGTCAGTTCGGTGAGAGATTCACTGATGGCGTAGAGAGAATCTGTCGATTCGGTGGTGGTTGATGTCGAACCTGTCGAATGGCGACAGGAACTATCGATTGATGAGGATCGAGGCAGTACTTTCGGTGGTAATTTCCCGTAGGAATTTGGTCGCGACTTGAAGATTCTTGGGAGATGTTCGACGGAAATAAGAGACGTTCTGTCATCGTCGGCGAAATGGGACGTGATCGGCAGCATTGGTGCCATGTCTCGTTTTCTTTTCGCAATTTTATTTATCACTCCGTAGGCGGAATTGTTCGAGTTGGACCTCAGCTCCTCGTAGCTCTTGTCGATCTCGGCAATGTTTCTGTTAATGTCCTCGATGTACTTGGCAGTGGTTCGATAAAGATCGCCACTAGGCACGTAATTACCATCCGCCGATCGCTGATCGTTCTTCAAAGTAGCAACATTCGGAATCGCGTATATCGGCTGCCTGACACTGTTCGACTTATTATCGACGATCTTATTATCGCACGATTTCGAGATTTTCGCTTCGCCTCTAGATTCGGCGAAACGATCGTCCTCGGCTGTGGCAACAATTCGACATCGTTGCTCGACAATGCGAAAGGCGTCAGTAGGCTCGTAGAGATTTCCATTAACATTCCCCTGATCCGGAAGTGGTTCGATGCTTTTTTTCATCAAAAAAGTGTTGAGAGTGAGGAGTGTCTCCTCGAGGGGTACCGTGTCATAAAGACGATCGTCGCTTGAAACTGGATCCGCGTCTTTTATGGTGTCACCATTAGGAATGAGTTGATCTTGCTTCGGCCAGTTTTTACAAGCGAAGGTGTTCAAAGTGATTACCTCCTGACGTGGTGGTTCGACTTCCTTTTTTGGCGTCTTGCGGAGTGTCCCGTAATTCTCGAGGAGTTTGTTGTCTCTTCCTACGTCCGACCATCTGGGCACCGATTGAATCTGATCGGGAACAATTGGTAGATTCGAGACACGAGGCAGTGAGTACGGTCCATCGGCGTCTTTCAGCAATTCCTCGGAATCTGATCTGTAAACAGCTCGCGGTCGACTACGACCACGGGATCTTATTGTCGCGTATCCATCGTGCACTCTTCGGGAACATACATTCAGATCCATGTTCGATTTCACTGAAATGTCATTGAGTCGCTGACATAATTCATCTTCATATTATCATTGTCAGTTTCATCATTTTTTGTCAATTTTCTTTTCTTTTTTTTTTGTTTTAGATGATCATGATCTCATTCAAGCTTGCGAAATTCATGCGAAATGTTGTTTTCTACACCGTATGAGGATTCACGTCACATTTTTTTTTTCTTCTTCTTCTTCTTCTTGTTCCAAGTAATGAGACTTCCTGAAAACAAATTATTTGTTGGATACCTTCTCGTGGGGACATTCCTCGAGAATATCTTGTGTGTGTCTTTTAGATTCCTTATCAGTCAATCAAAAATTACGCTCTGCAGTTAAAAATTATAAAAAGACTTGCTTGTAAAAAATAATAAAAGGTTACAAATTACAGGTTATGTTTAGAAAAGTTTTTGTTTATTTAAAAGTAAATTTTTGATTATCTAACGTAAAAAATCAATTTTTATTAACTATTTTATACAGTAAATAATTAATTAAAAATGTAATATTACTGGATGACTCTCAAAAAATGATAAAAAAAATGTTTTTGACTACTTGTAATTAAAACTGAATCTTAAAAGAAACAAAAACTTTCCTAAACATAATCTAAAATTTATTTTTGTTTAAAGTTCTTTCACAGAAAAGTGACAAATCGGTTTTCTTTTCGAAATCAGTTTATAAATTTCGTTTTGTTTACAAAATCTAAGGGTTGATTATTTTGTTTCAATTCTACTTTGTCTTTCATTTTCACTTTCACTTTGATAGATTTTTATTTTTACTTTCCTACGAAAAAAATTTTATTTCTCGTTTTATTTTCACTTTAACAAATTTTTCTTTTCAATTTTATTTGCACTTTAAATATTTGTTTTCACTTTAATTTTTAAGTTTAATTTGATAAATTTTTATTATCACTTTATTTAAATTTTATTTTCAGATTCCTTTCAATTTTCATTTTTACTTTAACAGATTTGTTTTATCTTTAATTTTTTACTTCACTTTGACAATTTTTCATTTCTCTTTCATTTTCATTATGACTTTGACAATAATTTTTTAAATAATTGAATTCCTTTAAAAATTTTATTATTTATGAAAATAATTGAATTTTTGCATAAAGATTTTATTAACATTATTAAAAATAATTGAATTTTTGAGAAAAATTCTATTAACATTTTTAAAAATAATTGAATTTCTAAGAAGAATTTTAATAAAATTTTTAAAAATAATTGAATTTCTCAGAAGACTTTTAATAAAATTTTTTAAAATAATAAAATTTTTAAAAAGATTTTCATAATTCGTAAAAATAATTGAATTTCTGAGAAGATTGTTATAATTTGTAAAAATAATTGAATTCTTGAGAATATTTTGATAGAAACTTTTTAAATAATTTAATTCCTTTGGAAATTTTGAAATTTATAAAAAATAATTGAATTTCTGCAACGAATTTATTAAAACTTTTAAAAATAATTAAATTTCTGAAAGGAAGTTTATAATTTCAAAAAATAATTGAATTTTTGTATCTAATTTTATTAAAATTTTTAAGAATAATTGAATTTTTAAGAAGAATTTTAATCAAATTTTTAATAATACTTGAATTTTTAAGATGAATTTTAATAATATTTTTAAAATAATTGAATTTCTGAGAAGATTTTTGTAAATAGTAAAAATAATTGATTATTTACAAAAAATTTTATTACAAATTTTTAAAATAATTGAATTCCTGAGAAAATTTTATTAGCCATGAAAATAATTAGATTTTTGCATCGAAATTTATTAAAATTTTGCAAAATAATTCAATTCCTGCAAAAATTTTGATAGTTATGAAAATAATTGAATTTCTAAGAAGATTTTTAAAAATAGTAAAAATAATTGAATTTTTTCAACAAATTTTATTAAAACTTTGTAAAATAATTATATTCCAGTGAAAATTTTATTGATTATGAAAATAATTGAATTTTCGCATCGAAATTTATTAAAATTTTTCAAAATAATTCAATTTCTTTAAAAATTTTAATAGTTGTGAAAATAATTGAATTTTTTTAAGGAATTTTATTTAGTTTTTTAAAAATAATTGAATTTCTAAGAAGATTTTTGTAATTTGTAAAAATAATTGAATTCTTGATAAGATTTTTATAAAAACTTTTTAAATAATTGAATTTTTTTAATAATATTATTATTTATAAAAATAATTGAATTTTTGCAACGAATTTTTTAAAAATTTTTCAAAATAATTGAATTCCTGTGATATTTGATTATTTTATATTAATATAATTCCTTTAAAATTTTTATTATTTTTGAAAATAAATGAATTTTCTCGTCGATTTTTATTAAAATTTTTGAAAATAATTGAATTTCTAAGAAGAATTTTATTATTTATGAGAATAATTGAATTTTTGCAACCAATTTTATTAAATATTTTAATAATAATTCAATTCTTTTGGGAAATTTTCTATTAATAATAGACTTTGTAAACAATTGAATTTTGACAAATTTTCAAAATTAAATAAATTTTTTCGAAGAATTTTTTTTTAAATTGTTTGCAAATAAACAAATTATATCAAATTTTTTTTAAATAATTGAATTTTTTTGAAGAATTTTAATAAATTTTTTAAGAATAATTGAAATTGAAACAAGCGAAAGTAAAAATATAAATTTATCAAAGTGAAAATGAAAATAAAAGTAGTTATCAAAGTGAAAGTAAAGTTAAAATTCAGTCAAAGTGAAACAAAAAATCAAATTAAACGTAAAATTGAAAGTAAAAATAAAAATAAACGTGGAAATAAAAATCTAATAAAGTAAAAGAAAAAGCGAAATTGAAATTAAAAAATAAAAATTCATCCTAGTGAAAATTAAAGTAAAAATAAAAATCCGTCAAAGTGAAAACGGAAGTGAAAGTAAAAATTCTTTAAAGTGAAAATAAAGTCCATCAATGTGGAAATTAGAGGGAAAATAAAAGTTAAAGTAGAAATAAAAAAAAACACAATCGACCCTCAATTTATAAATCCCAATTGAAATAAATTCCCACGAAACTTGATTGAGAATAAAAAAAAAACAAAAATAAAACATAAAAACCCCCTCGAGATAAAATAAAATTCAAATCTCCAAATTTATTCAATCAATTGGAATAAAAATTTCCAATTTTGCAGAAATCAAAGTAAATTTTACGTTCCATTCAAAATTTCCTTACATCCTTGAAGTTCTGAAAAAAAATCCCCTTCTGATCGAGGGACATTAGGTATGCAAACGATTTGCGACTGATAATGGCAAGGTAATTTCTCACAAATCGCCTCCCAGGTAGACACGCACAAGATTTCACGAGTCTCCTCTCAATATTCTCAAGCGATTGCTGATGACCCAGATCATTCGAACGACTTTGGATTCAATAAAAAAATAAAAATACACTCTTTATCGACACAATAATATAAATACATAAATGTATATAAATTTATATGTATAAAATATTCCTATTTGCAATGCCTGATAAGAAAACTAATTCAAACTTCAAAGTAGGCACTTAAAGTGCCGCGATTCATGAACCGATATTAATTATCTTTTATCTCAATAAAGTCAGTTGCCAATGCTCGACAATCAATTCACGATAAATATTAATTTTTTAACCCCTTCTATTTGAATCGATGATTATTATTACTTGACGACAAGAAAAACATTCAATTACCACGCTTCGTGCGATCATATATCACACTCTATTTAGACTCTTTTATTTCGACTCCATTGTTATACATAAAAATTTATTATTGCACCAAACATTGAATTTAATAATGAAGGAAAAATGTGCAAGTTTAACGGATTTAGTTCTTTAATTACGTTATTGAATGGAGATGCAATAACTTATCGTTATATCATATCGTTGAATCGACTCTTATCAATATTGTATTTTCAAATATTTTTATAATTCCTCGTCTTTTGCCTCTGGAATTCATCGAACTATTCCATAATTCATTTTCTTTTTTCTCCTTTTATTATTTTTTATAATTTTTTTAATTCCTTAATAATAATAAGAATAATAATTTATTATAATTAATAATTATTTAATTTATTTTTTTATTTTATAATTTTTTTTCCTTTTTAATTTAAATAAATTAAAAAGGAAAAAAAATGACAAATAATAATAAAAGGACTTTTGTCTCTTTTTCTGTTTACTTTTCCTTTTTTTCTTCTTTTGTTTCCAAATTTTACACTCTTTTTCTCTTCTTCTGTTAATTTTTCTTTTTTTATTTTACATTAATTTAATTTTAATTTTACTAATTTGTTTAATTCTAAAGTTCGTTTTTTATTATAATTTATTTATTTAATTTATTTTATTTAGAGAAGGAAAAAGTGTAAATTAACTTTTGCTATACTTTCCTAGTAAAAACTAATTTTTAAACTTTTTTGTGCATTTCTATTAAAATTTACTAGATTTCGAAGAAAAATTTAACGAAATTATTGCTAAAAATTTACTAACTTTGAATAAAATTTAATTTTAAATCAATTCTTATTACAAAGTTGTATAAATGATTAAATTCTAATAAATAAATTATATCAACTTCTTTTTAAATAATTGAATTCCTTTAAAAATTTTATTATTTATGAAAATAATTGAATTCCTGTGAAAATGTTATTATTTATTAATATAATTGAATTTTTGCATAGAAATTTATTAAAATTTTCCAATATAATTCAATTCCTTTAAAAATTTTGATACTTATGACAATTGAATTTTTTTATGGAATTTTATTGAATTTTTTTAAAATAATTGAATTTCTAAGAATATTTTTATAATTTGTAAAAATAATTGAATTCTAGAGAAGATTTTTATAAAAACTTTTTAAATAATTGAAATTCTATGATGAGTTTTATTATTTATAAAAATAATTGAATTTTTGCAACGAATTTTGTCAAAAATTTTTAAAATAATTAAATTTCTATGATATTTCATTATTTATGAAAATAATTGAATTTTTGCATTAAATTTTATCAAAATTTTTAAAAATAATTGAATTTTTGAAAAGATTTTTATATATAATAAAAATAATTGAATTCTTGACAAGATTTTTATAAAGACTTTTCAAATAAATGAATTCCTTTGACAATTTTATTATTAATGAAAATAATTGAATTTTTGAAACGAATTTTGTGAAAATTTTTTAAAATAATTAAATTTCTATGATATTTCATTATTTATGAAAATAATTGAATTTTTGCATCAAATTTTATCAAAATTTTTAAAAATAATTGAATTTTTGAAAAGATTTTTATAAATAATAAAAATAATTGAATTCTTGACAAGATTTTAATAAAGATTTTTCAAATAAATGAATTCCTTTGACAATTTTATTATTCATGAAAATAATTGAATTTTTGAAACGAATTTTATCAAAATTTAAAACAATAATTGAATTTCTTTGAAGAATTTTATTAAATTCTTTTAAATAATTGAATTTCTGAAAAGAATTTTAGTATTTATAAAAATAATTGAATTTTTGCAACAAATTTTATTAAAACTTTTTAAAAATAATTTAATTTCTGAGAAAAATTATATTAAAATTTTTTAAAATAATTGAATTCCTGAGAAGATTTTTATAAATAGTAAAGATAATTGAATTCTTGAGAAGATTTTTATAAAAACTTTTCAAATAATGGAATTTCTTTGGAAATTCGATTATTTACAAAAATAATTGAATTTTTGCAACGAATTTCATTGAAATTTTTTAAAATAATTGAATTTCTGAGAAGAATTATATTATTTATAAAAAGTAATTGAATTTATGAGAAGAATTTTATTGTTTATGATAATAATTAAATTTTTGCAACGAGTTTTATGAAATTTTTAAAAAGTAATTGTATCTCAGAGAAGAATTTTATTGTTTATAAAAAAATTGAATTCTCGTGAAAAATTTACGATTTATGAAAATAATTGAATTCTTGCAACGAATTTTATTATAACTTTTAAAAATAATAGAATTCCGAAAAAAAGTTTTATTATTTTTAAAAATAATTGAAATCGTTTGAAAATTTTATTATTTACAAAAATAATTAAGTTTTTGCAACAATTTTTTTTAAACTTTTTAAAACTAATTGAATTTCTGAGAAAAATTTTATAAAAATTTTTTAAAATAATTGAATTTTTGAGAAGATTTTTATAAATAGTAAAAATAATTGAATTCCTTTGGAAATTTTATTATTTATGAAAATAATTGTGTGTTTACAAAAAATTGCATAACATTTTTTTTAAATTATTGATTTTTTTGGGAAATTTTTTATTTTAATAGTAGATATTAAAAAATAATTGATTTTTGAAAATGTTTTTATAATAATTGAATCGTTTAAAAGAAATTAATTTTGAAATTTTTTAAATTGTTTCTAAGAATTTTATTTATGAAATTAATTATTTATTATTTATGAAAATAATTTTAATTCATAAGAAAATAGTAAATATTATTTAATATTATTTATTATTCTATTATTTTTGATTGTTAATATACAAATATAAAAACTAGATTTAAATAAATTTATTTTTATTGATAATAAAAACCTTATTATTTCAATTTCAAAAAGAATAAATTCGAATAAATTTTCTCAAAGTTGTGCAAAATAAAAATGATGACGTTTTCAAGTTGGGAATATCCTTGAAAATATTGCAATTCCTTCTTCGACTTTAAGTCCACACTTCAAAGACCCATTGACTTAATTTCCTCACAATGATAAACGAAATGTCAATAACTAATTGACTGAATAAACAAGAATATATTTGAAAACCAATTTTTCATACAAAGCGGACAAATTCTCTAGAAAGTAAAAATAAATTGTATCTTCAAAAAATAAACGTGTTTCAAATTTGTCAGAAAGAAAAACACTGGTGAAGTAGACCTTGTTTTTCCCCCCTTTTGTTTTGTAGAAAAAAAAATTGAATTATTCAGTTTTGTAAAGCTTATAAAAATAAATTATTCAACTTTGTTATTCATAAAAATAAATTAGCCTCGTTTTTTTTTTCTTTTCTTTTCTTGTAGAGAAATCCATTCAGTGTTTATAGTCACTTATAAGAATAGCGTATTGAGAAAAGTATGTAAAGATTTTCCACCTGACCGGGAGTATCTCGATTTCTCGGAATAATCTATTATTATAATGAATTCACGATCGCTTAACCAATTATCTGACAATCGATTCAAAATACGTGACGCGGAAAATGCGCACGCCAAAGTAGTAATTCAGTATTTACAGCATCTGGGAAGGCTCGAGGCGTATTTGAGCATTTTGCAAGAAAGACTCAAGAAAAAGGGGGAAAAAAATCAGAAAAAAAGTGGAAAGGAATTTATTATATGTCTCGTAGGACGTCATGAGGACGTCTATAT
The DNA here is from genome assembly GCA_032872505.1 of Leptopilina syphax. Classification (NCBI taxonomy): domain Eukaryota; kingdom Metazoa; phylum Arthropoda; class Insecta; order Hymenoptera; family Figitidae; genus Leptopilina; species Leptopilina syphax. The sequence goes on from CM065475.1 coordinate 5,353,282, forward strand.
TTAACGATTAGCTAATCAACACTCATCAATTGCAATTCACTTTGATGATGCTTCTCTTAATGAAACATTATTCAAACTGCCCCCGGAAAAATCACGTATCGACACTTATTTATATGCAAAGTGAGAAATCAAAGGCATTCAACAAAATCGTGTATTTTACATTTTCAAGCTTATTCGTACTTCGTTTCCTGGCACTTGAGGATTCATTCAAGAGAGTTGCGATAATAATTCAGTTTCCAGTGGGCAACCGACAGCTATTCCCTATGCTGTGAATTTATTTCTTTCACTTCATTTTGTTCTCTTGTCTGTGAAAAGACAGAATAAGGCAGAGAAAGGGAGATTGAAAACTAGCGAAGAGAATTTTTTTTCGCTGGATTTATTACTAACACTGTCCTTGTCATTTGTTTCTTTCTTTTTTTACCCACTTCGCAAGAGAAATTAATTCTTCCTGTGTTGGTAGAATATACTTTTCTAATTTTAGAACATCAAAAGATGTTCTTCCCTCAATTTTAAAATTTTATTGGGTTTACTAGGTAAAATGTTATTATTTTACACCTATATTCGTCTTTTATAAAAGTTATAAGAAAAAAACGTCACTGCGCATGTCTGGAATACTATACGACTCACTGCGCATGTCTAGAGTGCTAAATAACTTACTACGCATGTCTGGAATACTATGCGACTCACTGCGCATGTCAGGAGTGACATACGAATTACTGCGCATGTCTAGAGTGCTAAATAACTCACTGCGCATGTCAGGAGTGCCATACCACTCACTGCGCATGTCCAGAGCGTGATAAACACTAATGCGCATGTCTGGAACGCTATACGACTCACTGCGCATGTCCATAATGCGATCACCACTAATGCGCATGACTAGAATACTAAACAATCAATTGCGCATGTCTGGAATTCTATAAAATTGATTGCGCATGTCCAGAATGCCGATTACAACTAACGCGCATGACTGGAATGTCATAAAAAATAATTGCGCATGTCCAAAACAGGAAGAAAAAGATGCGCATGACCGCAAAGTTTACCGAATACGGAAATGGAACAGATAGAGATGAGAAAAAGCAGTCGCGTTATAATCTGGCATTGGTGAAGCAATAAAATCAAGCATAAAATAAGAAACTATAAAAATAAAGAGAAACGAGAGAGTACTATTGCTGTTAATTATTGGCCAAGACTTTGTTACGAGAGAGAAAGGCTCTGAAGCTCAGTACTACGCGATCCGTTTTTTTCTTCACTAACAGCTTCCTTAAAAATCTTTCTTCCCTCACGCGAGACTTTTCATTGTCTTTTTTTTTTTGACGTTCCGAAAATTTTGTTTGTTTATGTAAATGAAAAATTGCTTTCGATATTTTAAAACGATTCAATTATAATTAAAAAATATTTGAAATTCAATTATTTTCAAAAAATATTCGAAATTCAATTATTTTCAAAAAAATAATCGACATTCAATTATTTTCAATTATCTAGTATTTTTTCTAAAATTTTGCAAAAGAATTCAATTATTTTAAAAAAAATGATAAAATTCATCCAAACATTGATTTTTTTATGGAAATTCAATTTTTAAAAAAAAAATTTTTGATGAAATTCTCATCAAGAATTCAATTATTTTCATAAATAATAAAACTCATCGAAGAATTTCAATTATTTTCAAATACTATTTTAAATTAATTAATCGGAGAATTCAATTATTTTCAAAAATAGGGTTTTTCACAAGAATTCAATTATTTAAAATAAAATTTTCATAATCTTCATTATATTTCGAAAAAATCAATTATTTAAAACAATGTTTTTAAAATTCTTATTGAAAAATTCAATTATTTTCAAAAATAACAAAATTTTTCACAGAAATTCAATTCTTTTAAAACATTTTAATAAAATTATTTGCAAAATTCAATTATTTTCATAAATAATAAAATTTCCACAGGAATTCAATTATTTTTAAAACTTTTAATAAAATTCGTTGCAAAAATTCAATTATTTTCAAAAATAACAAAAATTTTTACTAAAATTCCATTCTTTTTAAACATTTTAATAAAAATTTTTGCAATAATTTATTTCATAAATAATCAAATTCTTTTTAGAAATTCAATTATTTTTGAAAATTTTAATAAAATTTTTTGCAAGTATTGAATTATTTTCAAAAATAATATAATTCTTCTCTGGAATTCAATTATTTTTGACACTTTTTTTTAATAAAATTCTTAGCAACTATACAATTATTTTCATATATAATAAACTTTATCGCAGGATTTCAATTATTTTCAATACAGTTTTACAGGAATTGTTCAAAAAATATAATTACTCTAAAAAATTTAATTTCAATTCTCTGAAAAAATCAATTATTTAAAAAAAAGTTTTTTCTAATTCTTTGGAAAAATTCAATTATTTATTGAAGTATTAGAATTTTTCATAGGATTTTAATTATTTTCAAATATTTTAATAAAATTGTTCGAAAAAAACAATTATTTTTAATACAATTTTACAGGAATTGCTCAAATTCAATTACATTTAAAAGTAATTTTCTTGGAAATTCAATTATTTTAAAAAGTTCCAATAAAACTGTGGGCAAAAATTCAATTATTTTCAAAAATAACAAAATTTTTTACAAAAATTTAATTCTTTTTAAACATTTTAATAAAAATTTTTGCAATAATTCAAATATTTTCATAAATAATCAAATTCTTTTTAGAAATTCAATTATTTTTAAAAATTTTAATAAAATCCTTTGCAACTATTCAATTATTTTCAAAAATAACAAAATTTTTCACAAAAATTCAATTCTTTTTAAACATTTTAATAAGAATTTTTGCAATAATTCAAATATTTTCATAAATAATCAAATTCTTTTTAGAAATTCAATTATTTTTAAAAATTTTAATAAAATCCTTTGCAACTATTCAATTATTTTCAAAAATAACAAAATTTTTCACAAAAATTCAATTCTTTTTAAACATTTTAATAATAATTTTTGCAATAATTCAAATATTTTCATAAATAATCAAATTCTTTTTAGAAATTCAATTATTTTTAAAAATTTTAATAAAATCCTTTGCAACTATTCAATTATTTTCAAAAATAATGAAATTATTTTTGAAAATTATAATTAAATTCTTAGCAACTATTTAATTATTTTGATAAATAATAAACTTCATCGCAGGATTTCAATTATTTTTAATACAGTTTTACAGGAATTGTTCAAAAAATATAATTACTCTAAAAAATTAAATTTCAATTCTCTGAAAAAATCAATTATTTAAAAAAAAGTTTTTTCTAATTCTTTGGAAAAACTCAATTATTTATAAAAGTATTAGAATTTTTCATAGGAATTCAATTATTTTTTAATATTTTAATAACCATTTTCGCAATAATTCAATTATTTTCATAAATAATAAAATTCTTCTGAGAAATGCAATTATTTTTGAAAACTTAAAAAAAATTCTTACCAACTATTCAATTATTTTCAAAATTAATATAATTCTTCTCTGGAATTCAATTATTTTTGAAAATTTTACTAAAATTGTTCGAACAAAATCATTTATTTTAAATACAATTTTAAATAAATTTTTTGGAAAAAATGCAATTATTCTTTTAGATTTTAATAAAATTCTTCCCAAGTATTTATTTATTTACACAAATAATTCTTTAAAAGAATTTAATTATTTACACAAATAATTCTTCGAAAGAATTTAATTATGTCGATAAATAAAAAATTATTCCTGAAAATTTTATCATTTTGAGGCATTTTAATGAAATTCTTTGCAAAATTCAATTATTTTCATAAATAACAATATTTATCTTAAGATTTCAATTATTTTTAAAAGTAATAAATTTCTTCTTGGAAATTCAATTATTTTAAAAAATTCTAATAAAATCGTTTGCATGAATTCAATTATTTTCAAAAAAAATTTAATAAAATACTACACAGACATTTAATTAATTTCAAAAAGTAGCTTTTTTTAAAAATTAATTTTATCGAGTGCGAAGTTTGAAATTTTAAACATTTCTTTTAGATCAGCATATACACTTCTTTAAAATGAAATTTTTTTTTAAATTTCAAACACCTTCTGAAAATATTAAGAATTATTTTCTAAATTCAAAACCCTTGAATTTCCAACACTCTTCTTTCAATTTTCCAAGCTTCTCTTTAAATCTTGTTAACTTCAATCAAGATTGTAATCATCTATTTCTTCGAGTTCATTATCTCCAAAGTTAAAAAAGAAAAAAAAAAAAAAAAAAAATTCGTCTCCTGACAGTGATTTGCACCTTAGAATTTTCTAGCGTCAACTGCAGAGAGATATTCCAGGCAAGGAAGGTTCGTCTCACTTTTTCTTTTAAGAATCACTTGAAGGTTGAACAAGAGGAAACGGAGAGAAATGTACTCCCGAGTATAGTGACTCTGATCTCGCAAGGAATGACGAGGAGTCAGAGAAAAAGTGGATGGAACATAACGTCAAGTTCTTCATCGTTAAGAATTCGTACCACACAAATGCCGCGCGCACGACTTTTATTTACTTCAGTGCAAACACATGCCTCTTTAGTATTTAATTTCGCAAAAATTCTTCATTTTCTCAATATTATTTTCATTATAAAATGAGAAATAATTTTTCAAATTTTACTTTGAACCATTTTTTACCCTCTCTCCCCTTTCTTTCTATAAATTAATTACGAATTTGAAGTCAGATTTTCAAAATTCAAAATGGCGGATCCAATATGGCGGACGATGGGATTAGAAAGCAGTTGGCCGCCATTTTGAAAATCTGACGCCATATTCGAAATTAGCGACTACAAGAACCCCTGGATTCCAAGTTTTGTAAAAATTCGACTAATTTTAAAATTCATGGTTGCATTTATTTATCTTTTTTAAATAAATATTTAATAATTATTTTTTCATAGGAATTAAAATTCTTCAAAAGATTTAAATTCAAACTTTTTTGAAATTAAACAACTTGCAAAAAATTGTTATAAAACATGAAGAAATCGATCACTCCGAGTCTTCGACTCGGAGCATTCGATATCTTCATGTTTTATAATAATTACAAATGTCCCAGTGATAAAATTATTATTTTATATTATAAGAATATTATTGCTGTAACTGAGTAAAAATTATTTTCATTTCAATTCAATTATTTTCTAAAATTTTTAACTGAAATTCTTCTTTAAATTAAAAAAAAAATTTCAAAAAATAAACAAAATACAGATAAAAATAAACTTTTTAAAAAGAAATTAAATCTACAAAATTTTTAATTAAAAATATGAAAAATTCAAAGATTCGAACCATTTCAAGATTCAATTATTTCTAAAAATTCACTCTATAATATTTTCTCTCTAAATTTTGAATTAGTAAAAATGTTTACTAATTGGAATTAGTGACTGACTTTTTGCTTTCGAATTAGTAAATTTTAGTATTAAATTAATAGTAACGACTGTTTAACAGTAAAATCTGCAAATTCAAAAGAAAAAAGTCAGTTACTTATTCAAATTTATTTATTTATTCGCTTATTTATTTATTACAAGTTTTACGAGTTATACTCTAGATTACAAGGGAAAAAAATATTTATAATTAGAAAACATTTTTACTAATTCAAATTTAGAGAGTTTAATATTCGCAATTATTATCTAAAATTTTAACTGAAATTCATATTTAAATCAATTTTTATTAGAAAATTCTACGAGAATTCAAATATTTAAATACAAAAACAAATAATTTATTGAATGTTTTTTAAAATTGAATTCTCATTTAAAGAATTTTATCAACAAATTTTTGAAAATAATTGAATTTTGGAGAAAAATTCTATTATTTATAAGGAAAATTGAAATTTTTTTTAAATAAAATTTTTAAGAATAATTTCATTTTTCGAGAAATTAGATTAAAATTGTATTGGAAATAATTAAATCTCTCTGTAAAAAATTTGATTGAATTGAGAAAAGTTTTTGAATAATAATTGAAATTTTGCCAAGAATTTTATTAAAATTTTTGAAAATAATTGAATTTTAAAGAAAAATTTGATTATTTATAGAGAAAATAAAAATTTTTAGTATAATTTTTTTATTAGCATTTTTAAGAATAATTTCATTTTTCGAGTAATTAGATTAAAAATGTATTAAAAATAATTTAATCCCTGTAAAATTAAATTAAGAAAAGTTTTTGAAAATAATTGAAATTTTGCCAAGAATTTTATTAAAATTTTTGAAAATAATTGAATTTTAAAGAAAAATTTGATTATTTATACAGAAAATAAAAATTTTTTTTATAATTTTTTAAATAAAATTTTTAAGAATAATTTCATTTTTCGAGTAATTAGATTAAAATTGTATTACAAATAATTAAATCTCTCTGTAAAAAATTTGATTGAATTGAGAAAAGTTTTTGAAAATAATTGAAATTTTGCCAAGAATTTTATTAAAATTTTTAAAAATAATTGAATTTTAAAGAAAAATTTGATTATTTATAGAGAAAATAAAAATTTTTACTTTAATTTTTTTTATAAATTTTTAAGAATAATTTCATTTTTCGAGTAATTAGATTAAAAATGTATTAAAAATAATTTAATCCCTGTAAAATTAAATTAAGAAAAGTTTTTGAAAATAATTGAAATTTTGCCAAGAATTTTATTAAAATTTTTGAAAATAATTGAATTTTAAAGAAAAATTTGATTATTTATACAGAAAATAAAAATTTTTTTTATAATTTTTTAAATAAAATTTTTAAGAATAATTTCATTTTTCGAGTAATTAGATTAAAATTGTATTACAAATAATTAAATCTCTCTGTAAAAAATTTGATTGAATTGAGAAAAGTTTTTGAAAATAATTGAAATTTTGCCAAGAATTTTATTAAAATTTTTAAAAATAATTGAATTTTAAAGAAAAATTTGATTATTTATAGAGAAAATAAAAATTTTTACTTTAATTTTTTTTATAAATTTTTAAGAATAATTTCATTTTTCGAGTAATTAGATTAAAATTGTATTAAAAATAATTTAATCCCTGTAAAATTAAATTAAGAAAAGTTTTTGAAAATAATTGATATTTTGCCAAGAATTTTATTAAAATTTTTGAAAATAATTGAATTTTAAAGAAAAATTTGATTATTTATAGAGAAAATTAAAATTTTTACTATAATTTTTTATTAGCATTTTTAAGAATAATTTCATTTTTCGAGTAATTAGATTAAAATTGTATTAAAAATAATTTAATTTCTGTTAAATTAAATTCATTAAATTGAGAAAAGTTTTTGTAAATAATTGAATTTTGAAGAAAAATTTTATTATTTATAAAGATAATTGAAATTATTACAAGAATTTTTTTTGTAAACTTTCCACCATAATTGAATTTCTGCGAAGAGTTTTATTACTTTTAAAAATAATTGAATTCTTGAGACGAATTTTAATAATATTTCTGTTTAAATAATTGAATTCTTTTGTGAAATTTAATTGAAATACCTAGATATCAAAAATAATTGAATTTTGATAAATTATTGAAATTAATTAAATTTCTACGAAGAATTTTTTAAAAATTATTTTGAAAAAAAAAATTGAATTGTTAAAAAGAATTTCATTAAAATTTTTGAAAATAATTAAATTCTTTTAAGAAATTTAATTAAAAATTTATTGACAATAATACTTGAATTCTAATAAATAAATTATTGAAAGGGTTTTTAAAATAATTGAATTTCTTTGATGAATTTTAATAAAATCTTTAAAAATAATGACATTTTTCGAGAAATTTCATTAAAATAATATTAAAAATAATTGGAATTCAGCGATGATTTTTATTATTTATGAAAATAATTAAAACCGCCTATAAAGTTTTTTAATAATTATAAAATTAAAATCTCTGTAAAAAATTTGATTATTTATGAAAATAATTGGATTATCACGAAGAAATTTATAAAGAATTTGTAAATAATGGAATTCTTGGGAAATTTTTATTATTTAATTAATTCTTTCAAAATTAAAAATTTCACAAAATTTCAAATTAAAATCTTTGAAGTTCATCTATTTATGAAAATTGTAAACGTAAAATTGTTTGTATTTTCAAAATTGAATTAATTTTGAAATATATTTAAGAAAAATTAGATTTCAAGAATAAGGACAATAACTTTAGAAAATAATAATTTTCCAGGATTCCGATCAAAATTCCCTGACTTTTCCAGGTTTTTTCAAGGTTAATAAAATTCCCTGACAATTCCAGGTTGCGTGGCAACCCTTAAAATTTTTTGGTCCGACATATTGAATTCTCTATTTTTAATTTAAAAAATTGATACCAGATGGGTAATTAGAATTATTTTTTAGGACGTTGCCAATTTTTCATGTCTGACGAATATTTTAGAATTTGAGTTTTATCACATTGGTTCTTTCACAGTATATACATAGACTCCTGGCAATTTATTTTTTCCCTTTTTTCGCATGTTTGTCAAACATCCGTTTCGGTTATGATACAGTACCGGACTTATCGGAACTATGCCAATATTTCAGTTTGAGTAATTTCCTGTTGTATTATTAGTTTTCATTTTCCAATAATATATGTTTGTACACTATTCCAAATTTTTCGACCTATTTGAATTTTATGTTCACTATTATTGGTATAGTTGTTTGTCGACTTTGGCACGCGCTGCACATATTTTTTTTCTCTTATCTCGCATTGACGATAATATATCTTCACTAAAACGCATGTAGTTGGCAAGTTTTTTTTTAGTTTCGTGATAATTGTACCAGTTTTATATATAAAGTGCGAGGAAACGACAGAAGGAATTGAAAATTGGCAAATCCGAACATATTCGGAAGAGTTAACAGTGGATGTTAAATATTTATGAGTCATCCAGCAGAAGATACATGCGCGCTCTCCCCCTTCGTTTCTTGAATGCACCTGCATCAAGCAAATGCATCTTCATAAATAAAGAGATATCTTCAAGCGATGTTTACTCCGTGGAAAAAAATAGTAACCTGCAGGGCACCACACTTCCGCTTTTGTATGTATATACATATATGAACCCTCACGTGTTTTTCTGATCGATATCTCTTCACTTCTCTACACTGTGAAATTCTCGAATTTGATGGGTTGCTTCAGCTTGCTTTCAAAGTTTCAGCTCGAGTGAATTTTGTATTTTAATCGTTTTTAATGATGTTGGAAATTTTTTTTTATAACTGTTCTATTCTGTTATATTCATAGTGAAGTAAAAATGGAAAAATTATATCAAATTATGTTTTTTTTTGGTGTGATTTCATAGCCAATAGTGTTGAAAGACTTTTTCTTTTGTTTACGCAGAAGCAGAAGAAGCTTGAGACTTATGCGCATGTCCGTAGTGGACTAACGCTATTGCGCATGTCCGCAGTGCTGTAACTCTTACTGCGCATGCCCAAAAAGGATAAGCATACTGATGCGCATGCCTGGAATGCGTATAAACGGGAAACAATATAATTTACATCCATTTTCTATTTTCTGCTTTTTATTTCGACGCTAAAATTATAATTAAAGGTAAAAAAAAATTACTGATGACTTTTAAGGAATTTCGACGCAGTGAATTAATTGAATTCAGTCATATCAGTTTCTTTGATAAAGTTACATAAAGTAACCAAAAAAAAAAAAAAAAAATAACTTTTTGACCTAAAAACTGATTCTTTGGGCAAAAAAATTGCTTTCAATACTCAGCGTCAATGCTAACGTCAACACTGAGTATCGAAACCAATTTTTCGACATTACTGACTTCGCATTCAATTAAAATTGTATTTAAAATAATTGATTTCTTTCGAACAATTTTATTAAAATATTTGAAAATAATTGAATTCCCGCGAAAATTTCTAATATTTTTGTAAATAATTGAATTCTTCCAAAGAATTTTAAAAAAATACTTTTTTAAATAATTGATTTTTTCGGGGAATTGAAATTAAATTTTTAAGAGTAATTAAAATTTTATTGAAAATATTTGAAATCCTGCGATGAATTTTATTATTTACAAAAATAATTGAATTCTTGAGATAAATTTAAAAAAAACTTTTTAATTAATTAAATTCCTTTGAAAATTATATTATTTATAAAAATAATTGAATTTTTGCAACGAATTTTATTAAAATTTTCTAAAATAATTGAATTTCTGAGAAGAATTTTATTAATTATAAAAATAATTGAATTTCTGTGCAAATTTTATTATTTATGAAAATAATTGATTTTTTCGGGGAATTGAAATTAAATTTTTAAGAGTAATTACATCTTCTGAGCAATTCCTGTAAAATTTTATTAAAAATAATTGAAATCCTGCGATGAATTTTATTATTTATGAAAGTAATTGAATTCTTACGACGAATTTTATAATAACTTTTAAGAATAATAGAATTCCTAAGAAGAATTTTATTATTTTTAAAATTAATTGAATTTCTGAGAAAAATTTTATTATTTTTAAAAATAATTGAATTCGTTTGAAAATTTTATTATTTACAAAAATAATGAAATTTTTGTAACAATTTTTATTAAAATTTTTTAAAAATAATTGGATTTCTGAGAAAATCTTTATTAACATTTTTATAAAATTCGTTGCAAAAATTCAATTATTTTTATAGATAATAAAATTCTTCGTAGAAATTCAATTATTTCTTAAAATTTTTAATAAAATTCGATTCAAAAATGCAATTATTTTCATAAATAATAATATTTTTACACGAATTTAATTATTTTCAATTATTTTTTTCAAAAAGTTTTAATAAAATTCTTTGCAAAAATTCAATTATTTTCTTAAATAATAAAATTAAAAAAAAATACAATTATTTTTATAAACAATACAATTTTTAAAGGAATTCAAGCATTTAAAAACTTTCTATCAAAATATACTCAAGAAATCAATTATTTTCATAAATAATAAAAATCTTCTCAGAAATTTAATTATTTTAAAAAATTTTAATAAAATTCTATACAAAAAATCAATTACTTTCATAGATGATAAAATTTTCACAGGAATTTTATTATAACTTTTAAAAATAATAGAATTCCTAAGAAGAATTTTATTATTTATAAAAACAATTGATTTTTTTGAAAATTTTATTATTCTCAAAAATAATTGAATTCGTTTGAAAATTTTATTATATTTATACAAAAATAATGAAATTTTTGTAACAATTTTTATTAAAACTTTTTAAAAATAATTGAATTTCTGAGAAGATTTGTATAAATATTTAAAATTATTGAATTCCTTTGGAAATTTTATTATTTATAAGAATAATTGAATTTTGGCAACGAATTTTATTAAAATTTTCTAAAATAATTGAATTATTGTGAAGAATTGTATAAAAATTTTGTTAAATAATTGATTTTTCAAAATTTTTTGAAAATGCTATTTTAGATTAATTGAATTCCTGTGGAAATTTTATTATTTATGAAAATAATTGTATTTTGGATGAATTTTATCAATTTTTTTTTTGAATAATTGAATTTTTCTGCGAAATTTGATGAAAATACCTACTAAATATTGAAAATAATTAAATTTCGAATATTTTTTGAAAATAATTGAATCGTTTTAAAGAATTTGATTACAATTTTTAAGAATAGTTTTTTTATTTCTATTATTAGCGAATTTAAAGTATAGTGGAAATTCTCAAAAAAAAAAAAAAAAAACAGAAATAGTAGCTTTTAGTGGCTGAAATAAAAAAAATGTGCCTGAATAGTAGCATAACGTAAAAAAGTAGTAAATAATAGGTTTTAGTTGGTGATTGCGAAGCCTGAAATTTAAAAGAAATGTTCAAAATTTGAAATAAATGTTCAAAAATTAAAAAAAGTTCAAAATTCAAAGAAGAGTTCAACATTCAAAGAAGAGGTTAAAATTTAAAGAAGCTTATAGTTAAAAATTAACAAAAACTTCTTTTCTTATAATTTTCGAAAAAAATGCTAATTTAACAAATTCTAATTGTCCGTATCCAATAAATATTTCGTCTCTTTGGCTTTCGAGATAAATTCAGGAAGTGGAAAAAAATGCTTTAAATCTAGTTACTAGTTTTAGTCGTTGATAGATAAATTCTTATGGTGGGTAGAGTAGACTCTATAGAAGATAAATTTAGAATAGAGCATTAAACTACTTTCCAGCAGGAGTTATTCTAAAGATTCAATTTTTTTACACTTCCATTTTTCTTGTCTAGTCAAATTCAAAAAGTATATTCTCCCAACGAGTTTCATTCTATAGAGTTGCGCGAATGTCTTTCTTGAAAGAAGGCATTCAGACAAAAATTGACCAGAGAAATACGAACACATGAAGAAAGAGGGTTAGGTAAAAAAAAAATTACAAAAAAATCATTCGGATCTTTTTTTTTTGCCATACTTGACGTTTTTTGAAAGTAATAAAAGGAACAAGCAAATATCGAAAAATACTAAAATACTCTCACAGTACTTTTTTAACCTTAAATATTTTAAAAATCTTTTTTTGAGATTTTTTTCAGTTTCATAAATACACTTTTCGACGCTTAGTGTCGAAAAGAAAAATACTTTTTAGGAAAAAAGTTTAAATCTTTATTCAAGATCTAAGAGAAAAAAATTTTAGCAACGATACAATTTAAAGAAATTCGGAAATAAAAGTCGAAACGAGAATATTTATTTTACTATAAATTATCTGATTTAAATATATTTTTCGCAGTATTCTTATAATGAAATTTGTATTCTAAATAGTCTTTGGCGATTTGTTGTATTTCTCCTTCTTAAATGTATATAAAATGAAGAAAAAGAAGAAGAAAAAATACGAGAAATAAACAGGATTATATATTTCACAGTTGGGATGAGTATTGATATTATTAATATCAAAGAGAGGTCTCTCGATAGAATGTAGTGTCAGTTTCGACAGGTCTTTAATCTCCAGTGTCTTGAACTGATATTCGAGGACCTGTTCCTCCTACGGATCAAGTAATCGCTACGTGTTGCGAAACAACTTGAATCGCGATGGTGCACAATCTTTCGACCCGGTCCATAATGTCACTTTCGATATGAAATTGCCTCTTGGCTCTCGAGTCGTCAAAACAGGGGAAAAAAGTGTGTTTTTTTTTATACAAAATATCTCGTGACTACTTTGAAACGATTAAACCCGAGGCATTTGATATTATTTGTCAATTTTTTCTCCACGATCATTATTTTTTTTCTTTTTCTTTTTTTTTTCATTTTTATCTTCATCTTTTTCTATTTTATCATCAATGTGACTGTATTTTATATCAGGCGACACTATCCTGAATCATTAACGCTCGTTCGGATGTCATTATCTTTATTGTGCAGCTCTTTTAATTGTGTACTCTCTTTATTATTTTGTAATTGAATTTTTCTTAATTGTATTTTAAAATTTTGTTAATACAGGCTTCGTACTCGCATCTACTGATTACTACTTTTTTTGCGATTTGCTACTATTTTGATACTTTTTTTTAAATTTCTGACACTAAAATCTATTTCTTTCTATTTTTAAAATATTTGCACTACTTTAAATTTGTTAAAATAGTTTGAAATAAAAAAATTACTCCTAAAAGTTTTAATAAAACTCTTAGAAACAACTGAAAAAAATTGCAAATTCAAATATTCTTTCAAAGGAGTCAATTATTATCGAAAATTTTTTGAAAATCAATTATTTTCAATACATATCTACTATTTTAATAAAAAAATTCCCCAAAAGAATCCAATTATTTTTACAAGTTTTTAAAAAAAAATACTTTGTAAACATTCAATTATTTTTAGAAATATTAAAATTTTCCAAAAGAATTCAATTATTTTTACAAGTTTTAAAAAAATTCGTTGTAAACATTCAATTATTTTTAGAAATATCAAAATTTTCTAAAAAATTCTATTATTTAAATCACCATTTTCATAAAATTTTTCAAAAAAAAAAAATTATTTATAATGATTTTTATAAAATTCGTCCCAAAGAATACAATTATTTTTATTTGTATTATAAATATAATTGTACCTATTCTTTTAATTATTTTTAAAAATATTAATAAAATTTGTTGCAAATAATCAATTATTTTTATAAATAATAAAATTCTTCTCAGAAATTCAATTATTTCTAAAAATTTAAATAAAATTCGTTGCAAAAATCCAATTGTTTTCTTAAATAATAAAATTCGTTGAAAAAAATTCAATTATTTTCATAAATAATAATATTTTTACAGGAATTTAATTATTTTAAAAAGTTTTAATAAAATTTGTTGTAAAAAATTAATTATTTTTATAAATAATACAATTTTTAAAGGAATTCAAGCATTTAAAAAGTTTCTATCAAAATATTCTCAAAAGATCAATTATTTTCATAAATAATAAAATTCTTCTCAGAAATCTAATTATTTTTAAAAATTTGAAATGAAATTCGTTGCAAAAAATCAATTATTTTTGATAAATAATAAAATTCTTCTCAGAAATTCAATTATTTTAAAAACTTTTAATGAAATTCGTAATGGAAAAATTTAATTATTTTTGTAAATTATAAAAATTTCAAAGGAATTCAATTATTTTGTAAAATTTTATATAAAATTCGTTGAAAAAATCCAATTGTTTTCTTAAATTATAAAATTTTCAAGTGAAATCAATTATTTTTATAAATAATAAAATTCTTCTCAGAAATTCAATTATTTTAAAAACTTTTAATGAAATTCGTAATGGAAAAATTTAATTATTTTTGTAAATTATAAAAATTTCAAAGGAATTCAATTATTTTGTAAAATTTTATATAAAATTCGTTGCAAAAATCCAATGGTTTTCTTAAATTATAAAATTTTCAAGTGAAATCAATTATTTTTATAGATAATAAAATTCTTCTCAGAAATTCAATTATTTTAAAAACTTTTAATGAAATTCGTATTGGAAAAATTTAATTATTTTTGTAAATTATAAAAATTTCAAAGGAATTCAATTATTTTGTAAAATTTTATATAAAATTCGTTGCAAAAATCCAATTGTTTTCTTAAATTATAAAATTTTCAAGTGAAATCAATTATTTTTATAAATAATAAAATTCGTTGCAAAAATTCAATTATTTTTATAGATATTTGAATTTAGTCGTTGTTTTCAATAAATTTTTTGATAAATTTCTCGAAGGAATTTTTAAATTTTAATGAAATTCTTCGTAACAAGTCAATAATTTTCAAAAAATTTCACTAAATTTTAATTATTTGGAAATTTTTTTAAATATATGTAATTAAAATATCTAGTAATCAAAAAAATTATTAAAAAATTATTGAAAAATTAAATATTTTAATTTTTAAAAACAGATATACATATTAAATTTTTTTTTTCTTTAACAAAATTATTTAATTTTTGGATAATTGAATTTAGAAATCATTGTGAATGGGAAAAATCAGGGAATTACAAATTGAAATTTTTTGTGACAATACTGAATCCTAAAGTCTGCTAACACGATTTTTTAGATTATTTTTTAGTTAAAAAAAGTGTTTTTCAGAATTTCTGTTTAGTGTATTTACTCCACTTTTTAGTGGCAGAAAAAATTACGGATAACATTTACATATTAATTTTGGTTCTACTTTAAAGTTCCGACGAAAATTTAGACATACGTTAACATCTAGAAATAATTTCAAAGCTTTAAAAAAATAACGGCAAGGTCTGCACGTTGAGACACACTGTGGTACGCAGGTTAAAATGCTTCTCGGTGTAAAAATAGTACTGTCATTAAAATTGATTTTGTATCTACAATTTTTAAGCGTTTTACATGTTCTTCACCTGTAAAAATTGCGAATATAAAAATTTCGATTAATTATTTTTGTGCAAAAAAAAATTTTATTTCTTGATTATTTTTTTTAAGTTAATTTTTAATGTTTTAATTTTTTTTTCTTTGAGCTAAGACCATCAAAATAAGTGAATAAACAACAAAAAATTAGAATCTGACGTAATTATTCATTTTGTTTCAATTTAAAATAAATTACTATGGGTGTCTCAACGTGCGTACCACTTTTTTTTTTTGGTAAAAAATAACATGTTTAAAAAATCAGCTATAAATTTTTCAATTTTGTCCGAAAAAATAACTTTCTTTGGCAATGTTGTAGCCCTGGACAATACTTTTAAGAAAGCATTTCGAATTTTTCGCTAAATTTTGTTTTTTAAAAATTATAACTGAAAAACAGAACCCGTCTCAACGTGCGTACTTCTCTCCCCTATATATATATATATATATTTACGATGTAAGGAAAAAATGTAAACGTCAAGAACAATGTTTATAAAAATAAAATGTTTCAACTTGTAACTAAAAACCGCCGCAAGAATATTGCGAGTTCGCTTAGAGAAATATTATTCACGAATCGTAAATTTTTAGATAAAAGACTCTTTCACGAGCGTTTTTCCCACGAAGAACCGCAAACTTGAGTGCGACAGTTGAGCAAAATTTCAAGTTTCCTTATCTTTTACTCCCGCACACAGTTCGAGAGCAATTTTTATTTCTTATTTTCAAGAGGTTGTTTAGGAAAAAGAAGAGAGAGAGAGAGAGAGATGTATATTTGTCAGGAGACTTGGATAGATTAAAAGCAGAGACAAAAGGACAAAACAACAGCGACATGAGTTTTAATAAATCAAGCAAGCACGAGGATTGGTCAGAGAATTGGTTTCAATCAAGAAAGCCGGGGTTCATCTTGGAGCATGTGTGCGCGCTCCAAAGAGTTTAGGAGAATTAAACTTCACGACCACGAATTGTCATCATGAGGATGGTTATTTTTTTATTGTCATGATTACGACTTTATATATGCATCTTCATAACGTATATACTTGTCTCTCGTAATGGCATTTGCCACTGAAATATTAATGTTGAGTTCAATGAGACGAGAATCACTGTGTGTAACTCTTGATATATTCCTGTAGCTGTACTGTCATTTATTTCAAGAATATAACTAACCATGATGATTCCTTATGCAATCATATTTACAATTTTATTTTATATATTGAACGAGGTCGAATGTTTCATTTTACAATTTACAGTTATCGATATTTGTAGAAAATGATCGTTTGACCTTAGATTCATGTTTCGTTTTAGTCGATTCATGTTCTTCGTCGTTGTTTCTTCTATTTTTAGGATGAATCTTAAATGCATTGGGTCTTAAATACATTTTGATTTTTAAAGTGTTTAAACATTTAAATACATTAATGAAAAAAACTTTTTTACATTATTATTATTATTCTTCTAAACATTTTTAATAAATGTGACACGCGCTCTAAAGAAAGGGGGACAAAAGTTATATTTTATCATTTCCCTCTGATTAATTCTTATAATCTCTAAATTTGAAGTAGTAAACATTTTTTCTAATTTAAATTAGTGACTGACTTCTTGCTTTTGAATTAGTTATTGTACTAATAAATTAGCAGAAATTACTGTTTATTAGTTACTTTACTAATAAATTGGTAGAAATTACTGTTTATTAGTTATTTTACTAATAAATTAGTAACAATTACTATTTATTATCGAAAAATTAATTCAACAAATTCATCAAAAAATTGTATTCTGTATTCTATTTTCCTGACTTTTTAAATAATAATTTTTAAATAATAATTTTTTAAATAATAATTTTTTCTTTTTAAATATCTACTTCTTTCTTATACTGATAATAAATTGAATTTCTGCAACGAACTTTATTATTAATCATGAAAGAATTTAAATATTTATAAAAATAATTTAATTCTTGCGAAGAATTTTATAAAAATTTTTAAATAATTGATTTCTTTCGACTAATTTTATGCTAATTCTAATTTAAAACATTGAATTCCTGAGAAATTTTTCTTATCCACAAAAAGAATTGAATTTTAAAAGAAGATCTTTACAGAAAATTTTTAAATAATTGAATTCTGTTTGGAAATTTTATGAAAATAGTAGATATTGAAAATCATTGAATTGCGAAAAGTTTTTAAAAATAATTAAATTTTACAAAGAATTCAATTCAAATTTTTGAGAATAATTGAATGTCTGTGTGTCATTTTATTAATTTTTTTCAAAATAATTAAATACTAAAAAGCATTTTATTATTTATGAAAATAATTGAATTCTTAGGAACGATTTTATTAGAGTTCTTTAAAATAATTGAATTTCCAAAAGGAAATTTATTACTATTTAAAATAATTGAATTTTTGTGATGAATATTATTATTTATAAAAATAATTGAATTTTGCAAAGAATTTTATTAAAATGCCTCAAATTAATTGAATTTTCGGGAATAATTTTGTTATTTATCGACTTAATTGAATTCTTTCCAAGAATTGTTTATCTAGATGTAATTGAATTCTTAAGAAGAATATTATTAAACTCTAAAAGAATAACTGAATTACTTCCAAAAAATGTAATTAAAATTGTATTTAAAATAATTGATTTCTTTTGAAAAATTTTATTAAAATATTTGAAAATAATTGAATGCATGTGAAAAATTTTAATATTTTTGTAAATAATTGAATTCTTCCAGAGAAGTTTAAAAAAACTTTTATTTAAATCTGTCTAAATATAATTTTCCAAGGAATTAAAATTACATTTTTAAGAATAATTACAATTTTTATAGCAATTTCTGTAAAATTATATTAAAAATAGTTGAAATCCTGCAATGGATTTTATTATTTGTGAAAATAATTGAATAGTTGCAAAAAATTTTATTAAAATTTTCAAAAATAATTTAATTCCAGAGAAGCTTTTTATAAATAGTAAAAATAATTGAATTCTTGAGAAGATTTTCATAAAAACTTTTTAAATAATTCAATTCCTTTGAAAATTTTATATTTACAAAAATAATTGAATTTTGTGTAACTAATTTTATTAAAATTTAAAAATAATAAATTAAATTTTTGTAATTAATTTTATTAAAATTTTTAAGAATAATTGAATTTCTGTGAACGATTTTATAATAATTTTTTTAAATAATTGAATTCCCAAGAAGAAATTTATTACTTTTAAAAATAATTGAATTCTTGTGATGAATATTGTTATTTATGAAAATAATTGAATTTTGCAAAGAATTTTATTAAAATGCCTCAAAATAATTGAATTTTCGGGAATAATTTTGTTATTTATGTAAATCATTGAATTCTGGAGAATAATTTTATTAAAATCTAAAAGAATAATTGAATTATTTAAAAAAAAATTTATTTAAAATTGAATTTAAAATAATTAAAAAAATAAATATTATTAAAGATTATCAATATTATTAATATTATTAATATTATTAAATATTATTAATATTAAATAAATACTATTTTAAAAAAAAATTAATTAAAATTGAATTTAAAATAATTCATTTCTTTCGAACAATTTTTTAAAATATTTGAAAATAATTGAATTCCCGCGAAAAATGTTAATATGGTTGTAAATAATTGAATTCTTCCAAAGAATTTGAAAAAAATTCTTTTTTAAATAATTAATTTTCCGAGGAATTGAAATTAAATTTTTAAAAATAATTTCATTTCTCGAATAATTACTGTAAAATTTTGTTAAAAATAAATGAAATCCAGCGATGAATTTTATTATTTATGAAAATGAAAATAATTGAATTGTGAAGAATTTTATTAAAATTTTCAAAAATAATTGAATTTCTGAGAAGAATTTCATTATTTATGAAAATAATTGAATTATTGCGAACGATTTTATTTAAATATTTAAAAAAAAATTGAATTTCTGTGAAAAATTTTGTTATTTTTGAAAATAATTGAATTCTTTATAAGAATTTAATAAACATTATTGTTTTAAATAATTAATTTTGTCGAAATATAATAAATTTTATGAAAATTTTATTTTAAATAATTGAATTCTTGTGGAAAACTTTATTTGTGAAAATAATTGAATTTTTCGATTAATTAATTTAGAATAGTAGTAGCAAAAAAATTTAAAAGAAATATATATTCATTTCGAAAAAGAAGGACTCGTTTAAAAAATAAATTGGAAGATCAGAAAAATCAGCTTTCATTCAGAAGATGATTCAAATAGTTGTTAAATTACAGCAAGGAAAATATTTGAATTTATTATGAAAATTTAAAGTCATCGATATATTCAATTGACTATGAGCATATCGAGAGTTAAAATGGAAAAGAAAAGAAAAACGTGAATTCATATGAATTGATGAAGTCATTGAGAACGGGTTTCCTTTCACAGACAGTCTTAAAATCATATTCTTTTTTTTTGAATCTGAAATAAAAATCGTGTTGTAATATCGTGTTCATTTTAAGCAAAAAAAAAAAAAAAAAATTGTTACGTATATTTCAGTATATGAAGTATATAAAAATAATATCGAGTGGAGTAAATTATTATTTACTCCCTAAAAATAATTACTATCGATTGCAGAGTTTCTTTCATGAAATTAATTTTCTTTTAAACGAATGATGCGAATGTTTCTTAAAGAATTCTGTATACAATAAAGGTGTCCCTAAGTTTGAAACTTTCAAGTAAAGAAATTATTTTACCATACGCCTTTCTTATTTTAAAGCACGCGGTGTAATCAACCCCATACTGAAAATTGAGAAAAGTGAAGAAAAAAAATAATTAACAGAAGCAGCGGAGAATAAATCCGAGAGTTACCAAGAGAGAGAGAGAGAGGGAGGGAGACGGAGAGATTACAAGTTGAGATAAATAATGACGATATTGTGATTATCGAAACTTTTGTGGTTGTATATTGAGAAAGGAGATCCAAAGTATCTTATTACAGTAAGCAACCTCGTGGAGAAGGAGGAAAAAAATTGGAGCTTGTCGATACTTTATACCCGCAGTAATGTGAAGAAACTAATAAAAATATAAGCGGCAAAAAGCCGGTCCTTATCCCAGAAGCTGAAACAAGGATAGGAGAAGGTTACCTTTCCAAGGACAGAGACGATTTCTTGGTCAACGACTCAACGAGACTTGGATAATCCTCTCTCTCTCTCTCTCTCTCTCTCTCTCTCTCTCTCTCTCTCTCTCTCTCTCTCTCTCTCTCTGTTCTCGTTGATGTAATTGGCCCTGCGCGCACAGGAAACCGATGGAACCAGGTTTGTAATTCAACAAAAGAGTAAAGAGTTACTTCTTCTTTCTTCCAAGTGCTCTTTACTTTTCCAACATGTAACTCTCAAATAACTCAGTCAGTGTTTACTCAAAATGCGACCACGAACAATATTTTCCAATGGAAAATAGCAAATTTGGTTTCCAAATTGTTTTTCATTGTGAATCGAAAAATTCAATTATTTTTACAAATAAAATTTTCTACAAGAATTCAATTATTTAAAATAAAATTTTCATAATATTTATTGTATTTCGAAAATATTAATGATTTGAAACAATGTTTATAAAATTCTTATAAAGAATTCAATTATTTTCAAAAATAACAAAATTTTTCACAGAAATTCAATTCTTTTGAAACATTTTAAGAAAATTCTTCGCAATAATTCAATTATTTTCATAAATAATAAAATTCTTCTCAGAAATTCAATTATTTTCAAAAAATAAGGTTTTTCACAAGAATTCAATTATTTAAAATAAAATTTTCATAATCTTCATTATATTTCGAAAAAATCAATTATTTAAAACAATGTTTTTAAAATTCTTATTGAAAAATTCAATTATTTTCAAAAATAACAAAAATTTTCACAGAAATTCAATTCTTTTAAAACATTTTAATAAAATTATTTGCAAAATTCAATTATTTTCATAAATAATAAAATTTCCACAGGAATTCAATTATTTTTAAAACTTTTAATAAAATTCGTTGCAAAAATATTCAATTATTTTCAAAATTAACAAAAATTTTCACAAAGATTCAATTCTTTTTTAACATTTTAATAAAAATTTTTGCAATAATATTGCATAAATAATCAAATTCTTTTCAGAAATTCAATTATTTTTGAAAATTTTAATAAAATCCTTTGCAACTATTGAATTATTTTCAAAAATAATATAATTCTTCTCTGGAATTCAATTATTTTTAAAAATTTTAATAAAATTCTTTGCAACTATTCAATTATTTTCATAAATAATAAAATTCTTCTCAGAAATTCAATTATTTTCAAAAATAAGGTTTTTCACAAGAATTCAATTATTTAAAATAAAATTTTTATAATCTTCATTATATTTCGAAAAAATCAATTATTTAAAACAATGTTTTTAAAATTCTTATTGAAAAATTCAATTATTTTCAAAAATAACAAAATTTTTCACAGAAATTCAATTCTTTTAAAACATTTTAATAAAATTATTTGCAAAATTCAATTATTTTCATAAATAATAAAATTTCCACAGGAATTCAATTATTTTTAAAACTTTTAATAAAATTCGTTGCAAAAATATTCAATTATTTTCAAAATTAACAAAAATTTTCACAAAGATTCAATTCTTTTTTAACATTTTAATAAAAATTTTTGCAATAATATTGCATAAATAATCAAATTCTTTTCAGAAATTCAATTATTTTTGAAAATTTTAATAAAATCCTTTGCAACTATTGAATTATTTTCAAAAATAATATAATTCTTCTCTGGAATTCAATTATTTTTAAAAATTTTAATAAAATTCTTTGCAACTATTCAATTATTTTCATAAATAATAAAATTCTTCTCAGAAATTCAATTATTTTCAAAAATAAGGTTTTTCACAAGAATTCAATTATTTAAAATAAAATTTTTATAATCTTCATTATATTTCGAAAAAATCAATTATTTAAAACAATGTTTTTAAAATTCTTATTGAAAAATTCAATTATTTTCAAAAATAACAAAATTTTTCACAGAAATTCAATTCTTTTAAAACATTTTAATAAAATTATTTGCAAAATTCAATTATTTTCATAAATAATAAAATTTCCATAGGAATTCAATTATTTTAAAAACTTTTAATAAAATTCGTTGCAAAAATTCAATTATTTTCAAAAATAACAAAAATTTTCACAAAGATTCAATTCTTTTTTAACATTTTAATAAAAATTTTTGCAATAATTTATTTCATAAATAATCAAATTCTTTTCAGAAATTCAATTATTTTTGAAAATTTTAATAAAATCCTTTGCAACTATTGAATTATTTTCAAAAATAATATAATTCTTCTCTGGAATTCAATTATTTTAAAAAATTTTACAAAAATTATTTGCAACTATTTAATTATTTTCATAAATAATAAAATTCATAGCAGGATTTTAATATTATTTTTAATACAATTTTACAGGAATTTCTCAGAAGATGTAATTACTCGTTAAGAGTTTAATTTCAATTCCCCGAAAAAATCAATTATTTTCATTAAATAATAAAATTTTCACTGGAATTCAATTATTTTTATTTCTATAAATAATAAAATTCTTCTCAGAAATTCAATTATTTTAGAAAATTTGAATAAAATTCCTCTAAGAAACTCAATTATTTTTAAAAAATTTAATAAAATTTTCACAGGAATTGAATTATTTTGAAAAATTTGAATAAAATTAATCTCAGACATTTAATTCTTTTTAACCATTTTAATAAAAAATTTAATCAATAATTCAACTATTTTCCTAAGTAATAAAATTATTTTCTGGAATTCAATTTTTTTGATAATTTAAATAAAAATTTTCGCAATAATTCAATTATTCTCATAAATAATGAAATTCTTCTTTGGAATTCAATTATTTTTAAAAATTATAATTAAATTCCTAGCAACTATTCGCAATTATTTTTATAAATAATAAAATTTTCAAAGAAATTGAATTAATTTAAAAGTTTTTTAAAATTTATCCAAAGAATTCAATTATTTTTGTAAATAATAAAATTCATCACAGAATTTCAATTATTTACAAAAATGTTAGAATTTAATTACAGGAATTGAATTATTTTCAAATATTTTAATAAAATTTGTTCGAAAGAAATCAATTATTTTAAATACAATTTTTTTTTCATTTTTTTGAAATAATTCAATTATTCTTTTAGATTTTAATAAAATTCTTCACAAGAATTCAATTATTTATATAAATAATTCTTCAAAAGAATTCAATTATTAAAGATAAATAACAAAATTATTCACGAAAATTCAATTATTTTGAGGCATTTTTAAAAAATTCTTTGCAAAATTCAATTATTTTCATAAATAACAATATTAATCACGAGAATTCAATTATTTCGATAAATATCAAAATTATTGCCGAAAATTCAATTATTTTTTGACATTTTAATAAAATTCTTTGAAAAATTCAATTATTTTCGAAATAATAAAATTCTTTTTAGGAATTCAATTATTTAAAAAAAAAGAATTGAATAAAATGCCACACAGACATTCAATTATTCTCAAAAATTTTAATAGAATTTATTTTACGCATTTCAATGTTTTTCAATATCTACTATATTTTCATAAAATTTCCAAACAGAATTCAATTGTTTAAATTAGAATTTCCATAAAAATAAGTCGAAAGAAATCAATTATTTAAAAAATTTTATAAATATTGAAATCGTTCAATTTATTATCAGGATAAGAAAGAAGTAAATATTCTTGATGAAAATTAGGAAAACGTCAGGAAAATAAAATATAGAATGAAATTTTCGTCAGTTTTGTGAAGTTTCTAAAACGAGTTTTTTTGGTCGTCGAATTTAATTTTTCGATAGCTACTTTTTTTACTATTTTTTTTTTTTTTTAGTTTGAAAGCTACTTTTTGCTACTTTTCTAAAATTAATTATCGAGTGCAAAGTCGGTTTGTATTTTACAATAGAAAATATATTTTCCATTGTAAACTATAAATAAAATACAATGCGGATGCTAAATTTTAAATCTTCAATTTAGTTCGTGACGTTATTAATTTCAGATTTCTACGTTGACCGAAAATTGTTTCGCATCGCTTTCAACGTTTTCTCGCATCGATAAAAAATTTATAGCTCCGATGCTAACCCAAAAGAAGATTAAAAGAGTTATTTTAAAAGTGCCTTAAAAAATAGCTCAATATGTAAAATTGTTAACCATCTGATGTCAAGTCCAACGCTAACCAAAGAGAAGTTCAAAAAGTTATTGTAAAAGTGCCTTAAAAGTAGCCCAATATTCAAAATTGTTAACGACTTGATATTAGTTCCGCAACCTTACCCAAGAAGAAGATAAAAATGTTATTGTAAAAGTACCTTAAAATTAGCAAAATAGCTACATTGTTAACTATCCGAAGTTAGCTGTAAAACTGACCGAAAAGAAGATGAAAACAGTTATTGTAAAAGTACCTTAAAATTATTCGATCGTACTTAATTCGAATATTCGATCGTCAACAATCTTAGGATTGCTTAGGATTATGATCGAACATCGAACATCGAAATTTCGAAAAATGCGAGAAAATTGCGAAATGTAAAAAGAAATTGTTGTTGGAATAAAACTGGAACGAGCCAAAGGAATATCCGACTTGATCCCAAAGTCATTAGGACACACCTTTATGCATTTTGCGGCTTTAAAAATTCTCTAAATAATATATAAATATACACACGAATGTGTAAATATGAACTCCAAAAGAGCAACATATCATACATTATTGTCTGATATTAAAGAGAGAGAGAGAGAGAGAGAGAACGTGGTTTGCATTCGCAGATACAAAAAGAAAAAGATGTTATGAAAATTCTTGTGGCACTAATAGAAACGAGGAAATGGCTCTTCTACAAATAACTTTACTACCTGTTTTTCTCGACAGAACGAACAGTCAAGTTAGAGATGATTATCGTAACTCCTACAAATAGTTATCATTGACCTCAAGCCTTGCCATTGCGCTTTTTTTATGATCCCCGCGCGGTAATTTTTTTCCACCTTTCATAAATACAGACGTAAAGAGGCAATTTTCATCGAGCTTTTAAAACCGTTTCAGTATATGCTTGAAATATAAGTTTATGATCATTTTCATCATTGTAGATGATTCGATGAGATTATTTCATTAAATACAACAAAGTTGTTACAAAAATTTTAATTTTCCCTGACTTCTTTTAATTGGTACGTTAAAGTAAATTAATTAATCAATAAACCGAACCATTTAGAATTTTATAGATTATTGATGAATTTGATTTAAAAAATTGTCACACATTTATTTAGAAATAGACTCTTCGAGACAGAAGCAAAAAGTTGTAGGTTATCTTCATGACACTTTTAACTAAGTTATGTTTTGTGACCTAAAAAAAATCTTTCATTTTTGTCATTATTTCCAATCTCTTAGTTTTATTTTTATAATTCTTCCAATCTCTTAGTTTTATTTTTATAATTCTTCCAATCTCTTAGTTTTATTTTTATAATTTTTCTAATCTCTTACAATATTAGTTTTATCTTTTTGTCGTTTAATTTTACATAAACTATTATTTTCTCTCGATTGTATACAAAGAAATAATATTGAAAGTTTTTAGTAGAAAAACGAAACTAAACTCTCGCATTGAGTTGGAATTTCGTAAAATGCGAGAATTCTTGTACAAAGGAGGAGTATTCCGCAAGTGCAGGTCTTTTGAGCGGACTTTGAGGGCCTGGCCCGGATCCTGCAGGTTCTCTTTTATTGAGAGCAACACGTTTGTGTATCGATGTTTTTCTTCCGCTGTATATATATATAGTAGCCTGGATTTTTTTTTGCCTTCCCTTTTCTTTCATCTCCTTCTCCCACGCCTCGAGGCGATACCTCGTAAACGTTTGTGAAAGATAAAATAAGATTAAAGATACGAACCCAGCACCAAAAAAAAAAGAAATCACACCGATTTTGAACATCGATATTTTGCGCGCAACAATTTTTCTTAGTTTTCTGAAATGCTCGAACTGCTAAAAACACCTACGTGTTTGTGACTATCGCAGATTTTCTAAAGATGTCAAATTGAGACAAAAAAAAAAACGAATCAAAAATATTGCTTCGTTTTTGATTCGTTTTTTTGTCTCAATTTGGTATTCTTGGAAAAAATGTGATGCTTTCTAGTAAATCTCCGTCAATTTTTTGCTTGAACAAATGTTTAATTTCTAATAGAAAAAATGAACAAAAAGTTTTGAACGTTCAAATGAACGAAATATTTTTTGTTAAAAATATTTTCATAGATTATTGATTACAATTCAAATTAAAAACTCAAATTTTACATTTAGAAACATTATAATTAATTTGCTTAATAGTGACGCAAAATTATAGTAATTAAAATTTAATTTGAAGAAGAAATAAATAAATTTCGTTCATTTGAACGTTCAAAACTTTAACCTCCTTAGAAAAATGCTTTTTTTGAACTATCTTTCCATTTTTTTCTTGAAAAATACTTTTCTTAAACTATCGTTTAATTTTTTGGAAAACGTTTTTTCTTTCGTTCTTTTAAAAAATTGTTCTAATTGAACTTTTACAGACATCGCACTCGATAATTAATTTTAAAAAAGTATCTTTCAAACTAAATATTTTTATTTTCCTGACTTTTTCCTAATTTTCATCAAAAATATTCATTTCTTTCGTATTCTGCGCTAATAAATTGAATTCCTGCAACGAATTTTATAATTAATTTTAAATAACTCATTTCTTTCGACTTATTTTTATAGAAATTTTAATTTAAATAATTGAATTTATGAGAAATTTGTATTATTCATAAAAAAAAATTGAATTCCTACGAAGATTTTTACAAAAAATTTTTTAAATAATTGAATTCTGTTTAGAAATTTTATGAAAATAGTAGATATTGAAAATCATTGAATTTCCGAAAAGTTTTCAAGAATAATTCAATTTTACAAGGAATTTTATTAAAATTTTTGTCAATAATTGAATGTCTGTGTGGCAATTTTATGAAATTGATTTGAAAATAATTAAATTTCTAAAAAGCATTTTATTATTTATGAAGATAATTGAATTCTTGCGAACGATTTTATTAGAATTTTTTTCAAATAATTGAATTCGTAAGAAAAATTACCAAGAAGAAATTTATTACCTTTAAAAATAATTGAATTCGTGTGATGAACTGAAGAAAATAATTGATGAAAATAATTGTATGAAAATAATTGAATTTTTCAAGGAATTTTATAAAAATACCTCAAAATAATTGAACATTTTTTTAAATAATTAATTTTTTCGAAGAATTGAAATCAAATTTTTAAGAACAATAAAATTACATTTCTCAAGTAATTTCTGCAAAATTGTATTAAAAATAATTAAAATTCTGCGATGAATTTTATTATTTACGAAAATAATTGAATAGTTGACATAAAAGATTCATTATAATTTTTAAAAATAATTGAATTCCTGAGAAGATTTTTATTATTTATGGAAATAATTAATTTATTGCGAACGATTTAATTAGAATTTTTAAAAAATAATTGAATTTTCAAGAAAAAATTAATTACTTTTAAAAATAATTGAATTCTGCGATGAATTTTATTATTTACGAAAATAATTGAATAGTTGACATAAAAGATTCATTATAATTTTTAAAAATAATTGAATTCCTGAGAAGATTTTTATTATTTATGGAAATAATTAATTTATTGCGAAAGATTTAATTAGAATTTTTCAAAAATAATTGAATTTTCAAGAAAAAATTAATTACTTTTAAAAATAATTGAATTCTGCGATGAATTTTATTATTTACGAAAATAATTGAATAGTTGACATAAAAGATTCATTATAATTTTTAAAAATAATTGAATTCCTGAGAAGATTTTTATTATTTATGGAAATAATTAATTTATTGCGAACGATTTAATTGGAATTTTTCAAAAATAATTGAATTTTCAAGAAAAAATTAATTACTTTTAAAAATAATTGAATTCTGCGATAAATTTTACTATTTACGAAAATAATTGAATAGTTGACATAAAAGATTCATTATAATTTTTAAAAATAATTGAATTCCTGAGAAGATTTTTATTATTTATGGAAATAATTAATTTATTGCGAACGATTTAATTAGAATTTTTCAAAAATAATTGAATTTTCAAGAAAAAATTAATTACTTTTAAAAATAATTGAATTCTTGCGATGAATATTGTTATTTATGAAAATAATTGAATTTTGCAAGCTGAATTTGCCTAAAAATAATTGAATTTTCGGAAATAATTTTGTTATTTATCGACATAATTGAATTATTTTGAAGAATTTAGTATTTATGTAAATAATTGCATTCTTGGGAAGAATTTAATTAAAATCTAAAAAAAATAATTGAATTATTTCAAAAACAAATTTAATTATAATACCTATATATTTAAAATAATTGAATTCCGTGTAAAAATGATTATTATTTTTGTAAATAATTGAATTCTTCCATAGAATTTTATTATTTATGAAAATAATTGAATAGCTGCTAAGAATTTTCTTATACTTTTTAAAAATAATTGAATTCCTGAGAAGAATTTTATTATTTTTTATGTAAATAATTGATTTATTGCGATAAATTTTATTTAAACGTTTAAAAAGAATTGAATTTCCGTGAAAAATTTTGTTATTTTCAAAAATAACAAAATTTTTTATTCTTCATAAGAATTTTATAAACATTGTTTTAAATAATTAATTTTTTCGAAATATAATAAATATTATGAAAATTTTATTTGTAAGAATAATTGAATTTTTCGATTAATTAATTTAAAATAGTATTAAAAATAATTGAAATTCTTCGATGAATTTTATTATCTATAAAAAGAATTGAATTCTTGCTGAGAGTTTTATCAAAAATTTTTTTAAATAATTGAATTTCCAGGAAATATGTTATTATTAGTGAAAGTATTTGATTTATTGTGAAGAATTGTATAAAAATTTTGTTAAATAATTGATTTCTTCGAAATTTTTTTGAAAATGATTAATTGAATTCCTGTGGAAATTTTATTATTTATGAAAATAATTGAATTTTGGATAAATTTTATCAATTTTTTTTTATATAATTGAATTTGTTTTGCGAATTATTATGGAAATACTAGATATTGAAAATAATTGAATTTCTAACATTTTCTGAAAATAATTGAATCATTTTAAAGAATATTATTATTATTTTTGAAAATAGTTTTTTGATTTCTAGTATTAGTTTAATTCTTTACGGAAAATTGTTTTGAATCTTTGATGAGGAAAAAATTTATGAACTAGGAAATAGTGAATAATAGAACCTTGCTTGGTGAATTAAATGAAAAAGAAAAGAAAAGAAAAGAAAAAATGATTTTTACTGTAGCTGTTTATGGAAAGTATTAACAACGGTACTCCCACGTAATTGTGGCGTTACCGTGGTTTATAAATTCTAATCGAGGGGCAGTCAAATGCTTGTACACGAGGCATGTCTACACATTCAACAGGACTATATGCCAATCACCTTTCAACGGAATATTAATAAACCGGCCCATTAAGCTTCAAAGAAAAAGCAAGGGCTCTCGTGTATTTATATATACAGCGGCTCATTGTTTGTTAATTACGGTCCTTCACTATGTTTCCGGATAGACACAAGAACGTGACATTGATATTTTAACGAAATTATTTTATATTCGCACAGAAATTCTCTATTCTGATACAAAAATCTCATTGAATTGAATTTCAAATTCAATCTTCTATTCCTATATAAAAATATGTCCTATTCGTTTACTTTAGGACTTAATTTTTGATTATTATAATTTAAGATCCTAAACTTGACTTCATTTATGGTTTCAAAATTTAAAAATAGCCTAATTTTCACAAATTTTGTGTTTTAGATGTAAAAACAATGGCTTCAAAAATTTTTTTTATGTTTACTTTAGAACCGCGCATTTTCAACTGAATGTTGGCCTTTCAAGAATGATTTTAAATTCAAAACTTGGCAAAAATTCCTTCCACCCAAGAAATCTATCTCTCTGACCGACTTTTCATTTCAATTTTCCTCAATTCTCTGCTAAGTTGAGAAATCAGTCACTAACGGTGCTTGTATGCTTATTTAAATTTGAACCTTTTACATTAACTCATCGGATTATCTTATTCTGAAATATCTTTTTTTTCCATTCCCGACATTTATACTCGAATCACTGGGAAAATTTTCCTCTCTACACTCTACACTTGTCTGAAACAACACTGAATAAATGCATTGCTATACTCAGACGTCATAACCAATAATTAATTTTTTAAAAAAGTAGCAAAAAGTAGCTTTCAAACTAAAAAAAAGTAGCTATCGAAAAATTAAACTTGACGAACAAGTATTATTCATGTAAAAAAATGGAATTCTAACAAAGATTTTTTAAACAAAAATTTTTAAATAATTGAATTCTGTTTGGAAATTTTATGAAAATATAGTAAAAAAGTTTTTTAAAATACATTAAAATTTACAAAGAATTCTATTTAAATTTTTGGCAATAATTAAATGTCTAAAAGGTATTTTATTAAATTTTTTTGAAAACAATTAAATTCCTAAAAAGGATTTTATTATTTATGAAAATAATTGAATTCTTGCGAACGATTTTATTAGAATTGTTAAAAATAATTGAATTTCCAAGAAGAAATTTATTACACTTTTAAAAATAATTGAATTCTTTTAATAAACATTGTTATTTATGAAAATAATTGAATTTTGCAAAGAATTTTATTGAAATGCCTCAAAATAATTGAATTACCATTTATCTTTTTATTATTATCTTTTTTTTTATTATTTATTCCTTTATTTTTAATAAATGAATTCTTTCGAAGAATTATTTATGTACAAAATTCAATTCTTAAGAAGAATTTTATTAAAATCTAAAATAATAATTAAATTGTTTTAAAACTTATTTAATTAAAATTTCATTTCAAATAATTGAATTTTTTCGAACAATTTTATTAAAATATTTAAAAATAATTGAATTCCTGTAAAAAATTCTAATATTATTGTAAATAATTAAATTCTTCCAAAGAATTTGAAAAAAAAATTTTAAATAATTGATTTTTTCGAGGAATTGAAATTAAATTTTAAAGAATAATTAAATTTTTTGAGCAATTTCTGTAAAATTATTGTATTAAAAATTGTTGAAATCCTGCAATGAATTTTATTATTTACGAAAATAATTGAATCGTTGCAAAGAATTTTATTAAACTTTTAAAAAATAATTGAATTCCAGAGAACTTTTTTATAAATAGTAAAAATAATTGAATTTTTGAGAAGATTTTTATAAAAACTTTTTAAATAATTTGAATTCCTTTGAAAATTTTATATTTATAAAAATAATTGAATTTTTGCAACGAATTTTGTGGAAATTTAAAAATAATTGAATTTTTGTATTGAATTTTATTAAAATTTTTAAGAATAATTGAATTTCTGTGAACGATTTTATAAATTTTTTTTGAATAATTGAATTTCCAAGAAGAAATTTGTTACTTTTTAAAATAATTGAATTTTTGTGATGAATATTGTTATTTATGAAAGTAATTGAATTTTGCAAAGAATTTTATTAAGATGCCTCAAAACAATTAAATTTTCGGGAATAATTTTGTTAATTATCAACATAATCGAATTCTTTTGAATAATTATTTATAAAAATATTTAAATTCTTCGGAAGAATTTTATTAAAATTTAAAAGAATAGTTGAATTATTTTTCAAAAAATTTCATTAAAATTGTATTTAAAATAATTGATTTTTTTCGAACAATTTTATTAAAATATTTGAAAATAATTGAATTCCTGTGAAAAATTCTAATATTATTGTGAATAATTTAATTCTTTCAAAGAATTTTAAAAAAACATTTTTTTAAATAATTGATTTTTCCGAAGAATTGAAATTCGATTTTTAAGAATAATGATATTTTTTGAGCAATTTCTGTAAAATTGTATTAAAAATAATTGAAATCCTGCAATGAATTTTATTATTTATGAAAATAATTGAATATAGTTGCAAAGAATTTTATTAAATTTTTCAAAAATAATTGAATTCTTGAGAAGATTTTCATAGAAACTTTTTAAATAATTGAATTTCTGAGAAGAAGTTTATTATTTAAAAAAATAATTGAATTTTTTTATTAAATTTTATTAAAATTTTTAAGAATAATTTAATTTCTGTGAAAAGTTCTAATATTTTTGTAAATAATGTTATTTATGAAAATAATTGAATTTTGGATGAAGTTTATAAATTTTTTCTTTAAATAATTAAATTCTTTTGCGAAATTTTATGAAACTACTAGACATTGAAAATAATTGAATTTCGAATATTTTTTGAAAATAATGAATAATCGAATCGTTTTAAAGAATTTAATTATAATTTTTAAAAATAGTTTTTTGATTTCTATTACTAGCAAATTTAAAGTAGTGGAAATTCTAAAAATAAACACAGAAATAGAAGCTTTTTGTGGCTGAAATTAAAAAAAAGTACCCAAATAGTAGCTTAACGTAAAAAAAATAATAAATTCCGTAAAGTTGCAGAATAATAAAAATTAATTCCGTAAAGTCGAAGAATAATAAAAATTAATTCCATAAAGTTGCAGAATAATAAAAATTAATTTCGTAAAGTTCTAGAATAATAAAAAAAATTAATTCCATAAAGTTGCAGAATAATAAAAATTAATTTCGTAAAGTTCTAGAATAATAAAAATTAGTTCCATAAAGTTGCAGAATAATAAAAAATCAATTCGATAAAAATTGCGAACCTTGTTTATAAAAGGTGTTGAAATTTACGAGGAATAAAGGGCAGAAAGATATACGGAGTACCCCCAATGTGAATGTAAAGGCGACACGAAGTCAGAGAGAGCATGATTAATTATTCTGCGAGAGAGCATAATATCGGAGGCGAGAGAGACTTTTGAAGAAAGAAAAAAAATCTTGGTCTATAGAATTGCTAATACAACGACGTAAATACTGTTGCGATTCAGAAAACTGGGCCAATCATTCACTCTCGTTATTGCAATGACAAACACCGAGAGTGTCATATTAAACCACTTCCCCATAAGACAAAAAATTCATTTATTATTATTTATTACTCTCTCAACGCACATACACACATTCAATAAAAATTTTCAATATACCGAAAGCAACGACTTCAGTTTCAACTAATTATGATAAATCCCACTTATATAAAGAAACTTTTCAATTTATTTATGAATTATGTCTTTGAATTTTGCAACAATTGAAAAGCAGAGGGAGAAAAATAATCGAAAAATAAAGTAGTGACTAGTGAGTGACATAAAATTATTACGACTTCGCGATTGGATTTTAACAAGGTTGTGACATATTATCAACGGTAATTTTGTCGCCCACTTTTCTCACCCAATTTTTTCTTAAATAAAAAAATAAAGTTAGTATTTTGTAGCTAAATAACTCACTTCTTAACATTTTCTTGACTTGTTAAAAAAAAATAATGCCAAATATTCAAATTGAGGCCTTGGATCCAATAACTCGCCCGACGCTCGAAGACACGCACTAATACCAGTCGGGTAGCAGTGAGAGGCCCAGAGGCGCTCACTGCTCACTGACTGGCAGTCGCGCGTTCCTCCGAGCGTCGGGCGAGTTATTGGATCCAAGGCCTCAATTTGACCTAGTTTTACAGTCGACAATTTTTATTCCCGACATCCTGATGATTTCAGATCCCTTTATTGAAAAATGTAATTTCTTTTCTTTCGAAAAGGAAGATTTTGAATCGAGAAAAAATTTTTCGCACACAAACCATATTCTGACAGGTCTGAAGGGGCTCTCGTTTGAAAATTGAAAAGCAGACATTCAAGCGGAAAATAAAAAAGGAAGGGATTACATGAAGAAAAGGATCTCGACCAGCTTTTTCCATCGTAAAGATATGAATGCTGAGGGAATTGAAGAATCTCTCCAAATGGAAAAAACACGCATTTAAATTTCTAACACCATAAAACATGACAGCTAACAGTTGACGTTTAAACTTTAGAAAAATTGGGAGTCCCCTAATTTGTCCGCTTGTGGTGTAAGAAATAAATTTTCTGAATCTAAAAATAAAACACCCTTCAAAGCGCATTTGAAGAAAATTTCAGATATTGCCCTTCTTGTAAAATAACTTGAATCAGATAAAATTTTAACTGATTTTGATCAGAGGCCAAAGTTTTGTTTTTGAATCAATTGAAATTTTAACTTCTTCTTCCAAATTACTTTCAAGATTTCAATTCAATTATTTTCTAGCATGTTAAACAAGTTCGGACAACAACTAAATTTATTTCGCTAAAGAGGAAAAATAAATCCTGACCTGAATGCAATAAACAAATTTAAAATTCAATAAACCAGTAAAAGAACAAAAAGAAAAAAACAGTAAAAAAAATACAGCAGCAAAATTGCCTTTGTCACCTGTGACTTTATTTTTATGCTTAGAAATAAAACGATGATTTATGGGGAAATAATTTTCAAGCTCTTTTTCTTGTAAGGGGAAAAGAAGAGAGGGAGGGAGAGTAACTCTCGAGTTGTGAAGCTTGAAACTAAAATCCGTAAATTCAAAGTTGGATCTTTGTATAAATGGAGTCTGGGACCTTCAGAAAACTACTCTCGCGCAAGTCATTGTCCCCCGACGATAGCATTGTGCGATTGGGACCTGAACCTTACTGAACTAAGTATTTACAAATGCCTGCCACGTTTTCTCTCTTTCTCTCTCTCAAAGATAGCCTTAGCGTGCTATTATTATTCAGTTTGTTTCTCCCATAGGGTGTGTTGGACCCTCGCTCCTAGGTCTTAACGACTTCAAGGGTCCAAAAGAACCACGACTTTTCAACAAGAAGAACAAGGAGGAGAAAAAAATAGAAACAAGCGGAAGGAAGTCATGGCCTTTAAAAACAGACCTCATTAAAATACAAAACAAGATTCGACACTACATCTTGATTTTTAGGCTAATCCAATTTTTCCAAAGCATGTAAGAGGGAGCATTAAAGTCTCCCCCTTAAACTTTTCAACATTTTTCTTCGAACATTTTTTTCTCTTAGGCATTTCTCTTGGAAAGAAACATTATTAAAATCTTTTAATTTTCCACAACAATTTTAGTAGGAAATTTTAAAAATTTTTCTCAAAAATTCTAATCAAATTCGTTAAGGTCATTTGAAACATTATGACGTCACAGTTTTAGAACACATGCTTTGAACAAACCGTGACGTCATAATGATTCAAATGCCCTTAAGACAATTAAATTATTTTCAAAATCCACTATTTTCATAAAATTTCGCAAAAGAATTCAGCCTATTTAAAGAAAAAAGTTGATAAAATTCATCCAAAATTCTATTTTCATAAATAATAAAACTCAACGAAGAATTTCAATTATTTTTAATACTATTTTAAATTAATTTAATCGAAAAATTCAATTATTTTTACAAATAAAATTTTCCACAAGAATTCTTAATATTATTTAAAATAAAATTTTCATATTTATTATAAAATTAATTATTTAAAGAAATTTAAATTATTATGAAGAATATTCAATTATATTGAAAGATAAGGAATTTTTCACCGAAATTAAAATTCTTTTTGAACATTTTAATAAAATTTTCTCGCAATAATTCAATTATTTTCAAAAATAACAAAATTTTTCACAGAAATTCAATTCTTTTTTAAAAAATTAAAATAAAATTTTCCACAATAAATCAATTATTTTCATAAATAATAAAAACCTTCTCAGAAATTCAATTATTTTTGAAAATTATAATAACATTCTTCCGAAATATCCAATTATTTTCATAAATAATAAAATTCATCGCTGGATTTCATTTATTTTTAACAAAATTTTACAGTAATTATTCGAGAAATGAAATTATTTTTAAAAATTTAATTTCAATTCCTCGAAAAAGTTAATTATTTAAAAAAATATTTTTTCTTAAATTCTTTGAAGGAATTCAATTATTTACAAAAATATTAGAATTTTATTACAGAAATTTAATTATTTTCAAAAAATTTAATAAAATTATTCGAAGGAAGTCAATTATTTTAAATAAAATTTTAATTTCATTTTTTTTTAAATAATTCAATTATTCTTTTAGATTTTAATAAAATTCTTCCCAAGAATTCAATTATTTACATAAGTATTTCTTGGAAAAAATTCAATTATTAAAGATAAATAACAAAATTATTCTCGGAAATTCAATTATTTTGAAGCATTTTAATAAAATGATTTGCAAAATTCGATTATTTTTATAAATAACAATATTCATCACAAGAATTCAATTATTTTGAAATATTTTAATAAAATTGTTCGAAAGAAATTTATTACTTTAAATACAATTTTAATGAAATTTTCTTGAAATAATTATTAATTATTTTTTTAGATTTTAATAAAATTCTTCCAAAGAATTCAATTATTTACATAAATAATTCTTCGAAAAAATTCAATTATATCGAAAAATAACAAAATTATTCCCGAAAATTCAATTATTTTGAGACATTTCAAATAAAATTCTTTGTAAAATTCAATTATTCTCAAAAATAACAAAATTTTTTACAAAAATTCAATTCTTTTTAAACATTTTAATAAATTTTTTCGCAATAATTCAATTATTTTCATAAAATTAGAAAATTCTTGTCAGGAATTCAATTATTATTGAAAATTGTAATAAAATTCTTTGCAACTTTTCAAGTGTTTTCATAAATGTTAAAATTCATTCTAAGATTGCAATTACTTTTAATACAATTTTACAAGAAGAATTGCTCAAAAAATGTAATTATTCTTAAAAATTTAATTTCAATTCCTCGAAAAAATATATTGTTAAAAAAAAATGTTTTTTTAAAATTCTGTAGAAGAATTTAATTATTTACAAAAATATTTGAATTTTGCACAAGAATTCAATTATTTTCAAATATTTTTAAAAAATTGTTCGAATGAAATCAATTATTTTAAATACAATTTTAATTAAATTTTTTTGAAATAATTCAATAATTATTCTTTTAGATTTCAATAAACTTCTTCCTAAGAATTCAATTATTTATATAAATAATTCTTCGAAAGAATTCAATTATATCAAAAAATAACAAAATTTTTTACGAGAATTCAATTATTTTGAGGGATTTTAATAAAATTTTTTGCAAAATTCAATTATTTTAATAAATATCAATAGTCACTAAAAGAATTCAATTATTTTTGTTGAAAATGTTAGAAATAATTTCCATGTTCTAAATGTTTCTTAACTCTGTGTCATTATCTAAACTCAGCATAGCGTATACCTGCAAATTTTCGTTTCAGGTAAACTTTATTACCTAAGTACAAGCACCTTATTTCAGGTATGATTCGTCAGTTAGTCGGCAACGAACAGTTAACTGAGTAACAACGTGTTCGTCCTTTTTACTCGATAAACCTTTGTCATTTCTATGTCTTTAATATTGCATTTAACTGAATAAATTAATTGTTAAAATACTTTTTTGTGTTTTACTTATATTAAAAACCCAACAGGTTATGGGCCCAGCACGCTTCCACTGCGCGACGCGTTAATATTCTTTGAATAAGTGCAAGTTTTAAAAATATAGTGACATTAATTGACTGAGTGAACTGTTGTTTATATTTTTTTGGTGAATTAAAAAAAATATATAGTGAAGTTAATTGACTAAGTGTTTTTGTTGTTTTATATTTTGGTGAAATTGCAACTTTCAAATCATGGCAGATAAGGAAGTTATGGACATTACAAAACTTGATGGTTCAAATTATTCCATGTGGAAATTTGGTGTGACTTTTGTATTGCAAGCAAAAGAATTGACGGGTTTTGTTAATGGAACCGAGGCAGAACCTAATAAAACAACTGCAGTAGCTGACTGGAAAACTTGGATGAGAAAGTCTTCACAAGCAGCCGTGATATTAATCACTTCAGTGGAGAAAAGCCTGCATCCAAATTTAATAAATTGTACCAAACCAAACGAAATTTGGGACAAACTGAAAGCTTTGTACGGTGACACCAGCGTTGACGCTAAGCAAAATGCGTGGGAACAGTTCTATGCATTTCGAATGAACGAAGGTGAAAGTATTGCTGTGCAAATTGAGAGACTTGAAACCATTTGTAAAAAATTGGATGATGCTGGAGAAAAGCCTTCAGAAACTGCAATTATATCGAAGCTATTAAGCAGCTTGCCTAATAGTTTTTCTTTATTCAGAATAGCATGGGATTGCACACCAGAAGCAGACAGAAAAAAGTCAAATCTGATAGCCAGATTGATTAAGGAAGATAAACGTCTCGCTGAAAGTGATAATAGTGTGAACGCTATCGCACTTCAAGTGCAAAGGACTTCAATTGGTGCGGGTAAAAAGAAGAAAACAAAGAAAAATATCCAAGAACTTAAAAATAGGACAAAGTGTATGATTTGTAAAGAAAAAGGTCATTGGGCGCGCGAGTGTCCCCAGAATGATAATAAAGACAGTGTTGTGAATAAAGACAAAAAGAGTGAAGTGAAAACAGCATCAGCATTAGTGTGTGATATAACAGCCCTTTATTCAAAAACAACTGCAGAAGATAAAGATACTTGGATTGCAGATTCAGGTGCAAGCATGCACATGACATACAAAAAAGAATTCTTCTCATCATTTGAAGATACCATCAGCAATTATTTTGTCAAAATAGCAGATGACAAAATTTTAGCAGCAACCGGGAAAGGAACGATAATCATCCGTGAAGATTTTAATGGTATGTTACAAGAACGTGAACTTAGAAATGTTTTATTAGTCCCTGACTTAAAAAGAAATTTGTTTTCTATAGGAACGATTAGCAATAATAATTTTTCTTTTCATGCGTATAAAGAAAAATGTGAGATTCGCGACAAAGATGGAAAGCTAACATCTGTAGGTATTAGAAGCAATTCTTTATATCACATGCGTTTTAAAGTTAAAATCCCTGATTCATGTAATGCTGTACAAACTGTTCATTCAAACTCAGAAAAATTAAAATTATGGCATGAACGGTTGGCTCATATTAACATTCAAGCAGTGAAAAGCACATGTAACAAACTTGAGTTATGTAATTTGACGAATGAAAAAATTGATTTTTTTTGTGAAACATGTATGTTAGGAAAACAAACGCGTAAATCTTATTATACATCTCAAACTGAAAGCAATTTTGGCCCTGGTGAGAAAATTCATACCGATGTTTGTGGTCCGGTTAATGTAGAATCACCGCGCGGGACTCGATATTTCTTATTATTCAAAGATGAATGTACAAGCTTTAGAAAAACATTTTTTCTTCGCAATAAATCGGAAGTCTTTAATAAATTCAAGGAATTTGAAGCTTTTGTATCAACGCAGCTAGGTACAAAAATAAAAGTTCTTAAATCTGACAATGGAAGAGAATATATTTCTGCCGAGTTTTGCAGCTACCTGGCAGAAAAAGGTATTATTCATGAATTCTCATCTCCTTATGTCCATGAGCAAAATGGTCGCGCTGAAAGGGAGATTAGGACAATTGTAGAAAGCGCGAGAACGATGTTATTAGGAAAAAACGTTGATAATAAACTTTGGCCAGAAGCTATTAACACCGCATGTTATGTCTTAAATAGGGTAATTTTAAAAGCAGGGGAAACAGAAACTCCGTATGAAAAGTGGTTTGGTCGTAAACCTCAGGTAAAGCATTTGAAAGTGTTTGGCACTGAAGCCTATTTAAATGTGCCAAAAGAAAAGCGTCATAAACTTGATCCGAAAAGTAAAAAGGTTATTGTTGTCGGTTATGATGGTGAATCGTGTAATTACAGACTCTGGGACAGTGAGAATTGTAAAATACAAATTAGCAGCGATGTGGATTTCAACGAAAATATCTACAGCCTTCAAGATAACAAAGCAGGTAATTTTTCCATTGAAATTGATTTCAACGTAAATAATGAGCCAAGAGAAAATGGAAATTTTATTGCAAATCCTGAGCATCTGGAAGACCCAGCCCCTCCGGAAATCCCTCAACATCTGGAAGAAAATGTCGAGATTGCAGATGAGCAACAAGGTAGAAAGTTAAGAAATCGCGATTTGATTCGTCCTCCTGACCGGTATGGAATCCCTGTAGCGTTATGTGCAAATGATATACCCGCAACATATAACGAAGCAAAATCACATCAAAATGCAGCAAAATGGAAACAAGCCATGGATGAAGAAATTGCAGCTCTGGAAGAAAATCAAACTTGGTCTCTATCAAAATTGCCACCAGGAAAGCGAGCAATTGGTTCAAAATGGGTCTTTGCCATTAAAACAGATCCCTCCAAAAATCTAAAGCGTTTTAAAAGCAAGACTTGTAGCAAAAGGTTTCTCTCAGCGTGAGGGAATAGATTATTTTGAAACATTTGCCCCTGTTGTAAGATATGAGTCCATCCGCATTTTATTAGCCATAGCAACTCAAAAAGATTTTGAAATAATGAAATTTGATGTCAAAACAGCCTTTCTTTATGGTGAGCTACATGAAGAAATCTACCTGGAGCAGCCCCAAGGATACATCAATGAAGACAAAAGCAATTATGTCTACAAATTACACCGAAGCCTTTATGGATTGAAACAATCTCCTCGGTGTTGGAATGAAAAATTTGTAAATTTTTTGAAAAGTTTCAATTTCATAAATATCAACAGTGAAAAGTGTGTTTTTGTAGGGACAGTAAATCAGAGTGTTGTGTACTTAGCGTTGTATGTAGATGATGGTCTGATTACGAGTAAAAGCAAAAGCGCGATTGATGATGTACTGAATGCGTTGAAAAACCGTTTCAAAATTACCGTCGATGAAGCATGCGATTTTGTAGGTTTAGAGATTTATCGAAATCGAGGAAAAGGTACTTTAAAAATTTGTCAATCAAGCTACATTTCTAAAGTATTAGAGAGATTTAACATCGAAGACGCGAAACCTTCAAGTATACCTGCCGAGCCAGGTATGTACCTGTGTAAGAATGAGAAAATCCAAGATCCAAGCAATTTAATTATTCCGTATCGCGAAGCAATAGGTTCATTATTATTTGCTGCCAGGATTAGTCGACCGGACATTGAATTTGCGGTGAATTATGCAAGTCAATTTATGAACTGTTACACAAGAAAACATTGGGAATATGTTAAAAGAATTCTTCGATATTTAAAGGGTACTGTCAACTATGGCATTGTATTCGGAAACAGCGGGAGTCAATTGTTATTAAAAGGTTTCACAGACGCCGACTATGCAGGTTGCCCTGATTCTCGAAAATCAAGAAGCGGTTTTGTATTCATTTTAAATGGTGCACCTGTATCATGGTCTAGCCAGCGTCAAAGTGTAGTAGCATTATCTACCGCAGAATCCGAATACATTTCCTTATCTCACGGGATAAAAGAAGCTGTATGGTTACGTCGTTTCTTGAATGAACTTAATGTTGAATGTACTACTGTAAAAATTTTTATTGATAATCAAGCAGCAATAAAAATGTCGAACAGTCTTGAAAATCATAAGCGATCAAAGCACATTGACGTTAGGTATCATTTTATTCACGACATTATAAATAGAAAAGAAGTTGAAATTTCGTATGTGCAATCAAAAGATCAACTAGCTGATATTTTTACTAAGCCATTGACTAAACAGCAATTTTGTTATTTGCGAACAGAATTAAAAGTTTTAGAACCTTAAAATTAAGCGGGAGTGTTGAAAATGTTAGAAATAATTTCCATGTTCTAAATGTTTCTTAACTCTGTGTCATTATCTAAACTCAGCATAGCGTATACCTGCAAATTTTCGTTTCAGGTAAACTTTATTACCTAAGTACAAGCACCTTATTTCAGGTATGATTCGTCAGTTAGTCGGCAACGAACAGTTAACTGAGTAACAACGTGTTCGTCCTTTTTACTCGATAAACCTTTGTCATTTCTATGTCTTTAATATTGCATTTAACTGAATAAATTAATTGTTAAAATACTTTTTTGTGTTTTACTTATATTAAAAACCCAACAATTTTTAAAAGTAATAAATTTCTTCTTGGAAATTCAATTATTTTTAAAAATTCTAATAAAATCGTTCACAAGAATTCAATTATTTTCATAAATTAAAAAATGCTGTTCAGGAATTCAATTATTTTACAAAAAATTTAATAAAATACTACACAGACATTCAATTATTATTAAAAATTTTAATAGAATTCTTTGTAAAATTGAATTATGTTTAAAAATTTTTCGCAATTCAATGATTTTCAATGACTATTATTTTCATAAAATTTCCAAACAGAATTCAATTATATTTTAAAAAATTTGTTGTAAAAATCTTCGTCGAAATTTAATTCTTTTTATGAATAATAAAAATTTCTCGCAGGAATTCAATTATTTAAATTAGAATTTGCATAAAAGGAGTGAAAAGAAATCAATTATTTAAATTTTTTTTATAAAATTCTTCGCAAGATTAAATTATTTTTATAAATATTTAAATTCTTTCATGAATAATAAAATTTGTTGTAGGCATATAATATAGTATAGTAATAATAATAATAATAATATAATAATATAATAATAATATAATAATATATATAATAATAATAATAATATAATAATATATATAATATGATAATAATATAATATATAATATATATATAGTAATAGGATAAGAAAGAAGTAAATATTTTCTATTAAAATTAGGAAAAATTCAGGAAGATAAAATACAGAATAGAATTTTTGTCATTTTTGTGAAGTGTCTAAAACGAGTTTTTTTGGGTAAAGTTTATTTTTTCGACAGCTTTAGGGATCTAAGATCGCAATATGCATTTATCATCCAAATAAAAAGCGGCCTCTCTTCCAAGTGTCGATTTTATGATCACTAAACATAAAAATAAGTCTCTGGCTATTAAAATAATTGTGACAATTTGGAGTTTTTTTTTTGTTGTTGTCGGAGAAGAAATATATTATTATTTATTTCTAGTTTGGATTATAGTTCATTTAATAATGATTGGCGATAAAATGTATATGGAAAATAATTTTTGAACATGATTTTAATTGAGCAATTCCTTTTGAACGATCATTTTAATTAGTTCGCTGTGGGGGGAATTCATCCACAACTTCAATTTATGTCCTCTCGCGCGCATATTACTGCTATGCTTCGACGAGATCGATTAATAAAGATCATTATGGTCCTTAACTGG
Source organism: Leptopilina syphax (assembly GCA_032872505.1). Taxonomy (NCBI): domain Eukaryota; kingdom Metazoa; phylum Arthropoda; class Insecta; order Hymenoptera; family Figitidae; genus Leptopilina; species Leptopilina syphax. Next base: position 5,397,067 of record CM065475.1, read on the forward strand.
ATGGAATTTCTTCAAGATCTTCCCGACAATGATGAAACTCATTCAATTCAATAATGCGATTTGTCGCTTTTAAATACAAAACAATTTTTTTTCAATTGACTTCAATTGGTCGTGAACATTTTTTTCCTCTATATAAATATACTTTTATCAACAAATTCTGTTAAAATTTTCATATTATAGTAACAAAATTTTATTTATTTTTAAGTAGAACTTTTATTTATTTTTCCTACAAAAATACAACCATTACCCCAAAATAGAACTAAAATTTTCGACTTTATATTTTAATTTATCGCTTCAATTGAATTTCACTTGTTTTCGTTTTCGATTGTTGCGATAGTTTCGTGCCACAAAAGAATCAAAGAGTATTCTTTTTATAATGACTTCTGAAAAGTCAATGGCAGCTCAGAAACCCATAAAAGCAGAAACGGGAAAAACAAAGGGAAAAAAAATTATATAGTCACTGAGTAAAACGAACGTTCGAAGAATGCTAAATGTTACAAGAGTTCTATGCCCCGAGCTTATCGCTGAAACTTTCAGGTTCAAACTTTAAATTTGGAAATTTTTTACTTCCCCATATTATTTTTCTTATAGGAAACCCTTTTTTTATTATATATACTAATACTCAAAAAAATTATTTGAAGCAACATTTTGATGGAATCAACTGTTTTTAAACCTAAAAAAAAATTAAAACCTGAGGCATGCCAAACCTGAAACTTAATTTTGTTTTTTCCCTGATTTCCAAACGAAATTTTTACTTTTCCTTTTACTGCAAAGAATAAAATATAAATAAAATCATTATTATTTTTCCGTAGGAATTGAGATTTTCTAACATTTAAAATTCAAACCTTTTGAAATTTAATAATTTATAAGAATATTATTATAAAACATAAAGATATGGATCACTCCAAGTCGAAGACTCGGAGTGACCGATATCTTCATGTTTTATGTAATAATTAACAAAAAATTAATAATTTATTTATGGAATGTTTATTAAAATTGAATCCTCATAAAGTAATTTATCAACAAATTTTTAAATTATGAAAATTATGAAAAATAATTTTTTTTTTTTTTATTTTAAATTATGAAATTTTTAAATTATTATACTTGAATTCTTTTGACGAATTTTATTAAAATTTTTAAGAGTAAATTACACTTTTCGAGGAATTTGAATAAAACTTTACGCAGTAAGTGAAATTCTGCTATAAGTGTTATTATTTATAAAAAATAATTGAATCCCTATAAAAAATTTTATTATTTATGAAAATAATGGAATTATTGCGAAGAAATTTATAATAAATATTGTAAAATAATTGAATTCCTATGGAATTTTTATTTTTCTTAGTCAAAAATTTTGAAAATAATTGAAATTATGCCAAGAATATTATTAAAATTTTTGAAAATAATTTTCTTTCGTCAAAGAATTTTGCTATTCTTAAAGATAATTAAAATTTTGACGAGACTTTTTTTTTAAATTATTAAAAATAATTGAATTTCGGTGAAGAATTTTATTACTTTTCAAATAATTGAATTTTTATGATAAATATTGTTCTTTATGAAAATAATTAAATTTTACAATGAATTTGATTAAAATTCCTGAAAATAATTTAATTTCTAGAAAAAAGTTTTATATTTATCAAGATAATTGAATTATTACGAAGAATTTTAGAAAAATGAAAATAATTGAATTTCTGCGAAAAATTCTGCTATTTATAAAGATAATTGAAATTTTGACCAGAATTTTAAAAAAAGTTTTTGAAAATAATTGAATTTCTGCGAAGAATTTTATTACTTTTTCAAATAATTAAATTCTTGTGATGAAAATTGTTATTTATGAAAATAATTGAATTTTCCAATAAATTCAATTGAAATTCCTGAAAATTGTTATTTATGAAAATAATTGAATTTTGCAATGAAGTTAATTGAAATTCCTGAAAATAATTGAATTTTTAGGAAAAAGTTTGATATTTATCAAGATAATTGAATTATTACGGAGAATTTTAGAAAAATATTTTGAAAATAATTGAATTTCTGCGAAGAATTCTGCTATTTATAAAGATAATTGAAATTTTGACCAGAATTTAAAAAAAATTTTTTTAAAATAATTGAATTTCTGCGAAAAATTTTATTACTTTTTCAAATAATTGAATTTTTGTGATGAAAATTGTTATTTATGAAAATAATTGAATTTTCCAATAAATTCAATTGAAATTCCTGAAAATTGTTATTTATGAAAATAATTGAATTTTGCAATGAAGTTAATTGAAATTCCTGAAAAAGTGAAAACAATTGAATTTCTAGGAAAAAGTTTGATATTTATCAAAATAATTGAATTCTTTCGTAGAATTGCCTTAAAATTTTTGAAATAATATTAAATATTTTTATTCTAAAAAATTCAACTAATTTCAACAGAATTGAAATTAAAATTTTGTCAAAAAAATTATTTCATTAAATAATTTATAAATAATAATTTTATGATAGTTCAAGAATTTAGTCTTTTTTTTGAAGGAAATTATTGTCGCATAAATAGAAAAAATTGAAGGTTTTGTATTAGAATTCGTGATAATTTCATCATTTTTATGAGTCAAACAAATATTTGAAAATAATTGAATCTCGAATTGAATTGAAGAAAAATTTTTGAAAACAATTAAAATTTTGCCAAGAATTTTATCAAAAATTATTTATTGAAAATAATTGAATTCTCTTGGAAAATTTTATTTAAATTAACATTGAAAATAATTGAATTTCGAAGAATATTTTTGTTATTTATAAAGATAATTGAAATATTGACAAGAATTTTACTAAATTTTTGAACATAATTGAATTTCTGCAAAGAATTTTATTACTTTTGAAAATAATTGAATTTCTTGCAATTATTTGTAACTTTTCCAAAATTCAATTTTTTTGTTGTTGTTTTGAACTAAAATTCTTTAACAAATCTATTAATTGTACCATTTAATTAAATATATATTAAAAAATGCAACTATAATTTCACAAGAATTTGAATTATTAAAATTTTCCAAAAATCGAAGATCTTGAAAATTTCTAATTTAATTCAATTCAAAATTTGTATTGAAATTTTACAAAATTTAAAATTGAAACATTTGATATTTATCTATGAAAATTGTAAACGCAACTCTTTTTGGAATTAAATTAATTTCGAAATATTTAAGTAAAATTATTCATTAAATAATTATTTAATGGATAATTTCACTTAAATATTGCGTTTTCATTTAATAATTATTTAATGAATAATTTTACTTAAATATTTCGAAATTAATTTGATTCCAAAAAGAGTTGCGTTTACAATTTTCATAAAAAATGAACATCAAAGGTTTCAATTTTAAATTTTATAAAATTTCAATTTCAATTAAATTTTTTTTTTTTTTTTTTTTTTTTTTTTTTTTTTTTTAATTTTGAAGTACCTAATAATAATTTTATGTAATACATTTTAAGTAATAAGTAATAATTTTTATGACAGTTCTTCAAGAAGTTAGTTATTTAAAAAGAAATTATCGTCTGAAATAGAAAAAATTGAAGGTTTTGCATTAGAAATCGTAGCAACTGCACATAGTTTGAAGCAAAAAAAAAAGACACAAAGATTCAGAATTTTCTTACGAATTCTAAAAATTTAATTTTTTTCCAGTACTTTTAATAAAATCCCTAACTTTTCCCTAAATTTCTTGGCGAATTCTACTTTCCCTGACTTTTCTGACCTGGGGCAACCCTGTAATCGGTTATTTGAATAAAATAAATTTTTGCTTTCAGTGCCTGCAATAAAAATTTCAAACTTTTCAAAAACTGAAAATTCATTGGAGATCAAATATTGTTTTTTTTTCTTTTTTTGAAAATACTGTTGCAAACGGATTGTTTTTCCCGGTTATAACGAGAAGAAGAAACGAGCCTTATCTCCTTATATGTATCGAAGACGTCTATCGATATACAGAAGAAGTCGCAGATCAGCCAATCACATCTGTTAGATCTCACGGAAGAGAAAAGAGAAAGAAAAGCGAAGGAGTTAAGGTCTTGGCTTGTGAAAGATCTTTTAACATAATACGTTATGGCTTAATACCTCTCCTTCGAGATATATATATGTGATTCGTTTTGGTTGAATCCCTCTGATATATTCGATACATATCCGCGCAGTAAAATATCTTACAATACAGAATCACGAACCCTTATGCACTATATTTCTCTCCACATATATATATTTATACGTATCTCATCATTTACGCTTCGCAGAAATCACGTTCAAGTAAAATGATATATGTGAGATGATCTGGAGCAACTGTACGTCAAGATCAATCGGCCACTTCATCACGATCTAAAATCAATCCTGAAATTCACGCCTCCATCGTTTTCTGCTTCCGTTTATATATGCGCGCAAATATTTCAATATTATACGCGTGTGTGTGTGTATCGAAATTCTACTTTCTAAAAAGGAAGAAAAAAAACAAGAGAGGCCTTCTTCGATATTTCATTTTCAAGGGTGAATCAAAATATAAAGGTCGTTTTACAAAATTTACTATATTTTAAAATCTGGAGAACAACAAATTTACACAAACTCTCTAAATTTGAATTAGTCAAAATATTTACTAAAATAAATTAATTTGGCAAATTTAGTAAATTTACTAAATATTTACTAAATATTTACTAAATATTTACTAAATATTTACTAAATGAAATGTTTCTGAACATCCTTCATAAAATATTTACTAATTTAAATTCAAGGTGTCTACTATTTTCGTTCAACAAAATAATTCCCGACTTTTTCATAATTTCTCCCGGTTTTTTTTTTTTTATTAAATTTAAATTTATTTGATTTCAAAAATAAATAAATCTACAAATGGCTTCAAAAATTTTTATTATAATTTTTATGAATAATTAAATTCTTTTGACGAGTTTCTTTAAATTTTTTGAAAATAATATTTTTCTAAAAATAATTGAATTGTGGAGAGCAATTTAATTATTTCTAAAGATAATTGAATAATTTTAAGGAGAATTTAAAAAATTGTTTAAACATAATTGAATTTTTGCGAAGAATTTTATTACTTTTGAAAATAATTGAATTGTTTTTTAGAATTTTATGAAAATTTATGAAAATAGAGTTCTGGTGAAGAATTTTTTTTTTTAATTTTTTTTAAAAATAATATTCAAAAGAATTTAGTAAATCTGAGGAATTTTGCTATTTATGAAAATAATTGAATTCTTGAGAAGAATTTTTGTTTACAGTCTTTAAAAATAATTGAATTCTTTCGACGAATTTTAATAAAATTTTTAAGAATAATTACATTTTTCGAGAAATTCGATTAAAATTGTATTAAAAATAATAATATTAATTGTAATTTTTAAAAATTACAATTATAACCCTACTTGAATTCAATTATTTTCTAAAATTTTCAACTAAACTTCATCTCTGAATCAATTAATTTAAATATTTTTCCAAAAGTTATTCTAGAATTCAGTTTTTTAAATACAAAAACTCAAATTTTTATAATAAATTGTAACTCTCCATAGTTTTTTCTTAAATTATTTTAAAATAATTTTTGAAAGATTGTTTTCAAATTATGAAAAATTTCCAAAGAATTAAAATTTGGTAAAATCTTTTAAAAATAATTGAATTTTTGGAAAATATAAATAAAAGTGATCAAATTTTTAAAGAATTTTTCTTATAAACAGGACCATGATTTCTTAAAAATTTCAATAAGTCCAAAAAGTAAATTTTCATAAATTTTTATTTACATTGTTCGAAGATAATTAAATCTTAAAAAAATATTATAAAACAATTCTAATAATTAGTTTTTAAAAACATTTTAATGTAATTTTTCGAAAATAATGGAATTTCTTAAAAGAACTTTTGTATATAATTTTAAAAAACTAATATTGATTTTTTGATGAATTTTAATTAAAAATTTTGAACATGATTGTTTTCTCCAAAATTGTTCAAAATAATTCTAAAATGTTATTATTTTTCTATGTATTTGAATTTTCAAAAATATTTTTGAAATTATTTGAATTTCCAAAATACTGAAAATATTGAATTTTAAAAAATTAGAAACTAATTTTCATTAATCTATAATTTTTAAATTTTTAAAGATTTTTCATCAAAATTTTTGATATTTCAATGATTTTCAAAATTTGCAATTAAAATTCTTCAAAAATTCATTTTTAAAAATTGTAAATATAAATACTTAAAATAAATTAATTATTTTCAATTAAATTTTACAAAATTTTAACTATTCAAAAACAATTTTTTGAAAGATTTGTTTAAATAGTTTTTTCCCCCGCATTATAAAAATCAAAATAAGTTGCACTGCTTTACTAAAAATTGTATTTTGATGCAATGTTTAAAAGAAAAGTCGAAAATGTCTCAATTTTTGAAAATAAGTTGAAAAAAGTCTCAATTTTCTCAATTTCCCTGATAAAATTTTTTTTCCTGACATTTCCTTTTTTTTACTGTGACAAAAATTTTGTTTCCCTGACTTTACTGATATGCTTTTGAATTTGTAAATTTTACGAATATATATATGTAACATAAAAAAATAATTTCTACTAAGTTATTAGTGAAATTTACTAATTTAAAAACCAAAACCAAAGTTCTTTTTATTAAAAATTAATTATTTTTGAACAAATAATTAGTTTTTTCTTCTTTTAACTAAAAATTATTTTTTTTTAAACTAATTTTAATTAGTTTTTTTACTAATAAACTAATAATTAGGTTTTCTTTACTAAAAATTAATTTAATTTAATAATTAGTTTTTTTTTACTAAAAATTAATTTAATTTAATAATTAGTTTTTTACTAATAAACAATAATTAGGTTTTCTTTACTAAAAATTAGTTTAAACTAATAATTAGTTTTTTTTACTAAAAATTATTTTAAACTAATAATTAGTTTAAACTAATAATTAGTTTTTTTTACTAATAAACTAATAATTAGGTTTTCTTTACTAAAAATTAGTTTAAACTAATAATTAGTTTTCTACTAAAAGTTAATTTAATTTAATTTTTAATTTTTAATAATTAGTCTTTTACTAATAATTAGTTTTTTTAACTGCTAACTTGAAAGTATCAAATTATAACGAATTGATACAAAAAAATATAGTATCAATTTGATTTACTTTGGTATCAATTTGACACTTATTCAAGAAAACTGTGTTACTAAAAAAATTTAACCCAGTTTTTACTAGGTTAAAAAAGTATAAAAAAAATTTCAATTTAACCTAGACTAATAATAATTAGTTTGTTTTAACTATAATTTTCGTTTCAGAAAATAAATTATTACTCTTTTATTCACTAATTCAGTCTTGAAAAGATTTTTAAAGAAAGTTTTAATTTACGACCCATTTTTTTTAATTACAAAGATAGAAAAGAAAGATAAAAAAATAAAAAAAGCACAGTTGAATAAATTGAATAGAATTGAAAATTGATTGAAGGTGTAAAATTTTTTCTCACTTCAATAATAATACGTGTGACATTTTGAGAAACTAAATGTTTATTGACAGGTGTTTTTTTTATTTGAGCTTCGAAATATGTTTTCGATTAATTAATGCGAGGCTCGAGAGTGACTTCATAAAGGTCGTATTCAAATGAGTCGTCTAGCAAAACCAAAAGTGCTTGTTTTTTCATCTCTCTTTTATTTTTTTCTTCTTTTTTTCATCTTTTTTTTCACTTTTTTTCTGAATCGAAATTCTACTATTCACAGTCGATGATAATTGAACGATAGTTATTGTCCTTTTTATATGCGGAGTCTCGCATTACGTACTTCCGTTTTATTTTATTTTAAAACATCACTACAATCCATGATAGAATTCTTTTGCAATTAGTCAGCAATTTCATGCTCTTTGAACTCTGCGTTTCTCTAATTTTAAATTTCAGTTCATTTAGGTTTATATGAAATGTCATTTAATTATTTTATAACTTTAGATAATATAATTTAATGTTGAATTATTTTTTATTTATTTGTTTATAAACGGGCAATGTTTTAGCAGTGCCCGAATTATAATTAACATTATAATTATGAATAATAATCAAAATTATCATTAAATTATAATTAAAAATTAAAATTATAATTAAATATAATTCTAATTATTATTATATATTTGAAACTATTTGTGGATATTAAAAAGCGGACTATATCCAAATTCACCAAGTAAATTAGTTTTCATTGATAAGGGAATAATTTCAAATATTCCAAAAATTACCCAAGAGGCATTTTTTTCAAAAAAAAAATTAGAAAATACTCTAATTAGTATACCTATCATTAACTGAAAATTATTTCCATTCTGTAATATCACTATAGCATTTCCTGCGCCTATCAGTTGCTTGTGAAATTTTTCCTCGTCAGATTAAACATACGAAACAAAAAACAATAATTTTCGAATTCGAAAAAAATATTTTAGTGCTTAAATATTTATAGTATTAATTTAATGTTTCTGAATAAAATTTCTATTTACTTTTTTACTAATTGTACGTGGAAAATTCTTTAAATTAAATGTTTAAAGGTCAGGCATTGCAAACATTGGCAAAACTACGCATGAGATAAAGTCGAATCAAAAGGTCTCGATCCGGGTCATCGAATCTTAGGAGAATAAAAACAAATTTTCAAACCTCAAAGTAGGAAAAAAATAATTACGTTTCTCCTTGTAGTAGTCCAAAATGCTGCCGACAATTCCTTATAAAATTTCTCTTTCCAACACTTATTTTATTTTCCCTCTTCATCTGCAATATCTCTCCAAAAGGTCATTCATTTTTATAAACAAATAATTCACACGCGAACAACTATTCAACTTTTCGCACCAAAATATAAAAATATTTAGTGACAATATACAAAAATATTTAGTGATAATAGAAAAATATTTATTGATAATATTTAAAAATATTTAGTGACAATAAACAAAAATATTTAGTGACAATATAGAAAAATATTTAGTGACAATATACAAAAATATTTAGCGATAATATTTAAAAATATTTAGTAAAACCGAGAAAACTACACAAATAGGAAAAATATATATTCGAAAATATATATATAGCACAATTCACTGAAGTAGATCAGAGGAACTCTTTTGACAGTTTCACAACAATATCCAAAGGTGTGAAAATGTGTGTTTATTTTCGAAAGTAAAAAAAATCACTCACGATTTAAAATACGGAAGTAATACGCAGGCGTGTTTCGAATATGAATTTCGCGGATTCGAATATTTCGCGGGCCGAAAAACGAGATTTTTGTTAGTGTTTTTTTTTCGCTCTCTGTCAAACTGAGCATTATACACATGTACAGTATATGAAACGCGGATCACGTCTCGGCGCAGACTGCAGTGTTGACGATCGCTATAGTAATCCCCATCCGGACATCGTGTACAGTGGAAAAGATGTGGAAAAGAACGTCTATTGGTTGAAATGCTGGCCTGGGCACAATGACCCGCTATATGGAGGCGATTGGTGCGATGCTAAAGAGCGCTCAACGAGCGCCAACGAATCACCAGGATCGTGTATCTTCGACTGATCTTTTTAATGGCGCGGAATATTTAAATTTTACCGAAATAGATATCTTTACCACTTTACCCCACTGTTACACTGCAAAAAAAAATATTCTTAATTTAAGAATATATATACTAATAAAAGGTGCCCAGGATATTCCCCATTTAAATTAATAATAATTAATTAATAATTAATAATAATTAATAATAATTAATAAATAATAATAATAATAATATAATAATAATAATAATAATAATAATAATAATAATAATAATAATAATAATAATAATAATAATAATAATAATAATAATAATAATAATAATAATAATAAATAATAAATAATAAATAATAATAATAATAATAATAATAATTAATTAATAATAATTAATAATTAATAATTAATAATAATTAATTATTTTTGCTATAAGAATATATTCTCATTGTAAGAATATTTCCACTTAATTTAAGTGGGGAATATCCTGGGCACCTTTTTTATAGTATATATTCTTAAATTAAGAACATTTTTTTTTTCAGTGCACTCCGCATTTCGGAGTTAAAGCGAAGGGAGTTAAAATTTACACAGTAAAAATAAGAATCAACTCCAAAAGGGAGTTAATTTTGAAAATTAACTCCCTTTTGGAGTTGTGACCGTCAATTCCCTATACATTTTTTACAGAGTACGAAAACTTTGTCTACTACAACGATCGGACAAAAAACGTAAATGTTTAAAATTAGAATCGCAAAATTTAAAGTCTTATTCCTACTTACTACCCCATTGTTACTAATTGCCCCATTTGCAGGCTTCACACTCAATAATTAATTTTAAAAAAGTAACAAAAAATAGTTTCAATACTGAGAAAAGTAGTAAAAAAAAGTAGAAATCGAAAATTAATTTTAACGAATTAATAAAACTATATATGCGTTCTAGTCGATTCACAAAAATTTAATTCAATATTTCCCTCAGTCTTAAATTGTTCACAGGAATTAAGAAAATAAATTAATAATTTTTCAAAAGAAAATTTTAATGTTATTACAGTTTTACAACAATAATTAAAATTTTCAACGATTTCAATTTAATAATCATTTAAAATTTATTTATTTCTAAAAAAAATCCTATTATTAGTGCATTTAATATTCAATTATTAAAAATGTCAACTGAAATTCAATTATTTAAATACAAAAATAAAAAATACAATATTGAATAATTGAATATTTCTCAGAATTTAATTCTAATAAAGAATTTATGAATTTTTTAAAAAATAATTGAATATCTGACAAGTATTTTAATATATCTATAAAAATAATTGAATTCCTGCGAAGAATTTTTTTTAAATAATTCAATTTTCCTGAAAAATTGTATTATTTAGGAAAAGAATTGAATAATTAAAAAAAGTTAAAGAAAGAATTTATGAATTTTTTTAAAAATAATTGAATTTCTGTCAAGAATTTAATTATTTATGAATAATAATTGAATTCTAGTGAAAAAAAATTTATTATTTGGGAAAGTAATTGAATTCTTGCGAAGAAATGTATTTAATTTTTTTTTAAATAATTGATTTTTTGTGAAAAATTTTATTATTTAGGAAAAGAATTGAATAATTGTGAAGAATTAAAAGAAAGAATTCAAGAATTGTTCGATTTTTTTATAAAATAATTGAATTTCTGAAAAGAATTTTATTATTTATGAAAAATAATTGAATTCTCGGGAAAAAATCTATTATTTAAGAAAATAATTGAATTCTTGAGAAGAAATTTGATTTAATTCTTTTTTTTAAATAATTGAATTCTCATGAAAAATTATTTTATTTGGGAAAATAATTGAATAATTGTGAAGAATTGAAAAAAGAATTTATCAAATTTTTTTAAAAAAATAATTTGAATTTCTCACAAGAATTTCATTATTTATGAAAATAATTGAATTTCTAACAAGAATTTTATTAATTTTTTTTTAAATAATTGAATTTTTTTGGAAAATTTTATTATTTGGGAAAAGATTTGAATAATATTATGAAGAAATAAGAAAGAATTCAAGAATTGATCAATTTTTTATAAAATAATTGAATTTCTGACAAGAATTTTATTATTTACGAAAAATAATTGAATTCTCGGAAAAAAAATCTATTATTTAAGAAAATAATTGAATTCTTGAGAAGAAATTTGATTTAATTCTTTTTTTTTAAATAATTGAATTTTCATGAAAAATTATTTTATTTGGAAAAATAATTGAATAATTGTGAAGAATTGAAAAAAGAATTTATCAATTTTTTTAAAAAAAATTATTGAATTTCTCACAAGAATTTCATTATTTATGAAAATATTTGAATTTTTTTGGAAAATTTTATTATTTGGGAAAAGATTTGAATAATATTATGAAGAAATAAGAAAGAATTCAAGAATTGATCAATTTTTTATAAAACAATTGAATTTCTGACAAGAATTTTATTATTTATGAAAAATAATTGAATTCTCGGGAAAAAATCTATTATTTAAGAAAATAATTGAATTCTTGAGAAGAAATTTGATTTAATTCTTTTTTTAAATAATTGAATTTTCATGAAAAATTATTTTATTTGGGAAAAAAATTGACTAATTGTGAAGAATTGAAAAAAGAATTTATCAATTTTTTAAAAAATAATTGAATTTCTCACAAGAATTTAATTATTTATGAAAATAATTGAATTTGTAAGAAGAATTTTATTATTTTTGAAAATAATTGAATTTCTAACAAGAATTTTATTAATTTTTTTGAAATAATTGAAATTTTGTGAAAAATTTTATTATTTGGGAAAAAACTTGAATAATTGTGAAGAATTATAGAAAGAATTCAAGAATTGATCAATTTTTTATAAAATAATTGAATTTCTGACAAGAATTTTATTATTTATGAAAATAATTGAATTTCTAACAAGAATTTTATTATTTTTTTTTAAATAATTGAATTTTTGTGAAAAATTTTATTATTTATGAAAAGACTTGAATAATTGTGAAGAATCAAAGAAATAATTTAAAAATTGATCAATTTTTTATAAAATAATTGAATTTCTGACAAGAATTTTATTATTTTTGAATATAATTGAATTTCTAACAAGAATTTTATTTATTTTTTTTTTTAAATAATTGAATTTTTTTGAAAAATTTTATTATTTGGGAAAAAACTTGAATAATATTGTGAAGAATTAAAGAAAGAATTCAAGAATTGATCAATTTTTTTTATAAAATAATTGAATTTCTGACAAGAATTTCATTATTTATGAAAATAATTGAATTCTCGTGAAAAAATCTATTATTTGGAAAAATAATTAAATTCTTGCAAAGAATTTAATTTAATTTTTTTTAAATAATTCAATTTTCCTGAAAAATTGTATTATTTGGGAAAATAATTGAATAATTATAAATAGAATTAAAGAAAGAATTCAGGAATTATTTAAAAAATAATTGAATTTCTGACAAGAATTTTAATATTTATGACCGTAATTGCATTCTTACGAAGAATTTTTATCAAACTTTTTTTAAATAATTAATATTTTTCGAAAAACTTTACGAAATATTTTAAATAATTTAATTCCTGTGTAAATTTTATTACTTATAAAAAAATTGAATGTTTGCGAAGAATTTTATCAAAAATCTTTTATGGAATTTTATTAAAATTGTATATATAGATATTTAAAATCATTGATTTTCGAAAAGTTTTTGTTTGAGAATAATGAATCGTTTTAAAGAATTTTATTACAATTTTTATAATTTTTCTTTATTTCAACTTTTGGCGAATTTGAACTTGAAGTGATGCAAATTTATTCCAAAAATAAAGAAAAATGTAACTTTTTGTGTCATAAATCTAAAAACATTTCCAAATAATAGCAAATTATAATAAATAATTTAATTTATTAAAATTTACTAAACTAAAATAGTATTTTTAATAGATGAGTGCGAAGCCTGTAATTGACTATAATTTGCGAACAAAATATGTTCTAGATTTGGAAATAATTGCAATATTAGTTCTCCACCTTTATCAAAAAAATTTCTTGTTCCAAAACGGAATCTTAATTTTTTAAAAAGATTTAGCCACAATGTTTTAAAAAGCTATAGCAATAAAAAATCTTTTTTTGAACTATTTTTCTAGTTGTCTAGATGTTGTTTCAAAATTATTAGGAAAATTTAGAACTAATTTTAAGTAGATTTAGAAAATTTCAAGAACACTTTCAGAACGTATAAAATACACTATGGACTTGCTTTTTAAATAACAAAAATTTTCCAGTTTATACTAAATCCAAACTCTTATAAGAGAGTTTATATAGAGAAAAATGTCTGAAAACTTTCTAGAGGAAGTTTCAGAAGTTTAAAAAAAACCGAATAGAAATGTCTGTGGAAAGAAAACACCCGCTAATTAAAGAATCTGAATTTTGTAAATAAACAATATCCCAAAAGCACAAAAAATTTTTTTTTTTGTAAAAATAGTAGAAAAAAATCAGTTTATGCATGTAGAGACTGCAGAAACTCTCAATGTTTCCTGATCACACGCGACTCGATTACAATGTAAACTAGTTAACAATAGACAAACATGATACTCTCCCACTAAAAAAAAAAACAAAAAAAAAAACAAAAATCACACAAATACAAGAAGCCAATTCTCAATACTTGGATTCGCCCACGTTGTGTCGCGTCTGCAGCTTATCATTTTTCATCGAATCGACCTTTTATGCCGGATGTATTGCAGACTATTGTAAATCGTTTAACCCAGCACCCCCTCCTCCACCATCTCAATGACTTTTCAAACTCATGCGTGAAACGCTCAATTTTTTTTCTGCCTCAATTGAGTTTAAACACAAAACTCACCCAAATTGATTTATCGCTACAAATTTCAAATAATGAAATACAGAATCTTGAATTTTATTTTTTTTTGTCTGCTTGTGATTTCACAATTATAAAATTTCACTATTTTGCAAAAACCGGTATTTCAAATACTCGACGAAGTTCTGTTTGAAGAGTTTATAGTATAGTAAAAATAAAAGAGGAAAAAAAAAATTTGCTGCAAGTAGGTACTCACGTTCGTTGAGAGTTGGCTTGTCAGCGAATGAACTTTTTCCTGGGCATCCAGCAATTCACGGCGTAGTTTTCTCAATTCGTGTGCTTGTTTTTCCTCAGCTGAACTGTAGAGGCTGCTTGCTGTTGATACAAGCGAAACTGAAGATCCATGAACTGTAATAAAGAAGAATTAATTAATTAATAATAAAATAATTTTGTCTCAATTTTATTTTTGTTTTATTATATTACCAGATCACTCGGAATAACGCGACTATAACGAGACTAGTTTAGTAGTTTTTGACACTTTTTTTACCATATAGAAATATTTATCTAATATTTTAATAAACAAGTTACTAATTACATTTATTTTAGTTACAAAAAAGGTCTAATGGAACTATTTCTTGAACCGAACTATTAAATATCAATTTATTTACTGGAAAAATTAAATCCAAAACAGTAAAAATTTGTAGAACGTAAAAATATTACAAAATAAAAATTAAAATCCATTTTTGTCAATTGTTAAACTCTCTACATTCAATTAATTTATTTAACTTAATTAATTTTAATTTATTTTAATTTCTATTAGTAATAAATAATTATAGAATTACGAATATTGACAAATATTTTTAGATTCAATATGGAGATGCAACTTTTCCACTTGGGAACGCCAAGGTCACCGCTAGATGACAGTTCGATTGATAAAATCAAATTCCACGCCATCTAGTGACGACCTTGACGTTCTCAAGTGGAGAAATTAATTTCCTCTACTTTAAATTCGCTAATAATTTTAACAAAAAAATTATTATCAAAGATTTAAATAAAATTCTTATAAACAATTCAAAAAATTTCAAAATAAAATTCTTTCAAAGTTCAAAAAATTTAATTATTTTCAAAAATATTTCAAATATCAATTATTTTCAACATCTACAATTTTTATAAAAAAATTTCCCAAAAGAATTCAATTATTTAAAACAAATTTTATGAAATACAATTTGCAAACATTAAATTATTTTCTCAAATATTAAAATTCGCTAATAATTGGAATACAAAAATTATTATAAAAAATTTTAATAAAATTTTTATAAACAATTCAAAAAATTTCAAAATAAAATTCTTTCAAAGTTCAAAAAATTTAATTATTTTCAAAAATATTACAAATATCAATTATTTTAAATATCTACAATTTTTAAAAAAAAAATTTCCAAAAGAATTCAATTATCTTAAGAAAATTCATAAAATTCTTTGCAATTATTCAATTATTTTCATAAATATTAAAATTCGCTAATAGGAATAAAAAAATTATTATCAAAAATTTAAATAAAATTCTTATAAAAAATTTCAAAATAAAATTCTTTCAAAGTCCAAAAATGTCAACAAATTTCAAAAATTGTGTTTCAAAGACCAAAAGATTCAATTATTTTCAAAAATATTTGAAATATCAATTATTTCCAATATCTAAAATTTTTATAAAAAATTTTCCAAAATAATTCAATTATCTAAAAGAAATTCATAAAATTCTTTGCAATTATTCAAATATTTACATAAATATTAAAATTCTTAAAGGAATTCAATTTTTTAAAACACCATTTTCGTAAAATTTTTTGAAAAAATCAATTATTTATAAAAAAGATTTTTATAAAACTCTTGGAAAATTTCAATTATTTTCAAAAATTATAAAATTTTTTTCAGTAATTTAATTATTTCGATAAATAATAAAATTCTTTTCAGAAATTCTATTATTTTCAAAAATTTTAATTAAATTCGTTGTGAAAATTCAATTATTTCAAGAATTTTTAATAAAATTCTTCGTAGAAATTAATTGAACTTAAAAAGTTTGTTGAAATTCAATTATTTTCAATTAATTAAATAAAAATAAAATTTTCGCAGTAATTCAGTTCTGTAGAAAGCCATTTTCATAAGAATTTTTGATAAAAATAAATTATTTTAAATTTTAAAAAGAGTTTTTATAAAATTCTTTGTAGTACTTTGTAGTAATTCTATTATTTTCAATATCTACTACTTCAATAAAATTATCCAAAAGAATTCAATTATTTAAAAAAAATTTAATAAAATTCTTTGGAAAAATTCAATTGTTTTCAATATACAATTCGAATAAAACGTGACAAACTCTTAAGAATTCAATTATTTTCTGTACAATTTTAATTGAATTCCTCGAACGAATTTGAATTTTCTTCCAAACAACTGAATTTGAATTTTTACAAATATTTGAATTTTTTTAATATTCCAATCTATTATTTTCATAAATAATAAACTTTTCACAGGAATTCCATTCAATTTCAACTATTTTTAATTATAATTTTAAATTAATTCTTCGAAAAAATGCAATTATTTTTGAAAATTTTATAAAAATTGTACAAAAGAATCCAATTATTTAAAAAAATTTTGATAAAGTTCTTAAAAGAATTCAATTTTAAGAAATATTTAATGATAAACTTAATTACTTATCCTTGTATTTAATTAATAAAATTCTTGTAGAACTTTCTAATAAAATTAAGAATTGATTTAAAATTGAATTTTATCTTAAAATTTTAGATAAAAATTGAATATTCAAGGTATTATAGAGAGAATTTTTAGAAATTTAATTAAATTTCAAAAGATTTTTTTATTAAAATATTGGAAAATTTAAATTGTTATAAAACTTTAATAATATTTAAATTTTTATATTGATATAACATTTTAAAATTTTTGATTAATTTTATTTCAAAATTTCAACAAAAAAAAAATATTTTAATTTCTATGGAAAATAAA
Source organism: Leptopilina syphax (assembly GCA_032872505.1). Lineage (NCBI taxonomy): Eukaryota > Metazoa > Arthropoda > Insecta > Hymenoptera > Figitidae > Leptopilina > Leptopilina syphax. The sequence goes on from CM065475.1 coordinate 5,414,337, forward strand.
TTGGTATTTAAATATTTATTTTAAAAAAAATTATTCTATTTTTGAATGTAATTAAATTTTGGAAATTATAAAAAAATTAATTCTTCAAATTTAATTTTTCGATTGCTACTTTTTTACTATACTTTTTTTCAGTCTTGAAGCTATTTTTCACTTCTTTTTGAAAATTAATTATTAAGTGCGAAGCCTTGAATATAAAAATGTGAGAATAATTTTTATTTTTACATTATTCTGAAACTAAATGAAAATAATAATTCTCTTTATATAAATGCAAAAAAAAAAATTAAAAATCGGGTTACATTCGAATTTTGAACAGATTCGACTGTACACTAATGAATATTATTTGTTTCTCTATTTTCTATTTTTTCTTCATAATTTTAATTATTGTTGTAACTTGTAACAATTTTCAAACGATTCAAATCCACCGAAAAAAATATTATTGTTATTGTTCCTTTTATTTTTATGCAATATTTTCCTCTTGAAACTAACTCAAAAAACGTCCTCTTATTTGAAGATGATTATTGATTAATTATTGATTAATTATTAATTAATTATTAATTAATTATTAATTAATTATTAATTAATTATTAATTAATTATTAATTAATTATTAATTAATCATTAATTAATTATTAATTAATTATTAATTAATTATTAATTAATCATTAATTAATTATTAATTAATTATTAATTAATTATTAATTAATTATTAATTAATTATTAATTAATTATTAATTAATTATTAATTAATTATTAATTAATTATTAATTAATTATTAATTAATTATTAATAATAATTATTCTCTCTACTTGAGAGAAAATACTCTCTGATGAAGAGTAATATTCTTAATTCAAGAATAAAATTTAAGATAATTTTAGATGAGGAATTTTCCTCTTGAAACAAAAATTCTTTTTTCGGTTTGTGCACTGAAAAAATAAAATTTATTTAATTCAAATAAACGATTAATTGACTATTATCAATTAAATATTTACTTGAATCAAATAATATTTATTGGAGTCAATTAAATGGTATTTGAACCAATAATTTCAGTATTTGAAGCAAATATGAACTAAACCATTTAATTGACTCCAATAAATATTATTTGATTTAATTTAATATTTAATTGATAATAGTCAATTAATCGGTTATTTGAATCAAATAAATTTTTTTTTCAGTGTGATTGAAAATTCATATTCAATGCAAATCGTAAAAAAAGGGAAAAAATATGAACGTTTGGAGTTTTAGAAAAATATTGTTTAAATAGCTATGAGGAGGGAATAAATTTGTAGGTACAAAAAAAGTTGAATTACTTTCGTCATCCTTGTGAACGTGTTGATAGAGATTTGGTGGTTGTCGGGAAGCATGTGCCGGTGTGGGGGATGTTGGCTGTGACCAGTGTTGACCTGGACACCCAGCAGTGCCAACGGGAACGCTGTAATAAGGTTCAACACTGACACCCATTCCAATGCCCACTTCCTCACCCACTGACGATGATGTGCCACTTCCTCGAGCCAACATTGAAGGATACATTTTCTCGCTCTTTGTCGATCTGTCAAACAAAACATTTTCGTTTCTTACAAAATTTATTGACTCACTCACTTTACAAACTAAAACTAAAAAAAAACTTTCAAAAAGGTCCATTTTTTATTTATTGACCAAAACAAAAAATAACTAAAACTAAAAAAAGAATTTTCAAGGAGAAAATTTTGTTTCATGAAGAAACAAAATTAGACAAAATAATAATTTTTTTTTGTAATAAATATTTTTTTACACTTTTCAAGAAATTGCTAAAAGTAAATAGAAAGTAATAAATTTGTCGGAAAATAATGAAACAAAATATAAATAATAAAAAAAATTAATTAAATTAATAAATTTCGGTATTTTCATTTATTAATAAATAAATTACATTAAATTAATTAATTATATTAAAAAGAGAATAGAAAGAAAAGGCAAAAAAATAAAGAAGGATTAAAAAGAGTATTTTAAAGCAAAGAAATAAATCAATTTGGAAAAATAATAAAAAAAGGTAATATTTTCAACGATTATATCAAACTGATAGAATGACATTCTCTAAAATGATATTAAAAAATTTTAAATTGATTGCAATTGGCAGTGCAGCAAGAATTTAATAAACATTCTTTAGAACTTAAAAATTTTTCATTATCGAACAAAACGGTTCGTTAAAAGAATTCCTATTCAGGTTGCATACACTGGCAACAAGCCATTGCAACTTTTTTTTTTTTTCTCGTTTTTTTTTTTTCAAATGTTCATCCATTTTTATTGACTCGTCTAACGAAATGAATGGTCCTCTGCCAATGAAATGGATAAATACGATTTCAATGGGAACGTGTTGCTTCAATCCTTCACTACTTTTTTTCAATTTTATTAAAAACTTTTTACTATTTTTCAAACTCGTATTATATAATCATTCATTTATCATTTCTATAACTTAAAAATAATTCAAAATTGCAAATTATAATTAATTTAAGTTTAATAGGACTCGGATTGATTTTAAGAAGCAAAAAAGCATAGTTTTCGTCGAATCAAACTATCAAAGTAGAAAAAAGTCTAAAAATGTAATTTATTTTACCTATTCAGAGTTGTGAATTTTTTTCCGATTTTTAGTTGCATTCTTTCTTATAAGGTAAAAAGAATCAAAGATAATGTTTCAATATTTTTATAGAAAATCAAAAATTATAATTTTTGTTGCATTTTTAATAGAAAATTAATGTTTTTTTATTGTGTTAAAAATTTCATAAAATTCCGTAACTTCTTTGATTTTTTTTATATGTTGCAATTATTGTCAAAATTTATAAAATTTATTTTAATAAAAAGTTTCCCAAAATAATTCAATTATTTAAAAACAATTTTTCTTAAATTCTTTGCAAACATTAAATTATTCTCCCAAATAAAAAAATTTTTACAGGAATTCAATTATTTAAAACATCATTTTCATAAAAATTTATGAAAATATCAATTATTTAAAAAGATTTTCATAAAATTCTTCTCAGGAGTTCAATATTCTTTTGATAAATAATAAACTTCTTCTCAACAATTCAATTATTTTCATAAATAACCAAAATTCATCACAAGAATTCAATTATTTTCTAAAATCATTTAAAAATTCTTGACTTTTGTCAATTTGTCAATAAATACAATTATTTTCAAAAATTTTTCTCAATTCAATGATTAAGTATATTCAAAATAATTGAATTCATTAGAAGAATTTTATTATTTTTTGAAAATAATAAATTGAATTCTTTCAATTTTGCTATGAATATAAACAAATATAAAAATTGCATTGAAAGTAATTTAATTTTCATATAGAATTTTTTAAAAATATTTTGAGAATAATTCAATTATTTTCAGAGAATTTTAATTTAATTTTATTATTTATAAGAATAATTGAATTTGTTTCGAAGGATTTATTAAGATTTTAGAAAATAATTGAATTAATTCGAAATGTATTAAAAATTTCTTTTTAAATTGAGATCTTCCGATGAAATCAATTGAAATTGTTTTTGAAAATAATTGAATTCTTGCAAAGAATTTTACTATTTATAAAAAAAATTGAATTCTTGCGAAGAATTTTACTATTTATAAAAATAATTGAATTGTTTCGAAGGATTTATTAAAATTTTAGAAAATAATTTAATTCTTTAGAAAAATTTTATAACGAATTAAGAAAAAAATTAAATTCTTTCGTGAAATTTTATTGAAAACAATATTGAATTTTTTAAAATTTTATTAAAATTTTGTTAAAAATAATTGAATTGTTTCGTGAAATTTTATTGAAAATCATTGAAATTTTGAAAAGAAAAATATTCAATTATTACAAAAATAATTGAATTTTTTTTTAAAGAATTTTTCAAAATATTAGAAAAGAATTGAATTCTTGCGATGAATTTACTAAAATTGAAGAAAATAATTAAATTCTTTCGTGAAATTTGATTAAAATTTTGTTTAAAATAATTGAATTTTTACAAAAAATTTTACAATTTTTAAAAATAATTGGACTCTTTCGAAGAATGTTATTATTTAAATATAAAAATAATTTAACTCTTGCGAAGAATTAGATTAAAGTTTTTGAAAATATAAACAATAATAATTAATTTATTTTTTATAATTATAAATTTTAATATAAATTTATAATTTTTTAAATTTTGATTATGAAATTATTTAAAAATTTTTATTTGAAAATAAAAATTTTTATTTGCATAACAATAATAAACTGAATATCACGTTTCGCGCGCGGAACATTTGCTATAGTTTATTAGTAAATCTTTTGAGAAAAAAATTGAAATATTAAAATTGAGAGAGAAAATTTTTAATGTCAATTTTTACTAATTCTAGTAAATTAGTAATACTAATTTTTCCCGTTTTGCAGAAATTCAGATTTGAAAATTTGAACGCATATTCAGAAATGAAGGGCAACAATCCAAAACTATATCTGCATTTTCAACTCGAATTCAATTAAAAAGTTTGATATCTCTCTGCTGAAATAGTTAGTAGTTTAAAGTAAAGCACTTTGTACGCTCCATATTCCATTAGCAAATGAACACAATTTTTAATCTACTTTCTATCAAAAGCTTTTGTTTCTTGTTTCCATTCATGAGTGATGCGATATCAAATATCGACTTATCACAGTGCAGTCAAGAGACTCTTGCTCTACTTCGTGCCTCAATTCGTTCCAACAAGTCCATTGGACAATAAATAATATTAACTTGAAATTTTCAAGTGAATATGGATCAAGTTTAGTGCAGAATGTTTCCGGAGAGTCAAAGTGTGTTTCATAATTGATTCATCCGGAAGAGATACTACTCCCAACTAACTACATGGGATAATTACAGTTGCTGACTTGTCGAGTGTCTAACAAGTTTGAATTACATTAATGTGCTGATGCTTTCAATTCATATTTACAGACTATACATATATGTATATGCATGCTGGGGAATTTTCAGAAAAGTTAGAAGCGCGCTAACTCACCTGATGGAATTACTTCTATTGAGTCGTGGCGGAGCTGGAGAACCCGTTGAATCTCTTTGGTGCATCAAAAGTCGGGCGTGTGTTAAACTTGCTCTGTGAGATCCTAATGATTCAACACTGTCAGCTTCGCAGAGTCCCATACCTAAAAGAAATTTACAGAAAAATCATTTTTATATTCAAAGTGCACTGCGAAAACAATAATTATAATATTTAAATCAAATAATAAATCAAATCTTTGTTATACAGTCAACCGAAAATTATTTTTGAATCAAACATAATAATTTTCATTCAATACATAATAAGTTTAAACATTTTTGACAAGTTGTCTAAATAATAAGTACTCCAGATAATTATTTTTTGTATTTAATAAATTTCTGAAATTTCAGGAAATTTTTCTGAATATATAAGTTTGATTCAATAAAAATTATGTTTAATTCAATTATATGTACATATTTGTACTAAATAAATAAATAAATCATAAAATTTGTTTAATTGAAATTTGAAACATATTTTTTTGGTTCTGGCTACTTATTTTTGGGTCAAACAAAATTTTCGTCAATGTCTTAATTAAGTTCTTTAACAATGTTTTTTAGTTTCTGATTGATTCATTTTAATGCTTTTAAAATTTTTGAACGTTCAAATGCACGATGATATTTTTTCACATCTTTAAATTTTTCCGAAAATCAATTATTTTCCTTATATCTACTATTTTAATGAAAAATGGCCCGAAAGAAATCAATTTATTAAAACAAATTTTATGAAATACTTTGCAAACATTGAATTATTCTGACAAATAAGAAAACTTTTACTGGAATTCAATTATTTAAAACACCATTTTCATAAAATTTTATGAAAAAATCAAATATTTAAAAAGATTTTTATCAAATTCCTTGCGTCAAATTCTTAGCAAGAATTCAATTATTTTTATAAAAATTAAAATTTTTCTTTGGAATTTATTTAATATCAAAAATTTGTCGAAATTCAATTATTTTCAATACCTATATCTACTATTTCAATAAAATTTCCCCAAAAAATTCAATTGTTTAAACAAAAAATTTTCATAAAATTAGTCGCAATAATTATTTTCATAAGTTACAAAATTATTCTCAGGATTTCAATTATTTTTATAAATAATAAAATTCTTCTCAAGGAATTTAATTATTATTTTATAAAATTTTTATAAAATTCGTTGCAAAAATTCAATTTTTTTATGAATTATAAAATTCTTCTTATTAATTTAATTATTTTTAAAAATAATAAAATTCTTCGTAGAAATTTATTTAATTTAAAAAATTTGTCGAAATTCAATTATTTTCAATACCTATATCTACTATTTCAATAAAATTTCCCCAAAAAATTCAATTGTTTAAACAAAAAAATTTTCATAAAATTAGTCGCAATAATTATTTTCATAAGTTACAAAATTCTTCTCAGGATTTCAATTATTTTTATAAATAATAAAATTCTTCTCAAGGAATTTAATTATTTTTATAAATAATAAAATTCTTCTCAAGGAATTCAATTATTTTTAATACAATTTTTATAAAATTCGTTGCAAAAATTCAATTCTTTTTATGAATTATAAAATTCTTCTTAGTAATTCAATTATTTTTAAAAATAATAAATTTCTTTTCAGGAATTCAATTATTTTTTAAAAATTTTAATAAAATTCGTTGTAAAAATTGTATTGTTTACAAAAAATTTTAATAAAATTCTTCGTAGAAATTTATTTAATTTAAAAAATTTGTCGAAATTCAATTAACTATAACTAATAAATCTCTTAGCAGAATTTTAATTATTTTCAATACAATTTGAATTATTGAAATTCTCCAAAAATGTAATTATTTTAAAAAATGTTATCAAACTCATCAAAAGAATTAAATTATTTTCATAAAAAACAATATACATCAGAAGAATTTAATTATTTTTAAAATTAATAAAATTCTTCGGAGAAATTCAATTATTTTCAAAAATTTTAGAAAAAGTCTTGGTAAAATTTCAATTATTCTCAAAAATTGTTCTCAAATGTTGGAATTTTTTTGTAGGGATTCAATTATTTTTATAATTGATTAAACTCATCGTAAGATTTTAATTATTTTTAATACAAATTTTAATGAATTTCTCGAAAAATGCAATTCTTCTTTAAAATTTGATTAAAATTCTTCAAAAGAATTCAATTATTATTATTAAAAATTTTGATGAAATTCTTCGTAACAATTAAATTATTTTGAAAAAATTTTCCATGGAAAAAGTTTCGCAATTATTTTTTTTTTAAATTAAAAAATTCTTTGAAAAAATTAAATTATTTTTTATTGTAATTGTTTTGAAAGAATTTAATTATTTAAAATATTTAGATACAAAATAAATAATTTATTGAATAATTAATATTCAATCAATTATTTATTTTGTATCTAAATAATTGAATTTCAGTTGAAATTTTAGATATTAATTGTTTAAATTGAAAATTTTAAAAATTTTAATTGTTGTAAAACTGTAATAATATATAAATTCTTATTTTTTGAAATATAATGATTAAAGTTTTGAGTAATTTCATTTAAAAATTTCACCAAAAAAATGATTGAATTTTGGAATAATTACAATTGCAATTTTTAGAAATAGCTAAATTTTTAAAATGGTTTACATTGAAATTATTTAAAATATTTTAATTCCTCTGGTAAAATAGGTATTTGAATATTTTAAAAAAATTATTCTATTTTTGAATCTAATTTAATTTTTGAAATTATAAACAACATTTTGTGTCGTTAAATTTAATTTTCCGATAGCTACATTTTTACTACTTATTTTAGTCTTAAAATAATAATAATAATAATAATAATTATAGCATACGATACAAATTTATAATTAAATTAGAACTAAATTAAAAACTAAAATTAGAATTAGGAATGAAGCAAACTTTAAAAACGTAGAAAATTTTTAAACTATTCAAAGTACAAATTCCTACACTAAGAAAACAATATATTTGAATCAAACATAATTATCTTTGTTATACAGTCAACCAAAAATTATTTACGAATTAAACATAATAATTTTCATTCAATATACATAATAATAAGTTTGATTCAGTAAAATTATGTTTAATTTAATTATAAAATATATTTATTTTAAACATATTTTTTTTGTTGGCTACATATTTTTGGATTAAAGAAAAAATTTCTTTTCAATGGATATTTTTAATAAAAACTTTCCCAAAAGAATTCGATTTTTTAGGAAAAAATTTTATGCAATTCTTTGCGAACATTCAATTATTTTCAAAAATAATAATATTTTCACAGAAATTCAATTATTTAAAAAGATTTCTATAAAATTCTTCGTAAGAATTCAATTATTTTTAAAAAATTTAATAAAATTCGTTGCAAAAATTCAGTGCAGTCGAGAAATTAAAATCGATTTCTATAAATGTAATTTTTACAATTTTTAGGCCTCGGATATTATGACTTCTTCGACTTTTTTCAAATAATGCGACTTTTATCGACTTATATTAAAAAATTCCGACTTTTTCGACATTTCTTATAAATTTTGCAACAAAATACCACATTTTTTAAAAAAGATTTTACCAAATTTCAATTTTTTCGAACATTTTTTAATTGTGTGTAATTTTAAAAATGTTGTCTTTCAAAAATTATTTAGAATTATATTTTTAAAAAATTAATTTTAAGAATTTCTTTATTAAAATTTTTGAAAAAATATTCTATCTTAATATTTTTAAATAGAAAAATGGAGAGTTTCAATTATAAAAAATTGAATTTTTGTATTGAAATAATTGAATTCTCGAAGAACTTCTGGAAAATTATTAAAAATTAATATAGAGAATTGATTTAGAGATGAAGTTGAGTTCAAAATTTTAGAAAATTACAACTATATAACCCTTCTAAAATTTAATAATTTTGAAATGGTTATATAGTTGTAATTTTTAGAAATTAATCAATTTCAGAAGTTGAAATTTTTATAATTTTATTTCCAGTGTAAAAAGAATTAAGAAGTATTTAAATATTTATTTAGCATGAAATTATTCGAGTTTTGATTAATTGAATTTAGAAATCAGTGAAGAATCAAGGAAATACAAAGTAAAAATTTTTCTGACAAAACTAAATTAAATAAATGACTTTTTCGATTTTTTTCTATTTTCAATCGACTAAAGCAACTTGTTTGGTTCGTTAACCTTCAGAGGGCCGGGGTGGCCACCATTAATTTATTTTCACGAATCTTTTTATCGAATTGACTTCTTATTTAATTTTTTTTAAATAAAAAACTACTAAAATTTGTGCAAATTTATCGGTCCTCTAAAAGTTAAAGTCGATTCTAGGTCTGAATTTTAAATTTTTTATAGGAACGAATTTTGATCACATTGAAGTTCACAACGTTGATCAACGAAAAAGGTTTTTTTAATTTATTCAAATATTATATTTTTGTAAAATATACAACAATTATTATTATTAAAATATAAATAAAACTTTCTTTTAATGCATTTTTTTTACAGTATTGTTGCTTTATCCTTTTTTTCTATTAATTAACATTCACAGGAAAAAGGAAGTGTTATTTCAACACTAAAAGTAGTGTTAAAACTACACGCAACATTTTTAACCGACACTGTTATTTTAATACTTCATTGGTGTTAAAATAACACTGGTTAAAACATTGGTTAAAATAACACGAAAATTGTGTTAAAACAATATCATCTGAAAACTACACGCAACAAATTTAACCAGGGTGTCTACAACTAATCTGAAAAAAATTTCCCTGACATTTCCAGGTTTTTCAGACCTTCTAAAATTTTTTTCCAGGTTTTAAGAATCGACATAATAAAAAATACATTGCTTAAATTTTATTTGATAACACTTATAAATGACGTGGGAGAAGTATTCACAACGTTTATTGTCATCAACGATTTGAAGAAAAAAAACTGTTTTTCACTCAGAAAACAATATTTACGTTTACCAAATTATCCTTTTTTAACTTTTTGTTCAAGAAACATTGTAAAAGTTTTATTAAGAGAAAAGTTTGAATAGAAAATTATTTTTTCTTCTAAATTATTGTAAACGTCACCAACGTTATAAATTATGAATATAAAATGAACAGTTTTAAAAAAATTATCAGGGCTCGAACCAGTGACACAGTATTTAAAAATATGTACTTTACGGGCCAAAAATGAAAAATTACGAAAAAAAATATATCAGCAGTCCGAGTCAAATAAGAGAATATTTTACTTAAAATTCTAAATTAAATTTTTCACAACTATAAATTATTATTTTCAACAATTTTTAACTAAAATTCATCTTTAAATCACTTTTACGAAATCTCAATTATTAGTAAATTCTTCAATTAAATATATATTCGAAAATAAAAACTTCAATTAAAAAAAATTCAATTAATTATTAAAATACACGCTGTACGGCTTTTAATATTCAATTATTATCTAAAATTTTAACTGAAATTAATTTTTATTAGAATTCAATTATTTGAAAACAAAAATAAATAATTACATTTTCCGAAGAATTCGATTAAAATTGTATTAAAAATAATTGAAATTCTTTGATGATTTTTATTATTTATGAAAATAATTGAATAGTTGTTAACAATTTTACAAAAAAATTTCGAAAATAATTGAATTCCTGAGAAATTTTTATTATTCTCAAAAAAATGGAACTCTTACGAAGATTTTTACATAAAATTTTTAAATAATTGAATTTTGTTTGGAAATTTTATAAAAATGGTAGATATTGAAAATCATTGAATTGTGAAAAGTTTTTAAAAATAATTGAATTCTTGTAATGAATATTGTTATTTACGAAAATAATTGAATTCTCCCAAAGAATTTAAAAAAACATTTTTTTAAGTAATTGATTTTCTCGAGGAATTGAAATTAAATTTTTTTAAACAATAATTACATTTTTTTTTAGCAATTTCTATAAAATTTTATTAAAAATAATTGAAATCCGGTAATGGATTTTGTTATTTATGTAAATAATTGAATAGATGCAAAGAATTTTATTAAACTTTTCAAAAATATTTGAATTCCTGAAAAATTTATATTATTTATTTAAAATAATTGAATTATTTGCGAAAAATTTTATTAAAATGTTTAAAAAGAATTAAATTTTTGTGAAAAATTTTATTATTTTTGAAAATAATGGAATTCTTCATAAGAATTTTATAAAAATTGCTTTAAATAATTAATTTTTTCGAAATCTATAAGAAATATTATGAAAATTTTATTTTAAATAATTGAATTCTTGTGGAAAACTTTATTTTTGAAAATAATTGAATTTTTCGATTAATTTATTTAAAATAGTATTGAATTTGTAAATAATTGAATTCCTGTTAAATGTTTATTATTTTATAAAAATAATACAAATTTTTTTAAGTAATTAGATTGTTTTGGAAAAATTTTATTAAAATAGTAGATATTGAAAAACGTTGAAATGAGGAACATTTTTAAAAATAATTGAAATTTCGCCAAGAATTTTATTAAAATTTTTTTAAATAATAGAACTTCGGAGAAGAATTTTATTATTTATAAAGATAATAGAAATTTTTACCAGAATTTTTGTAAATTTTTGAATATAATTGAATTTCTGCAATCATTTGTAATTTCTCTAAAATTCCCAAAATTATATCGTACAATTTACAAACTTTTCGTCCTTTTTCAATCAAATTACGGACTTTACGGACATTTTATCAAAAACACTGACTTTTACGAACTTTACGGATTTAGTTCGAGCCTTGAATTATGTATTTTAAAAATAAATTGACTTATTTTACGAAACAAAATATGCCAATTTGTAAAACTAATTATGGGCTTTAAAAATATTGTTTAAGAGTATTTCAAGTCTTAATGAAAAAAATTCCCTGACTTTCGAAAAAATTCCCTGACATTTCCAGGTTTTCCAGGACATTTTTAATTTCCCTGACATTTCCCGGTTTTCCAGGTGTTGTAGACACCCTGTATTAACATATATATTTTTTTCTGTGCACTTATTAAAAAACTTTTTTCGTCTTGACAAACGTTGTGGACTTCAACTTGGTCGAATTTTGTTCGTATTTATTAACTATAATACAAATTGTGTAATGAAAATAATCGCCTATCGTAATTTTCGAACAAATCCAATTTGTGCAAGTTGTCAACACTTGCATCGAAGCGAAATATACATGTATTTGCCGAGAAGCTCGCCAACCCCCTATAAACAGATCAATCACGCACGCGAAGACCTTGAAGGTTGAAATTGAAAATCGAAAGTGACGTAAGTAATTCTAGTCTGTAGTCTGCCGTCCAAGTCTAACAATCTAAAGGAAAACTTGAGAATCTCCACTTTGAAACCGTAACCTCTAATTTGCGTCACGTCATCACAAAAGTAAAGTCTGACGACCTTTCTTTCCTTACCTTGAGATCGACCACTCGGCGTGTAGGTGTTGCTGTGCCTCATCCAGGAAGTGGCGTAGGGACTGCTGGGACTTCCATAGTAGCCTTGGAGATCGGGCGCCGCGTAAGTGCTGCACGTGTCGCTGAGACTGCCGTCCGATGGCTTCAGGACACGCGGCGAGAACGACGACGAAGTGGGACCACCGCCGCTGCCGCGCTCCCGATGATGGGCCGCCGCGAAGAAGGCCGTGAATTCTGGACTTCCTGGTTTCGGAAGACTTTGCGAGCCCAGCATTAGACGATCGCGAACCGACTGCGACAGTTGACTGGCACTTGCTCCAGTCAGACTGTAACTCTTGTAGTGATGACCTTGATTTGAACTCGAGGAATTCGCCTGTAATTCGGTTGTGCAGGTTTGCGTGCCACCGGATACTTTGACCTGAAAGCAATGTTTAACGTTAGTGTTTATTCATTTAGGGAAATGTGGAGTTTAGTAAAAATAAAAATGCCTATTACTCACAATAATCAGATTTAAACCTGAGAAAAAAGCAAAATCAATTTTTTTGTGCCAATTAACACAAAAAAATTGATTTTGCTTTTTTCTAAATTTTCCCCACTGAATTTTGACATTTTCCCCCTGATCACTACAAAAAAAAAACAAAGAGGAGTTTAAATGGATTTTAGTAAAAAATTTCCAAAAAAAAAATCAATTATTTAGGAAAAAAATTTTATACAATTCTTTGCGAACATTCAATTAATTTTCAAAAATAATAAAATTTTCACAAGAATTCAATTCTTTAAAAAGATTTTTATAAAATTCTTTGTAAGAATTCAATTATTTTTACAAATTATAAAATTCTTCGAAGTAATTTAATTATATTTATATTTTATAAATATAATTCTTCTCAGGAATTCCATTCTTTTAGAAAGTTTTAATACAATTCGTAGCAACTATTCAATTATTTTCATAAATAATAAAATTCATCGCAGGATTTTAATTATTTTTAATACAATTTTAGAGGAATTGTTCAAAACATGTAATTATTCTTAAAAATCTAATTTCAATTCCTCGAAAAATCAATTTTTTAAAAAATGTTTTTCTAAAATTCTTTAAAAGAATTCAATTATTAACAAAAATATTAGAATTTTTCACAGTAATTCAATTATTTTCAATTATTTTAGTACAATAATTGTTCGAAAGAATTCAATTATTTTAATTTTTAAATAGAATGTTAATTAAATTTTTATAAAATAATTCAATTATTCTTTAAGATAATAATAAAATTCTTTCCGACAATTCAATTATTATTTACATTAATAATTACTTCAACAAAATTTAATTAAATGTCAATAAATAACAAAATTATTCACGAAAATTCAATTCTTTTGAGGGAATTTATTAAAATTCTTTGCAAAATTCAATTATTTTAATTAATAACAATATTCATCACAAGAATTCAATTATTTTTTAAAGTAATTAATTTTTTTTTGGGAATTCATTAATTTTGAAAATAATAATGTTCATCTCAAAATTTGAATTATTTTCAATACAATTTGACAGGAATTACTCCAAAAATGTAATTATTGTTAAAAATTTAATTTCAATTTCTCAAAAAACACAATTATTTAAAAAGATGATTTTTTAAAATTCTTTGGAAGAATTCAATTATTTTCAAAAATATTAGAATGTTTCACAGGAATTCAATTATTTGAAAACATTTCTATAAAATTCGTCGCAATAATTCAATTATTTTCATAAATGATAAAATTCATCTCAGGAATTCAATTCTTTTAGAAAATTTTAGTACAATTCTTTGCAACTATATTCAATTGTTTTCATAAATAATTAAATTCATCGCCGGATTTCAATTATTTTTAATATAATTTTAAAGGAATTGCTCAACAAATGTAATTATTCTTAGAATATTTTATTTCAATTTCTCTAAAAAATCAATTATTTAAAAAAATGTTTTTTTTTTAAATTCTTTGGAAGAATTCAATTATTTACAAAAATATTAGAATTTTTTACAGGGATTCAATTATTTAAAAAGATTTCTTTTCTAATTCTTCGTAAGAATTCAATAATAATTTATACAAATTATAAAATTCTTCTCATGAATTCAATTATATTTAGAAATCTAATTCTTCTCAGAAATTCAATTATTTTTAAAAATTTTAATAAAATTCGTTACAAAAATTTAATCATTTTTCATAATTAATAAAACTCATCGCAGGCATTCTATTATTTTTAATACAATTTTAAATTAATTTCTGGAAAAATGGAATTATTCTTAAAAATTTGATTAAAATTCTTCAACAGAATTTAATTAGCTATTTTAAAAAGTTTTGATAAATATAAATTTTATTAATTATGAATTGAATCATTATTTTCAAAACATTTTTAATTAAATTTCTTCAAAGTATTTAAATATTTTCAAAAATTTTGATGAAATTCTTCGAAACAATATTCAATTATTTTTAAAAAAATTGTAATTAAATTCTTCGGAGAAATTTATCTAATTTCAACGATTTAATTATTTTTAATTATCTACTATTTAAATAAAATTTCCCAAAAGAATTCAATTCTTAAAAAAAAAAAAATAAAAATTTCATAAAATTCGTCGCAATAATCATTTTTATGAGTTATAAAATTCTTTGGAAAAATTCAATTTTTCTTGAAAATTTTATTAAAATTGTTCGAAGAATTCAAATATTTGAAAAAAATTTTTAATTAAATTCTTATAATAATTCAATTTCAAGAAATATTCAATTATTTAATTAATTATTTATTTCTGTGTTTAAGTAATTGAATTCTCGTAGAAATTATTAATTTAATTTTACAAAATTTCTAATAATTTAATGATTCTTTAATAACATTTTTGTAAAAATTTAATTAATGTTAATAGAAGTTTAGGGAATTTTAATTATTTAACAAATGTTCGATTACCTTTGTCCTTGGTACTGCGCTGACTTGTGCGGTGCGTGTCGCGTCTTTTGAACCATTTTGAACTCCATTTGGACTCGGACTCGTACCAGCGCTGTGTCTTTTAACGTAACCAAAACTTTGCGGCACTCCTCTTACTTTACTACTTCCGGTTGAAGTTCCCGATGACACTTTTTGAGGTTTTTCTCCATTCGCGTATTCGGCCATTGTCTGCTTGCGATGTTTTTCCTAAAAGTAAACATTCAACTTAAAATTCGAAATTAAATTAAAAATAAAAAAAAAAATTTGGTACCTAAAAAAATTGTAATTTTTCAGTTACGACTTTAACCTTAAGAAAAAAATAAAGAAATGAAAAAGAATACAGATAAAGAAGAGTATAAATAAAAAGAAGAGAATAATGATAAGGAAAATAATGAAGAAAAGGGAAATAATAATCAATAAAAAAATAAAGAAAAGGAAATTAACAAAGAAAAAGGTAATAATAAACAATAAAAAATAAAGAAAAATAAAGAAACGGAAAATAAGAAAGAAAAGGAAAATAATGAAGAAAAGTGTAATAATAATTAAAAAAAAATAAAGAAAAGGAAAAGAATAAAGAAAAGGGAAATTATAAATAATAAAAAATAAAGAAAAAGAAAATAATAAAGAAAAGAAAAATAAGGAAGAAAAGGGAAAGAATAAAGAAAAGGGAAATTATAAAGAATAAAAAAATAAAGAAAAAAAAATAACAAAGAAAAGGAAAATAAGTAAGAAAAGAAATATAATGAAGAAAAGGGAAATAATAATTAATAAAAAAATAAAGAAAAGAAAAAGAATAAAGAAAAAGAAAATAAGAAAGAAAAGGGAAATTATAAACAATAAAAAATAGAACAAAATAAAATAATAAAGAAAAGGAAAATAATGAAGAAAAGGGAAATAATAAACAATAAGAAAAAATGCAGAAAAAGAAAATAATAAAGAAAAGGGAAATAATAAACAATAAGAAAATAATAAAGAAAAGGAAAAAATAAAGAAAAAAAAAGAAAAGGAAAATAATGAAGAAAAGGGAAATAATAAACAATAAGGAAAAATACAGAAAAAGAAAATAATAAAGAAAAGGGAAATAATAAACAATAAGAAAAAAATAAAGAAAAGGAACAGAATAAAGAAAAGGAAAAAAATAAAAAAAAGAATAAAGAAAAGGAAAATAATGAAGAAAGGGGAAATAATAAACAATAAGAAAAAAATAAAGAAAAGGAACAGAATAAAGAAAAGGAAAAAATAAAAAAAAGAATAAAGAAAAGGAAAATAATGAAGAAAGGGGAAATAATAAACAATAAGAAAAAAATAAAAAAAAGGAACAGAATAAAGAAAAGGAAAAAAATAAAGAAAAAAAAGAATAAAGAAAAGGAAAATAATGAAGAAAAGGAAAAGAATAAAGAAAAGTAAAATAAGGAAGAAGAGGAATATAGTGAAGAAAAGGGAAATAATAAAGAATAAAAAAAATAAAGAAAAAGAAAAAATTGAGTGAAAAAAAACAAAAGGATTAAAAATTTAAAAATAAATTTGTTTTTAAATGAAATAAAAAATAACATACTTGTGATCGTCTGGAGGGACTAGGACTTGGGGGAGCACCCTCCTTGTCTCTGTCTCTGGCTGCACCTGCCTCGATATACTTTTTCCATTGTTGACTGTTGGAAATACTGTTGGAATTATTTTGTTGTTGCTGCTGCTGTTGTTGTTGTTGCTGTTGTTGTTGTTGCTGCTGTTGTTGATGCTGCTGTTGCTTGAATGCAGAGTTTTCAGTTTGTTGAGAACTATCTGACTTCTTGACGTGGGAATGATGACTGCTACCAGGGTGCCGTGAACTTACCACCCTATAGACGAGGTTGTTACCCTGTTGTACCCCTTGGGGGGTGGCCAAGCCACTGCCACCCCCCACGACCACGCTACCACCTCCTGGCACCCTCTGTAACACAAATAAATATGTCAAGTATTATAAATAAAAACAAAACTCCCACGCACAATATATATATATAAGATTGCCGAGCGTATATAATTTACGACTCTTTATTCAAATCTTCAATTTCGAATCTTGACTTTAATTTTTAATACTATAAATTTATTAATTCAACTTTTTTTTAAATTTAAAAAATTTTTTTTCTAAAATTTCAGTTTTATTTAGTTTAACGCATTTGAAGTTTCGAAACTTTTTGATTTATTATTTGTATGGTTTTAAAGTTCGAATTATTAATTCTTTTATACACTTTTTTTTTATAGGAACCAAAAACCGAATCGAAAATTTTCAGAAACTTTAATTACTTAACTTATATACTCAGGAGTTTTCGAGATCGCTGATTACGAATCTAAAGTTACTTCTATTTAAGAAAATAACGATATTTGAATAAAAGTAACTTCAGATTCGTAATCAGCGACCCCAAAAACCCCCGAGTAACAAGTTTCAAGCGAATTCAGTTAATTTTCGAAAAATTTGTCCGCCATATTGGATCCGCCATTTTGAATTTTAAAAAACTGACATTAACTTCGTAATCAATAACCCCAGGGCTCGAACTAGGTCCGTAAATTACGTAAAAGTCTGTAAATTTGCTTGAAGTCAGTAAAAGTTAGTTTTTTTTTTTTTGAAAAAAGGTCCGTAAAGTCCGTAATTTAATTGAAAAAGAACGAAAAGTTCGTAAATTGTACAATATAATTTCGGAAATTTTGAAAAAGTTAGAAATGATTGCAGAAATTCAATTATTTTCAAAAGTAAAAAAATTATTCTCAAAAATTCAATTATGTTCAAAAATTTAAAAACATTCTAGTCAAAGTTTTCATTATCTTTATAAATAATAAGATTCTTCTACGAAATAACAATTATTTTCAAAAATTTTCAATATCTACTATTTTAATAAAATTTTCCAAAAGAATTCAATTTATTAAAAAAAAAATTTTTATAAAATTCTACGCAAACATTTAATAAATTCTTCGTAGAAATTTATTTAATTTCAAAAATTTGTCGAATTTCAATTATTTCCAATATTTGCTAATTATATATAATAATCGTCGTGATTCCACACTGAAAGAAACTTTGTTACAATATATGATAAACCCGAAAGGAAATTTTAGTATTTTATTTTTCAAACGTAGGACATTCAGGGTTGATATCAAAGATTGATATAATTTTACGAATAGCTTTTAAAGTAACTATATTCAAGAAATTAAAAGTATTATTTCTTATTTTAAATTCAGAATTTTTGAATATTGATAAAAGTATACGAAAAAACAGTTGCAACCAGTAGTGAGTGCACTGAAAGAAACTTTGTTACAATATATGATAAAGCCAAAAGGAAATTTTAGTATTTTATTTTTCAAACTTTGGAAATTCAGGGTTGGTATTAAAAATTGATATAATTTTACCAATTGCTTTTACAGTAAATATATTCAAGAATCTTTGAAAATTGATAAAAGTATACGAAAAACCAGTAGTCAGTAAACAGACGCGCCCATTCGTTATTTGAAAAATTTATATGAAAATTCAGAACGGTTTTTTTCGTAATTTTCTAAAATTATTATATATAATATTATATTATATATATTTGCACCCATTCATTATTTAATTAGTATTAGTTTGAAGGAGGAAAGGGAATTAATTTAATTGAAACACTCTATTAAAAACAGAGTGATAAAAATGAGACAAAAATAATATTTGTCTTTAAGTTTAAGAATGCATTCAATTGTCTCCTCTTATATAGAGCTGGTAAATTAACTTGTCAGCGAGAAAAGAAACTTGCGCGCCCTGGTGTTCGCTTACGGAAGCAGTCTCGCGCTGCTTATGTTTGAAATTCGGTTAATTCCGTTCACACTGATTCGTTCAACTTCGGCAAGTTTCGACGATTCTCGTCAATTTTTTCGGTTTTTCATATCAACTTTATCAAAATTTGAAACGATTATAGAATAAAATAAAATTCTAACTACGTAGTTTGAGATATTTGGTTATAATACTTCTTAAACAGCGTATCAGAATTTGACATTTTGAGTTTTATTACAAACATTTTGAATTTTGTGAAGATTATACTAAATTCTCTTTTCATATATATTGTACTTCCTTATTTTACTTCTAAACATTCCTAAAAGTAGTAACGAAAATCATTACCATACCAAAATGTCCTACACTTGTAACTAAATATACTAAAAAGTGACTCCACAATATTAAATTTTGCAACAAAGTTTCTTTCAGTGCAGATTTCCGGATCTCTGTCCACACTTGAAGTTAGTTATTCTTTTGTTTTTTATACGTTTTGATAGAAAATAGAAATATACATATACATATACATACATTATAATAATCGTAAGTTTCCTTTCCGTTAGCAAATTATCTGCATTCATTTGTTTGTTTTGAAAATTTAATTTTGTGGGTTAAGTATTGGCATTTTTTATATATTTTTTAATGTCAAACTTTTTAATGTGGAAAATACTTTACTTATTAAATTGTCTCGACTCTTTGGTAAAAAATGTGAAATTATAGAAAATTATCAAAAATTCAAAAATCCGATTTTCTTAAAATTCAACATTATTTCCTCTCTTTTATGGAAATTAGCTTCATTATTTTTGTGCTTTTGGAAAATACTTTACTTATTAAATTGTCTCGACTCTTTAGTAAAAAATCTAAAATTATCAAAAATTCGAAAAAATTCAAAAATCCGATTTTCTTAAAATTCAACATTTTTTCCTCTCTTTTATGGAAATTAGCTTCATTATTTTTGTGCTTTTGGAAAATACTTTACTTATTAAATTGTCTCGACTCTTTAGTAAAAAATCTGAAATTATCAAAAATTCGAAAAAATTCAAAAATCCGATTTTCTTAAAATTCAACATTTTTTCCTCTCTTTTATGGGATTTAGCTTCATTATTTTTGTGCTTTTGGAAAATACTTTACTTATTAAATTGTCTCGACTCTTTGGTAAAAAATGTGAAATTATAGAAAATTATCAAAAATT
Organism: Leptopilina syphax; assembly: GCA_032872505.1. Classification (NCBI taxonomy): domain Eukaryota; kingdom Metazoa; phylum Arthropoda; class Insecta; order Hymenoptera; family Figitidae; genus Leptopilina; species Leptopilina syphax. The sequence goes on from CM065475.1 coordinate 5,434,617, forward strand.
CAAAAATCCGATTTTCTTAAAATTCAACATTTTTTCTTCTCTTTTACGGGATTTAGCTTCATTATTTTTGTGCTTTTGGAAAAAACTTTACTTATTAAATTGTCTCGACTCTTTGGTAAAAAATCTAAAATTATCAAAAATTCGAAAAAATTCAAAAATCCGATTTTCTTAAAATTCAACATTTTTTCCTCTCTTTTATGGAAATTAGCTTCATTATTTTTGTGCTTTTGGAAAATACTTTACTTATTAAATTGTCTCGACTCTTTGGTAAAAAATGTGAAATTATAGAAAATTATCAAAAATTCAAAAATCCGAATTTCTTAAAATTCAACATTTTTTTCTCTCTTTTATAGAATTTAGCTTCATTTTTTTTGTGCTTTTGAAAAATACTTTACTTATTAAATTGTCTCGACTCTTTGGTAAAAAATCTAAAATTATCAAAAATTCGAAAAAATTCAAAAATCCGATTTTCTTAAAATTCAACATTTTTTCTTCTCTTTTACGGGATTTAGCTTCATTATTTTTGTGCTTTTGGAAAAAACTTTACTTATTAAATTGTCTCGACTCTTTGGTAATAAATCTAAAATTGTCGAAAATTATCAAAAATTCAAAAATCCGAATTTCTTAAAATTCAACATTTTTTCCTTTCTTTTATAGAATTTAGCTTCATTTTTTTTGTGCTTTTGAAAAATACTTTACTTATTAACCCTTTGCGGCATAGTGGTAACCCAGATTACCACCTTTTATATTGTGAAAATATCTGTTTATACACAGTCTTTTTCAAGTAAAATCCAAAAATCTTTGTATATTAATAATCAAAACATTGTTAAATGACGAAAAATTGATAGCGAATGAGGTTACGTGAAATTATAAACAACTATAAATAAATAAATTAAAGAACAAAAAATTTTTTTTTTAAATTCAATCGAAATTGATTGAAAGTCTTCACTCGGGGGTTTTTCGGGTCGCTGATTACGAATCTGAAGTCCGTTTTTCAAAATTCAAGATGGCGGATCCAATATGGCGCACGAATTTTTTTAGAATTGATCGAAATCGCTTGAAAGTCGTTACTCGGGGGTTTTCGGGGTCGCTGTTCACGAATCTGAAATCCGTTTTCCAAAATTCAAGATGGCGGATCCAATATGGCAGACATATTTTTTAAAAAGTGATTTGATTTGCTTGAAAATAGTTACTCGGGGGTTTTCGGGGTCGCTGATCAAGAATCTGAAGTCCGTTCTTAAAAATTCAAGATGGCGGATCCAATATGACAGACGAATTTTTTTTAGAATTGATCGAAACTTTATAATAATTTAATTGAGCTGTTTATTTCCTAATAAAATTAACTAACTAATTAAATTCAGCGGATTTTAATTGCTATTATAAAGTTTTGATGTGTCTTGCTTTGAACAATTGAATTTTATTTTAAGCAGTGGTAAGCAGCGAAGCAATTCGCTTTCAGTAAAATTCATTTGCTTTAGTTCAGTTAGTATTTTAGTTTCTTTGAACTCTAAACAGTGTTTTGTTTATTGTTTGTTATAATCAACCTAAATATGCGTTCAGTCAAATATTGATGATTTATAACTTGTCTTTTTTGCGCTCTTTATTTGTTTCATCAAACTATGTATAGTATTTTGTTTATTGTTTGTTACCATCACCGTAGGTATGCGGTCAGTCAAATAATGCTGAATTAGAACTTGTCTTTTTTACGCTACGTTTAGTAGATGAATTGGTAGGACACAAACTACCAAGTTCAACTGGGAAGAAACGTAAATTAAGTACAATCTCTTCTTACAAACCAAAAGTGTCAGAGGAAAAAAGAAAAAGTCAATCAGCTCATATGCCTAAAATTATCGCTTCACCTAGACGCTGCGCTCATTGCAGTACTAAAGTCGACCAAAAGCGAACATCATGGATGTGTAAAACTTGCAATGTACCACTCTGCCTGTTTCCCACAAGAAATTGCTTCGCTGCTTACCACTGCTGAAAAAAAATTCACTTGTTCAAAGCAAGAGACATCAAAACTTTATAATAGCAATTAAAATCCGCTAATTTTAATTAATTAGTTAATTTTATTAGGAAATAAACAGCTTAATTTGATTATTATAAAGTTTTGAACAGTATTTACTAAACTGCCCTTTTCAGGGCTAAACGATGTACAAATCCTGATCGTGCAACCTCCCCGCGGTGTACATCGGGTAACGAAAATTCCGACGGTACAATTATTCAATAATTTAACGTTTATTTATTGAAAGTAATTTCAGATTCGTAATCAGCGACCCCAAAAACCCCCAAGTAATGATTTTCAAGCGATTTCGATCAATTCTAAAAAATTTCGTCCGCCATATTGAATCCGCCATTTTGAATTTTGGAAAACGGACTTCAGATTCGTGATCAGCGACCCCAAAAACCTCCGAGTAACTATTTTTAAGCGATTTCGATCAATTCTAAAAAATTCGTCCGCCATATTAGATCCGCCATCTTGAATTTTGGAAAACGGATTTCAGATTCGTGAACAGCGACCCCGAAAACCCCCGAGTAACGATTTTAAAGCGATTTCGATCAATTCTAAAAAAAAATTTCCGCCATATTGGATCCGCCATCTTGAATTTTGGAAAACGAACTTCAGATTCGTAATCACCGACCCTGAAAACCCTTATAAGCATTTGTGATTTTTAAATTAATGTTATAATATTATGCATGCCGCAAAGGGTTAAATTGTCTCGACTCTTTGGAAAATAATAAAAAATTATTAAAAATTATCAAAAATCCGAAAAATTGAATTTCTTAAAATTCAACATTTTTTTCTCTTTTATACCATTTAGCTTTATTATTATTCGAATTTTTATTCAAGAAAAAAAATGGAAAACTGAAAAAATTTAGAATTTTTTAAAAATTACAGGCCTTTTCCATGATTTTCCTGATTTCCAGAAGCCTTTTAAAAATTCCATACCATTTCCATGATTTCCATGATTTCCAGATTTTGTAGGAACCCTGCTTTTGTCTGACTTTCTTCTAAATTATCGAATTCAGTGATTTCTGGGGTGAATTTGGTTAAGTTGTAAAATGATTAATTTCTATTTGAATTCGTTTTTTTTTTGAATGTAGAAAATCTGATGTTAATTTAATTCTTTTTTTGTTATGCACGGCAAAAAATATTTAGCTGGATGAACTACAGATTTCACTTTAGTAGCGAAATTATTCAGTGCTTCAATTAATACTTTCGTTATTCTAGAGAAACTTATCGCTATTTCAAGTAAAACTTTTTTCAGTGTGTAATAATTATTATTTCTTTAAAAAGTATTTAATTTAAAATGGCTTTATAAAATAAGCAATGCAAAAGATGACCCAGATACTAATTGTAATTGTTCTAGCCATAGTTTAAGTCTAGTAATGTAAATTCTATTTAAATTGAGACCATTGAGTGAAATTATTTGAATTTTAGTTAGATAAATCTCTTTGTTAGGTTATAATAATTATTTCTTTAAAATTTTTTAAATTGTTTAAAATAAGCAGCCCCATACAACATTCCCGCGCGCTTGCGCGCGGATAGTTTGGCTAGTTTAATAAAATTTCCTAAAAGAATTCAATTGTTGAGAGAAAATTTTAAAAAATTCTTGGTGACATTTCGCTATTATTTTCAAAAAAATTTCTTCAATTCAATGATTTTTAAAATCTACTATTTTAATAAAATTCCCCAAAATAATTCAATTATTTAAAAAATAATTTTGGAAATATTCTACACAAACGTTCAATTATTATTATAAATAGTGAAAATTTTACTGGAATTCAATTATTATTACAAAATTATTAATATAATTCGTTGCAAAAATTTAATTATTTTTATAACTAATAAAACTCATCGCAGATTTTTCATTATTTTTAATACAATTTCCATTGAAATTCTCGAATAATGTAGGGGAACATAGTCGAGGTCGGCCCACTTTTTGACTTTTGTTTATAATTTTTTTTTAAAAATGAAAAAGTTATAAAGATTTAAAAAAAAAAATTTGTAGTCCAGGTTGGTCCTTACAGTCAAGGTCGGCCATGTTTAAAATTCAAAGGGCATTAATGAATCTAAATGCCATAAAACAGAAGAAAAAATGTTGAATTTTAAGAAATTCGGTTTTCCAAAATTTTGATAATTTTTAAAAATTTTAAATTTTTTACCAAAGGGTAGAGACTATTAAATAAGTAAAGTATTTTTGAAGAGCCCAAAAATAATAAAGCTAAATGCCACAAAAGAAAAGAAAAAATGTTGAATTTTAAGAAATTCGGTTTTTCGAATTTTTGATAATTTTTAATAGTTTTAAATTTTTTACCAAAGAGTGGAGACTATTAAATTAGTAAAGTGTTTTTGAAGAGCCCAAAAATAATAAAGCTAAAATGCCACAAAAGAAAAGAAAAAATGTTGAATTTTAAGAAATTCGGTTTTACAAATTTTTGATAATTTTTAAAAATTTTAAATTTTTTTACCAAAGGGTGGAGACTATTAAATAAGTAAAGTATTTTTGAAGAGCACAAAAATAATAAAGCTAAATGTTACAAAAGAAAAGAAAAAATTTTGAATTTTAAGAAATTCGGTTTTTCGAATTTTTGATAATTTAATAATTTAATAATTTTTTATTTTTTGCTAACGGGTGGAGACTATTCAAATAGTAATATTTTCCTATCGAAATAGCTAATGGTAACTAATTATAATTTTTCTTCCGGTCATATTAAATTTCACGGCTATTTTCTGATTTTCCAGATTAGTAGAAACAGTGCTAAATGTATTGGTAGAAACTAAAACCCGCGTCGAAGACGGGTACGACAGCTAGTATTATATAATATTATTGTCAGCTATTTTTCCATGTATGTTTCCTGTGTCAACAGGTGTTGGAGTTCTAAACCACGCTTGATATAAATGCATTTTATACGATAGCAATTGTTATTGAATGAAAAATAGATAATAATTTCTATTCTTTTTTTCAATTATTTATAATAATTAAATTCCCTTCTATTATTACTAAAACCAAAAATTTTCTCACAATTTTTTTTTTCTTAAAAAAATGATTAAAAATGCCCCATAACTATTTCTCTCGCAAAGTTTTATTTGCAATAAATGTAACTGCATATTAAATTTAATATCGATTTCTCAAAGAGTCTTAACTGATGTCTGAACTGCTGAATATTTTATTACCACGTAAATCATGACGTATAAGTTGCAGAGGTATGCATTTGACTATCTCAAACTGATTTACATTCGCGTTAAATAGCTCTTGTTACTTTGCAACAATGTATGCAAATTTATGTTTATTAATATTTAAAATGGAAATATTTAAAAAATATTTGCGATAATATTTTTAATTATTAGGTTTATAAACTTTTTCTTTGCTCCTGATCCATTTAGATATTTTTTCAATTATTAATGGTAATTATGAAATGAATTTTTAAAAATATATTTAAATTTTAAATTCTCGAGAATAAACTTATAATTTTCTTTTCTTCAGTTTCTTTACATTATATTAATTTCGGAATCAATTTTGAGAATCAATTTTTCATTTCTTGAACATTAATTTTGGTTCTTTTTTACATTATTATGTGATTTTTGAGTTATGTTCGAAGTAAATTTATTTTGAGCTACATTTTTTTTCTTAAGGAAGAAAAATTTTTTCAAGTGGAGAATTGAACTCCAAACTTCGACCTTTGAAGTCCGGAGTCTGAACCAATGGACCATATTGACATTTAGCATCTTAAGGAAGAATTTAAAAAATGTAAAAAAGACTATTTTCAAAATAATATTTTTAATTTCAGATCCATCATTCATTCAAGAGAAATATTAAAAGACACCGCACTAAATACACTAAAAATGGCTTTCGGTTAAAATTCTTAATATTTTCAAAAATTTTAGTCACAGGTTTTCTGTTTAAAAAAAATAATTAAGCGAAGGTCAAGAAATAAATAACCGAAAGCCATTTTCAGTGTGTTTAGTGCGGGATCTTTTATTTATTTATTGTAAAACGTAATTATATGTTATTATTTCTTTGTAATTTATTTTATACTCTGTAAAGAATAAAAGTAGTTTTAAAAATTTTACGATATTTTGTCTATACCTATTTCTAATTAAATGAATTATATAACAAAAATATTTAAATTTTACATGCAACTTTTTTTTAACAGGAAGCTGTGAATACCCACTTTCAGCAAGGGGATGAAAGTGTAGAGGAATTTTGGAAATTTTACTAAATTTCCTCATGCTAGATGATGAATAAATTTATACAATTCGCTGGAGTTTTGAAAAAATCTTGGCGAAAAATGTCCAATGTCATAATTTTGTATTTTATATGAAATTGACAAAATATAAATAAACTTTTGCATCAACAAAAAATTTAATTATTTTTAAAAATTTAATTTTAATTCCTCAAAAAAATCAATTTTTTAAAAAAATGTTTTTTTTTATAATTCTTTGGAAAAATTAAATTATTTACAAAAATATTAGAATTTTTTCCAAGAATTCAATTATTTTCAAATATTTTAATAACATTGTTCGAAACAAATCAATTATTTTAAATTTAAATACAATTTTAATAAAATTTTCTTGAAATAATTGAATTATTTTTTTAGATTTTAATAAAATTCTTTACAATAATTCAATTATTTACATAAATAATTCTTCGACAAAATTCAATTATTAAAGATAAATAACCAAATTATTCCCGAAAATTTAATTATTTTGAGGCATTTTAATAAAATTCTTTGCAAAATTCACATATTTTCATAAATAACAATATTTGTTACAAGAATTAAATTATTTTTAAAGGTAATCAATTTTTTCTTGGAAATTCAATTATTTTCAAAAATAACAAAATTTTTCATATGGAAATTCAATTCCTTTTAAATATTTTAATACAAATTTTTGCAATAATTCAATTATTTTCATAAATAATAGGAATAAATTCTTTTCGGGAATTCAATAATTTTAAAAAATTTTAATAACATTTTTAGCAACTATTCAATTATTTTCATATAAAGTTCATAGCAGAATTTCAATTATTTTTAATACAATTTTACTATTGCTCGAGAAATTCTTTAAAAGAATTCAATTATTTACAAAAATATTAGAATTTTTCACAGGAATTCAATTTATTTTCAAATATTTTAATAACATTGTTTGAAAGAAATCAATTATTTTAAATACAATTTTAATTAAATTTTTCTGTAATAATTCAATTTTTCTTTTAAATTTTAATAAAATTCTTCCCAAGAATTCAATTATTTACATAAATAATTCTTCGACAAAATTCAATTATTAAAGATAAATAACCAAATTATTCCCGAAAAACTTAATTATTTTGAGGCATTTTAATAAAATTCTTTGCAAAATTCACATATTTTCATAAATAACAATATCCATCAGAAGAATTCAATTATTTCTGAAAGTAATAAATTTGTTCTAGGAAATTCAATTATTTAGAAAAATTCTAATAAAATCATTCGCAAGAATTCAATTATTTTTAATAAAATGCCACACAGGCATTCAATTATTATTCCTTAAAAAATTTTAATAGAATTCTTTGTAAAATTGAATTATTTTTAAAAACTTTTCTTAATTTAATGATTTTTAATATCTACTATTTTCATAAAATTTTCAATTCAATTATTTAAAAAATTCTTTCCAAAATTCTTCGTAAGAATTCAATTTTTTCATGAATAATAAAAATTGCTGAGGAATTCAATTATTTAAAATAGAATTTGCTTAAAATTAGTCGAAAGAAATGGATTATTTAAAAAATTTTGTAAAATTCTTCGCAAGAATTAAATTATTTTCATACAAATTTAAATTCTTTCATAAATAATAAAATTCGTTGAAGGAATTCAATTTATTAGCAGGATAAGAAAAGAAGTAAATATTTCTGACGAAAATTAGGAAAAAGTCAGGAAAATGAAATATAGAATGAAATTTTTTTTAAGTTTTGTGAAATGTCTAATAAGAGTTTTTTTGATCGTCAAGTTTAATTTTTCGATAGCTACATTTTTACTACTATTTTTAGTTTGAAAAGTACTTTTTCCTGCTTTTTTCAATTTATTTATTGAGTGCGAAGTCTGTGGTTCGTCAGATTTTAACCGTACAATTAAAATATATAAATTTTAAGTTTTTTTAAAATTTTTCTTCTTAGTCATAGCACTTGAAATTTAGCCATGTGTAAATTATGTAATTTTTCAGGCTTTCAAATATTTTTGTCGTTCGCCATGATTTTCTAAAATGTGAACATAGTCAAAATATAGGAATTTTCTGATTTAAAATTGTTTAAGCGTTGGCCATAGTCTGTTATATTTTTGGGCATGGTCAAAATAATATGAATATATTTTGAGGTTTTGAAACATTTTTATCGTTGTCTATGATTGACTAGATTTTGCCCATAATCAGTATTTAAAAATTTTTAAGTTTAACTTTAATTTTAAGGTTTAAATTTTTTTAATTAAAGGAAGTGAATTTATCATTTTTGGTAATTAATATTAAAGGTGGAAAGAATTTAACAATTTTTTCTAATCAATCAATATTAAATTTTTTTGATTATAAGGTTTATTTTGTTTTCTAAAAGATCGCATACATTCTACGTGGGGAGGATTTTAAAAAGAATTTTAAAAAGAAGAGTAACTTTAATGGCTAATTAAAAAAAATCCCTCAATAATAAGGTAAACTCAGTTATCGAGAGCTCGTTATTCATCTAATGAATTTGAACGACCCTTGTTTAAGTAGTTGAGGCATCTATAGGTGTATGACGAGAAGAGACGAATTATTTGGCGAGTAAAAGTTTTGAAATTTTCGAGCCTTCGCATTAATTAGTGTCTGGTGACCTCGGTCAAGGACTTTTGGAGAGGTCAACTCGACAATATCGATTCTCGAATTTTATACTTGCGGGAGATGTAGCAACACGCCAGGAGCCCCACACGGCATGATTCAGAGGGTGCGCACGGTATTTCGTTTATAAGGGAGGGGTGGGTGTGGTAATTCCACTTCCCTATACCTTTTCTTGTCTATCATGCTTATCTATCTCCCTCACTTTTCCCATATGTATATATCTACATTCTACTGCCATGTGTAAACTCCCGCTTCTAGCTTGTGCCTCGCAGCTAAGAGTGATTCATGGGGGTAGAAATAGGAAGCTACCACCTCATGTCCGTTCAGCTTTTAACTCCTGTCGTAAAATTTTCCTCATAGCAATAGAGACTAAAACAAAGACTCCCCATGGGGCGACCTTTCACTTTTCTCTCTCTCTCTCTTCTACTATCTACATATACAACCAAAAACATGTTTCGGACTCAACCAAACATCTTTACGATAAGTTCAAAGCTCCTGAGCGAACTCCTGCGAGGAACAATAAACTTCAACCCCCAACAAACAGACGAAAAATTAACTCTTTTGAATCTTGGGCGTTGTGGAATCTATTGTATAAACTTTGTAGCCATTTATTTTCCTTCTAGGCTATCTATATATATATAAAACCCTTGAGAAACTATTTTTGATTTTTTTAAAATTTTCTTTCTTTTACACTGATGGAAAACACGAATAAACTTTTATTGTTTGTAGCGTAAAATCTAAAAAGACGGATATGCGAATTTCTGCTGTTGCAACTTTTACTATTTATTGGAGTAAATTTTACTACATCCTCAAATTGTTTTTATACACATGCATTCAATAAAATTTATTTCGTAAAACAAAATTATTTATACCTAACTTATTTATTTATTGTCTCGAATAAAAAATTTATTGGGTACAAATAAAATGGTTTTTTGGAAAAATAAAATTTTTATTTAAATTAAGAGACTGAGAAGCATTTATTTGAAATAGATAAAATGTTTGTCAAATAAAATTTATTTGAAACACATAAAAAATATATTTGTCAAATAAAATTTATTTGAAACATAAATAAATTAGTCCAACTTTTCCCTACTTTTCATATATTAATTAAAATAAAAGAATTAAATTTTGAAGTTCAATTAATTATTAATTAATCTCAAATTAGAAAATTGTTCATTTAAAAAATTAATAATCGTTGTATTTTCCAATATTTTCAATTATTAGGTATATAATTTAAAAATTAATGTATTGAAAATTATTGAATTCCTTCAAAGAATTTTATCAAAACATTTCAAAATAATTGAATTCCCTCGAAGAATTTTATTATTTATAAAAAAATTGAATTCTCGCAAAAAATTTTATTATTTATAAAAATAATTGAATTCTCGCAAAAAATTTTATTAAAATTTTTGAAATCCCTAATAATTAAATTCTTTTGAAGAATTTCATTGAATTTTTTTAAAATAATGTTTCTTTAATAATTTTATATGAAAATTTTAAAAATAATTAAATTATTTTCAAAAATTTATTTAATTTATTGAATATAATCGATTTTGTTAATCATTGTCATTAATAATTTTACTATTAAAGTTTTTTTTTCAATTATTGATTGAAAATAAAACTCTTCTGAACAATTTTATTACAGTTTTTGTAAATAATTGAATTCTTTTGAAGAATTTCTCTAAGTTTTTTTTTAAATAATGTAGATTTTTAGATAATTTTAAATAAAAATTTTTAAAATAATTGAATTAAACAAAGAATTTTTTTCAAATTTTTCAAATAATCATGTCTGTTAATAATTTTAATTAAATACTTGATTTTTGAAGTTTACTAAAAGTCTATTGAAAAAAATTAAATTCCAGAATAGAATTATATTAATTTATAAGGAATAATTGAATTGTTTCGAAGAAATTATTAAAATTTTAGAAAATCATTGAATTTAGAAAAATTTTATTAAAAAATAAAAAAAATTAAATTGATTCGAAGGATTTATTAAAATTTTAGAAAATAATTGAATTATTTCGAAAAATATTATTAAAATTTAAAAAAAAACTGGATATTTTATGAAATTATATTAAAATTTTAGAAAATAATTCAATATTTTCTTGACATTTTATTAAAACTTTGCTGAAAATAATTGTATTTTTGCAAATAAAATGAAAAATTTTATAAGGAATTAAGAGAAAAAATTGAATTCTTTCGTGAAATTTTATTAAAAATAATTGAATTTTTGCAAAGATTTTACTACAATTTCAAAAAATAATTGAATCGTTTCGAAAGATTTATTGAAATTTTAGAAAATTATTTAATTCTTTCGTGAAATTTTATTAAAATTTTGTTGAAAATAATTGAATTTTTAGAAAGAATTTTATTATTTTTAAAAATAATTGTATTGTTTCGTAGGATTTATTAAAGTTTTAGAAAATAATTGAATTCTTTCATGCAATTTTATTGAGAATTATTGAATTTTGGCAAAGAATTTAACTATTTAAAAAAAGAATTGAATTGTTTTGAAAGATTTATTAAAATTTTAGAAAATAATTGAATTCTTTCGTGAAATTTTATTAAAAATTAAAAAAAAAACTAAATTCTTTCATGAAATTTTATTATAATTTTGTTGAATAAAATAATTGAATTTTTGCGAAGAATTGTATTAAAATTTTTAAAAATATAAACAATAATAATAATTAATTGTGTAATTAAAAAAATTTTGTTTTCTTTCAATTCCAAAAAACAAAAAGAAAACTTTTGTAATTGACTGTCCGTTAGATTCTTCCTTAATTAGGAAAAAATAAATTCATATTCCACCTCATAACGGAAAATTTTTTTAAATCTTTTGAGAATGTAATAAATTCCATTTAGAAAATAATACAGAAGTCTCGATTTTTATTATTATAGAAATAATTTTACCTGCTACTCGCTTAAAAAGTGAATAAATTAATATTTTTATTATTTTAAAATTATTTATTAATATTTTAATAATAAATTAAAATTTTCCTACCAAAATCGAAAATTTAAAATTTCGACAGAACATGTTATCGAAACTATTGCAAGTTTAATCCACTTTCATAAAATTTTGTGTTTTTATATTCATATAAACTCACCATTTAAAATGCCACGTTTTCGTTCCCATAAAATAAGTTCAGCTTTATTTACGGTGTTTCATTGCACTTTTTCTTATTTTTCTCCAAAAGAGCAAAGTAAGGGGAGGTGGGATGTACGTAAAAAATTTATTCGCGTTGAAAGTGATCTGTTTTTGAAGATATATCTCGTAATTCAAGTATCAATCTTTTATAGGCCCTAGATATTCTTGGTTTATTGACCATTTGAACGTGTCTCGCGTGTCAAAAGTATTCCTCTCGATGAAAATTCAAGTGGAATGAAGGAAGTCGACCTTGCCCAGGAGTGCCAAGAGCACGAGGCACTGAATTTTTTAAGCCGAGAAAAATCCCTGCCTTTTCTATATAGAATCGAATCTCTTATATTTGATTCGATTCTAAATTTGTGAAACTTGTTTAGATTCATTCAATTCGAAGCTGGGTGAGAACTTTATCGAATTATTATCCTCTGTATGTCTTCAAGCACGCACAAAATAGCACACAAAAAAGGCACTTTTCTTTTTTCAGTCCATTATTTTTATACTTTTATCTAGAAAATAAATAATGAAATCACTTTTATCACTTCTAAGGCGTACTTTAATTTTAATAATAAAATTCACTTAAAAATTGATTCTAAAAAGTTTTCACTTTAATTTTTATAAAGTAAATTTTAAGTATGATGCTGCACTGAAGTAAGTAGGTGATATTTTGACACAACAACTAGAAATTTACAGTAATTTTTAATTTGATCCACATTTTTGGTATCAATTCGTTGCAATTTGATATTTTTGAGTTAAAAATTTGACTATTGAATCTATAAAGGTACAAATTTCATATTTAAAAGCGAAACAATCGGAACAAAAATTAGTTCAATTATTTCGTATTTTACTCTTTAAATTTGTATCAGTTAAAAATAATTGATTTACTGGTAAAAATTTAATTTTTAAAATTCATAAAAAAATTCTCATTTTTTGGCTTTTTTTTACTCATAAACTATTAATTGAATTTTAAAAGATTTAAGTTTATAATTTTCATAAATAAATGAATTGTATATATATATATATATATATATATATATATAAAAAATTTGAATAAAATTTTTTGTTTGTTATAGATTATATTAAACAAATTTTGAAAATAATTGAATTTCTGCGAATTTTCCACAGGAATTTAATTATTTTTAAAAATTGTAAATAATTTAATAAATAATTTTACTTATTTATTTCAAAATTAATTGAATTTTAAAAGAGTTGCATTTACAATTTTCATAAATAAATGAACTTCAAAAAGTTTTAATGTGAAATTTTATAAAATTTCTAAGCGAACATTAAATTATTTAATATTTTCATAAATAATAAAAATTTCCCAGGAATTCAACTATTTATAAATTTACCCGCAATAATTAAATTATTTTCGTAAATAATAAAATTTTATTTAGCAATTTAATTATTTTTATGAATAATAAAATTCATGATAGAATTTCAATTATTTTTAATACAATTTTAAACGAATTCCTCGAGAAATGTAATTATTTATGAAAATTTTATTGAAATTCGTCGAAAAAATTCAATTATTTAAAAATTTGTTAATACAATTTTTATGAGAATTTAATTTTGAAAAACATTCAATTATTCACTGAATTATTTATTTGAATTTTATTTGTATTCAAATAATTTAATTCTCGTAGAATTTTCAAATAAAAATTGATTTAAAAATTGAATTTTATTTAAAATTTTAGATGATAATTGAATATTAAAAGCATTATTGCATAAATTTTTGGAAATAATTGAATTTTGAAAAAGTTTAATTGAATTTCTTTTTGAAATTATTGAAATAATTGAATTCTTGCAACAAATTTTTATTACCTTTTTTTAAATAATTGAAATTCCTCTGAGAAATTTTAATAAAATTGTAGATTTTTTAGATATTTGAATTTTAACAAAGAATTCAATTATTTGTGAAATATAATTGAATTCTTGCAAACAAATGTTTGAAAATAATTCCATTTTTCGAGGAATTCATTTTAAATTGTATTAAAAATAATTTAAATCCGTAGGAAATATTTTATTATTTATGCTAATAAAATATTTTTTCAACGAATTTTATTACATTTTTTAAATAATTGAATTAATGTGGAAAATTGTATTATACTTATAAAAATAACTGAATCCTTGCGAAGCATTTTATTACAATTTTTGTAAATAATAAAATTTAATACCTTTTTGAATAATTTTATGGAAATTTTGTTAAAAAAAAATTATGGAATTGTTGCCAAGAATTTTAATATTCATAAAAATAATTGAATTGTTTCGAAGGTTTTATTAAAATTTTAGAAAATACATAAATTCTTTCCTGAAATTTTATTAAAATTTTATTGAGAATTATTGAATTTTTGCAAAGATTTTACTATTTCAAAGAAGAATTAAATCGCTTCAAAAGATTTATTGAAATTTTAGAAAATAATTGGATTATTTCGTGAAATTTAATTGAAAATTAAAAAAAACTAAATTCTTTTATGAAATTTTATTAAAATTTTGGTTTCCTTCGATACCAAATTATACAAAAAGAAAACTTTTGTAATTGACTGTCCGTTAAATTCTTCCTTAATTAGGAAAAAATAAATTCATATTCAACGTCATAACGGAAAAATGTTTTAAATCTTTTAAATAATTTTACAATTAGAGAAATTTGTAAAAAAATGTGATAAAACATTTGAGTATCTAATAATTTTTAGAGTGAATCAGAATATTCTTTAGGGTCTGGGAGAAAGTCAAAATTTTGTCTGAAAATCAGGGATAAAGAAAATTAATTTTTTGTGTCAATCCTGCATCAATTTGTTGAAATTTGAAATTTTTTTTATTTAAAAATTGTCACTATTGAGTATAAAGGTAAAAATTTTAGACTAAAAAACGGAACTACTTATAAATAAAAATTAGTTAAATTATTTTGTATTTTACTCTTTAAATCGAAATCAGTTAAAAACTGATTTAGAAGCAAAAAGTTAGTCACTAATTCAAATATGTAGTAATATTTCTACTGATGAATATAGTTAAAAATTACTGATTGTCAAATTAATGTATTTTAAAGAATGTTTTAATATTTGGGGATAAACTTCACACTTTTCGTTGATGTATCAAATCAATGCCAAAATTTTTTATCAAATTATGGTTTTTTCGACTACATTTTTTGTACTTCCAAGTTAACAATTCAGAGAATTAGTTGATGCATCAAATTAATGCCAAAATTTTTGATCAAAATTATGATTTTTTCCACTACACTTTTTGTATTTCCAAGATAACAATTCCGAGAATTCTTTGATGCATTAAATTAATGCCAAAAATTCGGATCAAATTGTGATTTGTTCCACTACACTTTTTGTACTACCAAGTTAACAGTTCCAAGAATTCGTTGATGCATCAAATTAATGCCAAAATTTTGGATCAGATTATGAATTGCTCTACACTTTTTGTACTTCCAAGTTAACAATCCCAAAAATTGATACTTGGAAGTTAACATTAATGTGCTTTATTATAACAAAGCACACAAACTATTTGTCCTTCATTATAACAAAGCATCCACATTATAATGAACAACACGCTACTTATAATCATTGTTAGAAGAATGTTCTAAATTAGAGCTGATTTTGGTATTAAAACAGAACCAAATTGTGATTTAGTACCAAAAGTGGTACCAAATTAGTAAATTTCTTTTTACAGTGAATAAGGAACACACTACTTGTAATAAAGAATACAATACTTGTAATAAAGAACACAATACTTGTAACAAAGAACACACTACTTGTCATACACACACTTCTTGTGCTTCATAATAATAAAGCCTCCCGCTTCCAACCGGCTTATTTCTCCTACCGGAAAAAATAAAAGATGCGTGAAAGTGAAATGAGTGTATGAAATATATGGGTCACTTTTTTCACGGGGGTGAGCCGGGAGTTAAAAAATTGAAGGGAAAGGTAATTCGGAGCGGTCAACAATGTGTATAAGGGGTAACAACCCCAGGAACCTCAGGTTGTCCAGGGTGCGTATGTTTTGTGAGTATATACGCAATGCTCGAATGTGAAACACAAACTGCCGGTGTTAGTAGGCGATCCATTGCTCGTTGCTCATGATATGCCCCACCTTCACCACCACAACAACCGCCGAATACGCCTATCTATACCGAGTGTCATAAAAAAAGAACGTTTTACGACCCCCCCATTTAACATCCCTTCTACTTCTATAGTCTCAAGCGCTTTTTACGATCCTCATTCGTAAGCGATATTTCCCATCTTCCTTTTTCATATCAGCCGGCTAAAAAATTCAAATTGCCCATCTTTACTGCGTTAAACGAAAATGGTCACACTTGTTACGTAACAAAAGTTATCCTTCGGAGCGATGGGGCATAATTTGTGTTTATATTGTTGACTGTTAAATGTTATCTTGTTGCGGTTGTATTCTTGATTTAATTTAAATCCTCGAATTGCAGAATTTAAATCCTTAAAATCAGCCGTACTTGAAATTTTTGGATTTGCTCGACTATTTAAACAATTTTAAACAAATTACAAAATTTAAACAATTTCAAACAATTTAAACAATTTGAACAATTTGTACAATTTAAACAGTTAAACAATTTAAATAATTAAACAATTTAAACAACAATTTAGCATATCTAACGAATCAAATTCTTCGTTGGGATTCAATTATTTTTAGTATCTTCTATTTTGACAAAAGTTCTCGAAATAATTCAATTATTTAAAAAAAATTATAAGTTTTTCTTAAAATCAATTTTGTTTTCATTAAGTTTGATAAAATTTATAATTATTTTCATAATTAATACAATTATTTGCTAGAATTCAACTATCTTAATAAATAACATCAAAATTCTTTCCAGAAATTTAATTATTTTCAAAAATTAAAAAAACAGTTCTCGTCAACATTTTAATTTTTATCTTTAAAAATCGTAAAATTCTTCGTCAAAATTCAATTGTATTCAGGAATTATTATAAAATTCAATTATTTTCATAAATAATAGTATTAATCACAAGAATTCAATTATTTTCAAAAATTTTATTAAAATTCTTCGCAGAAATTCAATTATTTTCAAAAATTTTAATAAAATTCTTCGCAGAAATTCAATTATTTTCAAAAATTAAATGAAATTTTCGTTAATATTTCAATTATCTTTATAAATAGCAAAATTCTTCGCCGAAATTCAATTATATTCAGGAATTTTTATAAAAATCCTTACAAAAATTCAATTATTTTCATAAATAATAGTATTCATGACAAAAATTAAATTATTTTTAAAAATCCTAATAATATTCTTCGCAGAAATTTAATTATTTTCAAAAAATCTAAGTAAAATTGTCAACATTTCAATTATCTTTAAAAAATGTAAACAAAAGTCAATTATTTTCATAAATAATAGTATATGTAATAATACATCACAAGAATTCAATTATTTTGAAAAATAATAAAATTGAATTATTTTTGGAAATTTTAATAAAATTCGCTGCAAAAATTCAAATATTTTTATAAATGCTTTAATTCTTTGCATGATTTTTTAATTATTTTTAATACAATTTTAAATAAATTTCTTGAAAAATTTAATTATTTTCAAAAATTTTAATAAGATTTTTCAAAAAAATTAAATTATTTTCACAAATAATAGAATTCTTCGCACGTATTCAATTATTTAAAAAAATTAATAAAATTCCCTTAATGAAATCAATTGATTTAATAATTTTGAAAAAATTTGTTTACAAGAGTAATTCAATTATTTTTAGTTGTAAGTAGATTTCCCGAAAAAATATAATTATTTTAATAATTTTGATAAAATTTGCCTATAAGAGTAATTGCATTGTTTTCAATTGTAATTGAATTCCCCGAAATAATCTAATTATATTTTCATAATTTCTTATGAACCATTCATCAAAAAATTCAATTATTTTCAATAATTTTAATAAAATTTTAGTCAGGAATTGAATTATTTTCATAAATAATAAAATTTTTTATTAGAATTCAATTGTTCAAAAAAATCTTATGAAACTTCTTTGGAAGAATTTTCATAATTTAACAAAAATGATTCAAGTTTTGAATAATTTAATTTAGGAACTATATGAAACATTTTTTTGAAGAAAAACAATTTCAAAATATTGAATTTAAATAATTCAATATTTAAATAAAATAAAAATAAAATAAATTTTCAAATAAAAAAAAAAAAATAAATAAATAAATAAATTCCAGTTAAATGTAAATTTTGTCAAATTTACCTAATTGAAGTAAATTTTATCAACTAAACTGATTTTTTTCGAAAAATTCTTTTTTTTTGAAAAATTCTTTTTTACTACTTTTTTCAGTTTAAAAAATAAAAATTTTGCTACTTTCGAGTGCGAAGCCTGAGGATGTGATTCTGTAATTTGACTTTGACTTTCTAATCAATTTTGACTGTAACACTGACTTTGACTTTGACATTCATTTTCATTTTGAATTTGACTTTGACATTCATTTTCATTTTGACCTTGACTTTGGCTTTCATTTTTACTTTGACTCTGACTCTGACTTTTATTTTTACTCTGACTTTGACTCTGACTCTGACTCTAACTTTAACTTTACCTTTGACTTTGACTTTGACATTCATTTTCATTTTGACTTTGACTTTCATTTTTACTCTGACTCTCACTTTAACTTTGACTTTGACATTTATTTTCATTTTGACTTTGACATTGACTTTATTTTTGACATTCATTTTCATTTTGAATTTGAGTTTGAGTTTGACTTTGATATTCATTTTCATTTTGACTTTAACTTTCATTTTTACTTTGACTCTGACTTTTATTTTTACTCTGACTTTGACTCTGACTCTAACTCTAACTTTAACTTTACCTTTGACTTTGACTTTGACATTCATTTTCATTTTGACTTTGACTTTCATTTTTACTCTGACTCTCACTTTAACTTTGACTTTGACATTTATTTTCATTTTGACTTTGACATTGACTTTATTTTTGACATTCATTTTCATTTTGAATTTGAGTTTGAGTTTGACTTTAATATTCATTTTTATTTTGACTTTAACTTTCATTTTTACTTTGACTCTGACTTTTATTTTTACTCTGACTTTGACTCTGACTCTGACTCTAACTTTAACTTTAACTTTGACTTTGACTTTGACATTCATTTTGACTTTGACTTTAACTTTCATTTTTACTTTGACTCTGACTCTGACTTTTATTTTTACTCTGACTTTGACTCTGACTCTGACTCTAACTTTAACTTTGACTTTGACTTCGACATTCATTTTCATTTTGACTTTGACTTTCATTTTTACTCTGACTCTGACTTTAACTTTGACTTTGACATTTATTTTCATTTTGACTTTGACATTGACTTTATTTTTGACATTCATTTTCATTTTGAATTTGAGTTTGACTTTGATATTCATTTTCATTTTGACTTTGACTTTAACTTTGGCATTCATTTTCATTTTGAATTTGAGTTTGACTTTGACATTCATTTTCATTTTGACTTTGACTTTAACTTTCATTTTTTACTTTGACTCTGACTTTGACATTCATTTTCATTTTGACTTAGAGTTTAACATTCATTTTCATATTGACTTTGACATTCATTTTCATTTTGACTTTGAGTTTAACATTCATTTTCATTTTGACTTTGAGTTTAACATTCATTTTCATTTTGACAATGACTTTGACATCCATTTTCATTTTGACTTTGACTTTCATTTTCATTCTGACTTTCACTTTAATTTTTACTGTAAAAGTCAAAATCAAAGTTAAGGTCAAAGTATAAGTCAAAGTTAAAGTCAAAGTCAAACCTCTTATTTTAATAAGATTGTTCTATACTTGATAGTCTTACTCTTAAAATGAGAGGAAATAAGATTTCAAAAATCCAAAAAGACATACTATCTAGAAAGAACACTTTTCACGTTCTCTAACGACCATAATTTTTCCCAACCGAATTCGACTCTCTGAAGCAACGTGTGAAAAATGAGCAAAACAAAGAAAACTCGCTCGCTTCCGAATTTTCCTGATTCTGATCTTGATCCAAGGATTAAGTTGCTTCAGGAGACGCCGACAAACGACGTCCCCGGAATCTCCTCATTCTTTGCCGCCCCCATATATCTATACCATACAAGTTAAAGTGTAGAGTCTGGAAGAGTGAAGAAGTTAAAGATTAGAAACGCGGTTGTCTTGAGTTATAACATCGGGTCACGGCAGGTCGTCCAATGGAATCAATATCACGGTAAAATAATAACGGTGTGCGTACAGTTACTGCAAAACTACAAACGTGAATCTCTCTATATATATTCAAACACACAAGACAGAACTTGAGCGGCTTTGCTTTTCAGAGTGCCATTACATTACCCTATCGTGCTCCGTAATCCGCTCGTTGGTAATCCTTCAGCTAAACGCGGATCTATACTGCACATACTTTCTACAACAACTGGCTTGCAAATTCGTAATCACTATCACGAGCGGGATATATTCCAAATCTTTGATCCGAAAAGATAAGCGACATTCCCTTCTATTGTATATTTTTTTCAAGTTCTACTTTTTTTTTTTTATAAACAACTTTTGTTTGTCACGTTGTTTTCAAAATAGAGAAACAATGCACTCTGGTGGATAAACATTTTGATGAAGGATTAGCGTAAGAGGGTTTTTTTCCCCTTATTTACATAGTCTATTTTTAGTTTCTACAGATCTTGTTTTAGTTCCACAGTTTCTTGTTTTTGTTTTCTTTTTCATTGCAGTTTCTTTTTCAGCCACAAAAATTTAATTTTGTTTTTCCCTGACTTTTCCCTGATTTCCAGACTTTCTCCCTTATCCTAAAGAATATTCTGATTTCGATTATTCGGAATTTCCGCAATTAAATATATATTAGATAATAAAAAGCTTCAAATAATTTCAATTAAAATTCAATTAAACTTTTTCAAAAAAATTAATTTTTCAGAATTGTTAGTTGAAAGTATAAAAAAATTTAATTTAAAACAGTTTCAAAATTCAATTATTTTTAGAAAACTCACACTATAATGCTTTTAATATTCAATTTTCAATTAATACCAAAATTTTAACTAAAATTCATTTTTTAATTAATTTGTATTAGAAAATTCTACGAGAATTCCATTATTTAAATACAAAAATAAATAATTTTTGAATAAATGAATCTTTTTTAAAATTAAATTATTTTATACATAATTTTATCAACAAATTTTTAAATAATTGAATTCTTTAGATGATTTTTAATTAAATTTTTAAGAATAATTACATTTTTCAAAGAATTCGATTAAAATTGTATTAATAATAATTGAAATTCTGCCAACTCTATTTTAAATAATTGAATTCTTGTAAAATTTTTATTATTTTAGAAAATAATTGAATATTCGTGTAGAATTTTGTCAAAATTGTTTTCAAATAATTGAATTCTTTTGGGAAATTTTTATTTTTTTGGAAAATAATTGAATGTTTGTGTAGAATATTATCAAATTTTTGTTTAATAATAATTGAATACTTTTGGGAAATTTTATTAAAATAGTAAACTATTGAGAATGATTGAATTAATAAAATTTTTTGAAAATAATTGAATTCTTGTGATGAATTCTATTATTTATGAAAATAATTAAATTTTGCAATGAATTTTATTAAAATTCCTGAATATAATTGAATTTTGTCTAGGAATTTTGCTCTTCATTTACAAAAATAATTGAAATGCTGAGAATAATTCTTTTTTACATTTTTTGAAAATAATTAAATTTTTGCAAAAAAATTTATTAATTTTGAAAATAATTGAATTCCTCTGATGAATACTATTATTTATGAAAATAATTGAATTTCGCAATGAATTTCATTAAAATTCCTGAAAATAATTGAATTTTCTCGAAGAATTTTGCTATTCAATTTATAAAGATAATTGAAATGCTGAGAATAATTCTTTTTTAGATTTTTTGAAAATAATTGAATTTTTGCGAAGAAATTTATTAATTATATAATTGAATTTTATTACTTTTGAAAATAATTGAATTCCTCTGATGAATACTATTATTTATGAAAATAATTGAATTTCGCAATGAATTTCATTAAAATTCCTGAAAATAATTGAATTTTCTCGAAGAATTTTGCTATTCAATTTGTAAAGATAATTGAAATGTAGAGAATAATTTTTTGTTAGATTTTTCGAAAATAATTGAATTCTTGTGACGATTATTGTTATTTATGTAAATAATTGAATTTTACAATGAATTTTATAAAAAAGTTTCAAATAATTGTTTTTTTTTCAATAAAATTAATGCAAATTGTATTTTAAATAAAAAAAAATTATTAAATTTTTTAAAAATAATTGAATTTCATTACTTTTGAAAATAATTGAATTCTTTTGATGAATACTATTATTTATGAAAATAATTGAATTTTACAATGAATTTTATTTAAATCCCTAAAAATAATTGAATTTTGCCAAAGAATTTTGCTATTTATTTGTAAAGATAATTGAAAAGTTGACAATTTTTTTTTTAGATTTTTCGAAAATAATTGAATTCTTGTGACGATTATTGTTATTTATGTAAATAATTGAATTTTACAATGAATTTTATAAAAAAGTTTCAAATAATTGTTTTTTTTCAATAAAATTAATGCAAATTGTATTTTAAATAAAAAAAAATTATTAAATTTTTTAAAAATAATTGAATTTCATTACTTTTGAAAATAATTGAATTCTTTTGATGAATACTATTATTTATGAAAATAATTGAATTTTACAATGAATTTTATTTAAATACCTGAAAATAATTGAATTTTGCCAAAGAATTTTGCTATTTATTTGTAAAGATAATTGAAAAGTTGACAATTTTTTTTTTAGATTTTTCGAAAATAATTGAATTTCTGCGAAGAATTTTATTATTTTTAAAAATAATTGAATTCTTCCGAAGAATATTGTTATTTATAAAAAAAATAATTCAATTTTACAATAGATTTTATAAAAATTCCTGAATATAATTGAATTTTGGCGAAGAATTTTGCGATTTTTAAAAATAATTAAAATGTTGACCAGAACTTTTTTTTTAATTTTTGAAAATAATTGATTTTCTGGAAAGAATTTTGATGTTATTTATTGAGATAGTTGAATTCTTTCAAAGAATTGTGTTAAAATGTTTAAAATCGAAACAAATCTCAACAGAATTGAAACTAAAATTTTTGAAAAAAATTCTTCATTAAATGATTTATAGGCAATAACTTTATGGTATAGTTCTCCAATAGAATGAAGTTATTTAAAAAGAAATTATTGTCAAAAATATAAAGTTTAAGGTTTTTTTTAGAACTCGTGGTAAATTCATAGTTTATGAGGTAAACGAAAAAGAAACAAAAATTTAGAATTTTCTTATAAATTCCTATAGTATTTAATTTTTTCTAGTACTTTTAATAAAAATCCCTAACTTTTCCCTGACTTTCTTAACAAATTTTACTTTTCCTGACTTTTCCCTGAATTTCCTGATTTCCCTGACCTGTGGCAAACCTGTTTTTGCTTCAGTTGCTTGTTTCAACATTGTAGAAGAAAAGTGCTGAATTAAAACTGATTTTGGTATTAAAATCGAACCAAATTTAGAGTTATGAATATTGCTGCAAGTTGGGTCTGGGTAGAGATGTTAAATTTCAAAAAAGGGTGCTTCATGAATCAAAAACTATGGATAGTAATTGTTTAGGTATCTTTAGGTATCTTTGGATCCTTAGGTATCCTTTTCTTACCACCTGGTGTACAGACTCAATTATGATTCTCTTAAAAACGAAATTTAGTTATAGCTGGGAAATTTTCTCTTTTTTTCGAAAAAAGTAAAAAAAAATCAGAAAAGTAGTAAAACCCAACTGGGCTTTAAATTAGAAAAAAAGTATATAAAGTTAAAAATGACGGCCCCCGAGACCTTTAAGGCGGTTGTTATAAGAGATATAAAAACTAATGGACCCTTGACAAGATGCCTGACCGTTCGTCCAATTCCGCTATTTTATTTTCCCTTTCCTATTTCAGCAGCGACGAGGAAATACAATATATAAATTGCCAGGAACTCCGAACGTAAAAAGCAAGGAGACTATAAGCGAGAGAGAGGAATTGAACGACAATAACCGTCGTCATTGGACTTTCTCGGTTACTCGATATAGGGTCGTCTTGGTGGACGTATCTTTTAAAGAGAGTCGAGGATTCTTGAGCTTCATCTCGAGGCACTGAACGAAGCTTTTACGATTACGAACGATCAACCTCTGGACTTAAAAGCACAAGTACACATCTATCCTCCTGCTTAAGGCTGCAACTGAATAGTCAGTTATATACTGAAAGAGGTCAAATGTATATAGCTGCATTATCCAACTCGACTTATCTCTGATGATGGAAAGAATTTATAAAAAGAGACCAAAGAATGGACGATTAACTGATATTGTCATCACGATTGTAAGAAAAATCGACATTTTTTTCCACATTCTTGAAAAATAGTGTCCACAAGCAATCAATATACAGGGTTGCCACGAAAATTAATTTTTGTTTAATTTTTGTTTCACCCTGACTTTTTCCTCATTTCCAGACGGAATTTTAACTTTTTCCCTGACCCTAAAGAATATTCTGCGATTCATGCTAAAAATTATTAGATATTCAAAAAAATATTCTAGTACATTCATTTGCGAATTTCTTTAAGGAAGAATCCGACAAACAATCGGAACAAAAGTTAGTCCAATGTCATAATTTCGTATTTAAAGAAAAGGGAAAACAAAATTTTTAAATTCTTTTTGGTAGAAGAATTTATGTTTGAATAAAAATTATAATTTTTTGTCAGTAATAAATGATTTAAGTAACATAACCTAAAATTTAACAAATGATTCTCATTGACAGAAAATTGTAATTTTTATTCAAATGCAACTTTCAATTGTTTTAAATATTCAAAATTAAATTCTTCGCCTTTCCACCGAAACAAATTTAAAATTTAATTTGTGTTTTTCTTTAAAATTTTTTTTTTAATTTTAAATATCTCTCTAAATCTGAATTTAAAGAATTCTACTGCCAAATAGTAAAACTTTACTCATTTTTAAGCAGTTTTCATGAATGACTTTTCCCCTTTTCAATTACCAGCGAAATTCACTAAATGCTAGTCACTTATTTCACTAAATGAGTTAGTGAATATATTTTATTCACTATTAATAAAAGAATTCTACTAATTGTTAGTAAAATCCTACTAATAATTAGTAAAATTTCAATAGTCTTTAATAAAATTATTACTAAATCATTTAATGGACTACTTTTCGTCATTCCATTAGTACCTTTCTACTAATTCAGATTTAGAGAATTATTTTAAATTAAATATTTAATCGTTATTATTTTTCCCATAAGAATTAAGATTTCCAAAAATTTTGAATTCAAACCTTTTAAACTTCAGTAACTAATAAAAAAAAATGTTACTTGTAACTTCTTCAGAATTATTTTTTCATTTTAAATTTAATAATTAGGTATTTTTCACAATTTCTAACGGAAATTCTTCTTTAAATCAATTATTTTCAATAATTTACAAATAATTGAATTTTTCGACAAATTTTAATAAAATATTTAAGAATAATTACATTTTTCGAGAAATTCAATTAAAATTATATAAAAATAATTGAATTCCTAAATAGAATTTTATAATTTATGAAAATAATTAAATCCCTGTAAAAAAATTCCAACATTTATGAAAATAATTGAATTATTGCGCGAAGAAAGCTTGTAAAAAAAAATTTAAAATAATTTATTTTTTCCAAATAATAAAGTATGCCAATTCTTTTTTAAATAATTGAGTTCCTGTGAAATTTTGTTATTTATGCAAATAATTTAATGTTTGCATAGAATTTTATCAAATTTTTTGGGAAATTATTATGAAAATAGTGGATATTAAAAATCATTGAATTGAGGAAAATTATTGAAAATAATTGAATTTCGAAGAAGAATTTGATTATTTATAAAAATAAATTGAAAATTTTAACGAGAATTTCTAAAAAATTTTGTACAAAATTGAATTTTTGCTAAAAATTTTATTATTTATTAAGTTAATTGAAACTTTTTACAAGTATTTTAAAAAAACATTAAAAATTGAATTTCTGCGAAGAATTTTATTATTTTTGAAAATAATTGAATTTCTGCAATCATATACAAAAATGAAAATAATTAAATTCTTTCGACGAATTTTAATAAAATTTTTTGAGAATAATCACATTTTTCGAGGAATTCGATTAAAATATGGTATTAAAAATAATTGAAATTATGCAAAAAGTGTTCTTATTTATGAAAATAATTGAATCCCTTTAAGAAATTTGATTATTTATGAAAAATAATGGAATTTAGTTGAATTTAGTTGAATTTAGTTGAATTTCAGAGATGAATTTTATAATTGATAAAGATAATTGAAAATTTTAACGAGAATTTAAAAAAATTATTGTACATAATTGAATTTTGGCGAAGAATTTTATTATTTATAAAGTTAATTAAAACTTTTTACAATAATTAAAAAAAAACATTGTACATAATTGAATTTCTGCAATCATGTACAAAAATGAAAATAATTAAATTCTTTTGACGAATTGTAATAAATTTTTTAAGAATAATTACATTTTTCAAGAAATTCGATGAAAATTGTATTAAAAATAATTGAAATTCTGCGATAAGTTTTATTGTTTATGAAAATAATTGAATTCTTTTGGGAAATTTTATTAAAATAGTAGATAATCATTGAATTCAAAAAATTTTTTGAAAATAATTGAATTTGTCCAAAGAATATAATTAGGTATTTTTAAAAATAATTGAATTCTTGTGATGAATATTGTTATTTATAAAAATAATTGAATTTCTGCAAAGAATTCTATTACTTTTGAAAATAATTGAATTATTGTGATGAGTTTCGATTATTTATATAGAAATAATTGAATTTTGCAAAGAATTTAATTTGAAATTCCTGAAAATAATTGAATTCCTAAGAAGAAGTTTGATATTCATCAAGATAATTAATTTCTTTCGTAGAATTGCGTTAAAATTTTTTGATATGACATTAAATTTATATTAAAAAATTCAACTAAATTCATCAGAATTGAAATTAAAATTTTTCAGAAAAATTATCTCTACAGAATTATTAATTGAAATTATGAAAAATTTGGATTTTCCAAGGCTTTGAATTTGAAACTTTTTTAAAGTTTAATTATTTCTAATTCTAATTAGATTGCAACTATTTGTAACTTTATCAAAAAAATTTTTTTAGTTTTTAAATAATTTTCTTGTATAAATCCATTATTTTTAATAATTAATTAAATTAAATATATATTAAAAAATTTAACTAACTTCAAAAGAATTTGAATTATTAAAATTTTGCAAAAATCTAAGTTCTGTAAAATTTTTAATTCATTCAGAATTAAAATGTTATAAAGTTTTTGAAGTTCATTTATTTGTGGAAATTGTAAACGTAACTCTTATAAAATTTATTTTGAAATAAGTAAAATTATTTATTAAATAACATGTATAGTAGAGGCAATAATTTTATGATAGTTCTTCAAGAATGAAGTTACTTATTAAAAAAGAAATTATTGTTAGAAATAGAAAAAAATTGAATGTTTTTGAATAGAATTCGTGTTAATTTCATAGTTTATGAGTCAAAAAAAAGGCACCAAAATTCAGAATTTTCTTATGAATTCTAAGTATTTAATTTTTTTCTCAGTACTTTTAATAAAAGTCCCTGACTTTTTCCTAATTTCCCTGACCAATATACTTTCCCTGACTTTTCCATGAATTTTCTGACCTGTGGCAACCCATCGATATCAATTAGATCACATATTTTATTCCATTCGCAAAAGAAGTGAAATTCAGTACTATTGATTCAATCGTATTGTACCACTTTACAAAAGTAAAATTTTCCATATTTCAAAAGGAACATTTTTTCAGCAAAGTTCTGAATTTTTATTTGCAACGAGATAATAAAGTAAGCTCTGCATAAAACGAGATCTGCAGTTTTTATTAATAGCATAAAAAGCAGAGAGATGGTGATATTCCGAGTCAGGAGGAGAAAAAAAATAGGGAAGCAGGAAAAATTGATGAGGCTATGGAAAAAGGAGAAAGAAAAAGAGAGAGAGAAAGAGAGAGAGAGAAAGATGAGTAAAATGGACACTGGCAGCAGACGCAATCTGGAGGTCGTATTATTTCTCTGAAAACAAAAGGGAAGAAAATTAGGAGAGACCATCAGGCCTGAAGAGGGTATATTGAAATGCAGAGAGAATGAACACGAGGAAAGGAATGAAGAAAGGAACCCCTTAAACAAAACTTTGTATATGTGGATTTTTATACGTGTGCTCTGCTCTGCGTTGAAAAGGAACAGTATCTGTTAAGTTTCAAGGCTTACCAATGAGAGAGAACCCCATACACACGAAATATCAAGAGGAAAAAAATATAAATGTAAAAACAAAAAAAAGTCATCCCTCAAAAAAAAGACATTCCCTTTCAAAATGTTAAATCAATACAGAAGCGCATGTATACATAATTCACTATAATGAATGCCGCATTAACAGAATTAACAGAGTTCGTACAGAATTTTTAATAATGAAAATAAACCAAACCAAACATTTCTGTTTGGCATCGAACTTTTTTTTTCTGTTTGTACCTGTTTGTAAAATCGAATTTTAATTAAACATCCATCAAAGTTGGATACAAATAAACAAAGTCAGGAATTTTTCCAAAATCCAATCAAGATTTCATTTTGATCACTTGAAATTAAAAGGAGAAGAGGACAACATTTCTGTAAAAATAAAAGCAGGGGAGAAAATTTTATTGAAACTTAAAAATCAAGGGCTGTTGTAAATGTTTTTAATCAAAATGTCGAATGGTGAGATTGGAACAACTTTAAATAAAAATTCTTGCAAAATGGGATCTTTTTGTGGATTCAAACACTGGAACAAATCATTGTTCGTAGGACGCGTTAATTATAAAATTACATTTTTTGGGTAGTCAATTAACAATTTAAAAAAACATTTTTATAATTATAAATTTGACTTTAACACTAACAGGGCACGAACTTTCGATTAAAATTTGATTGAAGTCTGTAAAAGTCAGTTTTTTTGAAAAAACATCCGTAAAGTCTGAAATTTGTTAAAAAAAAACATAATTTCAATTATTTTTAATATAATTTTAACGAATTCCTCGAAAAATTGTGATTATTCTTAAAAATTTTATTACAATTTGTCGAAAGAATTTTATTATTTTCATTTTTTTAAATGATTGCAGAAATTCAATTATTTTCAAAAGTAAAACAGTTCTTTGCAGAAATTCAATTATGTTCAAAAATTTTTTAAACTCTTGTAAAAAGTTTCAATTAACTTAATAAATAATAAAAATTTTAGCAAAAATTCAATTATGTACAAAAATTTTTTTAAATTCTTGTAAAAAGTTTCAATTAACTTTATAAATAAGAAGATTCTTCACAAAAATTCAATTATGTACAAAAATTTTTTAAAATTCTCGTAAAAGTTTTCAATTAACTTTATAAATAATAAAATTCTTCTCTAGGATTCAATTATTTTCAAAAATATTCCTCAATTCAATGATTTTCAATATCTACTATTTTAATAAAAATTTTCAAAAAATTCAATTATTAAAATCAAATTTTAATTAAATTCTTTTTAGCAATTCAATTACTTTTATAAATATCGAAACTCATCGTAGAATTTCAATTATTTTCAATGCACCATTAATGAGATTCCTCGAAAAATTTAATTGCATTTTTCGACGAATTTTAATAAAAAAATTAAATTAAAATTAAAATTTTAAAATTCTTAAAAATGTTATTAAAATTTGACGAAAGAATTAAATTATTTAAAAATTAATTAATAAAATAAAATTCGATTCTTTATGAGAATTCAATTTTAAGAAACATTCAATATTATTCCTTAAATTATTTTTTTTTGTTATTTAAATAATTGAATTCTCGTTGAATTTTTTAATAAAAATGGATTTAAAAAGGAATTTTAGTTCAAATTTCAGAAAATAATTGAATATTAAAAGCATTCTAAAGTAAATTTTGAGAAATAATTGAATTTTAAAAAGGTTTAAAATTAAATATTTGAAAATCAGATTTTTTCATACTTTTTAATTAAAAATTCTGTAGAACTAATTTTTTTGAAAAATTTTAATTAAGTATAATTTTTTTGAAATTGGTTGATTTTTTTTAATACATATTTTTTATTTTATTACCTATTAATTATTTAATTATTAAAAATAATAGATTTTTAGAAGAATTTTAGTTTTAAAAATTATAAAAAAATTGAATTTTGGAGAAGTTACAAGTGATTCCAAAAATTCAATTATTTTCAAAAGTAATAAAACTCTTTTCAGAAATTCAATTATGTTCAAAATTTTTTTAAATTCTCTGCAAAATTTCAATTACTTTTTAATACAATTTTAATTTTTCGAATTTTTAATTCGAATTCCTCGAAAAATTTTAATTATTTAATTATTTTTAAATTATTTTAAATTTTGTTAATAAAGTTCTTTATGTGAATACAATTTTAAGAAAGATTCAATTATTTAATAAATTTTTTATTTTTGTATTTAAATAATTGAATTCTCGAAGAATATTCTAATGAAAATTGAATTAAGAGTGAATTTCAGTTAAAATTTTAGATAATAATTAAATATTAAAAGCATTATAGCGTGTATTTTTAGAAAGAATTAAATTTTGAAAAAATTCCAAATTAAAATCTTTGAAAATTCGAAGTTTTTATAACTTAACAGTTGTGTAGAATTAATTTTGTTGAAAAAGTTTAATTGAATTAAAATTCGTTGAAAGAATTCAATTATTTGAAAGTTTATTGATGAAATTCTTCATGAGAATTTAATTTTTGAGGAACATTCAATTATTCAATAAATTGTTAATTTTTGTATTTGAATAATTGAATTCTCGTTGAATTGTCTAATAAAAATTGATTGTAAATGCATTTCAGTTAAAATTTTAGATAATAAATTAATAATTGAATATTAGTAGCATTATAGAATAAATTTTTAGAAATGAATTTTTTAAATTCAAATCTATTATACTTTTAATTATAACGATTTTGTTGAAGTAATTTTTTTTGAAAAAGTTTAATTATTGAAATTTTTTTGAAACTATTTTTGAATAATCGAATTTTTATAAAATTAAATTGTAAACAAATAGATTTAAAAATTCTCAAATACCTTTGTGAAAAATTGTTAAAAACAATTAATTAAAAAAAGAATTTTAGATAAAAATTCTGGAAATAGTACTTGAATTAAAATGATAAAAATAATTTTGAAAAAATAAATTAAGAGAAAATAGAACGAAACGAGAAGATAAAATTTTATACATTCCCCCCTAAAAAAATATGAAATATTTAATAAACTGCGAGATCAGGTGCAGAAGTCACAAAGTGAATGACAATCAATTGAAGTGAAAGGACTCGTGGAGGACTGAAAGGAAAATTTTAATGGATTGGTCCAGTTCAATAGAAAAGTATCGATTTCAAAGAGAAGCTGAATCGACACACTCGGCTTTGATTAAAAGAGACTATATCTGACCAATGGCACCTGGTACAATTATAAACTCCCTTCTCACCATCCCTCTCGTGTGGGAAATGAAAAGAGAATACATACTGTCGACAGTTGCCATTTAACGCAGCTGACACGTGACTTATTTTGATTTTGCACTACAGCTACACGTTTTTCTTTTTTTTGATCCAAAATAGTATAATTGTCAACATGTGCACACCAATTGCGTGTCGAGCGAACGTTTGAACGGGTTTAATTACCGTTATAATTTATCGAGACTTTATCAACAAGCATAAAATGTACCCAACTATCGGAGCGAACTTTCAAGGGTCGTTACTCGCTGATGCGACGAGCGCACTGAGCTTGAGTCTATCAGCCATATAGGTATTTGTTTCCTGCACATGATTGCACTGCATCTGTTTAGTTAATCCCAGAGATTAATCAACGATAAAAAAAAGGATCGTGAACTTTCCCTATTAATTACACACGAAACTTTATCGAAGAACGTAAATTAACGGTTGAGGATTAGAGCCAATTTGTTTTGATAATTCGTTAGAAATTGCTCTGCTTGCAAGTAATTCCCAACTGTGGATTTTATGGGCCAAATAGTAAAAATTACTCTAGACCATTTATGGACCACTTGCTGATAAGAATATAAGTTGGAATCAAATAAGAGAACATTTTACTTTAAACTATTATATTGTTTCGTATAATATAAAATCTTTGCCATCTTATATCGTTTGGTATTTTAGAAAATCTTTGGTATTTCATATACTCTTGACTAATTTTAAAAATTAGCTCGTGGTTAGAGAACAGTTTAGTGCCCGACTAGACTAGACACTCTCCTCGTGTATAAAAAGTTTTTGATAATGAAAAGTACAGTACCTTGTGGTGAGAGGAGTGTCCAGTGTGATTAGCGCTGGTATGATTGCTGGCTGGAATAGAGGCCAGGTCCTCGATAGTGAGTTCCGCCAGGGCGTCACTTCCTCCACTGCAACCTCCTAGCAAACCACTCTGATGTCCAGATCCTTCATCAGATCTAATTCCCGCAGTTGGCCTCTTTTGAACTCTCCTCGAGGTAACAATTTCCTTCACACCTGTCAATTCTCGCCTCGAGCCACTCACGAATCTGTAACATTTTCAATTTCAATTACATTAAAAACTATTCACTTTTTTATTAAAAAAAAAAAATAAAAATGATAGCTGGGTGAAAATTTCAGCTTCATAAAAATAGTAGACATTTTGTTGCGTAAGAAATTAATTTCCTGTGGAATTCCAAAAAATAAAGAAAGCGTAATAGGTAATATTAATTTTTTTTAAATGGTTGATCAAATTTTAATTTTTTGTTTCAGGATACAGCGTTCTGTGGAGTCAAAGGACAAAGAAATCTTCTCACGTGAGTATTATTCAATTTGTGGACATCGATGGATTTTTACCCACTTCAACAAACGATTGAAAGTGAAGAGAAATTTTGGAAATTTTACTAAATTTCCTCATGCTAGATGATGAATAATATACGATTTGATGCCCTAACAGCAAGTATTATACAACTTGTGGACATCGATGGATTTTTACCCACTTCAACAAACGATTGAAAGTGAAGAGAAATTTTGGAAATTTTACTAAATTTCCTCATGCTAGATGATGAATAATATACGATTTGATGCCCTAACAGCAAGTATTATACAACTTGTGGACATCGATGGATTTTTACCCACTTCAACAAACGATTGAAAGTGAAGAGAAATTTTGGAAATTTTACTAAATTTCCTCATGCTAGATGATGAATAATATACGATTCGCTGCCCTAACAGCAATGGATATTTTAAGATATTCTAGGAACTTCCTAATCATATCCAGAATTTAGGATATTTTTTAGGATGTCATTAAAATATCTCAGGATGCCCCTGGAACATTCTATGGGTATCATAATTTCCTGATATCCTTAGGACCTCCATAGGATATCCTGAATATCCGGATGCTGTTAGGGTGGAGTTTCAAAAATCCTAGTGACAAATAACACTAAAGGCCATTTCCAAATTTTTTTATGACATTAAGTAGAGTTGCAAAATTGATCTATTGAATACTTTATAAACCTTTTTTATCATATTATTTTTTTTTAATTTTAGCTTTGTACGTTATTTATTTATCTATTTATTCAAGAAGTTGACGGGTAAACTCTTTTGTACAAAGTACTAAAATAACTAAAGACTGTACTTAAATTAATAACTAAAAGCTAAATGTCCTCATTATTATGTTATGTTTAGATTTGAACTTAGAAA
Organism: Leptopilina syphax; assembly: GCA_032872505.1. Classification (NCBI taxonomy): domain Eukaryota; kingdom Metazoa; phylum Arthropoda; class Insecta; order Hymenoptera; family Figitidae; genus Leptopilina; species Leptopilina syphax. The sequence goes on from CM065475.1 coordinate 5,468,395, forward strand.
ACTACAAAGAATTAAAATTCTGAAACTTAATTTATATTTATTAATCTAATTTATTAAAATTCACGTATTTCTTAATTATAAAAAAGTCATTTAAACTTTCTACAGAGTTGCCACAAACATTTAATTTTGTTTTTCCCTGATTTACAGACAAAATTTTGACTTTTTTCTCTGACCCTGAAGAATATTCTGATTCACTCTAAAAATGATCTTTTTATTTTATTATTAAATTATTATTAATTTTATTAATTTTTAATTAATCCTAATTCTATATAAAAATTAAAATTTGTGTACAATTCAATTTTTCGTGAAATTTCGATAATTCAGAAATTTTCCAATTAAATATACATTAGAAAATAAAAATCTTGCAATAATTTTAAAAAATTCCAATGGAGCTGTTTAAAAAAAATAGTTCCATAAAATTTTTAATTTAAAGCATGAGAAATTCAAATTTTTAAAGATTTTAATTTGAAACCTTTACAAAATTTAATTATTTCTAAAAATTGCACTTATTAGTAACTTCTCCGAAATTTAATTATTATCAAAAATTTTAACAGAATAATTGAATGTTTCTTAAAATTGAATTCTCATAAAGAATAACATTTTATTTTATCAATTAATTTTTAAATAATTTATTGAATTCTTTCGACAAATTTTAATAAAATTTTTAAGAATTTAAAAATTAATTTTAAAAAAATTAAAATTAATTAAATTAAAATAACTAAATTAATTTAATTAATTTAATTAAAATTTTTTTATTAAAATTCGCCGAAAAATATTACATTTTTCGAGGAATTTGATTAAAATTGCATTGAAAATAATTAAAATTCTGCAATGAATTTTATTATTTATGAAAGTAATTGAATCATTGCGGAGAATTTTATAAACAATTTTTAAGCAATTGTCTTTTTTCGAAAAAATGTATGTAAATTCTATGATTAATAATTGAATTCCAGTGAGAATTTCATTATTTTAAAAAATAATTGAATATTCGTGTAGAATTTCGTAAAAATTGTTTTTAATTAAATTAAATTGAATTCTTTTGAGAAATTTTATTAAAATAGTAGAAGATTAAAAATCATTGAATTAAGGAAAATTTTGGAAAATTTTGCCATGAATTTTATTAAAATTTTTGGAAATAATTAAATTTTATTACTTTTGAAAATAATTATTCAATTCTTGTGATGAATACTATTATTTATGAAAATAATTGGATATGGCAATGAATGTTATTCAAAATCCTGAAAATAATTAAATTTTGTCTATGAATTTTAATATTTATTTTTAAAGATAATTGAAATGTTTACAATTTTTTTTAGATTTTTTGAAAATAATTGAATTTTTGCGAAGAATTTTATTAATTTAGAAAATAATTGAAAGCTTGTGATGAATATTGTTAATGTACTTGCTTTATGCTAAAGAGTAAGCTATTTTCAACATAAATTCAATTAAAATTAATCAAACCCATAAAAAAATAAGAACAAATTTGAGAAATAAAATTTTAAACTTGAACCATTTTTCGGATGGCTTAGGGCAAATATTTTATGGATTATTCTTTAGTTGGGTCCTCTCGTAACTAGAACAATCTTATAGTTAAAACACTTAAGAATTCGGTCCTAAAATAAAATCCTGAAATCAGGTCCTAAAATTAAAATTTAAAATGTACAGAATTAAAATTCGGTAAATGATTTTTTCCGTACGTATAAAAAAACATATTTATGAACTAAGAAACTCAATTATAATAAAAAATGCCCAATGCGTTGATTATTCAGAATATTTTTGAAAGGTTCTTTGGTTTAATGAGAAGATAACACTGTCAAAAGAAAATTGCAATTTTGGAAAGCCGGTGACTTTAATGGCATTCTGGCCATTGTTACGATCTCATACGTCACTGAAACCGGAGCTTTAATAATTCCGTTGCCTCCAGCCAGACACCTAATAACCATAGGGTTGAAGGAGAGTTTGCCACATTCAAGAAACTTTATTATAAGAAACGCTTTAGCGCAAAATCTCCTTTATGCGCTTCATTTTACTCCTTTTTAAAGAATCGATCTCAAGAGTTTAGTTATTTTTACTTTATAAAAAAAAATAATAATAATTCGAGGACTATCATTCCCAGAAGGGAATTGAAGCTTCACTTCATGAGAAATTCATTCTTTGAAAGTAGACCAACCTCTCCATGGCTCTCATTATATATTAACATGTATTTGCTCACGTTTCCTACTGATCAAAGCCTTATGAATATATTATGAATCATTTATAAACATACACTTTGGTTAGAAAAGAGAAAAATAAAAAAAATATGATATAGAAGAGATGAGAAATGCAAAGAAGGGAATAAAGTTTTAAACTCAGTTATATAGAGGAAATAAGAATGGAAACAATGAATTGAGTTTTATATTCTTTGAAAAGTGGAGAGAATAGTTTGAAAAATAGTATGGTTTAGAGACCATACCATTATGGTTTAGAGATTGCTCTATTAGCCAAATTAGATCATTAACCCAGTCTGCATTTCATAAACATAACAAAATGTACTGATTTTTTTTCTTGCAATTTTCAAAACTTTATATTCAATATGGATGTTTATATTTGTATACATTTTTTTTATAAATTTTTTCCTTTGTTTTTAAATTATTTTCTACTTGTGGAAATTCAAAAATGTTTGAAAAAAATTCTTATTCTAATTCAGGGTTGCCACAGGTTCATCCATTGAAAAGTCAGGGATTTTTATCAAACTGAAAAAAATTAAATTTTTAGAATTCATACGAAAATTCTGAATTTTTGTGTCATCCATTTACCTCATAAGCCACGAATTCTAATATACAAAACAAATAAACTTTTGTGGTAACCCCCTAATCGAATAGTTTGATACATTTAATTAATTGATAATTAAAATATAATTAATTAATTTAATAATTCAAATATTGTAATTATAATTTAATTAGAGTATTTAGATTCTTTTCGTTGGTTCCCATTGCGTAATTTTCTTAAATTTCATTAGATAATTTGGCTATTCACTGACACGTTTTAATTAAGTTCCCTACTGACTTTTATATGTGAATCTCCCCAAATATCTTTTGACCTTTGCCAATTATTCAACATCGTAAAATTTATTTTATATTTATTTGTTTCCCTTCGAAATTTCGTTGACCCTTCCCCTTCATATCTTATCGAATTTAATTCAATTTCCCACTAATCTTGGAATTTTGTCCCAAATTTTTAATTTAATATTTTTATTTCTGATTTTTTTTAATCAATTCCATCTCCGGACTTTTTAATTTATTTTTCAATTTTTAATATTTTGGTACAGCATTACTACCACAATTTAGAATTTATTCATTCTACTAATTTAATATCAAAATAACTAGAAAGATAAAAATTTTACCAAAATTCCGAGAAATATTAATTTTTATTGAAGCTGAAATCTGTTACGTTTTCAAAAGCTGAAAATAAAAATAGAATTTTCTTTAAATTGTCTCTAATTTTCTTGTCTGTAAATTTTTGAGAAATTTTCGCTTAATAATTGTTAAAGACAATTAAAATTAATTTTTCAGTTTTAAAAGACTGAAAAATAATATCAAATTGATGCAACAATAATATAAAGTGTCGCATTATTTTTTTGGGGTTTTTAAAAACCTTGCGAACTTTAGTCTCATAATTTTTTCTTTCTCTGAATAAATTTTTAATTTTGCTAATAAATATTTCATTCAGGAATTTTTTTATTCTCTCTCTCTCTCTCTTTAGAGATTTATTCGCTCTCTTAAATAGAGATCAGTGATTACTATAATTATAGAATTTGAGTGCAAAAAAGAAAAAAAACACAAAGTGGCAAACTCTCGATGTTAATCAAATGAAAGCTAAATGAGGATCGGAATAAATTCATCTCCATTTATCCAGACCAGCATCGAACCGATTAAATAAAAGTAAGCGGGTCTGATAAACAGTTGCATTTTATTGAAAGCGAGTAGACGCGGAAATTAGTTTTGACGAATCGATTGCGACTGACAATAATATGTGGGGTTCTTTAAAATTACGTGTGTCACAGCGTGAAATAAACATTCATCATTCAATTATAACTTCAATATTAATCTTTCATTTTTTTTAATAGAATAAAATTGTTCACACCTGTGAGAAAAATTTTAATGCCATTAATATCTATTAAAAAAAATTATTAATTCAACTTTCGAAATTAATAATCTATAATATCTTGCTTTTATTTGAGAAAATATCGTTTTATTATCACTAGTGTATTTTTTTCTATATTTTTTTTTCTTTTGAAGAAGTTCAATTTTGCCAACTAGCCCAGGGTCAGGGTCAGTTGACGCAGGAATAAAATTATGTAATTTAAAAGTCATAAAATTATTCTTATAAATTTACGTTTATACTAATGTTTATTTCCTAGTATTTTTTTTAATTTACAAGTTTCTTTAAATTATAAAATTGATACGGAAGTGGATGAAATTGATGCCAAAAATTTGGATCAATTTTTTATTTGATCCACATTTTTGGTGTATTTAAATAAAGTACTAAAGGGAAAATATTCAATTAAATATAATTTGTATAAATTAATTGATAATTAAAATTTAATTAATTAGTTTAATAATTCAAACACAGTTTTTTTGAAATTATCAAACTGATACTAAATTGGAACAAATATTTTTATTTTTTATATTTATAAATACAATTAAATAAATATATTTGTTAATATTATTTATAATCCTAAGTTTCTGAACGTTCAAATGATCGAAATTTATTTATTTCTTCTTGAAATAAATAAAAAATAAATTTTAATAAAAAATAAATTGTATTTTTATTACAATTATTATTTTGCCCCTCACTGTCAAGAAAATTAATTATAAACTTTCTAAATGTAAAATTTAAGTTTTTAATTTTTATTGCAATTAGTAATCTATGAAAATGTTTTTAATAAAAAATATTTTGTTTACTTGAACGTTCAGAACTTGTAGTTCGTGTTAATTTATAAATTTTATAAAAAAATGGACCGAATTAAGGGGTGAGAGTGAAATAAAACTTTTTTTTGTGAAAAGAGCTAAAAGAAAACTCTTCTTTTTCATTATTTATGTAAAAGAGAAATTTCATTGCCTTGAATCCATTAGTGTCATTTGTTCGCCTATTCATCACCCGCGATTGACATACTGAGTCATCTATCTTACCCAGAAAATAAATCGAACAGGGGTTTACCATTCAGTTTCTTGTAAAAAGCTTCAATCAAAATGGCTACGTTTTATGCAATTTCATTTCCCCTAATCAAACTTTAACTTTGATAAAAGAAGTGTAAAATCATTTTTCGTATCAATACAAAGAATAAAAAAAACATTCTTGAAAATAAATTTTCAACCATCTGTGAAGTTTGATTTTCTTTATTAGAAATATTTATATATAAATATTGTTAATATAATATTATTAATATTATTAATATATTATTATAAATATTATTAATATAATTATATTTATAAATACACTGGGAAAAATTATCTATTAAATATAAAACTAATTTTTTTTTAATTTAATTTTTTCTTTTTATTGAAAAAATGAAAAAAGTTTAAAGAATTAAAGATTTCTTTTGTTTTTCAACTGAAATTCTATTATGACAAAAGGATTAGTTTTGAGGATAAAAAATTTATTCGATTTATATGATTGATTTTTTAAATTAAAGTAAAAAGTATATAAATTTTTCTTTTTTAAATAACAAAGATAATAATAGATAAAAGTAATAATATTAAATTTGAAAGAAGTTAACAATTTTCCCGAATCAATCTACACAAATAAATTAAATATCTTAAATAAATCTCGATAAGCTCATGGGCTTCAATGTATCGTCAGCACAGCTGCCCTAATACAGAAACCTGCTTAATTTGAAAAATATTTTCGAAATTAATTAATAATTTCAAAATTATCAAAGAACTCAGAAAAAACGGTAGCATGGTGGGATACGAGCCCACGACCTTTCTATTGCCGGTAGACTGCTCTGACCACTGAGCTACATTGTTAACTTCTTTCAAATTTAATATTTAATCACCGATTGATAAATTCACTTCCTTCAAAAAGTAATAATAATTGATTATAGTTCAATAAACAAATAACATATTGTTAATAATTTTAAATAACTTAAAGTATTTAATTTATTTTGTTTAAATTAATAAATAATACTAGTAATTAATTAATTATTTATTAGTATTATCAATAAATAGTTGAAAAAATATTAATAATCTATTTCAAAAATGTGTCCTTTTAATAGTAAATTAAATTCTTTTAATAAGTAAAGAATATATGTTTAAAAGACTTTCTTTTCTTCTAAGCGGAAATCCTTTTAAATAAATAATAGAAGGAAAATCCGTTTAGGATGAAAAGATTCTTCTAAATTTAAATAGATTGTTTTCTCAGTGTAATAATAATAATAATAATAATAATAATAAATTATTTAATTATTTATTATAATACACTAAAAAAATTATTTGATTCAAGTAAATATTTAAATGATAATAGTCAAGTAATCAGTTATTTAAATCAAATAAATTTTTTTTAGTGTATTTAGAATTCAAATAAAAATAAAAAAAAAATAATAACAAAAATAATAGTAAAAATAATAATAATAATGATAATAACATAAAAAATAAATTTATATCTAATATTAGACATTTTTAAATAAAACAAAAAATTAATATTTAATATTAAAAATAAAGTAAAATAAATAAATTGTGCTTATGGTAAAATATTTCTTATTTTTATCAAAATTTCTATTATGTTATACTTCTCTTGTTTTGATCCCAGGGGAAATTTTGAAATTTAATAAATCTGAACCATTTTGGTTTTCTCCTGAAGAGGTTGCGAAACCTCCCACGTATATCAATCTGTTGTTTACGAAGCTTGCATTGCAAATTTGTCAAAAGAGGAAGGGGGGGTAGGGGTTTTTTTTACTTTTACACTGAAAAAAATTTATTTGATTCAAATAAACGATTACTTGCGTCTAATAATTTCTATTTGAGTCAATTGAATTATATTTGAATCAATAATTTCAGTAAATACTAAAGCATTTAAGACAAATACCATGTAATTGACTCAAATAAAATTTATTTCATTCAAGAAAATATTTGATAAAAATCAAGTAATCGATTATTTTAATGAAATAAATTGTAACTCTTTAGTATTACAATAACAAATAAAAATATATAACAGGAAAAATTATTATCATAATATTCTCTTTAAAAAAAGTATTGGTAGCATATAAAAAATTTAAAATATCAAATTGCAACGAATTGATACCATTTCAATTTTTAACAAATCATAAATTTACTTAAATTTTAGTATCAATTTGATTCAATTTTGTTGTCAGTTTGATCCAATTTGGTATCAGTTTGAAACCTTTAGCAAAGCAGAGGGATTTGAAAAATTAAAAATTCATATTAATAGTCGATTTTTTTATTAATTTTTTTACTTAATCGATTGATACAATCGATTACAATTGATACAAAATTTCTTCATTAAAAAGTAGGTAATTAAAAATTTCTCTTAAAGAACTCAATAACTTGAAAAAACATTATCGAAAAAATAGATTTTTCTCCAAATCGCTGCGTTTGGAATTTTTAAATCTTTACCCCAAAAATTAATATCCAATTTGAAATTTAATTAAAACTTAACCTCACAGACATGAAAAAAAAATTAACAAAAAATTATTCTTTAAATTAAATTTAAAATTATTCTCTAAATATTTAAATCTTTATGTCTTTACCTACAGATTTAAATATTTAAAAAGAATAATTTTTTTCTGTTCATGTAATATTTAAAATAAAATTTAAAAATTACATATAAAATTACATGAAAATTCAAAATTATCCATAATTATATTATTCTTCATAAACAATTAATTCCTGACTTGAGAATGGAAAGCAAATACTCCCGGTTATCCAAATAATCTAAAAGGGTAAAAGCTTTTAGGGTTGAGAAGATACAGCTTTTGTGTTTTGCACCGGAAATCAAATATAGAATATCAAGTTAAATTTACCCCTTATATATTCTTGTCAGAGTCTAGAGTTCACCTTTCTTCGATATTTTGTCACAAATCACAATATTTATAAATTACAAATCCCTAAAATTTTCACGCACTGACACTCTCGTCACAGAAGGAAATATTTTTTTTTTTTAAAGACAAGCCCTTTTTCCTTTATACACTATACACGTCGCGATAAAAAAATTGTATAAAAAAATTGAGAGCCGTCATGGTTTAATTGACCTGCAATAATAATGTTTAACTGGGAAACCGACGGTTCACCCCGCGGAGAGAACAACTATCGGCAAACACGACTTTCCGTAAGGTTTTGGTTCTCGTTCGACGAGACACCACCCCCGCCCCAAAAGCAACTCTAGAAAGAGCGAGCATCCCTTGCCCGGCACATTCTACTATTGCCACCCCTCTACAAACTACGATGCCTTTAAAAAGCACCCTTCCTATTTTGCCGGATGTCGCCAGCAGGTCGCAGCACTCCCAGTGCCGGTGGATCGATCCCAAATGACGTCACGTTCGCCTGCAACACGCAGGCCTCGAAAGTTGAGCAGGCAAGACTCCCGAAAAAAAACACCCCCTCAGGATCGTAGCGATATTCCTACACCAAACGTTGAGGGTTGTTAATTCAGTTCTTTAGGTCACCCGGTATTAGGGTGACATAAAGAATTTCATTTTCTTTGATGAAAAAAAAGAAAAGGAAAATTTGCACCCGCTATGAATTTTTTTCTTTCTGCTGATGTCTTAATATTTTTTTTTATTCGGGAGAATTATTTTTTATTTCGCTGATATGATGAGAATTTTTCTAATGGGATAAATACACTTTTTTAGCCTTACTAATTGATAAGTAAAATTCTACGAAGAATTCGTAGAACTGTTTTATTAACAGTCGATAAAACAGTTTCACAAATTCATTTAGTGAAATAGATGACTACTCTTTAAATCTGAATTAGTTAAAATTAAATGTTACTCTTGAAATGACGAAAAGTCATCTGACAAATGATTTAGTAAAAATTTTACTAAGAATTAGTTAAATTTTACTAACTTATGGTAGAACTGTCATCTGCCAAATGATTTAGTAAAAATTTTACTAGGAATTAGTGAAATTTTACTAACTGTTGGTAGAACTGTTTTATCAATAGTCGATAAAACAGTTTCACTAATTCATTTAGTAAAATAAGTTACATTTAATTTTTGAAATTCTACTAAAACTTTAGTAAAATTTTACTAACAATTATTAATATTTTATACTTATTGAAAAGGGGAAAAGTCGTTCATGAAGTTTTAAAAAAGATAAACTAGATTTGGAATTTAGAAGAAGACAAGAATTCTAGATTTTTTAATTTGTCCGCCATATTGTAGTTGCCATTTTGAATTTTCCAAATCTTACAGTCAGGCTTCGTACTCTACTAAAACGTACTATTTATAATAATCAATTTAAAAAATTACAAAATACAATTCTTTCAAATAATTCAATTATTTTAAATAAATTTTTGAAAAATAATCATTTTCAATATTTATTATTCAAATAAAAAATTTTCGAAAAGAATTCAATTATTTAAAACACCATTTACATAAAACTTATCGAAAAAAACAAATAATTAAAAAACATTTTTATAAAATTCTTCCTAAAATTTCAATTATTTTTAATACAATTTTAAATAAATTACCGGAAAAATACAATTATTCTTAAAAATTCAATTAAAATTCTACAAAAGAATTCAATTATTTAAAAAATTTTGATATAATTAGTTTAATTTAATAATTATTTTCAATACACTTTTCATTAAATTTCTTGAAAGAATTTAATTATTTTCAAAAGCTGTAATGTGATTCTTCGTAACAATTCAATTATTATTTCAAAAAAATTTTAATAAAATGCTTCGTAGAAATTTAAATAATTTAAAAAATTTGCCCAATTTTAATTATTTTTATATTCATTCTTTTAATAAAAAATTTCCTCAAAGAATTTAATTAATACAAAAAATTTTTAACAAAATTTATAGCAAGAGTTCAATTTTTTTCATAAAATACGAAATTCTTTGGAAAAATTAAATTAGTTTTAATATAATTTGAATAAAATTTGTTGATGAAATTTAATTATTTTTTAAAAGTTTAACAAAATTTGTTGATAGTATTTACAAAATTATTTTTTAAATTGTGATAAACTCGTTAGATTTAGAAGAATTTAATTATTTTCAGTAAATTTTAATAAAATTACTCGTGCGAACTTTTTTATCGAAACACTGAAAAAAAATTATTTAATTCAAATAACCGTTTACTTGACTATTATTAATTAAATATTTACTTGAATGAAATAATTATTTTTGTATTTGAGTCAATTAAATGGTTTCGACTCAAATACTGAAGTCATTGATTCAAATATATTTAATTGATAATTTATTTGAATCAAATAAATTTTTTTTTCAGTGAATTGAATTTGTATTTAAAAAAATGTTGTTATTACTATTTTAATCCATTATTTTTATAAATAATAAAATTTTCACAGAAATTTCTATTATTTTTTTAGCATTTCTTTCAAAACATTTGGTTTTAGGTTGAAAAAAATGAAAAATATTATTGTTAATAATTTTTTTATATGGAAATCCATTTGTTTATTTTTCTAAATAATTTTAAATCATGTTTTTAAAATAAAATATATGAAAAAATTATGATAAAATTATGATTTGAAATTAGTTAGCAAAATAAACAAATGAATTTCCAAATAAAAATATTGAATAACAATGGTATTTTTTTATCAATGGTATTTTTAACCGTTTTTTTAAATGCTTCAAAAATAGTAAAAATCAATTTTTTTATTCGGCATTTTTTTGTTACAAAAATTTTTTTTGCAAAATTACGAATGAATTTAAAAATCTATTAATTTTTAAGAAGAATAAAAATTCAGAAAGGGTCAAAAAAATTTCTGACCCGTTTTTATTTTATGACCATTGAATTCTTCTTAAGAAAAATTCTTATAAAAATAATTTTATGGAAGATTTAAGTCATTTTCTTGATATATTTAAAAATGTAGACAAAACCTCCCCTTATAAGAAGTGAAAAAAATATCGTCATTCAAAAGTTCAATAACTTCAAAGCCTTCAAAGAAATCCATTATTCAAGGTAAAAGCATCATAAACAATATAACCTATAAGTGTTTGCTTCCTAGATTTCTTTGTACCGAGTCACAATTAATTATAATAATAAAAATAAATAATGATAATATTATAAAAATAAATTGTCATAAAAATAAATAATATAATGAAAATAAATAATAATATAATAAGAAACAATTATTTAAACTTGAAAAATTGAAAATTAAAACAAAGCAAAAATGGAAGAGAATTATGCAAACGTAAAAAAAACATTAAGTACAGGAAGAGAATTTCTAAAGGAATTGAAGACTTAAATGCAATATTTTGAAGCTGAAAAAACTTGTGTAAAAAAATTAAATGCAAGACTTTAATTAATGTAAATTTTTGAGAGGATTCTTTTCACGTCCCTGAAAGGAAACCTGCGGATCATTCACCTTCTATATATGTATAATTCTCGATTCCTTCCTGGAACTGGCTCCATCTGACACCTTCTCTTGTTATTACGTTGACACGAAACGCATAATATTATCGACTTTTTCACTTTGAAAATTAAACACAATTGAATTCAAAAAAAGAAAGTTTAATGACAAAATAAAAAAGATTTTAATCCTTTAATATTATTTAGTAAGATATATTTTAATAATAATAGTTAATCCCTTTAATAAATATTATTATTTATTATCAATAATATTTATTTAAATAATAAATTTTAATTAAAAATTTTAATTTATTAATATTTAATAATAAATTTTATCATTAATAATAATATTTAATCCCTTTAATAACTATTATTATTGAAAAATATTTAATTATGACTATATAAATTATTCCTGAGGCAGAAACATGTTTATTAAAATTAAAATAATAATGAAACGTTTTGTTGTTCTCTTCCATAATATTATATTGTTTATGTAAATATTTATTGCATCAATTTAGCCGATGGTATAATGAAATAATATTAATTATTTATTATCAAAATTATATATATATATAATTTATAATAAATTTTAGAGAAAATATGAACTTGCCTCGATAGTAAATTTTACGCTTTGTTGAATTAGACATTCGATTCAGCAATTTAAAAAAGTAAAAATATATATTCACAATGTTGAAATTCCATTTACTCGATATTGGAAAATCAATTTCAAATGAAGGGAGAAAAATAGCAGACTTTCCAGTATTCTATCATTGAGCGTTACCAATTGCCACTAAATAGACTTTATTTCTCGCAGTTATCACTTTTTGGTGCCAAGACGTCTAGACTCAAAGATGCACATCCGTTCGATAAAGTTGGATTCTCGTTTTTTTTCAATTTTTTTTTTTTTTTGTTGCCAACGAGAACTATTATTCGGGAAGTTATATATATTCTGTAACCTTTTATACAAAAGCGATTTCACGAGCTTCAAGGATTCACGACACAATATGTATATATATCGCTCATGACAAAAGACCTTGCTTATCATTTCTCCATGTTTCCACAATTTTATTCAGAAATTTGAGAAATGTTTCTATTATTGTTGCTTATTCACTGGCTCTGGGTATTATTTCAAAAATTGACGTATTATACAAAGAAGGATTATTTGTTTTTTATTTTTGAAAGATGAAAATAATTTTGATCTAGATTAAGCTAATCACTAAAAATATGAAAAATTTCTGGAAGCTTTTTAGAATATTTTCAGGAAGTTAGAAATGTCTAATCTAAAGAAGCTTTTAGGCAAATTTCATAAGCCTAGTAATTTTTTTTATGAATCTTCGTATAAACATTTTTTTCTTTTAATTACAGTTGAGTTACTTCGTACTCATCTACTAAAACCTACTATTTTCTACTTTTTTCTTACGATTTGCTACTATACTTTTAATTCGCTAATATAGTTAAAATGAAAAAATTATTCTAAAAAATTTTAATAAAATGCTTAGAAATAATTCAAAAAAATTAATAAAATTCTTTCAAACGATTAAAATATTTTCAAAAATTTTTCGAAATTCAATTATTTTCTATATTTACTATTTGAATAAAAAATTTCCCAAAAGAATTCAATTTTGAATTAAAAAAAATGTTTGCAAAATTCTTTGTAAACATTCAATTATTTAAAAATATTTTTAAAAAATTCTTCGCAAGAATTTAATTATATTAAACAATAATAAAATACTTCTCTAAAATTCAATTACTTTTTAAAACTTTTAATAAAATTCGTTGCAAGAATTCAAGTTTTTTTTATAAGCTATAAAATTCTTCTCATACATTCAATTACTCTTGAAAATTTTAATAAAATACTTTGAAAAAATTCAATTATTTTTATAAGTTGTAAAACTCATCGCTGGATTTCAATTATTTTTCATTCAATTTCAAATGAAGTCATCGAAAAATGCAATTAATCATTAAAATTTTATTAATATTCGTCAAAACAATTCAATTATTTAAAAATTTGGAAATAATTTGTTTTCAAAAATTTTATGAAATTCTTTGTAAGATGTCAAGTATTTTCTAAAAATTTAAATAAAATTCTTCGTCGAAATTTAATTAATTTCCAAATTTTTTCGAAATTCAATTATTTTTAATACTATTTCAATAATACTTTCCGAAAAAAGAATTCAATTATTTAACAAAATTTTTTAAATAATATTGGTCGCAAGTATTCAATTATTTTCATGAGTTATAAAATTCTTCGGAAATATTCAATTATTTTCAATACAATTTAAATAAAATTTCGTGATAGAATTTAATTAGGTATTTTTAAAATGTTTAACAAAATTAGTTAATGAAATTCTTTTATTTATAAAAATTGCGATAAACATTTTAGACGAATTCAATTATTTTCAGTAGAGTTTTAAATAAATTCCTCATACAAAATTATATTTTCTTCAAAACAATTGAATTTGTAAATTTTTTTTATGTTTCTAATTCATTATTTCCATAAATTATAAAATTTTCACAGAGTTCCAATTATTTAATTAATTTAATTTAGTTTACTTTTTACACTTTTTAGTACAATTTTAAACATGAATTCTTTGAAAAATACAATTATTTTGGAAGATTTTATCAAAATTCTTCGAAAGAATTCAATTATTTAAAAAAAATATGAAGTTCTTTATAAGAATTAAAGAAGGAATATTCAATAAATTATTTATTATTGTATTTAAATTAAATAATTGAATTCTCGTAGAACTTTCTATAATATGAGAATTGATTTAAAATTGAATTTCAGTTGAAATTTTAGATAATAATTAAATATTGAAAAAGAGTTTTTTACTGAGAATTTTTAGAAATAATTAAATTTCATAAGATTTTTAAAAGGAAATCTCTGAAAATTGTAATTGTTGTAAAACTGTAATAATATTAAAATTTTTATTTTGAAATAAAGGGATTAAAGTTTTGAAGAATTTTATTTTAAAATTTGAACAGAAAAATGATTGAATTTTGGAGGAATTACAGTTGAAATTTTTAGAAATAATTAAATTTCAAAATAGATTTACATTGAAATCAATTAAAATATTTTAATTCTTGTGGAAAAATAAATAGGTACTTGAATATTTATCATAAAAAAGTTGTTTTATTTTTGAATGTAATTTAATTTAGAAATATTATGAAAATATTGAGTGGTCAAACTTAATTTTTCGACAGCAACAGTTTTACCACTTTTTTCAGTCTTAAAGCTACTTTTTGATACTTTTTTAAAATTAATTATCGAGTACGAAGCCTGTAAGCTGTAATAAAAAAATTAATAAATACTAATTATTAATTAATAAATGAAGTTAAAAAAATATTTTTTCACTATGAATTTTTGTTTAGATAGAAGAATATATTTGAGAATAGAGTTTGTGTTCTAATTATTTACCGATGCATTTAAAGTTTTCCAAGTTTGAAAAGCATTTCCAAATAACTGTTTGGCACAAAAAGTTTATTTTTCTTTTAATTTCTGTTTCCTTAGACCTTTTGTTACAAGATTATTTCTTTCTGTTAATAATATACTTAAACTAAAATATTTTTTACTCGGCATATTTTAACGGAATACTTTGGAACTAACCTCTAATTCTGTGTAGGGTTCTCAAGTTAGCGAAGACCGCGAAGATACTCAATATCGAATATTAATTTTCGGAGAATTTGGACACCAAAACGACACTAAAATCACTAATTTCCTTCATCTAGAATTCTAAAACTTTTTCAGAATACTTTTGAAAAGTCTCTTTAATTTTTGCGTTTCTTAAAAAAACAGTAAACCTGTTCTAGAGCAACTTTGGTAGTTTCCCCAACTTCTGCATAGCTACAGACACTAACCCAAATTAACATTTGAAAGAGAAATAAAACTCGTAACGTTTGTAATAATAAAAATGTATTTATTCAATTTAACAAAATTTTGCTAACACGTCAAAATTCTACAATTCACAGAAAAAACAACGATAATTTAATTTTTAAGAAGAACCTATACTTAAATAGGAGCCAAGAATATTCCCTACTTAAATTAAGTGGCCCCACTTAATTTAATATTCTTGGCTCCTATTTAAGTAGGTTCTTCTTAAAAATTAGATAATCGTTTTTTCTGTGTTCCACTACATAAATTCATTCTGAATTATTTTTTCTAAAATTTTTACGCAAGTATTTCGAAATTTTCTTAACAAACTCCCTCAATGGTGACTGTGCTTCGATAAATGATTCACAACATCTAAATTCTCTTGATCGAGACACATGAGCCGCTTCAAGATCAAATCCAAAACGAAGTAAACCTCCAACTTCAAGATAATGATCATTCACATATCGTGTACACCATACCTTATAAATAGTAATATTTTGCTCGAAATCGGGCAATTTTGAGGTAACCAATTGCGCTGCAGTGCCCCACGCCTCCTCATAATCCACTTCAACGAAAACATTCAGAAATCTCTCATTGATCCTATCGATAAAATTAAAGTACTGCTTGTTGAGTTCATCGAAATTAGAAATAACATCCAGAGTTTGTTCGATTTTTAAACAACTGGTCCAGTCGAAATTATTCGGATTCTCGAGAAACTCGGTCGTTAACGAAAAGTCCTTGTCGTTTGGCCTAATAATTCCTTTCTTGATTGCACCCGCTTCGTCAACTATGCGCAACGATTGTTTGACACCAGTTAGAGGATTTCCCACCGCTAGTGGAATAACATTGAGAGGCGAGGTCCTTAATCCCAAATTCTCTGCATAATCCGATAGATTTTCGTATTTGAGATCAGTGACTTCGGGTAGAATCGTTTGACCTTGAATGTTAATTTTACCAATTTGATCGACGTAGAATGATAGAGGAAACATGGACACTAGGAGGGTGTCCTTTGTGCGTTCAACTCGAGAGTCAAGTTCATCGTCGGCTGTACCAAAAACACTGGATTTCGTCGCTAATCTCACTTTTGCTTCTATTTGAAGAACGGTTACCACGACTAATGTACTCAAATCGGTGACTTCGATTGAAACGTTGCAATTATCCCTAAGTTCGGTTATTAGTGCCTTACATATGTCGATTAAATAGACTGTTGAAATGGGGATTTTCATGTGTGGCTTGAATGTTGAAATTTTTGTACTCCCAAACAGGCATTCGACATTGTGTCTTGATTTTATTTCCATTTCTTTTTCGAAACGATTCACAAAATCATTTTTTGATGATGAGTCTATGATTGAATAGGTATTAACTCTGAAAGGGGAAAAAATATTTCTTTAGTTTACTGAATTTTTCTAGACTGAGAAGTTCAGGGCTCGAACCATAGTACGGTGTTTTAAGGACCAAAAATTAACAAATACGGACCAAATGTCGACAAAAATATAACCAGACGGAGTCAAATAAGAGAACCTACTTCAAAACTAGAAATTAAATTTTTTCATGTAAAGAATACGACAATCAGTTATTTTTAACTGATTTAGAAGCAAAAAGTCAGTCACTGATTGTTATAGTTAAAACTATGATTTTCAACTGATTCAAAAGAGAGTTGTTTTTAATTCACTTTTCCCTGATTTCCAGACGAAATTTTCATCAATTTTTCCCTGACCCCAAAAGAATATTCTGCGATTCACTCTCAAATTGGATACTCAAAAAAATGTTCTATTACATTTACTTACGAATTTCTCCAATTGTAAAATTATTCAAAAACACCAATAACTTCTTTTTTAAATAAATATTTTTAATCATTATTATTTTTCCAAAGGAATTAAGATTTTTAAAAAATTCAAATTTAAACCTTTTGAAATTTAATAACTTATAAAAAAATTGTTATAAAACATGAAGATAACGATCACTCCGAGTCGAAGACTCGGATTGATCGCTATCTTCATGTTTTAAAATAATTTACATTTCCATAAAATTTTACAAAAAAAAATAAATTTACAAAAATTTTAATAAAATCCTTCGCAAGAATTCAATTATTTTTGAAATAATACAATTTTTCACATCAATTCAAATATTTTCATAAATAATAAAAAATAAAAAAAATTATAAATAATAAAATTTTTCATAGGATTTCAATTATTTTTAAAGCAATTTTAAATGAATTTCACAAAAAATGTAATTATTTTCAAACATTTCTTGCAAGAATTCAATTACATTTCAAAAATATAATAAAATTCTTCGCTGAAATTAAAATATTTTCAAAATATACTATTTTAATGAATATTCTCAAAAAAATTCAATTATTTTTTTTAAAAAATGTAATAAAATTCATTGAAAGAATTCAATTATTTTAGTAAATAATACAATTCATCACAGGATATCAATTATTTTTAAAAAAAATTGTAATAAAAATACGTTACAAGACTTCAATTATTTTCCTAATTAATAAAATTTTGTACACGATTTCAGTTGTTTTTAATAAAAAATTTTGAGTAAATTCTTCGCATAATGTAATTAATTTCAAAAATTTTATTAAAATTCTTCGAAAGAAATAATTTTTGCAAAAGTTTGTAGAGAATTTTCAAATTCATTTGTTTACAATTCAATTTTACCAAACTTCGATTATTCAGCAAATCCTTCAATTAAATATATTTAAAAAAATTTTTAATTCCAAGTAATTTTAAAAGAAATTCAATTAATTTTTTTCAAAAAAATTAGTTCTAAAAAATTGTCAGTTAAAAGTATAAAAAATTCAAATTTCCAAAGGATTTTAATTTAAAACCTTTTCGAAATACAATTAATTCTAAAAATTCACGCTATAATGCTTTTAATTTTCATTGATTATCTAAAATTTTAAATAAAATTTAAATTTAAATCTATTTTTAATAGAAAATTCTAGAAGCATTCAATTAAATTAAGTATTTAATTAAGTACAAAAATAAATAAATCATTGAATAATTGAATGTTTCTAAAAATTGAATTCTCATAAAGAATTTTATGAACAAAATTTTAAACAATTGATTTTTTTAACGAATTTTAATAAAATTTTTAAGTATAATTACATTTTTTGATAAATTAGATTACAATTGTATTAAAAATAATTTAAATTCTGCGATGAGTTTTACTATAAAATTTTAATTTCTGAAAATATTTGAATCTTGGTAAAAAATTCCAATATTTATGAATATAATTGAATTGATATTTAATAATCATTATTTATGAAAATAATTGAATTTTTCGTAGAATTGTATCAAATTTTTTTTTAATAATTGTATTGTTTTGCGAATTTTAATAAAATTTTTAAGAATAGTTTCATTTTTTTAGGAACTTGATTAAAATTGTATAAAAAATAATTCAAATTCTGCAATGAGTTTTATTATTTATGAAAATAATTGAATTGTTAAATAGAATTTTATTAAATTTTTTTTAAAATAATTGAATTCTTGCGAAGAATTTTACAAAAATCTTTTTAAATAATTAATTTTATTCAAAAAATGTTATAACAATTGTGTTCTAAATAATTGCATTACAGTGAAAATTTTATTATTTGTGAAAATAATTGAATGTTTGCAAAGAATTTTATAAAAATCTTTTCAAATAATTAATTTTTTTCTTAAATTTTCGGAAGATTATATTTTAAATAATTAGGTAAACTCTTGTGAAATTTTTATTATTTATGAAAATAATTGTATGTTTGCAAAGTATTGAAGTAAAAATATTTTTAAATAATTGAATTCTTGTTTGAAATTATTTTTCAAAATAGTAGATATTGAAAATCATTGAATTGAGGAAATTTTTTGAAAATAATTAAAATTCTTCTAAGAATTTTATAAAAATATTAGTTTTTTAGTATTTTTTTTTAAATTTTATTAAAATTTTCTTTAATAATTGAATTTTTGCGAAGAATTTTATTACTTTTGAAAATAATTGAATTTATGTAATAATTTGTAAATTCTCTAAAATTCAATTATTTTTTTAAAACTAAAATTCTTCTATAAATTCATTATTTTTATAATTAATTAAAATGAAAATATCCTAACGAATTCGAGCCCTGAATATTCAGTTTTTCTTTAAAAATTTTTGAAATTTTACAAAAGTGTTTCTTTATTTTCCCATTAAAAGATAAGTTTTATAACTCCGTGCAATTTAAAAATTAAGATTCGTGAATTTGGCATTGACGCTGAGAATAGAAAAAAAACTTTAGAAAGTCTAATAAAATTTTTATAGACAATTTAACGGTTTGACGGAGAAAAATATTAAAAAGTAGCATGTTTTGTTTCATAATTCCTCTGATTGGTGGTTTTTTGATACTTCTCTGATTTTCAAAATTTTCAATATTTAAATCAGGGAATATTTTTTTTCTCTTCAAATATTCTTAGGAGTTATTTTTGTTTTTTTTAAATATTTCTCTGTTCCCCTAAATTTTTTAACTTTGAAATGAACAAACTTTTCTTCTGTTTAAAAATTTAAAAAAAAATATTGTGCTGTAAGGGAAAATTAAATTCCATTAATTTAATTAATTATATTCACTTGTAAATTAGTTCCAAACTATTCTATTTTACTATTTCTCTAAACTTTTAATGTTTTTTGTTTTCACTCATGTCAGAAGTAAGTTACATATTAAATTAAGTTAAATATTTTTAATTTTGTTTAATTTCTTGCTATAAACTGTGAAAAATATCCTACAAAGTTATAGAATACTATAGATAAAGGAAAACCGTGACTTATAAGTCACGGAATCAAAATGTTACTAAATTTAGTAACATTTTGATTCCCTAAGATCCCGAGAGTCGACGCCAAATTCAAGAATCTAAAATTATTCCTCTTAAGGTTCAAACTTCATTTTGAAATTGAAAATTATAAATTTTTAATACAATTATGAAAATGGATAAAATAACTTTTATTATTTATAAAATAAAATGTAACAAAACAAACAAAGAGCATTTGTATCATTATGACGTCACAGTTGGTGCAAAGCACGTGTTCTAAAACTATGAAGTCATAATGATTTATAGTGAATGTAGATTTTTACCTTTCTTGCAAGAAACTTGCCATTGATGACTTTATAGTGGAAACGGTTGTTTGAAATTCCAATTAATGTAATTTATAGTAAAATTGTGTATAATTTTGTTGGTTCCCAAAGAAACGTATTTGATGATGTTAAACGTTACAACAAGTACAACTGTATACGATAGAAGACGAGGTCTCAAACTGAATACCTAGGTCCTTAAAACCACAAAGAAGGTGTAGATCTGACCGTATGAAAATAATGACACGAGCGCCGAGTGTCATTACCGTGAAAGTGTGTAATTAGCCCTTTGCCCCAAGTTTTCAAAGCAGGTACAAATGTTTTTCCAAAATGATAAAATTGCATCGTTATGCACGTTTAGACTTTAGTTTAGTTGAATTGAAACAGGATTCGAACTCGATGATTAATTTTACAAAAAGTAGCAAAAAAGTAGAAAGTAGTAAAAATGTTACTATCGAAAATTTAAATTTGACGACTCAATTTTTTCATAATTTCCAAATTAAATTACATACATTCTATCTATTTAATTCAAATTAAATATTTAATTAATTAACTTCGTTAATTTAATTGAGTTAAAATTAGGTATAATTTTCTAAATAAGGCATTTAATATTCCATTAAATAATCAATTAATAATCCATTAATAATCATTAAATAATTAAATAATCCATTTAATAATCCTATTTTAACAAATAGGATAATTTTTTTAAAATAAATATTTAAATACCTTAAATTATTTTCCTACAGGAATTAAAATGTTTTGAATGT
Organism: Leptopilina syphax; assembly: GCA_032872505.1. Lineage (NCBI taxonomy): Eukaryota > Metazoa > Arthropoda > Insecta > Hymenoptera > Figitidae > Leptopilina > Leptopilina syphax. Next base: position 5,489,646 of record CM065475.1, read on the forward strand.
TTAATGTAAAGCCATTTTGAAATTTTTAAAAATTTCAAATGATTTCTTACAAAATTCAATAATTTTTGTTGTTGAAATTTTTAAATAAAATTCTTCAAAACTTTCATCATTTTTATTTCAAAATAAATATTTTTAATATTATTACAGTTTTACAACAATTAAAATTTTCAAAGATTTCAATTTAAAAATCTCTTAAAATTTAATTATTTCTAAGAAATCACTCTATAAAGTTTCTAATATTCAATTATTATATCTAAAATTTGAACTGAAATTCAATTTTAATTCAATTCTTATTAAAAAGTTCTATGAGAATTCAATTATTTAAATACACAAGGAAAATAATTTATTGATTTTGAATATTTCTTAAAATTTAATTCTTTCTAAGAATTTTATCAACAAATTTTTAAGAACAATTACATTTTTCGAAGAATTTACCTAAAATTGTAATAAAAATTATAGAAAGTAAATTAAATTAGATTAATTAAATAATTGTATCTCTATGAAAATTTTCTTATTTATGAAAATAATGAATAAGATTATTAAAAAAATAAAATAAAATTTGTAAAAATACAAATTGAATTTTTTCAAAAAAAATAAAGAGTTCAGGTATTACAATTTTTAAAGATGAGTGAAATCTATAAATTAATTTGGGGCGGTATCAATTGCCCTCAATTCAACTGTATACAGGAAAACTGCCCACAATAAACTGCATACTGGAAAACTGCATACAAGCAAATTTTAATAATAAAATTATTAAATTTAATTTGAAAACTGTATAAATCTAAACTGCATACCGTTAAACTGCACATAGGTAAATTGCACACAAGTCTAATTTTCTATTAAATTTATAAATAATTAATATTAAAAACCTGTATACAGTTAAAGTGTACATTGGTAAACTGCATACAAACTAAATTTAAAAAATTAAATTAAAAATTTATTTATTGTTTAATTGCACACCGTTAAACTGAACATTGCTCAACTGCATACAAAATAAATAAATAAATTAAAAAAATTTAATGTATCGTCAAATTGCACATCGGTAAACTGCATACATATCAACTGTATACAGCTAAGTTCTCTTCTATGAAGTTGACAGTTGCGAATATATTCATAGAAGAGAACTTAGCTGTATACAGTTGATATGTATGCAGTTTACCGATGTGCAATTTGACGATACATTAAATTTTTTTAATTTATTTATTTATTTTGTATGCAGTTGAGCAATGTTCAGTTTAACGGTGTGCAATTAAACAATAAATAAATTTTTAATTTAATTTTTTAAATTTAGTTTGTATGCAGTTTACCAATGTACACTTTAACTGTATACAGGTTTTTAATATTAATTATTTATAAATTTAATAGAAAATTAGACTTGTGTGCAATTTACCTATGTGCAGTTTAACGGTATGCAGTTTAGATTTATACAGTTTTCAAATTAAATTTAATAATTTTATTATTAAAATTTGCTTGTATGCAGTTTTCCAGTATGCAGTTTATTGTGGGCAGTTTTCCTGTATACAGTTGAATTGAGGGCAATTGATACCGCCCCAATTAATTTCGTTAATTTTTATTGAAAATAATTGAATTTCAATAAAATTTTCGGAATTAAATAAATTTCAACCAAGAATTTTATTGGAATTGTTTGAAAATAATTGAATTGTTACGAAGAATTGCATTAACTTTTTTGAAAATATATAAATAATTCTTTTAAGAAACTTAGTTGATAATAATGTATAGACAATAATGATTAAATTCTAATAAATAAATTATATTCAAATTTTTAAAAATAATTGAAATTCTTTTGTACAATTTTAATAAAAGCTTGAAAATAATTGCATTTTTCGAGAAATTCATTTAAAATTGTATTATAAGAATAATTAAAATCCTGCTATGAGTTTTATTAGTTTTATAAATATAATTTATATTTAATTTATATTTATTTATTTTATAAATATTTTTGAATTATTTCTTAAGAATTTTATTAAAACTTTTGAAAATAATTTTTTTATTCCAACTATTTTTCGAATTTAAAGCATTGCAAATTTTCAAAAAAAATAGAAAAAAGTAGTTTTTAGTTTCAAATATCTAAAAAAAAGTATTAAAATATTTTATTTATTTTGCGACAAATATTTATTAATTAATTTTAATTTAAAAATAATAGGAGTATACAGTTGGTTCTTAATTTTTACCATAATTATTTAGTGAGAAAATAATTTTGAATAAAGTCATAATGTGGACCATTTGAGTACTTTTGTTAGTTCGCCATAATCCCGAAGGGGCGCCACTTCCCGGACTACTGAAAAATAAATTCAGTGCCTGTGTGCTCACCACCTTATCTTCTGTCACTTTTACCAAAAATGAAACTTTTAAAACTAATTTTTTTTTAAAAGTTATTTACTTTCTAGAAATTACTTATAAATAAGGAGAAGACTTTTCATTGGTTTGCTCTTTTTTATAAACATTACGAGAAATCCCAGTTCGATATCTCAATTAATTTAAGATTTAAGACTCAAATAAGACGCGTAAGGAAAACTTTTTTTTGCAAGGACTTTTCCCATATGGCTTTAAGACCCTCATAGCACCATATTTTGCTGGAATCTTCTCTCTAAATTTCAATTAGTAAAATTAGACTAATTATTAGTACAGAAAAATGTTAATTTTCTTATCATTTCATAAGAAATGAAACTCGTTCTTTATTAATATTATTTATCAATATTATCTCTTATTTATATTAATCTAGTATTTTTGAAACTTTCGTTTATTAGCATAGGCTAATAATAATATATATAATATTAGAAATAATAATAAATAATAATTCTAATAATAAAATACTAGAAAAATTCTAAAGTGGTAAAGATCTTCCAGTAAAGATTAAGGAAAGTTTTCTTAAAGCTTTCAGTGCTTCCTAAAGCTACAAAAAAACTCTAAAACCAGGAGTATTAAAGTATTAAAAATTCCAATATAGGTCCAAGTATTTCCAAATTCACGCACCGCCCGCAAATATTCAAAACCCAATACTCGATCGACCGACTGAATTCCAATTAAATGAACTAACAATAAAATTAAATGAAGTTGAAATTCAGAACCATCTGATTGCTCTCGAGTCAAGTGGAATTTAAGAATCCCTTTCTTTTTTTCGTTTTTGCTTTCGTTAATGCGTTTCCACCCACAATGATACGTAATAGCTCAAATATGCTCGGCCTTGTCTTTATTGTGTGCTCGCATTTAATGCAAGGACTCTTGGAAGGAAACTCTTGGAAGTTAGGGTGACAAGAAAAGAGGAGTTAGAGAGGGGTTAGAAAAGAGGGCAGAGAGAGCCTGTGTGTGAGCGAGTATATTGAATTTCCAAAAAGCGCGTCGGGTTTCAAGCGGATGATACGCGGCTTGCTTTTCTCCGATCGAGTTAGGACGCAACCGTAAAAGGGGAGTTTTCAAGCTCAGCGAAAACAACGCTTCCAGGCACCAAGTGACGTCAAATATCAAAAAAAAAAAAAAAAAAAACAGAACTCCCTCTGCCGAAGGGATGATGTGGTGGTGTTGCCTTTGCCATACGATAGAGGGAAGACTTCTCTTCTCATTCAGAAAACGGAAGAGGAAAGATTTCGAATCCTTTTGCTGATCTAATCAGGATTATCTTGCATGACCCACTCGGAAATTCTTATTTCCTCTATTTCCCGTCAGTGACTTTCTTTCATATCAATCCTCTTCTTCAAAATCCCTCCAAGTTTGATTAAAGAGAAGAAGGAAGTATCAATAATCAGAGTTATTGTATTTTATATACCGTTCCATATGATTTTATTCGTTATATTTCATATCCAACGGAATATCACGTTCAAACTGATTGCAGACGAACGAATCTCAAATTCGGTGAAAAAAATTATTTAAAAAATAAGTAAATGTAAAGTAAATATTACTAACCTAGAATCAATTTTCCTCGCTACTTTAAATAAACTATCAAGAAAAGTAAAATAATCGCGTGTTCCGCTTTCGTGGATGTAATTAATCTAATTACTGCTGTGACAGTAACAAGATTAATATTTGAAAAAAAAAACTAAAACAAAATCAGTAGCTTTACGTGGTTCAACTAAGATGTCACGTACTTCTAAGTTAATTAAGCGCTCCCATGGAGGATTTAGTTAATACGAACGAATTAATTCAACGGGCCATCACAACCAAAGTTAGCTGACAGGTTTGATTAATTGGACGTGCGCATACGATGTGAGTCTCTCTCTCGACATACGTGGAGGAATCAGCCTCACAAATTTCGTCTAATTAAAGACCGCTTGCGTATACAACAAGAGTAACATCCTACATTTCGCTGGTCCAAAGAGAATCGCGATCAATTTTCATTCCGAACCCCGTAAACTGTCTAGTGTCGTATCCGGTCCATTGCCAGCGAACGAATATTCAAAATTAATCTCACCTACAAGACAGCGAACTATACATGAGAAAATAAGCAAGAAAAAGGGAAAAAAAGCTGGAAGCTTCAATGAAGCTTGAAAGTATCAAAAAGAAAGTTTACAACCTCATTAGACTTTTGGCTCTTCTTGGTGATAAAAAGAAAAGTAGTTCTGTCAAGCATTTGCTATATCAAAATTTTGATATGCTTATGATATTTAGTCTCCACTTTTTAAATAGTATTCGGATGCAATTGACAATTGTAGCTATTGTCGATTAATAAGAAGCAATTAATTCAATTAGTTTATGAGGTAAACAGGGTGTCTACTGGTCCTTGAAGTCCTGGAATTTGAAAAAATGTCCTAAAATGTCCTTAAATGTCTTGGATTTTGAACTTTTGTCCTTCAATTTTCCATATTTTGCTTTTCAATATTCAATAATTTAAAAATTTTACTCAAATTTAAAAAAATAATTTTTTTGATCCATCAAAAAATAATTTCAATTTGTCATTTGATTAAAGAAACTGGTATCTACAATATTGATTTTTAACTCTTTTTATAATAAAATAAATATTTTTGATAGGTTAATTTAAATTATGTTAATTATAATATGCAATAATATTACACAGGGTTGCCACAAAATTTTAATTTTGTTTTTCCCTGACTTTCCCATGATTTCCACACAAAATTTTCACTTTTTCCCTGACCCTGAAGAACATAAATAACTTCTTTTTTAAATAAATATTTAATCATATTTTTCTATAGGAATTAAGATTCTCAAATTCAATAACTTATGAGAATATTATAATAAAACATGAAGAAATCGATCACTCCGAGTTTTTTTATTTTATTTTTATTTTTTATTTCATAAGAATATTGTAACCAAAAATTCAAATTTTCAAAAGATTTTAATTTTAACTCTTTTCAAAATTCAATTATTTCTAAAAATTCACACTATAATGTTTTTAATATTCAATTAAAATTTAAAATTTTAACTGAAATTGATTTTTAATCAATTTTTATTAGAAATTTTCCCGAGAATTCAATTATTTAATTACAAAAATAAATAATTTATTCAGTGATTGCATGGTTTTTTAAAATTGAATTTTTATGAAGAATTTTATCAAAATATTTAATAACAATTAAATTCTTTTGGCGAATTTAAAAAAAAATTGTATGACTAAATGCAATTTTCTATCATTTTATTTAAAATTTTATAAAAATAATTGAAATTCTGCGATAAGTTTTGTTATTTATGAAAATAATTGAATTCTTGCAACGAATTTTGTTAAAAATCTTTTTAAAGAATTGAATTCCTGTGAAGAATTTTATTTGTAAAAATAATTGAATTCCAGAGAAAAATACTATTATTTATGAAAATATAATTAATTTCTTGTGAAGAATTTTATTCAAATTTTTTTAAAAAATTGAATTTTACAGAATTTTTAAAAACTTTTTAAAAATAATTAAATTTCATTAAAAAATTGAAAATAATTGAAATCTCTCAAAGAATTAAAAAAAAAATTTTTTTTAATAATTGAATTCCTGTGAAAATGTTTATTTTTGAAAAAAAATTGAATTCTTGGAAAGAATTTTATTAAAATTTCTTAAATCATTGAATTGCTTAGAAAAATTTTATTTTTTACGAAAATAATTAAATTGTTTCAAAGAGTTTTACAAACATTTTTAACAATAATTTTATTTGTAGAAAAATGTTGTATTTCACGAAAATAATTTTATTCTATGACCAACTTTATTATAATTTTTCAAATTTATAAAGTATTTTATCAAAATTTTTAAAAATAATTAAATTCTCAAGAAAGAAAATAATTGATTTCTGGCGAAGAATTTTATTCAAATTCCTTTAAATAATTGAATTCACATAAAAAATGTATTATTTGTGAAAATAATTGAATTCTTAAGAACAAATGTATTGAAAACAATTGAATTGTAAAGGAAAATTTTAATAAACCTGCAATTTAAATCACTAAATCTTGTAAAGAATTTTGTCAAATTTTTTTTAAGTAATAGAATTATTAAAAGAATTTTATTTAAATTTTTCGAAATAATTGAATTTCTCAGACTATTTTTTTCAATTTTCTTTATAATATTTGAATTCTTTCGAGAAAATTCATTAAAAAATTAAAAATAATTGAATTAGTTCGAAGAAATTTATAAAAAATTGATAAGTATGTAATTCAATTCCTGTTAAATTTTTATTAAAATTTTGTTTAAATAATAGAATTTTTTTGGAAGATTTTATTAAAATAGTAGATATAAAAAATAATTGAAATTTGTTTCAATTTTGACTAGTTGCAATGTAATCTAAATTGTAATATTCTGCCTGAAGAGGATGGTAAACCACACAATTGGAACGTCGCAACGTTAAAATATGACATAAACTTTTTATGTTTTATACCTTCCTATTGATCGAATTTATTATCATACATATTTGAAAAGGAATTCTCCTTTCGATTTAATAATTAAACTCAATTTTATACCGATTGAATTTCGAACAATTCGGCACGTGCGAATCTACATGATTTCAGTACTGCTTCAAGACGAAGACTGAAGGGTAAATTAATACACGCATGACAACGTATGACTGGATTTTTGGGGTAATTCGATATAATTCCGTAAATTACGAAAAGTTAAATGATTAATATTACAGAACCGAACGAATTAACCCATTTCTTATCAAATGCTCTAGACTGGGTCAGTATATAGCATCAAGGATAGTCATTGAAAAGATCATAAATATGTTGCGTGAAAGATAAGTAAAAAAAGTGCAAAGTAATAGTGTATCGAGGTTCTGCAAACTTTTTAATTTGCAGAATATTTTCGTTTGGGGGTTTCCTAAGACTGAAGATACAAGATCTGTTATTTTAATCCGAGACTCTACGCATGGTGATTACATCGAAAGCGGCTATTATCGACCCTTGTTTGGGAGAACAAAGGGATTCGTGATTATCAACACTTGGCATGATTCTCCACTTGCCTGGAATTATCTGCTTAAGAAAATATTTTTCATTTAGCGCATATACTTTTCGTCCCACTTTAAGAGGGAGTTAAAAAAAAAGAGAGAGAGAGAGTTGGGAATTAGTCATAGCACGCTATATTGATGTTATCTGAATTCGTGCCGGGACGAATTTCGCAGACTATTTCAACTCTCGACAAATGTCGTGCACTTACCTCTCGTGATCGTGTCCATAGGATGGATTTATCCGACGGGCATAAAGAGAGGCGCCGCTCTCGGACATGTAGCCATCGCAAAGATCGGAGAGTGTCCTGTTGGTAACGTTCATTCCACCGCGAAGAACTTCCCCGTCGCTTAGGTAACCTGAGGCGATGTCAATGTCCGCGTAGTCGTGTCCAACGTGATGATGGGACGTCGAGTGGAGAATTGTATATTGTCGAGTTGTTGCTCTGCTTGGCAGGGTCTGGAGACCTCGGGTACCCGGCGTGTAGCCTCGCAGAAGAGGTTGCATTGGTTTCACGGTCATCTCCGCCTCGTCGTCTGCGATCGTACCGCCGCAGGTCGAACTCTCTGATAATACCTGTGTGGAAAGGACAGTCAGATTAATTTTTGATTTATCGCAACGCCTAGGTGGGAAAAGTTTCGTAATTATATAGTTCTTCGAAGTTGAATTTGAAGATTAGGATCTTCTGTGTATGATAACTTAGCAAGATCATTAATTCCCCGGGGGGATGTCTTAATTCTTTTCCGCAAAGTGCATTTTTCTTGAATGCAGATGATAAATGGTGCGTTCAGGTAACTGTATGATCCAGTTCTGAACGTTTAAATGAAAGAAACCTTTTGCTACTGTAAGTAGTTTATAAAAATTACCGACTGTTTGGAAAGTAAACAAAATTAAACCTACTAATCGACGTTATTTAGAAAAGTTATTAACTATTTTCAAACTAAAAAATAGATAATCGGTACGATGGTTGGTCTCTCTACAAAGATTGGCCGTCTAGTTAGAAAATAAGTATAATGAGAAATAATTTATATCAAAAGATTTTATCAACTGTAGTTATTAAACTTGACACAATTAATCAGCGATTTTTACAATCAGTATTGTGTTGCCTTTCATCATTAATTTTAATTTAATTATACATTTCCGCGTTTCGAAACTGTGTATGAAATATTTTAGAGGCCAATAATTGTATCTTTAGGGCCAGTCATTATATTTTTCAACAATATAATTCTTTTATTTAAATGTTTTTTATTTACAATTTTCTACTTTTGTCTCATTCTCAACTTTAAAAATAAAATAAAATTGCTTTTACTTTGTGCTTTATAAATAAATGTTTGGCTGCTAATTTGGCAATGAGATAAACCTGAACATTTTCTTAAGGGGCCAATCATTGTACGGATTATACATAAGCGTAGCAAAAATTCATTTTTTTATTCCTGAAAAAAAACTTTAGAGTTTATTTCTTAACTCAAACTGGATTGAGAAGATACAAAGTTTTATTCATAACATTAATTAAAAAATGTTCAACAATGTTGTATAAACAATTTTTATTAACAATTTGTAAACGAAATAACACAATTGTGGGAAAAATTCTTTCTTCCTTCGCCAAATGGATTTTTGTATATTCAAAATGAATTTAGAAAATACAAAACTTTTCCTCGATCGTAATTATTTTTTAGTTATAAACAATTTGAAAATTGTTTATAATATTGTTAAATATTATTCAATTAATGTCGAACGAAATTTTAAATCTTCTTGATCCTTTTTGTGTAAAGAATCTCAATTGTCTAAGAAAACAAATTTCTTCTACGTTTATGTTTCTTAGTTTAAAAATTGTTTATAATTTTGCTAAAGGAAAACAAATGACTCTTGTCGTTTGTTTAAGCTTCAATTTGAGCCAAAAATATCGAAATTTTTTTAGTAAATAAGATAATGTTATTAAAATTAGTTCTTGCTAAAATTACACATCAAAATCTTTCAATTACATTAATTTTTTTTTCGTTACAAAAATTTGAACACTGCAGAATAATTTTATCCATTAATTTTTATTTTTTACCTAAAAAAATTTTACAATTTTTTATTTTTATTATTGCCAAATAATTTTATTTATATAAATTTCATTTATTTTTATTTTATTATATATTTTTTTTACTTTCATCGCAGGAAAAACTAAATAAAAGTATTACATATGTGCACTTGATAAATCTTTCATGTTATCTTTGAAATGAGCTATTTTTTTTCTTGAAAATTAATTAGAAGACAATTAATGAACTTCATTTCTCCAGTTGAACAAAACGGATATTAATTTAGTGAGACTATTTTTTAACTAGAGAAATTAAGCAATTGAATTTAATTACCCTCATTTAAGTTAAATCGAAATAATTATCTACTTATATTGAGACGGATTAATTACATTTTCGGTTGCTTTTATTCGCTTCTTTTGAAATAGAAAAGTAAATTTGTCATCTTAAGAAAAGTTTCTTATTTAACACAGATTTAAGTTATTAATTTAAACATTTAAAGGATTAATTTAAAGTGAATTAAAAAATAATATCTGATTTAAAATTTATCTACTTTTTAATTAATTAAATTTTTATAATTAAAAATTAATCGAATTTTAAATTAATTTAATTTTAAATAAAACAGTTAAATTAGTATTAATGTTAATTTGAATTTAACAGCATATTAAAGTAAAAACGAAAATTTAACCTGACTATTATTTATTAACCTTGTATTATATCATGTTTTGTTCAAGGATTAATAATTCAAAGAAGAAATTTACATATTTTTGCGATTTAAATATATATTCTGAGTCTTTTAATATCACGATTCTGCAAATAGATTAATTAAATTTTTAATAATTTCATACAGACCAGACAATTTTGCAAAAATCATATCATTTTTTCTTTTACAAAAAACAGATCAATTCTTGTTCTATGAGAAAGCAAAATTCAATATGTAAAAACAAATTTTTTTTAAACTATTTAAAACTATTTTTTGCACTAATGACAATTCAATTGCTTAAAAATAATTTAAAATAATAATTATTAATTATTTACTTTTAAAAAGCTTATGATAAAATGAAAAATAAAAATTGAAACCTAAGTTTTTCGATTACTCGTTAAAAACTTTTCCGGTGTATTACAGATTTGAATTGTGTTTTGACGATCATTTATTATTTAAATTATTATTTTTGAAAATAATTTGAAAAATGATTGAAAATGATTATTAAAAAAAATTATTGAAAATAATCTAAATATCCAATTTTAATTTACAATGAAAAATAAATTTGTTTTAATTTAAATAATCGATTACTTGTCTACATATCTAAATAAATGTTTATTTGAATCAAATAATTTTTATTTGAATTAAGTACAGCCAATTCTCGAAAGTTAAAGTTTTGATAAATAGAATTTTTCAATAAATTGAATTTGTTTTTTTGGCTCTTTAAGAAATTTTTGATACTTAAAATATTCAATAAATAAAAACCTCGATGATTTCAACTTTTTTTCTATTTCTTATATTATATAAGATTCAATTTTATCGAGAGTCGACTGTATATGAAAAGAAAATAAATATTATATTTTAAAAAAATTCTTTTACAATTTGCTTTGAGGAGAAAATACAAGCCAAAATTTTTATTGTGAAAAATATTAAAATTTTAAAAAACTTGTGGGAAATTTAGTAAAATTATACTAAATTACACAAAAAATTTTCTCAATTTCAGCATTTTTGATATAAAAACTTTTTCTTTGGGATTTTTCTTCCCAAATTGGGAAATAATTTTTAAAAATTTATTTATTTTCTTTCCTTGCGTAAATTGGATTTGAATCAATAATTTTAGTATTTAAAACAAATACGATTTAATTGATTTGAATAAAAAATTATTTAATTTAAGTAAATGAATATTTAATGATAGACAAGTAATCGGTTATTTGAATCAAATAAATTATTTTTCTGTCTATAATTTTTTACAAGTATACAAAACTTACACGGAGAGAGAATATTTATTAAATTATGTACCTAAAAGTATTTTATAATTTGGGAGAAAAAATGCGTAATTTTTATTAAAAAATACTAAACTTTAAAAAAACTTATGTGAAATTTAGTATAATTCTAGGTATATGTAATACTTTAATTTACTGTCTTAAAAAATTTCTTAATTTTAGATTTTGAATAATAACCAAAAATAAATATAGGAACCACTAAGAAATGTAAATTACAATTCATTACCTACATATATTTAATAATTATTGTTAGTATTTATTATTTTCTATTTTCTTTTTTTTACTATTTCAATATTTTAAAAATTGACAATAGTACAAAAAGCAGAAAAATATATAAAATTTATTTTTTTTTAATTTTTCCGATGTTAGTCACTGATATTGTTATAAATAAATAAATTTTGAATAATTACTAATCTTTCAAAATATTTTGTTTTGTTTTGAACAATTTATTATTATTTTATTATTTTTATAATTATTTATAACAATTATAAGACTAATTTAATTATTGTTATTGTTATTAAATAATAATAATAGTAATTAATAATAATTAATAATAATAGTAAACATTCATAATTCCATAAATTACAATTATAGAAAATAACTTGGAATAAATTAAAAATTTGAATTTTACTTTTGTTTTTATTTTGTATTTTCTTCGTGGTTATTATTAACAATATGTATTAACAAAATGCCATATAAATTATAGAATGTTTATTTATAAATATTATTTAATATTATTACTATAATAATAATTAAAATTATTATTTTATTATTATTTTTCGTACTGTCCTTTTTTAATTTTTCGCATTTTTTAGTGGCTTTTTAAAAAAACATATATGATAAAATGAAAAACCGAAGTTTTTATATGAAAAATACTAAGACTTGAAAAAACTTTTTATAAATTTAGTAAAATTATAGTAAAACTTGATTATGTTTTTTGATATTTGTTATAATTTATAATTATACTAAATTTGACAACATTTTTTCTAAATTTTAGTATTTTTAGTAACAAAATTCTTCTTTATCAGATTTTCTTTCCAAATTGTAAAAACCTACTTTTATAAAATTTAATATTTATTTAAGAATATTATTAAAATTTTTGAGAATAAGTTTTTTATTTCGTTAACGAATTTAAAGTAGTGTAAATTCTCAAACATAGAAAAAAAGTAGCTTTTTGTGTCAAAAATCTAAAAAAGTATCCAAATTGTAGCAGATCTTAAAAAAAGGTAGTAAATAATAGGTTTTAGTAGATGAGTGCGAAGCCTAAAATAATCAATTTTTGCAAGTCTTGAAAAAAAATGAAGCTTGAAATCCAACGTGAAAGATTATGATGTGTAAATTGATAAACTAATTACAGTTTTCCTATATCATCTAATTAATCGTTCGAGGCAAACTGTATAGGAAGCGCAAAATCAACACGCGACTGAGACGCGCATGAGAGATCCTCCCTCTTCATCTAATTACACCTTTTGCCTCAACTATATATAATTACAAATAAGATCGATAGCTCTAATAAAAAAAGAAAAAAAGAAGTAAAATCGCCATAACAAAAACATTACACCGCTCTTGACAGTGTCACTGACCTTCTCCATTTGCTCAAAGGTCGTCTCAATCTTTCTATTCGGAATGGTTTTAATTTCACTTCCACTCTCGCTGCTTGGTCTGTAAATAACGCTCCCATCACTCGAATTACTTTGCCCAGTACTATTGGAATTGCTGTGCGAACTTTCCGACATAAGATCAGAGATGCTGGGCATTGGCGAGACCATTGCTACCGTATTTGGATCGAGTTTCCGGTGTAGCGTATCGCTTTTGTGTTTTGTCGGCGTTGGAATGTTCGGCACATTATTCTCCTTCGGCGGTTTCGAGGTTCCTTTCACTAGTGCCGTGGGTTTTGGTATGCTCGAGCCTGGACTAATTCCCGGCGCTAAATTCGTACTCGAAGGATGAGTAGAAGGTGGAGGGCTGTTTAGAACGTGTTTATTCAATGGACTATTGGGAATTTGAATTTGAACAGGCATCTCGTCTGGATTGATTGCTTTGTATTCGGAATTACTTTTATTTTCCATTGTTGATTTCAATTCATTCTTCTCTATTATCAGATCGTTAGTTTGATTTGAAATTGGTTTGTCTTTTGTCATCTCTTTCTCCGCGGATAAACTCTGATTTGTCTGATTCATCGCCTTCTCTTTCAATTCGCGTTCGTCTTTGATAGCATCTGAATTTGTGACGAGATCCTTTTGCATGATAATGTCCTTGTTTAGACCGTTAATTGGTGACTTGAGATGCGTTTTGGCGGGGAATTCCATTTTCGGTTTTTGAATGGATTTTGGTTCGATTTTAGCGGCTGGTTGGCACTTTGTTTCCTGAGGTATTTGCTTTGGTGGTGGGAGGGATGCTTTTTGGGTGAGTGACGAAGGTTGCTTTAGAAGATCGATAGAGACACGTTTCTCGCCACTGAGTTTGGCGCCGATATTGGCAATTTTGCTGTTCGTCTTGACATCCTCGATGGGGGGATTGTAGAGGAGTTTTTCGGAGGCTTTCGTTCGGCCGATTTTCGTCTGGGCCTTGGCTTGTTCCTTGCGAGCCGATTTTGGACTCACTTGCTTCGAGGGTTTTGCCTGGAGTTTTGATTTGAGATTTTTTGATTTTGGCGCTTCTAATTGTGCTTTAGTTTGATCGCAGAGTGACGTTGAGCTGTCCGAGTGCTCCGAACGAGCCGATGAGAAGCCTGAGGAGCTGGAGGTTCGTTTCGAGACGCCTGAGGACGTTTGTTTCGAGCGATCTTGATTTTTGTCCTTGTTGTTGAAGAGTTTGAATTTATCGAGAACTGAATTTTTGTTCTGTTGAACTGGAGGTGTTGGCGTTGCGTAAGGCGATTGCTGCGGGGCTCGTAAGCCAATTGGACGGCCCACTGTCGATGTCCGAGGGCTGAAAAATTACATTTCCGTTAGTATAAAATTTAAAAACTGTAAGGTAATTATTATTTTTAATTTATTTTCATCCAACTAAAGTTAAAAAAAAATTTTCAACATTACTCTATTTTCAACTAGAGTGGATCAGAGTTGAATCGTTATTCTTGCAAGACGCTTTTTCGCTACTTCGATTTTTGAAGCACTGGTGGTGAATAAAGCAAGCCGGGGAAAAGTGTCTCAAAGTATATTTGGAAGGTGCGGGTTGATGGATTTATAGGTTTATACAAGGATCGAGAGAGGGGAGCTGACAATCAGTCACAGTGAGAGCACTAGATAAATATTGTTCTTACCTCGGGGTAGTGGCTGCTGGTTGTCTGTTGGTTGAGTTTTGACTTCTTGGCTGTGGAATAAAGGAAAGTGCGCTTTGTGGTGGTTGCTGTTGACTTGGACTTGTACTTCTCGAACTGCTCGCACTGCCAATACCCCCGTTTCCGTGCTTCAAGCCTCCTGTAACAAGCAAAGATTTCATCGTGACTTTGGTGTTTACGAGAGAGGCAACATTTACCTCATAAAGTAGTCTCTAGTCTCTAGTCTCTGGCGAGTGTGTACCAACATCAGACAGAGACTTGTAAATTGTGGCAAAAGTACTTAAGCATCAAAGGTCAAAAATGCAAAAGAGAGACTTAAATTGCAGCAAGAAATTTCACCGGAATCTTTTTTCGTCTGCCATGCCTATAACATCAATTATACTCTATCTAATGACATTCTCTATATCGAGAATATCAAATTTGCTCTTATTGTTGAATATTGACTGTAATTTTCGAAGGGAAATATTGTTTGACATTCATTCGATAATATTGACTAATTTTGCGTGGAGAAATATTGACAGTTCTCTCTCAAATGTTGACTGCATGAGTAAATAATGTGGGACTAATTTGTGCGACTATTTTCATCTAAATATTATCACAAAACTTGTTATTAGATTTAGCATTAGAGTTAGCATTATAATTAGACTCAAATTTGTTTTATTTTAAGTATTATTATTGTTTCTAGATCGAATAAATATAAAGGTCGAAATACTAACAAGTTTGAAGTGTTTAGGTCCATGACTCTTAGTGTCTAAATTTTTTTTTCCGAAATCAAAATAAGGAATAGAATTATTTCTTTGGTTTTTGGAGTTCCGAACGTTTTTTTTAACTCCCAAAGTGAATAATAGAAGTTTAGCGACATTTTTGGCTCTAAAAATAAAAATTTATTATTTTAAATAACAGTTTTCGACACCGATAAATGTCGACGCTAACTTCAGAGACCAGGGCTTAAATCTGTGAAAGTATTTTAAAATACGGACTTTTACGGACCAAAAATTAAAAATTACGGTATATTGACAAAAATAATTATAACCATTCCGAGTCAAATAAGAGAAAATTTTACTTAAAACTCTGAATTAAATTTCTTCATGTAAGGAAAAGAAAAATTGTATTGTAAAGTTGTAAACAATCTTTATAAGGTATTTATCTCACTTTTATACTTAGAAAAAATCTATTTTCATAAAACATATATTAATTTGAAAACTTTTCAAAATTCAATTATTTCTAAAAAAAATTCATGCTATAATGCTTTTAATAATCAATTATTATATAAAATTTTAGGTAAAATTCGTTTTTAAATCAATTTTCATTATAGAAAATTCTATGAGAATTCAATTATTTAAAGACAAAAACAAATAATTTATTGAATGTTTTTTAAAATTGATTTCTTATGAAGAATTTTATAAACAAATTTTTAAATAATTGAATTCTTTCGACGAATTTTAATAAAGTTTTTAAAAATACTTTCATTTTTCGAGGAATTTGATTATGAAATTGTATTAAAAATAATTGAAATTCTGCCTTGAGTTTTATTATTTATGAAAATAGAAATTTTTTTAAAATAGTAAATAATCATTAAATTGAGAAAAATTATTGAAAATAATTGAATTCAAAACTTAATTATTAATTAAATAATTGATTGTTTTTTTAAAATTGAATTCCTATAAAGATTTTTGTGGAAAAAATTTTAAATAATTGAATTCTTTCAAAGAATTTTAATAAAATTTTTATGAACATATTGCATTTTTTGAGGAATTTGTGTAAAATTGTATTTAAAATAATTGAAATTCTGCCAAGAATTTTATTAAACTTTTTGAAAATAATTGAATTTCGGAGAAAAATTTTATTATTTATAAAAATAATTGAAATTTTAACGAGAATTTTTGTAAATTTTTTAACATAATTCAATTTCTTCGAAGAATTATATTATTTTTGAAAATAATTGAATCCTTTCAATGAATTTTAATAAAAATTTTAAGAATAATTAAATTCTTTTAGGAAATTTTATTAAAATAGTAGATAGTCATTGCATTGAGAAAATTTTTTGAAAATAATTGAAATTTTGAAAAGAATTTGATTAAAATTTTTGAAAATAATTGAATTTCAGCTAAAAATTTTATTACTTTTAAAAATAATAGAATTCTTGTGATGAATATTGTTAATCATGAAAATAATTGAATTTTGCAAAGAATTTTATTAAAATTCCTGAAAATTAAATTTGTAGGAAGAATTTTATTATTTATGAACATAATTTTGCGAAGAATTTTATTAAAATTCCTGAAAATTGAATTTCTAGGAAGAATTTTATTATTTATAAACATAATTAAATCTCTTAATAAAATTGTAATATGTATTTATGAAAATAATTGAATTTCTGTGAAGAATTTTAATATTTATCAATATAATTGAAATCTTTCGAAAAATTTAAAAATTTTTAAGAATAAGGAGCCATCCATAAACTACGTTACCAATTTAGGGAAGGGGGCCCAAAAATCTGTAAAATTGCATTTAACGCAATGGTATTAAAAATAAATTGATTTTTTTCGAAAATTTTATTAAAATAGTAGATATTGAAATTAAATTAAGGAAAAATTTTGAAAATAATTGAAATTATGCCAAGAATTTTATTGAAATTTTTGATAATAATTAAATTTTTGACAAGAATTTTATTGAAATTTTGGAAAATAACTGAATTTCGGAGAACAATTTTATTATTTATAAAGAAGATTGAAATTTTGACGAGACTTTAAAAAATTTTTTAACATAATTGAATTTCTGTGAAGAATTTTATTACTTTTGAAAATATTTGAATTTCAATTGACGGAGCAAATTGACGGACCTTTACGGGATTTACGAACCTAGTTCGCTTTTTGCGAGACGGAAAAATTTTGCAATTTAATAAAATTTGTTGCATAAGAAGAAAAACATAATGCTTAAAATTCTAAAAAGTACAAGATTTGAAAAAATTCACAAAAAAAGTGAGCTAATTGAAATTGCATCGCACTAACACGAAAGGCATTTTAATTAAAAAATTGCACGATAAGTCTATTATTGTGATCGTTCTTTTCCTCCTACACGCAAACTGCTATTATTTTCTCGCGTGTTGGACGATATTGGTCACTGCTCAATAAACGGATGATTGACTGCTTCATTAATCACATTATAATCGCACGTTCTTTCTCGCTCTCGCTTTAAATTCACCGTTAGCCGAATAAAATAAACCGAAACTGCTGCATCTGCTTAGTGTTCAAGTATCAGTCCTCTATTGGAATTAATCTCCATATAAATATGACGATTGAGATAAGTCTAATCAAAATATTCCCGTTGACAAATTTTTCCACATTGGATTATCGTTTTTTCATGTAATACATTCACGATATGTTTTTGCATTCAAATTGTTTGTAAATATTTGTTCGTAAATATTTCGACACTGATAGGTTCGAAGAAAAAATTTTCCTCTTTGAATGATTCTGGAGTTATAATAAAAAAAACGAAGAAAAAGATTGCAAATGACATCGAGTTTTGAAAAACGTATTTTTAAGACCTTGAGGATCGTTAAATCAGGAAGTACTTGTTAGTTTTAATTAAATGTAATAAAAATATAGCCTTCGAATATTTTCTGTAATTTATAGAGGGGGATTATTTTGGGAAAGGAAGGACTTATAAATAATAAATAACTGTATAGCAAATAGTAAAAAAATAAAAAATAATAAAAATTGAAGGACCTAGTATAGTAATTATTGCTTTGGTTGTAAACGACGTTTCTCTCTCTCTCTCTCTGATTCGTTTTCTCGTCACGTTTGACGTTTATCATTCAAAAAGCATTCATTGACGCTTTGCAGCGGATTCTCGGTAATGATGAACCTAATTCAAAGGCCCATACAGATTCATCATTCAAGCGGTCTATTCACGCCAAAGAGAAAATTCCATTTTTTCCATTACAATACTTTTCTCTTTTTTCATATTTTCAAATCTCTCACGAATCGCTGAAATTTTTTATATTTACTCCTTTTTTTACCGTTTACTTTTTACCGTTATCATTATTATTTTTCTTGTTATTATTATTCAATTACACTGCCGGCTTGTGAATAGTTATCAATATTTTGATAATAGAAGAAATTGTAGAATTAGAAAATAATCATATTTATAAATGATTACCTCAATGGTATTTCTTTGGTATTTTATTGTGGAATTAGAAAATAAGTATATTTATAAATGATTACCTAAATGAAATTTCATTGGTATTTTATTCATTTGGCTTTAATAAAACAAATTTACTCACGAAATCAAAATGTGAAAACAAATTATCTAAAACTTTAACTGAAATTCATTTTTTAAATAAATTTTTGTTAGAAAACTCTACGAGAATTTAATTTTTTAAATACAAAAAGAAATAATTTATTAAATAATTGAATATTTCTTAAAATTAAATTCTTATACAGAATTTTTAAAAATTTTTTTTAAATAATATTGAATTTTTTGGTGAATTTTAATAAAATTTTCCAGAATTTTTTCCAGAATAATTGCATTTTTGGAGGAATTTGTTTTAAATTGTATTAAAATTAAACATAACCGAAATTGTACAATGAGTTTTAATTTTTATGAAAATAATTGAATTCCATACAAAAAATTGTATTATTTATAAATATAATTGAATCCTTCAAAAGAATTTTAATTTTTATATTAAAATAATTAAATTGTCGTGAAAAATTTTAGTATTATTTGTTTATTGAAGTCCATTTAAAAAATTTTATTATTTATAAAAATAATTTAATTTTGCAAAGAATATTATTAAATTTTATGAAAATAATTGAATTTCTGGGAAAAATTTCTATATTTAATTTATCAATATAATTGAATTCTTTCGAAGAATTTCAATAAAATTTTTAAGAATAACTGCATTTTTCGATAAATTAATTTAAAATTGTTTAAAAAATAATTGAAATTCGGCAAAGAGTTTTAATAATTATGAAAATAATTGAATTTTGCTAAGAATTTTATTAAAATGCCTCAAAATAATTGAATTTTCGGGAATAAATTTTGTTATTTATGAAAGGAATTGAATTGTTGCGAAATATGTTATTAAAATGTTTAAATTTTGTTATTTTTGAAAATGACAAAAATTTTATAAACCTAGTTTTCAATAATTAATTTTTTCGTAATATAATAAATTTTATAAAAATTTTTTTTTTAAATAATTGAATTTTGAAGAAGAATTTTATAATTTATGAATATAATTTAATCCTTTAAAAGAATCGCATTTATAAAATTAATTGAATTTTTGTGAAACATTTTAATAAAATTTTTTATATAATTGAATTTCTATGAAATTTTTATTATTTTATGAAAATAATTAAAAGTTTGTGCAGAATATTATCAAATATTTTTTAAAAATAATTGAATTCTTTTGTGAAATTTTATTAAAATAGTGGATTATCATGGAATTGAGATTAATATTTATCCATATAATTGGATTCTTCGAAGAATTTTATTACTTTTGTAAAGAATCGAATTCTTGTGATGAATGTTAATATTTATGAAAATGATTGAATTTTGTAAAAAATATTATTAAATTTTCTGAAAATAATTGAATTTCTGGGAAAAATTTTTAATATTTATCAATATACTTGAATTCTTCTGAAGAATTTCAATAAATTTTTATGAATAATTGCATTTTTCGATGAATTAATTTAAAATTGCTTTAAAAATAATTGAAACACTGCAATGAGTTTTATTATTTATGAAAATAATTGAATCTTTAAAAGAATTTAAGAATTTATGAAAATAATTGAATTCTCGCGAAGACTTTTGATAAAAATTTTCAAGGAAATGAATTCCCTTTAAAATAATTTAAATATATTTTATTATTTTTTAACATAATATTGAATTTCTGCGCAGAATTTTATTATTTATGAAAATAATTAAAATTTTGCAAAGAATATTCTTGAAAATAATTGAATTTTTAGGTATCATAAGAATATTGTTACTTTTTTTTAACTTTTTTTTTTGCAACTTTATAAAAATTATTTTCATCATTTTAATTTAATTATTATTTTCTAGAATTTAAAATTATTTTTTATGAAAACAATTGAATTCCTTAAAAAAATTTCATTATTTATGAATATAATTAAATGTTTGCTTACAATTTTATTAAAATTTTTTTTAAATAATTGAATTCTTTTCAGAAATTTTATTATAATAGTAAATTATAAGGCAAATTAGAAAACATTCGGGCAATGAATAAAATATTTATTTAATTATTATTTTTTGACTCCCTGAAGAGGAAATCATTTAGATTTCCAAACGTTGGAGTAAATAAATATTTTATTCATTGTCCGAATGTTTTCGTTTAAATTGCCTTAATTTATAAAGGATCTCGGACGTTAAAGATTATTTAACTAATTAAAATAGTAGATATTGAAAATCACTGAAATTAGAAAAATTTTTGATAATAATTGAAATTAGGACAAGAATTTTTTTTCACATTTATGAAATTTTTTTTCAAATTTTGAACATTGTTGAATTTTATTTTCTTTGAGAATAATTGAATTTCTGCAATTATTTGTAATTTCTCAAAAATTGAATTTTTTTTTGTGTTTTCAACAAAAATTTAAATATTAGAAAATTTTTCAAATTCTTTTGCTAGTATTAAATTAATTTTTAACGTTCGAATTAATTACATATTAAAATTGTACATGAAAATATAATACATTCGGATAAGAGGCGTTCAATAAAAATTTTTGCTCCCAAAAAATAGTTTATAGATAGTGTTATAGAAGATAAAAATAGTAAACAAGAGTTTTATCTTGAAATTCCATTTTTCGTTAAGTATTAAAAGAATTTTTTCACATCTGCTTCGTGAAGGAAAGTAAAGGCGATTCCGTCCATAACAACGAAACCTCTAATTCGAACTTTTGCTGCTAAGTTCTAATAGATAGCAACTTTGGAATCAAGTGCAAACTAGAAACTAAGACTCTTTAGTTGCAAACGTGCACCTGTCGATGATAGCAGGACATGCACCTGACGCCAGGCAGAGTCGTGATAAAAATAATTTCTCTGAAAACTCATCCCGCAGGTGATTCTGCGAGTACGCGCGAAACGGTACAAAAGTTGTAGTAGTAAAAGAAGAAAAAAAAGAAGGAAGAAAAAGAATGAGGAAAAGAAGGAAAACAAGAAGAAGGAGAAGAAGAAGAAGAAGAAAGAGAATAAAAAGAAGAAGGAGAACAAGAAGAAGAGGAAAAAGAAGAGGAAAAAGAAGAAGAAGGAGGAGGAGGGGAAAAAGGAGTAGGGGAAGAAGACACGAGGGCAAAAACTCGAGATGTGCTTAATCGTAAATTCAGGACGCGAGAAACTTATTAATTTCGCGTGAGGCCAAACGTTCGTGTGCCACGACTCACAATGAATCATCCCCCGTGACATAGATTCGCAGTCTAATGCCTGGTCACGTTTTAAGACCTCGATCCTTTTGTTATCGATGCCTAGCAGAAGCAAAGTCTGGTTAGCCGCGAGAGAGAACTCTCCTCTCAGAGAAATCGAATTTGTTTCATTTCTTATAACCCTTGGGAATGATAGTGGTAGAGTTGGTTATATACATAAGAATCTTCGTCTTCTATAAAACGATTCGAGAGGTCCCCTGCTATCGCTTCCCTTCATTTAAATGACGAATAGACAGATTTATTCCCAAACCTATCCTCCTATCTCTCTCACTTCTTTTCTCATCCTCCACTTTTTATTTTCTCTCTTTTAAAATAAACTCATGCCTTCCGCTTTTTATCTCTTCGTTTATTTGGACAAAAGTTTTTTTTTTATTATTTTTTAGAGTTTAGTTTCAAATCTCTTTCTCTCGAGAGGGAAAAAGTGGAAGAAGGGTTTTACGTTGGTCATCAATTCAGTGAGAAGAAAAATTAAAGTGTTGAATAAATAAATAATTGGTTCTACTTCAAAAGTATTAAATTTTTAAGATTTTACTTGGAAAAATGATAAAATTTTAAATATTTAACTAATAAAAACGAATATAGTTTTTTTCTATAATTAAATTAGGGGAATGTTTCTAGTCTTAAGTCTAAAATTTCAAGAGTGATTTTCGAAAATTCTTCATAAAATTTACTGCTTCTTCCAGAAAAACCATTTCCGGAAGTTTTCCGTCAATCTTTCCAGATGACTGGAATTCACTATTTGTAAATACTTTAAATAATTACTCATAAAATAAAATTAAGTTATTAATTATTGAATTCTACAGAATTATAAAATTAACGTTGACGCTAAACGTCGAAAATTATTATTAAAGGTTCTATAAAAATTTTTAAATAATTGATTGCTTTCGACTAATTTTATGCAAATTTAACTTTAAATAATTGAATTCCTGAAAAATTTTTATTATTCATGAAAAGAATTGAATTTTTACGAAGATTTTTATAAAACATTTTTAAATAATTGAATTCTGTTTGGAAATCAAATTTTATGAAAATAGTAGGTATTTAAAATCATTGAATTGCGAAAAGTTTTTAAAAATAATTAAATCTTACAAAGAATTCTATTAAAAATTTTAACAATAATTGAATGTTTTTGTGGTATTTTATAAATTTTGTTGACAATAATTGAATTCCTAAAAAACATTTTATTATCTTTAAAAATAATTGAATCAATTGCGAACGATTTTATTAGAATTTTTTTAAATAATTGAATTTCCATAAGAAAAAAATTTATTACTTTTAAAAATAATTGAATTCTTGTGATGAATATTGTCATATACGAAAATAATAGAATTTTTCAAAGAATTTTATTAAAATACTTCAGAATAATTAAATTTTTGGGAATAATTTTGTTATTTATCCACATAATTCAATTCTTTCGAAGAATTATTTATATAAATAATTGAATTCTTGGGAAGAAATTTATTAAAATCTAAATGAATAATTCAATTATTACAAAAAAACTTCATTAAAATTTTATTTAAAATAATTGATTTCTTTCGAACAATTTTATTAAAATATTTGAAAATAATTAAATTCCTGTAGAAAATTCTGATGTTTTTGTAAATAATTGAATTTTTCAAAGAATTAAAAAAAAATATTTTTTTAAATAATTGATTTTTTCGAGGAATTGAAATTAAATTTTTAAGAATAATTACATTTTTTGAACTATTCCTATAAAATTGTATTAAAAATAATTGAAATCCTGAGATGAGTTTTATTATTTATGAAAATAATTGAATAGTTGCTAAGAATTTTATTAATATTTTCAAAAATAATTGAATTCCTGAGAAGAATTTTATTATTTCTGAAAATAATTGAATTTTTGCTAAAAATTTTATTAAACTGTTTAAAAATAATTGAAATTCTTTGAAAAATTTTGTGATTTTTGAAAATAATTGAATTCTTTATAAGAATTTAATAAACATTGTGTCAAATAATTAATTTTGTCGAAATATAATAAATATTATGAAAATTTTATTTTAAATAATTGAATTCTTGTGGGAAACTTTATTTGTGAAAATGATTCAATTTTTCGATTAATTAATTGAAAATAATATTAAAAATAATTGAAATTTTTCGATGAGATTTATTATTTATGAAAATAATTGAATTTTTACTTAGAATTTTATCAAAATTTTTTTTAAAAAATTGCATTTCCTTTAAAAATTTTATTATTAGTGAAAGTATTTGAATTATTGTGAAGAATTGTATAAAAATTTGTTTGATAATTAATGTTTTAGATATTATTTTGAAAATGTTATTCTAAATTAATTGAATTTCTGTGGAAATTTTTTTATTTATGAAAATAATTGAGTTTTTGAAAAATTTTTTCAATTTTTTTGTAAATAATTGAATTTTTTTTGCGAAAATTTATGAAAATACTAGATATTAAAAATAATTGAATTTCAAATTTTTTTTGAAAATAATATTGATTCGGTTTAAAGAATTTGATTATAATTTTTGAGAATAGTTTTTTGATTTTTAGTATTAGCGAATTTAAAGTTGTGTAAATTCCAAAAAATCAAAAACAGTAGCTTTTTTGTGTCTGAAATCTAAAAAAATGTACGCATATAGTAGCATAACGTAAAAAATTGTAGTAAATAGTAGGTTTTAGTTGATGAGTGCGAAGCCTATTTTTGACTTCAAGAAAAAAATTATATTCGACGCTAACTTATGGAACACAAATTACAAAATTCTAAATTATAACTAAAGTTACATAACATTTATGTAAACAAAATAATAATAAGAGGAGAATTTACTGGTTTTTTGAAATTTTGCAATCGATTTTTTTCTCTTGTACCAGGATTTAAATTTTAAAAATTATAAAATATAGAATTCACTTCTAATTTTCTTATTTTTTAAAAAGAAACTACTAAAAATGTCCGGAAGGCATTGAGAGCGATATGAACAAATAAAAACAAAAAGTTTTATAAACTAAACAATTCGACCACTTATCGAAACGAGATAAAAGATATCAAGGTCTCTAATTACAAAACTAAATCGAGAAGAAAGAGAGATAAAATTCCGAACCTTTCTCTTTTTAGAATGCACAAGAAAAATATTAAATCTCGATTTTAAATTAAAACACAATATTATATTGTGTATATGAAAAACGAATATTTATTAAAATGTAGTATAGCAAATTTTACTCATTTAGACAGGGTCAATGCGTAGCAACATAAAAGTGACTGTCAGAGTATATTAGTAAAGAATCCGTCAAATAATCGAAACAAAAGTTATCGTCCAATTCCATTATTTCGAATTTTGAAGTGAAGATGACAAATTAAATTTTTAATTCGTTTGGATGGGAGGGTAAGGAATTTAATTTTTCACATTTTAAACAATTACACGTTGCGTTTGAATAAAAATTACTATTTTCAAGTCAACTTTTCACTATTTTAATATTTTTAAAAAAATTTTGAACTTCTTACAACCACATAACATCGAAACTTTTCTAAAAATTTATTAAAGATTTACTTGCAACCTTCGAAGTATTTATTTGCAAAGTTTAGTGAAAATTGTGTAAAGATTTAAACGTCCCACTTGCAAGTAAATCTTTAATAATTTTTTAGGAAAGTTTCGGTGCTGTGTTGAAAATTATATTGGTACTTTGGTATTTTTTCACTTTTTTATTTTGAACCTTAAACCTTATGTCTTTTGGTACATTTTTATTTTGAACCTTTTGTATTTTGGAACATTTTCATTTTGGAACTTTCCGATTGGAACATTTGGTTTGGAACTTTTTATTTGAAACTTTTGGCCTACAATCGTTTTAAACTTTATATTTAAAATCTTATTGAGGCTTCTAACACGTCAGATTAAATAGAAAAAAATTTAGAGTAGTAAAAAACGCAAGAACCTGTTTTAGGGACTTTATCCCCACTTTTCTCATAAAGTTCTAACGTATTAGGCAATTTTGGGGTCTAGGAAATCGTGTTCAGTGGGTACAAATACATTTCATATTAGTTCGATATAAAAAATATAGAAACCGTACAGAACTAAATTTTTAAATGTAAATGTAAGTATAAAAAATTGTATCAGATATGGTTCAATATTTTTTTAATTTAAAAAAATATTGAATCTGATACAATTTTTTATACGTTCACTTTTCACAAGAGCACAGTAGGTGAATCACCAGCAGTAATTGATGCACTTACCCCTTATCGAAGAATTATTTGAATAAGTATCCTATTAACCGAAGTTGTCTGAATAGATGAATTCACAATTTTTTAGAAATCAACTTGAACACCAACTTGAAGAATAAATTAAAGAGAATTAAATATCACACAAATTTTTAGTTAACACGTTACTGCACTGGCATTCGAATAAACAGTTCATCGACAGGGGCGTGTTAAGATTTATATTGTACAATATAGAAGATTAATAAAGTGAATTATTTCCCGGGTGTACCTGGATATCTGGAAACTGGGAGGTCAAGTGTTATTCAACAGCATTAGTCTGAAGAAGATAAGAAGAAGAAGAATTATAAGAGATCGAAGGTCTGGGAAGTAGAGCAACTGATTTGCAAATCACAGTCCCGAATCTGGAGTAAACGGAAGTTATAATACCGAGAGTTACAGCACAGCTTATGGTTTTTGATCACAATGAACAACACACGTGTACGATTACGAGCACGTTGTGCCACTGGCGAGTAATGCCTTCTTGAACCTCGCATTGACTCAACGGAAAGAGTTGTATGTATTATAGTACTTACTTTACCAACATATATAAACTCTATAGTGTATATTACATACAGCCCAGGTCTTTCTCTCCCGAGCTGGACCCTCTTCTCTGCCCTCCACTCCTCGCGTATAGGCCAAAGCGAGTGTATACATTAACGAGATAAGGAGAATGTATTGGTTTGAATCATGGCAAGAAGAGAAAGAGAGTGGTGATGCTGGTAATGGTGGTGGTGGTTGTGTGCACTATCGCAGATGTACGATGCGAAATTGCATTCAGTGCTCATTGCTCGATCCCATAAGGGCAATGCGTTCACTCAAGCATTTTCTGCATCTGTGTATAAGTGCAAACTTGACGATTGACGGGCCAAGGCGATTAACTTCAGTGGTAGTCGGCCTCGCCAAAGATCCCAGGGAAGCTTGCCAAACTGTCACAACTAGATCCCCATTAAATTAAATCCAGATAGAAATTTTATTGCGCCACTGAATATATATGTATATACATTTACGGAACGAAGACAAAGGCATTGTTATCTCTTTCAAGTACGTTTACGCATCCGATACATTACGCACAGAGACTCAAGTATATCCGTATCTTTTGTTTAATGATTAGAAGAGCCGATTTCAGAATTCAATTCTTTGATGTAACCTTTTGAAGAAAATTGTATATACCTGTCGTAAAAAAATTGTATGACACTAAAATGGCATTATGATTCGAAAATTTTACTACTGACGCAAAAATGATATTATGGCTCAAAAATGACGACGCTAAAATGTCTTTATGGCTCTAAAATGTCGTAAAAATGATACTATGATTCTAAAATAACACTATGACACTAAAATGTCTCTATGGCTCTAAAATGGCGTAAAAATGATACCATTGTTCTAAAATAACACCATGGCACTAAAATGTCGCCAAAAAGGACACAAATATGTCACTTTAACTATAATGACGAAAAAATAACGCTATTTTATCAAAGTGATGCTTAAATGGTACTACGATTCTAATTTGTCGCTATAATGACCCCATGGCACTAAAATGATGTTAAAATAGTAAAACTCTAAAATATTGATAAAATGTCACTGTGACTGTAAAAAATAACGCTGAAATAACTCTATGGCACTAAAATACCGCTAAAATGGCACTATGACTCTAAAATGTTGGTAAATTGACGCGAAAATGCAAATATAGCACTCAAATGTTACAAAACTCACGCTTAAATGGCACTATGTTTGTAATATATTGCTAAAATGACCCGTTGGCCCTAAAATGACATTAAAATTGCAGCATTACTCTAAAATATCGATAAAATGTCACTGTGACTTTAAAAAATCGCTGAAATAATTATGATACTAAACTGACACTAAAATTACACTAAAATGGCACTATAACTCTAAAATGGCAGTCGATTGACGTAAAAATGCCAATATGTTACAAAAATGTTACTAAAATGACGCTTAAATGGCACTATGATTCTAATAGGTCGCTAAAATTAATTAAAGGCACTACAATGACGTTAAAATTGTACTATAATTCTAAGATACCGATAAAATGGCACCGAGACTCTAAAAAATGGACGAAATAACCCTATGGCACTAAATTGTATCTAAAATGGCACTATGACTTTTAATTGTACTATAGCTCTAAGATATCGATAAAATTTCACTGTGACTCCAAAAAAAGCTAACATATCCCTATGGTACTAAAATATGGCTAAATTAACACTAAAATGGCACTAAGATCCTAAATTGTCACTAAACGGACGCAAAAATTACACTGTGACATAAAAATTAGGCAAAAATTCCACTAGATGACGTTAAATTGGCACTATAACTATAAAAGGTCTTTTTGATCACACTATGACCCCAAAAATGTCGCTTAAATGCCGGAAAAATGGCACGATGGCTCTAAAATGTCACTTAGCTGACGTAAGAATACTATTACAGCAGTAAATTGTTTCTAAAATGACACTAAAATGGCTAATTGACTCTAAAATGTTTGCTAAACTGACACAAAAATTTTTCTATGTCTCTAAAATGACGCTAAAATGACAATATGGCACTTAAACAAGACTAAAATGGCACCATGACTTTAAACTGTTGAAAATGTTACTATTGACGAAAAAATGATATTATGGATCAAAAACGACCCTAAAATGGCACTATGGCTGTAAAATAGCAAAAAAATGATACTATGGTTCTAAAATAACACTATAGCAGTAAAATGTCACTAAAACGACGCTAATATGTGGCTTTAACTATAATGACTATAAAATAACACTATGTTATAAAAGTGATGCTTAAATGGCACTAAGATTCTAATTTGAGCAGGAATCGATTCTAATATGACGCTAAAATGACACGACGGTACTAAAACGATGATAAAATTGTAGTATAACTCTAAAATATTGATAAAATGTCACTGTGACTTAAAAAAAACCGCTGAAATAACTATGGTACTGAAATACCGCTAAAATGACTAAAATGGCACTATGACTCGAAAATAACGGTAAATTGACGCAAAAATTTCAAATATCGATAAAATGGCACTGTGACAGTAGAAAATCGCTAAAATAACTATTGTACTAGAGTACCACTAGAATACCACTAAAATGACACTAAAATGGCACTATGCCACTAAAATGTTATTAAAACGATGCTTAAATGACACTATAATTCTAATATGTCACTAAAAAGAGCCCACGGAAAATAAAATTATGTTAAAATTGTACTATAACTCTAAGATACAGATAAAATATCACCGAGACTCTAAAAAATCGCTGAAATAACCCTATTGCACTAAACTGTATCTAAAATGGCACTTGGACTTTAAATTGTACTATATAGGTCTAAGATAACGATAAAATGTCATTCTGACTCCAAGAAATCACTAAAATGACCCTATGGTACTAATATACCGCTAATATGACACTAAAAGTGGCATTAAGACATTTACATTAAATGGCATTAAAATGTAACTATAACTTTAAAATCTTTTAGATGACACTGTTGCCCTAAAATGTCGCCAAACATGAAAAAATGGCACTATGGCTTTAAAATGTCATTTAACTTACACAAGAATAACACTATGTCCCTAAGTTGTTACTAAAACGACGCTTAAATGTCACTATGATTTAATAGGTCGCTAAATTACCCAAAGGCACTAAAAAAAAGTTTAAATTGCAGTATAACTCTGAGATATTGATAAAATGTCACGGTGCCAAAAAAAAAACGCTTAAATAAACCTATGGTACTAAATTAGTGCTAAAATGACACTAAAATGTCACTATGACTCTTAAATGTCTGTTAATTGACGCAAATATGTCAATATAGCACAAAAATGTTACTAAAACAACACAAGAATTGTTATTCTTGTGTCAAGTGACATTTTAGAGAGCCATGGTGCCATTTCTTACTACTGCACTAAATTGTTTCTAAAACAACACTAAAATGTCAAATTGGCCCAAAAATGTTTGCTAAACTGACACAAAAATTATTTTATATCCCTAAAATGACGCTAAAATGACAATATGGCACTTAAACAAGACTAAAATGGCACCATGAATTTAACCTGTCTTTGAAATGACTCTAGAGCTGTAAAATGTCACTATATTTATAAAACTTTGCAAAACCGACGCTGAATTGGTACTATAACTCTAAAATGTCGCTAATATGATACTGTGACTCTAAAATAACGCTAAAATGAGACTACGACACTGAAACAAAGCTTAAATATCACTTGTATTAAAATAAATAAAATTACACTATGACTCTAAAATTTCGCTAAAAATTGCACTATGGCACTAGGGTGACGATAAAATAGCACGATAAAATAGCACGATAAAATAGCACGATAAAATAGCACTAAAAGGAAACTAATTACACTAGAAGTGCCAATAATTTTATTGATTAACAATTCATAACCAGAGTTTTATTTTAAAGTTGGTGTCGACTGAGAAAAGAAAAATATCTTTTTACCACTGAAAAGAATATAAAAATTGTTTTTGCGAAAATTTTAGACTGAGCGTCGCGCGCGTCTTGTCGACGCTAAATTCAGACATCTGAAGAAATTATAATTCCTCGATCGATTGTAGAGCGTAGAACAAGTCTGATGACGTTCTAGAGAGAACGTACACTTAATTACAAAACGGCACAATTCGAAAAAAGCATAAATCAATTAGTACGGCACAACTTTTTTTTACGCGCGCTTCTTAACTGTAGTTTTATAATTGGATCAAGGTTGGATGGTACAGTAGATAATTCCCAATTTTTTTTACTCTTTAAATGTATGTGTTTACTCTTTAAACTTTAAATGTGTGTCTTTCATTTGAACCCATTAGTATTACTTGGGAACATCTATCTAACGTCTATTTGAGGTTCAGTATAATTAATAATTTATAATTTACACAGTACAATTTACAATCCATTCAAAACAATTTATAATTTATACGAAACAATTTATTTATCACAATTTTTCTAAGGATGTCAAATTGAGACAAAAAAACGTTGAATCGCAACAATTTTAATACGTTTTTTTGACTGAATTTGGTATCCTTAAAAAATGGGATATAAAACAATTTATAATTTTTACAATCTGATGTATAATTTATTACAACAATGAAAAATGAAACAATTTTTGATAATGCAAATTTATTTTACGATCAGGTTTAAAAATAATTCTGAATAATTTTAATTAGTATCATTTTTATTTTCGCGCAGAAGTTTTAATTAGGATTCACAACTTTGTATTTTAGGGATGCACAAGATTTCCTTAAATGCGAATAGTACTCAAATTTCTAGGAGAAACTTCAAACAACGCTGAGCTGCGGTAAATTTTGATGCTAATAGTTATACTGTAGTTGGAAACTATAATCATCTGTATTTGTACCCGAAAGTAAGAAACGATGTTTGTTTCTTGTAGTAATAGGAATCGACGCTAGTTACAACTGACAGTTAATTTGAATAACGATAATGAGACTAAAAAGTATTTTATATTTGACGTTTAATGAAAAAAAAATTCTTGGGGGTAAAAAAGTTTAAGTTATGTTACAAAAATATTCATCTGGAGCAGCTACAAATTTCACTAGATTAGCCAAATTTTTGGTTGTTGCAGTTACAACTTTTTTGCTATTTTAGAAAAAACTTATCGCTGTTCCAGGTAAAACTTAAAAAAAAACAAAAAACCCAAAAAAAAATTTTTTTAAACTTAAAAATGAAGTAAAATTATCTCAAAATTAAAAAACTCCTCCAAATATACATAATAGAGAAATTCTGTACAGAAAAGATGATGGAAAAATGTTACTATCTTTTTCTAACACAAACATGGAAAATGAAAGTTGAATAGATGAAATTAAACTTGATGATGTAAGTGACGATATAAGCATTGATGATGAAGATGATTGTTACATTCCGCCTGAACAAAAAAAGAAGAAATTATCTACAAGCGTTTACGCAACTGAAAATTAACATTCTCAAAAGTAAAAATTGAAAATTTAACCAAGATGATGGAAAACATCTAGTTTCTACTAAACATCTAGTTTTGAAGAATTATTATCGCTAAAATGGCACTATAACTCTAAAATATTGCTAACATGACACTGTGACTCTAAAATATCGCTAAAATAAGGCCAAAACACTAAAATCAACCTAAAATGTCACTATGACACTAAAATGCCCATAAAACGACACTAAAATAAAACTAATGACACTAAAAGTGCCAACAGTTTTATTGTTTGACAAAACAAGGAAATTTCATTTTTCCAAAAATATCAAAAAACTTTTACAAATATTATATACTTGGTGAAAGTATATTACACTTTGACTTTCAAAGTTAATAAATTTTAAAGGAATTATGACTTTTTTTATTGCAATTAGTCAATGTATGTACGTGACGTTAATTATTTTCTTAATTATTCTCACGTCTTCCCTTCAAATACCTTTAACTTCTTTGAAATATACGACTTTTATGCTCCAGGAAATTTTATCCTCCTTCTGTTTCTTTAATTGAAACCTTCACTGATCCACAGCTTCTTAAAGATAAAGTTTTTCCACCGGAAATTATTACAGTTTTTGTCTAGGGAAGCAAAAGAGCTTTAAATTAAGAGTACGTTAGGCAAAATTTAATGGTTTTAATAATGCAATTCTTAATTAAGAACTTTAGCCGGTTAGGAAATCTCTTGAACTCTACCAGAGAATCGTAACATATTTGCCAATTTAAGACGCAAAGAAATAAAAAAGGAAAGTTACAATAAAAATTTTGTCGAAACTGAATTTTTTTTGCAAAAATAAATTTTTTACATTATTTGCTATTTTTATTTTTAATATTTTTTATTTCGAATTTTATTTTCAATATTAAAATTATGCAATTATGTTAAAATGACGTAACATTTACTCTACGACATAAAAGTAACGCTAAAATGACAAAATGGCACTTGAAGAGTCTAAAATTGAACCGTCACTCTAATCTCAGACTTCGAACTCGATAATTAATTTTTAAAAAGTATCAAAAAGTAGCTTTCAAACTAAAAAAATTAGTAAAAAAAGTTTAGCTATCGAAAAATTACACTTGACGACCAAAAAAACTCTATTTAGACACTTTACAAGACTGACAAAAATTCCATTCAATATTTTATTTTCCTGACTTTTTCCTAATTTTCATCAAACATATTTACAATATTTTTACAAACAAATTTTTAAATAATTGAATTTTGTTTGGAAATTTTATGAAAATAGCAGATATTAAAAATCATTGAATTGCGAATAGTTTTTAAAAATAATTAAATTTTAAAAAGAATTCTATTAAGAATTTTGACAATAATTGAATGTCTGTGCAGTATTTTATTACATTTTTTTTTAAATAATTGAATTCATAAAAAACATCTTATTATTAATTAATTAAATTTTTGCGAACGATTTTATTAGAATTTTTAAAAATAATTGAATTTTCAAGAAGAAACTTATAACTTTTTTAAGTAATTGAATTCTTGTAATAAATATTGTTATTAAAAATAATTGAATTTTGCAAAGAATTTTATTAATATGCCTCAAAATAATTTATTTTTCGAGAATAATTTTGTTATTTATTGTCATAATTGAATTCCTTTGAAGAATTATTTATGTAAACAATTGAACTTTTGGACAGAATTTTAATAAAATCTAAAAGATTAATAGAATTATTTTTAAAAAATGTATTAAAAAATGTATTTAAAATAATTGATTTCTTTCGAACAATTTTATTAAAATATTTGAAAATAATTGAATTCCTGTGGATAATTCTGATATTTTTGTAAATAATTGAATTTTTCAAAGAATTAAAAAAAATATTTTTTTAAATAATTGATTTTTTCGAGGAATTGAAATTAAATTTTTAAGAATAATTTACGGACTTTTACGTAAATTACATTTTTTGAACTATTTCTATAAAATTGTATTAAAAATAATTGAAATCCTGTGATAAATTTTATTATTTATGAAAATAATTGAATAGTTGCTAAGAATTTTATTAATATTTTCAAAAATAATTGAATTCCTGAGAAGAATTTTATTATTTCTGAAAATAATTGAATTTTTGCTAAACATTTTATTAAACTGTTTAAAAATAATTGAATTTTTTTGAAAAATTTTGTAATTTTTGAGAATAATTGAATTCTTCAAAAGAATTTTATAAGCATTATTTTAAATAATTAATTTTTTCGAAATATAATAAATATTATGAAAATTTTATTTTAAAGAATTGAATTCTTGTTGAAAACTTAATTTGCGAAAAAAATTGAATGTTTCGATTATAATTAATTGAAAATAGTATTTAAAATAATTGAAATTCTTCGATTCATAATTGAATTATGGCTTAGAATGTTATCAAAAGCTTTTTTAAAAAATTGAATTTCCATGAAAAATGTTATTTAGTGAAAGCAACTGAATTATTCTGAAGAATTGTATAAAATTTTGTTAAAAAATTGATTTTTTCGAAATTTTTTAATAAATTCTACTCTAAATTAATTGAATTCTTGTGGAAATTTTATTATTTATGAAAATAATTGAATTTTGGATGAATTTTGATATTTAAGAGAATAATTTAATTTTGAAAAGAATTTTTAAGAATAATTTTGTTATTTATTGACATAATTGAATTCTTTCGAAAAATTATTTATTTAAATAATTGAAATAATTGATTTTTTTTGAACAATTTTATTAAAATATTTTAAAATAAATGAATTCCTGTGAAAAAAAACCTAATACTTTTGTAAATAATTGAATTCTTCCAAAGAATTTTAAAAAAATGTGTTTAAATAGTTGATATTTTAGTGAAAAAAAAATTAAAAAAATAATTACATTTTTTTAGGAATTCCTGTAAAATTGTATTAAAAATAATTGAAAACCTACGATAAATTTTGTTATTTATGAAAATAATTTAATTTATGGCGAAAAATTTTATTAAAATATTTGAAAAGAATTGAATTTCTCTGAAAAATTTTGTTATTTTTGAGAACAATTGAATTCTTCATAATAATTTTCTAAATATTGATTTAAATAATCATTTTTTTTCGAAAAATATTAAATATTGTACAAATTTTATTTCAAATAATTGAATTCTTGTGGAAAATTTTATTTGTGAAAATAATTGAATTTTTCGATTAATTAATTTGAAATAGTATTAGGAAAAATAATTGAAATTCTTCGATGAGTTTTATCATTTATGAAAATAATTGAATTTTTGCTCAGAATTTTGTCAAACATTTTTTTTTCAAATTGAACTTCCATGAAAAATGTTATTATTAGTGAAAGTATTTGAATTGTTGTTAAGAATTGTATACAAATTTTGTTAAATAATTGATTTTTTCGAAAATTTTTTGAAAATGCTATTCTAAATTATTTGAATTTCTATGGAAATATTATTTATGAAAATAATTGAATTTTGGATGAATTTTATCAATTTTTTTTTTAAAATTGAATTCTTTTGCGAAATTTTATGAAAATACTAGATATTAAAAATAAAATTGAATTTCGAATTAATAGTTTTGTAAAAGTTTCCGGGTTGTTTTATAAATGTTACACGAGTATTCAATAACAAAAAAAGTGTTACTTAATTGTTACAAAATTGTAAAATAACATGTTATGTTAGTTACTATCACTGAAGGTAACTAAACTACGTTACAGAATTTAATACGCCATTTCCTACTTTCATTCAAATTGAGGAAATTGTAGTAAAAAATTTTCGAGCTCTTAAACCATAAAAAACCCAGTTTTACAACATTTTAGAAAGTAAAAATCCCTATTCAGCTGCTATAACACTTGGAGCATTAATTAATTCTCCTAATAGACCATTTTTATAGTTACTAAATCACACTATGATTGATGAGAAAAGAAATTAAAGTTTTCTATCACTTTCATTGACTTTTCATATAATAAAGTCGGTATCATTAAAATCTCGAGAATTTAGAGAACTCAAGTAGGGCAATAAGAATTTTAAATTGAATTTCTCAATGAATCATAATAATAGAAATTTCACTGCGCATATATATGAATATAGGACCTTTCTCAGACCTAGATATAAATTATTAAAATTAAGCCAATTGTTATTTTTTTTATTGCATGATAAAGGAGTAAATATGAAAATAATTATCATTTTAAGATAATTTAAAGCAGAAAGAGTATTTTTTTAATTCCTATTTTTTATATTTTTCCATGTTTCGTGTTATATTTTTTTCCGCAAAAAAAAAAAATTCCCCAAGCGTGAAAATTCGTTGAAGAAAGAAACGCAAGGTTTCTCGAGAAAATTAGACTAAATTGGTATAAATGACAGTAGAAAATGAGATATTAGCAGTTTGTACCTAGAAATAATTTTCTTACTATGACTTACGATGTTCGAAATGGGAACTAAAATTACAAAATGTGAAAAAAAATTTTGTTTACGGCAAATTATTATCAATTATGTAGAAGTTGTTAAAAAATTTTAGCCGTAAATGATAAAATAAGGCAAAATGATAAGACATATATTGAGAACCACTGATAAGTGATTGTGTGCTCATAACTTACGGTACTACCGTGGGATCATAACTTTCCGCAAGTATGATCCCGAAAGGTATGGAATTTAAAACGTTCATCGATTACTATACTTTGGTACCATCAAACCCGAAAATCACTAAAATTAAAGAGACTCGTATTTTACTTGGGAATATTGCAAAAATGACAGTTTATAACCTTTCATATATTGCGCCTTCAGGGATATTTAATGAAGCTTATAAACAAGAACCATTAAAATATTAATCACCGCCTAATGAAGCAAAGAAATTATTTATTTTCCAAAAAAGTCGCAAGAATAATTGAAAGTAAAAAAAAATGGATCAAAAAAAATATAAGGAAAAAGAGAAAAACATATAAAATTTGTAAAAATGAAAGTTATAGAAGAACAAAAAATATAAAAAAATAAAATTTACAAGAAAAAGAAATTAAATTAATATTTATAACAAAAATATTGAAAATAAAATTTATTATGACAAAGAAAATCAAAAACAGAATTTAAAACAGAAAATATGAAAAATAAAATTTATTGTG
This sequence comes from Leptopilina syphax, assembly GCA_032872505.1. NCBI lineage: Eukaryota > Metazoa > Arthropoda > Insecta > Hymenoptera > Figitidae > Leptopilina > Leptopilina syphax. The sequence continues at coordinate 5,527,022 of CM065475.1, forward strand.
GCAAAAAAAGTCAAAAACAGAATTTGAAACAGAAAATATAAAAAATAAAATTTATAACAAAAATATTAATAATAAGAACAGCAAAAAAAAAAAATCGGAAATAAAATTTAGTATGAAAAATATTAAAAATAAAAACACTAAGAATATAGTAAAAATTTAGTGTCATAGTGTTTTTCCGTTATTTCTGTTTTTTTTTAGAATTTCCACTACTTTAAATTCACTAATATTAGAAATCAAAAAACTATTCTCAAAAATTTTAATCAAATTTTTTAAAATGATTCAATTGTTTTCAAAAAATATTCGAAATTCAATTATTTTCGAAAAATATTCGAAACTCAATTATATTTTCAAAAAAAATTCGAAATCCAATTATTTTCATTATCTTGTATGTTCATAAAATTTCACAAAAGAATTAAATTATTTTTAAAAAATTGCCAAAATTCATTCAAAATTCAATTATTTTAATAAATAATAAAAAAGAATTCAATTATTTACAAAAATATTAGAATTTTTGACAGGAATTCATTTATTTTCAAATATTTTAATATAATTATTTAAAAGAAATCAATTATTTAAAATACAACTTTAATTAAATTCTTTTGAAATAATTCAATTATTCTTTTAGATTTTAATAAAACTCTTCCCAAGAATTTAATGATTTACATAAATAATTCTTTAAAAGAATTCAATTATTAAAGATAAATAACAAAATTATTCCTGAAAATTCATTTATTTTGAGACATTTTAAGAAAATTCTTTGCAAAATTCAAATCTATTTTTATTAAAGAATTCTAAGAGAATTTAATTATTTAAATACAATAGTAAATTATTTATTGAATAATTGAATGTTTCTTAAAATTTAATTCTTATACAGAATTTTATTAACTTTTTAAATAATTTAATTCTTATGACGAATTGTAACAAAATTTGTTAGAATAATTACATTTTTCAAGGAATTCGATTAAATTGTATTAAAAATTATTGAAATTCTACAATGTGCTTTATTTATTTATAAAAATAATTAAATTTTTGTCACGAATTTCATTGAAATTTTTAAAAAATAATTGAATTCCTGACAAGAATTTTATTATTAAAAAAATAATAAAATAATTGAAATAATAATTGAAATAAAAAATAATTGAAAATAATTGAAAATAATTGAAATAATAAAATAATTGAAAAATAAAAATAATTGAACTCTTGTGAAATATTTTATAAAAATCTATTTAAATAATTGAATTATTTTGAATTATGAAAAATTTTTGAAAATAATTGAATTCTTTTGAAGAATATTAAGAAAATTTTTAAGATAAATTGCATTTCACGAGGAATTTGATTAAAATTGCATAAAAATAATTGAAAATCTGCAATGAGTTTTATTATTTATGAAAATAATTGAATTCCTAAAAAGAATTTTATTTTTTCAAAAATAATTGAATTCTTGTGAAAAATATTGTAAAAATCTTTTTAAATAATTGAATTATTTTAAATTATGAAAATTTTTGGAAAATAATTGAATTCTTTTGAAGAATTTTAAGAAAATATTTTTAAAAAATTGAATTTTGCGAGGGATTTGATAAAAAATAATATAAAAAATAATTGAATTCCTGTAAAAAAATTTTATTACTTATGAAAATAATTGAATTATTGAGAAGAAAATTATAAAAAATTTTGTAAATATTTGAATTTCTGTGAACTTTTTATTATTTATGAAAATAATTAAATGTTTGCGTACAATTTTATTAAAATTGTTTTTAAATAATTGAATTCTTTTGGGTAAGTTTATTAAAATAGTAGATATGGAACATCATTGAAAAGAAGAAAATTATTGGAATTATTGGAATTTTGACAAGAATTTCATTAAAATTTTTGAAAATAATTGAATTTTTTAGAAGAATATTTTTATTTATGAAAATAGAAATTGGGAATTTGTGGATGTTTTTTTTTGTAAATTTTGAATTTAATTGAATTTTGTGATAAGAATTATTTTATTACTTTTGAAAATAATTGAAATTCTGCAATCATTTGTAACTTCTTCAAAATTCAATTTTTTTTTTGAGTTTTTGTAACTAAAATTCTTCTATATATTCATTATTTTTAATAATTATTTAAATATATATTGACAAATGTAACTAATTTTAGAAGATTTTGAGTTAATAAAATTTTTCAAAAATCTAAGTTCATTAAAATTTCTAATTAAATTCATTCAACATTGAAATTTTATAAAATTTCACATTGAAACCGTTTAAAGTTCATTTATTTATGGAAATTGTAAATGCAACTCTTTTCAAATTGAACTTATTTTGAAATATTTAAGTAAAATTATTCATTAAATAATTTATTTATTTTATGACAGTTGTTTAAGATTTAAGTTATAATTAAAAAGAAACTTTTTGTCAGAAATTGAAAAAATTGAATGTTTTGTATTAGAATTCTTGGTAATTTCATAGTTTATAAGTCAAACAAAAAAGACACAAAAATTCAGAATTTTCTTAGGAATTCTAAAATTAAAATTTTTTTCAGTACTTTTAATAAATATTCCTGACTTTTTCCTGAATTCCCTATATGTCAGAATATATGATTATTATAATTATAATAATATTAAAATTTAAAACTATATATTCCAATTCATATTTTATTTTTATAAAAAATAATTTGAATTAAAAATTTTTACGTTCTATTAATTTTAAAATTGTTATTTTTATTTAAAAAAGTTAGTTAGAAGTCAGCCGGAATTTTTTTGAAGCAATAATTTCTGTATTGAATTAACTAAATAGATAAAGTTGATGAAAAGGCAAAGAGCATGTTTTCCCGAAAAAGTTCAATTCTAAAAAAAGCAAAAGCCGTTTTTCCTCAGTTTGCGAAAATGTATCAAAACTTGGGTAATATCTCACTTCCGGAGACGCTACCCCGAGAATAAACAAAGATTCATTGGAAAACGACTGGACAAATATAAGTGGGATCGCGTCGGGGAAAAATTGAATTTGCGAACCCTCGAAAGCATAAATCTAATTGTGGGACAAGGGAAATGCGTGAAAATAATGGACGAGTGCGGTAGGAGGCAAATGTCAAGAATCAAGTATCAGTTACATCGTTAGTGAAACTATCCTATTAGACCTCTGAGAAATTAGTTTTAGAAGAGCCCTTATAAAAAAAAATTTTTTTTTCCTTTCTTTTTTGGTGTAGAGGGTTTTTGTACGCCTTCTCGGGGACTCCTCTCAATTCTCCTCCTCCAGCAAGTGTTCTGTGGTCTCACAAATAAGACTCCCACTTCTACAGTCACAGTGTGGGGTGACTAAGCTTCCTATTCCTTTCTCGGGAAAAGCTTATTATCGGTGAGCCTGTCACTCTGATCTGATGTGAGCTTCTACAGGTCTGTCTCTCTCTCTCTCTCTCTCTCACTCTCTCTTACTCTCTTCGTCTATAAGCACACGTGTTACTTCACACACGACAAAAAAAAAGCAACAGCAGACGACCTTTATCCGAAACTGTCGTCCTCTCATATCGGATCGGCTCTTGTCTTCTGTCTAAAGCCTCTCTCTTTCATCCCACCAACAAATCCAAATCTAATTAACTTTGACAATATCAACATTAGTTCGGCAAGGTGCGTGCTTTGGAATAAATTCTTCAAAACCAACCGCGAAAATGTCTAATATATCAAAAAATGAATAATACTAAAAAAATTATAATAATAATAATAATATAAGGAGCAATACTTTTTACGTGACGCTTTTTTTCAATTTTACACCCCCACCTCCCCACGTTTTTACAAACAATAGCGCAGACTTCGCACTCGATGATTAATTTTAAAAATTATGTTATTATTTTTTGTTATTATTACTGTTTTTCATTATTTTATTTTTTGAAACTGTCAAAAAGTATCTTTAAGACTACAAATAAGTAGTACAAAAAAAGTAGCTATCGAAAAAATAAACTTAACGACCAAAAAAACTCATTTTAGACACTTTACAAAACTGACAAAAATTCCATTCTTTATATTTTATTTTCCTAATTTCCATCAAAAATATTTACTTCTTTCTTATCCTGCTAACAAATTGAATTCCTGCAACGAATTTTATTATTCATAAAGAAATTTAAATATATTTATAAAAATAATTTAATTCTAGCGAAGAATTTGAAAAAAAATTTCAATTAATTTATTTCTTTCGACTATAATTATATGCAAAATCTAATTTAAAAAAATTGAATTCCTGAGAAATTTTTATTATTCATAAAGATAATTAAATTCTTACGAAGATTTGTACAAAAATTTTTTTTAAATAATTGAATTCTGTTTGGAAATTTTATGAAAATAGTAGATATTGAAAATCATTGAATAGTGAATAATTTTTAAAAATATTTAAATTTTACAAAGAATTCAATTACAATTATTTTTGACAATAATTAAAGTCTTGCGAACGATTTTATTAGAATTTTTTAAAATAATTGAATTTCCAAGAAAAAATGTATTACTTTTAAAAATAATTGAATTCTTGTGATGAATATTGTTATTTATAAAAATAATTGAATTTTGCAAATAATTTTTTTAAAATGCCTCAAAATAATTGAATTTTCGGGAATAATTTTGTTATTTATCGACATAATTGAATTATGTTGATAAATTTATTTATTTTTATTCTTAATAAAAATAAATAATTTATTCTTTTAATTTATTCTTTCGAAGAATTATTTATATGTATGTAAATAATTGAATTCTTGGGAAGAATTTTATTTAAATCTAAAGGAATAATTGAATTATTTTTAAAAAAATTAATTAAAATTGTATTTAAAATAATTAATTTCTTTCGAAAAATTTTGTTAAAATATTTAAAAATAAATGAATTCCTGTAAAATTTGTATTATTCATGAAAAAAATATTGAACTCTTACTAAGATTTTTACAAAAATGTTTTTAAATAATTGAATTCTGTTTGGAAATTTTATTAAAGTAGTAGACATTAAAAATCATTTAATTAAAAAAGAAGAAGAGTTTTATTATTTATGAAAATAATTGAATTTCTAAAAATAATTGTATTTTTTTTCAAAAATAAAATTGAATTCCTGAGAAGAATTTTATTATTTATAAAAATAATTGAATTCTTTTAAAACATTTTATAAAAATCTATTTAAATAATTGAATTATTTTCAATTATGAAAATTTTTTTAAAACAAAATTGAATTTTTTTGAACAATTTTAAGAAAATTTCTATAAGATAAATGGCATTTTGCGAGGAATTTGATTAAAATTGTATAGAAAGTAATTGAAAATCTGAGAAGAGGGTAATAATAAAATTATTTTTAGGAATTCAATTATTTTTTAAAAATTTCAATGAAATTCGTTGCAAAAATTTAATTATTTTTATAAATAATAAAACACATTGTAGAATTTTAATTATTTTTAATACAATTTTAATCGAATTCCTTGAACAATGTAACTATTCTAACAAATTTTCTTACAATTTGTCAAAAGAATTCAATTATTTAAAAATTTGTTAATAAAATTCTTAATAAGAATTAATTTTTAAGAAACATTCAATTATTCAATACATACTTTACTTTTGTATTTAAATTATTGAATTCTCGAATAATTTTACAATTAAAGATATTCGTAAATAAATTTAACAAAACATTTTTTTCAATAAAATTTTTTTCTTTATTTTCTAAAAATTCAAAAATTTTCAGTTTCATTTTCAATTAAATATTCTAATTGACAAATATAGTTTACAAACACTTTTTTCCTTTATTTTTAAAAAACTTTAAATTTTATTAAAACAATTGAAATTAAGAAATAGAATTGATGACAATTATTTTCTTATAAAAATTGAGAATTTTCTAGAAAAATATTAAGAAACGAGAATAGCTAATGTTTTTCTTCCCAAAAGAAAAAAAAATTAGTTTGTAAACAATATTTTTATTGAGAAATAAAAATTATGCATAAAATGGGTATACTTCCTACTTGTTAATAAAAAATTTTTTAACAATTAACAATTTTCTAGTATTTTTTATAAATAAGAAGGAGAATAATTTGCATAATAATTTAGATCAGTCAAAGGAAATTTGTTATGGAAAAAAGGATATAACAAACAAAATGAGTATATTTTTTATATGTTATTCATAATTCTTTTTTAATTTTCTAATTTCTAATATTATTTCATTATAAATCTTAAAAAATACCTGCATTTTTTTTCTTCTTTTGTTCAAACAATATTTTTTAAAGAAGAAAAGGAAAAGCATACACAGGAACTAACTTCACACTGAGAAAACTGGAGTATTGGACTAAACATCTGGAGGGACAAATCGTTGATATTTGAGAGTTAGCTATTGGATAACAATCTAAATGTTCAAATACACCATTGACAGATATTCGTGCCATTTCTCTTGGAGGGAAAATGAGTTTATAACAGAGGGACAAATTAACCATCTTGAGAAATCCCTTCCTTATCCGGCGCGAAATGAATAAATATGGCAACCTAACCCCTAAATTAAATACTTAAAATGTCAGAAAAATAATTTCGCGCGCATCAGATCGTACACATTTTCTGCGCAACTTTTAACCCTCAGATATAATGGGAGAGAATATACAAGTAGATTTCCATTATCAATTCAAAATTTATTTTAGAAGGACTATTTAACTCTCTTCATAAGCAAAGGAAACATACACTTTTTGAACCTCTGAATTTGACTCTCCAGTTTTCTCAGTGCAAACTGCGGATAGAACGGACAGAATGAATGAAAGAATACGGAGAGTAATATAGTTATAATTAATAATTCATTATAAATAAATATTTAAATATTTCGCCACTGTCATGTAACTGCGATATAACATTGTTATATTATTATTTTAATGATATATTATAGTATTTTGTAATCATTACAGAAATGTCTTATAACAACTCCCATAACTGTTCTGTAATAATTACTAAATTTTCGAATTCAAAATACTACAAACCGCACTTCTATCAATAAAGGCAAAAATTTATTTCCAATTCGAAAAAAAATTATTTATCATTAGAGGAAAAATAAGGCCACACCCTCAGGACATTTGTTTTCCTGAAAAAGGCATTTTTCTCCTTTAAAAAAAAATAAAAAAAAAAATATCGAAAATAGTTGATTTGTGAGTGGGAGGTATTTGGAAATAAATCTTGCTTTGCTTTTTATGGCCTTACGAGGTTCGAAACGACGCGTGAAGTACCGGAAGAGACTCTTTAATAATTTCGTACGTGGACTGCTTTCTTTTTGGGAATAAATAACGCACGTGCGTCTGCCAATTCGAATTAACACAACCTGACATGCAGGGGTGAATGGACAAAGCGTATATACGGTCCCGCCTTCCATAGATTCTGATGGCTTTTCGAAGTATAACAGGGTGACTGAATCACCATTCATCACCAACGTTTGAAAACTAGAGTTCTTTCATAGCGAAACTTTTTTGATTGTTGGTATACAATTTTTTTTTTTTTTTGATTGCACCAAGTGTAAGGATTAATTGAAAAGAAATTATAATAAATAATATCGTCAAGTGGAGTAATTATCAAGAGCGGGGTTTGTTATTATTATACGAGAGGAAACAGCTCCAGGAGTTATATTTTTTCAAAAATTTTTAAATTACCGATATGAATATTTTTAGGGTTCAAAATATTTTTGTTGCTGAACAAGGTTCACTAGATTTTGACCATAGTAAAAATAAGGCTCCGGATCACTTTTACCATTTAAATTTAATGCTGCAAGTGCTCTTTTAAAATCCGGAGCCTCAAATATAATAATTTAAAGATTTTAAATGATTTTAGCCACACTTTTTGAGTATGGCTCAGAACTTGTTTACTTTGTCTAAAGTCTTTGACCATGTTAGCTAGAATTTGCCTTTTTTTCGTTTTCACACGGAATTACTATTTATAGTATTACTATTTATACCACTATACTATTTATAGTATTACTGTTTATATCCCTACTATTTATAGTATTAACGCTTATAGTACTGTACTATTTACAGAACATCTATTTGTAGTACATAAGTACACAATTCCTCCTAATCACTTCAATCAATCCTTGTTTTTCCCCTTTTCAAAACAGACGACAATTTTATTCATTCTCATCTCTCCTCTTTAAGTGTCACTCGGTTTTTATGATTTTCCACTATGCTCTCTCTCTCTCTCTCTCTCTCTCTCTCTCTCTCACTGGACTGATTGAATATCATTTGTAGATCGCTGCTGGATATACAGATTCAAATCCCTGACGTGTGTGCCACCCTAAGCTCCTCCATCTCGTTTTAACAAGCGTCTTTGGGGGATACCATCTGACGTCGCTTTCCAGAGACCAAAAGCAAACATTCTGAATAATTTTATGTGAACCGAATAGAGAAAAATTATTGGATCGTCTGTAATAGAATTTTCTCCCAGGATGAAGAACGAACGTTCATTCTAAACGCGCTTTCAAGATAGGAAAAAAAATGCAAATGCTGTGTATATACCTAAGTTACTGATGAATGTCTAGGAAATTGAAAACCAGAATTTCTAATCTTTTAAAGTAATCTTCTAAATCTCTAAAATATAAATGATAATCTACTTTACTTTTTCAATATACATACTTTATTTATCTTTGGTTTTTGTATACGAATGTCAACATATTCGAAAATTGATCTTAAGTTTCTTTCCTAAAGAGATTAATATTTAATAATTTTGAATTTTTCTGTCTTTCTTGTTTGGCTCCTAAACTATAAAATTACAACAAATTCTAAATTTCTAATACATAACCTTCAATTTTTTCCATTTCTGACAAAAATTTCTTTTTAAATAACTTAAATCTTTAACAATTAACATAAAAAATTATTTACTGAATAATTTTACTTAAATATTTCAAAATTTAATTTTAAAAGTATTGCGTTTACAATTTTCATACATAAATGAACTTCAAATGGTTTCAATTTGAAAGTTTAGAAAACTTCAATGTTGAATGAATTTAATTAGAAATTTTAATGAACTTAGATTTTTGAAAAATTTTAATAATTCAAAATCTTCTAAAATTAGTTAAATTTGTCAATATATATTTAAATAATTATTAAAAATAATGGATTTTTAGAAGAATTTTAGTTAAAAACATTTTTAAAAAATGAAATTTTGAAGTTACAAATGATTGCAGAAATTCAATTATTTTCAAAAGTAATACAAATTCTTATCACAAAACTCAATTATATTTAAAATTTACAAAAAAATCTCTACAAAATCCCAATTATTATCATTATAAATAAAAAAATTCAATTATTCAATTATTCTTTTAGATTTTAATAAAATTCTTCCCAAGAATTCAATTATTTACATAAATAATTCTTCGAAAGAATTCAATTATGTCGATAAATAACAAAATTATTTCCGAAAATTCAATTTTCTGAAGCATTTTAATAAAATTGTTTGTAAAATTCAATTATTTTCATAAATATCAATATTCACCACAAGATTTTAATTATTTCTAAAAATAATAAATTTCTTCCTGGAAATTCAATTATTTTAAAAAATTTTATAAAAATCGTTCGCAAGAATTTAATTATTTCATAAATAATAAAATGCTTTTTAGAAATTCAATTACTTTCGAAAAAAATAAAATTATTTTTTAGGAATTCAATTATTTTCTTATATAATAAAACTCATTGCGGATTTTTAATTATTTTTTATACAAATTTAATCAAATTCCCCGCAAAATGCAATTTATCTTAAAAAGTTTCTTAATATTGTTTAAAAGAATTAAATTATTTTCAAAAATTTTTCATAATTCAAAATAATTGAATTATTTGAAAAGATTTTTATAAAATTTTTCACAAGAATTCAATTAATTTTATAAATAATAAAATTCTTTTCAGGAATTCAATTATTTTTTATAAATAATAAAATTCTTCTCAGAAATTAAATTATTTTTTTTTAAATTTAATGAAATTCGTTGCAAAAATTTAATTATTTTCATAAATAATTAAAAACATGAAAAAATCGATCACTCCGAGTCAAAGACTCGGAGTAATCACTTTCTTCATGTTTTATAACAATATTTTTAAAGTTGTTTAATTTCAAAAAGGTTTGAATTTGTAATTTTTGAAAATCTTAATTCCCATGGAATAATAATAATAACTAAATATTTAAAATATTTAAAAAATAAATTATTGATTTCGAATAATTTTACAATTAAAGAAATTCGTAAATAAATTTAACAGGACATTTTTTTCAATAAAATTTTTTCCTCTATTTCCTAAAAATTCAAAAATTTTCAGTTTCATTTTCAATTAAATATTCTAATTGACAAATATAATTTATAAACATTTTTTTCCTTTATTTTTAAAATACTTTGAATTTTATTAAAACAATGAAATTAAGGAATAGAATTGATGCAAATTATTTCCTTATGAAAATTGAGAATTTTCTAGAAAAATATTAAGAAACGGGAATATCTAATGTTTTTCTTCCCAAAAGAAAAAATTTAGTTTGTAAACAATATTGTTATTAAGAAATAAAAATTATGCATGAAATATATACATTTCCTACTTCTTAATCAAAATTTTTTAACAATTAACAATTTTCTAGTATTTTTTATAAATAAAAAGGAGAATAATTTGCATATAATAATTTACATTATAGTCAAACGGAATTTGTTATAGAAAAAAGCATACAACAAACAAAATGGGTATATTTTTTTTTTGTTAATCAAAATCATTTTTTTTATAGTTAATAATTTAATATTTATATTGATACAACTTTTTTATTAACTAATTGCGTCCATTAAATTAAATATTGCTACAAATTTCGTTTACTATTTTAAAAAAGTCTCTCTTACCACCAGTTGAAATAGGACCGGAAACGAACTTACCTAAAACAGAAGAAATAAAACAATTATTTATTTATTTATTTATATTAAAATAATATAAATTAAATTATTTTAAAATTTAAATATTAAAAATATTTCAACATTCGAGAAATTAACATTTTAAAATCTTACAAAAATGCTTAAAAATGTTTAAATTGCTACTAAAGCAATTTAATTTTTTTTTTAGAATTAATAACCCAATTCAAGTTGCCAGTTCGGCTTTTTTTTTGTTACTCAGTTTGATTGACAGTTCTGCGATTGAGTAATAAAGTGTAAATTGGTTTCATTACTGTAATTTAAAAGTTATTAAAGATTAAATTCTGAAACACACAAGACTAATGCAATCACTGCAAAAAGAAGCCTATTTGATTAAGATGTTTTGGTAATTGCTTTTAACTTGTTTGACATATTCCAGTGTTAAAAAAAATTCTATAGAATTTTTGCATTAATTCTGATAAATATTGGTTAGAAATTTAAACAGTTATTTTTTATAGATATTGCTTAATTATATGTACATTATTCATATATTAATGTATTATTAATTAAATTCTTTTTTGAATTTCTTGCTCATTAAATTTCCGCCTAATAAATGGCATAAAAATTCGCTTATGCACGGAGAAAAAGGAATTGTTAAATCTACTAATTAATATTGTTAATAAAGAACTAGCAAATCTGATTTGTTGTTGAAACAGTTTTTTTGTTCTCCTAACAAATCAAAATTGTTGTGATAACAATTAATTTGTTTGTAGAACAAAAAAATTGTTGCAACAACAAATCAGATTTGCTTGTTCTATATTAACAATTAATTAGTGGATTTAACAATTCCTTTTTCTCCGTGTGAACGAAATGAAGCGAAGAGTTCTTTTCTTTGTCAAAACTCAAAAGTAAATTTTAAAATGGAAAAAATTTTTTTATTCCTGATTAAACGCATAAAACATTTGAGACATCAATAAGTATGCTATACAAAACATGTTATTCTACATTTTTAGATACCATTTTTCCATCTTACATGACGTTATTATATACGGTACCGCAAAGAAAAGCACCTATTTTTGCAGTGATAAGGTTCGTTATTTAAACAGTTTTTGTTTGTTGGCATAATCCTCCTTTATTTTAGAAACAACCTAATACTACACGAGAGTTATATTTCTCCTCTGCACTGAACAAAGGATCTCACTGAATGCAAATTCATTCTTCCTTTGCGTATATGTACATGTAGACATGCAACTTATGCGCAAATGATATTGTACGATTAAACCCCAAAGCTTTTCTGTGTCGGATATCAAAGGCAAGTTATGCATTACAACAGCGAAAATTTTTGCCATGTGAGACAAGAGAGATGCTTACATTCTAATGGAACGCAGATTAAGTGCTCCGAAGGAACAAAAAAGGAAGGGAAAGAAGAAACTTTTACTTTTTCTTCATTTTCCCAGTACAGTGCATAACATTAGATTTGTTCTTCTTCGTGCATTGTAAACAGTAAACAATTTGTCTAAACTTGACCGAATAGGCATAAAAATTTATTAATTCAGACTTTGCAATTTTGAAATATTTTTAAAACTATTTTTGAAGTAATTTCCAAAATAATTTTAAAAATAATTTTCAAATTAATTTTCAAAATAATTTCCAGAATAATTTTGAAATGCTTCGTCATTAAGAAGCTGTTTTAGTAAAAAACCTTTATTTTTTTCTTAAAATATTACCATCGGCTATTTTTAACTAGCAATTAGTTATTTTTTACTAAATGATAAGCAGGCATTGCACTCATCTACTAAAACCTACTATCAACTACTTTTTTTACGTTATGCTACTGTTTGGGTAATTTTTAGATTTCAACCACTAAAAGCTACTATTTCTATGTTTTTTGGAAAATTTCCACTACTTTAAATTCGCTAACACTAGAAATCAATAAAATATTCTCAAAAATCATAATCAGATTCTTTAAAACGATTCAATTATTTTCGAAAAATATTCGAAATTCAATTACTTACAGTATCTAGTATTTTCATAAAATTTCGCAAAAGAATCCAATTACTTAAAAAAAATTGATAAAATTCATCCAAAATTCAATTATTTTCATAAATAACAAAATTTCCACAGGAATTAGATTAATTTAGAAAAGCATTTTCTTAATAATTTATTAAAAAATCAATTATTTAACAAAATTTTTATACAATTCTTCACAATAATTCAAATACTTTCACTAATAATAAAATTTTTCATCGAAATTAAATTATTTCATAAAATTTTTCATAAAATTCTAAGCAAGAATTTAATTATTTTCGCATAAATGATAAAACTCATCGAAGAATTTCAATTCTTTTTAATACAAAACTTTTCACAGAAATTTAATTCTTTTGAAACATTTTGATAAAATCTTTAGCATAAATTCAATTATTTTCATAAATTATAAGATTCTTCTCAGAAATTCAATTGTTTTAGAAGATTTTCATAAAATTCTTTATTGCAACTATTCAATTATTTTCATAAATAATAAAATTCATCGCAGGATTTCAATTATTTTTAATACAATTTTACAGGAATTGCACTAAAAATGGAATTATTCTTAAAAATTTAATTTTAATTCCTCGAAAAAATCAATTAATTAAAAAAATATTTTTTTAAATTCTTTCAAAGAATTCAATTATTTTTTTGGATTTTAATAAATTTCTTCCCAAGAATTGAATTATTTATACATAAATAACTCTTAGAAAGAATTCAATTTGGTGGATAAATAACAAAATTATTCCGGAAAACTCAATTATTTTGAGGCATTTTGAGGGATTTTAATAAAATTCTTTGCAAAGTTCAATTATTTTCATAAATAATAAATCTAATCGAAAAATTTCAATTATTTTTAATACTATTTTAAATTAATTAATCAAAAAATTTAACTATCTTCACAAATAAAGTTTTTCACAATAATTCAATTATTTAAAATGAAATTTTTACAATATTTTTATTATATTTAAAAAAATTAATTATTTAAAACAATGTTTATAAAATTCTTATGAAGAATTCAAATTTTTTAAAAAATAACAAAACTTTTCAGAGAACTTCTATTCTTTATAAACATTTTAATAAAAATTTTCGCAAGAATTCAATTATTTTCATAATGAATCAAATACTTTTCAGGAATTCAATTATTATTGAAAATTTAAGACAATTTTTCGTAACAATTCAATTATATTATTAATAATAAAATTCATGGCAGGATTTCAATTATTTTCAAATATTTTAATAAAATTGTTCGAAAGAAATCAATTGTTTCAAATACAAATTTAATTAAACTTCATTGAAATAATTCAGTTTTTCTTTTAGATTTTAATAAAATTCTTCCCAAGAATTCAATTATTTACATATAAATAATTCTTCGAAAGAATTCAATTATGTGGATAAAAAACAAAGTTATTCCCAAAAATTCAATTATATTGAGGCATTTTAATAAAATTCTTTGTAAAATTCAATTATTTTTAAAAATAATAATTTTCTTCTTCGAAATTCAATTATTTTTAAAAATAATAATTTTCTTCTTCGAAATTCAATTATTTTTAAAAATTCTTATAAAATAGTTTGCAAGTATTCAATTATTATTTTCACAAATAATAAAATGCTTTTTATGAATTCAATTATTTTTGAAAATTTTAATAAAATTTTTAGCAACTATTCAATTATTTTCATAAATAATGAAATATTTATCGCAGGATTTCAATTATTTTTAATACAATTTTACAGGAATTGTTCAAAAAATGTAATAAAATTCTTAAAAATTTAATTTCAATTTCTCGAAAAAACAGGAATTCAATTATTTTCAAATATTTTATTAAAATTGTTCGATAAATAACAAAATTATTCCCGAAAATTCAATGGCATGTTAATATCATTCTTTGTAAAATTCAATTATTTTTAAAAGTAATAAATTTCTTCTTGGAAATTACAATTATTTTTAAAAATTTTAATAAAGTCGTTCGGAAAAATTCAATTATTGTCATAAATAAAAAAATGCTTTTTAGGAATTCAATTATTTTTAAAAAAAAATTTAATTAAATACCGCACAGATATTCAATTATTGTTAAAAATTTTAATTGAATTCTTTGCAAAATTTAATTCTTTGTAAAATCTTTTCGCAATTCAATGACTTTTAATATCTACTATTTTCATAAAATTTCCAAACAGAATTCAATTATTTAAAAAAAATTTTGTAAAAATCTTCGTGAGAATTCAATTATTTTTAAGGAATAATAAAAATTTCTTAGGAAATCAATTATTTAAATTAGAATTTGCATAAAATTAGTCGAAAGAAATTAATTCTTTAAAAATTTTTATAAAATTCTTCGCAAGAATTAAATTATATTTATAAATATATTATAAATAAATGGTGGTTTTTATATTATATTTATTATTTTATATTATATTATTTTATTTATTATATGAATTTCTATTTATATAAATTATATTTTAAAATTATATTTAAAATTCAATTATATTTTTAAAATATAATTGACATGATTAAGCACTTTGGTAAATTGAGAACTGTTGATGAGGTTTAATTTGCATTTCTTTCACTTCCCATCTGAAGTACACCAATTTTTCTAATAATTTTCGAAGACTTATTATACGAAGAGAACGAATGCATCAAATCCCTTAAAATAATGGAGGATCGTCATCAAGGAAGATGGGATGTAAATATGATGGCCGACTTCTCTTGGATACTGAAAAGCATCATTGTATCAAAAGGGGTGAACATAAAAAGAAAACCTGATCTCTCAAAGACAAGAGTATTCCCAACTACAAAAAGACAAAAATTATATATTCCAGAACACAAGTTTTCAAGTTTGAATATATATCTGATGTTTCAAATTCACAACTAGTGCACTACATCCGAAAAGGAAATGCTCTTTTTGTCTACTTTTCAAAACCAGGTCAACAAATTTCTTTCGCAACATTTTTTTTTTTTAAGGAAAAAGTATAAAATTTTTATTTCCTTAAAAACGAAATTTTAGGAACATTTTCGCTTTAGTGTAGTTTCGTGTTTTTCAGAAAGAACATTTTTCAGAAAAAAAAAAATTTTTTTTGCATTAGGTGTGGAACGTAAAATTGAAAGCTTTTTATTGAAAAGAAAGTAGTGTAGTCGTAATTTTATGCGACTTAATTGCATTGCAGTTGAAGTCTCAGGATAGATTCACCGTTGACCAAGAGAATCCCTGAGGTAACGGAAAGTGATTATAAATTACACACACAGCATGCCGCAACATGTTAAACGTAACAGTGGTCAGTGCTCATTGATTATGCGCCAAAGTAATGACATCGAATCATGAGCTCCAACAACCAACTGCATTGAATTCATTATAATATAAACTCTTCATGATTTCTCTAAAAGGAAATAATTATGCAAAGTTTATTTCTAAACGGATTTTTATTTTGACTCTCTTTTTTTTATTTACGAGAATAAATTTTATATAATTAAAATTATTTTTCTAAAGAAAAATTATGACTTAATATTTATAATTTTATTTTTATAATATTTGAAATGATATGAAAAAATTTTAAAAAGTTTTAATTTAAAATTTTATGAAATTTCAATTTTTAATGAATTTTATTAAAAATTTTAAAGAACTTAGAATTTTGAAAAATGGATTTATAGAAGAATTTGAGTTAAAACACTAAAAAAAATTGAATTTTGGAAAAATTACAAGTGAATGCAGAAATTCAATTATTTTCAAAATTTAATAAAATTCTTTGCAGAAATTCAATAATGTTAAAAAAAAAATGTTTAAATTCTTGTCAAAATTTCAATAATTTTTAGAAATAATAAAATTCTTCGCAGAAATTTAATTTTGTTCAAAAATTTGTGAAAATTTTAGTCAAAATTTCAATTATTTTTAGAAATAATAAAATTCGACTAAAAAATTCAATTAATTTCAAAAACTTGAATTGAATGAATTTCAATTTATTTATTAGAAATTTCTTAGCAATAATTAAATTTTTTTCATAAATAATAAAATTCTTTTTAGGAATTCAATTAATTTCGTAAAGAATAAAACTCTTAGGAGAATTTCAATTATTTTTAATACAATTTTAATTGAATTCATAGAAAAATGTTAACTGTTCTAAAAAATGTTATTAAAATTCGTCAAAAGAATTCAATTATTTTATTATATGTCAATTATTTAGAAATTTTTTTGATAAAATTCTTTATGAAAATTCAATTCTAAGAAAAAATGTATTATTCTACAAATTTTTTATTTTTGTTTTTAAATAATTAAATTCTCGTAGAATTTTCTAATGAAAATTGATTAACAGAAGAATTTTGGTTGAAAAAACTGAAAAAAATATTGAATTTTAGAGAAGTTAGAAATAATTTCAATTATTTTCAAAAATAATATACTAATTCACAAAATTTCAATTTTGTTTAAAAATTTGTAAAATTTGTAAAAAAATAGTAAAACTCATTCCTGAATTTTAATTATTTGTAATACATTATTGAATTCGATTTTTTTAAAATTTTAATTTCACAAAATTCGTCCAAAGAATTTAATTATTTAAAAATTTATTGATAAAATTTTTTATCAGAAATCCAATTTTAAGAAACATTCAATTATTCAATTAATTATTTTCTAAAATAGTAAAAAATTCCCAGGACTTTAATTATTTGCAAATTTTTTATAAATTTCTTCGCAGTAATTCAATTAATTTCATAAAAATAATGATTTTTTTTACAAGGATTCAATAATTCGCAAAAATAATTCTTTGAAATATGTAATTATTTAAAAAAATTTTTTTAAATTTATCGAAAGAATGAATGAATTCACAATGAATTTATTTACAAAATTATCGATAAAATTCTTTATGAAAATTCAATTTTCAGAAACATTCAATTATTGAAAAAATTATTTATTTTAATATATATTTAAATAATTGAATTCTAGAAGTATTTTCTACGAAAAATTGATTTAAAAATTAATTTTGGTTAAAATTTTAGATAATAATTGAATATTTAAAATATTATACAGAGAATTTTTGGAAATAATTGAATTTTGAAAATCTGAATTTATCATACTTTTAAATTTTAATTAAAAATTTGGCAAAAGTAATTTTTTTGAAAAAATTCAATTCAAATTTGTTTGAAATTATTTCCGAATAATCGACATTTCGTAAAATTGAATATTAAAGGACTATTAGGATTTGAAAAAATTTTAAGAATTTTGTCAAAAATTATTATAAATAATTGATATAAAGTTTATAAAGAAGAATTTTAGTTAGAAATTGTAGTAAATAATAATTGAATTCGAAATGATGAAAATAATTTTGAAGAAGTTGCAATAACAATATCTTCATGTTTTATAATTAATATTGTTATAAGTTTTTGAATTTCAAAAAGGTTTGAATTAAAAACTTTTTAAAACATAATTCATGTATTTTGCTTCGCTCTATTCACTTCATTTCGTTAATGAGAGAATTTTCATGCCATCTAGGCGTCAATTTAATGAACTGTATTGGCGCGAAATTCAAAAAGGAAAAAATTTAATTTTTGTCGAAAAGCAGAAAAATTCAATATAAATATTAATAATATGTAGGTACATTAATTAATATCAACAGAAAAATAATTCTATTCAATCTATTTACTAGAAATTTTCTTTTGAAAGCAAAAATTATCTAGAAGAAAAGCACGAAATCCCTATCCGTATATAGAATTTTAATTGAAAACTTTAATAATATCGTATTTATGGTTAATGTTGAAGGAATGATTTATCGGCATTGTAAGAAAAGAACGTTAATTATTGTGCATGCAACCTGCCAGAAGTTGAATTTCCCACCTAAATGAACTTTTACAAATGCCGTTAAGTTTCTTTGATATGAGAAATATAATGAACTTTCAACCTCCCTCTGGTAAACGAAACTTATTTTCTCCAAATCGCATTGATTTTGTTTTGGCAGAGCAACTGCTTAGAATTCTCGTAGCATTTCTTTCTCTCACTCACTATTATTTATATATAAATATAGTATTGAAAGGAAAAAGCCCCTTAAAATAAAATCAATCATCTTCTTTTTTGATTCTTTCACGCGAAAATCTGAAAATGACGAGCAGAGTGAAGAGAAGAGGAGTATAATCATAACAAAACCGATTAGTGCGAGCCACGTGATCGAGCAGAAATTTTTCAAGAAAAAACGGAGGTTAATGTCAACAACAGATGCTGGGTCCCCATAAACGCAATAAATGAGAGCCCTTTTCGTGCTTTTCTCGCAGATCCAATTTATTATCTCTTTATTTTCTTTATTTCAACAAAAAAAAAAACTCTTGTACTTCTTTTCGTTGAATTGTTGGTATTCGTTTCGTACGCTTTTTTAAAATTTAGTTTCTTTCAGTGTTAACTTTGTAAATTTATATCTGATAAAAGAAATTTTCGGTTTTTTACTGCTTTTTAGTTTTTACTCCCTCTGTGTATAATTGACGCTATTAATTACTCCCTAAATTTAAATATTAGTTAACTATTTGAGGACAAAATTTTTTCTTAAAAAATCGCGATTTTTGATTTTTCAAGCATTTCAGGGAAAATTATTAAAACTTCTTGAGAAAAATAATTTTGAAAATAATTGAAATTATCAGGGTTGACATAGATCAGGAAATTCAGGGAAAAATCAGGGAAAGTAGAATTGGTCAGGGAAAAGTCAGGGATTTTTATTAAAAGAACTGAAAAAAAAATTAAATTTCTAGAATTCTTAAGGAAATTCTGAATTTTGGTGTCTTTTTTGTTTGCTTGATAAACTGTATAAATTTACCACGAATTCTAATAAAAACTTTCAAATTTTTTCTATTTTTGACAAGAATGAATTTTCTAATATTATTTCATTATTTTAACAGTTTTCACGCAATTATCTTCATCATAAATAAATTAAACAATATAACAAAATTATTCCCGAAAATTCAATTATTTTGAGGCATTATTAATTATATACTTATAATTTAATTTCTCATTGTAATATATATTAGAAAATAAAATCTTGAAATAATTTCTTGAAAAATTCCATTAAACTTTTCCAAAAAAATTAATCCTACAGAATCATTAGTTAAAAGTATGAAGAATTCAAATTTTCAAAGATTTTAATTTAAAAAAATAAAACTAAATAAATAATTTTTATTTAAAAATAAATAAAAATAAATTTTTTCACCTTGTAAAAATTCAATTATTTTAAAAAAATTCATAATTTGCTTTTAATATTCAATTATTATACGCAATATTTTAATTAAAATTTAATTTTAAATTAATTTTTATTAGAAAATTTTACGGGAATTCAATTATTAAAATACAAAAATGAATAATTTATTGAATAATTCAATGTAACTAAAAATTGAATTCTTGAAATGAACTTTATTTAATGTCTTTTTAAATAATTGAACTCTATCGACGAATTTTAATGAAATTTTTAAGAATAATTAAATTTTTCGAGGCATTCGATTAAAATTGTATTAAAAATAATATTTAAATTCTACAATGAGTTTCATTATATTTATAAAAATAATAAAATGTTTGCGTCGAATTTTATTAAGAAATTTTTTAAATAATTAAAATTTTGAAGAATTTTAATAAAATTTTTAATAATAATTGCATTTTTCGAGGAATTCGATTAAAATTGTACTAAAAATTTTAGAAATTGTGCAATAAAAAAAATTGAATTACTAAAAGAAATTTTATGATTATGAAAATAATTGAATGTTTTTGTAGAATTGTATCAACAAATTTTTTTTTCAATAATAAAATTTTGTGATAAATTCAATGAAAATAGTAAATATTGAAAATAATTGAATTGTGAAAAACTTTTAAAAATAATTGAAATTTTGTAAAGAATTTTATTTAAATTTTTGAAAATAATTGAATTTTTGGTGACAAATTTTGCAATTTATAAAGAAAATTGAATTCTTTACGAGATATTGATTAAAATTTTTGAAAATAATTGAATTTTTAAGAAGAAATTTATTACTTTTAAAAATAATTGAATTCTTGTGATGAATATTGTTATTTGTAAAAATAATTGAATTTTGCAAAGAATTTTATTAAAAATTTCCAAAAATAATTGAATCTGCAAAGTAGTTTATTGCTTTTCAAATGAATTGAATTCTTATGATAAATTTTGATATTTGTTATAAAATAATTGAATTTAGAAAAGAATTTTATTAAAATTCCTTAAAATAATTGATTTTATGGGAAGAATTTTGTTGTTTACCAATAGATAATTGAATTCTTTTGCAGAATTACTTACAACAATTTTTGAAAATAATTGATTTTCTGCGACGAATTAAAAGTTATTTATGAAAGTAATTGAATTATTGCAAGGAATTTTATTATTTTATTGTATAATTAAATTTTTCTTTAAATTGAATTCTTTTGTTCAGTTTTAATAAAATTTTTAAGAATAATTGAATTTTTCGAGGAATTTATTTAAAATTGTATTAAAAACAATTGAAATTTGCAATGAATTTCATTATGATTGCATTGGAAATAATTGAATTTCTAAAAATAATTTTTTTTTTGGAAAATAATTGAATCCCTGTAAAAAAAATTTTATTACTTATGAAAACAGTTGAATTATTGCGAAGAAATTTATAAAAAAAATTTGTTAATAATTGAATTCCTGTGAAATTTTTATATTATTTATATGAAAATGATTAAATATTTGCGTACAATTTTATTAAAAATTTTTTTAATAATATTCTTTTGGAAAATTTTATTAAAATAGTAGATATTGAAAATGATTCAATAAATATTTTTAAAACATTTTTTTTAATTTTTCTAAGAAGGAAATTTTCAGGAAATTTAAATAGAAAATTTACTAATAGCGACTGTGACATTTAGTACGTTTTGAGAAACTGCAATAAATTGATGTCAAATTTAACAAATTAGAAAGTTGAATTACATACATATCATTTATTTAAGAGGGTGATCAAGAAGCTTAAAAAAATATTTACACTATATCCAAAAATATTTTACAAGCTAGTGTATCAGTCACAGACTTGAAAATTTATTTTCAGAGTAGAAAGAAAAAAATAGAAATTGTGAATATTATTTCAATAAATTTTATTTAAAAATATTTAATGAATACTATTATTTTAACTTGTATATTATTTTTAAAGTATGTAAAAATTAATTTTATGAAGGTATGTAAATTTTTAAACTTCTTTAAAAAATTGAAACTTAAAAATTTTTTAATTTCTGGAAAAAATAGTTATAAAAAACGTTTCAGAAAAGGAAATTAAAATCTGTTATGGATCTTTCAAACAAATATTTTTCTAAACAGTTTCTGTTAAACTAATTTTTTTTAATTCAAAAATATTGTGAACTGTACGAGCCGAGAACTTAAGTTTTGTTTAAGTTGCTTGCGTACATAGAACAAACAAAGTCAGGAACCAAATGTTTGCATCTTACTACCAAAATGATTTAAAAATAGTCTATTTTTCAATTTAAAAGTTAAAACCTAATTAAGTTCATTTTAGGCCTATTTTTAAATTTAATACTAAAAACCTAATTATGTTAAATTTAGGCCTATTTTTTAATTTAAAACCTCAATTAAGTTAACTTTTGGCCTATTTTTAAATTTAAAACTAAAAACCTAATTATGTTAATTTTAGGCCTATTTTTAAATTTAAAACTTAAAACCCAATTAAGTTAATTTTAGGCCTATTTTTAAATTTAAAACTTAAAACCCAATAAATTTAATTTTAGGTCTGAAAATCATACTCAAGGGTAAAATTCAGTCAAAGTGACCTAATCGTTCTTTTTGTAAGCAATTTTAGCCAAAAGTGGGCTGAAAATAAGATTCTTTCTCTAAAGTGTAATTATCCAAGACTTTACAAGTGAAACAATAAAAAAAAAAAAAAAATTATTTACCTAAAGGAACAAAAGCCACGATAGCGTATATTGGAAGCCTAATAGACCTATTACTTGAGAACTCTCGTGAAATGGGCGAAGGGAAGTTGCGGACCAGTAATATGGACCACCCCATTCATTTGAAGGGTGAGTCAGATTTTAGGGGAACTTGTGTACTGGATACTAACCATTCCGGAAATGTACGAGTCCACTACTTTTGTTTCTTTAATAAACCCCCTCCCCCTTCCCTTCTTTTCCATTATAACACATTTTCCAGTATCAATAAGAAGTTACTTTGAGTCGCAGAACGAGGATTGAATTTTTGATAAGATAGCACTTGAGAAACACCAACGTCTTTTCTGATGGCTTTTAACCCAGATCTCTCACTTTCTCACACACCCTCTTATTTTTTTCAAGAGAAATCAGAAAATTTCCCCTCTTTTTTTTTGATTTTTATAGTGATGGAGAAAATAAAAAACAAAGTTGAAGAGGAGTGCGGTGTATATAGACGAATAGGCAGATTGCCAGGTTTTTCGTGTTTGACACTCTCAATGTATCGTTGAGACTTGTGTTCCGCATTGGTTTTCGTCTGACGATAAATTTTACGTGGCACCCTTCGCGCGCGTGAAACTTGACATTTCTCAAATGATTTACAGTTATTATCAGAGACCAAGATTTTACTTCAAGTCATAACGCATCCTATTACCCGTTCCATTATTATTATTTTTATTTTGTCCCTTCAACCCCTAAAAACATGATTTCAACGAGACACTAAAAGGGTTTATATATATTTCGAGACATCTACCTTAATTAATGCGACAAGGGACGGACAAAATTAGGCTACACGTTTTCTACTTGAAATCTCGATGAAATATGCTGATATTACGGAAATTAATCTTCTTTTTGAAAGATGACAAAATTTTTGATAAAAAAATAGTCTTTTTTCTATCCATAGTTCGCCATAGTTTGTAAATATAAAAAAATAGTTTTTTTTTCTACCCATGGTTCCAATTGTTTGAAAATATAAAAAAATACTTCTTTTCTTCCCATATGGTTCGCTATACTTTGCCCATAGTTTGAAAATATAAAAAAAAGTTTTTCCTTCTTCACATTGTTTGGCTACAGTTCGAAATTTTGACAGTAAACTTCAAAAATATGAAAAAAACCTTTTTTCCTTCTCCCCACGCTTTAACATACTTTACCCATGGTTTAAAAATTTGAAAGGTTGTGTTTTAAAATTTTCTAGTTGTAAGTTTTCCTATTTGTAAATTTCTACTATTTCGATTAACTTTCAATTATTAATTATTAACTATATATTAATCTCCGTATTCTTTCATTCATTCTGTCCGAAGTGGTCCGAATTTTTTTTATTTATAAAAAAACTAGAGTTAAAAAATTTTTATTAAAAAGTAGGAAATATACCCATTTTATGCATAACATAAAATTTTATGCAAAACAACAAATATTGTTTGACAAATCGAAAATATGCAGGTATTTTTTCATTATTTATAATAAAATGATATTACAAATTAGAAAACTTTTTAAAAATTATGATTAACAAATAAAAAATATACCCATTTTGTTCGTTATATGCTTTTTTCAGTAACAAATTTCCTTTGACTGATCTAAATTATTATGCAAATTATTCTCCTTTTTATTTATAAAAAATACTAGAAAATTGTTAATTGTTACAAAATTTTTATTAAAAAGTAGGAAATGCATCATTTTTTGCATAATTTTTATTTCTCAATAACAATATTGTTTACAAACTCATTTTCTACTTTTGGGAAGAAAACATCACATATTCCCGTTTCTTAATATTTTTCTAGAAAATTCTTAATTTTCATAAGGAAATAATTTGCATCAATTCTATTTCTTAATTTCAATTTATTGTTTTAATAAAATTCAGTCTTTTAAAAATACAGAAAAAAAATGTTTATTAATTATATTTGTCAATTAGAATATTTAATTGAAAACGAAACTTAAAATTTTTGAATTTTTAGAAAAATAATGGAAAAAATTTTATTGAAAGAAAAGTTCTGTTAAATTTATTTACGCATATCTTTAATTGTAAACTTATTCGATAACAATAATTTCTTTTTTAAATATTTTAAATATTTAATTATTATTATTTTTCCATAGGAATTAAGATTTTCAAAAATTGTAAATTCAAACCTTTTTGAAATTAATCAACTTTAAAAATATTGTTATAAAACACGAAGAAAGTGATTACTCCGAGTCAAAGACTCGGAGTGAACGATTTCTGCATGTTTTATAATAATCAAAGAGGATCGAGTGTTAAAAACATTATTTTATATTATAAAAATATTTTTACTGTAACTTCTTGAAAATTATTTTCATATTCTATTATTATCTAAAATTTAAACTAAAATTCATTTTCAAATCAATTTTTATTGTTATTCTTAAAATTTACTTCTTATAAAGAATTTTATTAACAAACTTTTAAATAATTGAATACTTTTGACGAATTTTAAAAACATTTTTTAGAACAGTTATATTTTTTAAGGAACTTTATTAAAATTGTATTAAAAATAATTGAAATTCTACAATGTGTTTTATTATTTATAAAAATAATGAAATTTTTGCAACGAATTTCATTAAAATTTTGAAAAAATAATTACTTGAATTTCTAAGCAGAATTTTATTATTTATAAAAATAATTGAATTCTTGTGAAAAATTTTATAAAAATGTTTTTAAATAATTGATTTATTTTGAATTATAGAAAATTCTTGAAAATAATTGTATTCTTTTGAATAATTTGAAGAAAATTTTTAAGAAAAACTGCATTTTGCGAGGAATTTGATTAAAATTGTATTAAAAAGTAATTGAAATTCTGCAAAGAGTTTTATTATTTATGAAAATAATTGAATTCCTAAAAATAATTTTATTTTTTTTCGAAAATAATAATTGAATTACTGTAAAAAATTTTATTACTTATGAAAATAATTGAATTATTGAGAAAAATTTATTAAAAAAATTTTAAATTTTAAGCAATGAATTTCTGTAAAATTTTTATTATTTATGAAAACATTTAAATGTTTGCGTACAATTTTATTAAAATTGTTTTTAAATAATTAAATTCATTTGGGTAATTTTATTAAAATAGTTGATATTAAAAATTATTGAAATAAGGAAAATTTTTGAAAATAATTGAAATTTTGACAAGAATTTTATTAAAATTTTTGAAAATACATTGAATTTTGAAGAGTTTTTTTATTTATAAAGATAATAATTGTGATTTTGTCAAGATTTTTTTGTAAATTTTGAAAATAATTGAATTTTTAAATATGACTTTTATTACTTTTGAAAATAATTGAATTTCTGCAATTATTTGTAACTTCTTCAAAATTCAATTTTTTTTAATGCTTTTAACTAAAATTCTTCTATAAATCTATTATTTTTAATAATTAATTAAACATATATTGACAAATTTAACTAATTTTAGAAGATTTGGAATTATTAAAATTTTTCAACAATCTAAGTTTATTAAAATTTCTAATTAAACTCATTTAACATTGAAATTTTTTAAAATTTCAAATTGAAACCGATTAAAGTTCATTTATTTATGAAAATTGTAAACGCAACACTTTTAAAATTGAATTAATTTTGAAATATTTAAGTAAAATTATCCATTAAATAATTTATTAATTTTATGATAGTTGTTCAAGATTTAAGTTATTAAAAAAGAAATTTTTGTCATAAATTGAAAAAATTAAATGTTTCGTATTAAAATTCGTGGTAATTTTCTAGTTTATGATACAAATAAAAATACACAAAAATTCAGAATTTTCTTATGAATTCTAAAAATTTAATTTTTTTCAGTACTTTTAATAAAAATTCCTGACTTTTCCCTAAATTCCCTATGTCAAAATATATATTTATTATAATTATAATAATATTAAAATTTAAAACTAGGTATATATTCCAATTCATATTTTATTTTTATAAAAAATAATTTGAATTAAAAATTTTTACGTTCTATTATTTTTAAAATTGCTAATTTTATTTAAACAAAAGCTAGTAAAATGTTAGCCGCGCGCAAATTTTTGCTAGTTGTATTTTAATATATATTTTCTTAATTCAATACAGAAATTATTGCTTCAAAGAAATTAACTTCAATACAGCATTGGTGCTATTATGCCAATAGTTTTTTTTCTCAATGTAGATTACTACGATTACCCTTTTTCTATTCTTTTGTGTTTTCAAAGTGCTATCGTGTATTTTGTTTTATCACAAAAAAGAGTTAATTCACCATTATCTCTATCTCTCGGTTTTTCACATAAAAACAGGAAAAATCATTTCCATGATTCTTGTGCGTGACTGAAACGCATTTGACGAGACAAAAGAAGCAAGTACCTGCGAAAAGCTTCGAGAGATAAAAGAGAGAGAGAGAGAGAGAGAGAGAGAGAGAGAGAGAGAGAGAGAGAGAGAGAGAAACATAGAAGAAAAAAAACGCGTGCCGGAAAAGGGCCGAATAGATAGAAAAAAAAGAGGAAAAAAAGAATGTACAGACGATTGACAGTAAAAAGGGGGACGACGGAAAATAAAGTTTAGTCGTTTTATGTAAATGATGATAATATATGTGTGTATTCCTCTTTTATTTCACGCGGCTGCATTTACCTACAAAAATACGACAGATTCTGATATTCTGAGAGTTCAATGAACCACTGTACGTTTAAATTAATATCCTGTTTCCAAGTCCCCCCCCCCTTGTAACCCCCCTCCAATCCAAGTTTTTCGATCGATAATAATCTACTTAGAAACATCTGGATTCGTATACATATATTTTATATTAATATCGTCCTTTCCCTCTTTAACACCTGCTTCTGGAGGAAAGTCCTTATTTTATTTTCTTTTCTTTTCTTTTCCGCCAAGACAAGAACAATAAAAATTTTTCTACATGATGAGAATGTAATTACATTTCTTTTTTTTTAATGAAAGTTGTTTTGATAGAAAAATGTAATTTTTATTAATATCTCTACTTGTATTTTCAAATAAGATGTACCGCTTTCCGGCGAAAGAAATATTAAAGGTCAAAGAATTATAGATTATCAGGGTGTCTACTGAAAATGTGACTTAAAATTCCAGGACATTTTCAGGACATTCCAGGACAGATTTCTTATTTTTCCAGGACATTTATATGTGTAACAGGGTTGCCACAAGTCAGGGAACTCTTCAATTTTTTATATTTTTTACAAAAATTTCTTTTTAAATAACTTCGCATAAATTTCAATTATCTTTATAAATAATAAAATTCTTCTCCAAAATTCAATTATTTTCAAAAAATTTAATACAATTCTTGGCAAAACTTCAATTATTTTCACAAATTTTCCTCATTTCAATTATTTTTTATATCTATTTTAATAAAATTTTCCAAAAGAATTCTATTATTTAAACAAAATTTTAATAAAAATTTAACAGGAATTCAATTACTTACCAATTTTTTTTAGAAATATCTTCGCATCAATTCAATTATTTTAAATTTTTTAATGAAGTTTCTCGAAATAATTCAAATATATATAAATTAAATTTAAAAAATAGTCTAAGAAATTCAATTATATTTATTTTGAAAAATTTAAATAAAATTCTTTTAATAATTCTATTATTTAAAAAAATGTTGACAAAATTCTTTACAAGATTTAGTTCATTAAATTGCAATTTTAATAAAATTTTCCTATACAATTCAATTGTTTTCAATACATTAAATTTATTTTCTTCATAAGAATTCAATTATTTTCACAAATAATACATTTTTTATGGGAATTCAATTATTTAAAGGAATTTGAATAAAATTCTTCGCTAGAAACCAATTATTTACTTTCTTGAGAATTCTTTATTATTATTGATAATAATACTTTATAAATTTGAAAAATTCTAATAAAATCGGTCTTAGAACAAAATTATTTTTGTGAAATACAACATTTTTCTACAAATACAATTATTGTCAAAAATGTTTTTAAAACTCTCGAAACAATTGAATTGTTTTCGTAAAAAATAAAAATTCTTCTAAGCAATTCAATTATTTAAGAAATTTTAACAAAATTCTTCCCAAGAATTCAATTTTTTTCGATAATAAACATTTTTAAAGAAATTCAATTATTAAAAAAAAATTTTTTTAATTTTTTTTCAGATTTCAATTATTTTCAATTTTTTAATGAAATTTAATTACTTTTAAAAAGTTTTTAAAAATTCTGAAAAATTCAATTATTTAAAAAAATTTGAATAAAATTCTTCACAACAAATGAATTATTTTCATAAATAATAATATTTTTCTCTGGAATTCGATTATTTTTACAAATAAAATTCTTCACAGGAATTCAATTTTTTAAAAAGATTTTTAATAAAATTCGTTGCAAGAATTCAATTATTTTCATAAATAACAAAACTTATCGCAGAATTTCAATTACTTTTATAAAATTTTAAATAAAATGATAGAAAATTGCATTTATTTTTACAATTTTGTTTTTAAATTCGCCAAAAGAATTCAATTGTTATTAAAAATTTTGATAAAATTCTTTATAAAAATTCAATTTTAAAAAACATGCAATTACTTTTATAAAAAGAGTTAAAATCAATATTGTAGATATGTACCAGTTTCTTTAATCAAATAAAAAATTGAAGTTATTTTTTGATGGATCAAAAGAATTATTTTTTTTAAATTTGAGTAAAATTTTTAAATTATTGAATATTGAAAGGCAAAATATGGAAAATTCAAGGACTAAAGTTCAAAATCCAGGACATTTAAGGACATTTTTCAAATTCCAGGACATTTCCAGGAATTATGTTTAGAAAAGTTTTTGTTTTATTTGAAGCTCATTTTTACCTGGGGATTACAAAAAGAATTTTAAATTGTTAATTAAAACTCACAAAATAAAAATATTTTTTTTGCACTAAAATCTCATAAACTGTCTTAATTCTTCATCCCTGCAGTTTTTTTTCTCCTAATAAAATTGTTTCATCCTGGACCTTTGGGAGAATCTATATAGAGAATTTTGTTGCTGAATCGACACTTGATAAAAGTTTCTGCCCTTCTTTTTCTTTTTCTCTTTCTTTTCTATTTTTTCTTTTTTGATTCGTTCAGTTTTTACTCTTTTGTTTCAAAGAATTTTTTTTCCTCGATTTCACGTGAAAAGTTTCTTTCTCTCCTCTTTTCGTCCTTAACTCTCTCTCTCTCTCTCTCTCTCTCTCTCTCTCTCTCTCTCTCTCTCTCTCTCTCGCGCGCGCGCGCGCCCATTGGCAAAAGTTTTCTTCGCATAAGTTGAATTTTTCTACGTTTTCTTTTTCATTTTTTGAAACTCACTTTATCAGAGTAGAATCGAGAAAGTCTATCATTTATTTTCGTTGAGTCTCCGCGCATTCGAGTCACTTCAACAACACTCGAGGAGATTTTCCCTTCAAAAGTGGCGCGCAAAAAAAGTTCTATTTGTTTATTAAACTTCGCCAGACGATGGGAAAACAATTTATCATTGCAACAGAATGTAATTTTCTTAAGATTTAAGATCTCTTCAAATATATTTGTCTTGTACGCAATGGAGAGAAATATTTTTCGAAAATGTTACTTTAATCGAAAGAAAACGATAATTATTGTTTTCTTTCGATTAAAGTAACATTTTCATAAAATATTTCTATTTTATTTGATATCTTCCGATAATTTAATTGTGGTAACAATAAAAAAACAAAAATAACAAAAAAAAATAATAATAATTATAAATTTATAGTTTCATTATTATAATTATAGTAATCATATATATTCTGACATAGGGAATCTGGAAAAAGTCAGGAATTTTTGTTAAAACTATTGAAAAAAGTTAAATTTTTAGAATTCATAAGAAAATTCTGAATTTTCGTATCTTTTTTGTTTGACACGTAAACCTTCAATTTTTTCAATTTCTGATAAAAATTTCTTTTTAAATAACTTAAATCTTGAACAACTATCATAAAATAAATTAATTATTTAATGAATAATTTAACTTAAATTTTTGAAAATTAATTCAATTTTAAAAGAGTTGCGTCTACATTTTTCATAAATAAATGAACTTTAATCGGTTTCAATTTGAAATTTTAAAAAATTTCAATGTTAAATGAGTTTAATTAGAAATTTTAATAAACTTAGATTGTTGAAAAATTTTAATAATTCAAAATCTTCTAAAATTAGTTACATTTGTCAATATATATTTAAATAATTATTAAAAATAATGAATATATAGAAGAATTTTAGTTACAAAAACTCAAAAAAAAATTGAATTTTGAAGTAGTTACAAATGATTGCAGAAATTCAATTATTTTCAAAAGTAATAAAATTCTTATCACAAAATTCAATTATTTTCAAAATTTACAAAAAAATCTCGACAAAATCCCAATTATTATCTTTATAAATAAAAAAATTCTTCTTCAAAATTCAATTATTTAAAAACAATTTTAATAAAATTGTACGCAAACATTTAATTATTTTCATAAATAATACAAATTTTTCAGGAATACAAATATTTACAAATTTTTGATAAGTTTCTTCTTTATAATTCAATTGTTTTCATAAGTAATAAAATTTTGTTTACAGGAATTCAATTATTTTTTATATAATTTTAATCAAATTCCTCGCAAAATTCAATTTATTTTAAATATTTTCTTAAAATTCTTTAAAAGAATTCAATTATTTTCAAAAATTTTCCATAATTAAAAATAATTCAATTATTTAAAAAAATTTTTATAAAATTTTTTACAAGAATTCAATTATTCTTATAACTAATAAAATTCTTCACAGGAATTCAATTATTTTTAAAAAAAATAAAATTTCTTTTAGAAATTCAATTATATTCATAAATAATAAAACTCATCGCAGATTTTCAATTATTTTTTATACAATTTTAGTCAAATTCCTCGCAAAATGCAATTTATCATAAAAAATTTCTTAAAATTCTTCAAAAGAATTTAATTATTTTCAAAAATTTTTCATAATTCAATTATTTAAATAGAATTTTATAAAATATTTCTCAAGAATTCAATTATTTTTGTAAATAATAAAATTCTTCTAAGATTTTCAATTGAATTCTATACAATTTTAATCAAATTCTTTGCAAAATGCAGTTTATCTTAAAAATTCTCTTAAAATTCTTCAAAAGAATTCAATTATTTTAAAAAATTTTTCATAAATCAAAATAATTCAATTATTTAAATAGATTTTCATAAAATTTTTCTCAAGAATTCAATTATTTTTATAAATAATAAAAGGTTTGAATTTGCAATTTTTGAAAATCTTAATTCCTGTGGAAAAATAATAATAATTAAATATTAAAAATATTTAAAAAAGAAATTATTGTTCTCGAATAATTTTACAATTAAAGATATTGATAAATAAATTTAACAGAACATTTTTTTCAATAAAAATTTTTTATTTATTTTCTAAAAATTCAAAAATTTTCAGTTTAATTTTCAATTAAATTTTCTAATTGACAAATATAATTTATAAACGTTTTTTTTCTTTATTTTTAAAAATACTTTGAATTTTATTAAAACAATGAAATTAAGGAATAGAATTGATGCAAATTATTTTCTTATGAAAAATGAGAATTTTCTAGAAAAATATTGAGAAACGGGAATATCTAATGTTTTCTTCCCAAAAGAAAAAAAATGAGTTTGTAAACAATATTGTTACTGAGAAATAAAAATGATGCATTTCCTACTTTTTAATAAAAATTTTTTTACAATTAACAATTTTCTAGTATTTTTTATAAATAAAAAGGAGAATAATTTGCATAATAATTTAGATCAGTCAAACGAAATTTGTTATAGAAAAAAGCATATAACAAACAAAATGGGTTCATTTTTTATATGTTAATCATAATTTTTTTGAACTTTTCTGATTTCTAATATTATTTTATTATAAATCATGAAAAAATATCGGAATATTTTCGATTTGTCAAACAATATTTTTTTAAAGAAAAAAAAACAAAAGCATACACAAAAACTAACTTCAAACTGTGGACAGAATGACTGAAAGAATACGAAGATTAATATAGATAATAATTCATAATTTAGAACTAGAAGCATAATGTTAATCTAATGAAATATGTAAAATGGTTGAAATGTAGGGTTGATACAATTTTATTAAAAAAATATTAGTTAGTTTGAAATAATAAGTGTTGCCATTATTTTAAATAAAATTTTGTTAAATGAATAAATAGTATTAACAGTTTGTATAGATGTATATTTTAGACGATGGAATATGCTTTTGTTATTATAAACGATGTCATTCAATAGCATTTTTTTTTCTCAGTGTAGTAATAATTTCTTGGATTTTTTGATAAATAATAAAACTTGGATTAATAATGATTTTCTCTTACCACCAACATAATTATTGTATGTCTCTAAATTATTTTCGCGTACAATTTTCACGCAAAACATACTTCACGCCGATGAAGGAAGGAAGGATGTTAAGTATTATTTGAATTAATGAATTTATAAGCGAATTATTCCTCATGGAATTGAGAAGATGAATAAGCAACTTAGCTAGACGACTTGCTGCTAGCGACTGCTACCGTGAATTTGATAATGGAAATGCGTCACACAGTGGTGGTTGTAAAACCAGGCTTCGTGAAAAAAACAGACGAGAGTGCAAAAAAAAAAAAAAAATGAAGCGAGAAAGCAAAGAAAAAAAAATGAATTAGGGAGGAATGACAGAGAAAAAGGATGCAGAGTGCTATGAGAGGGTTCAAAGAGTTCTGCTTCTCTCCCTCGCCTCGTCTCGTTGCAGTTCTTTCCACATATAAGTCTAACATTTTCCACCCCTTTATTTTTTTTTTTTTTGCCAGAAAAACACGTAATGTCATGTGCCGCATGCGGAAAAATATCCGAAAAATAAAACATCTTTTAAAAATCTAAAAGTGAAAAGTGATGTATTTGGGAAATGAATTGAGGGACATAACTTAGCATGAAATATTTCATGATTCCAGGCTTTACAGTGCCCCTAAAAAGTATTTTAGGGGAAATAGGGGACTAAAAATTATAAAATAGGGGACTTTTTAGGGGACCATAAAAATTGGTTAAATAAAGATAAAAATATAATTTATTTATACAGGATTGCCACCAACATTTTATTTTATTTTTCCTTGTCTGTTCCCTGATTTCCAAGCACAACTTTAACTTTTTCCCTCATCCTAAAGAATATTCTGATTCACTCTCAAAATTATTAGATACTCAAAATAAATTTGTATTCAATTTATTTACAAATTTCTTCAAAAGTAAAATTATTCGAGAACATCAACAACTTCTTTTTTAAATAAATATTTAATGAAAACTTTTTTTTCATTGGAATTAAGATGTTCAAAAATTTCAAACTGAACAACTCATAAGAATATTATTATAAAGCATAAAGAAATGGATTCCATTTCTTTATGTTTTATAATAATTAAAGATGACCGACTGACAAAATCATTAGTTTTTTATTATAAGAATATATTGTTACTAAAATTTCTTCAAAATTATTTGTATCATTTCAATTCAATTAACATTTTCTAAAATTTTTAACTAAAATTCTACTTTAAATCAATAACATCAATTATTATTCAATTAAACTTTTTCAAAAAAAATTAACTCTTCAGAATTGTTAGTTAAAACTACGAAAAACAATAATTTAATTTTACGAGAAATCAATTATTTAAATACAAAAATAAATAATATTGAAAAAAAAAATAAAAAAAAATAAAAAAAAAATAAAAAAAATAAAAAATAAAAAAAAAAATATATATAAAAAAAAAAATTAATCTTAAATAAATAAATAAATAAATCTTAAATCTTAATTAATCTTAAAATTTAATTTTTACGAAGAATTGTATTAACAACTATTGAAAATATTTCATTTATTTTCAGGAATTTAATTAAAATTTTAATGAAATTTATTATATTAAAGAATTTTATAACAATTTTTGAAAATAATTAAAAACTTTTTGAAGAATTTTATTAAATTTTTTAAAATTAATTGATTTCCTAAGAAGAATTTAAATAATAATTTTTGAAAATAATTGAATTCATAAAAAGAATTTTATTAAAATTTTTGACAATAATTTAATTCTTAAGAAGATTTTCCCTATCTATTTATAAAGATAATTTAATTCTTGACGAGAATTTTCAAAAAATTTTGAAAATAATTTAATTTCTGCAAAGTATTTTATTACTTTTCAAAAAAAAATAAATTCTTGCGATGAATATTGATATTTATCAAAATTATTGAATTTTGGAAAAGAATTTTATTAAAATTCTTTAGAATAATTGATTTTATGGAAAGAATTTGTGCAATTTTATTGTTTATCAAGCTATTTGAATTATTTTGCAAAATTGTTTTAAATTTTTTGAAAACATTTGATTTTCTGCGGCGAATTAAATGTTATTTATGAAAATATTTGAATTATTACAACGAATTTTATTATTTTATTGAATAATTGAATGTTCCTTAAAATTGAATTCTTTCCTTAAGTTTTAATAAATTTTTCAATAATAATTGCATTTTTCATGAAATTTATTTAAAATTGTAATAAAAATATTTGAAATTTTGCGATGAAAATAATTAAATCCATAAATGAAATTTTATTATTTATGAAAATAATTAAATCTTTTCGTAGAATTGTATCAACAAGTTTTTTTATAATTAAATTTGTTGATAAATTTTATGAAAATACTAAATATTTAATTGAATTGAATTGCAAAAAGCTTTTAAAAATAATTGAAATGTTGCAAAGAATTTTATTTAAATTTTTGAAAATAATTGAATTTTTGGCGAAAAATTTTGCTATTTATAAAAATAATTAAATTTGTGCAAAATATTTTATTAAATTTTGTTAAAATAATTGAAATTTTGCCAAGAATTTAATTAAAATTTTTGCCAATAATTGAATTTTTGAGACCGATTTTGATATTTATCAAAATTATTGAATTTTGGAAAAGAATTTTATTAAAATTCTTTAGAATAATTGACTTTATGGAAAGAATTTGTGCAATTTTATTGTTTATCAAGCTATTTGAATTCTTTTGCAAAATTATTTTAAATTTTTTGAAAATAATTGATTTTCTGCGGCGAATTAAATGTTATTTATGAAAATATTTAAATTATTCCAACGAATTTTATTGTTTTATTAAATAATTGAATGTTTCTTAAAATTGAATTCTTTCCTCAAGTTTTAATAAATTTTTTAATAATTATTGCATTTTTCAAGGAATTTATTTAAAATTGTATTAAAAATATTTGAAATTGTGCGATGAAAATAATTAAATTCGTAAATGAAATTTTATTATTTATGAAAATAATTGAATCTTTTCGTAGAATTGTATCAACAAGTTCTTTTATAATTAAATTTGTTGATAAATTTTACGAAAATAGTAAATATTTAAAAACATTGAACTGCGAAAAACTTTTGAAAATAATCGAAATTTTGCAAAGAATTTTATTAAAATTTTTGAAAATAATTGAATTTTTGGCGAAAAATTTTGCTATTTCTAAAAATAATTGAATTCTTGACGAGATATTCATTAAAATTTATAAAAATAATTGAATTCTTTCCAAGTATTTTATTAAATTTTGTTTAAATAATTAAAATTTTGCCAAGAATTTAATTAAAATTTTTGACAATAATTGAATTCTTGAGAAGAATTTTGATATTTATCAAAATAATTGAATTTTGGAAAAGAATTTCATTAAAAATCCTTAGAATAATTGATTTTATGCGGAGAATTTTGTTGGTTATCAAGATGATTGAATTCTTTTGCAGACTTACTTAAAAATTATTGAAAGAAAATTAATTTCCTGCGACGAGAAAAATAGGGGAAATTTAGGGGAAATTTTCAAATTAGGGTACGTTTAGGGGCCAAAATTGAAAAAGGAGACTTTTAGGGAAATAGAGGACAGACTGTGAAGCCTGTGATTCGCTGTAAAAAAATGGTTCCTTTCTCTTTTATTGAAAAAAAAACTAGAATTCTAAAGTAAAATACTAAAAAATCTATAGGATCATAGAATTTTCTTAAATCTTAAAAGAAATTTCCAAAAATGTCCTTTTTCGATGAAATAAGTGCTTTTTCGTTTCGCAGACATACTCGGAGACGTTAAATTAATTTCTTCCGGTTAAAGTTTTGACGTCAGGATGTGAAACCAATAATTTTACGTGGAAGAACGTATTCAAGTGTCGGACGCGAGGACATGAATGCGCTGATGCACTAACATCAGCCTTATCCATTAATCTTCTGGTCACGTACTTGGCGATTCGCACACGTATATATCTCTTCTTGTAAGGAACTCTTGCTTTTCACGTGGTTACCAGTGTCATTGTAAAGCTGAAGAATTGCCTTACAAATCGACCATCCACAAAAATTCACCAGTCACTCCCTCTTGAGAAAATAATTAATTAAATCCCCAATTTTTTTTTCAAAAACTAACAATAACAGATAAAAATTTAAATAACAGATTAAGTACTGAAAAAAATTAATTTTCTAGAATTTCATAAGAAAATTCTAAATTTTGGTGTCTTTTTTATTTGCCTCATAAATTATAAAGTTGCCACCAATTCTAATAAAAAACCTTCAAATTTGTTCCATTTTTGACACAAAAAAAATGACACAAAATTCTTCTCTGAAATTTAATTATTTTTAGGATTTTAATATAAAATTCTTTCGAAGAATTCAATTATTTCCGCATAAATAATTCTTCGAAGGAATTCAATTATTATTAAAGATAATTAACAAAATTATTCCGGAAAATTCAATTATTTTGAGGCATTTTAATAAAATTCTTTGCAAAATTAAATTATTTTCATAAATAGCAATATTCATCACAAGAATTCAATTATCTTTAAAAAGTAATAAAATTCTTCGTAGAAATTCAATTATTTTCAAAAATTTATGACAAAATTTTAATTAATTTCAAAAATGTTTTCTAAATTCAATGATTTTGAATATCTTTCTTTTTTATTAAATTTACCAAAAGAATTAAATTATTTAAAAAAAAATTTTATTAAATTCTTGACGAACATTCAATTATTATCTAAAATAATAAAAATTTTACAGAAATTCAATTATTTTAAATAGAATTTGCATAAATTTCTTCGAAAAAAATTAATTTTTTCAAAATTTTTTATAAAATTCCTCCCAATAATTCGATTATTTTCTAAAATTTTGATAACATTTTTAGCAGACTTTAATAATCATCATTGATAATAAAATTCATCACAAAAATTTAAATATTTTTAGAAATTTTAATAAAATTCTTTGTAAAATTCAATTATTTTCAAAAATAACAATATTCATCACAAGAATTCAATTATTTTCAAAAGTAATAAAATTTATTCTTCGTAGAAATTCAATTATTTTCAATGATATTAACGAATATTTTGTCAAGAATTCAATTTTCTTTATAAATTGCAAAATTTGTCATCAAAAATTCAATTATTTATTTTCAAAAATTAAAATAAAATTCTTAGGAAAATTTCAATTCTTTTCAAAAATTTTTCCCAATCCAATGATTTTCAATTGTGTTTACAATTTTCGTAAAATTTATCAATTATTTTCAAAAATTGTTATAAATAATTCTGCAAAAGAATTCAATTATCTATTGGTGAACAACAAAATTCTTCCCATAAAATCATAATTATTTTAAGGAATTTTAATAAAATTCTTTTCCAAATTCAATTATTTTATAACAAATATCAAAATTTATCATAAGAATTCAATTCTTTTAAAAAGTAATAAAATACTTTGCAGAAGTTAAATTATTTTTAAAATTTTTGAAAAATTCTCGTCAAAAATTAAATTATTTTTATAAATAGGTAGCGAAATATTCTTCCAAGGAAGTCAATTATGTTCAAAAATTTAAATAAATCTCTTGGCAAAATTTCAATTATTTAAACAAACTTTAATAAAATTCTCTGCATGAATAAAAATTATTTTCATAAATTATTATTTAAATTCTTCTCATTATCATTATTTTAATTCAAGTATTATTTTCAAAAATTTTAATAAAATTTTTGTCAAAATTTCAATTATTTTCAAAAAACTTTTCTCAATTCAATTATTTAAAAAACAATTTTAATAAAAGTCTTCACAAACATTTTATTATTTTTAAAAAATAATAAAAATTACACGTTACTTTCATTATCTACAAATTTTTTTTTTATAAATTTCTTCACAATGATTCAATTATTTTCATAAATAATGAAATTTTTTACAGGAATTCAATTATTTCAGTAAATATTAAAATTCTTATTAGGAATTCAATTATTTTGATAAATAATAAAACTCATTGCAGAATTTCAATTATTTTTAATACAATTGTAATTGAATTCCTCTGAAAATGTAAATTATTCTTAAAAGTTTCAGTAAAATTCGTCAAAAGAATTCAAGTATTTAAAAATTCATTAATAGAATTCTTTATGAGAATTGAATTTTAAGAAATAATTGAATTTTTAAAAGGTTTCAGATTAAAATCTTGGAAAATTTGAATTTTTCATATTTTTTATTAACAATTCTATGGAATTTATTTTTTGTTGAGAAAGTTAAATTGCGGATTTTTTTTTATATTATTTGAAGTTTTTATTTTCTATAATATATATTTAATTGAAGAATTTACGAATAATTGAACTTTCAAGTAAAATTGAATATTGTAAAACAAGATTTGAAAATTGTCGCAAAGAACTTTTTCGAAAATTATTAAAAATAATCGATTTTAAGAAGAATTTTCGTCAAAAATTCTTGAAAATAATAATTGAATTGATAATGATTATTATGAGGCGCATGATTATTCCCCAAATGTCATTTAACCGAACTGTCATTTTACCGAATTGCATTTATCCGAACTGTTGTTTTAACGAAATGTCACTTTTGCGAATCGCCATTTTTACGAATTGTACCTTTTGCGGAAAGTCATTTTTGCGAATTTTCATTTTTACGAATTGTCATTTATGCGAACTGTCATTTTTTTCGAATTGTCATTTTTACGAATTGTCACTTTTGTGAATCGCCATTTTTTCGAATTGTCATTTTTACGAATTGTCACTTTTGTGAATCGCCATTTTTTCGAATTGTCATTTTTACGAATTGGCACTTTTGTGAATCGCCATTTTTACGAATTGTCACTTTTGCGAAAAGTCATTTTTGCGAAATATCATTTTTACGAATTGTCATTTTTACGATTATTTATTGTTAGGAAATATCATTTTTTCAAATCTTCATTTTTACGAAATGTCACTTTTACGAATTGTCATTTATGCGAACTGCCATTTTTTCGAATTGTCATTTTTACTAAATGTCACTGTTGCAATTTGTTTTTTTTTTTTTGCGAAAATTGCTATAGTAAACTTGTATGCAATTTTCGCAAAAATGACAATTCGCAACAGTGACATTTCGTAAAAATGACAATTCGAAAAAATGACGGTTCGCATAAATGACAATTCGTAAAAATGACAATTCGAAAAAATGTCAGTTCGCATAAATGACAATTCGAAAAACTGACAATTCGCAAAAATGACTTTGCGCAAAAGTGACAATTCGTAAAAATGGCAATTCGCAGAAATGATATTTCGTAAAAATGACAATTCGAAAAAATGACGTTTCGGAACAATAACGACTCGTAAAAATGACAATTCGTAAAAATGATATTTCGCAAAAATGACTTTTCGCAAATGTGGCAATTCGTAAAAACCGCGATTCGCAAAAGTGACATTTCGTTAAAATAACAGTTCGAATAAATGTCTTGGTCCGTAAATGGTCCGTAATATTTCATTTTTTGTCCGTAAAGTCACAGTTTTCCAGAAAGCATCAAATTGATACTCGAGTGGATTAAATTGCTAAGAAAAATTTGTATTAGTTTATGATTTGATCAACGTTTTTTTGGCATCAATTTGATTCAATTTAGAAATTAATTTGATCCACTTTAGTACGAATTTGATAAATTTAAAGAAAACTATAAAGGGGTGTAAGTAATAAAGTATAATTAAAAGATTGGGAAACAAGTTGAAGTTGTAGCCCTACCACTAAAAATCCAAAGTTAGATTCCTTGGAGTCTGATAAAAATTCTCCAATTTTTTGAATTTAGAAAACAGAGACGAAGGGGGCGCAGGTGGTTCGGGATCCATTATCGAATGATGATAAGAGCAATGCTTCAAACCCCACGTAGCGCTTCAGCATTCGCGACGGAACTGAATTTTAACGTCGACATATACACATCCTTTACTGCGCGGTTAGATGCAAGAGTTCGCGCTACCTGACCCCCTGTCGTCTTGTTCGAAATCACCCACGTGTTGACGACTCGACGAATATATATGTATGCGCACATATCTGTACATATATATACTGGAGTATCTTACAGAAATGTATTGGATATCCTTGCGCAAGAGGTACATGCAAATGCAGTCGAGAGACTTGGCACTGAATGCATCGTCGATACGTGAACCTCGGCTAAAAATCTTTTTTCCAACCTTTCTTTATTTCTTCAATCCCTCGATATATACACACAGAATGAGAGAGGGAACCCAACGAGAGGAAAGGAGAAAGAGAGGGAACGAGAAAGAGAGATTTGGTATTATCGAGGAATGGAAATCGATGAAAGAACAGCGGAAGTCATGCTTGATATTGCAATCTGTAGGGGAAAAAAAAGGAAAAGTTGGTTATTGTCATAATGGAGTGGAATTATTTTTTTATTTTGTTATTTATTCTCTACTGTAGTCAGTCTACTGAGGAACCTTTTGGTCTGCATAAGAAACTATAAAGAAATACGGAACTTTGTGCAATGACTGCAGTGCAACTATAAGAGTTTTGGTGCAGTTGGATCTCATTTTTGTCGCGTGACTGTCCAAAGTTGCATGTCGAAAGTCTCTCGGAGTAAAACGAAGGAACTTCTCAAGGAACTCAAGTTACTTTTCCTGTTGCGGTAGAAGATTTCAACGTTTCTTCCAAGTATTGCTTCCTTAAGATGGAAGTATTTGCTTTAGCATCTTCTTTAGATGCTAAAGACAATAAGACATAAAATTAGAAGCTTCCTTAATATTAGAACGACTAGCAAGTACTGACCCTAACCGAAGTGCAAAACTAGGATCGACTGTTACCATTATTATGGATCAGCTCCTTTGACCTAAAAATTATGTTTCTTTTTAAAAACAAGAAAGGTTCTCTTTAGGCTCAAGACTTGTTTGAAGCTAAAAACTCGTCCAAGACTTAACTAAGACTGAAACGTCGTTAAGACTGAACTAAGGCACAAAGTTCGGTTA
This sequence comes from Leptopilina syphax, assembly GCA_032872505.1. Taxonomy (NCBI): domain Eukaryota; kingdom Metazoa; phylum Arthropoda; class Insecta; order Hymenoptera; family Figitidae; genus Leptopilina; species Leptopilina syphax. The sequence goes on from CM065475.1 coordinate 5,568,987, forward strand.
AGGCTCAAGGCACTTTAGGCTCGAGGCTTGTTTGAAGCTAAAAACAAGTCTAAAATTAAAGATTCGACTAAGACTTAAGTAATCATTTTTTGCAGAAACCTAGGTTTTACTCCTAATGCTACAGCATTATGACTAAAATCCCAAAAGTAATATTTACTCATAATGCTAAAAAAACATGAGTAAAACCTAGCTTTCAGGACTTACCTACTAAAGCTACCAAGTCCTACTAAGTCTTAAAAAGCTTACTTAAAATAAGAAGGACCCGCAGCAAAGAGGTTCTCACCGCAAAGGTTGCCCAATACTGCATGAGGCATGTGGATAAGTAACCTTTGCGGTGGGTGGATTATCTGACAGGATTTAAGATCCACGACTTCGATTGTATTTTATTACCTTGAATGAAGTAATATAAAACTCCAGCAAGTGATGGAGACAAGAAGTTGTCAAGAGTTGTTAAAGTGGGTTTTAAAAGTATCAAGAAAGTGGCACTTTTGGGGGTTCCAATAACCATCGAGGATTGAAAATCACAATTATTGTCCCAACCAATAAACAGAGGCGGAAAACATTAAATAAAGGAAGTACACTGAGAAAAAAATGCTATCGAATCAATGACATTAATATGTCAAACAAAAAAATTTGTTTGTCGCAATAAACGGCATATTCAATATAGTTCGAATACAAATACTGTTGGTTCAATAACATGTGCTATTGATTATTACACTAGATTTAAATTCATCTTGTAAATTATTACAGAAGTTGTAATGTTAATAGAAAATGCTATAATATACAAAAATGATGAAATTAATACCGCTTGTGAGAGAGAAAATTAATTTTTCAAGTAGGTATATTGAGTGGCAAAAAATGTTCAATAACTTAATTACCTAAATTTTGACTATTTCCTTAACCCTAAAGAATATTTGTGATTCACTTTCAAAATAATTGTAAAATTATTCAAAAAGACGAACACGATTTAAAATAAATATTTTGGGTAGACGGCCCCAAGGTCTTCAAAATTATTTTCATCATTTCAATTCAATTAATATTTTCTAGAATTTTTAACTAAAATTCTTCTTTAAATCAATTGTTTTTAATAATTTTTCTGCAAAGTTCTTTAAGAATTTTCAAATCCATATGTTAATAATTCAATTTTACATGAAATTTCGATTCATCGGAAATTCTTCAATTAAATATTATATTAGAAAATAAAAACTTCAAATAATTTCCAAAAAAAAAATTCAATTAGACTTTTTCGAAAAAATTAATTCTACAGAATTATTAAAAAGTCAAATTTTCAGATATTTAAATATTTACCTTTTCAAAATTCAATTATTACTAAAAAAATCATGTTATAATGCTGCTGATATTGAATTATTATTTAAAAATTTAACAAAAATTCATATTTAAATCTACATTTATTAAAAAATATTTCCAGAATTCAATTATTTAAAATTTTAAATAACCTATAAAAATAAATAATTTTTTTAATAATTAAATATTTTTTAAAATTGAATTTTCATACAGAATTTTATCAACAATTTTGTAAATAATTGAATAAAATTGAATTCTTTCGATGAATTTTAATAAAATTTTTAAAAATAATTACTTTTTTAGAGGAATTTTAATAAAGTTTTCAAGAATAATTGCATTTTTCGAGGAATTCGATTACAATTGTATTAAAAATAATTGAAATTCTGCGTTGAGTTTTATTATTTATGAAAATAATTTTATTATTTTTTAAAAATAATTGAATCCTTGTAAAAAATTTATTATTTATGAAAATAATTAAATTATTGCTAAAAAATTTATAAAAATTTTTTAAATAACTGACTTTTTTTGAAAAAATTTATGACAACGCTTTTTTAAGTAATTGAATTCCTGTGAAATTTTTATTATTTATCAAAAAATTAAATGTTTGCTTAGAATTTTAATAAATTTTTTTTTAAAAATTCAATTTTTTGGAAAAATATCATTTAAAGTAGATATTGAAAAACATTGAATTGAGAAAATTTTTTGATAATGTAATAATTGAAATGTTGCAAAGAATTTTATTAAAATTTTTGAGAATTCTACGAGAATTCAATTATTTAAATTCAAAATTAAATAAGTTATTGAATAATTGAATGTTTCTCGAAATTTAATTCTCATGCAGAATTTTATCAACAAATTTTTAAATAATTGAATTGTTTTGATGAATTTTAAATATAAAATTTTTAATAATAGTTCCATTTTTTAACAAATTTGATTAAATTGTATTAAAAATAATTGAAATTCTGCGTTGAGTTTTATTATTTATGAAAATAATTGAATTCTTAAAGATAATTTTATTATTTTTGAGAATAATTGAATCTTTGTAAAAAATTCATTATTTATAAAAATAATTGAATTATTGCAAAGAAATTTAGAAAAAATTTGTAAATAATTCAATTCCTGGGATATTTTAATTATTTTAGAAAATTAATTGAATGTTCTTGTAGAATTTTATCAAAAATTTTTTTTAAAACAATTTGAATTCTTTTGTAAATTTTATTAAAATAGTAAATATTGCAAGTCATTAAACTAAGGAAAATTTGTGCAAATAATTGAAATTTGGCCGAAATTTTTTTTTTTAATTTTTGAAAATAATTGAAATTTTGCCGAAATTTTTTTTTTTTTAATTTTGCAAATAATTAAAATTTTGCCGAAATTTGTTTTAATTTTTGCAAATAATTGAATTTCCTGTGAAGAATTTTATTATTTACAAAAATAATTGAAATTTTGACGAGAGTTTTTAAAAATTTTTGATGACAATTGAATTTTTTTCGAAGAATTTTATTACTTTTGAAATTAATTGAATTTCCGCAATCGTTCGTAACTTTTCCAAAATTTAATTGTTTTTTAGTGTTTTTAAGTAAATTTCTTTTATAAATCCATTATTTTTAATAATTAAATTACAAAAATTTAACTAAATTCAGAAAAATTTGAATTATTAAAACTTTTCAAAAATCTGAGTCCTAAAATTGCTTTTGTAAACAGAATGAATGAATAGCGAAATAAATACGATGATTATTAAAAGTATAAATAAAAAAATATTAAAAAAAAAATAAAATAATTATTTAAAAATAAGAAAAACACTCTTTCGATTAGATCATAATTTAAAAAAACAAACTTTTTCCACTCCACATTTTGTACTTGTCAACACTAATTTGTCCATTCACTTAAAAATCTGTCATATTTTAGCCAAACTCTTTAAAATTTCTCAAACTTAAATTTAGACGCATAAATGACTTTGAATATCGAAATACATATTTTTTTAAAAACCTCAAATCTAGTCTGTCAGTTTTCTGAAATCAGCGGAAGTTATATAGTGGAAAAAGAGAACCCGACTGAAAAGCAAGGGAAGCGATTCGTGCTTTTCGTAAAACTGTTTTTAGTTTCTTTTTCCACATTTGTAAGCTATCTTCGAGGTCGGTAATCCCTCAGGAATCTTCAAAAGATATTCAGAAATATATTTGAAATCGAAAAATAGAAAATATTGCAAAATTCGAATATGTATCCTTATTATATTCAGAATCAAAATTTATTTCTTTTTAAAGTCAATTTCAAAATATATGTATTGTATAAGAATTTTCTTTTCGAAAAACAAAATTAGAAAAAGTACATTTACCTAGTAAAGTAAAATTTTACTAATTTCGTAAAAATTCAGTGTTATATTACTATATTTAAATATTGACCTTAGTCTACTAATTACCAAATAAATTAATTAAAATAATTAATAGTAAATAAATAATTAATAATTAATTAAATAAATAATATCGTTACTATTTTTTCTATTAGGTAATTAATTATTAATAGAAAAAATAGTAATATTAATTATATTACTTTAGACACATAATAAAATATTAAGAAATAAAAAATTTATATATCTAGTCTTCTCCCATAAAACTTCGTTAAAAGTTAAAAATGTTAAAGAAGTATTTTTCTTTGTTTGAATTAAAAGAGAATTTAGGGTTTAATTAAGGGATGATAAATTTTCCACATTTAAGAAACGTGTACAAATTGATTGCATTAGTGAGGCTTAATTTCGGCACGTGTTGATTATTTGCTGGGCGTTTTTTTTAACGCAGCCATTAGTGTAGTAATGTCATTGTACCGAAACCTCACGGTCGAGTTCACAGTAATATTTTTAACTCGAGAAACTAAAAGTAAAAAAAAACGAAGCAGAAGAAGAAGAAGGAAGAAATAACAAACGATCAAAGGGTTACAGACTTTACGATTGTAGCTTTTCGCTCCTTTAAATTATTCAATGTAAACATTCTTTTTTTTCTAAAAATCGTCAAGTTCTTAAAGAAGTATAAACATCAATTTTTAAAAATTGTTTTTTTTTACTTATTTTCTGTTTTTCTTACCTATTGTTTGTAAACAATTAGCGAATATTATAGTATTAATATTTTTAAAAAGAAATTAAAAATATTTTTCTATTAAAAAATTTTTTTTATATAAATAAACAATTTTTTGAAAACCAAATAAAAAACCAAATCTAAAAAAAAATCTAAAACCAAATCTACTTTTGAATAATTTATTTTATACATCACTGTTAACTTAGTATCAAATTGCAAACGAATTGATACCAAATGTGGATCAAATAAAAAATTAAAGAATCTTCGGCAGCAATTTGATCCACTTTCAAGAAAACTGTATACAAATTGAAAAAGTACGTTTTATGGTAAAAAGCCTCGTTTTTTTGCTATCGATATTTTTATATTAATTATACAAAAAAAGGGGAAAAAATTCTTCATGCATAAAAACTAAAGTATCGGTATAGTCATTATTTGCATTTTAATATACTTTATAGAGCTTCTCGTAAAAAAAAGTAATTGAATCGTCGGTTATAAAAATGCTTCATCTTAAATTATATGCTGCGATACAGAATTTTTATTGTTTGACGATTCAACAGTCTGGAAATGAAATTATCCACGTGGAAAATTCACATTTTTCTTGAAGGTGAAGAATTATTATTTTTTTTTGTCTTTTCTTTTTTATCTTTTATCTAAATTATATTAAAGATATATTCAGGATGGAAATATTTTTTTTTTTAAACCAAAATTTGAGTACCACTGTTCCACTCGCTATTCTGGGGTTAAAGACCGTACACGAAGTCTCTTATGTGTGCAACGAGTCCTCACATTTGCCTCATTGTGTCCCCTTTACACAGTAAAAACGAAAGATAATATTTAACCTGATTTTCAAGAAAAAAAAACAAGGAAATTTATTTCCCTCTCAAACTTTTAAACATCATTCGTCGCTATAGTTTTATTCGTACGCGGGAAATATCTTTTAATAAGGGGAAGAAAAAAGTAATTCCGTTAATAATATTGTCATTGAGAAAACGGTTTTTTTAATCATCATCATCATCATCATCATCAAATTTTTGATATTTTATGAGATAAATAGCAAAAATTGCTAAATTTCGATATTTTTTTAGGGTTTTTACCATGACAGTTTTTTTAATCATCATCATCATCATCATCATCATCATCATCATCATCATCATCATCATCATCATCATCATCATCATCATCATCATCATCATCATCATCATCATCATCATCATCATCATCATCATCATCATCATCATCATCATCATCATCATCATCATCATCATCATCATCATCATCATCATCATCATCATCATCATCATCATCATCATCATCATCATCATATAAATATCAAAAATTGCTAAATTTTGATACCTATTATTTTTAGGGTTTTTACCAAAATAGTCAAATTTGAGCCAATTTTCAGTATCGTTTCTGTAATCAGCGCATAAAAATAAAATAAACAATTTTAATATTTTTTTTCTTTGAAAGAAAAAACCTTTTTTTGAAAAATTGTAGTAAGTTTCTTTAAAATATCTATACTACAAATAAAATTTGATGAAACTTCCAATTATTTGAAATTTTTCCATGAATTATTTTCAAAAATTGAATGCTTCAGCAATTTTATTAAATTATTTTAAATACTTAGGTATTGTTATTTATTTTTACACAAGAATTAAAATTTCCCAAAAATTACAATTTGAAATCTATTAAAATTTAATTACATCTAAAAATTGCAAGAATTTTTTTAAATTTTCAAAATTCAATTATTCTTTAGAGTTTTCAAATAAAAATTCTTCTCTAAATCAATTTTTTTCGTAATTTTAAGAAATTTTTTTAGAATTCAATTATTTAAAAGAAGGAAAATTAATTTCAAATTCGTCTAAAATTCAATTTTTTTTCAATAAAATTTTATAATATTTCTATTATTCGACAATTTTTCAATTAATTATTTAATAAGTATTTTTGAATAATTATATATTTATCATATTCAAAAATAATTTTTCTAGAAGGAAGCAATTCAACGAAATTTCTGAAAAATTTTTTAATCTTAATAATTCAAAAAAAAACAGTTTTTCAAAATTTTTAATTTAAATTTTTCAATATTTTTAAAACTTAAAATTATATTCTTAATTCTTTTAAAATAAATTTTCTATTTTTTAAATTATAATATTTTTAAAAAAGATAGCAATAATTGATATTTTTGTACAAACTAAAAAATTTGTATTAAAATTATAGAAACATTTGTAATAAAGTTTAGAAATTTTTACAATTTATTAGTTTTTACCGAAATTTGCATATTTTTAGGCTTTTTACTAATATTTACTATCTTTACTGCTTTACATATAGCAATTAATTGAATTTTAAATACAATTCTTTAAATTTTTCACAAAAATTCACTTATTTCTAAAAAATTTACTAATTAATATCAATTTTCGAGGATTTATAATTATTTACCAAATTTTTACTGCAATTCACTTATTTTAAAAAAAATTCTATTGAAATTAAAATTAAAATTTATTTTATAAGTTTTCCTCTAAAAATTACTAATTTTTTCTGAAATTTGCCAGTGTTTATTGAAAATTAATAGTCCCTTTGTTTTTATTTTAGTTAATTAATTATGAATTGGATTAATAAAATATCAAGAAATAATAAAATATTTATTTTATACTAATTAAACGTTTGTAGTAAAATTTACTAATGTTTTCTAAAATCTATGTATATTTTACTAAAATTTATTTTTTATTCGCCATATTGAAACAATTATTTTTATTTTTTTAGTTGAGAATAAATTTTAATTTAACACTTGTAAAATCCCACTGATTAACAATGATTTTCAAGAAAATCTGGACAATTTTTACAATTTTTAGTCGCCATATTGGATCCGCCATTTTGAATTTTACAAATCTAACATCAGATTCGAAATTAGAGACCCAAAAACCTAAGAATATTCAGTTATATGCAAATCGAAGTGGATTTTTACTAAAAACTACTTATTTCTAATAAAACTTTTTGCATTTGATTAAAATTATTTTTTTGAAATTCATACTAAAATTTACTGAAATTTATGAATTTTTACTTAAAATAACAAAATTTTACTACAGTTTACTATAATATTAAAAAAAAAATTGAATTAAACTCAAAATGTTAGTTTATTTTATAATTTTTCCTCTGAAAATTACTAATTTTTCTCGAAATTCACAAGTGTTTATTCAAATTTATTTGTCCTTTTGTTTTTATTATAGTTAATTATGAATTAAAAAATGTTCAAAAATTTCAATTTAAAACTGCTCAAAATGTAAATAGCATTTTATATCAAGAAATTAGAGTATTTTATTGCAATATTTGGAAATCGAAAAAATCTATTTTTATTAAAAATAAGTCGAAAAAGTCTCATTTTTTAAAATTGTAGTCGAAAGAATTATATTACCCGAGACACGTTTAAATTTTCAAAAAATTTCAAAGCAAAAAATATCAAATTTGCTATTTTTAATGATTGAACTAATTTTCAAATACATATTTAAATAATAATTTAATTAATTACTAAATTAGTATTTAGTTTAATATTTTTTTTTTATTTTAAATCCGAATCTTTTTAAGTTTTTAGTATTTTTTACATAAAAGTAAATCTATTCTTTTGCATCGTTTTGGAAATTGTTTAACATTTTTTTTATTTTTTAATTATTAATTAAAATAAAACAAATTCTTTTTATAAGATTGATTATCAGTCGCGAAAAATTTCCATCATGTTAAAAATTATTTATATTATTTATATTCTTTTTAAGGTTTTAGTATTATTTTTGCATAAAAGTAAAGCTATTGTTTTGCTTCATTTTGGAAATTGTTCAAAATTTTTTTGTAATTATTAATTAAAGTAAAATAAAATTTATTCTTTTTATAAAATTAATTATTTATCGCGAAAAATGTTTATCGTATTAAAAATTATTTATTCGAAGTTTATATTTATTTTTCTCGAGACAAAGGAAATTGGCAGGCGCGAGGAATAGAACACCGCTCCTTGCTGCTCTTGTGAGTCCAGTACGTAAGCCACGGAGCCACGTCACTTACTAGATTTATAAATATTTACATTTATAGTTTATTTATTATATTATTATATTATTTAATATAATAATGAACGTCAATTAATTTACGTCAACGTGAATTTTAATTAAAAATTTAATTATAATAATGTAATTTATATTACATTATTTATATTATTTATAGTTTATAAATACATTTTTATATATTTTTTTTATATAAATAAAACAAAAAGCGCGTGTAAATTTTACCAGAATGAATATATAAAAATTGATTCGAAAAAGAAAAAGAAAAATTTATAAAATTTTTTCGCTGACAAATTGTTCTTATTTCAATAAAAGTGAAACAGTATTTCATTGAAATTGAAAAGTCAACGTTATATTTACTGTTTAGATTTAGCAGATCAAGGGTTAAGTCGGTGAAATCTCCTCTCAACAAAGTGACTCTATTTCGGAGAGGTGAATCGCTCGCTCGCTCGCTCGGTCGCGCGCGAGCTAGGAGAGGACAAATTTGTCGCAATTGCATCTCTCGTCGTGGAAAGCACTTTATAGAGCGATTCGAAAGAGCCCACAGTAAGACTCCTTTTGCATTACAGTCGACAAGTCGACATTCATCTGGGCCACGGCTCCTCGGGGAAATCTTATTCCTCTGAATTCACCGCTTTCCCGAAAAGACTTCTCCCTCCGCTCCGCGATCTCTCTCTCACTCTCTCCCTCTCTCTGACTCGAGTCGAGGTGTAACGGCTTAACTTCCATAAACTCGATAAATTTCATGGGTTTTCGTATATATATATGTATATACATCTCGACCCGAAATCTTATCTACAGGGTGCTCACAATAAAATTCCGTTAATGGTCGCTTTAATATTACGAAAACGATTCTTTTCCTCTCTTTTAAAAGGAAGCCGGAAAAAATGTAAATTAAAAGGGGAAAGTGTTTATTTTCCATATTTCGCCACTTTTTTTAAAAATTGTTTTCAACCGTTTTTTTTTTTTATTTCATTGTGCTCCGAATACATGTGACACGCTCCGAGGAAGCAAAAGCGACCAAAAGATAACCTTAGGAGTAAAGAATTTTAAGGTTATGTTTGTGTTCTTAGCATAATTTTATTGAATTTATTGGAATTCTGCAATGAATGTTATTATTTACGTAAATAATTAAATTCATAAAAAGAATTTTATAATTTCTGAAAATTATTGAATCTCTATAAAAAATTTTATTATTTATGAAAATAATTGAATTTCTGCAATTAATTGTTGCTTCTCAAAAATGCATTTTTTAAAGTGTTTTTAACTAAAATTCTTCTATAAATCTATTATTTTTAATAATTAATTAAATAAATATTAAAAAATGTAACTATTTTCAAAAATTACAACTGTAATTCTACCAAATTTCAATTACGGGGTTGCCACAAAAAATTAATTTTTTTTTCCCCGGAATTTTCCCTGATTTCCAGACAAAATTTTCACTTTTTCCCTAACCCTAAAGAATATTCTCTGATTTACTCTAAAAATTATTACACTCAAAAAAACATTCTATATTACATTTACTTACAAATTTCTTAAACTGTAAAATTATTCGCAAACATCAATAACAAAACTTTTAAATAAGTATTTATTATTTAATAATTATTTTTCCATAGGAATTAAAATTCTTCTTAACATTCAAATTCAAACATTTTTAAAATTCATCAACTTATAAGAATATCTTCATGTTTTATAAAAATTTTAATTTCCATAAAATTTTTTAAAAAAAGTTAAATTACCTATTTACAAAAATTCTAATAAAATTCGTTGCAAGAATTCAATTATTTTCATAAATAATAAAATTCTTCAAAGAGGTTCAATTATTTTTAATACAATTCTAAATAAATTTCTCGAAAAATGAAATTATCTTCAAAAAATTTTTTTGCAAGAATTAAATTAGGGTACATTTTACAAATAATGAAATTTCATAATTATTCGCTGCAATTCAAAAATTTTCAAAATTTACAATTTTAATAAAAGTTTTCAAAAGAATTTAATTATTTAAATAAAATGTAATAAAATTCGTTGTAGAAATTCAATTATTTTACAAGTAATAAAATTTTTCACATGAATTGAATTATTTTTAAAAAATTGATAAAATTCGTTATAAGAATTCTATTATTTTTATAAACTATAAAATTTTTCTGAGGATTTCAATTATTTATAAAACAATTTAAAGTAAATTCCTAGAAAAATGGAATTATTTTCTTAAATTTTTTGTAAGAATTTAATTACATTTCACGAATATATTGAAATTCTTCGTTGAAATTCAAATATTTTCAAAATCTACTATTTGAATAAAAGTTCTCAAAAGAATTCAATTATTTAAAAAAAAATGTAATAAAATTCAATTATTTTCATAAATAATAAGATTCTTTACATTATTTATCAATTATTAAAAAAAAAAATTGAAAAAATTCATTGCAAGCATTCAATTACTTTCATAAATTAATAAAATTCTACGAGAATTCAATTATTTAAATACAAAAATAAATAATTTATTGAATAAATGAATGTTTCTCGAAATTGAATTATCTTTATGATTAAAATTCTTTATAATTTTATCAACAAATTTAAAATTTTTTCGAGCAATTTTAATAAAATTTTCAGAAAAAATAAAATTTTTTGAGGAATTCAATTAAAATTGTATTAAAAATAATTGAAATTCTATGATGAGTTTTATTATTCATAAAAATAATTGAATTTTTGTAAAAAATGTTATTATTTACTGAAAATAATTGAATAATTGCAAAGTTTGCTTAGAATTTTATCAACATTTTTTTTAAATAATTGAATTCTTATTGAAAAATTTTGTTATAAGAGTAAATATTGAAAATCATTGAATTGAGAAAAAATTTTCGAAAATAATTGAAATTTTGCAAAGAATTTTATTAAAATTTTTGAAAATAATTGAATTCCAAAATTTAATTTTTTTAAAGTTACTTTAATAAAAATCCCTGACTTTTTCCTGATTTCCCTGACCAATTTTACTTTCCCTAACTTTTCTCTGATTTCCCTGATCTGTGACAACACTGAATTAATTTATTGTTGAAATTTTTAAATAAAATTATTCAAACAGATTCAAACTTTAAAAATTTTACTTAAAAATAAAAATTTAAACATTAGGTATTACAGTTTTACAACAATTAAAATTATCTGAGATTTCAATTTAAAAATCTTTTGAAATTTAATTATTTCTAATAGTTCACACTATCCCGTGTGGAAAAATTTTAGGGCGCTGACCAAGCGCTTAATAGACTGTCTAACGTCTTTCTAGACCCAGGGCAGACGGTCTTGTCGAGCGGCTATTCAGAATTGAAACGAAACTTCCACGCTATCGTCTAGAATAGACCAGCGTTTCTGGTCTGATCAGCAGTGCTAGTAAATTCTAATCTACGTCTATTCAAAATTTCTCATTATATGTTATGACAACTATTCTTAGAATGATAAAACTTAATTATATATTTGAAATAATTTTGATGACTTTTTTTTACATAAAAAGGATAAAAAAATATTTTAATTTTCTGTATTTTTCACTTCAACTTTCTTTAAGCGTAAGGCTTTGTGTCTCTCCCAATCTTTGGCATTGGAGATATAGTAGTCTTTTTGTAAAATAAAATTTACTGCAAATCAAAACAGCCGGATGAAACTAGCAGTCGTACTCAGCACCAATCTTTAGGCGTCAACCACTAATTAATGAAATTAATAAATAAAAACTTACTAAATTTGCTATTTAGTAGATATTGATTCTCAAATAACAATACTCGATGGTTTTTTAAATCATTAAGTATTACTAAATTTGAAGGAGAGGCATATTGGTAGATGACGCCTAAACATTGATGCTGAGTACGACTGCTAGCTTCAGCCGACTAGTCAAAACACATAGAAACACATCAAAATCTATTTTTTCAGTGCACATTTAAAATTAAATTATACAGAAAACAGCAACAACATAGCACATTATTATTCACATAAAACAGAAACCACAACGAATACTAAAATTCACAAAGAAAATGTACCATACACTGACTGATCTAACGACGCCAAACGACGCGACGCCATTAGGCGCCATGTTACTTAACAGCTGGGCATACATCGACGCATGCGCATATAACATCCTAGACCAAATCTAGACGGTCTTAATAACACCGTACTAGACGGACATATTTGACTTAGAATTTTTCTAATAAGCCCATCTGTTAAGTCACTGATTCGGGACTTGATGGACCGTCTAGAATTAGACGGACTTGATGATTGCTAATCGGGAAATCATTGGACTCTAGACTGCCACAATATTTTTCCACACGGGATAACGCTTTTAATTTTCAATTATTATCTAAAATTTTCACTGAAATTCAATTTTAAAGTAATTTTTATTACAAAGTTTTATACAAGAATTCAATGATTTTTAAATACGAAAATAAATAAAATTCGTGAAAATACTAATAATTCAATAATTGCTTCGAAGAAAATTGAAGTTCGTACGAGTAATTTCATAAATAAGTGTAATAAAAATAATTGAATTCTTTTAAAGAGTTTAGAACAATTTAGAAAAAATTTCAAAAATACTATCAATAAATTTTTTTAAACTTTTAAAAATAATTTAATTACATCAAGAAATTTTATTTAAATTGTATTGAAATTTGAAAATAATAATTGAATTTTTCCAAAGAATTTCATAATTTATGAAAATAATTGAATTTCGACTTTTTTGAAATTCAATAAACTTTCTACAAAGAATTTTATTAGATTTATGAAAATAATTGAATTTTTATAAAGAATTTCATTAAAATTTTGAAAAATAATTGAATTTTCGCGAAGAATTAAAAAATTTTTTTTAAAATAACAATTATAATGAGTAAATTATAAATTCTATTTCTCTATCTTTATTGAATCTCTTTTAAAGTTAAATTTAATTCTTTTTCCTTTTTGTCCATAAAAATTTAGTGAGATTTTCTGATTCAAAGAAGAGATCGCGCAGAGTTTGCGTTTTTCCCGATAAAACTAGAACAAAGGACACTTTATACAGTGAGGTCGCGGAAATAACATTTAAAAATCAATGGCCATTTTCGTGATGGATCAGCAATTCTAACATCGTTTTAGGATATAAAAAAAGTCACCAAATACGGAATTCTAAATGTCAAATGTGAAAGAGGATTTCTAACTTTAAGCTTTAAAAATACTATCTCACCGTACAAGATGGTCGTAAAAATTTCCCTCTATAGATACAACTCCCAAATCTCGAATGAAAAATTTCCAAACTTTTTCTTCTTCGATTGAAACGATTTCTTATTTGAATGTTTATTTAAAGTTTCTAAATCGCTTTTCCGTTAGAAATATAAAAAAAAAAATTCGCTTTGCAATAAACGTTTTTATTCAAATGAAATTTGTGATTGGACATTTTTTCCTATGACAGCGAAATGTGAAAATTTTAAACTAGAATAATATTTGTGGAAAAAATGTAAAAAAATAACTAGAAAAAAAATTTATTTTAAAACTAGGAATATAGTATACTTATTTTTTTAGATAAGGAAATAAGAAAATTATACGAAAATACAAAAAAGAATAACAGGCTTTGTACCAATCTACTAAGACCTACTATCTTCTATTTAATAAAATGAATTTCTGAGGAGAATTTTATTGTTTTACTTTTGCCGTATTTTTTACTATTTTCAGAGTCATTTCTACTATAATTTTGAACGCAGTTTATTAATTCTAATTATTTTTTATTTTTCTAATTGACAATAAATCTTCATTTAGCTTTTGTATAACCTTCTAAGTTCCGAATAACGATTTTTAATCAAATTTGGATAATGTTTACAATTTTTGGTCGCCATTTTGGATTCGCCATTTTAAATTTTTCAAATTTTAGAACAGATTCAAAATTAAAGACCCCAGAAACCTAAGAATATCCAGCGTTATTCAAATTGAAGAAGATTTTTATAAAAAATTAGTTATTTCTAATTTAAATTTTCTGCTTTTGATTAAAATTATTTTTTTTTAATTTTTACTAAAATTTACTGAAATTTATCAATTTTTTTCTGGAATGAACTAGTGTTTATTAAAAATTACTAATCAGCTCTAAATAATAATAATAAAAAAATAAATAATAATATTGCTGACATTCACTAAAATTTATTTATTAATCCAAAATTTTACTAATTTTTACTGTTTTCTAAGTTTTTTGAATTTTTCTTTAAAAATAGTAAATATTGACAAAGATGCACAGAAATTTCGTATAGAAGAGATAAATAATTTTTTATAGATTAGTAATATTTTTTTTACATTTTTATAATGTTTTTGCTGGTTTATTATATGAATAAATTAACCCCTTTAACAGTGTTGTCAAAATAAAGTCTTCTAAATTTTTTTCTTTTTTTTTTAAACATGATATTTTCATATTTTATGTTTATTTGATTTTGAATTTTTTAATCTTCACCAAAGATTTGGATCTTTGGTGAAAATTCAAAAATTCAAAATGGCGGCTTTAAAATGGCGACCGAGAAATTTAAAAGTTTGCGGAAATTGTCTGAAAATACTTACTCGGGGGTTTTTTTTTGGGTCGCTAAATCTAAATCTTTGATCAAAATACAGTTTTCTTGAAAGTATCAAATTGATACTAAAGTGTACATCAATTTGATACCAAAAAGTTGGATCAATTTTTGATTTGATCCACATTTTTAGAATCAATTCGTTGCAATTTGATACTTTTAAGCTGAATTAAAATGAAGTGAATTAAAAAATTAAAAATAGCGGTTTCAAAATGGCTAGATTCGAAAACTTTTAAACTTTTACGGTCGCCATTTTGAATTCTTGACCGCAATGATCCGAAATTGAAAAATTATCCTAAATTTTTTATTTTGGAAAATTAAATAAAAAAAAAAAAATCCGTACCATCGAGATTAAGATTTGAGACGACAACCCTGACCTAGACGAAACATGAGGCTACACTCGGTATCATCGATTGCTGGGTGGGGAGGAATGAAGAAGGATAGAATACATAGTACATACATACATAGAAAGTGATGAGGAAAAAAAAGGAAGAGGGAAAATCATAGGAAGTTCTATTGAGAAATTCTTGCCGTGCGGTGAAAACTGTCTGTGTACATGTTTACGGACAAATATATATCTGCAACATGGCGAGTCTATTTCCAAGAGACGACATATATACTGTGCGTTAGCAGACACGCGTACTTTATTATACGAACCCCGAGCTACATGGGCCGAATCCCCCAAATCTAACAGGGGTTCTCATATTATACGTAAAAGAACATTCGCTCAATCATTTTTCAATAAAGTGAATTCAGTCATTATTTTTCTATTTCGAGACAATAAGGGAAAACAAATGGGCGCTACAAATTATTATTTATTATGTTTCTTATTTCAATATTTCCAGGGGAGCGCGAATTTATATAGACACGAGGAAATTTACGATCACGATTTTCAAGCAAACATAACCTTCAGGTTATGTTAAAAATCGTGATCGTTAAAATGGCGAATGAATTTTTAAAAAATTGTTGAATTTCTATGAAACTTGGTTTCTAGTGGATTTTGGGGTCACTGATTACAAACCTGTTGTCAGATCTAAAAAATTCAAAATGGCGGATTCAATAACAAATTTTTAAAAAGTTGTTGAATTTATATAAAAAAAACACACTTGAATCACATTTGGAATTAAAACTTTTAAAATCTGGACACAAATTTGTAATCACCGACCCAAAATTTAGAATTTTTAAACTACCATTACTCTACAATATTAGAAAATAATAGTAATATTATTAATATTTTTTTAATGTATTTAATCCCATCAAAATGCCAGAAGAGTCATAATAATTTTAATTTTATATCAATCCCTGCTTCTAAAAGGATTTTTAATGGAAATTTTTTTTTCTCAATAATTCCATAAAATTTATTTCAAAAAAATCAGTTAGTTACTGCGGGTAATAGAAGCCCATTTCTTTAGAATTTTTCACTTGACATTTAAATTGCATTCGCATAGAGTTCAAAGACCCTATAAATTTCTCTCGCTTATTGTAGAGAAGAGAGAGGGGGGGGGGAGAGTTGATTTTTTTGCAGTTTCTACTCTATGCAACAGTATAAGTGCAAGGGGGGTGGAGGGGGAGGAGGTTAAAAATTCCCCCGAGTTTCTTTAGAGGATTTTGTACTGTAAAAGAGGAACCCAATTAACCATTAGTCTCGTCGATGGCTTTTAGCAACCCTTTGCGCATTTAAGGGCTGTATAACATAGAAACTGAAATTGAGAGGTATGGAGATGAAAATCCAGAAATAGAGAGAGAGAGAGAGAGAGGGAGGAAATAGAACTTCATCACCAAGTGGAAATCTGCTACTTTTGGGGCTGTGTGACATTCTCCTGATAAGTTTAAGCATTTAGAAGCCGTATAGGTTTTGGTGTATAAGTTTTGCGAGAATACGTAACATGTGTGCCTGGTGCCCATTTGATATTACCTACTATACGTCCACATACAATGTACAGGGTGGCCTAATAGTGATGGGGTGCAGCACCCCATATAGTTTATATATTTTACTCTCAAACTCCCACGTTTTCCACCGCCTACGGCCAGATGTGCTCACCCAAAGTACCAGTGACTTTCATTTTTCTTTACGTTCGCACAATTATTTTCTTCCCTTTTCTCGCAATTAACTTTCCTTTGTGTTTCGCGAAATTTCCTCATTTCTCTCCAGTTGTGCTTTTTGGGAAATAAAATTAAAATTGTAGCTTGGTAAAATTCATTAATGTTATTGTCGATTAGATTTTATTACTATTATTTTATTGAACACTGCTCACAGGCCAATAAAGTACTCATTATTACCCTAGGGCAATAATGGCGCCTTATTTAATCAGCGTGTCTACTGGTCCTTGAAGTCCTGGAATTCCTGGAAATGTCCTGAAATTTGAAAAAATGTCCTGGAATGTCCTGGATTTTGAACTTTTGCCCTTGAATTTTCCATATTTTGCTTTTCCATATTTAATAATTTAAAAATTTTACTTAAATTAAAAAAAAATAATTTTTTTGATCCATCAAAAAATAATTTTAATTTGTCATTTGATTAAAGAAACTGGTATCTACAATATTGATTTTTAACTCTTTTTATAAAAAAATAAATATTTTTTTTCAAGTAGGTTAATTTAAATTATGTTAATCGTAATATGAAATAATATTACACAGGGTTGCCACAAAATTTTTATTTTGTTTTTCCCTGACTTTTCCCTGATTTCCAGACAAAATTTTCACTTTTCCCCAGACCCTGAAGAACATTAATAACTTCTTTTTTAAATAAATACTTAATCATTATTATTTTTCTATAGGAATTATCGCTTTCCTCATGTTTTATAATAAATTAAAGATGACAAAGTAATAAAATCATTATTTTATTTCATAAGAATATTGTAACTAAAAATTCAAATTTTCAAAGATTTTAATTTTAACCCTTTTCAAAATTCAATTATTTCTAAAAATTCACGCTATAATGTTTTTAATATTCAATTATAATTTAAAATTTTAAGTGAAATTCATTTTTTAAAATCAATTTTTATTGGAAAATTTCCCGAGAATTTAATTATTTAAATACAAAAATAAATAATTTATTTAGTAATTGCATGTTTTTTAAAATTGAATTTTTATGAAGAATGTTATCAAAATCTTTAATAACAATTGAATTCTTTCGGCGAATTTAAAAAAAAATTGTAAGAATAAATGAAATTTTCTATCATTTTATTTAAAATTTTATAAAAATAATTGAAATTCTGCGATAAGTTTTGCTATTTATGAAAATAATTGAATTCTTGAAACGAATTTTATTAAATTTTTTTTTAAAGAATTGAATACTAGTGAATAATTTTATTTGTAAAAATAATTGAATTCCAGAGAAAAATATTATTATTTATGAAAATAATTTCTTGTGAAGAATTTTAGTCAAATTTTTTTAAATAATTGAATTTTTCAGAATTTTTAAAAACTTTTTAAAAAAAATAAAATTTCATTAAAAAATTCAAAATAATTGAAATCTGACAAAGAATTAAAAAAATTTTTTTTTAAATAATTAAATTCCTGTAAAAATGTTTATTTTTGAAAAAAAATTGAATTCTTGGAAAGAATTTTATTAAAATTTCATAAATAATTGAATTGCATACAAGAATTTTATTTTTTACGAAAATAACTGAATTGTTTCGAAGAGTTTTACAAACATTTTTGACAATAATTGTATTTCTAGAAAAAATGTTGTATTTTACGAAAATAATTGTATTCTATGACCGATTTTGTTATAATTTTTTAAATTTGGGGCAAAATTCCTCAATTGTCCTAACTTAAAATCGAAAGTCTTCAAATCGGGCTGATTTTTGCACAAACTTTAATACTATGGGAGAGAACTTTACCCATAAAATATTAAGATATTTTATTAAAAATTGTAGGGGGGAGAGGGGGTTAAAGTTTTTGGTAACGTGTTGACAGTGGATTCTTTTAGCTTATATAGCTAAAATACAGTAGAGTGGACAAAATTTTGACCTATATGTTTTCCAAAGGTTTTTTTCTCCTCTATTGAATGGTGTAAAAAATTTTTTTTTTAATTAACAATTTAACTTATTTTTTTCAAAATTAAAAATATTTTTCACTTTTTTTTGAAAAACGACATTTTTTTTCTCTCTTTTTTTTGCTTTAAAATAAAGCTCATTATGTGTACTTTCCATAACTGATTCTGAAAAAATGACGTTTTTTTTTCGTTTTCGAATTATTAATTAATTAATTAATAAAAATCAGTAAAAAATTACTAAAAAATGAAATATTTTTTAAGCAAGTAAACTTTTCTGAATTACACCTATTTTTACAAATAATTGTTAAATAAATAAATAATTGAAAATTTATTTATTAATTTTTTGAAAAAAGGACATTTTTTTCTTCTTTCTTGCTTTAAAATAAAGCTCAATATGTGTACTTTCAATACTCAATTAGGAAAAAGTGCCGTTTTCTTTTGTGTTTCGAATAATTAATTAATTAATTAATTAATAATAGTAAAAAATTATTAAAAAATTAAATATTTTTCAAGCAAATAAACTTTTCTTAATTATGAGCTTATCATCGTAAAGCTTACAAAATTCCGCATCCAACAAGCATAAACTCAACTGTTTTTTTATAAATAATTGTTAAATAAATAAATAATTGATTATTTATTTATTAATTTTTTTAAAAATGACATTTTTTATTTTTATTTTTATTTTAAACAAAGCTTAATTTGTGTACTTTTAATATCCGATTAGGAAAAAATGACATTTTTCTTTTCGTATTATTTATTAATTAATTATTAATAAAAATTATTTAAAAAAATTAATATTTTTCAAAGAAATATACTTTTCTTAATTTTGGGCTTGCCAACGTAAAGCTTACCAACTTCCGCACTCAACAAGTTTATTTTTAACTATTTTTTATAAACAATTGTTAAATAAATAATCAATTATTTATTTATTTAACAATTATTTATAAAAAAAACAGTTGAGTTTATGCTTGTTGGATGCGGAATTTTGTAAGCTTTACGATGATAAGCTCATAATTAAGAAAAGTTTATTTGCTTGAAAAATATTTAATTTTCTAATAATTTTTTACTATTATTAATTAATTAATTAATTAATTATTCGAAACACAAAAGAAAACGGCACTTTTTCCTAATTGAGTATTGAAAGTACACATATTGAGCTTTATTTTAAAGCAAGAAAGAAGAAAAAAATGTCCTTTTTTCAAAAAATTAATAAATAAATTTTCAATTATTTATTTATTTAACAATTATTTGTAAAAATAGGTGTAATTATACTTGTTGGATGCGGAATTAGGTAAGCTTTACTATGATAATCCCATAATTCAGAAAAGTTTACTTGCTTAAAAAATATTTCATTTTTTAGTAATTTTTTACTGATTTTTATTAATTAATTAATTAATAATTCGAAAACGAAAAAAAACGTCATTTTTTCAGAATCAGTTATGGAAAGTACACATAATGAGCTTTATTTTAAAGCAAAAAAAAGAGAAAAAAAAAATGTCGTTTTTCAAAAAAAAGTGAAAAATATTTTTAATTTTGAAAAAAATAAGTTAAATTGTTAATTAAAAAAAAAATTTTTTACACCATTCAATAGAGGAGAAAAAAACCTTTGGAAAACATATAGGTCAAAATTTTGTCCACTCTACTGTATTTTAGCTATATAAGCTAAAAGAATCCACTGTCAACACGTTACCAAAAACTTTAACCCCCTCTCCCCCCTACAATTTTTAATAAAATATCTTAATATTTTATGGGTAAAGTTCTCTCCCATAGTATTAAAGTTTGTGCAAAAATCAGCCCGATTTGAAGACTTTCGATTTTAAGTTAGGACAATTGAGGAATTTTGCCCCATTTATAAAGCATTTTATCAAAATTTTTAAAAATAATTGAATTCTCAAGAAAGAAAATAATTGATTTCTAACGAAGAATTTTATTCAAATTCCTTTAAAAAATTGAATTCCCATAAAAAATGTATTATTTGTGAAAATAATTGAATTCTAATGAAGAAATGTATTGAAAACAATAACTGAATTGTGTAGGAAAATTTTATTAAAATTGCAATTTAATGAACTAAATCTTGTAAAGAATTTTGTCAACAATTTTTTTAATAATAGAATTATTAAAAGAATTTTATTTAAATTTTTCGAAATTGAATTTCTCAGACTATTTTTTTCAATTTTCTTTATAATATTTGAATTCTTTCGAGAAACTTCATTAAAAAATTTAAAATAATTGAATTGATGCGAAGAAATTTATAAAAGAAATTGATAAGTAATTGAATTTCTGTTAAATTTTTATTAAAATTTTTTTTATTTAAGTAGTAAACGGGACTGTGCCCTTTCGTACAAAGTACTCTTAATACTAATTTTATTGCACTAAGCAAAATTACTAAATATTATCAAAAATGAAACATAAGTAGCTGAACTTAAAATAGTGAATTTTGTTTAAATAATAGAATTCTTTTGGAAAATTTTATTAAAATAGATATAAAAAATAATTGAAATGAGGGAAATTTTTGAAAATAATTGAAATTTTGTCAAGACTTTTATTAATTTTTTTGAAAATAATTGAATTTTGGAGAAGAATTTTATTATTTATAAAGGTAATTGAAATTTTGCGGAAAATTTTTAAAAAATTTTGAACATAATTGAATTTATGCGAAGTTATTTAAAAGTTAAAAAGAAATTATTGTGAAAAATAGAAAAATTTGAAGGGTTTGTATTAGAATTGTTGGCAATTTCATAGTTTATGCAGCAAACAAAAAAGACACCAAAATTCAGAATTTTCCTATAAATTCTAAAAATTAAATATTTTCCCGTACTTTTAGTAAAAATCCCTGACTTTTCCCTGAATTCCTTGACTTCCCTGACCTGTGGCAACCCTGTTACACATATAAATGTCCTGGAATGTGCTGAAAATGTCCTGGAATTTTAAGTCATATTTTCAGTAGACACCCTGTTTAAATGCTTACAGGTCAATAAACAACTCATTATTTCCCTAGGGCAATAATAGACACTTTATTGAACGTTGCTTAAATATAAATAAAATTGAGTGTTTTCCGGGTCACAAACCTAACATTTAATGTTTTTAATTTTTGGTATAAATTCTGCAAAAAATAATTCGCATTAACTTGCAATAATTTATAATTTTGCCTTTAAATTATAAAAATTTGGTAAAAATTGTAATATTAAAAAAAATCATTTTGGGAAATTTATGATTTAGAGGAAAATTTAGAAGAAAAGATAGAAAGGAAAAGGAAAGGATGTTGAAACATATTTCATATAACACGTACACTGTGTTGAAGTTGAAAATGAAGAGACAATCTATTTTTCTTTTTTTCTCTTTTGTGAATTTCTTATGTAACGCATATCGGAGCGGGAGAGTGTGATGCTATGTACATTAATAAATAAGTAACATTATGAAAATGCATTGAGCCTCGGGGGACCATCGCGCTAAAAGCGAACCTTCAAGTAGATACATATTTTCCTTGATGATGTTCAAAATAGAGTGTCCTGCTGGGATTTCCCTACAGATACAATCCATTAGACGCCATTAAGAAGAGCTTCCAATTTAAGGCAGGGAAGATTTGATCTCAAGATATATTAATAACTGTATCACTTAAGGAGCACATTGCAAAATATAATTCGATATTTTATCTCTACAGCAGGGTCTAAATTTTCCAAATTTTCACGCTTTGAGAGATAAGAGGGAAAATTCATTTTTCAAAGCTTGAAAGATTATTATTCTTACAGGCTTTGCACTCATCTATACTGAAACCTACTATTTACTACTTTTTTTTACGTTATGCTACTATTTGGGTACTTTTTTAGATTTCAGACACTAAAAGCTATTATTTCTGTTTATTTGAGAATTTCCACTACTTTAAATTCGCTAATACTAGAAATCAAAAAACTATTTTCAAAAATTATAATCAAATTCTTTAAACGATTCAAGTGTTTACGAAATTATCAGATTTGTAATCACTGAGACCGAAAAATTCGAATTGACAATAATTTTTAAGTTCATAAACATTTTTTTTTAATTTTGCCGCCATATTTAAATACTCACTGGCAAAAACTATTAATTTTTACATTTTTTTTCAAGTTTATTTCTTAAATTTTTGAATTAATTTTTAAATTTGGCGCAATTTTTGAAATTGGCGCTAAAATTTAGTTTCAAATTATAAAAACGGTGGTGTTAGTATAGTTTTCTGTGATTCCCCAATGTTTATCACAGAGTTGCCGACAACCATCTTTCATCATTTCTTGGTAGGAAAAACCGCGCTAATTTAAATCGTTATAATAAGTAAATAAATAAATTATATTAAATAAAATAATAAATTATTAGAAAATAATACAAACAATTCTCAACTGTAAAATTAATTCTTTTTATTGGGAATTACAAAATTTACTAAAGTTTAATTTAATTTAATTTAATTTATTAAACTAATTGAAATTAAACCTTTATCAATTTTGCAATTAAAATTACAAAATTTGAAAAGAAAAATGAGGCCATTTAGAACAAAAGGAAGAAGGAAGGTATTTTTTTCTTTTAGAAGTTTTGTGTAAATTTCCCCAATAAAATTTCTTTTTAAACTTAAATGCAGTCTTCAAATAAATTAATTCAAGAAAAAAATAGATATTAGTCTATCTAATGAATCATGAATTTACGATATATCGACTCGTTTCACTAACGAGCTTCGATAAAAACGATCTCTATCGTACACAAGGCAAAGTTTTGTAAAAAAAAAGAAAAAAACTCCCTTTTTTAGTCTCTCTTACAACTTGAGACTTCAATTAAATTCGGGATTTAAGTTCCCGACGCCTTGAAAATTCTCCCTCCAAACTGGCGCTACTCTCGAATTAAACGTTCGTTTCTCATTTATTTCCTAACATTTCGCCAAGTGGCTGACCAACTACCAAAGCAAAGATCCCTCTTCTGCATATTTTTCTTTGCTTTTTCAACCTCACAAAAGACTTTTCCCAACTTTTCCCTTTTCTCTTATTTCGTCTGAAAGAAATTATAATTAAGGACTCGGACCGCCGCCACCACCGCGCGCGCACTGCCAGTCCATAGATCTTTTACTTTTGCAATTTCCTCGGTTGTTTACTTATTGCGGTGAAAAGAAAGTGTCGACAATAAAAATCTTCCTTCAAAGACTATATGAGAATTTTCTTTTTTTTTTCAAAAAACGCGACTTTGTTAATTTCTTTGTTCTGCAAAATCTTGTTATGTGCCAAACTCGTTCTACGATGTATAAGTAAATGCTACTAGTAAACACGCATACTACTAGCAAACATACACTGCTTGTAAATAAATACTTTTAGTAAACAAACACTATAAAATAAATACTACTAGTAAATAAATACTGTTAGTAAATAAATACTTATAACCAGGGACCGCTTCTAAAACGAAACTAAATAGAAATTACTTTCGTTTTAGTGTTTGAGTTGACACGAAACTAAATTAACAAAGTGACTTTAGTTTCAAGTCGACACGAAACTAAATTAACAAACTAAGTTTAGTTTCGTGTCGACTCAAAAGAAAAGACTGAAACACATAATTATTTAATGTAAGTTATGTAACCAGAGTAAATTACGTAACTATAGTAATTTACATAATTAAAGGAAGTTACGTAACTAGAATAACTTACGTAACTAGAGTAAAGTACGTAAATACAGTAACTTGCGTAAATGGTCAAACTTACGTAAGTTACGTAACCAGAATAACTTACCAATTAATCAAACTTACGCAAGTTACGTAACTTACGTAAAATGGTCAAATTTACTTCATTTGTATAATTAATCAAACTTACGTAAGTTACGTAAGTTTGATTAATTGCGTAAGTTATTCTGGTTACGTAACTTCCTTTAATTATGTAAATTACTATAGTTACGTAATTTACTCTGGTTACATAACTTACATTAATTACTTACGTTGCTCTAGTTACGTAAATCAGGGGAAACCATTTTTCTATGATTGGCACTAAATAATTATGTTTTTGAATCTTTTGTTTTGAGTCGTCACGTAACTAAATCTAATTTGTTAATTTAGTTTCGGGTCGACACGAAACAAAACTCAGTTTGTTAATTTAGTTTCGTGTTGACTTGAAAATAAAGTCACTTTGTTAATTTAGTTTCGTGTCAACTCAAACACTAAAACAAAATTAAACTTTCGAGACGGTCCCTGCTAATAACTGGGTCAAAATTCGTGAAGTGGGCAACTAATTTTTAGTTAGTCTAGATTTTTTCATGAAATTTATGATTTTCTGTTTGAAATAATAATAAATAAAAAATACAAGTTAAACAGTTTTGCAAAATTCGTTTTTTTGTTGTACATATTGTTAAACAAACTTTTTTGCATGAATTTAGAAAAGTTTTTTTTTAATAAAGTAATAGGTAAAATTTAATGATTTTTGGTATGATTATATAAAAATAACACGGTTTTTGATTGACATTTTTCATTTTAAACTTTAACGTAATTTGATAAAATTATAAACAATTTATTTAAACAAATGAAAATAAATTCAACTTCTCGATATGCTTGTTTTTTTCAAAATTGAATATTGTTCCCTATTTAATGCCCAAGTGTTACCAAAAAGAAAAATTCGGTATTTTACATTTGTTCAAAAGATATAATTATAATTATGTTAATAACAATAAGCATTAAAAAATCATAAAATCTTAAAAATGTTTTTTTTTTTGCTTTATTAATTAAGAAAATTAATAAAAAAAACTTATCAAAAGAATGTTTGAGTGTTTTTGATGTATGAAAAAAGTATGACAATTTATTAAATTATTTAAACAATTAATTGTTGTTATTTTTTTTAATCTGTACTTAGGGCTAGAAATTTCTAGTTTTTTCTCAATAATTGTGCAATTTGTCAAGGGTAAAACATCTGGTAATGATAAAAAATAAAAAATAAATTAATTAAACATTGTTTAAACATTTAATTGTTATTTTTCTCATAAAGTCTACTTAGGGCTAGAGATATCTATAGTTTTTTCTAAATACAAACAACTGAAAAATTAAATAAAAAAAATAATAAAATAAATATTAATAAATTGTTTAAACAACAGTTAAATAATAAATTTTTAGTTTTTCTATTATACTTAAGTGTTTAAGTTATATAAAAAATGTCACAATTAAGAAAAAACTAGGAATTTATAGTTTTAAGTACAGTAAATTGAAAAATTAATAGAATAAATTGTTTAAACAATGTTTAAATATTTAATTTTTTGTTTTTCTTTGATTCTTAAATGTGGTAGCTACAAGAAAATGCACAATACAGAAAAAACTAGAAATTTCTAACCCCAAGTACAATTTATGAAAAATGTAACAACAATTAATTGTTTAGACAATGTTTAATTAATTATTTTTTTTATCATTAGCAGATGTTTTACTCATGACAAATTGCACAATTATTGTGAAAAAAGTAGAAATTTCTAGCCCTAAGTGCAGATTTAAAAAAATAACAACAATTAATTGTTTAAACAATTTAATAAATTGTTATACTTTTTTCATACATCAGAAACACTCAAACATTATTTTAATAGGTTTTTTTAATTAATTTTGTTAATTAATGAAGCTAAAAAAAATATTTTTAAGATTTTAAGATTTTTTAATGCTTATTGTTATTAACATAATTATTTATGTCTTTTGAACAAATGTAAAATACCGAATTTTTCTTTTTGGTAATACTTGGGCATTAAATAAGGAACAATATTCAATTTTGAAAAATAAACAAGCAGATCGAGAAGTTAAATTTATTTTCATTTGTTTAAATAAATTGTTTATAATTTTATCAAATTACGTTAAATTTTAAAATGAAAAATGTCAATAAAAAACCGTGTTATTTTTATATAATCATACCAAAAATCATTAAATTTTACCTATTACTTTATTAGAAAAAAAAACTTTTCTAAATTCATGAAAAAAAGTTTGTTTAACAATATGTACAACAAAAAATCGAATTTTGCAAAACTGTTTAACCCTCCTGCGCATACGTTTTTACCCACAAAGTCGCTTGCAAATGCATACATTTTTCAGGATGTAGGATTTGCACGGCGATCAGTATCTAGGGGTTTTTGGGGTCGCTGATTACGAATCCGAGGTCAGAATTTCAAAATTCAAAATGGCGGACCCAATATGGCAGAAAATTTTGACAATTTTGAAAAAAAAATTCTAATCGTTCCGTCTATCGCTATCTAGGGGTTTTTGAGGTCGCTCATTACGAATATAAGGTCCAAAATTCAAAATGTCGGTCCCAATATGGCAAACGACAATTTTGAAAAAGTTTTCAAATCGACCCATCTATCGCTATCTAGGGGTTTTCGAGGTCGCTGATTACGAATATAAAGTCAAAATTCCTCAATTAAAAATGTCAGATCCAATATTAGCAATTTATTATGTGTAGTTTGAAAATGGAACAACAATAAGCATTCAAAAATTTTTTTTAAAAAATTTCAATCTGTTTTTGTTTATTTTATTTAAAGTTCATTGTTAAAAAAAGTAATAAATAATAGTATTTTTATTTAAACATTTACTGACTCGGAATGATTGTTAAATTTAATGTTTTATTAAATGTAAATTATAATTAATTAAATGTAATTAATTAGAATAGTCGCATACAAAAATAATAATAAATATTTTCCTTAACCCCTTGGCAGTCGATGACGTGTATGCACGTCATGGTGCAGGTGGGCTCAAACTGTCGATGACGTGTATAGACGCAAGCAGATTTTTGGCTACAAAAACACACATATTTGTCCACAAATTAATACTCGGGGGTTTTCGGGGATGCTGATTACGAATCCAATATCAGATTTGGAAAATTCAAAATGGCGGATCCAATATGGCGGACATTTTAAAAAATTCATCGGATTCACTTGAATATTAAATCCGCTATTATGCATTTTCAAAATCTGAAATCGGATTCGTAATCAGCGACTTCCAAAACCCCCGAGTAAAAAGTTTTAAGTAAATCCGATGAATTTTAGCAAATTTCGTCCTCTATATTGGATCCGCCATTTTGAATTTTTAAAATCTGCAATCGGTTTCGTAATCAGCGACCCTGAAAACCCCCGAGTAAAAAGTTTCAAGTGAATCCGATGAATTTTAGGAAATGTTGTCAGCCATATTAGAACCACAATTTTTAATTTTTAAAATCTGATATCGGATTCGTAATCAGCAACCCCGAAAACCCCTGAGTAACAAGTTTCAAGTCAATTCAGTCGATTTTTAATTTTCATGTTCGCCATATTAGATCCGCCATTTTGAATTTTCAAAATATGATATCGGATTCGTAGTCAGCGACCTCGAAAACTCCTCAGAAACAAGTTTCAAGTGAATCCGATGAATTTTAGGAAATGTCCGCCATATTGGAACCACCATTTTAAATTTTCAAAATCTGATATCGGATTCGTAATCAGTGACCCCGAAAACCCCTAGATAGCGATAGAGGGTCGGATTAATTTTTTTTAATTATCATCCGCCATATTGGATTCGCCATTTTCAATTTTGGAATTCTGACCTCGGATTCGTAATCAGCGACCTCAAAAACCCCTAGATAGAGATAGACGGGACGATTACAAAACTTTTAAAAAATTGTCGTCCGCCATATTGGGTCCACCATTTTGGATTTTTTAAATTTTGAATTTTTGACTTTAGATTCGTAATTATCGACCTCAAAAACACCTAGATAGCAATAGACGGGACGATTAGAAAACTTTTTCAAAATTGTCATCAGCCATATTGGATCCGCCATTTTGAATTTTGTCATTTTGACTCCATGTTTGTAAGCAGCGACCTCTAAAACCCTTTGATAATAAGTTTTGGTAAAATTCTATAAATTTTTTTAAAAGTCCACTTTTAAAAAATATAATTGTCCGACATATTGGATTCGCCATTTTGAATTTTTGAATTTTGAGGTTGAATTCGTAATCAGCGCACCCAAAAACCCTTTGATGGACAATGTTTGGAAAATCCGATAAACAAACATTAATTTATTAAACAGAAATTTTTCAATTTGTTTAAACATTTTATATGCAATATTTATTGTTAAATAAATAATATATAGTGTGCTAAATAATTCAAATAGCTTCGTTTGTTCATTGAAAGAAATTTGCAACTTGTCCGATGTCTTAATATTTATTTAAACAAAAGTTATTAACAAATATGTTTGGACGAGTATACTCGTCCTCATGCATACGGTAACGGTTTAGTTTGGACGAGTATACTCGGCTTTATGCGCAGGAGGGTTAACTTGTATTTTTTATTTATTATTTCAAACAGAAAAACATAAATTTCATGAAAAAATCTTGACCAACTGAAAATTAGTTGCCCACTTCACAAATTTTGTCCCAGTTTTAAAGAATTAAAAGTAAAAATGACTTCGACCCCGAAATTTTTCTCCGGACTAAAAATCGTGGACAACGTAACAAAGCTAATTCTCAATGTAATTCTTTGTTCTGCGTAAGCTAGAGCGTGAAATTTTCCATAATGAATAAAAGGCTGATGAAAAATTGATTTTCACCTTTAACAATGGCCCAGAGGGAATATAATTTTGAGGGGGGTGAGGAGACAGAGAGAGAGGCAGTAAATGGTATTTTTTTCTCTTCCGGAAAGTTTGTATTTCGATCAAGAATAAAATACTTACCCAGCTGCGTTTGATGGCCAGGGGATGGTGCTGGCCTGACTTTGTCCGGAGGGCATCTTCTTGTCGCCGCGACAGTTGCAGGTAGGGGGATACTCGTACCACCCGGAGTACTTCCCGCAGCAACGACTGTCGCCTGCTTGTTATAGGGTGACGGTAGTCTAAAACAAAGGAACATTTCACAATTATTAATCCCCCTCCTTCCAGATGTACAATATTGTAAACGCATTTATAAAATTATATTCTCTACTTTCCAATTATACGACAATTTTCTCTTAAACGATTTCTTATATCATTTATATTTCATCTGAATTACCGATTGGAATTCATTTCCTTCGGGTATTTTTATTTTCATTATATTATTTTCTTTCTTAATATTATTATTATTATTATTATTATTATTATTATTATTATTATTATTATTATTATTATTATTATTATTATTATTATTATTATTATTATTATTATTATTATTATTATTATTATTATTATTATTATTATTATTATTATTATTATTATTATTATTATTATTATTATTATTATTATTATTATTATTATTATTATTATTATTATTATTATTATTATTATTATTATTATTATTATTATTATTATTATTATTATTATTATTATTATTATTATTATTATTATTATTATTATTATTATTATTATTATTATTATTATTATTATTATTATTATTATTATTATTATTATTATTATTATTATTATTATTATTATTATTATTATTAATATTATTATTATTATTATTATTATTATTATTATTATTATTATTATTATTATTATTATTATTTTGTTTACATACATATGATACAATAATATTATCAATTAATATCGATAAAATTGTGTGTTAAACAATTTTTTGATAACTTTAAAAAAATGTCGTCCTGGCCCTAAGGTGGCCACCATGTGTTTTTATGTAAAATCACTTTTGAATTTTTTTACGATTTGAATATATTATATGGAAAATTTAAATTTTATCGATTTGGAAAATTTTTTGAAAAATAATAAAATAATTTACAGAGTGATCACAGGTCAGAGAAAAGTCAGAAAAAGTAAAATTGGTCATGAAAATCAGGGAAAAGTCAGGGATTTTTACTAAAAGTACTGGAAAAAACTGAATTTTTAAAATTAATGAGAAAACTCTGAATTTCGATGCTTTTTTTGTTTGCCTCTTAAACTATAAAATTACCACGAATTGAAAAACAAAACCTTCAATTTTT
Source organism: Leptopilina syphax (assembly GCA_032872505.1). Classification (NCBI taxonomy): domain Eukaryota; kingdom Metazoa; phylum Arthropoda; class Insecta; order Hymenoptera; family Figitidae; genus Leptopilina; species Leptopilina syphax. The sequence goes on from CM065475.1 coordinate 5,599,843, forward strand.
TCTATAACTTACAATAATTTCTTTTCAAATAACTTAATTTTTCAAGAAATATCATAAAATTATTAATTATAAATTGCTTAATAATGAATAATTTTTATAATTTTCATAAATACCAGATTGATAGAAGAATTTTAGTTAAAAATACCAAAAAAATTGAATTTTGGAAAAATTACAAATGATTCCCGAAATTCAATTATTTTCAAAAGTTATAAAAATTCTTCGCAGAATTTCAATTATGTTCAACATTTTTTTAAAAATTCTCGTCAAAATTTCAATTATCTTTATAAATAATAAAATTCTTCTTTAAAATTCAATTATTTTTAAAAAATTTAATAAAATTCGTTGCAAGAATGCAATTATTTATATAAAAATAATGAAATTTTTCACCGAAATTCAATTATTTTTATAAACTTGAAAAAAATTCGTCGCAAGAATTCAATTATTTTTATAAATAATAAAATTCTTCACCAAAATTCAATTATTTTAATAAACTTGAATAATATTCGTTGCAAGAATGCAATTATTTTTATAAACTTGGATAAAATTCGTTGGAAGAATTAATTTATTTTCAAAAGTAATAAAATTATTCGCAGAAATTCAATTATTTTTTCAAAAATTAAAAAAAAAATTCTTGTCAAAATTTTAAGTATCTTTATAAATAATAAAATTATTCTCCAAAATTCAATTATTTTAGAAAAATTTTAATAACATTTTTTGGAAATTTTTAAATTATTTTCATAAATAATAAAATTCATCTTAGGATTTTAATTATTTTTGATACAATTTTAATCGAATTCCTCAAAAAATGTAATTATTCTTTAAAATTTTATTAAAATTTGTCAAACGAATTCAATTATTTAAAAATTTCTTAATAAAATTCTTTATGAGAATTCAATTTTAAGAAAAATTTAATTATTCAATAAATTATTTATTGTTTAATTTAAATAATAGAATTCTTCTAGAATTTTTAAATAAAAGTTGATTTAAAAACGAAATACCATAATATAATATAAAATTATTTATGAAAATAATTCAATTCTTGCGAAGAATTTTATTAAATTTTTTTTAATTAGGTAATTGAATTTTTTTTGAGAAATTTTACTACTTGTAAAAATAATTGAATTCTTACGAAGGATTTTATTAGGATTTTCGTAAATAATTAACTCTTTTTTGAAAAGTTATATGGTAATTTTAATTATTACAAAACATGAAGAAGGCGATCACTCCGAGTCGAAGATTTTTTTTAAATTCTTAGGGTCAGGAAAAAAGTGAAAATTTTGTTTGAAAATCAGGGAAATGGCAGAGAAAAATAAAATTAAATATTTGTGGCAATCCTGATTTAGTTTTTAATGTATGAAATAGGATAAATAATTAACAATATTTTAAAAAGGCTTCTTATAAGCAAGAAACAGAGTTTGCAACTATTGATTCTGTGATTATAAGCCTAAAACAATACATTTCAAATAAAATTACCTCAAATTCATTTTTGCAAATATTTTTTTTTAATTTTTCCGTTGAATTTTGGAATGGTTGCCACATTGGGGCCACTTTGTTTTAAAGCAAAGTTTCTGACTGTTTTTTTCAAAGTCACCTAAGTTTTATTTTCCATATAGTAAAATAAAAAAGTTTTTTTTGCTAAAAAGTTAGCGAAAGGGGATACAGTTTCAGGGGATATATTATTAATTATGTTAAATAATACCGTTTAGGAATTAAAGTCGTTCAAAAGATGGGTGGCCACCTTGGGGTCCCATACCTTATAATTATTTATATACATATATATAATATTTAAATATTATAATTTATAAAAATATAAATATACAACTATTGTCTAGACAGATTTGATGGAACCAATTCTCACGGAGATAATTGACAATTTATATATAAATTATAAACAACTAATGAAATCAAATGTTCGGAGTATGTCTTGTGTTGATGAATATTAATTAGCAGTATCGTCTTCATGAATACTGATATGCCTTGGAGAATTAATGGGATCACGTATGATGCTTACTATACAGAAACTCCATCATTATTCATGCAGCTTAATTTTCCGTAAAATTTGTAGAAGAACCTTTCCGTCATTTTATCAATATACGACGACACTTTATAATATATTGTCCCAACTAAAAATTAATCAAAATTCAATTTTATTCACGTTGTACTTAGCGAAAGTAAAGTAAAGTTTAATATGCACTATAAAAACCAAATTTTAGTCTCGAAATCGAAATAATTTGCATTTTATACTAAAAATGTGGTAGTTCGTTGCAATATTTGGAAGAAAAGTCGAAAAAGTCTCAATTTTTTGAAAATAAGTCGAAAAAAGTCGCATTTTTAGAAAATAGTCGAGAAAAGTCGCAGTTTTTGAGGAAATAGGTTATTTTTCAATTATTTTGCTTTTAAGATGAGAATAATTTCAAAATTTGTTGTTTTTTGTGTATTTAAGCCTCTAAATTCGAAACAGTAATATTTTTAGGTTAGAAAGTTGTAAATTTGCACAAGTATTTTAGTACCAAGCTTATAAAGTGAAAAGAAAGAATCAGTGGCGCTACTGTTGACGAAAGTAAAAATCATGGCGCCAAATTTAAAAGGAGAGTTAATAACTTATAATATTTGTTCGACTTAAAGGAAAAATGTGATTTAAAATATACACAATGAAGAAAACGGAAAATTTCAACGAATCCAAAAGAAAAAGTGAAGAGAAAAGAAAAAAAAATCTATTTTTAACTGATTTATAACGATGATAAAATTTGTTTCCAAATCGAACAGAAATTAAACCTAACAATCTTATACAATTTATAGTTGAAAACGAAGTTTTCTGCTTTTCAATTTGTTAAAAAAAAACTAATCAGAAGAAAAGGGAAGTCTCCTTCTTGTGTCCATTGATTGCATTGCTGTAGGGGAAAAGGAGAATTGAAGAAGTAGAGGAAGAAAAGAGTGTTTCCTTCTAGGTTGGTAAAGCAAGTTTGACGAGATCGTTCTCAATTTTCTCCACTCCTCCTCCTTTTTCTTCTTCTTCTTCACTACTTTTATACCCCATTCCAAGTTCTCAAAAGAGTGAGTAGAATAACGAGGCTTTGTGCTCTCTGATTCGTACGATTTGAATGTACCGCCATAAAGATGTTGCTGATGAAAAGAAAAAGAAGAAGAGAAGACGTTGACAAAGGAAATGAAGGGAGAGGAGAAAAAAAATACACAGAAAATCTTGTCTTGACATGGAAGGTGTTTCATGCAAACGACTTAAGAATTTGAAATTTCATTTACTTGCGCAGTTTAAAAATAACTGAATTCGCTTTTAAATTCAACGTGACGTGATTTTTTTATTAGAGACGACACACGTTTTTTCTGTCACTTTTTTGTACGTATTTTAGTTTCCGAATATTTTGCATCGATATAAAATAAAACTTCACAGTAGAGTATGTATTTGCAGGTATTTTTCCAAAATTTATAATAAAATAATATTGGAAATTAGAAAATTTAAAAAAAAAATTATGATTAACAAATAAAAAATATACTCATTTTGATTGTTATATGCTTTTTTCAGTAACAAATTTCGTTTGACTGATCTAAATTATTATGCCAAATTATTCTCTTTTTTATTTATAAAAAATACTAGAAAATTGTTAATTGTAAAAAAAATTTTATTAACAAGTGGGAAGTATACCCATTTTATGCATAATTTTTATTTCTCAATAACAATATTGTTTACAAACTAATTTTTTTCTTTTGGAAAGAAATACATTAGATATTCTCGTTTCTTAATATTTTTCTAGAAAATTCTCAATTTTTATAAGAAAATAATTTGCATCAATTCTATTTCTTAATTTCAATTTATTGTTTTAATAAAATTCAGTCTTTTAAAAATACAGAAAAAAAATGTTTATTAATTATATTTGTCAATTTGAATATTTAATTGAAAACGAAACTTAAAATTTTTGCATTTTTAGAAAATAAAGGAAAAAATTTTATTGAAAAATAAGTTCTGTTAAATTTATTTACGCATATCTTTAATTGTAAACTTATTCGATAACAATAATTTCTTTTTTAAATATTTTAAATATTTAATTATTATTATTTTTCCATAGGAATTAAGATTTTCAAAAATTGTAAATTGAAACCTTTTTGAAATTAATCAACTTTAAAAATATTGTTATAAAACACGAAGAAAGTGATTACTCCGAGTCAAAGACTCGGAGTGAACGATTTCTGCATGTTTTATAATAATTAAAGAGGATCGAGTGTTAAAATCATTATTTTATATTATAAAAATATTTTTACTGTAACTTCTTGAAAATTATTTTTATATTCTATTATTATCTCAAATTTAAACTAAAATTCATTTTCAAATAAATTTTTATTGTTATTCTTAAAATTTACTTCTTATAAAGAATTTTATTAACAAACTTTTAAATAATTGAATACTTTTGACGAATTTTAATAACATTTTTTAGAACAGTTATATTTTTTAAGGAACTTTATTACAATTGTATTAAAAATAATTGAAATTCTACAATGTGTTTTATTATTTATAAAAATAATGAAATTTTTGCAACGAATTTCATTAAAATTTTGAAAAAATAATTAAATACCTGAGAAAAATTTGATTATTTATAAAAATAATTGAATTATTGTGGAAAATTTTATAAAAATCTTTTTAAATACTTAATTGAATTATTTTAAATTATGACAAATTTATAAAAATAATTCTATTCTTTTGAAGAATTTGAAGAAAACTTTTAAGACAAATTGCATTTTGCGAGGAATTTGATCAAAATTGTATGAAAAATAATTGAAAATCTGCGATGAGTTTCATTATTTATGAAAATAATTGAATTTCTGTAAATGAAAAAAATTGAATTATTGAGAAGAAACTTATAAAAAATTTGTAAATAATTGAATTCTTGGGAAATTTTTATTATTTATGAAAATAATTAAATTCTTGCGAAAGATTGTATTAGAATTTTTTTAAATAATTGAATTTTCAAGAAGAAACTTATTACTTTTAAAAATAATTGTATTCTTGTGGTGAATATTGATATTTTTATGAAAATAATTGAATTTTGCAAAGAATTTTATTAAAATATGCCTCAAAATAATTGAATTTTTGGGGAATAATTTTGTTATTTATCGACATAATTGAATTCTTGGGAAGAATTTTATTAAAATCAAAAAGAATAATTGAATTATTTCAAAAAAATGTAATTAGAATTGTATCTGAAAGTAATTGATTTCTTTCGAAAAATTTTATTAAAATATTTGAAAATAATTGAAATCCTGTAAAAAATTCTAATATTTTTGTAAATAATTTAAATTTTTTAAGAATAATTAAATTTTTTGAGCAATTCCTGTAAAGTTGTATTAAAAATAATTAAAATTATAATTATAAATTCAACGAATTTTGATTACCTACATTTTTTTTAAATAATTGAAATCGTGTGAAATTTTTATTATTTATAAAAATAATTAAATGTTTGCGTACAATTTTATTAAAATTATTTTTAAATAATGGAATTCTTTTGGGTAATTTTATTAAAATTTTTGAAAATAATTGGATTTTAAAGAAGAATTTTTTTATTTGTAAAGATAGTAATTGGTGATTTTGTCGAAATTTTTTTGTAAAGTTTGAACATAATTGAATTTTGTGATAAGAATTTTAATACTTTTAAAAATAATTGAATTTCTGCATTCATTTGTAACTTCTCCAAAATTCAAATTTTTTAATGTTATTAACTAAAATTGTTCTATAAATATATTTTTTTTAATAATTAATTCAATATATATTGACAAAGTCAACTAATTTTAGAAGATTTTGAATTATTAAAATTTTTTAAAAATCTAAGTTCATTAAAATTTATAATTATATTCATTCAAATTACATTAAAATTAAAATTTTATAAAATTTCAAATAGAAATCGTTTGAAGTTCATTTATTTATGAAAATTGTAAACTTTACTCTTTTAAAATTGAATTAATTTTGAAATATTTAAGTAAAATTATTCATTAAATAATTTATTTATTTTACGATAGTTGTTCAAGATTTAATAGTTTTTTAAAAAGAAATTTTTGTCATAAATAGAAAAAATTGAAGCTTTTGTATTAGAATTCGTGTTAATTTTATAGTTTTTTAGTCAAACAAAAAAGACACAAAAATTCAGAATTTTCTTTTAAATTCTAAAAAATTAATTTTGTTCAGTACTTTTAATAAAAATTTCTCTAATGAATGAGATCCTTTAATTATTGTTTTTGTGAAATACAAAGTTGGTTCAAACTTCAAAAAAGTATAGTATAAAAGTTACTTTATCCCTTTTTTCGCTGGTGAAAATAATTTACTGTTGGGATAATAGAGAACTCGGATTAAAGAGAAACAATATATTAGAAACAAAATGAAACCCACAAGAAAGGGGTTTTATTAAAAAAGATAAAAAAAATTCGTAAGCATTGATGTAAATTTTAAATTTGAGGCAACAGCGGCTTAAACAGATAAATTTGAGATTTCGATGGTAATTACGGTTTTGAAGTTAACGTCATGTAAAGAATAAGTGGTCAGCGTGGGATGAAATGTCTTTTTAACGCACCCCATAAATAACATCATTACAGTTCTGAGGTCTATTGCCACCCACACTTGACAGTTCTTGAGCTCTTCCTTCTTTTTCTGCTCCTTCTTCTTGAAAACTAGTAGTATAGAGAGTTTCTGTATACCAAAATACAGCCAAATTGATTCACGTGTCGTTTATATCAGAATTTTATTAATTCATCTAAAACCACAATGTTGCTTTTTGGGAATTTGGAATTTTGGCTATTTTTGTTATCTTCAATATTTATGATGTTTTTTTTTCATATTTGTGACAAATTATTCTCAAAAATTTTAATAAAATTCTTTCAAAAATTCAATTATTTTCAATATTTCAATAAAAAGTTTCCCAAAAGAATTCGATAATTTAAAACACAATTTGCATAGAATTTTTTTTTTGTAACACAATGTAAGTTTTACAGAAATACAGTCTTATAGCTACTTTTTGATACTTATTTAAAAGTTTTTTTATAATTAATTATCGAGTACGAGTACGAAGCATGTAATAATAATTCACATAGTAGAAAGTAATAATTAATGTCTCATCTAATTGTAACAACAGTTATATTTTCATGGATTGAAATTTAAATTCTAAAACTACTTTTAATACACAGAGACCTATTTAATTGTGTTAATTAAACATTATTATTTTTACGAATGTTGATTTCTTATTGCCAGCAGTATATTTTTGTATTATCAAAAGATTTTATGCGCCCACGTGAATAAGGAGAACTGGCAGTGCAACAGCAGGACACACCTCAAAAATTCTTTTTCTCATGTATATATATATATATATATATATAAGCGGTATGGCATTATGTTTCATCGAAGAGTTTACTAAGGAAGAAAAAAATTCTGACAGCTAAATATATCTCCTATAAAATGAAAAGCTTAGTAACAATAATATTATGACAGATTTTAAGGGGGGAAAAAACTGTTTCAAAGAACGGAAAAATTTTTAAATGATGCTGTAAATAAAATTCTATTATTAAAAAAAGGAATTCCTTTAAAGTGATAATAAATAAATTCTTTTCATTATACTCTTCATATCAACGACGAAATTTTTGCAAACATTTTGTTTCATATGAATGTGCAAAAAATTATGTAATCGCTCTGCGTGAGCAACCATAAAATACTTTTATCTTAAAACTAATTAAGTTTACAAAAAGATTTTGTTACAAAATTGTAAAACTTTTCACACTATTAATAATTTTGTTACTTAATTGTTTTATGTTTATCTAGATAGCCATTTATGGTCCAATATTGGACTGCGGGAATGTATATTAATAAATAAATAAATATCGAAATTTGTTTCCTTATTGAATTGGAAATTAATAATTGTTACTTAATAAAAAATTGCTAAAAAAGAACATCATTCCAGGACATTTTCAGGACAGATTTCTTATTTTTCCAGGACATTTATATGTGTAACAGGGTTGCCACAAGTCAGGGAAGTCAAGGAATTCAGGGAAAAGTCAGGCATTTTTACCAAAAGTACTGGAAAATATTAAATTTTTAGAATTTGTAGGAAAATTCTGAATTTTGGTGTCTTTTTTGTTTGCTGCATAAACTATGAAATTGCCAAGAATTCTAATACAAACCCTTCAATTTTTTCTATTTTTGACAATAATTTCTTTTTAAATAACTTTTAAATAACTTCGCATAAATTCAATTATGTTCAAAAATTTTTTTAAATTCTCGTCAAAATTTCAATTATCTTTATAAATAATAAAATTCTTCTCCAAAATTCAATTATTTTCAAAAAATTTAATACAATTCTTGGCAAAATTTCAATAATTTTCAAAAATAAAATGCATTTTCCTCATTTCAATTATTTTTGATATGTATTTTAATAAAATTTTCCAAAAGAATTCTATTATTTAAACAAAATTTTAATAAAAATTTAACAGGAATTCAATTACTTACCAATTTCTTCTATGAATTTCTTCGCATCAATTCAATTATTTTAAATTTTTTAATGAACTTTCTCGGAAGAATTCAAATATATAAAGAAAATTGAAAAAAATACTCTGAGAAATTCAATTATTTCGAAAAATTTAAATAAAATTCTTTTAATAATTCTATTAATAAAAAAATGTTGACAAAATTCTTTGCAAGATTTATTTCATTAAATTGCAGGTTTAATAAAATTTTCCTATACAATTCAATTATTTTCCATACATTTCTTCTTGAGAATTGAATTATTTTCACAAATAATACACTTTTTATGGGAATTCAATTATTTAAAGGAATTTGCATAAAATTCTTCGCTAGAAATCAATTATTTTCTTTCTTGAGAAATCAATTATTTTTAAAAATTTTGATAAAATACTTTACAAATTTGAAAAATTTTATAATAAAATCGGTCATAGAATACAATTATTTTCGTGAAATACAACATTTTTCTACAAATACAATTATTGTCAAAAATGTTTGTAAAACTCTTCGATACAATTAAATTATTTTTATAAAACATAAAATTTTTCTAAGCAATTCAATTATTTAAGAAATTTTAATAAAATTCTTCCCAAGAATTCAATTTTTTTCAAAAATAAACATTTTCACAGGAATTCAATTATTAAAAAATTTTTTTTTTTTAATTCTTTGTTAGATTTCAATTATTTTCAATTTTTTAATGAAATTTAATTTTTTTAAAAAGTTTTTAAAAATTCTGAAAAATTCAATTATTTAAAAACATTTGACTAAAATTCTTCACAAGAAATTAATTATTTTCATAAATAAGAATATTTTTCAATGGAATTCATATATTTTAACAAATAAAATTCTTCACAGGAATTCAATTCTTTAAAAAGATTTTTAACAAAATTCGTTTCAAGAATTCAATTATTTTCATAAATAACAAAACTTAGCGCAGAATTTCAATTATTTTTAAAAAATTTTAAATAAAATGATAGAAAATTGCATTTATTCTTACAATTTTTTTTAAATTCGCCGAAAGAATTCAATTGTTATTAAAAATTTTGATAAAATTCTTCATAAAAATTCAATTTTAAAAAACATGGAATTACTGAATAAATTATTTATTTTTGTATTTAAATAATTGAATTCTCGGGAAATTTTCTAATTAAAATTGATTAAAAAATGAATTTCACTTAAAATATTAAATTTTAATTGAATATTAAAAACATTATAGCGTGAATTTTTAGAATTAATTGAATTTTGAAAAGGGTTCAAATTAAAATTTTTGAAAATTGAATTCTTGCAACGAATTTTTTTACATTTTTTAAATAATTGAATTCTTTTGAGATATTTTATTAAAATAGTCGATTTTGAAAATATTTGAATTTCAGCGAAGAATTTCATTATTTGTGAAATGTAATTGAATTCTAACAAAACTCTTTTGAAAATAATGACATTTTTCGAGGAATTCATTGAAAATATTAAAAATAATTGAAATAATTGAAAGTAATTGAAACCCAATGAAACATTTTTTTTAAATAATTGAATTCATGTGAAAAAATTTTATTACTTGTAAAAATAATTGAATTCTCGGGAAATTTTCCAATAAAAATTGATTAAAAATGAATTTCACTTAAAATTTTAAATTATAATTGAATTTTAAAAACATTATAGCGTAAATTTTTAGAAATAAATTGAATTTTGAAAAGGGTTAAAATTAAAATCTTTGAAAATTTGAATTTTTAGTTACAATATTCTTATGAAATAAAATATTGATTTTATTACTTTGTCATCTTAAATTTATTATAAAACAAGAGGAAAAGTTATTAATGTTTTCCAGGGACAGGGAAAAAGTGAAAATTTTGTCTAGAAATCAGGGAAAAAGAAAATTAAAATTTTGTGGCAACCCTGTGTAATATTATTTCATATTACGATTAACATAATTTAAATTAACCTACTTGAACAAAAATATTTATTTTATTATAAAAAGAGTTAAAAATCAATATTGTAGATACCAGTTTCTTTAATCAAATGACAAATTAAAATTATTTTTTGATGGATCAAAAAAATTATTTTTTTAAATTTGAGTAAAATTTTTAAATTCTTGAATATTGAAAAGCAAAATATGGAAAATTCAAGGACTAAAGTTCAAAATCCAGGACATTTCATGACATTTTTTCAAATTCCAGGACTTCAAGGACCAGTAGACACCCTGTTAGATGAATCTACAATTGGATTTTACCAACGATTTAAAAATTTACGAACATACGAATAGGTGAATTATTGAATCAATTGGTTTTAATTTGGATTAATCCTTTTTTCTCCAGGGACAAAGACGTTTTAGGATTAGTAATTCGCATCTTTGGATCTCACCACAGATATCGAATCATCGATTTTTTGCTCTTGAAATTTTCGTCTAATTAGTTTTCGTGTTAAGTGTCAAGTGTAAGCTGACGACTTAGTCTCGCAAAGTTGAATCAATTTTTATGAAGAAAAAAACAAAATTTAGTATCAGAAGTTGAAAATAAATGCTGTAGAAAAAGAAACATGTAGTGCGTGTAAGCATCATTTGGATCATGATAAGTGAAGAACGATTTTGTAGCAAAAGATTGAACCTCCTACTGCTTTGATTCCATCAAGTATATAGTTTGTCGAGTACCTGATGTTATAGTTGGTTGATCCGGTTTTGCGACTACGATTACGCTAATAGGATCCAAGGGAGATGTTTATGCGATGTCTACACGATCATTTATGAAGGGAATTAATCGTGTCAACCTCGGTTAAAATGAATCTCCAATGGTGTTAAATTATATGCAACCTCCACTCACGGGAGCAGTATTATTACGCCAACTTGGAAAGTTTGATCCCATGGGGAAGATCGAGAAAAAGATGTAGGATGTTGGAGGAGAGCACGCCTTCAATGTGCCGGGTATAAAAGGCTTTAATAAGTACAGTATTCAAGAATAATGTAATATACTCCTGAGAGGTCAAGAGACTACACTGTTCTTGATAAGAATTATCTCCAGGAAGAATTGTCTTCTAGAAGAATTATCTACTAGAATTATCAACTAGAATTATCTGCCAGGATTATCTCCTAGGATTTCCTCATAGGATTTCCTCCTTGGATTTGCTCCAAGAATTATCTCCTAGAAATTTCTCCAAGAATTATCTCCTAGGAATTTCTTCAAGAATTATTTCCTAGGAACTTCCACAAGAATTATTATTACATTCAAGAAAAAGTGTCTTCTCTACAGAATTTATATTCATCCTTTAATTTGGAAGAATTAACAAACTTACTTCGTTATTGTTTATTGGAAAGTAGATGAGTGAAGTCTGTGAATGCGGACAGAGTTTAAATTTCCCAAAAAAGAAGATTTTTGATGTTTCAATGTTCGCGAAATAACTGCAGAGGTAGTTTTCCCTTTTGGTGCGAAAGTTGTTACAGTATTTTACTCTCAAAATTCAGATTATATCTTCAAAGTGCAGAAGATCGTGATAATTATTGTACAGGTTATAAAATATTAAAATCCCTCGACGACGACTTGAAACTTGTTGTATAATCTCTTTGTACATCTGCGCTTCCATTTACTGAGCTTAGATGTTGTGCTCTTATCAGCAGCTGAAGGAAAACTAACTCCAAATCTGAATTAATTATGGAGATAATAAAAATTGATAGCTAGAAGTGAATGTTATCTTTTACTATACTACTTTGTTTACTAACATATTGTAAGTGTTAAAGTAAACATCAGCTAATGATTTAATTGTTCTGTTTGTTCTTTTTAACTCTAAAATTTGACAAGAGGAAGAACTTTAATGTAACTTTAATAAGTAACTATCAAAAATATTCTTCGTAGGTACGTGAAAGAAAGAAGTAGCTCCGCAACTATTCCTACTTTTTTTCAGTCTCAAAACTACGTTTTGCTACTTTTTTAAAATTAGTTATTGAGTACGAAGCCTGCATCAATAAAAAAAACAATTTTACCACGCAACAATATATAAAAAAGTAGTAAAATATTTGAACAAGTAAGAATTCTTAGTACGTAAGAATTCCTTAAAAATTACTATATCGGTTTTTACTTTTCCATGCACCGAATTGATTCCGACCCTAAAAGAACACATCTGCTTCCTACCTATCAGAATCATTAACCTTATGCTTTGTAGGTGGTATGTAGTTCCTATTGTACCCAGAACCAGACTCACTATCTCTAAAAAGTCGTTTTACAGCTACTTGTTTGAAAAGAGCACCGCACATAAAAAAAACATGTTTGAAATTTGAAAATTTCATCGTAGGCACTTTTTTGTGTTTAAAACCAGTGACTATAAAGATTATAAATAAGATAAGATAAATCATATCATTGGTAGGGAAACTATATCGCATTACACATTTCCTTCCGCTATGTGTATGTGCGCATTGGTTAAACAAGGTGAGAACAGGTTCTGATTGTATTAAAGCAGCAGAGCGAAAGTACAGGGGCGTTAATGACAATAGATGTAGGTGTGTGGTTAGCAATGGTTATTGGTGCAAACTAGGGGATGAGGATTTCACTAATTATCCGCATGTGCGCTCCTGCCTCAATTGCAGGACGTCGATGATACTCACATGCCTTGAATTCCATTTGTTTCCTCCATTCTATAGTACCATCTATACATATATATATATACATATAATTTACCTTCTATATGCCTACTACTTCATCAACCACCCTTCACTGACTAGTTTATACAATTTTCACTTATTTAACAATCCTATTCAACTATCCTGAAAAATTATCCTCTTCAAACTATTCATGGGGTTTTATAATCAGGAATTTTTTCCCTGCTGTACATCTGCTGCTACTACTAAACTACTATCTACATAAAACGATCCTTTAGAAAAAAATATAGTAAATTACTTTAACTTTCGATAAGATTTTCATTTTCATATTAAGATATTGACTTTGACTTCAACTTTAACTTTAACTTTAACTTTAACTTTAACTTTAACTTTAACTTTAACTTTAACTTTAACTTTAACTTTAACTTTAACTTTAACTTTAACTTTAACTTTAACTTTAACTTTAACTTTAACTTTAACTTTAACTTTAACTTTAACTTTAACTTTAACTTTAACTTTAACTTTAACTTTAACTTTAACTTTAACTTTAACTTTAACTTTAACTTTAACTTTAACTTTAACTTTAACTTTAACTTTAACTGTAACTTTAACTTTAACTTTAACTTTAACTTTAACTTTAACTTTAACTTTAACTTTAACTTTAACTTTAACTTTAACTTTAACTTTAACTTTAACTTTAACTTTAACTTTAACTTTAACTTTAACTTTAACTTTAACTTTTAAATACAAATTCAATGTCAAGTTGAAAGTTAAATTGAAAGTCAACCTAATAGACAAAATGAAAATGAAAGTGAATGTTAAAATAAAGGTTAAAGATAATGTTAAAATCAAAGTCAAAGTAAAGATCAAAGTGAACGTCAAGGTTAAATTATAAAAACGCACCTCAGATTAGATAAAAAAATAGTGATTAGAAGACCAATTAATTTGAAAAAAGTAGAAAAAAGTAGCTCTGGAAAAAGTAGTAAAAAAAGTAGCTATCGAAAAATTAGAATTATAATGTAAATGAAATTATTATTAATTAATACTATAGCAACAATTCGAGGCGGCTGACTACTCACTCACTTTTTTAAATAAAATTAGCAATTTTAAAAATAATAGAACGTAAAAATTTGTAATTCAAATTTTTCTTATAAAAATAAAATATAAATTGGAATATATAGTTTTAATATTATTATAATTATAATAATCATATATTTTGACATAGGGAATTCAGGGAAAAGTCAGGAATTTTTATTAAAAGTACTGAAAAAAATTAAATTTTTAGAATTCATAAGAAAATTCTGAATTTTTGATTCTTTTTTGTTTGACTCATAAACTATAAAATTACCACGAATTCCAATACAAAACCTTCAATGTTTTCAATTTCTGACAAAAATTTCTTTTTAAAAAACTATTAAATCTTGAACAACTATCATAAAACAAAAAAATTATTTAATGAATAATTTTACTTAAATATTTCAAAATTAATTCAATTTTAAAAGAGTTGCGTTTACAATTTTCATAAATAAATTAACTTCAAACGGTTTCAATTTGAAATTTTATAAAATTTCAATGTTGAATGAATTTAATGAGAAATTTTAATGAACTTTCAATTCAAATTAAATCAAAATTCAAATTAATGAAATTTTAATTCAAAATCTTCTAAAATTAGTTAAATTTGTCAATTTCTATTTAATTAATTATTAAACGTAATGGATTTATAGAAGAATTTTAGTTAACGATTTTAAAAAAATTGAATTTTGAAGAAGTTACAAATGATTGCAGAATTTCAATTATTTTCAAAAGTAATAAAATAATTCTTATCACAAAATTCAATTATGTTCAAAATTTACAAAAAAAATTTCGACAAAATCCCAATTATTATCTTTATAAATAAAAAAATTCTTTAAAATTCAATGATTTTCAAAAAATTCAATAAAATTCTTGTCAAAATTTCAATTATTTTCAAAAATTTTCCTCATTTTAATAATTTTCAATATCTACTATTTTAATAAAATTACCCAAAAGAATTCTATTATTTAAAAACAATTTTAATAAAATTGTACGCAAACATTTAATTATTTTCATATAAATAATAAAAATTTCACACGATTTCAATTATTAAAAAAAAATGTAATCAAAATTCGTTGAAAGAATTCAATTATTCTCCTAAATAATAAAATATTTTCACAGGATTTAAATTATTTTTTAAGAAAATTTTAAGTAAATCCTGCGAAAAATGTAATAATTTTCAAAATTTATTATTAAAATTTTTCGAAAGAATTCAATTATTAATTATTTTTAATAATTTTTGCAAAAGTTCCTTGAGAATTTTCAAATCTATTTGTTTACAATTGAATTTTACGAAATTTTGATTATTTGGAAATTCTTCAATTAAATACATATATTAGAAAATAAAAAATTCAAATAATTTCAAAAAAAAATTCAATTAAACTTTTTTAAAAAAATTAATCTATAAAATTGTCAGTTAAAAGCATTAAAATATTCAATTATTATCTAAAATTTTAACTGAAATTAATTTTTAAATCCATTTTTATTAGAAAATTCTACGAGAATTCAATTATTTAAATACAGTGATTAATAATTTATTGAATAATTGAATGTTTCTTAAAATTGAATTCTTATAAAGAATTTTATCAACAAATTTTTAAATAATTGAATTTTTCGATAAATTTTAATAAAATTTTTAAGAATAATTACATTTTTTGAGAAATTTAATTGAAATTGTATTAAAAAATAATTGAAATTCTGTTATGAGTTTTATTATTCATGAAAATAATTGAATCTCTTTAAAAAATTTTATTATTTATGAAAATAATGTAATGTTTACTTAGAATTTTATGAACAGTTTTTTTTTATATATAATTGAATTATTTTGCAAAATTTTATTAAAATTCGTTAAAAGAATTAAATTATTTAAAAATTTGTTAATAAAATTCTTTATAAGAATTAAATTTTAAAAAACATTCAATTATTCAATAAATAATTTAGTTTTGTATTTAATTAATTGAATTCTCGTAGAAGTTTCAAATAAAAATTTACGTTTTCGAAAAATTTTACAATTAAAGATATTCGTAAATAAATTTAACAAAACTTATTTTTCAATAAAATTTTTTCCTTTATTTTCTAAAAATTCAAAAATTTTCAGTTTCATTTTACAATTAAATTTTCTAATTGACAAATATAATTTATAAATAATATTTTTTAAAGAAAAAAAAAACAAAAGCATACACAGAAACTAACTTCAAACTGCGAACTGCGAATTAATCACAGCTGAGTTATTTAACAATAAGAATTTCGTAGAAAGCAAAATCTCGTAAATTTTATGGTAATTTTTACATTCATCAGAATATGCAAAAAGGCATTTTTTTTCTCTTTCGTTCTTTTTTCTTTTTTTTGTTTGCTTTTCTTTCTTCTGAAATTATTTTCAAGAGCGCTGACAATTTTGGAGAAAATGTTTTTGTCTAATTCCATTTTAATTGCCAAGCGACTTCCCTTCGTTTCTCTCTGTAAATTTCAAGCCGAATATATATCAAATGTTTCCCCCGCACATAGTAGTAGAGAATCAGCAAGCAGCCTCCTCTCTTGTTCATGTCGTTAGAATTCGACCTAGCAGAAATTCCAACATTGTGCGTTTGCACGATTCTACAACTGCACCTGCTCAGATTAAAATACATCGAGCGACTCTTTTCCCATATCATACGCATTTCATTAATTCTCAAAAAGCAATTTTCATCGCTAATAAATTCACAGACTGTCAAAGCGAAAATTCTTTTCGCTTTTTAATCTTATTATTCACTTATTTGAATGAAATTCATTAAATAGAATATTTCGTTACTTAATTTTGATTTTAGAAAATAAAATTCGCATATTTCTGGCGTAATTCTACGTTTTTATTAAAATAACTCATACAACTCATACATTTCATACATTTCATACATTTCATAAAATTGTGTGCAAAAAATATTTATGAGCGGAAAGTATAAAAGGCAGAAGCGTCATACACAGAGTTAGTAAATAATAATATAACTCTTAAAGTTTGAGCCGAAATAACTCATAAAGAGCACAGAAATTCATAACTCATAAACGTAGGTAAATACACTCGTAATATTTTGTAACTTTATAACTCATAAAATTTTTCACCTGACTCATAAACTCATAGACACATTCTTAATTCTTATGTTGTTTTTTGAAAGCTCGTAAGAACAGTTATTAAAAATTAAACAATATCTTAAATATTTTGTTATTTTGTATATTTATAACTCATAGAATAATAAAAAAATATTCATCAACATTTCATGTTACAACGACATAACTCATAAAGAAATATCAGTACTTACAGTTTTGCTTACAATTTAGTATTTGCAAAACTGTTTGAAGCAAACAAGTATAACTCATGAATTCATAAATTATAAACACATGTTAATTTTTCTCACATAACTCATAAATATTTTTTTAATCTATAAATACAGTGTAAATAATAAATAATATAGTTCAATTGAATTCCAAAAACTCATAAGTTGAAGTTATGTATAAACTCACAAACACGTAACCCAAAATTCTTGATAAGAAGACCAAAAATTCTGTTTTCTTAACTCATAGAATTGAACAATTATTTTTTCAAATTTTCTGAACTCTTAAAAAATACTCAGAAAATGCATAATATTTAAACATATGTACATAAAATAGAATGCAATACAAAATCTAAATACTCATGCAAATACTCAAAAATATTTTTAAATTTCAATTAAAAAAATTTATTTTAATTCTTTTTTATGAAACTTACTTTTTGCAACTTAAAAATATTCTGTAACTCATAAACTCATAAACTTTTATTCGTAAATATATGACTTAAAATTATTAATAAAGAATTAAAAAACTTTTTAATAATAAAATTACAGCAATTATTTTATAAAATTGTATAAACTCATAAACACAAGTAATTACTCATAATGTTTCTCTTTTTTAACTCGAATATATTGTGTAACTTAAAAATCGTTTAAATCGTCAACTTAAAAAAAATTCATAACTTAAACTCAGAAATAATAAACTCATGGAATTTAAATAATTAATCTTTTAAAAATGTATAAACTCATAAACGATTCGATTCGATTCGGGAAAATCACCGGAATAATTGCATTCTCTTGGAAAATTTTATTAAAATAATAGATATTGAAGATCATCGTAATGAGTCAAATTTTTGAAAATAATTGAATTTTGAAAAAAAATTATATTATTTATAAAAATAATTGAAACTTTGCCGAAAATGTTTAAAATTTTTTTTAAATAATTGAATTTCAGAGAAGATTATTATTATTTATAAAGATAATTGAATTTTGGAAAAGATTATTTTTTTTATTATTATTATTTATAAAGATACTTGAAATTTTTACTTGATTTTTTTAAATTTGTGAAAATAATTGAATTTCGGAGAAATGTTTTATTATATATAAAGATAATTGAATTTTTGACGAATATTTTCTCATATTTTTTGAACATATAATTGAATTTCTGTAAAGAATTTTATTACTTTTGAAAATAATTGAATTTCTACAATCATTTGTAACTTCTCAAAAATTCTCTAAATTATATCGCTTAAAATTTACAAACTTTTCGTACTTTTTCAAAACAAATTACGATTTTTGCGAAAAAGATTATGCAAATTCTATTTTAAATACAATGTAAAGTATTTTTTTAAATAATTGAAAGTTTGTGTAGAATTTTTTAAAAACTTTTGTTTAATATAATTAAATTTTTTCGGGCAATTATATTAAAATAGAATATTGAATATTGAAAAATATTTAACTCTTATCACTCAATAATATTGAAAACCATTCAAGTAAGAAAATTTTTTTGATAAATAATTGAAATTTTGCCATAATTTTTATTAAAATTTTTGAAAATATTTGAATTCTTCTGATGAATACTATTATTTACGAAAATAAATAAATAATTGAATTTTTGCAATTAATTTTATTTAAATTACTCAAAATAATTGAACTTTCTCGAAGATTATTGTTATTTATTTATAAAGATAATTGAATTGTTGACAAAAATTAAAAAAATTTTTTTAAATAATTGAATTTCTGACAAAAATTTTATTTATTTTTAAAATAATTCAATTCTTGTGATGAATATTGTTATTTATGAAAATAATTGTATTTTGCAATGAATTTTATTAAAGTTTCTGAATATAATTGAATTTCGAAGAGAATTTTTATATTTATAAAAGATAATTGAAACTTTGAAGAGAATTTCACTTAAAATATCAAGGAAATAAATCTCATTTTTTAGAATTTTAATTTCTCAAGGTTTTGTAATAAAATTCAAGGTGTTTTCAAGGTTTACGAGGAGCAAAAAAAATTCAAGTACTTTTCAAGGTTTTTAAGGTTTTCAAGGTAGCTGGACACCTTGAGATTTCAATCTCATTTGAGTTTTTATTTTTCAATACCGCATTCAAATTTTTTATTTAAAATTAAAAACTAGTTTCGAAATTTAAGAACAAGTTTTATTCTATTCACCCAAGTTTTTGGATTCAAAATTCAAAAAAAACTCCGTTTCTAATACAAAAGACAAAACACAAAATACACCACAACAAGAAATGCATTTTATGAAAATCTAATTGGGTTCGAATTGTCGGATTAAATTAGCCGCACTTAAATGACTATATGAAAGATTCATAAACTACACTCGAGTACCAAGTTTCAAGTACTTTCACAAGATCGGATTTTAAATTACCTCTCTATGACTTATGAGGAGAAAAGGGCTCAAAGTTTCAATAAGACTTTAACGTCTCTTTGGCCGTATTCAAAGTTTTCCTTAAATGCCAATTGAGTGGATTGAGTGGAGATGGCAATCTTTTTCAACAGCAGCCAAAGACATTCCTTTTTAATTGCTTTGCAAGCACCATCTGATATTTTCTATATAAGCGATCAGTTTGAGAAACGAGGAAATAAAAAAATATCATCAAGACCAAACGAGACCGTGTCAGTTCGACCAATTAGATCTCTACTTGAAGATTGTTGCTTAACGAATATAGTTTTCAGTTTCTTCGGTTAGGAAAAGTCACACAGGTCACGCCCTATCGTGTCCCGATTTGACCTTCTTGGAAACAGATCGTGGGTAAAGTAGTAAGAATAATTGCTAAATTGAATATTTAGCTAAACTTTTCTAGAAGACATTTTTTTTTAAATACAGTGTACACTCTAAAGAATGAATTTTACTTTCCGCGTCCACTTTCTACTAAAACTTTTATCTTATTGTTAGAACCGTTTTTGACCCAATTTGAACCTTAAAATTATATTTTTAGATTCTAAAAATTAACTTTTAATCTAGTTTTAAGATGAAAAATATGGGCTATTTTTCAATCATTTTGGTTTTAAGATGTAAAAGATCAGATCAGATAGTAGCACTATTAAATCAAGATACTGTCTTAAAATTCAGATGGTAGAATTTTTGACTACATTAATTTCAGTTGCTATTTATCCTTTTCTAATTAACGATCTCGACCAGCTTGTGTGATTATTTCACACCAACTTGACGCTTGTTACTTACCACTTTTTTTTGGTTTCTTTCTTTTTTAAAGAAACTCTTAACTCCTTTCTTTGGTCCTCTTCTCCTCTTTATTTTGGGGAACGAGTTCAAAGCATCCTCGTGACCACGTATACAAGCCACGAAACGTGAGTCAATGTTTTTCAATGTGAATGGTCACCAAAATAGAACCTCGTGCTTGGTTCGCGAAACGTATGTACACAGGCGCTGCACGTTTCGGAATAAATCTCACGTGCGTGTGAGTTACTCCTTCCATTTTTAAAGCAAATGTACATGTGCGAGATTGTCGAATGCACTCCTTCTCTCTTTCTCTTTCTCTCTCCACCCACGATTCCTCTTGTTTACTCTTTAAATATAATCGAAGGAGCAATAACACGCTCTGGCACGTTCAAAACATTAGTGCATGCGCATGCAGGCAAATTTTCATTTTTACGAATCAACTTCTCTCTGTTATTCGCATTATTCGATTTATTGCCATATAGTCTCGGCGCATTGAAATCTAATGTTTCATTCATTCTGTCCAATTTCATTCCTAAGCCTTGACAAATTTTTAGATATACCAAAAAGAGGGAAAAAATTGAACCAGTGCAAATAATTCAGACTTCAAAGTATTAGAGACACTATCCACCTGAGACGGAGTGACAAAAACGATAAAACAAAAATTGAACCTGACTGTCGAGATGATAAAATACGAAGGATAAGAGAGGATAAGAGATTTTTTCTCATATACTATATATAAGGATGACTTCACTCTCGACGATTTACGAAAAGTTACCAACAAACTACAAGTTTCTTCCATTTATTTCTTCATTATTCATCAGCTTTTCTTCAAAAATTGTCGTTTAACTCCTTTCTTCCTCTCTCTCTCTCTCCTTCTTCGATCCACTTTTCTCCGAATGGGAATTTATAGGTTGGTCTTTGAACCACTTAAAGAGTTGGGTTATTCGAGTCGATAGCAATCGTTGCGACGATTCAGGAAATACTGCTTCCCACATACTCGAAAGTAGCAAAACGATAAATTGATTAGAAATTGTAGGTACTTTTTTTTAATTTCAAAAATTTAGAATTCAAATTTATTCCCATTTGTCTAGGAGGTCAAAAAAAGGGGCAAGAAGTAAATTTTTCTCTATATGGTTGCAGCGAAGAAAACTGGATATTTAGAAAAAAATCTTAACACTCAGATATTGATAATTAGCATTTCTATATTAAACATCAATCAAAAGATCGAATGAAACTTTACTAAATGTCATGAATTGTAAAGTTTGGGTCAAATTGACCCAGTGTGTCAATAACGTGTCAAAAAATGAGTGCCTCACTCTTTCAACACGGAAGTAAAAGTTAACATTGTAATTGTAATTATTAAAATTTATAAGCATCAAGCTCTCCATAAAACGGTTTGTTATCCAGGGGAGATTAAAATCGAACCTTCTATTATATTCATAAGAACAAAAGGTGAGTGGACGCTATAGGAGATTCTACAGACTCATCTTCCTTTATAACAACGATTAATAGTCTCCACAATACAGTTACAACAAAACGCGAAATTCAATGGATTCAGTAAATACGTATTTTAGTTGAAAAAACGATAAATTTTACACATATAAATGTAAAACGCCTCTCATGTTAAAGAGACCGGTCCTCCCACTGACCAAGTCCGATTGCATTTATAAAGGAATTTCGCAAATCTTTCTTCTATCAAAGTGAGAGGTATATACACAACTAAAAGGTTCTCTCTGCTCCTATCTTTCAATTTAATGCCACACTCATTCAATTTTAACTCTAAATTTGTGTATTTTAATATTTTTTTTAATTTTCTTCGAATTTCGCTTCAGTATATTTACATTCTAAATAAATAATGACGATAAGTTCCTTCCAACAATCGGACATTGAAAGTATTTTCAATGTGGAAGGTGTTAAGAGTCTTGAGAGATCCAACCGGTCTTGGAGGGCCCGTGGCAATGAGGTTCGGATCTGGTTTGAAAATTTTTAACATTATCTTACACAGAGTTAGCTTTGGATTCACTTTTACACTAACATACAACAAGGGATTTAATTATGTGGCTAAGCTATGAATTCTGCGAGTGTTGAAATAGTTCCAGTGAGCGACAAACTACAGTCATTAAATCTCTTGATTTTCTCCGAGTCTTTCTGCTCTAAATATTGACCTGTTTCTTCTTTCTTATATTCGGTTGAAAGAAGGAAATCTGTAAGCTCATCTCTTGCTCTCATTAACCCCACTCTGGCGCCTAGAGTTTAAAAGCTTGTGAATTCTAAGAAACGACACGTAAGAGTAAGAGTGGGGGCAATGGGAGCGAGAGAGAAACTCCGAAACGTCTCTCTCGCTCTCATTATCCCCACTCCGGCGCTGACCTTCTTCCGATTCTTAGAAGTTTCTCAGAAATATTTTAAACTAAAACTTTATGAAAGTAAGATTTTTTACACTGCAGTAATAAGTAACTATCTAAACAAAAAATTAGTAAAACTGACTCAGGGAGCCTACTGGTCCTTGAAGTCCTGGAATTCCTGGAATTTGAAAAAATGTCCTGAAATGTCCTGGATTTTGAACTTTTGTCCTTGAATTTTTCATATTTTGCTTTTCAATATTCAATAATTTAAAAATTTTACTCAAATTTAAAAAAATAATTTTTTTGATCCATCAAAAAATAACTTCAATTTGTTATTTTATTAAAGAAACTGGTATCTACAATATTGATTTTTAACTCTTTTTATAAAAAAATAAATATTTTTTTTCAAGTAGGTTAATTTAAATTATGTTAATCGTAATATGAAATAATATTACACAGGGTTGCCACAAAATTTTTATTTTGTTTTTCCCTGACTTTTCCCTGATTTCCAGAAAAAATTTTCACTTTTCCCCTGACTCTGAGAAACATTAATAACTTCTTTTTTAAATAAATATTTAATCATTATTATTTTTCTATAGGAATTAAGATTCTCAAATTCAATAACTAAGATGACAAAGTAATAAAATCATTATTTTATTTCATAAGAATATTGTAAATAAAAATCGAAATTTTCAAAGATTTTAATTTGAAACCCTTTTCAAAATTCAATTATTTCTAAAAATTCACGCTATAATGTTTTTAATATTCAATTATAATTTAAAAATTTTAAGTTGAAATTTATTTTTAATCAATATTTATTGGAAAATTTTCCGAGAATTCAATTATTTAAATACAAAAATAAATAATTTATTTAGTAATTGCATTTTTTTTAAAATTCAATTTTTATGAAGAATTTTATCAAAATTTTTAATAACAATTGAATTCTTTCGGCGAATTCAAAAAAAATTGTAAGAATGAATGCAATTTTAATTTTCTATCATTTTATTTAAAATTTTATAAAAATAATTGAAATTCTGCGATAAGTTTTGTTATTTATGAAAATATAATTAATTTCTTGTGAAGAATTTTATTCAAATTTTTTTAAATAATTGAATTTTTCAGAATTTTTAAAAACTTTTTAAAAATAATTAAATTTTATTAAAAAATTGAAAATAATTGAAATCTGACAAAGAATTAAAAAAACTTTTTTTTAAATAATTGAATTCCTGTGAAAATGTTTATTTGTAAAAAAAATTGAATTCTTGGAAAGAATTTTATTAAAAATTTCATAAATAATTGAATTGCTTAGAAGAATTTTATATTTTACGAAAATAATTGAATTGTTTCGAAGAATTGCTTTAGAATTTTTTAAATAATATTAAATATTTATTCTAAAGACGATTATTTTTTAATTTTTGAAAATAATTGAATTTTTATGAAGAATTTCATCAAAATTTTTAATGACAATTGAATTCTTTCGGCGAATTTAAAAAAAAAATTGTAAGAATAAATGCAATTTTCTATCATTTTATTAAAAATTTTATAAAAATAATTGAAATTCTGCGATAAGTTTTATTATTTATGAAAATAATTGAATTCTTACAACGAATTTTATTAAAAATCTTCTCAAAGAATTGAATTCCTGTGAAGAATTTCATTTGTAAAAATAATTGAATTCCAGAGGAAAATATTATTATTTATGAAAATAATTAATTTCTTGTGAAGAATTTTATTCAAATTTTATTAAATAATTGAAATTTTCAGAATTTTTAAAAACTTTTTAAAAATAATTAAATTTTATTAAAAAATTGAAAATAATTGAAATCTGACAGAGAATTAAAAAAACTTTTTTTTAAATAATTGAATTCCTGTGAAAATGTTTATTTGTGAAAAAAATTGAACTCTTGGAAAGAATTTTATTAAAAATTTATTATTTATCATTTAAATTATTAATATTTTTATTATTATTAATAATATAATTAATTTTATTATTATTATTATTATTATTATTATTATTAATTATTATTATTTATTATTTTATTAAAATTTCTTAAATAAT
This sequence comes from Leptopilina syphax, assembly GCA_032872505.1. Taxonomy (NCBI): domain Eukaryota; kingdom Metazoa; phylum Arthropoda; class Insecta; order Hymenoptera; family Figitidae; genus Leptopilina; species Leptopilina syphax. The sequence continues at coordinate 5,624,901 of CM065475.1, forward strand.
TAAATTGCTTAGAAGAATTTTATTTTTTACGAAAATAATTGAATTGTTTCGAAGAGTTTTACAAACATTTTTGACAATAATTGTATTTGTAGAAAACTGTTGTATTTCACGAAAATAATTGTATTCTATGACCGATTTTATTATAATTTTTCAAATTTATAAAGTATTTTATCAAAATTTATAAAAATAATGGAATTCTCAAGAAAGAAAATAATTGATTTCTAGCGAAGAATTTTATTTAAATTTCTTTAAATAATTGAATTCCCATAAAAAATGTATTATTTGTGAAAATAATTGAATTCTTATGAAGAAAATTTAATGTATTGAAAACAATTGAATTGAATAGAAAAATTTTATTAAAATTGCAATTTAATGAACTAAATCTTGTAAAGAATTTTGTCAACATTTTTTTAAATAATAGAATTATTAAAAGAATTTTATTTAAATTTTTCGAAGTAATTGAATTTTTCAGACCATTTTTTTTTCAATTTTCTTTATATATTTGAATTCTTTCGAGAAACTTCATTGGAAAATTTAAAATAATTGAATTGATGCGAAGAAATTTATAAAAGAAATTGATAAGTAATTGAATTCCTGTTAAAATTTTATTAAAATTTTGTTTAAATAACAGAATTCTTTTGGAAAAGTTTATTAAAAGAGTAGATATGAAAAATAATTGAAATGAGGAAAATTTTTGAAAATAATTGAAATTTTGCCAAGAATTTTATTAAATTTTTTGAAAATAATTGAATTTTGGAGAAGAATTCTATTATTTATAAAAATAATTGAAATTTTGACAAGAATTTAAAAAAATTTTTGAACATAATTGCATTTATGCGAAGTTATTTAAAAAGAAATTTTTATCAAAAATAGAAAAAATTGAAGGGTTTGTATTAGAATTCTTAGCAATTTCATAGTTTATAAGGCAAACAAAAAATACAAATTTAGTTTTGCCACTAAAAGAATTGTTTTAGTAAAGCTAAATAAATAAAAAAAAGTAGAAAAGAAATGAAGTTTAAAAAAGTAGAAAAAAAAAATTTGGAGCTAAAATAAATAAAGGGATATTAAATAAAAAAGAATTGAACTGTAAATTTATTACTAACTGTATAATTTGCGAAAAAAGAGAAGCACTAAAAAAAAATAATAATCCAACATAGAACACTGCTGTTGTGATAGCGTGCGCCTAATTTTTTTGGAATAATGCCTAAAACAGTTGTGCGGTAAAATATATACGTTGAAGTTTATTCAGCAAATAATGTTACGCTTCACAGTCTTTGATGTTTCTAATAAAACTGTTTGGATTATGGTGCTTGGAAAGCATTACAATTTACAATATTGTCACACAGAGGATACATATTTCAATCAATATAATTGTAACAAATTGTGTATTTAAATCCAGTATTATGAGTGTCATTACCCTTATATATACATATATATGTATATATACACCGAGCATCTAATTGAGGCTACTTGAAACTTTATGCAAGTTCCTCTCTGTATAAAATATACAAGTTCGCAAAAAAAGGAAAAATATGTCGCGGATGTAATTAAACACCTTTCTGTCAACTATTTTTCTTTTTTACAAGCGAAGGAAAATTCCAATTTCACATGTTATACATACGCACTTTTGAAAAATTTATTTTGAAACACTTTTCATTATATATATTAAATGTCAAACGAACTGATGCGGATCGCATAAATATTTATGTATGCGTACATTTTTTCTCGCATATTCTCAATTTATTGGTATTTTTAATTTCTTCATTGAAATGTTAAAAACGAAATTTGCAAATAGTGAGCAAATAAACGTTTTTTATTTTATAATATAATATTATACAAAAATATATTATATATATTTTAATAATAAGACAAACAAAAACGTCAAAGACTTGAATAATTATTTAAAATTTTAAATATAATTCCCATTTGTCTTTTATGTTAATCACCCGGCTGTTTTGTATTTACCTGTGAACTTCCGGCGAATTAGGTAAACTCCTGACTTTCCTGCTCGAATTTCCGCTACTTCCGTTATTTCCCATAATTGAGTAATCCTTTGTCAAAATCAAAATCGTTCAACAAAAGCACGTACCACAATACACGATTTAATATCACAAAATCATCACACTGCAACACCCTTGTCAGAATATGTAGAAATTCCACCTTCTTTAAATCATTTTTCTCTTCAATAAAAAGAAGTTAAAAAAAAGTTCCCTTCAATAAATTATTTTAAATATTTTTAATAAATATCGATATGTGAAGTTAAAAATATGTCTCGTTTATCACTATCATCTCAGTTCTCATTATTCGCTATTCTATTAATTAATGGAAAAATTTACTTCCAAAAAAATGTTCTTAATGATTTTTTTTTCTAAATGATTTTTTTGTCTATCAATTATGATTGATAAATATCACTTTGTATACAGTACTCAATATTTCTTATTTTAATATTTTTGTTGTTGTAACGTTTTTTTAATGAAAAATATGTTTACTTTTATTTTTTTTTATTTAATGTTTTTTTAAACAAAAAATATGTTTACTTTATTTTTTTATTTAGTGTGTTTTTTAAATAAGAAATATTTTTTTATGGATTATTTTATTAAATGTTTTTTTAAAAATAAAGAATATTTTGGATACCAAGTATTTTTATTTTGCATTTTTTTATTTAATGTGTTTTTAAATAAGAAAGGTAACAAATAAATTGTTTCAATTTATTACTATTTGCAACTGTTTCTGTTTCAATTTTTTTTTTACTATTATGTTTGCAATTGTTTTTGTTTCAATTTTTTTTTACTATTATGTTTTACTATTTTTGCAATTGCTTTTGTTTCAATTGCTTTCACTATTATGTTTGCAATTGTTTATGTTTCAATTTTTTTTTCACTATTGTGTTTACTATTGTTTCCGAATTCAATTTCTAATTATATTTTTAATTATTACGTTCGTAGTTATTATATTCGTAATTATAATATTTATAATTATTACATTTATAATTATTAAATTTTTTAATTATTATTATTTATATTTATTTATATTTGCAACTGTTTCTGTTTCAATTTTTTTTACTATTATTTTTTATTTATAATTGATAATTGAGTGATCGTTAACTTCAACACTTAATTAATTTATTTATATTTATAATTATTATCACGTTCTAAAATAAATATTTGACTATTTAGAATATTGACAAATTACGGTTTGTTTACTTATTATTAAATTCGATTTGACACTTAAATGAAGAATTATGTTTTAATTTGTATTTTATATTTTTTTTATTATAGTAATTTTAATCACTTTTTTTTGTTTTTGATGTCGAATTTGATTCCAATAAATTAAGTGATATTGTAAAAATTTTTTTCGAGACAAGACAAAAAGCACTCGCGAGCACAAAATTTCACAAAGAACACATTTTTAAAATTAATGTTTCATTTCTTCAACTGACTGTATTTTTTTTGTATTTTAATTTTTTTTGGGATTCTTAACTTTTTAAGTGAAGATATAAAATATAATATAGGATATAAAAGTTATAAGAATGATTTCGATATGAGAGTAGATGGCACCTCGTGGTTAAGCCATGTCGCGATCATGGTGTGTCCATGGTGCGTAGGCATCGCTGATGGCCCGTTTCAAACTGAAGGCCCGAGAAGAGAGAACCATTACCATTCCCGTTCCCATAGCACGTGGCTCCTCTCTCTCCATCTCATTCTATGTTTCACCCTCGTGTCAGCTTATCCTCTCTTTCTTTCTCTCTTGTATCCCCCCCTTTCACAAACCAGGATCGGCTCTAGGTTTGTTTGCACTTGAAATATCATTTCAGCACCTGGAAGCTCACTTTTCTTTCTTTCCTTTACATTATATATTATTTACGAGCATTTTTTCATTCCTTTTTCGACAACAAAAGACATTCGATGCCACACGATGCACACACGGTATATTTCTTTAATCGAGGATTATAATCGATGATTTAAGTCAGCTTTATGGATTATTTCGAGGTAATAAATATAATATATGACACGCTCCGAATGACTCTGAAGAAATGCGTATATACCTAAGAAGCATTTTTTAGGTTATGTTTCACTTAATTTTATCTTAATTTTTAATTTAATTGAAAGTTTTCTTTAAAAATAAGTTTTCTAAGTAAAAATATTTAAGTTTTCTATAAAAAATAAATTATAAAACAGTATAAAAAGTAAAATATGAAAAAAAATAAATTTTAAAATATAAAACTCAGTGTTTTATATTTTCACCAAGATGACTGAGTAATAACTTCAAATATTTATTAAACGTTTATGTGTTCAATTGAAAGTAAAAATCAGTTTTTAATTAAGTATTTTATCTGCAAGAAGAAACATTTTATATTTAGAGTTAATATCCTTTGTTTATTTTCATTCCAGAAATTACAAACATAACCTAAAACTTTATTTACTTATTAAGTACCTTTCTTCACTGCGCGTCACTGCGTCACATAACGAATATAGGGAAAAAAAATACGCAGAATGACTTTTACTATTCACAAAGTAAAGCAAAAACTGTCTGGAGCTTCTGTTCTTTAAATTAAAGTCAGTGACTTTCCACTGAAGAAATATCAAAAAAGAAAAATGTCTGGAACTTCTGTTTTTAAATTAAAATCAGTGACTTTTCACTGAAGAAATAGCGAAAATTTATTTTTACTGAAATATAATCATATTTCAGTCGAAGTCTTACTGAAGTATACTTCAGTCTCTAAATTCAGTGACTTTTCACTGAAGAAATAATGAAAAAAAACAAAAAATGTTTGGAGCTTCTGCTTTTTAAATTAAATTCAGTGATTTTCCACTGAAGAAATATAGCGAACAAAAATTGTCTGGAACTTTTGTTTTTTGAATTAAAATTGGTAACTTTCCACTGAAGAAATAGTAAAAAAAAAAATTGTCTGGAACTTCTGTTTTTTAAATTAAATTCAGTGACTTTTCCACTGAAGAAATAGGGAAAATTGATTTTTACTAAAATTTTGTCATATTTCAGTCGAAATCTTACTGAAGTATACTTCAGTCTTTAAATTCAGTAACTTTCCACTGAAGAAATAGCGAAAAAAACAAAAACAGTCTAGAACTTCTGTTTTTTAAAATAAAATTCAGTGACTTTCCACTGAAGAAATATAACGAAAAAAAATTGTCTTGAACTTTTGTATTTTTAAATTAAAGTCAGTGACTTTCCACTGAAGAAATAAGGAAAATTTATTTTTACTGAAATTCAGTCCTATTTGAGTGAATTTCAGTCAAAGTCTTACTGAAGTATACTTCAGTTTCTAAATTTCCATTATTTCTTCAGTGGAAAGTGACTGATTCAAATTTAGAAAGATTTGCACTCTAAACTATTTTCGAAGTACATTTTGCTATACGTCCCAAGTAAATTTTACGAATTTTTACGAAAATTTACTTCATCAATAACAACTTTTACTCCGAAAATATAGTAAAAGTGGACAGAAATACTTTTTTTTCACTTTAAATGATTTTTATTTTCACTTTTTTTTCACTTTCGCTTTGTCTTTAATAGATTTTTATTTTCACTTTTATTTTCGCTTTCGCATAAAAGTCTTATCAGAATGCAAATAAAATTGAAAGTGTAAATAAAAATCCTTCAAAGTGAAAGTGAAAATAAAAAAGACAAGAAGTTTACAAAAAATGATTTTTTAAATAAATAACTAAACAGAATTTTTATCTACGATTTCAAATAAAAATCTGTCAAAATAAAAATAGAAAAAAATGTCAAAGTGAAAGTAAAAAGAAAACTGAAAATAGAAATATATCAAAGTGAATGTGAAAATAAAAATCTATCAAAGTAATAGTGAAGATGGAAGTGAAATTGAAAGTAAATTTAGAAATGAAATTATATTAATTTCATTAATTAATATTTGTAAAAATAACAGTAATTTTATTTCTACTTTCACTTTCATTCCCCATTTTAATTTCCACTTTCATTTTAATAGATTTAAATTTTTACTTTCAATGTCACTTTCACATTGATTTTTTAATTTAACTTTCACTTTCACTTTCACTTTGATAGTTTAATTATTTTTACTTTCATTTTCACATTGACAGATTTTATTTTCACTTTCACTTTAAACGATTGTTATTTTTACTTTAAATTTGACTTTCACTTTGACTTTTATTTTTTACTTTCACTTTCATTTTCACTTTCACAGTATTTTATTAATAGGATTTTATTTTCACTCTTATTTTTACTTTATTATATTCTTATTTTACATTGTTAAATCTTCATTTTCACTTTTATTTTCACTTTGATAAATTCTTATTTACACATTCACTTTTACTTTGACAAATTTTTATTTTCGCCTTCTATCAAAGTGAAAGTGAAAATAGAAATTTTTCTAGCTAAAAGTGAGAACAAAAATGAATATAAAAATAAATATATGAAAGTAAAAATGAAAATTTATAAAAGTGAAAGTGAAATAAAAGTCAAAACAAAAATGAAATTAAAAAATACAATCCCAAAAATGTGTAAAAAGGCAGTTTATTTAATTTTTACTATAAAAGAATCGAAAAAATTTCATTATAATTAGTATTGCTCAACATTTTTTAGATTTACTTTGACATTATTATACTAAATTTAACTTTGCTTCTTTAAATTAAAAAAATGTTAATAAACTTTATTTCTGTTTTGTAAGTAAAATTTACTCAATAAATGGTCAAAATTAACAAAAAAGCACAAAAATTCTAAACGATTAAATTTCTACTATAAAAGTATTGTAAATTTTACTTTACTCTATTTTTCATTTATTTTGATTTCTAGATTTTATCTATAACTGCGATTAAAAATTAGAGAATAAGTTTAAATAAAAAAAATTTTTCATAGCAATAAAATAATTTTTTACTGATTTAAAAAAAGAATTTTAAATTTACTGGTTTAAGAATTTTATCAAGAATTTTATTAAAATTGTTGAAAATAATTGAATTTTAGAAGAATTTTATTATTTTAAAAAAATTGAAATTTTAATAAATTTTGTTAAGAATAATTACATTTTTTGTGAAATTCAATTAAAATTGTATTAAAAATAATTGAAATGATTTAAAATTTTTGCGATGAGTTTTAGTATTTATATAATTGAAAATAATTGAATTATTTAAAAAAAATTTGTTCTTAATGAAAATAATTGAATCTCTATAAAAAATTGTATTGTTTATGAAAATAATGGAATTTTTGAGAAGAAATTTATAAAAAAAAATTTGTAAATAATTGAAATCCTGTGAAATTTTTATTATATTTATGAAAATAATTAAATGTTTGCGTAGAATTTCATTAAACTTTTTTTTAAATACCTAATTCAAATTTTGCCAAGAATTTTATTAAAATTTTGGAAAATAATTAAATTTCGGCGAAGAATAAATTTTATTATTTATAAAGATAATTGAAATTTTGATGAGGATCTTTCAAAAAATTTTGAGACATTTACTGATTTTAAAAAGAGAAAAATTAATAAAATTTTTAATTAAACTCAAAATTTTCTTGATTATTCTTATTTATTAAATGGAGACGTTTAAAAAATTTGAAATTATTAAAAGAATAAAAATTTATAAAAAGAGAAAAATTAATAAAATTTTTAATTAAACTCAAAATTTTCTTGATTATTCTTATTTATTGAATGGAGACGTTTAAAAAATTTGAAATTAATAAAAGAATAAAAATTTATAAAAAGAGAAAAATTAATAAAATTTTTAATTAAACTCAAGATTTTCTGAATTATTTTTAGTTATTAAATTGTGACGTATAAAAAATAAAAAATTAATAAAAGATAGAAAATGAATAAATCTGAAAAAATTAATAAAACTGAAAAAATTATTAAAACTGAAAAAGTTAATAATAGAGAAGAAGTTGTTTTATAAGAATAAAATCTTGTTCCTTGGCGTGTGACCGAAATTAAATTAATTTACTTTATTTAATAACAATGTAATAAATATTATTTAAAGGGACAAAATAATTTTTTTTTTCGCTGCGAAAAACCCCCCTTTAGAACCGACCCTGGTTTTGGTCCTGACACTCACTCACGGTGCTTTATACAAATACAAATTCACGAACTGAATACATATAACTATCTCAGTCAGTTCTGAAACTGGCCATGTAGATTGAACCGCTCCCATCTCTTTCCGTCACCCTCCGTCTCTCAACGCACGCTATTCTCTTCTCTTCACTTCTCTCTCTCTCTCTCTCTCTCTCTCTGATTCTCTCGTTCCACCCTCCTCTCATTTCTCTTCGAGCAGCCTCCCTTTGATTCTAGTCGTGTCCAACCAATGGTGGGGACACCTACATAAAGGCCACCAATCAGACTTCGATCAGCAATTCAACATTGGATTTTTAAAACCATTTTTATGCTAATCAGATATATATATAAGTTTCGGTAAGCACCGGGCTGCAAGAGTCAATATTAAAAGTGAGAGATGCTGAACACGAATGAATAATACAAATGCACAGGAGAAGAGCCTGTAAATAATCTCTCTCACTCTCTCTCTAAGTCTCTACTATTATATTTACATCCTTTGAATTATTCCCAAAGTATTTTGACTCGAGTAAAAAATATGGACATTTATGAAAATTAAAGCGCACCTGTGGATTTTTTTTTCTTTATATTTTGACAACATATATACACACATTTTTTTTTCACTATATGTGACAATTTTTTTGTTTTTATTTATAGATTTACATTTTTTTTTTTAATTCTAGCTTTTGCGCTTGCATTCCACTACTTCTGTAATTTTGGAATTATATAATTTTTAATTATATATAATTAGTAGAATTTTTAATCTAGAGAATGTAAAAACAGATTAAATTCTAAGAAACGACGCGTAAGAGTAGGAGTGGGGGCTGTGAGAGCGAGAGAGAAACTCCGTAGCTTCTCTCTCGCTCCTATTATCCCCACTCCGGCGTCTGGATTTTAGAACTCGTGAATTCTAAGAAGCGGAGCGAAAGCGTCAGAGTGGGGGCAATGGGAGCGAGAGAGAAACTCCGAAACGTCTCTCTCGCTCTCATTATCCCCACTCTGGCGCTTTAGTTCCATTTCTTGGAAGTTTCTTGTCAGAAGCTTTAAACGTTTAAACGCGCTGTGCAAAAACGCTTTTAGTTTCTTTTTGCGCAACATTTTATAAATATTTTCAAAACCGAAGAAATAAAAATATAAATACCTCTGTTCTTTTGAGTATTTGAACTTTTATTTTATTTGCAAAAAAATATATTTTTAAATTATCCCGTGTTTTTAAATATTTGAATGAACAAACTTTCTTCTACCTTAAAAATATAACTAATTAATAAACTAAAATTTTAATAACTTTCACTGAAATGAAAACTAAAGAATATTTTAATAAACATTTAATATCTAATTTAATAAAAATATTATTTAATATTATTTAATGAAAATAATATTTGTAGTAAATAAATAATAAAGAATTACTTTTTTTTAAAGACAAAGCAATATTATAATGCGACAGAATTTATAAAAATAAAAAATGAACAGTATTCGTTTATTTATTAAACGTTCAAAAATTTAGAAACACAATATTCGAAAAGTTTTTCCTTAAATTTTTCAATCAATAAATTCCATGGAGAATGAAAAACAAAGAGAAATTTGACAAATTTCCATACGTGGGTTAAAAGACGAAATGAAAGATTGAAAATAAAAAGCACAAAAAGAAGGATATACGCATGCATGGAAAAGAAAAGATAAGGAAAAGAAAAATCGTTATATCTTATAAAGTATAAATGATTGTAAGCTTTACCTCTACATTTTATTTCACACCTTTTACGGAATGAATCTTGTAAGCGCAACAATAATTGATTACACTGCGTCTTCTTAAACATTAATTTCTATTTTATTTTTCTATATGGATATAAACACTGAAAATCTCTAATCAGATATATTTATCATCTTAAGAATGCATTTTCGAATTTTAAATATAAAAAAAATCAATAATAAAATCATAAAATTTTGTAAAATCAACTTAGTGATTCTGCCAAATAATATTTCAGATAAATGGAAAATTTACTTAAAAAGAAAATTGTTTAGTAAAATTTTGCTAATTGAAAATTTTAAGAGAATAGGCAAAAAAATTTTTGGTATTCATGACCTTTCAGAAAATGACTCTAAATTGAGGAATTGAGAACAAGATTGTCAGGGTTTCATAAAGATATATTATAAAGCTGACATTACACAGAATGAACTTTAATAATTCCTGATTTAGTTTCGGTATAAACATCAGAGGAAAATGATAGTTTCGTTAAGTGCAGTGTATATATTTGACGAGAGGAGAGACGCAATATGGATTTTGTAACGTGATCGTAAATTCGTAAACTCTCTGAAATAACTATAGGCACAGTAACGTCAGTTATGCTTTCACACTCCTCTTCTGTGGCATAATGGACCATTGTTAATATGTTAATGCTACCTCGAAAAGCTGAGACCTAAAACCCTAAAACCAACTCTTATTTCTTATTCTTATATTCTCGACCCAACTTCATATCTCTTGAAAGTCATCATCACACGACTCATTAGGTAATGAATGCTCAAGTCTTTTTCTCCCTTTTCTAACACTCGCTCTCCATGCTCCATATCTTTTTTTTTTGTTATTTCTGTTTCCTTTCTTCTCTCCGTATATATTTTGTCTTCAAAAAGGAACAAACAAAACAAAAACCGAATTCTTATTTAAAACTAGTTGAAAGGGAAAAAAGATTATGATTCAGCTTTTAACTTCAATTTCTCTCGATGATAAAATTATTTATAAGGTAAAAAAATGTTCGTAATTCTTCTTTATTTCTTGTTTTAAACAATAATGAAAGTATTCATGTATACAAATTTATATAATAAACGATTTGAAAATTATAATCAAGGTCTATTTTACACAATAAAATTAAAAATTTGTGTACATTCAATTTTTTAAGCTTAAAACTATAAGTTATAACTTTAGGACTTAAAATAATAATCAAAAGACTAAGATTCAGTCAAAAATAATTCCAATGTAAACAGTTTTAGTCAAAAATTAAAAAAAAATTCTCGTCAAAATTTCAATTATCTTTAGAAATACTTAAATTCTTCACCGAAATTCAATTATTTTCAAAATTAATAAAATTCTTCGAAGAAAATCAATTATTATTTTCAAAAATTAAAAAAAATTCTCGTCAAAATTTCAATTATCTTTAGAAATAAATAAATTCTTCACAGAAATTAAATTATTTTCAAAATTAAAAAAAAATCATCGTCAAAATTTCAATTATCTTTAGAAATAATTAAATTCTTCACCGAAATTCAATTATTTTCAAAATTAATAAAATTCTTCGAATAAATTCAATTATTTTCAAAAATAAAAAAAAAATCCTCGTCAAAATTTTAATTATCTTTAGAAATAATTAAATTCTTCACCGAAATTCAATTATCTTCAAAATTAATAAAATTCTTCGAATAAATTTAATTATTTTCAAAAATTAAAAAAAAATTCTCGTCAAAATTTCAATTATCTTTAGAAATAAATAAATTCTTCACAGAAATTAAATTATTTTCAAAATTAAAAAAAAATCATCGTCAAAATTTCAATTATCTTTAGAAATAATTAAATTCTTCACCGAAATTCAATTATTTTCAAAATTAATAAAATTCTTCGAATAAATTCAATTATTTTTAAAAATTAAAAAAAAATCCTCGTCAAAATTTCAATTATCTTTAGAAATAATTAAATTCTTCACCGAAATTCAATTATTTTCAAAAATTAAAAAAAAATCCTCGTCAAAATTTCAATTATCTTTAGAAATAATTAAATTCTTCACCGAAATTCAATTATTTTCAAAATTAATAAAATTCTTCGAATAAATTCAATTATTTTTAAAAATTAAAAAAAAATCCTCGTCAAAATTTCAATTATCTTTAGAAATAATTAAATTCTTCACCGAAATTCAATTATTTTCAAAAATTAAAAAAAAATCCTCGTCAAAATTTCAATTATCTTTAGAAATAATAAAATTCTTCACCGAAATTCAATTATTTTCAAAATTAATAAAATTCTTCCAATAAATTCAATTATTTTCAAAAATTAAAAAAAAAATTCTCGTCAAAATTTGAATTATCTTTAGAAATAATTAAATTCTTCACAGAAATTCAATTATTTTCAAAATTAATAAAATTCTTCAAAGAAAATCAATTATTTTTAAAAATTAAAAAAAAATCCTCGTCAAAATTTCAATTATCTTTAGAAATAATTAAATTCTTCACCGAAATTCAATTATTTTCAAAATTAATAAAATTCTTCGAATAAATTCAATTATTTTCAAAAATTAAAAAAAATTTCCATTATAATTTAAATTAATTTTAAAATTTTATTTCTAAATTCAATGATTTTCAATATCATACTATTTTAATTAAATTTACCAAAAGAATTCAATTATTTAAAAAAAATGTTATTAAATTTTAGACGAACATTCAATTATTTAAGAAAAAATGTTATTAAATTTTAGAAGAACATTCAATTATTATCTAAAGTAATAAAAATTTCACAGAAAATCAATTATTTAAAAAAAATGTAATAAAATTCATTGCACGAATTCAATTATTTTCATAAATAATAATATTCTTCACAAAATTTCAATTATTTTAAAAAATTGTAATAAAAATTCGTTGCAAGAATTTAATTATTTGAAAATTTTGTTGATAAAATTCTTTCTGTGAATTCAATTTTGAAAAGCATTCAATTATTCAATAAATTTTTATTTTTGTATTTAAATTTTAAATAATTGAATTCTCGTAGAATTTAAAAGAAAAATTGATTTAAAAATTAATTTCAGTTAAAATTTTAAAAAGTTTTAAATTAAAATCCTGGTAAATTGGAATTCTTCATGCTTTTAATTAACAATTTTTAAAGAATTAATTTTTTTGAAAAAGTATAATTTAATTTTTTTTTTAAATTATTTGAAAGTTTTTTTTATAATATACATTATTTAATTGAATAATTTCCGAATAATCGAAATTTCCTAAAATTGAATTGTAATTGTAAATTTAGGTTAAAAATTCTAGAAACAAATAATAAAATTCTTCTCTGAAATTCTATTATTTTCACAAATAATAACACAGTTTTTAATGGGAATTCAATTATTTAAAAAAATTTGAATAAAATTCCATCCAAGAAATGAATTATTTTCATGAGTAATAAATTTTTTTTCAAAAATTCAATTATTTAAAAAAATTTTAATTAAATGCTTTATAAATTTGAAAAATTATAATAAAATTGATCATAAAATACAATTATTTTCATAAAATATAAAATTCTTACTTAGGTATACAATTATTGTCAAAAGTGTTTATAAAAATCTTCGAAACAATTCAATTATTTTTTGTAAAAAATAGAATTCTTCGAATAGCAGTTCAATTATTTAAAAAATTTTAATACAATTCTTTTCAAGAATAAAATTTTTCACATAAATTCAATTATTTAAAAAAAAAATTTAATAATATTCTTTGTTAGATTTCAATTATTTTTAATTTTTTAATGAAATTTCTCGATAGAATTTAATTATTTTAGAAAAGTTTTAAAAAAATTCTGAGAAATTCAATTACTGAATTACAGTTATTAAATTTATTGAATTTCAGAAGGATTGATATTTAAAATCTTAATTCCTATATAAAAATAGTAATGATTAAATATTTATTTATAAAATATTTGTAAAATGCCGAAAATTTGATGTTTTCGAATAATTTTACAATTATAGAAATTAGAAAAATAAATGTAATAGAAATTTTTTTTTAGTATCTAATCATTTTTAGAGTGAATCAGAATATTCTTTAAAGTCAGGGAAACAGTTAAAATATTGTCTGGAAATCAGGGAAAAGTCAGGGAGAAACAAAATTAAATTTTTTTGGCTCAACCCTGAACTAGAATTATTAAGTCGAATTTTAATTTAACTTCGAATTTCTATTAAGTTGAATTTTCGATTAACGCAAATTTTAAATTACGTCGAAATTTAAATTCAAAACTTAACAACTTTGAATATAAAGTGAAGGGTGACAATTTACCCCTGCGTCAAATATTGCCCCGGTCTCACCTAATAATTGGTTGAATATTATGCAGTAGTGGAAAATTAGCAATCAGCATTAATTTCTAAAATTGAGATGTGGTGTTGCATCACAATTAATGTCATTAATATTTAAAAAATTGATAATGTAATTAGACAGTGGAGCCCGACTCTGGTATAGTATAAGGAAATCGGGAAATATCACGAGCAGCCGGTTTGCTGATGAGGAAAGTCAATTGAGCCGTTGGGAAATCAGGTGGGTGTACTTCTGAAAAGCCCAACGCGCCAATTTCGTTGATACTTACCTATACTTACGTAATTTGATGCGCTGATTACGAAAATAATGGAGAAAATTGGTGTGCATGTGGTTTTTATATAAAAACAATTTTTAAACAAAAAGAATTAAAAAAAAATTATTGTTTTTTATGCAATTTTAATTGAGAATAATTTTTAGTATTTTGTTAATAATATAATTGTATTATTTACGAAATATTAATATTAGGTCTTATAATTTTTCTGTACTGAAAATAATTCTTAAAAGAATTTTAAAGAAAAAATACTTTAGTATTTTTAATTCGCAGAGAAATTTGAATATAGTAAAAATATGTTTTTTTTTCTTAAAACTTTAATTTTAGTAATTATGTTGAGTGGGCATAAACTTAAAAATAAACTTTGTTTGGAAAATTTACATCTTCTACATGGAAGCATAAAGTTGTCTGAACTTGAAAGTTGTTAGCTACTTGAAAATAAATTCTGCCTTCGAAACACGCTTTTTCTACTTAAAAGTGGAAAAGTCGTCTTGACAAGTCAACTTTATCTACTGAAACTGAAAGATATACTTTACCTATGGCAATAGTACTTTTTTCGTAGGTTACTCCTAATTTCTGAATAAGTAGAAAAATACTAATTAACAGTAAAAGTAAAACCGTGAAATTAGCAAAAAAAATTAGTAAATTATTAAAAATTAACTAATTTAAAGTTAAAAGTTAGTAAAAAATAACAAAATCAGAATTGCCACAGGTTAGGGAAATCAGGAAATTTAGGGAAAAGTCAGGGGAAGTAGAATTGTTTTTCTCCAATTTTTGACAATAATTTCTTTTTCAATAACTTAATGCTTGAAAAGAACTATCATAAAATTATAACTTATTATTATCAATTGAATAATTGAATAATTTTTCTTAAATATTTCAAACTTAATTAAATTTTAAAAGAGTTGCGTTTACAATTTTTATAAGAAGATGAATTCTAAAAGGTTTTTTATTTTTCTTCTACAAAATTTAATTATTTTCAAAAATTTTAATAAAATTCTTGTCAAAATTTCAATTATTTTCAAAACATTGAAAATTCCCCTCAATTTAATGATTTTTAATATCTACTAATTTAATAAAATTTTTTAAAAGAATTCAATTATTTAAAAAACATTTTAATGGAATTCTAAGCAAACAATTAATTATTTCGATAAATAATAAAAAATTCACAGGAATTCAATAATTCACAAATTGTTTATAAATTTCTTCGCAATAATTCAATTATTTTTATAAATAGTAAAATAAACTTTTCTCATTTATAAATAAATAAATAAATAAAATTTTTACTTTTTTTATTTTTTATTTTCTACTTAATTTTTACTTTTTTACTATTTTACAAAATTTTTATTTTATCGTAAATAATAACATTTTTTTTTAGAAATTTAATTATTTTTATAACTCACATACATAAAACATCGAAAAATTGCAATATTATTTTTAATATAATTTTAATCGAATTCCTCGAAATATGAAGATTATTCTTAAAAATTTAATTAATATTCATCGAAGAGCTTCAATTATTTAAACATTTGTTAATAAAATTTTTTATTTCTAAAAACATTCAATTATTCAATATATTATTTATTTTTTTATTTAAAAATAATTGAATTTTCGTAGAATTGTCTAAAAAAATTGATTTTAAAATGAATTTCAGTTAAAATTTTTGATTATAATTGAATATTAAAAGCATTATGAAGAATAATTGAAGTCTTGGAACAAATTTTTATTACATTTGTTTAACATAATTGAAATCTTGTGATGAATACCTACTATTATTTATGAAAATAATTAAATTCTTGACTGAATTTTTATTAAATTTTTTCTAAATAATTCAATTTTAGTGAAATATTTTATTATTTGTGAAAATAATTGAATTCTTGCAACGAATTTTTATTAATTTTTTTTTTAAATAATTGAATTCTAGTTAAACATTTTATTATTTGTGAAAATAATTGAATTCTTGCAACGAATTTTAATTAAATTGTTTTTAAATAATTGAATTTTTGTTTTTTTAGGATTCTTTTATTATTTTTGAAAATAATTGAATTCTTGCAACGAATTTCTATTACATGTTTTTAAAATAATTGAAATCCTTTAAAGAATATTATTATTTATGAGAATAATTGAATTCTTTAGAAGAACTTTTATTACATTTTTAAAAATAATTGAAATCCTGTGAAGTATATTATTATTTATGAAAATAATTGAATTCTTGTAATGAATTTTTATTATTTTTTTGTTGAAATAATTGAATTTTATTGAAACATATTTTTATTATTTGTGAAAATAATTGAATTCTTGCAACGAATTTTTATTAATTTTTTTTAATAATTGAATTCTAGTGAAACATTTTATTATTTATGAAAATAATTGAATTTTTACAACATATTTTTATTTTATTTTTTCAAATAATTGGAATCCTGTAAAGAATATTATTATTTATGAAAATAATTGTATTTTTGTAATAAATTTTTATTAATTTTCTTTTAAATAATTGAAATCCTGTGATGAATATTTTTATTTATGAAAATAATGGAATTCTTGCAACGAATTTCTATTACATTTTTTTAAAATAATTGAAATCCTGTGAAGAATATTATTATTTATGAAAATAATTGAATTCAATAATTCATGCAAAAATCGTTTGAAATTAATTACATTTTTCGAGGAATTCATTTAAAATCGTATTAAAAATAATTGAAATTCTTTAAAAATTTGTATTATATTTATGAAAATAATAGAACATACAACGAATTTGATTTCATTTTTTTAAATTATTGTATTCATGTGAAAAACTTTATTTTTTTTTCTAAATAATTTGATTTTTTATGGGAAATTCTTGCGAAGAATTTTATCAAAAATTTTGTAAATAATTTGAATTTTTATGGAAAATTTTATGGGTATTTAAATTATTAATTATAGTCAAACACTCGGAGTGATCGATAACTTCATGTTTTATAATAAAATTAGAGATGACCGAGAGATATTTTTTAAGGTCAGTAAAAAAGTCGAAATTTTGTCTGGAAAATCAGGGGAAAGTCAGGGAAGAAAATATTAATTTTACATGTCAATTTTGTAAATATTAGTAGAAAACAACTAATTCAAACAGTAAAATTTGACTAAATATTTGTGAAAAAACTATTTCTAAATTATTTGACAGACATAAATCTACTAATTTTTTCTAAAAAAATTTGATTAGTTTATTCTTAGTTTATTAATTTCTAATAAATTTTAACCCTTGATTAAAACTTTTAATGGAGAATATATTTGATTATAACAAAATGGTTGAAATAGGTGAAAATTAACGAAATAAATATACTCTCTAAATTTCAATTATTAAAAATGTTTACTAATTTGAATTAGTGACTAACTTTTTGCTTTTGAATTAATAAATTTTACTAATAAATTAGTAGAAATTACTATTTATTAGTAGAATTTACTAATTTAATAATTATTAGTAAAATTTACTAATTTAATCATTATTAGTAAAATTTACTAATAATTCAAAAGCAAAAAGTCTTTCACTATTTCACATTAGTGAACATTTTTAGTTTTTACTAAATAAAATTTAGAGATTAAGTGAAAACATTTAAAACTGCGGTAAAAAAAGGTAAATGAAACGGTGATGCATAATATTTAGAATAATTTTTATTGAAATAATTTTTATAATCCAAACTTGTTTCTACACTTTACAGGATTGAAAATAAAGTCTCGAGATACAAATTTACATTCTCAGCAATAGACTTCTTCTTCATATGAAGTTGTTTAAGAAAAATTGTTTCTTTTAATCTTAGGAAGGGGGCTTTTAAAATATTTTCTCTCGCATTGTAAGAAATTATCAACATAGGATTATTTCGACCGTGAGTAAAACGTCTTGACGATTATTAATAAATCGTTGATAAAAATGTCGACCTTGACAGTCGTTAAAGTCGTTTGTTTGTTTCTTTTATGGGAAATACAGGATTTCTCGTATTATAGAAATAAATGTGAGAGACGTGGAGTGTGAAGAGAATGTATTTAAAGTAAAATGAAAAGGAGTGTCAAGACGTTGCAACCGAACCTGACTCGGTCCACTAGTTGCAATTATAACTGTGGAAGGAGTAATTAAAATATTTCAAGTTTCAGCCTAGCAACGACTAACTTTAGCTTAGCACATGAAACTTTGAGCAAGAGTGTATAGGTACGCGCTTATTACCACCCACATTGATATTACATCTTCTGTATACCTACACCGTTCGCAAACATTGACATATTCCGCGAAACATGTTTAACTATGAAATTTTACTACTTCCAGACTAATTTACTATTCAGATTCTAATTTACACTTTTCACACGCATTTACACTCGTGTGGAGTCTGATATTAACATTTAGGCTTCATTAAACAAAGGCATCATTTTATATTCTGTTAGGAAACATCGAGAATAAAATGCGATTTATAATTTTATTAATATTGTAATTTCTGAGGTTTCTTTAATTTTTTTCAGTTTCTTAAAAAAAATTATGAACTACAAATACAAATAAATAATTGGAAACAATATAACAAAACTTTGCTGCAATTTTAAGAATTTAAGTCCGACATATTGGATTCGCCATTTTGAAATTTGTGACTCGGATACGCTAAAAGATTTTAGCCATCATTTTCTCATTCACTTTCGCTGCGATAAATTTTTATTTTCACTTTCATTTTGACAGATGCTTTTTTCACCTTTAAAAGTGAAAATCAATTAATAATAGCTTCAATCATTAAATATGAAAATTAATTAGTTAAATAATCTTTAATGTCCAAAATCCTTTATAAATTAAGGCAAGTAAAATGAAAACATTCGGACAATGAATAAAATATTTATTTACTCCAACGTTTGGAAATCGTTTAGATTTCGAACCGTTGGAGTAAATATATATTTAATTAAATGAATAAAAAATTTATTTTCTCCAACATTTCGAAATCGTTTAGATTTCGAAACGTTGGAGTAAATAAATATTTTATTCATTGTCTAAAAATTAATAAAAAATAGGTAATAAATAAAAAAAAATGTTCATTATAATCCAGGGATGCTACAGGTCAGGAAAATCAGGGAATTCAGGGCATAGTCAGGGAAAGCAGGGAAAAATTAAATTTTTTCTATTACTTACAATAATCAATTTTAAATAACTTAATTCTTAAAAAACTATAACATAAAATTATTACTTATAAATGATTTAATAAAGCAATTTTTTTTTAATTTTAATTTCAATACTATTAAAATTTGTTGAATTTTTTTTAATATTTATTTAATATTATTTCTAAAAATTCTAAAGCAATTCTTCGAAAGAATTCAATTTTTATTTTGATAAATTTCAAAATTCTTTTGAAAAATCCAATTATTTTTGAAGAAATTTTTTTAATAAAATTTTATTGAAAAATTCAATTATTTTTATAAATTTTAATATTCATGACAAGAATTCAATTATTATTTTCAAAAGTAATAAAATTCTTCGCCGAAATTTAATTATTTTCGAAAATTTTAATAAAATTCACAGCAGGATTTCAATATATTACCTTTATAAATAGGAAAATTCTTCTCCAAAATTCAATTATTTTCAAAAATTAAAAAATAATTGTCTTCGAATTTCAATTCTATTGAAATTAGTTGAATTTTTTAATAAATATTTAAAATTATTTCAAAAATTCTAAAGCAATTTTTCGAAAAAATTCAATTATTATTATGATAAATATCAAAATTCTTTCCAAAAATTCAATTATTTAAAAAAAAAATTTTTGTAATAAAATTTATTGAAAACTTCAATTATTTTTGTAAATTCCAATATTCATGACAAGAATTCAATTATATTTTCAAAAGTAATAAAATTTTTAGCCGAAAATTAATTATTTTGAAAAATTTTAATTAAATTTATGGCAGTCTTTCAATTATCTTTATAAATAGAAAAATTCTTCTCCAAAATTCAATTATTTTCAAAAATTAAAAAATAATTGTTGTCAAAATTTCAAAATTATCTTTATAAACAGCAAAATTCTTCTCAAAAACTCAATTATTTTAAAAAATTAAAAAATATTTGTCTTCAAAATTTCAATTATCTTTATAAATAGGAAAATTTAAAATATAAAAAAATTTAATTATTTTCAAAAAGTTTAATAAAGTTCATGGCAAAACTTCAAATAATTAAAAAAATGTTTTATTTAACTATTTCTAAAAATTACTGTTGTATTTTTTTCCAAAATTCAATCATTTTTTTGTTGAAATTTCTAAATAAAATTATACAAAACTTTAATCATTTTATTTAAAAATAAAAAATTTTGAATATTTTTACAGTTTTACAAAACTCAAAATTTTCAATTTTTAAAAATAAGTGAATTTTGCCAAGAATTTTATAAAAATTATTTAAAATAATTGAATTCCTGAGAAGAATTTTATGATTTATAAAAATAATTGAATTTAGTAACGAATTTTTAAAAAAAATTTAAATAATTGAATTTAGCAACGAAGTTTATTAAAATTTTATAAAATAATTGAATTTTTTAAAGATGAATTTTATAATTTGTAAAAGTAATTGAATTCTTGCGTAAAAATTTTATGGAAATTTTTAAATCTAATTGAATTACTAAAAAAAACTTTATTATTTATAAAAAAGTAATTGAATGCCTAAGAAAAATTTTACAATTTGTCAAAATAATTGCATTCAATCGAAGAATTTTATAGAAATCTTTTTAAATAATTGATATTTTTGAAAAATTGTATGGAAATGGTGGTTTTAAATAATTGAATTCCTGAGAAAACTTTATTATTTATGGAAAAATTGAATTTTTATTTTACAAAGAATTTTATAAGAATTTTTTAATTATAATTGAATTCCCTTCAAAAATTGTATTATTTATGAAAATAATTGAATATTCTTTCGAAGAATAATTTTAATCAAAATTTTAAGAATAATTGCATTTTTCGAGGAATATTCAATTAAAATTGTATTAAAAATCATTGAAATTCTTCGGTGAGTTTTATTATTTTTGAAACTAATTGAATTTTGGCAACAAATTTTGTAAAAATTCTTTAAAACATAATTGAATTCCTGACAAGTTTTTTATGATTTATAAAAATAATTGAATTCTTTTCAAAATAATTAATGTTTTCGAAAAATTTTATTAATTTTTTTTTTTTTTTTGAATTAATATTAAATAATTGAATTCCTGTGAAAATTTTATTGCTTATCAAAATAATTGAATGTTTGTAAATTTTTTCATAAAATATTTTTTAAATAACTGAAATCTTTTGGAAATTTCAATATTTGTAGATACTGAAAATATTTGATTTTCGAAAAATTTTTGAAAATAATCGAATCGTTTGAAAAAAATTTTTTTTGATAGTTTTTTAATTGTTTCTTGGTATTTTATTAAACTTTTAGAGAATAATTTTTTTTATTCCAATTATATTAGCGAATTTAAAGTAAAGGGAAATTTTTAAAAATAGAAAAAAGTAGCTATTAGTGTCTAAAATCTAAAAAAAAGTATATAGTATCAAATCGTAAAAAAAGTATTAAAATAAAAAATAAATTAGTAAAAAAATAAATAAATAAATAAATAATAAATAATAAAAATAAAAATAATAAATAATAATAATAATAATAAATAATAATAATAAGTATTAAATGATTAAAGTACCTATTAAATAGTAGGTTTTAGTAGATGAGTACAAAGCCTGTACTTATGAAATAAAATGTACCTACTGTTGTTTTTTTATTGGCTGTATAAAGTTTAATAATTAATTTTATTTTTCTTCTCGTGATAAAAATTGCGTAGCATTAGTAGCATTATGCATTATAGTGAAAGAATTAATTTAATTAAAGTTGCAGTACCCTCAGAGTGCGATACAGTTGAGAAACTGTTTTTTTTGTCTTTTGTTTCACTTTCTTCTTTTTTCTTTTTTTTTTTGGT
Organism: Leptopilina syphax; assembly: GCA_032872505.1. Classification (NCBI taxonomy): domain Eukaryota; kingdom Metazoa; phylum Arthropoda; class Insecta; order Hymenoptera; family Figitidae; genus Leptopilina; species Leptopilina syphax. The sequence goes on from CM065475.1 coordinate 5,647,174, forward strand.
AAATTTGTTGTACGTTTTTGTAAAATGGAAATGAGTGCTTTGCAGCGTAAAAAAAATATGTTGAAGTTGAAGCGTAAAAAGCATGTTGGTGTGTTTCGAGTTGACTTTATGATAGTGTAGATTCAGGGAACAGGATGAGAATTTTTACGGATGAACGCGGGTATTCGCGACTCTTTATATTCTCTCCCGGCGCGGCGTTGTCGAATTGATAACGACAAGCCAGCTGACGAACGAGCCAACAGGCAACGCGCTCATTAACGTCTCCGTTAATCAAGCTATACGTCCTGTGCAATATTGCAGTAACCCATATGTATATAATGGACAAGTGTGCGCGTTTCAATATTATCCTGCGGGAGTACTAACACCGATTACATTTTTCCCCCTATATTCTCTACTGCGATATTCGTTTTCCCGTCGATCCATAGGCGTAATCAACATTTTTCGAAATCTTCTTTTTTTCACATTTTTATAATCGAATCGTGATTTACAATCGATTTTATACATTCTTTAACGTTACACGGAGAAAAAAAATCATTTTTGTATATTAAATTTAAAAAAATTTATATTAAAATATACAGGGTTGTCAACAGGTCAGGGAAAGGCCAGGGATTTTTACTAAAAGTACTGAAAAAAGTAAATTAAATGATTAGAATTCATAAAAAAATTCTGATTTTTTGTGTCTTTCTTGTTTGCCTCATAAACTATGAAATTATCAGGAATGCTAAAAAAACAAATTTTTTCTACTTCTAATTCTAATAATAATTTATTTTAAATACCTTAATTCAATTGAAGAACAGTCATAAAGATTTTTTTTAATTTTAATTTTAATTCTGTTGAAATTATATTCAATTTTGAACATTTTAACACAATTCTTTGACAAAATGTAAATATCTTAACAAATATCAAAAATCTTTCCAGGAATTCAATTATTTTCAAAAATTAAAAAAAATCCTTGTCAACATTTCAATTACATTTATAAATTGTAAGATTATTTGCCAAAATTCAATTATTTTTAAATTAATAAAATTCTTGGAAGAAATGCAATTATTTTCAAAAATTAAAAAAAATTCTTGGAAGAAATTCAATTATTTTCATAAAAAAAACAATTTTATTTATCATAAGAATTCAATTATTTTCAAAAATTAAAAAAATTCTCGTCAACATTTTAATTATATTTATGAATTGTAAAATTCTTGGCCGAAATTTAATTATATTCAGAAATTTTTATAAAATACATTGTAAAATTCAATTATTTTTCATAAATAACAATATTCACCATAAAAATTCAATTATTTTCAAAATTAATAAAATTCTTGAAAGAAATTCAATTTCAATTTTCAAAAATTAAAAAAATTCTCGTCAGCATTTCAATTATCTTTATAAATCATAAAAAATCTTTGACGAAATTCAATTATATTCAAAATTATTAAAATTCTTGAAAAAATTCAATTATTTTAAAAAATTTTTTAAAAACTTCTCAACATTTCAATTATCTTTATAAATCGCAAAATTATTCGCCGAAATTCAATTATTTTCAAAATTAATAATATTCTTGAAAAAAATTCAATTATTTTCAAAATTAATAATATTCTTGAGAAAAATTCAATTATTTTCAAAAATTAAATAAAATTCTCGTCAGCATTTCAATTATCTTTATAAATCGCAAAATTCCTTGTCGAAATTCAATTATTTTTAAAAAATAAAAAAAAATTTCTTCAACTTTTCAATTATCTTTATAAATCGCAAAATTTTTTGCCGAAATTCAATTATTTTCAAATCTTGGAAGAAATTCGATTATTTTTAAAAATTAAAAAAAAATCTCGTCAACATTTCAATTGTATTTATAAATTGTAAAATTCTTCGCCGAAATTTAATTTAATTTTTATAAGTTAAAAAAAATTCTTGGAAGAAATTCAATTATTTTCAAAAATTAAAAAAAATTCTCGTCAATATTTCAATTATTTTTATAAATCGCAAAATTTTTTGCCGAAATTCAATTATTTTCAAATCTTGGAAGAAAATAAATTATTTTTAAAAAATAAAAAAAAATTTCGTCAACTTCTCAATTATTTTTATAAATCGTAAAATTTTTTGCCGAAATTCAATTATTTTCAAATTTAATAAAATTCTTAAAAGAAATTCACTTATTATTAAAAATTAAAAAAAAAATTCTCGTCAACATTTCAATTATCTCAATAATTCGCAAAATTCTTCGCTGAAAATCAATTATATTCTGGAACTTTTATAAAATTCATTACAAAATTAAATTATTTTCATAAATAACAATTTCATTTTATCATAAGAATTCAATTATTTTCAAAATTCAGAAAACTCTTGGAAAAAATTTAATTATTTTCAAAAAATCTAAAAACAATTGTCAACACTTCAAATATTTTTATAAAAGAATTGCAAAATTCTTCGAAAAAATTCAATTATTTTCAGGAATTTTAATAAAATCCATTGCAAAATTCAATTATTTTCATAAATAATAATATTGATCACAAGAATTCAATTATTTCAAAACAATTTTTGACAAAATTCTACACGAACATTCAATTATTTTCCAAGAAAATAAAATTTTCACAGGACTTCAATGATTTAAAATAGAATTTGCATAAATTTTTGTGGAAAAAATAAACTATTTAAAAAATTTAACTTTAAAGTCTTCGCAGTCATTGAATTATTTCAATAAATTTAAAAATTCCTTTCAGGGATTTAAATATTTTTATTAATAATAAAACTCATTGTAGAATTTCAATTATTTTTAATACAATTTTAATCGAATTGCTCGGAAAATGGAAATATTCTTAAAAATGTTATTAAAATTCGTCGAAAGAATTTAATTATTTAGAAACTTGTTGATAAAATTATTCATGAGAATTGAATTTTAAAAATGTGCAATTACTTAATAAATTATTTATTTTTGTATTTGAATAATTGAATTCTCGTAAAATTTTGTAATAAAAATTGATTTATAAATTAATTTCAGTTTAAAGTTTTAGAAAATAATTGAATTTCGAAGAAGTTACCAATAATTGCAATTTTTAGAATTATTTGAATTTTGCAAAAGTTTCAAATTAAAATTTTTGAGAAATCAGAATTTTTCATACTTTTAATTAAAAATTCTATGGGAACTAATTTTCTTCAAAAATTTTAATGGAATTTTTTTTTTTTAAATTTACATGAAATTTTTTATTTTCTAATGTATATTTAATTAAAGAATTTCCGAATAATCGAGATTTCACGTAAAATTGAATTGAAAAGGAATGGATTTGAAAAATACAAAAAGTAAGATACCGTCTGACTAAAAACTTGTTTTTACTATTTAACTTAGAAAAATATGAAATTATGTCTGACTAAAACTTGTCTTTTTATTACTTATTTGGGAAAAAATACAAAAAATTGGAAATGAAGTCTGACTAAAATTTATTTTTACTACTTAATTTAGAAAAATACGAAAAATAGGATATGACTTATTTAAAAATTATAAAAAGGCATTGATTTAAAGAAGAATTTTATTTTAAAAATATAGAAAATAATAATTGAACTGATGAAAATAATTTTAAAGGAGTTGCAGTGATAATATTCTTACAATATAAAATAATGATTTTATCACTCGATCAATTTTTAATTATTATGAAACATGAAGAAATCGATAACTCCGAGTCTTCGACTCGGAGTGATCCATTTCTTCATGTTTTACAATAATATTTTTATCTGTCATTGAATTTCAATAAGGTTTGAATTTCAATCTTTTGAAGAATTTTAATTCTTAAAAAAAATAAAAAATAAAAATAACTATAAAATAAATTATAATTATAAATTTATAAATAATAAATAAATGTAATAGAACATTTTTTTGACTATCTAATTATTTTTAGAGTGAATAAGAATATTTTTTAGTTAATAGTTTTATTAAAAGTTTTGTTAAAAGTTGTATTAAAAATATTTGTTAAAATTCTGTTAAAATTCTGTTAAAATACTATTAAAATTTTGTTAAAATTCTGTTAAAATTCTGTTAAAATTTTAGTTAAAATTTAATATCGAAACAAAATAGAAGTCAAAACAGAATATGTATAAATTTTTCGTGTAAAAAAAAGCTTTTAAATCGCAAAGTTGAATTGTAAATGGTAATAAAATTAACGGACGGTAACAAATGACAGAATATATTGTCAACTCTCTCGTGTCTGAAGTGATGTTCTGTTGATTTAAGGTAAATTTGTATAGTAAAGTATTTTCACGTAAATGCTAAACAAACACCCAGGTGAATGGTGAATATATCTATGTGACGTTTTTACACGTGCAAAATATACCAACATGACAGATTGATATTCCAGACAGGAATAAAGCGTTCGTTGCTTCGGATTTTGTACTCGGTGGTTTTATTTTGCGATCTATTTCTGATTCAAATGATAAGAGTATACATAAGTTAAAGGCATCATGAATTATTATTGAAAGTGCATCTGAGCATTTATTATACATATAATACACGTTTAACCAAAAAGGGAAACAAAATTATCTCAACAGAAAGCAAACATACAAATTTTCTTCTTGTACAAATTTTCAGAAATATTTTTTATCTTTTATTATCTTTATACTCTCTAAATCAGAATTAGTATAGAAAGTTATGCTAATGAATAATGATAAAAAAAAATCTTCTACCAAATGATTTAGTAACAAGCATCAATTCACACGAGACTAACTTCTTACTTGTTTTTCTAAAATAAAATTATCAAATAAATTAATTTTTTTAAAATTATTATTTTAAAAATAAGAAAATAAAGTTTAATTAAATTTAATTTATTTTTTTGAGCAGAGTCAGTCCCACATTTTTTCATAGTTCTAAATTTATTTTTAAATTATTTTATTGAAGTAAATTTAAAAAATTATAATTTAAATTTTTTTTCATAGTTTTAATACTATTACAACTAATAATAATTATATATTCTGAGACAAGGAATTAAGGGAAAAGTCAGGAATTTTTATTAATAGTACAGGGTAAAATACTGGGAATTCGTCAAAAAATTCTGAATTTTAATAATTAAAATTCGTTTGAAATTATTTACACTTTTTAATATGTATTTCATTAATTATCAAAAATAATGGATCCATAGAAAGAATTTAGTTAAAAACACTAAAAAAAATTTAATTTTGAAAAAGTTACAAATAATGGCAGAAATTCAATTATTTTCAAAAGTAATAAAATTCTTGCCACAAAAATTCAATTTTATTTTCAAAATTTACCAAAAAATCTCGACAAAATTCCAATTATTCTCTTTAAATAAATAAAGAAATTCTTCTTCAAAATTCAATTATTTTCAAAAATTTTAATAAAATTCTTGGAAAAATTTCAATTATTTTTTCAAAAATTTTCATCAATTCAATGATTTTCAATATCTATTTAATAAAATTACCCAAAAGAATTCAATTATTTAAAAACAATTTTAATAAAATTGTACGCAAACATTTAATTATTTTCAAAAATAATAAAAATTTGACAGTAATTCAAAAATGTAATATTATTCTTTTCAAATTTTTCCAGAATTTTTCACGAAACATTGTCAACTCATTAGTAAGACCAGCAGAATTAGTCCCTCATTTTTTTCATAGCTTTAAATTTGTTTTTGTAATTATTCTTAAAATGTTAATTTCATTCCTTGAAAAAATCAATTATTTAAAAAAATATTTTTTTTCAATTCTTTCGATGAATTCAATTATTTACAAAAATATTAGAGTTTTAAACAGGAATTCAATTTTTCAAATATTTTAATAAAACTGTTCGAAAGAAATCAATTATTTTTAATACAACTTTGATTAAATTTTTTTGAAATAATTCAATTATTCTTTTAGATTTTAATAAAATTCTAACCCAAAAATTCAATTATTTACATGAATAGAATTCAATTATTAAAGATAAATAACATAATTATTCCCGAAAATTCAATTATTTTAAGGCATTTTAATAAAATTCTTTGCAAAATTCAATTATTTTCATAGATATCAATATTCATCACAAGAATTCAATTATTTTTTAAAGTAATAAATTTCTTCTTTGAAATTCTTGGAAATTCAATTATTTTGAAAAATTCTAATAAAATCGTTCGCAAGAATTCAATTATTTTCATAATGAATAAAATGCTTTTTAGGAATTCAATTATTTTTGAAAATTTGAATAAAATTCTTCGCAGACCTTCAATTATGTTCATAAAATAATTCTTTTAAAATTCTCGTCAAAATTACAATTATCTTTATCAATAATAAAATTCTTCTATGAAATTCAATTATTTCAAAAAATTTTATAACACTCATTGCAAAATTCAATTATTTTCATAAATAACAATATTCATCACAAGAATTCAATTCTTTTTCGAAAGTAATAAAACTTTTGGCAGAGTTTCAATTAATTTTAAAAGTTTAAAAAAAAAATTTCGTCGAGATTTAAATTATCTTTATAAATAGCAAAATTCTTATTCAAAATTCAATTATTTTCAAAAAAATTTTTCAAAATTCTCTTCAAAATTTCAATTACTTTTCTAAATAATAAAATTCTTCTATGAAATTCAATTATTTTTAAAAATTTTAATAAAATGTATTGCAAAATTCAATTATTTTCGTAAATTGACAATATTCATCACAAGAATTCAATTTTTTTTAAAAGTAATAAAACTGTTGGTTTTTTTCGAAATTTCAATTAATTTTCTAAATAATAAAATTCTTCTATGAAATTCAATTATTTATTAAAATTTTAATACAATTCTTGACAAGATTTCAATTATTTTCAAAAATTTTACTCAATTCAATGATTTTCAATATTTACTATATTTTAATAATTAAATAATAATAAACTATTTCCCAGAATTCAATTATTTAACAATATTTTCATAAAATTTTACGGAAAAAAATTTAATTATTTCCAAAAATAATAAAAATTTCACAGAAATTCAGGATATTACAGGATTTCACAGATTTCACAGGATATTAAAAGCATTATAGTGTGAATTTTTGGAAATAATTGAATTTTGAAAAGGTTTTAACTTTTCGAAAAAAATCAATTGTTTAAAATTTTTTTATAAAAATCATCCGTAATTATAATTTTAATTATTTTTATAAATATTAAAATTATTTTCAGGGATATAATTTTTTTCATAAATATATTAAAATGATTTTTAGGAATTCAATTATTTTCATAAATGATAAACCACAACACAGAATTTCAATTATTTTCAGTATAATTCTTGAAAATTCTATTAAAATTCGTCGAAAGAATTTAATTATTTATAGAAACTTGTTGATAAAATTATTCATGAGAATTGAATTTTAAGAAACATTCAATTATTCAATAAATTGTTTATTTTTGTATTTGAATAATTGAATTCTCGTAAAATTTTGTAATAATAATTGATTTATTAATTAATTTCAGTTAAATTTTTAGATAATAATTGAATTTTAAAGAAGCTAATAATAATTGCAATTTTTAGAATTATTTGAATTTTGTAAAGATTTCAAAATAAAATTTTTGAAAAATCTGAATTTTTTATACTTTTAATTAAAAATTCTATGGGAACTAATTTTCTTTAAAAAGTATAATGGAATTTTTTAAAAAATTTTTTAAATAAATAAATAAATAAATAAATAAATAAATAAATTACATTAAGTTTTTATTTTCTAATGTATATTTAATGAAAGAATTTCCGAATAATCGAAATTTTACGTAAAATTGAATTGAAAACGAATGGATTGGAAAAAAACAAAAAGTAAAATACCGTCTGTCTAAAAACTTATTCTTACTATTTAACTTGAAAGAATATGAAATTATGTCTGACTAAAACTTGTCTTTACTACTTATTTTGAAAAAATAGGAAAAATTGGAAATGAAGTCCTGACTAAAATTGACAATAAATTCTTTTGATAATTCAATATTGAAAGTATTTATATAAAATTAATGAAAATTGAAGAAAAAAATCAGCAGTAGGTACAAGAATTGAACCTGTAATCCAGAAGAGTTCAATATTATCACAGAGTTCAAGTATCAAAGAGTCGAATATCTGCCTTTGGGAAATTTTGTCAGTTACCACTCGAGTACTATCATCGCAGGATAAAACAGAATTACCATCAGACGATAACAGAACAGTTCGAAGGTAAATTACCAACCGTCGATAAATACAAAAAAAAATCCTACCTTACCGACTGTGGGATAACCCTAAACTACTTCGGATAAACATTTTTCGAAAGTAAACGGAAATTAATTTTCAAAAGAGACTCTATAAGAGGGAAAATGGAGACTTACCGAGGCATATCCTGAAGCTGTTTTGCTCTCTGCTTGTGCCTCGAGAGGGCAAAGAGAAGGGCGAGGACGGGTCGAAGGGTTGATCCTGCTGTTAATTCGCCGGGATTCACAGCCCCAACATCTGCACCAAGTGCCCGCAGGGCACCCACGCATAGACTCACGTTTTCAACCTGGAAACATAATATATACACATATATACATATACGTTTGTGAAACAATGATACGGATACAAACAAAAGCAGAGGGGAGAGGCAGACGAAAAAAATTGCTTTTCAGTTGACCCCGCGGTTATATTAAACCAACAACAAAAAAAACCTATTTCATTCACGCTTTACGCGAAAATGCATCGTTTCCACGCGCCCTTACAGTGTGTACATGGACTTTACACAAGGGAATTAAAGTAGAAATTGAGCCTTGATAAATGTTGGCGCACAAATTTAATTTACGAGCTCTCAGAGCATTTTGTCTCCTAATTACTAATTATTCCCGGGATTATTAATTATAATTTATGTCGCTAATCCTTTGCCTTTAGCAATTCAATAAATCTGATATTAGGTAACTTTGCAGTTCTCACCTAAAAAACTATGTGATAATCTATTCAAAATCTATAATTTAAATAAATGAATAATAAATATTTTGTTCTCATTTGAAGTTTAAATTTTTTACTATCACACTTTGCACTCATCTACTAAAACGTACTATTTACCACATTTTTTACGTTATGCTACTATTTGGGTACTTTTTTTAAACTTCAGCCACTAAAAGCTACTATTTCTGTTTTTTTTAGATTTTCCACTACTTTAAATTCGCTAAACTAGAAATCAAAAAACTATTCTCAAAAATTACAATCAAATTCTTTAAAACGATTCAATTATTTTCAAAAAAAAAAATTCGAAATTCTATTTTCAATATCTAGTACCAATTTTCATATAAGATTTCGCAAAAGAATTCAATTATTTAAAAAAAAATTGATCAAATTCATCCAAAATTCAACTATTTTCATAAATAATTAAATTTCCACAGGAATTCAATTAATTTAGAATAGCGTTTTCAAAAAAATTTCGAAAAAATCAATTACTTATCAAAATTTTTATACAATTTTTCACAATAATTCAATTACTTTCACTAATAATAACTTTTTTCAATTCAATTTCAATTCAATTTTCAATTCTTTAACAAAAAATCATCCAAAATTGAATTATTTTCATAAATAATATCTAAAATTTCCACTAATTCAATTAATTTAGAATAGCATTTTCAAAAAAATCTCGAAAAAATCAAATGTTTTTTAAAATTTTTATACATTTCTTCAAAATAATTAAATTACTTTCACTAATAATAACATTTTTTAGAGAAATTTAATTTGAAAATTAAATGTTTTTCAAAATTTTTATACAATTCTTCAAAAAAATTTCAATTACTTTCATTAATAACATTTTTTATGGAAATTTAATTTTTTTTTTAAATTTTTGTTAACATTTTAAGCAAGAATTCAATTATTTTCATAAATAATAAAACTCATAGAAGAATTTCAATTATTTTTAATACTATTATAAATTAATTAATCGAAAAATTCAATTATTTTCACAAAAAAAAAAAAAAAAAAAAAAAAAAAAAAAAAAAAAAAAAAAAAAAAAAAAAAAAAAAGTTTCCTACAAGAATTCAATTATTTCAAATAATATTTGCATAATATTTATTATATGGCGAAAGAATTAATTATTTAAAACAATGTTTAAAAAATTCTAAGAAAGAATTCAATTATTATCAAAAAATACAAAATTTTTCACAGAAATTCAATTATTTTAAAAAATTCTAATAAAATCGTTTGCAATAATTCAATTATTTCAATTATAAATAAATTATATTATTCTCAGGATTTCAAATATTTATAATAAAATTTTACAGAAATTGATCAAAAAATGTAATTATTCTTAAAATTTTAATTTCAAGTCCTCAAAAAAATCAATTATTTTAAAAATGTTTTTTTTAAATTCTTTAGAAAAATTCAATTATTTACAAAAATATTAGAATTTTTCACAGGAATTCAATTAAATTCAAATATTTTAATAAAATTGTTCGAAAGAAATAAAATAAATTAAATACAATTTTAATTAAATTTTTTAGAAATAATTCAATTATTCTTTTAGATTTTAATAAAATTCTTCCCAAGAATTGAATTATTCACATAAATAATTCTTCGAAAGAATTTAATTATTAAAGATAAATAACAAAATTATTACCGAAAATTAAATTATTTTAAGGCATTTTCATAAAATTCGTGGCAAAATTCAATTATTTTGAAAAGTAATAAATTTCTTCTTTGAAATTCTTGAAAATTCAATTAATTTAAAAAATTCTAATAAAATCGTTCGCAATGATTCAATTTTTTTATGAATAATAAAATCCTTCTCAGGAATTCAATTATTTTTGAAAATGTTAATAAAATTCTTTGACTTTTCAATTATTTTCATAATTAATAGAATTTATCGCAGGATTTCAATTATTTTTAAATTTTTAATACAATTTTACAGAAATTGGTTAAAAAATGTAATTATTCTTGAAATTTTAATTTCAAGTTCTCAAAAAAATAAATTTTAGAAATGGTTTTTTAAATTCTTTAGAAAAATTCAATTATTCACAAAAATATTAGAATTTTTCACAGGAATTCAATTAAATTCAAATATTTTAATAAAATTGTTCGAAAGAAATAAAATAAATTAAATACAATTTTAATTAAATTTTTTAGAAATAATTCAATTATTCTTTTAGATTTTAATAAAATTCTTCCCAAGAATTCAATTATTTACATAAATAATTCTTCGAAAGAATTTAATTATTAAACATAAATAACAAAATTTTTACCGAAAATTCAATTATTTTGAGGCATTTTAATAAAATTTTTTGCAAAATTCAATTATTTTCATAATTATAACAATATTCATCACAATAATTCAATTATTTTTAAAAGTAATAAATTTACATAAATAATAAAATTCTTCGTATGAATTCAATTATTTTCAAACAATGTTTTAAAATACCACTTTATTTATTTTTAAAAACTTTTCTCAATTCAATGATTTTCAATATCTTTTTTTCAGAAAATTTCCAAACAGAATTCAATTATTTAATAAAGTTTTTTATAAAAATCTTTTTAAGAATTAATTTCAACAAAATTGTAGTAATAATTATTATATAAAAATGAAGTATATCGGTAATTTTACAACTACTTTAATTTATATAATTATTTATTTATATATGTATATTTTATATATTTTAATATAATTAAATTATTTAATTTAACTCAAACTAAGAGTTAAGCTTGAATTTACATCATTTTGCAATAATAATATGATGTTAACAATAACAATTCTTGTCGAACAAATATTCTTTTTTGAATGCATTTGTGTTATACATTTAAATTTAAAAATGTATTCTGATGATAAAATGTCCTCATCAAAACATTTAACACGAATTGTGATTTGCAATTCGCCGCATCAGGACAAATTTTTTATCCTCTTCCTTATTGGTTGACAGTCTTTTCGGTTACGGAATTCAAATTCTCATTGTTAGGATGAACATGTTTTTTATTTCCGGTTCGTTAATTTTAATCGTGATAAAGATACAGGAACGAATAATGTATGTATAAAAGTGAAACTTATAATAATCAATGCAGTGTAAAATTTTTTAAATTGCGAAAAAATTTGTTTAATTTATCATTTTTATATTATTTAAATAGAAAAAAAAATTTTTCTTACATGTTTCTTCCCAAAAGTTTTTTTATGATATTTATTTAGTTAATTTTTAGCTGAGTCCAAAATATAGCGAACCATGGACAAAGGAAAAAATAGTTTAAATTCCGCTATAAACAAAATTAAACAATTGGAATATTTAAGGTTGAAATTTCACCAAAAATTCGTAAAACAATTTGAAAATTGATATTTAAATATAATGAACATTTTTTGCTTTCTCAAGAAGAAATTTGTTTATATTTATAATTTGTTTCCTTAAAGAAGCTCAATGATTATGAAATGAACGTTATAATTGGTTATAATTATCTTATTGTAAATTATAATTAACATAATAAATTAACAATCAATGAATTAAGTTTAATTGTCATTAATTCTCATTAATTAAGTTTAAGATATAAAAAGATAATGTCACTGTTGCGAGATTAGAATTTTTTTGTTATTCTCATTTGGTCTGCAACTAAAGATGTTCCTATAGGGAAACATGAGGACTGTGACGATAGCTGTACGCCTTTCTAGCACGCGTGCATATAGCTCCTTTTGTTTCCATTGTTCTTTTCATAGTGAATCTCTTTTTCTCGCGTAGTGAGTTTCTTCCCTCCCTCTTCAACACCTTCATTCTCTCTATCAGCAGTTCATAAAACAAACGGTGCGCACGGGGTGGCGAAGAGAACTTGATGATGACTCATCTGACAATTCTTTCCAACCCACGTGAACGAGTGCCATGCCGTCGTCATATAGGTAAACCAACATCGCCACCATTACCACAAATGGGGTGCAATTCACTATAAAGATGACGCTTTTTACACTTGGAAAAGTGATTGCTACGCTTCTTTCTTACACGTTATTTCCTTTTTGATTTGGAATATCAATCATTTCGCAAATTACTCAAAAGGAAGAAATACATAAAAAGAGAACTAAAATTGTTTTTGTTTTCATGTTTATTCTTAATTTGGAATTAGGTGTTTTGACTTTTGCGATTATTTGGTCAAAGTGTCATTAAACCGAATTGTCATTTAACCGCATTGTCATTTGAGCAAATTGGCATTTAGCGATATTGTCACTTAAACAATCTGTCATTTAACCAAACTGTCATTTAAACAATCTGTCATTTAGCAAAATTGTCATTCAAACAATCTGCCATTTAGCAAAATTGCCATTTATACAATCCGTCATTTAACCAAATTGTCATTTAGCAAAATTGTCATTAAAACAATCTGTTATTTAGCAAAACTGTGATTTAAACAATCTGTCATTTAGCAAAATTGACACTTATACAATCCGTCATTTAACCAAATTGTCATTTAGCAAAATTGTCGTTAAAACAATCTGTCCTTTAGCAAAATTGTCATTTAAACAATCCGTCATTTAGCAAAATTGGCATTTATACAATCCGTCATTTAGCAAAATTGTCATTAAAACAATCTGTCATTAAAACAATCTGTCATTAAAACAATCTGTCATTTGAACAATCTGTCATTTAGAAAAATTGCCATTTGTACAATCAGTCATTTAACCAAATTGTCATTTAGCAAAATTGTCGTTAAAACAATCCGTCATTTAACCAAATTGTCATTTAGCAAAATTGTCATTAAAACAATCTGTTATTTAGCAAAACTGTGATTTAAACAATCTGCCATTTAGCAAAATTGACACTTATACAATCCGTCATTTAACCAAATTGTCATTTAGCAAAATTGTCGTTAAAACAATCTGTCCTTTAGCAAAATTGTCATTTAAACAATCCGTCATTTAGCAAAATTGGCATTTATTCAATCCGTCATTTAGCAAAATTGTCATTAAAACAATCTGTCATTAAAACAATCTGTCATTAAAACAATCTGTCATTTGAACAATCTGTCATTTAGAAAAATTGCCATTTGTACAATCAGTCATTTAACCAAATTGTCATTTAGCAAAATTGTCGTTAAAACAATCCGTCATTTAACCAAATTGTCATTTAGCAAAATTGTCATTAAAACAATCTGTTATTTAGCAAAACTGTGATTTAAACAATCTGCCATTTAGCAAAATTGACACTTATACAATCCGTCATTTAACCAAATTGTCATTTAGCAAAATTGTCGTTAAAACAATCTGTCCTTTAGCAAAATTGTCATTTAAACAATCCGTCATTTAGCAAAATTGGCATTTATACAATCCGTCATTTAGCAAAATTGTCATTAAAACAATCTGTCATTAAAACAATCTGTCTTTGAAAAATCTGTCATTTAGAAAAATTGCCATTTGTACAATCAGTCATTTAACCAAATTGTCATTTAGCAAAATTGTCGTTAAAACAATCCGTCATTTAACCAAATTGTCATTTAGCAAAATTGTCATTAAAACAATCTGTTATTTAGCAAAACTGTGATTTAAACAATCTGCCATTTAGCAAAATTGACACTTATACAATCCGTCATTTAACCAAATTGTCATTTAGCAAAATTGTCGTTAAAACAATCTGTCCTTTAGCAAAATTGTCATTTAAACAATCCGTCATTTAGCAAAATTGGCATTTATACAATCCGTCATTTAGCAAAATTGTCATTAAAACAATTTGTCATTAAAACAATCTGTCATTTGAACAATCTGTCATTTAGAAAAATTGCCATTTGTACAATCAGTCATTTAACCAAATTGTCATTTAGAAAAATTGTGGTTAAAACAATCTGTCATTTAAACAATCTGTTATTTAACCAAATTGTCATTTAGCAAAATTGTCATTTAAACTTTCTGTCATTTAACCAAACTGTCATTTGAACAATCTGTCATTTAGCAAAATTGCCATTTATACAATCCGTCATTTAACCAAATTGTCATTTAGCAAAATTGTCGTTAAAACAATCTGTCCTTTAGCAAAATTGTCATTTAAACAATCCGTCATTTAGCAAAATTGGCATTTATACAATCCGTCATTTAGCAAAATTGTCATTAAAACAATCTGTCATTAAAACAATCTGTCATTTGAACAATCTGTCATTTGAACAATCTGTCATTTAGAAAAATTGCCATTTGTACAATCAGTCATTTAACCAAATTGTCATTTAGCAAAATTGTCGTTAAAACAATCCGTCATTTAACCAAATTGTCATTTAGCAAAATTGTCATTAAAACAATCTGTTATTTAGCAAAACTGTGATTTAAACAATCTGCCATTTAGCAAAATTGACACTTATACAATCCGTCATTTAACCAAATTGTCATTTAGCAAAATTGTCGTTAAAACAATCTGTCCTTTAGCAAAATTGTCATTTAAACAATCCGTCATTTAGCAAAATTGGCATTTATACAATCCGTCATTTAGCAAAATTGTCATTAAAACAATCTGTCATTAAAACAATCTGTCTTTGAAAAATCTGTCATTTAGAAAAATTGCCATTTGTACAATCAGTCATTTAACCAAATTGTCATTTAGCAAAATTGTCGTTAAAACAATCCGTCATTTAACCAAATTGTCATTTAGCAAAATTGTCATTAAAACAATCTGTTATTTAGCAAAACTGTGATTTAAACAATCTGCCATTTAGCAAAATTGACACTTATACAATCCGTCATTTAACCAAATTGTCATTTAGCAAAATTGTCGTTAAAACAATCTGTCCTTTAGCAAAATTGTCATTTAAACAATCCGTCATTTAGCAAAATTGGCATTTATACAATCCGTCATTTAGCAAAATTGTCATTAAAACAATTTGTCATTAAAACAATCTGTCATTTGAACAATCTGTCATTTAGAAAAATTGCCATTTGTACAATCAGTCATTTAACCAAATTGTCATTTAGAAAAATTGTGGTTAAAACAATCTGTCATTTAAACAATCTGTTATTTAACCAAATTGTCATTTAGCAAAATTGTCATTTAAACTTTCTGTCATTTAACCAAACTGTCATTTGAACAATCTGTCATTTAGCAAAATTGCCATTTATACAATCCGTCATTTAACCAAATTGTCATTTAGCAAAATTGTCGTTAAAACAATCTGTCCTTTAGCAAAATTGTCATTTAAACAATCCGTCATTTAGCAAAATTGGCATTTATACAATCCGTCATTTAGCAAAATTGTCATTAAAACAATCTGTCATTAAAACAATCTGTCATTTGAACAATCTGTCATTTAGCAAAATTGCCATTTGTACAATCAGTCATTTAACCAAATTGTCATTTAGCAAAATTGTGGTTAAAACAATCTGTCATTTAAATAATCTGTTATTTAACCAAATTGTAATTTAACCAAATTGTCATTTAAACTTTCTGTCATTTAACCAAACTGTCATTTGAACAATCTGTCATTTAGCGAAATTGCCATTTATACAATCCGTCATTTAACCAAATTGTCATTTAGCAAAATTGTCGTTAAAACAATCTGTCCTTTAGCAAAATTGTCATTTAAACAATCCGTCATTTAGCAAAATTGGCATTTATACAATCCGTCATTTAGCAAAATTGTCATTAAAACAATCTGTCATTTGAACAATCTGTCATTTAGCAAAATTGCCAATTGTACAATCAGTCATTTAACCAAATTGTCATTTAGTAAAATTGTGGTTAAAACAATCTGTTATTTAAACAATCTGTTATTTGACCAAATTTTCATTTAACAAAATTGTTATTTAAACAATCCGTCATTTAACCAAATTGTCATTTGAACAATCTGTCATTTAACCAAATTGTCATTTAAACAATCTGTTATTTAACCAAATTGTCATTTAACAAAATTGTCATTTAAACAATTCGTCATTTAACCAAATTTTCATTACACAATCTGTCATTTAACCAAATTGTCATTACACAATCTGTCATTTAACCAAATTGTCATTTAAGAAAATTCTCATTTAAACAATCCGTCATTTAACCAAACTTTCATTTAGCAAAATTGCCATTTAACTAAATTTTTACTTGGTCGAACGGTTATTCAATAAAAGTATCATTGAATCTGAGAGACAATTATCAAAACTGTCATTTAATCAATTTGCCACTTGACACAATTTTTGTTTGAGGAAATTGGCATTTGACCCAAGTGACATACAGTCTAATTGCCATTTCAACAAATATTCATTCGTCCGAACTGTCATTTAAGCAAATTTCCAATTAACCAATGTGGCACATTTGACAATTGGCATTTTAACCAATTGAAATTTATTCAAACTGTCATTAAACTAAACTGCCATTTGACCGAATTTCAATTTTCCCAATTAAAACTTGATAAAATTGTCATCTAACTGAATTGTCATTAAAAACAATTGTCAATTGAATAAATAGCATATTTAACAATTGGCGTTTGACTCAATTGACATTTATTTAAACTGTCATTTAATAAAAATTCAATTTGCCCAATTAAAACTTGATAAAATTGTCATCTAACTACATTGTCATTAAAAACAACTGTCAATGACCAATTATGGCAAATGGCAGTTTGGAGAAATGTCAATTGGGTCAAATGCCAATTTTGTCAAATAAAAATTGTATAAAGTGGCAATTTGGTCAAAAAACAGTTTGGATAAATGTAAATTTGGTCAAGTGGTAGTTTGGATAAATTACAATTGTGTCAAGTGCCAATTTAATCAAATGGAAGTTTTTGTAAAAGTCAATTTGCTCAAATGGCAGTTTTGATAAATGTCAATTCGGTGAAATAGTTGTTTGGACAAATGTCAATTAAGTCAAATGGCAGTTCGATGAAATGTGATTATGAAGGAATGTCAATTGTGTCAAGTACCAATTTTGTCAAAAGGAAGTTTGGACAATTATCAATTTCGTCAAAAGGGCGTTTGGATAAATGTCAATTTGGTCAAGGGCCAATTTTATGCATAGGAACTTTCTGTAAATGTCAATTTGGTCAAATGTCAGTTTGGATAAATGTCAATTCGATGAAATAGTTGTCTTGGTACATGTCAATTTGATTAAATAGTAATTTGGATAAATATTAATTGGGTCAAGTGACAGTTTGAATAATTGACAGTTGAGTCAAGTGCCAATTAGGGCAGGTGGCAGTTTGGATAAATGTCAATTGGGTCAAATGCTAATTTTGTCAAATAAAAATTTTATAAAGTGTCAATTTGTTCAAAAAGCAGTTTGGATAAATGTAAATTTGGTCAAGTGGTAGTTTGGATAAATTACAATTGTGTCAAGTGCCAATTTAATCAAATGGAAGTTTTTGTAAAAGTCAATTTGCTCAAATGGCAGTTTGGATAAATGTCAATTAGGTCAAATGCCAATTTTGTCTAATAAAAATTGTATAAAATGGCAATTTGGTCAAAAAGCAGTTTGGACAAATGTAAATTTGGTCAAATGGTAGTTTGGATAAATTATAATTGTGTCAAGTGCCAATTTAATCGAATGGAAATTTTTTTAAATGTCAATTTGGTCTAATGGCAGTTTGGATAAATGTCAATAGGATGAAATATTTGTTTTGGTAAATGTCAATTTGATCAAATAGTATTTTGTTTATATATCAATTGTATCAAGTGCCAATTAGGGCAAATGGCAGTTTGGATAAATGTCAATTAGATCAAATGCAAATTTGGTCAAATAAAAATTCTGTCAATGGGCAATTTGGTCAAAAAGCATTTTAAATAAATGTCAATTAGGTCAAATGTCAGTTCGGATAAGTGTGATTATGAACTAATGTCAATTGTGTCAAGTGCCAATTTTTGGTCAAAAGGAAGTTTGGATAAATGTCATTTGGGCAAATATCAGTTTGGATAAACGTCAATTTGGTTAAATGGCAGTTTGGATAAATGTCAATTCGGTCACAATAGCCTGAAAGAATTACCAAAAGAACAAAATAAAAGTGACAACATATAAACAAGAAGACAATATTAATTTGCACAAACATGTCTTTAAAAAAATCCTTAAAAAAATTGTCCCTACCATAATATATTTAAAGCACCAATAAACAATTTCGTGAATTTCCTCCATTGCCACATGTGACACTTTGATTACATCAGCATTAAGGAAGTACAAAGATTAAATATACTATTCAATAAATCACCCAATTTTTTGTCACGTACTCCACCTTCCATTTATCCAACAATAGAATCTTAAGAGGAAGAAAAAGAAAATCATAAATTTACCGCGCCTGAAGGAGCATTAAACTCTCGTAAAAGTGACGTTTGCCAATAAACGAAAGGGATAAACGTTATATTGTTTTCTAAATATATACACTTGCGAGTTGAAAATTCAATAGGCCATTGATAAATAATTAGCTGCTCTTAGTTCAGCAAGAGTTGCATAATTGTCAATTTTCTTTTCTAAATGCACTCTTTCCTGCAAGTGTATACACATAGGTATATATATATTTGAATGCATTAATTGTGGAGGGAAACATTCTTCAAATACCATCACAAGTTCCACGGATTGAAGGTCTCTATAAAAGGACAATGATCTTTTTCGCCGCGTGCCTTCGTCGCAGTTCCTTTTTTCTTTTCTGCTCTCGTTGCTCAAAAGTCGTCCTCCTCACTCATTATCTTTCCGTTTATAAGAATTATTTTTAGCTTCCCCTTATAACTTTGACAAACACTTTTCATTTCTGGAACGAAACGGTGAGAAGAAGTGGATAAAGTCAATCTTGTCCTTTTTTTTCTCGTTTTAGGAAATTTTAGAAAAAGTACTGTTGGTTTTGTATTGGTAAAATGTTTATTATACTGAAGATATTAAAAGCTAATTTTTAAAAATTTGCACTTATTTAAATGCACTAATAGTTAAAATAAAAACCGTTATTCTCAAAAACTTTAATACAATTTTTTGAAACTATTTACAAAATTATTTTCAATTATTGAAATTATTTTCAAAATTTTTAAGAAAATTATTTACAAGAATTCAGTTATTAAAACAAACAAAGAAATTCTTCGCTGTAATTCTATTATATTTAATATATAATTCAACAAAGGAATTGAATTATTTAAAACAAATTTAATAATACTCTTCCCAAAAATTAAATTATTTTTTCTTAAGGGTATTTGAACCATTATGACGTCACAATTTTAGAACACGTGCTTTGCACAAATTGTGACGTCATAAAGGTTCAAATGCCTTTAAGTAATAAAATTTTTCCTAGAAATTCAATTATTTTTATAAATAATAAAATTTTTCTTAGAAATTCAATTATTTTTAAAAAATTTGCCAAAGAATTAAATTATTTAAAATACAATTATGATAAAATTATTTGCCAAGATTAAATTATTTAATAACTTTTTTATGAAATTTCTCCGCACAAATTTAATTATATTCATAAAAAATAAAATTTTGCTTAGAAATTCAATTATTTTTAAAAATTTAATAAAATTCGTTGCAAAAATCCAATTATTTTCATTAATAATAAAATTTCTCTCAGAAATTCAATTATTATTACTAAAAATATTTTAATAAAATTCTTTGCAAGCATTCAATTTATTATTTTCATAAATATAATAAAATTTTTCTTAGAAATTCAAATATTTTTAAAAATTTTAATAATATTCGTTGCTAAAATTCAATTTTTTTTATAATTAATAAATTTTTTTTTAAAAATTCAATTATTTTTGAAAATTTGACAAAAGAATTGAATTATTTAAAATACAATTTTGATAAAATTATTTATTTCTTTGTTCATTTGAACATAAACGGGTTTCAAATAAATCCTTTCGTATTTGAAAAGATTCAATTATTTAACAACTTTTTTTATAAAATTTCCCAGCACGAATTCAATTATTTTCATAAAAAATAAAATTTTTCTTAGAAATTCAATTATTTTTAATGATTTAATAAAATTCGTTGCAAGAATTCAATTATTTTCATAATAAAGAAAATTTTTCTCAGAATTTCAATTACTTTTAAAAATTCTAATAAAATTCGTTGCAAGAATCCAATTATTTTCAATAAATAATAAAATTGTTCTCAAAAATTAATTTAGTTCTAAAATTTGTAATAAAATTCGTTTCAAAAATTCAATTATTTTTAAAAGTAATAATTTCCTTCTTGGAAATTCAATTATCTTAAAAAATTTTTAATAAAATCGTTCGCAAGAATTCAATTATTTTCACAAATAATATAATTCTTCGCTGAATTTCAATTATATTCAATATTTACTATTTTTATAAAATTTTACAAAAGAATTTAATTATTTTCAAAAATTATAAAATTTTTCTCATAAATTCAATTATTTTCAAAAATTCTAATAAAATCGTTCGCAAGAATTCAATTATATTTACAAAAAAAAATTCTTTGCTGAATTTCAATTAGCTTCCATTGTATTTTTATAAAATTTTACAAAAAAATTCAATTATTTTCAAAAATAATAAAATTTTTCTCATAAATTCAATTATTTTAAAAAATTTAAATAAAATTCGTTGCAAGAATCTAATTATTTTCATAAATAATAACATTTTTGTCAGAAATTCAATTATTTTCATAATTAATAAAACTGTTCTCAGAAATTCAATTATTTCAAAAAATTTTAATAAAATTTATTGCATGAATTAAATTAAATTGAATTGGAAGAATTAATTGATAAAATTATGATTTGAAGTTAGTGAGAAAAATAAACAAATGAATTTTCAAATAAGAAAATTGAATAATAATGTTATTTTTTTAGGATTTTCAGTCTAAAAAATTTTTCCAAAAAAGTACTTTAAAAATAGTCAAGATAAATTGTTTTATTCTGACATTTTTTTGTTAAAAAATCTACTAATTTTTCGGAAAAATAAAAATTTAAAAAGTTCCATAATGCTTATTGAACAATTTTACTTTAAGATCAATGAATTTCTCTCAAAAAATTACTATAAATTATTATCATAATTCTGAATAATTGAATATTAGAAGTGCTTATTTAGTATGAATTTTTAAAAATAATTAAATTTCAAAAATTTTTAAATTGTCTGCGACTTTTAAAATTATTTTAATTGTTGTAAAACAGTAGTAACATTTAGATTGTATATTTATTATTTTTTTTTTAAATATTAAACTTTTGAATAATTTTATTTAGAAATTTCAAAAAAGTAATAGAATTTTAGAGGTTGTACATAATTTTGTTTCCCAATGATTTTACATAGAAATTTTTTAAATTTTTAATTTTTGTGGAAAAATAAATATTTAAATATTTATTTATAACCAAAATTATTCAAGTTTTTAATTAAATTTAATTTAAAAATTATGAAAAGAAATTTTTTTTTTGAAAAATTGTAATTAAAATTTGTTAAAGATTGTTAAATTCCTGTAAATAATTTAAAAAGATTAAATTAAATTTGCAATTAATTGAAAATTTTCTTGATTTATATCATTTAAAATTTAACAGCATGTGACTGTTACAGAAATCAATGTTAATTTTTTCGACCACTTTTCTCTTAAAATATTAAATAAATTAGGCTAGTTTTCTTGTGAATAACTCTAAAATATAATAAAGAAGAGCAGTGATGTGCAAAAGTTTTAATAATTCTAAAATAAATTATAAAAAAATACTTTGAAATCGGAAAAGACGAGAAATGGAATAAAAGTGATTTTGAGAACTGATAATTTTAAAGTTATTTTTTAATAAATAATTTTAAAAATATTAAAACTTTTTCACATCACTGCCCTTCTTTATGATATTTTAGAGTTATTCACAAAAAACTAGCTTAATTTATTTAATATTTTAAGAGAAAAGTGGTCGAAAAAATTAACATTGAATTCTGTAACAATCACATGCTGTTAACGTTTTTTGAGAATGAGATTCTAATTTTGAACTTAGTAAATTAATAATTCATAATGTCGATATTAAAATAAAAGAATCCTCATTTCTTAAAAATAAGTTTCTGAATTTTTTATTATATTCTGAAATTCTTATTTAAGGTAAATGTCCCAATTTGTGAACTGCTTAAATTTATACTACACTTAATAGATGAAAAAATGTCTTTTATGTTTTTTTTAAATCTTTTTCTTACGATAAGAAGATATACATTAATTTTTAAAGCAAATATGACTTATTTAAATAATGTTTTATTGTCAAAATATAGTAAATTATTGTTTACCTTAATGTTATTAAAAAATATTACGGTTATAACGTTAACAAAATGTATACAAATGCCTTGTGCTTGGAGCTGATTTTAAACAATGGAGTCAGCAATTTTATTATTTAGGAACTTGAAGGCAAAAAGAAATTTGTACATTTTATTATTTCGAAGCAACTTGAGGGGCAAAAAGGCATTTGTAGATTGTACTGTACAATATATTGGTGAAAATTGAAAGTTATTTTTGTTGAGAGAGTACTCGTCGTGTACAGAAATACACAGGCGGTCTTTTTTCATTCTGGAGACAGGGAGGAGCCAAGACGGCGAAGACGATACCATAAGAGGACATCTCTGACCATACTCGAAGCAGGCAGCCGATTCTGCTTGCTCACGTTCTCGCTTTGGCTTTTCCCTTCGTGTGGTCTATAGGGACCATGAAATATACATGTACATACAACTGATGCACAAGTGTTCTTCTTCTTTTTCTTCTTTTTCTTTTTATTTTTCTTCTTCTTGATCCGTAAGTAGACGGAAAATAAAGAATATTGCTTCCGAACTTTCAGGTACGTAGTAGTTTATCACCGCACTCACTTGCTGCAAAGGAACTCACTTTTGCGATACTGAAATTGCAAAATGTGCCCCGACCATGTTTTATGATCCACTCAACTATATTCGGAGTTTCGGAAGATTTACACTACACACAATGTCGAGTGAAATTGTCCGCAGATAGGCGCTTGTAAATTGCAGAAAGTAAGTCGATTGGCTAATAGGAATTTTTCTTATTTTTTTTTTTTTAAGTAAAATTACAAGTATTAACAAAAATGACACTTTCAAGACTTGAATTTTCTTTTTTTTTATTTTTTCAATATGGGACAAAATTCGTGAAGTGGGCAACTAATTTTCATGAAATTTTTGTTTTTCTGTTTGAAATAATAAATAAAAAATACAAGTTAAACAGTTTTGCGAAATTCGATTATTTATTCTATTTATTGTTAAATAAACTTTTTTGCATGATTTTAGAAAAGTTTTTTTTTCTAACAAAGTAATAGGTAAAATTTAATGATTTTTGGTATGATTATATAAAAATAACACGATTTTTGATTGACATTTTTCATTTTAAGCTTAAACGTAATTTGATAAAATTATAAACAATTTATTTAAACAAATGAAAATAAATTCAACTTCTCGATCTGCTTGTTTATTTTTCAAAATTGAATATTGTTCCTTATTTAATGCCCAAGTATTACCAAAAAGAAAAATTCGGTATTTTACATTTGTTCAAAAGACATAAATAATTATGTTAATAACAATAACCATTAAAAAATCTTAAAATCTTAAAAATATTTTTTTTAGCTTTATTAATTAACAAAATTATTAAAAAAAAACCTATTAAAATAATGTTTGAGTGTTTCTGATGTATGAAAAAAGTATAACAATTTATTAAATTGTTTAAACAATTAATTGTTGTTATTTTTTTAAATCTGCACTTAAGGCTAGAAATTTCTACTTTTTTTCACAATAATTGTGCAATTTGTCATGAGTAAAACATCTGCTGATAATAAAAAAAAATTAATTAAACATTGTCTAAACAATTAATTGTTGTTACATTTTTCATAAATTGTACTTGGGGTTAGAAATTTCTAGTTTTCTCTGTATTGTGCATTTTCTTGTAACTACCACATTTAAATATCAAAGAAAAACAAAAAATTAAATATTTAAACATTGTTTAAACAATTTATTCTATTAATTTTTCAATTTACTGTACTTCAAACTATAAGTTCCTAGTTTTTTCTTAATTGTGACATTTTTTATATAACTTAAACACTTAAGTATAATAGAAAAACTAAAAATTTATTATTTAACCATTGTTTAAACAATTTATTAACATTTATTTTATTATTTTTTTATTTAATTTTTCAGTTGTTTGTATTTAGAAAAAACTAGATATCTCTGGCCTTAAGTAGACTTTATGAGAAAAATAACAATTAATTGTTTAAACAATGTTTAATTAATTTATTTTTTATTTTTTATCATTACCAGATGTTTTACTCTTGACAAATTGCACAATTATTGAGAAAAAAATAGAAATTTCTAGCCCTTAGTACAGATTAAAAAAAATTACAACAATTAATTGTTTAAACAATTTAATAAATTGTTATACTTTTTTCATACATCAGAAACACTCAAACATTATTTTAATAAGTTTTTTGATTAATTTTCTTAATTATTAAAGCTAAAAAACATTTTTAAGATTTTATGATTTTTTAATGCTTATTGTTATTAACATAATTATAATTATATCTTTTGAACAAATGTAAAATACCAATTTTTTATCTTTGGAAATACTTGGGCATTAAACAAGGAACAATATTCAATTTTGAAAAATAAACCAGCAGATCAAGAAGTTGAATTTATTTTCATTTGTTTAAATAAATTGTTTATAATTTTATCAAATTACGTTAAAGTTTAAAATAAAAAATGTCAATCAAAAATCGTGCTATTTTTATATAATCATACCAAAAATCATTAAATTTTACCTATTACCTTATTAGAAAAAAAAACTTTTCTAAAATCATGCAAAAAAGTTTATTTAACAATAATTAAAACAAAAAATCGAATTTTGCAAAACTGTTCAACTTATATTTTTTATTTATTATATTAAACAGAAAATCATAAATTTCATGAAAAAATCTAGACTAACTGAAAATTAGTTGCCCACTTCACGAATTTTGACCCAATGGCAATAACATAAGTTCTCCAATAGGTCAACTGTTGCTCTGATAACTTGAAAAGTAAAATATTTTGGGACATTTTTTAAAAACACGATTTTTTCGTTCTTCAAATTGAAGGACATCAAAATTGGATTACAGGGTCAGGAAAATCAAGGGAATTCTAGTGAATATTCTATAGAATTTCACTAAAACGATTCTACAGAATTTCTACATGAATTCTACTAAAATTTATTGATTTTTAATTAGAAAGAATATAAATTTCGCGCAAAGAGCTTTATTAACATTATATTAGTGCTTTTAAAATTAAAAGTAATAAAATTCTTGTCAGAAATTCAATTACGTTAAAAATATTAATAACATTCTTCGCAAAAATGCAATTATTTTCATAAATAATAAAATCTTTGTTAGAAATTCAATCATTTTTATAATTAATAAAAAGTTATTATCAAAAATTCAATTGTTAAAAAAAATTGCCAAAAGAATTAAATTATTTAAAATACAATTTTGATAAAATAATTTGCAAAGATCCAATTATTTAACAACATTTTTATAAAATTTTCCAGCACGAATTCAATTATTTTTATAAATAATAAAATTTTTCTTAAAAATTCAATTATTTAAAAAATTTGCCAAAAGAATTAAAATATTTATAATAAAATTTTGATAAAATTTTTTGCAAACATTCAATTATTTAACAACTTTTTAAATAAAATTCTTTGCAAGAATCACATTATTTTTATAAATAATAAAATTTTTCTCAAAAATTCAATTATTTTTAAATATTTTAATAGCATTCTTCGCAAAAATTCAATTATTTTCTTAAATACTAAAATTTTTCCTAGAAATTCAATTATTTTCAAAAAGTTTAATAAAATTCTTTGCAGGAATTCAATTATTTTTAATTCCATTTTTAAATAAATGATTGAAATTATTTTCAAAAATTTTAAGAATATTATTCGCAATAATTCAATTATTTTCATAATAATTAAATTTTATATCAGAAATTCAATTATGTTTCAACATTAAAAAAATTTTTTGGCAAAATTTCAATTATCTTTAGATGTAAATAATAAAATTCTTCTTTGAAATTCAATTATTTTCATAAATAATAAAATATTTCTCAGGAATTTCAATTGAATTTTTAAAAAATTTAATAAAATTCTTGGCAAGAGTTCAATTTCTTTTCATAAATAATAAAATTTGTCTCAGGAATTCAATTATTTTGAATTAAATTATGAATTAAATTCTACATAAAATGCAATTATTCTTAAAAGTTTTATTAAAATTCTTAAAAATAATTTAAATTATAAATTTTTTTATAAATTTCTTTATGAAAATGGAATTTGAAACTTTTTTCAAAATACAACAATATACAAAAAAAAAAAATTGTGGAATAACAAATTATTTCTTAAAATTAAATTCTCATAAAGAATTTTATCAACAAATTTTTAAATAATTGAAAAATAATTGAATAATTGAATTTTTTTGACAAATTCTAATAAAAGCAGAGCATATATTTTAAATCAACCTTTCTATTGTTTTGGGGGTCGTAGATTACAATTTGAAAAATTCAAAATGTCGGATTCAATATGGCGAACGATATTTTCAATTTTTAATCTTGATTAATACTAGGTTGGGAAGCTAAATCTGAATTATTGCATTAAAACGAAGTGAAAATGTAATAAAACTTTAATTTTCTGACACAATAATTTATTTTTCTCCTTTACATCAAAATATTTGAAATTACCAAGAAATATCGTATTTGCTTTTCAAAAAAAAGTAATTTCTTTTCAACGAAACAGTACAATTTCATCAAATTTTTCACATATTAGGAACACAACAATCCTTTTGTCCCATTGCCCAGACTCCACATCCCTGAAAGCCAACGGAACGTTCTCCCAAATTACAAATTGTCCTGCAAACTCCTTCGCTATTGTTTGGACATTTATCCCCCTGTTCCACTTTTAAAAACAAAAAAAAAACAAAAAAATAATTATTAATAAAGAGAAACATTTCTTTGCAATACACTCTTAACACTTAAAAGTACTAATCGAACTTATCATATACAATATATGGAAAAAATTTTTACAACTTGTTTATAAAATAAAAAAATAAGAAGGCTTTTTTAAAACAAATGAAACTTACACAGTCCTCCAAAGACGTGGTCAATAATAAATATTATTGACAAGAAAAGTATAAAGTTGGCACGAAGCAAAAGCATAATCAAAAAATTGCAATATTTTAAGTTACAAACTTGAAAGAAAAGTTTCCAAGTTCTTATATACTTCCCTAAATAGTGAAATGTGAGTAAATGTTTCATAGCATTCTTATTGATAAAAAAAAATTATCTTATAATTTCTTTAAAAGTCTTTCGTAATTTACCTTTTGTCTGCTTTAATTAGTCTTTCAATACTATTCACTTTAGATAAAAAAAAAGTGTCTCCGATTGATTTAAAAAAAAAATCGTCCTCCAATTCAGGGTGACTACTGGTCCTTGAAGTCTTGGAATTCCTAGAAATGTCCTAAAATGATGCAATTTTTTTCTAATAATGCAATTTTGAAATTTTATATTTATTGGTCCAAAAATGGAAAAATTAGAAGGAAAAAATTGCGTTTTCATTCAAACAAAGTAAAAATGTAACAAAACTTTAATTTTCTGTGACAATAATTTTTTTTTCTCCTTTACATTAAAATATTTGACGTGACCAATAAATATCTTATTTGTTTTCCAAGAGGATAATTATTGAAATTACAACGAAAGTAAAACAATTTTTCTTTAAAAGTTTTTCTTAATTTGTCTTTTGCAATAAGTCTGCTGTAATTAGTCTTTTAATAGTATTCACTCTAGATAAAGAAAAGATCATTGCCCTACTTGTAATTTGAAAATTGAATTTTTTTCGAAATGTATTAAACATTTTCTTAAAAATTGAATTCTTCGGATAAATTTAATTAAAATTGTTTTGAGAATAATTGAATTGTTTGTAATGATTTTATTATTTTAAGAAATAATTGAATTGTTCAAAGGGTTTATTAAAATTTTTGAAAATATGAAGAGTAATAATTAATTTTGTACTTAATAAGTGAATTTTTTAAATTTCAAACGAATTGATTACAGGCTTCACAGTGCCCCTAAAAAGTATTTTAGGGGAAATAGGGGACTAAAAATTAAAAAATAAGGGACTTTTTAGGGGACCATAAAAATTGGTTAAATAAAGATAAAAATATAATTTATTTATACAGGGTTGCCACAAAAATTTTATTTTATTTTTCCTTGACTGTTCCCTGATTTCCAAGCACAACTTTAACAACAACTTTAAATCAATAACATCAATTATTATTCAATTAAACTTTTTCAAAAAAAATTAACTCTTCAGAATTGTTAATTGAAAGTACGAAAAACAATAATTTAATTTTACGAGAAATCAATTATTTAAATACAAAAATAAATAATATTGAATGATTCTTAAAATTTAATTTTTACGAAGAATTGTATTAACAACTATTGACAATATTTAATTTCTTTTCAGGAATTTAATTAAAATTTTAATGAAATTTATTATATTAAAGAATTTTATAACAATTTTTGAAAATAATTAAAAACTTTTTGAAGAATTTTATTAAATTTTTTAAAATCAATTGAATTCCTAAGAAGAATTTAAAAAATAATTTTTAAAAATAATTGAATTTATAAAAAGAATTTTATTAAAATTTTTGACAATAATTTAATTCTTGAGAAGATTTCCCCTATCTATTTATAGAGATAATTTAATTCTTGACGAGAACTTTCAAAGAATTTTAAAAATAATTTAATTTCTGCAAAGTATTTTATTACTTTTCAAAAGAATTAAATTCTTGTGATGAATATTGACGTTTATCAAAATAATTGAATTTTGGAAAAATTCTTTTGGAAAAATTACTTAAAAATTTTTGAAAATAATTGATTTTCTGCCACGAATTAAATGTTATTTATGAAAATATGTATTTGAATTATTGCAACGAATTTTATTATTTTATTAAATAATTGAATGTTTCTTAAAATTGAATTCTTTCTTCAAGTTTTAATAAAATTTGTAATAATAATTAGATTTTTCAAGGAATTTATTTAAAATTGTACTAAAAATATTTGAAATTCTGCGATGATTCAATTAAAAATAATTGAATTCGTAAATGAAATTTTATTATTTATGAAAATAATTGAATCTTTTCGTAGAATTGTATCAACAAGTTTTTTTATAATTAAATTTGTTGATAAATTTTATGAAAATACTAAATATTGAAAAGAATTGAATTGCAAAAAACTTTTTAAAATAATTGAAATGTTGCAAAGAATTTTGTTTAAATTTTTAAAAATAATTGAATTTTTGTCGAAAAATTTTGCTATTTATAAAAATAATTAAATTCGTGCAAAATATTTTATTAAATTTTGTTTTAATAATTGAAATTTTGCCAAGAATTTAATTAAAATTTTTAACAATAATTGAATTTTTGAGACCGATTTTGATATTTATCAAAATAATTGAATTTTGGGAAAGAATTTCATACAAAATTCTTAAAATAATTGATTTTATAGGAAGAATTTATGAAATTTAATTATTTACCAAGCTATTTGAATTCTTTTGCAAAATTATTTTAAATTTTTTGAAAATATTTGATTTTCTGCAGCGAATTAAATTATGTTATTTATGAAAATATTTGAATTATTACAACGAATTTTATTATTTTATTGAATAATTGAATGTTCTTTAAAATGGAATTCTTTCCTTCAGTTTTAATAAAATTTTTAATAATAATTGCATTTTTTATGGAATTTATTTTAAATTGTATTAAAAATATTTGAAATTATGCGATGAAAATAATTGAATTCGCAAATGAAATTTTATTATTTATGAAAATAATTGAATCTTTTCGTAGAATTGTATCAACAAATTTTTGTCTATAATTAAATTTGTTGATATATTTTATGAAAATAGTAAATATTTAAAAACATTGAATTGCGAAAAACTTTTGAGAATAATTGAAATTTTGCAAAGAATTTTATTAAAATTTTTGAAAATAATTGAATTTTTGGCGAAAAATTTTGCTATTTCTAAAAAAAATTGAATTCTTGACGAGATATTCATTAAAATTTATAAAAATAATTGAATTCTTTCCAAGTATTTTATTTAATTTTGTTTAAATTACTGAAATTTTGCTAAGAATTTAATTAAAATTTTTGAAAATAATTGAATTCTTGAGAAAAATTTTGATATTTATCAAAATAATTGAATTTTGGAAAAGAATTTCATTAAAAATCCTTAAAATAATTGATTTTATGCGGAGAATTTTGTTGGTTATCAAGATAATTGAATTCTTTTGCAGAATTACTTAAATATTATTGAAAAAAAATTAATTTCCTGCGACGAGAAAAATAGGGGAAGTTTAGGGGAAATTTTTAAAATAGGGTACGTTTAGGGGCCAAAATTGATAAAAGGGGACTTTTAGGGAAATAGGGGACAGACTGTGAAGCCTGTGATTAGATTAAAAGTCATTTTCCCGACACTTTTATTTTTTAAAAACTGACATCAGATTCTTAATCAGCGAGGCTAGTTGTGCAGATTCTTTTTCAATAGTGTAAAGTCGAAAACATCTTTCAGATCTTAGAGAGAGAGAGAGAGTTTCATCTTAAAATTAGTATACTAGGTTCAAAGGTTTTTTACCCACCAGGACAGGTTTTTATTGATGAATAAGAGTAGTGCGTGCTCTGCGTCATTATATCGAACGGGTTACGTGTAACGATGACATTCAAACTACAAAAAAAAAAAAAAAAAAAAAAAAAGAGAACCTCAAACGGCCACACCATCCAAGGAAGAATGGTTTTTTCGTTCTTCATAACCGTTTTGGAACTCGGTTTACAATAGGGATCGAACCGTCTTCAATGACACCGACTTAACAAATAATGTATTATGTACCTTACAGTTGATACTTATATGGTCTCATCTCAACTTCTTGTACAATCAATTCCGTCTCTTCATACTCATAACTTGTTGAAAATACTTTTGTCATTCGTTATATGCCATTGGCTCATACCATTCGTTATATATAACGAAGCACATAGCTGAAGCTATTGTATATCAAATGAAAGACAAAAAGAGATGAGAATTTCGATAATTGCCTTTTATGCGCCGCAAATATGTTCAATTAATAGAAGCGTTTTATTCGGATGTCTATAAAGCAGCAGGTAGAGGTTATTCTTTTATATCTCGAGAGATCAAGAGATGGAGAGATGTCTCTATTATCAGAATATGAAAAGGGGTTTCTTAATCAGTATATGATATTTAAATTGTATTATTCATTTTATTGGTTTCAAGGTTTCTAGGTCGGTTTCGTAATCTTAAAAATTGAACCATTTGTAGAATCTTGATCTTGTCTTGAATGTTTATTTTGAGTTATGTGGTATATTAAGTTGGTTATCGGACATGAGTCGCTCGAATGATTTATTGTCGATTGATACAGTCTCTCTGTTATACTCTCTCTCTCTGTGTAGAAACGCTTCATCATTCTGATCCGTAAAACCTCGTTTTATTTTAGATATCCTAATTACTAATCAGTTATGAATTTCATATTTAATTATAGTAGAAGTGACATTGCTGCAGTTGACACAATTTTGAGAAAATCAGTCACTGTAGTCGGACTTAAATCTTAAATATTTGTCAGTATGATTAAATTATAAAACTATTTTACTTATTTACAATAACTGGTTTAAATCATTTTTTTTCCTCCAATGCATTATCTAATCAAATAGAATCAGGCTTAAAGCTACTTTTTGACACTTTTTTTAAAATTTGCTGTTCCAAATAGAGCAATATTTGGACAAATAAAACTTCCTGGATGAAAATATAAACATTTCGCGGTGTAATTCCTTATTTTGTTGAAAGGAAACAACAAAAATTATTATAACAACAGGTATTATCTTTGAAAAAGGAAGAAAAGGAAAAGTCTGTGGTATGTGAAGAGCTTTACATTACGACTAGAAGAAAGTAGAGGCATTAAATAGAGGTACACATGTTCCGCCAATAAGAGGAGGATGAAGAAAAAGAAAAAAAAAAAGAAAACGAAAACTACGTCGCCGTCTTTGAGAGGAAGCATACAAGAGGATGTTGTACTTTAACAGTGTACTTTGCAATGCAAGAATTTCAAGTATAACCTTCACCTTGAAACGAAAAACATAAAACAACCTTTCATGCAAATTATTGCCTTTACATGAAAAGAAAAGGTGCCTCTGGATCATTTTTTGTTTTTTTTTTTTTTAAAGAAAGAAATCAACCAAAGTGTTTCAAATAATAATAGAGCAGAAAGTATTTACTGTTAAACTGCATCATCTTCTTTCCATTCAACTGTGTTGTTGTAATTCAAAAATGAAAAGAGCTTCCTTCTTTTCATTGCTTACTCTTTTTTTTTTATTTTTTCAAAGAAATGGAGATTATCATGATGATTAAACGTCACTGTTAGAAATTCTTTCACTCTAAATTGGAATTAGCTAGAAATAACTAATTTAATAATAAAAAGTCAATTACTGATTCATATGGTAATTTTTTTTTCTTATGCCAATTTTCAAATCCATTTCTTTACAATATTCAATTTTACGAATTTCAATTATTCGTAAATGCTTCAATTAAATATCTATTGGAAAATAAAAACTTCAAATAATACTAAAAAATTCAATTAAACTTTTTCAAAAAAATTAATTTCTGAATTTAATTATTTCTAAAAATTCACGCTCTATAATGCCTTTAATATTCAATTATTATCTAAAATTTTAACTGAAATTCAATTTTATGAAATGAAAAAGAATTTTTATTAAAATTAAATTAATTAATTAATTAATTAATTTTTTTTAAATTCTACAAGAATTTAATTATTTAAATAGAGAAATAAATAATTTATTCAGTAATTTCATGTTTTTAAAAATTGAATTTTTATGAAGAATTTTATCAAAATTTTTAATAACAATTGAATTCTTTCGGCGAATTTAAAATAAAAATTGTAAGAATAAATGCAATTTTCTATCATTTTATTTAAAATTTTATAAAAATAATTGAGATTCTGCGATAAGTTTTGTTATTTATGAAAATTAATTGAATTCTTGCAACGAATTTTATTAAAAATCATTTTAAAGAATTGAATTCATGTGAAGAATTTTTTTTTTTGTAAAAATAATTAAATTCCAGAGAAAAATATTATTATTTATGAAAATAATTAATTTCTTATGAAGAATTTTATTCAAATTTTTTAAAAAAATTAAATTTTTAAATACTTTTGAAAAATAATTAAATTTCATTATAAAATTGAAAACAATTGAAATCTGACAAAAAATTAAAGAATTCTTTTTTAAATAATTGAATTACTGTGAAAATGTTTATTTTTGAAAAAATTGACTTCTTGGGAAGAATTTTATTAAAATTCAATTATTTCTAAAAATTCACGCTATAATGTTTTTAATATTCAATAATAATTTGAAATTTTAAGTGAAATTCATTTTTAATCAATTTTATTAGAACATTTACCGAGAACTCAATTATTTAAATACAAAAAT
This sequence comes from Leptopilina syphax, assembly GCA_032872505.1. Lineage (NCBI taxonomy): Eukaryota > Metazoa > Arthropoda > Insecta > Hymenoptera > Figitidae > Leptopilina > Leptopilina syphax. The sequence goes on from CM065475.1 coordinate 5,681,473, forward strand.
AAATAATTTATTCATTAATTGCATGTTTTTTAAAATTTAATTTTTATGGAAAATTTTATTAAAATTTTTAATAATAATTTTTTTAAAAATAATTGAATTCCAGAGATAAATATTATTATTTATGAAAATAATTAATTTCTTGTGAAAAATTTTATTCAAATTTTTTAAAAAAATTAAATTTTTCAGAATTTTTAAAAACTTTTTAAAAATAATTAAATTTCATTAAAAAATTGAAAATAATTGAAATTTAACAAAGAATTAAAAAAATTTTTTTTTAAATAATTGAATTCCTGTGAAAATGTTTATTTTTGAAAAAAATTGAATTCTTGGAAAGAATTTTATTAAAATTTCTTAAATAATTGAATTGCTTAGAAGAATTTTATTTTTTAAGAAAATAATTGAATTGTTTCGAAGAGTTGTTTTACAATGCTTAACAAACATTTTTTACAATAATTGTATTTGTAGAATTAATTTAATAATAATTGAATTCTTTTGAAGAATTTTGTTAAATTTTTTAAGAATAATTACACTTTTCAAGGAATTTATTTAATATTGTATATGACAAATAATTGAAATCCTGCAATTAGTTTTATTATTTATGAAAATAATTGAATTTCTAAAAACAATTTTATTATTTATGAAAATAATTGAATTTTTGTGATAAATTTTAATATAATTCTTTTAAATAATTGAACTTTTTAGACAAATGTTACTACAATTTATAAAAATAATTGAATTCCCTTGAAGAATATTATTATTTACAAAAATAATTGAAATTTTGCCAAGAATTTTATTAAAATTTTTGAAAATAATTGAATTTTGGAGAAAAATTTTATTACTTATAAGATAATTGAAATTTTGAAGAAAATGTTATTATACTTACAAAGATAATTGAAATTTTGAACAAAATTTCCTCAAAACTTTTGATCATAATTTAATTTTTGCTTAGAATTTTATTACTTTTGGAAATAATTGAATTCTTGAGACGAATTTTATTACTTTGTTTAAAGAATTGTTTAAAAGAATTTCATTAAAGTTTTTGACAATAATTTAATTCTTTCAAGAAATTTAATTAAAAAATGTATTTACAATAAGACTTAAATTCTAATAAATAAATTATAGGAAGGCTTTTTAAAATAATTAAATTTCTTTGATGAATTTTAATAAAAATTTTTTTTTTAATTTTCAATTATTTTCAAAAAAATAATTAAAAAACCTATATAAAGAATTTTATTACTTATGAAAATAATTGAATTATTGCGAAGAAATTTATAAAAAAAATTTGTAAATAATTGAATTTCTGTGAATTTTTTATTATTTTATGAAAATAGTTAAATGTTTGCGTAGAATTTTTATTAAAATTTTGTTTAAATAATAGAATTCTTTTGGAAAATTTTATTAAAATAGTAGATATCAAAAATAATGGAAATGAGGAAAATTTTTGAAAATAATTGAAATTTTGCCAAGAATTTTATTAAAATTTTTGAAAATAATTGAATTTCAGAGAGCAACTTTTACTATTTTCATAGTAAAGCTTCCGAGACATTTGCACATTTTTGCCAATTTTTTCTATTTTTAAAGTAAAAATTGCTACGATCGAAGCAAATTATTATAAAAATTAGTAGCAAAATTTATTTTGAAAATAGTAAAAGTTGACAGAAATACACAGAAGTTCCAGAGATTTTTGATTTTACATTGTAAATACTAAAAATTATTCTATATTTTACTCCATGTTCCTATAATTCAATTAGTGAAATTTGACTATATTTTCATAGTTATTTATTTACTAATATTTAATTATTTTCTTCTTGCAATATTAGTTATTTTCTATACTAAATGCTGCGAAACAAAATGTCAGTTAAAATTTTACTAACAATTATTACCAAATTTTATAATTAATTACTAACAATTTTTACTAATTCAGATTTAAATATTTCTAATTTGTAATAATAAAGTACAAAGTTTTCATCCGACGACACTATACTGGAAAATTGAGCAAATAAATCAGTTTTTGCAATAAGTGTACTATTTTAAGGAAAAGAAATATCAACATTTGCGGCTCATCATAGCAACTTCAATGTAGCAGATGACAAAATGAAGAAAGCCAAATCCATGGCAAAGAGAATATAAAAAAAAACATTTTGATCTTCCTCTCCTGTTGGCAGTCTTCCAGAGGAAAACATTCGGTTCAGTTCAAATTTTCATAAATCATCAAAATTGTAATTGGTGTTATGATTTCGATTATTTAATTAACTTTCAGTTTTGTTCCTGAAATATTCTTTTATACAAAAATACATTTTAAAGAAATTTTATTCAATTTTGTCATTTTGTGTTTGATCTGCTTTCCTTTAGTGGAACATTTGAAACTTGTATTCAATTCATACAAGAGAATAAATTTATTTTTCGAAAACTTTATTTTTACAATGAATTTTATGTAATTCTCAACATGTAAAAGGGGGGACATGACACGTGTAAATTTCTTGTTCTTTCTTTCCGAGAGAGAGAGAGCGTTATATATATGTTGAAAAAGAGAAAAACGAACTGCAAAACATGAAGGGCCTCTAAAAAAGTTTGCCTTGGGCGATTGGGTGGTGTTCGAAAGATTATTCTTATATGATACACCCTTCTTGTCCCCCCCATTCACACACATATATATATAAATGCTTTTAAATCATTTTTCTGGGAAGCAAAAAGCACATAAAGAATGTAATCAACAGCTGATAAAAAATCATAAGCCGCTTTATCTTTTTACAAGTTTTATTCGCAAAGACATATATTCCTCACGAAAAACAAGAGAAAAATCGACTCTCCGGATTAAGCCTGACTGACTTATCGGAATCGTATTTTTCCCCCTGTTTTTATTCCGACATTTCTCATATTTATTATTATATATAATATTCTATTTATTATTATTTAATAATTTAGTAAATAATTAAATTTTTGGTAAATAATTATTATTGCTATTATTATTATCATGTCAAACAGCAAAATATATTCGACTACAATTTTACCGCAAAAGTGCTGCAAGCTTCAAATGTTAATATTAAGGTTATGTAAAAGGGCCGAATGTCTTTAATACAATAAAATTTTAAATTCCCATGAATTACAGTCTTTTCACTTTTTTAATCCCAATCCCTACAAAGTTGTCGACTGTGGTAAAAAAAAAAAAAATGTTTATCTATTCCTCCCGTGTAAATTTTGCTTTAAATTAAAATAAAAAAAAAAGTCTGTCAACGAGCAATATTTATGTATATGGCCGTAAAGATATCTTAAACTGTATAAGAAAGAAAGCTTTCAAAGCTGTAGAAAAAAAAACGGATCAAGAGGAGGCCGAGATCAGTTTTGACAGTGTCTCCAAATATTTTTAACCATTTCTTTTTTCCTAAAGCAAAAAAAAATTGAGAGAAAAAGAAGAATAAAAAAGGAGGAGGTTCTTTCGTGACGCAATATATAGATATATATAAGGTTAAAGTCTCCTCACGACTGTTTTGCTTCCGAAACCCTCTCTCGTTGTAAACCTGCAACGCAAGAAAGAGGGTGGGGAAGAAGAAGAAGAAGGGAGATGGGATTATTTTTAGTTTGTCTCGTGCCTTTACGTTTTTCTTTCGCATTCGAGCGGAACTGGATTTATCGAGACTCGAGTTAAGTGCGCTGAGTAACTATATTCTATATAAGAGGCGACCGCATTTTACATTCGGAGTAAAAGATCTTTCTCTCTCTCTCTCTCTCTCTCTCTCTCTCTCTCTCTCTCTCTCTCTCTCTCTCTCTCTCTCTCTCTCTCTCTCTCTCTCTCTCTCTCTCTCTCACTCTGTATGGCTAGTATGTAAGTACACATGTAAAATTCAACAACGCGGTTTTATCCCTATCTAAATATATGTTCGGTAATGCACTTCTTAGACACACGGTTCAAATTGAAACCATCAACCAAAAGGAAATCACTGCTACACAGCGAGTTACGGTCATGTGCCCGAGACCTTTACTTTGCAAATAGAGAGAAGGCAAGGAACTCACAAACGGAACCGCCAAAGGAAGTACGGAAAATAACAACATTGCATTGCAAGCAGTGAAAAACAAAATTCCGCTTCTCTAAAAACATGAATTAGTCGCGTACCAGAGAAATATTCATCAAACAGAACTACAAAAGACGACGAACAAAATTATAATCATAACAAGATCGGATTGTATTTATAAATACTTGTTAACAATATATTTTACATCCGTTCTTCTTCTTAATCTCGTGTGGAAACGAAAAAATGACAAACTCTAGCTAACTAGGGTCAAAGACTTTTAGACAGAGTAAACAAACTCTGAGCCATACTTTGAAACCTTGGCCAATTTCACGGTGTCTACTGAAAATGTGACTTAAAATTCCAGGACATTTTCAGGACATTCCAGAACAGATTTCTTATATTTCCAGGACATTTATATGTGTAACAGGGTTGCCACAAGTCAGGGAAGTCAAGGAATTCAGGGAAAAGTCAGGCATTTTTACTAAAAGTACGGGAAAAAATTTAATTTTTAGAATTTATAGGAAAATTCTGAATTTTGGTGTATTTTTTGTTTGCTGCGTAAACTATGAAATTGCCAAGAATTCTAACACAAACCCTTCAATTTTTTCTATTTTTCACAATAATTTCTTTTTAACTAACTTTTAAATAACTTCCCATAAATTCAATTATGTTCAAAATTTTTTAAAAATTCTCCGCAAAATTTCAATTATCTTTATAAATAATAAAATTCTTCTCCAAAATTCAATTATTTTCAAAAAATTTAATACAATTCTTGGCAAAACTTCAATTATTTTCACAAATTTTCCTCATTTCAATTATTTTTAATAGCTATTTTAATAAAATTTTCCAAAAGAATTCTATTATTTAAACAAAATTTTAATAAAAATTTAACAGGATTTCAATTACTTACAAATTTCTTTTATAAATTTCTTCGCATCAATTCAATTGTTTTAGTTTTTTTAATGAATTTTCTCGAAAGAATTCAAATATTATAAAGAAAATTGAAAAAAATAGTCTGAGAAATTCAATTATTTCGAAAAATTTAAATAAAATTCTATTAATAATTTTATTATATAAAAAAATTTTGACAAAATTCTTTACAAGATTTAGTTCATTAAATTGCAATTTCAATAAAATTTTCCTATACAATTCAATTGTTTTCAATACATTTCTTCTTAAGAATTCAATTATTTTCACAAATAATACATTTTTTATGGGAATTCAATTATTTAAAGGAATTTGAATAAATTTCTTCGCTAGAAATCAATTATTTTCTTTCTTGAGAATTCAATTATTTTTAAAAATTTTGATAAAATACTTTGTAAATTTGAAAAATTATCATAAAATCGGTCATAAAATACAATTTTTTCGTGAAATACAACATTTTTCTACAAATACAATTATTGTCAAAAATGTCTGTAAAACTCTTCAAAAAAATTCAATTATTTTCGTAAAAAATAAAATTCTTCTAAGCAATTCAATTATTTAAAAAATTTTAATAAAATTCTTCCCAAGAATTCAATTTTTTTCAAAAAGAAACATTTCCACAGGAATTCAATTATTTAAAAAAAATGTTTTTTAATTCTTTGTCAGATTTCAATTATTTTCAATTTTTTAATGAAATTTAATTATTTTTAAAAATTTAGAAATTCTGAAAAATTCAATTATTTAAAAGAATTTGAATAAAATTCTTCACAAATTAATTATTTTCATAAATAATAATATTTTTCTCTGGAATTCAATTATTTTTACAAAAAAAAAATTCTTCACAGGAATTCAATTCTTTAAAAAGATATTTTTAATAATATTCGTTGCAAGAATTCAATTATTTTCATGAATAATAAAAATTATCGCAGAATTTCAATTATTTTTATAAAATTTTAAATAATATGATAGAAAATTGCATTTATTCTTACAATTTTTTTTTAAATTCGCCGAAAGAATTCAATTGTTATTAAAAATTTTGATAAGATTCTTCATAAAAATTCAATTTTTAAAAACATGCAATTACTGAATAAATTATTTATTTTTGTATTTAAATAATTGAATTCTCGGCAAAGTTTCTAATAAAAATTGATTAAAAAATGAATTTCACCTAAAATTTAAATTTTAATTGAATATTAAAAACATTATACCGTGAATTTTTAGAAATAATTGAATTTTAAAATAAAGGGTTAAAATTAAAATCTTTGAAATTTTGAATTTTTAGTTACAATATTCTTATGAATTAAAATAATGATTTTATTAGTTTGTCATCTTAAATTTCTTCATGTTTTATTATACACTGAAGATTATTAATTAATTAATTAATTAAATAATTAATTATTTATTTATTTATTAAGAATTCAATTTTTTTCAAAAACAAACATTTTTTCAGGAATTCAATTATTTAAAAATTTTTTTTTTTATTCTTTGTCAGATTTTAATTATTTTCAATTTTTTAATGAAATTTAATTATTTTTAAAAATTTAAAAATTCTGAAAAATTCAATTATTTAAAAGAATTTGAATAAAATTCTTCACAAGAAATTAATTATTTTCATAAATAATAATATTTTTCTCTGGAATTCAATTATTTTTATAAATAAAATTCCTCACAGGAATTCAATTCTTTAAAAAGATTTTTAATAAAATTCGTTACAAGAATTCAATTATTTTCATGAATAAGAAAACTTATTGCAGAATTTTAATTATTTTTATAAAATTTTAAATAAAATGATAGAAAATTGCATTTATTCTTACAATTTTTTTTTAAATTCGCCGAAAGAATTCAATTGTTATTAAAAATTTTAATAAGATTCTTCATAAAAATTTAATTTCAAAAAACATGCAATTACTGAATAAATTATTTATTTTTGTATTTAAATAATTGAATTCTCGGCAAAGTTTCTAATAAAAATTGATTAAAAAATGAATTTCACTTAAAATTTTAAATTATAATTGAATATTAAAAACATTATAGCGTGAATTAATTTAAAAATGAATTTTAGTTCAAATAAAATAAATTTGAAAATTTTCAAAATACTTTTTCAAAAATTATTTAAAATAATGGATTTAATATACAAAAATTTTAGTTAAAAACACTAAAAAAATTTAATTTTGCAAACGTTACAAATTACTGCAGAAATTCAATTTTTTTTAAGAGTAATAAAATTCTTCTTAATTTAATTATTTTTTCAAAAATCTTAATGATTTATGGAAGAATTCAATAATTTAAAAATTTATTAATAAAATTCTTTAGGAGAATTTAATTTTAAGAAACATTGAATTATTCTATAAATTATTTAATTTTTTTATTTAAATAATTGAATTCTAGTAGAATTTTCTAATAATAATTGACTAAAAATGAATTTTAGTTAAAATTTTAGATAATAATTGAATATCGAAAGCAATATAGCGTGAATTTTTAGAAATAATTAAATTTTGAAAATAATTTTTTTGAAAAAGTTTAATTGAATTTTTTTTTACATTATTTAAAGTTTTTATTTTCTAATATATATTTAATTGAATAATTTACGAATAATTGAAATTCGTAAAATTGAATATTGTAAACAAATGGATTTGAAAATTGGCAGAGAACTTTTTCGAAAATTAATTAATTTAAAGATGAATTTTAGTTAAGAATTTTTGAAAATAATAATTGAATTAATATGATAAAAATAATTTTTAAAAAGTACAATATTCTTTTAATATAAAATAATGATTTTATCAATTTGACATCTTTAATTATTATAAAACATGAAGAAATCGATGACTCCGAGTCAAAGACTCGTATTTTTAATTACTTTCACTGGTTCGAATATTTTTTTCTCAGTGTAAGCAACCAATTACTTGATGATTGAAATTATTCACAATTACTTCGATAAAAACGAAATGTATTCTTTTTCACAGATTTAATATACTTTACAGTATATATTCACTGAGTTGTACTGTGACTTTTCAATTAGCTTAAAATCAGGAAAACATCAATGTTTAAAACCTCATTGAAATAATTGAAGTGAATTGACACAGCTTTAGATACTCAACTCTCTTTTATGTAAACAGGGAACTTCTATTACTGCATTCCGCGTAGCGTTTTAACGGCTTTAATTAACACCAGTTAATTAAAGCACTGTGCTTATAAGCGGCAAAATCGATCCGTTATGCTTGGATTCTTCCAGCAATTATTTTACATACACAAATAAGAGGGAAGGAAAAAAAATATTGTATATCAATCGAAATGTGAAAAATTTGGAGAAATTTTCTATTTTTACCATTCAATTTCTAGATAATAGAATTTTTTTATCACAATGGTAGAATAGTTGTCATTTTTAGGTATATTACAATATAAAGCTTTGAAAATGGAAATTTTAGATGGAAAAAAATTCGATTTGAGCGAAGAATCGAACCCTGGTCCTTGCGGACGTTAGTCCAATGGTGTTACCACTGAGCTAACCCACTTCGTACTGACTACAAGTTGAAAAGGTTGGTTTAGAAACTTAATTGGTTTAAAAATTAATTTAAAAAACCTTTTTCTAATTTTGCTTAGTTCCAATTTTTGTTCCAAGTTTAAAGTGAATTAGAGGTTTGTTAAAATTTCCTCAATTTCTTGAATAAGAAAATAAAAAATCGTAAAGAATGATAAGCTTGTTGGCGATCGTTTGAACAATTTTTTTTTAGAGAAGGTGCTAGTGATTAAAAATTAAAAAAAATTTTCCTTTGAACAGTTTAAAAAAGAGGAAGTTTATAAATAGAGGGAAAATTTGAATGTCCTCAGTGGGACTGTGGGAGAATAGGATTTAATGAAGATTCAAGAGACGAATGTTAGAAGTAATGCCGACCACTCGGCAATTCAATGGGAGCTTCCACGAAGCTTCCAAGACACAAGATCTCCTCTAGAAACTCTGATTAGAGAAATTCCTGAACTAGACGTGCAATGCTGCCCGAGACACGAATTTAGACGTACCAGGTGGACCATGGCGTTTATTAAGTCTCACATTTAACATTTCTCCTCACATTATAGAACATGTTACGCGCCATTTCAAATTTTCCAAAAATTCTCCAAACATTTTAATTATTTATCGCCAGCTTTCTCACTTTATTATCTTTTGCATTTCATATACACATATTTTAAGCAGAAAAATCATAATTTTACTCGAGTTTTTCTTGAAAAATCTATTAGTATTCTTATTTTAATTTTTAGTTTATTTTGTTTTGTATTAAATCATTTTTTTCATGTTTTATAATAATTAAAGATAGAAAATTCATAAAATTATTATTTTACATTGCAAGAATATTGTACTTCTTTAAAATTACTTTCATCCTTTCAATTCAATTATTATTTTCAAGAATTTTCAACTAAAATTCTTCTTTAAATCAATTAATTTTCGAAAAAGTTCTCTGACAATTTTCAAATCCATTTGTTTACAATATTCAATTTCACGAAATTTCAATTATTCCTAAATTCTTTAATTGAATGCGCATTAGAAAATAAAAACTTCAAACAATATAAAAAAAATTTAATTAAACTTTTTCAAAAAAATTAATTTCAAAATTTAATTATTTTCTGAAAATACACACCATATTGCTTTTAATTTTAAAATTCAATTATAATCTAAAATTTTAACTAAAATTCATATTTATAAAATAAAAATCAATTTTTATCAGAAAATTCTGCTAGAATTTAATATTTAATTATTTAAATACAAAAAAAAAATAATTTATTGAATAATTCAACATTTCTTAAAATTGAATTCACATAAAGAATTTTATTAATAAATTTTTTAATAATTGAATTCTGTCATAAATCGTAAAGATTTATAAAAAAAAATAATTAAATTCTTAAGAAAAATTTTATTACTCTTAAAAAAATTGAATTTCTGCAATAATTTCTAACGTCTCCAAAATTAAATTTTTTTAGTGTTTTTAACTAAAATTTTTCTACGATAAATCCATTATTTTAAATAATTTTTGAAAACATTTTAAGAGAATTTTCAAATTTATTATTTTGTTTTCAACTAAAATTCATTTTTAAATTAATTTTTATTAGAAAATTCTACTAGAATTTAATTATTTAAATACAAAAGAAAAATAATATATATTGAATATTTTAATGTTTCTTAAAATTAAATTCTCATAAACAATTTTATTAACAAATTTATAAATAATTAAATTCTTTTGACAAATTTTAGTAAAATTTTTAAGAATTCTTACATTTTTCGAGGAATTTAATTAAAATTGTATTAAAATTTAAAAATAATTGAAATTTTGCGATGAGTTTTATTTGTTTATGAAAATAATTGAGTTCCTAAAAGAATTTTATTATTTATAAAAATAATTGAATCCCTGCAAAAATGTTATTATTTATGACAATAATTGAATTATTGCGAAGAAATTTATAAAAAATTTGTAAATAATTGAATTCATGTGAAATTTATATTATTTTATGAAAATAATTAAAAGTTTGCGTAGAATTTTATTCAAATGTTTTTAAATAAGTGAATTCTTTGAAAAATTTTATTAAAATCGTAAATATTGAAAATTATTCAATTAAAGAAAATTTTTGAAAATAATTGAATTTCGGAGAAAAATTTTATTATTTCTAAAGATAATTTAAATTTTCATGAGAATTTAAAAAAAATTTTTTAAATAATTGAATTTTTGCAATGAATTTTTATTATTTATAAAAATAATTTGAATTTTCACTAAGAATTTTATTAAAAATTTTGAAAATAATTGAATTTTGGAGAAAAATTTTATTATTCATAAAGATAATTGAAATTTTGGAGAGAATTTTTTTCAAGTCTTGATTATAATTTAATTTCTGCGATGAATTTTATTACTTTTGAAAATAATTGAATTCTTGAGACGATATTTAATATTTCTTCTTAAATAATTAAATTCTTTTGTGAAATTTTATTGAAATAGTAGATAGGTATTGAAAATAATTGAATTTTGATAAATTATTGAAATTAATTAAATTTCTACGAAGAAATTTATTAAAATTATTTTGAAAAAAGATTGAACTGTTAAAAAGAATATCATTCAAATTTTTGAAAATAATTTAATTCTTTCAAGAAATTTAATTGAAAATGTATTTACAATAAGACTTAAATTCTAATAAATAAATTATAGGAAGGCTTTTTAAAATAATTTAATTTCTTTCATGAATTTTAATAAAATTTTTAAGAATAATTACATTTTTCGAGGAATTCCATTAAAATTGTATTAAAAATAATTGAAATTCTGCGATCAATTTTATTATTTATGAAAATAATTGAAAACCTACATAAAGAATTGTATTATTTATGAAAATAATTGAATCTCTGTAAAAAATTTGATTATTTATGAAAATGATTGAATTATTGCGAAGAAATTTATTTAAAAAATTTGTAAATAATTCAATTCACGTGAAATTTTTATTATTTTATGAAAATATTTAAATGTTTGCTTAGAATTTTATTAAATTTTTTTTAAATAATTGAATTCTTTAGAAAATTTTATTAAAATAGTAAATATATTAAATTCAAAACATTGAATTGAGGAGAATTTTTGAAAATAATTGAAATTTTGCCAAGATTTTTATTACAATTTTTAAAAATAATTGAATTTCGAAGAAGAATTTTATTATTTTTAAAGATAATTGAAATTTTTACGAGAATTTTTTTTGAACTTTTGGAACATAATTGAATTTCTGCAAAGAATTTTATCTTTTGAAATTAATTGGAATTTCTGCAATCATTTGTCATTTCTAATTCTCCAAATTGGAGTCAATTAAATGGTATTTGAACCAATAATTTCAGTATTTAAAGGAAATATGAACTGAACCATTTAATTAACTCCAATAAATATTATTATAGATTCAATTAAATATTTAATTAATAACAGTCAAGTAATCGGTTATTTGAAGCAAATATTTTTTTTTCAGTGTATGACACAATTACCCCTGTTAACGTTTAAAAAGTAGAATTGCGAAAAACAAAAAGAGAAGTAAAATAAAATTATGCCGTTAAGACTTTATAAGTATATTAAAGAATCTCAGTTTCCTCGTTTGGATCTTTTAGACGACGACGACGACGACGATGTAGACGATGAAGACGCGCCACGCCAGCAACAGAAAGAAATTACGTGAAACTTGCAGAAAGGTCAATTCAAGTGGAGAAATGCGGTAATTACTTTATGTTCATAACACTCTTGAGTTTCAAGTTCGGGTAATTTAAAACTGCGAAGGTTGCATGCCAATGTCGTGCAGTGACGTGTACGTCACCATAGACATTAAAATGGCTTAAGGAGGTATTTTCGAACTTTGTCTGAGGAAGGGTAAATGCGCCCAGAAAGAGGTAAAGGACCGACGATTCGCGGAATGTAACGGTGAGCGTGTAATCCGCGGTGCAAAAAAAGAACCGAATCATCAGAGACGTGTTTGGAAAAAATGCCACTCCTGTAATTATCACTAATTTCATTTTTTTAATTCTTTATCTTTTTATTTTTATTTTTACACCTTACGTATACATTACACCAAACATTACCAACATCACCAAACAATTTTTATTTCTTACAAAAAATTGTTTATTACAATGAAAAAAAATTTATTTGGTTCAAATAACCGATTACTTGACTATTATTAATTAAATATTTAAGGAGGAATGGTATACCACATAATGGTATACCTGGTCAAAAGTTTGTGACATTTAGGGGAATTTGAAATTTTTTTATTTAAGCTACATACAGCAGTTTCTATTATTAAAATCATTAAAGTAGACATCAATAAATATTAAAAAGTTTATATTAAAAAAGGAAAATATAATAAATTTATTAAATACCGTACATTTTTTTATAAAAGCAGAAAATCATTTTTGTTACTGTCTGTACGAATTTAAAACCTAAGAAAATAAAAGTTACTGAAATTCTCTAAGAATTATTTTCTGATTTATCGAGTATTCCATTGCAAACTTTGAAAAAATGCTACTATTACAGGGAGTCTACTGAAAATATGACATAAAATTCCATGACATTTTCAGGACATTCCAGGACAAATTTCTTATATTTCCAGGACATTTATATGTGTAACAGGGTTGCCACAAGTCAGGGAAGTCAAAGAATTCAGGGAAAAGTCAGGGATTTTTACTAAAAGTACGGGAAAAAATTTAATTTTTAGAATTTATAGGAAAATTCTGAATTTTGGTGTATTTTTTGTTTGCTGCATAAACTATGAAATTGCCAAGAATTCTAATACAAACCCTTCAATTTTGTCTATTTTTCACAATAATTTCTTTTTAAATAAATTTTAAATAACTTCGCATAAATTCAATTATGTTCAAAAATTTTTAAAAATTCTCGTCCAAATTTCAATTATCTTTATAAATAATAAAATTCTTCTCCAAAATTCAATTATTTTCAAAAAATTTAATAAAAGTCTTGACAAAATTTCAATTATTTTCAAAAATTTCCCTCATTTCAAATATTTTTGATATCTAGTATTTTAATAAAATTTTCCAAAAGAATTCTATTATTTAAACAAAATTTTAATAAAAATTTTACAAAAATTCAATTACTTACCAATTTCTTCTATGAATTTCTTCGCATCAATTCAATTATTTTAAATTTTTTAATGAAGTTTCTCGAAAGAATTCAAATATATAAAGAAAATTGAAAAAAATAGTCTGAAAAGTTCAATTTATTTCGAAAAATTTAAATAAAATTCTTTTAATAATTCTATTATTTAAAAAAATGTTGACAAAATTCTTTACAAGATTTAGTTCATTAAATTGCGATTTTAATAAAATTTTCCTATACAATTCAATTATTTTCCATACATTTCTTCTTGAGAATTGAATTATTTTCACATATAATACATTTTTTATGGGAATTCAATTATTTAAAGCAATTTGAATAAAATTCTTCGCTAGAAATCAATTATTTTCTTTCTTGAGAATTCAATTATTTCTAAAAATTTTGATAAAATACTTTATAAATTTGAAAAATTATAATAAAATCGGTCATAGAATACAATTATTTTCGTGAAATACAAAATTTTTCTACAAATACAATTATTGTATAAACTGTTTGTAAAACTCTTCGTAAAAATTCAATTATCTTCATAAAAAATAAAATACTTCTAATCAATTCAATTATTTAAGAAATTTTAATAAAACTCTTCCCAAGAATTCAATTTTTTTAAAAAAAATAAACGTTTTCACAGGAATTTAATTATTTAAAAAAATATTCTTTAGTTCTTTGTCAAATTTCAATTATTTTCAATTTTTTAATAAAATTTAATTATTTTTAAAATGTTTTTAAAAATTATGAAAAATTTAATTATTTAAAAAAATTTGAATGAAATTCTTCACAAGAAATTAATTAATTTCATAAATAATACCTAATATTTTTCTCCGGAATTCAATTATTTTAACAAATAAAATTCTTCGCAGGAATTCAATTCTTTAAAAAGATTTTTAATAAAATTTGTTGCAAGAATTCAATTATTTTCATAAATAACAAAACTTATCGCAGAATTTCAATTATTTTTATAAAATTTTAAATAATATGATAGAAAATTGCATTTATTCTTAAAATTTTTTTTTAAATTCGACAAAGGAATTCAATTGGAATTAAAAATTTTGAAAAAATTCTTTATAAAAATTCTATTTTAAAAAACATGCAATAACTGAATAAATTATTTATTTTTGTATTTAAATAATTGAATTCTCGGGAAATTTTCCACTAATAATTGATTAAAAAATGAATTTCACTTAAAATTTTAAATTATAATTGAATATTAAAAACTTTATAGCGTGAATTTTTAGAAATAATTGAATTTTGAAAAGGGTTAAAATTAAAATCTTTGAAAATTTGAATTTTTTGTAACAATATTCTTATGAAATAAAATAATAATTTTATTAGTTTGTCATCTTAAATTTATTATAAAACATGAGGAAATCGATCACTTCGAGTCGAAAACTCGGAGTGATAGATTTCTTCATGTTTTATTATACACTGAAAAAAAAAATTTATTTATTAATTAATTAATTATTTATTTATTAAGAATTCAATTTTTCTCAAAAATAAACATTTTCACAGGAATTCAATTATTGAAAATAAATGTTTTTTAATTCTTTGTCAGATTTCAATTAATTTCAATCTTTTAATGACATTTAATTATTTTTAAAAAAGTTTTAAAAATTCTGAAAAATTCAATTATTTAAAAAAATTTGAATAAAATTTTTCACAAGAAATTAATTATTTTCATAAATAATAATATTTTTCTCTGGAATTCAATTATTTTTACAAATAAAATTCTTTACAGTAATTCATTTCTTTAAAAAGATTTTTAGTAAAATTCGTTGCAAGAATTCAATTATTTTCATAAATAAAAAAACTTCATAAAAATTCAATTTTAAAAAACATGCAATAACTGAATAAATTATTTATTTTTGTATTTAAATAATTGAATTCTCGGGAAAGTTTCTAATAAAAATTGATTAAAAAATGAATTTCATTTAATATTTAAAATTATAATTAAATATTAAAAACATTATAGCGTGAATTTTTAGAAATAATTGAATTTTGAAGAGGGTTAAAATTAAAATCTTTGAAAATTTGAATTTTTAGTTACAATATTCTTATGAATTAAAATAATGATTTTATTACTTTTTCATCTTAAATTTATTATAAAACATGAGGAAATCGATCACTCCGAGTCGAAGACTTGGAGTGATCGTTTTCTTCATGTTTTATTATACACTGAAAAAAATTTATTTAATTCAAATAACCAATTAATTGATTATTATCAATTAAATATTTAATTAAATTAAATAATAATTATTCGAGTCAATTAAATGGTTTAGTTCATATTTGCTTGAAATACTGAAATTATTGGTTCAAATACAATTTAATTGACTCCAATAAATATTATTTGATTCAAGTAAATATTTAATGGTTAATAGTCAATTAATCGGTTATTTGAATAAAATAAACTTTTTTACTGTATAATTCATAACCTAGAATTTTGAATTAAAATACTTTATTTTAATTGAACTCAATTTTCTAAAAGGCAAAATCACTTCCACTTTGGGAAAATAATAAATAGAAAAGTCGGTTAATTAAAAAAAACTGCGAGAATACAATTCACAATCTAGAATTACAAGCAAAATTGCACAATAGTTGATGACTAGTTTGGCATAAAGCATTCACTATGCGAGCAATTTTTATCAGCTCACTGGCCATAAACTATATTTTGCAGCAATAATAATGTCGGCACGGCAAAGGTTTAATTACCATTAAATTGTTAGTTTTCACGCGAACAATTTTGCAGCTTTTTTTCCTATTTAAATAATTTTACTCTTCAGAGAAGAATTTTCCATAACATTTAAATATTTTTCTAAAAAAAAAATGGCTGGAGAATTTTTTTATGCAAACATTTGTTTTCCCTTGAGAAGTGTTGATAAAATTGAAGTTAAAGAGAAAAATTTTCCATTATTTAAAAATTGTGAAATAGAATTTTTTTTGCAATACTAATAATTAATAATATAAAGGTTATAGTAATTCAGTAAATGAAAGTTGAATGCTAATTAGTTGAATAATTCAATTAATAATTCTCGTTACAGTAATTTCATTATATGTGTGTTCTGTGTTTTAATTATTTTTTTCAGCAGTATAATATGTTGACTGATAAGTAATATAAAAGTCGGACAAAAGCGGTTAACTAAACGTTGCACGTACAAGGAAGAATTTCGCGCAATCACGTGTTTTTTTTTTATCCCATGTAGCAATCAGCGATCATCAATTTTCAGGACCGTTATTTCTTACGATTGTCTTATTTTTGCCCCGTTTTTTTTTCATTTCTTTTTAGTTACAAGATTCTTTTTTTCTTGTGTTTGATAATAATTAAGAAAACATGTTCATGCGGTCTCTGGATTTTGTTTTTCGAGTAGCAGAATTTTTTTGCTTCTCACATTTTTTTGCTTCTTGAAGAAACTTTATTGTTACTCAAAGTAATCGTTATCTTTATGTTTTATAACAATTTTTTAAAGTTATTTCAAAAAGGTTTGAATTTGGAATTTTTGAAAATTGGAGATTAATTTAATTTTTACTGATTCAAATTTAGAGAGAATGATACGAATAGTGCAAAAAAAAAAAATAAAAATAAAAATAAAATAGAGTAAAAAAAGTAATTAATGTAAATACTCCATAACATGTAACAGAATTTGTTCTGTAAACTTCGCACAAACACAAACACACGCTGGATGATGAACGACATGAAAAATAAATCATCCAAGCTTCGAATAGTGTGTACAGTACACGGGACTCAATATTCTATAAACCTTTAGGTCTTTTTTTCTCAGTGAGAAATTGCTTTTACAATAATGAAATGCCCATATACAGAGAATGGAAGCGCGGCAAAGGCAAAGTAATTTTTAGAATTTTTTCTTTTTTTTTTAAAGAAATACATTTATGAATTTCTATTATAAACGCAGCACTCTCTTTAGTTTGTTGCGCGTGAATTGTCAACAGCATTATACGCAGCGGAACATAACTCGAGAACCAAAAATGGAGGGCATGAGCACGTAATGCATTAGTCGTGCACTATTCTTGTGTTTAACATACTTATAACATGTTGTACAGAGGGAACAATACTCAAGTGGTTTATTTCTTTGCCAGGTATTGTCGACTTACATTACACATTATAAAGTTAGGAAAAACCACGACAATGTGCACACACAAACACATACAGTCATACACTTTGTAATGCATAATGCATTTGCCCGAGTTGTGTAATCGGGCACACTTTGTTCATGATTCACATTGGTTTCTTCTTTCCTTCATCTTAAATTCGTATTTTTTTGAATTTCCTTTTCTATTATTTATTTAATTGCCTCCTTTACAAAAAAAAGAGTGGTGGAATGTTTTATGTGAATTTTTGAATTTATTACATTCATTTAACCATCTACCGTTGTTAAATGACCCTTATTGTCAGAAATCGTCAGAAATCTCATATTATTTAGAAACTGTTACTAAAGAAACAAAATAAATTATTAGAACCAAAATTTTAAAAAAATAAAAAAAATAAATAAATAAAATAATAAAAAAAAAAATTAAATAATTAAAAATAAAAAGCGTATATTTTTATTTCATTAAAATTATTTTCATCATTTTAATTCAATTATTATTTTCTAGAATTTGAATTGAATTCTTTTTGGGAAATTTGATTAAAATAGTAGATATATTGAAAATAATCGAAATTAGAAAATTTTTTGAAAATAATTGAAATTAGGACAAGAATTTTTTTGACATAAAAAATAATTAAATTTTGGAGAAGAATTTTTGTTATTTATAAAGATAATTAGAATTTTTACAAGAATTTTTTTCAAAATTTTGAACATATTTGAATTTTATAAGAATTTTCTTTTTTTTTTTTGAAAATAATTGAATTTCTGCATTACTTTTTTTATGAAAATAATTGAATTCCTTAAAAGAATTTTATTATTTATAAAAATAAATAATGAGCAATAAAATTTTTAAAAATTAAATAAAATTCATAGCAAAATTTTAATTAGGTATTTTTAACATTTTTTTAAAAATTCTCTTTAAAATGTCAATTATTTTTATAAATAATGAAATTCATCTCCGAAATTCAATTATTTAACAAAAATTTTAATGAATTTCTTGTCAAAATTTCAATCATCTTTATAAATAATAAAATTCTTCTCTAAAATTGAATTATTTTCAAAAGTAATAAAATTCTTCGCAGAAATTCAATTATTTTCAAAAGTAATAAAATTCTTCGCAAAAATTCAATTATTTTCAAATATTAATAAAAATATTTGTAATAATTCAATTATTTTCAAAACGTTTAAAAAAATTTTAGGCAGAAATTCAATTATCTGCCAAAATTAATAAAATTATTCACAGGAATTCAATTATTTTTTTAAATTAATAAAATTCTTGACAAGAATTCAATTATTTTTAAAAACTTTTAAATTCTTGACAGTAATTTTTTTTATAAATTAATAAAATTCTTCACAGGAATTGAATTATTTTCCAAAAATAATTGAACTCTTCGCATGACATCAATAATTTTCGAAAATTCATCAAATTTATCGTAAGAATTCAATTATTTTCAATTATTACTAAAATTCTTCTCAAGAAATTCAATTATTTTGAAAAATTTTAATTAAATTAATGATAATAATTGAATTGTTTTTAATACAAAATTTTTTTCGCGAAAGTTGAATTATTTTAAGGAATTTTAATAAAATTCTTCGCAAAAATTCAATTATTTTCAAAATTCAATTGAATTTTTTACGGGAAATAAGTTTTTTTTTCAAATATTAATAAAAATCTTTGCAAGAATTCAATTATTTTCATAACTTTTAATAAAATTCTCCACAGAAATTCAATTATTTGCCAAAATTAATAAAATTAACCACATGAATTCAATTATTTTCAAAAGTAATAAAATTCTTTTCTGAAATTCAATTATTTGCAAAGAATTTTAATAAAATTCTTGTCAAATTTTCAATTATCTTTTTAAATAATATAATTTATCCTATAAATTCAATTATTTTCAAAAGTAATAAAATTCTTAGCAGAAATTAAATTATTTTCAAATTTTTTTTTTTTAAATTTCTCGTTAAAATTTTTATTATCTTCATAAATAATAAAATTCATTCTGGAAATTTAATTATTTTCAAAAGTTCTGATAAAATTTTTTGCAAAATTCAATTATCTTCAATAGTAAAAAAATTCTTCACAGAAATTCAATTATTTTCAAAAAATTTTTTTAATTCTCTTCAAAATTTCAATTATTTTTGTAAATATTAACATTCTTCTGCAAAATTCAATTACTTACTAATGTTTTATAAATTTCTTCCCAATAATTCAATTATTTGCATAAAAAATAATTAAAAAAATTTTTTTTTATGAAGTCTTTTAATATAAATTAATGATTTTATCACTCGGTCATCTTTAATTATTATAAAACATGAAGACATCGATTGCTCCGAGTCGAAGACTCGGAGTGATCGATTTCTTCTTGTTTAATAACAATTTCTTTAAAGTTGATTAATTTGAAAAAGGTTTGAATTTGAATCTTTTGAAGAATTTTAATTCCTATGGAAAAATAATAATTAAATATTTATTTTAAAAAAAAGTTATTGATATTTTCAAAAAATTTGTAAATAAATGTAACAGAACATTTTTTTGACTCAAACTTTTTCCTTTAAATTTAAAAAAAAATTTTAATTTAATTCGCATTTTACTAAAAAAAAAGTCAAAAAAGTCGATTAGTCGCATTTTTTCACAAAAAAGTCAAAAAGAGTCGCATTTTCTTAGAAAATTCGGAAAAAGTCGCACAAATCCGAGCCCTGTAATTCCTGTGACATTTTTATTATTTATGAATATAATTAAATGTTTGCATTTTATTAAAATTGTTTTTAAATAACTGAATTCTCTTTTTGAAATATTATTAAAATAGTAGATATATTGAAAATAGTGGAAATTAGGACAAGAATTTTTTTGACATTTATCAAAATAATTGAACTTTGGAGAAGAATTTTTGTTATTTATAAAGATAATTGGGATTTTTAGGAGAATTTTTTTTGAAAATTTCAAACATAGTTGAATTTTATAATTTTTTTTTTTTTTTTTTTTTAACAATTGAAGTTCTGCAATTATTTGTAATTTCTCCAAAATCGAATTTTTTTTAGTGTTTTCAACAATTATGTAAATTAGAAAATTTTTTAATTCTATTTTTTTTTGAAAATTGCTAATTTTATTTTAAAAAAGGCAGTAAGAAAAATTTTTAAATTCTATTATTTTGTAAATTGTTAATTTTATTTTTAAAATGACAGTAAGAAGAATGCTAGTACTAATTAAAATACAAATATCTAAAGTTACTCAATAATAAAATTTTAATTCAAGTCAAACGTAAATAAATAATAAAATATTAGTAGGTATAATAATTAATATTCAGCTTACAACAGTCTGTCTAATTAAAAAAACAAAAATTTTAATAAACATTAATTCTCCAAATAACAAATTGGAAATTCGTGCATTTAACCACCCGGGGAAAGTTTATCGAAATAATAGTATACCGAGAAGTGGCAAATAATTTATAATATTGATATCAGGAAATATGTGTTTGTTTTTTGATTTAAATACCAGTCATATATGTAAGGAATACTTTTTTTCACGATTGGCACGTTATGTAAATTGCAAAGCTACTGGTAAAATAATAATTACTGAAATTATGAGCAGTGATAAAGAAACATTAACGAGGTCTTGAAATTACAACCCTGGCCTGCGTTTGTATGTATACATATTTGTATATAAAATAAATATTTTCTGCGGGCAATTGGCTGACCAGAAACAACTTTTTCTACTAATACGGGTTTTAAAACTCTCTCGCGCGCACAGAAAGTCCACATGCCTCGGGGACAAATATTAAATGAGTGATCAAGTCAATATGCCAATAATGTTGATATGTTATATTCGCGTTATATAGATAGCTTAACCTAGTTCTCAAACAATTTATACTTACTTTTGCCTTTAAAGTATTACTTAAGTGCTGTATATATAGCGAGATAACTTGTTTTTTTTACCCTCACTGATTTATTATTAATTCACTTTTTATTTTTTTTTTTATTTTTTTCTTTAATAGGATTTTATTTATTTACTCTCCCTCTTTACGCATATTATAATGAGCGGAGTTTCTATAAACCAAATGCATAGAAATTATCCTAATTAAATAATTAACTTATCTTAATTACGTTTATGGTTTAACTATCAATCTATTTGCAAATTCTCTTGAAAATAATAAATTTATTTTTTTTATGCTTTTGTTTTCAATTTCCTATCCACTTATAGGGAAAAATTATGTTTCTGAATTTAGCGCCGAAAAATTAATTTAATTAAATAAAAAAAAAAATTAATTTTTTTTATTTATTTTTTATTTAATTAAATTAATTTAATTAATTAATTAAAAATTATTTTTGAGTTTTTCCTGATGAAAATTTTACTAATTCAAATTTTTTTCCTTCACTTTGGGAGTTAGAAATCTTTTTTGGCACTTTTTTTATCTTTATTACATTCTTATAACAAAAAAGAAGGTCTTGAATTTTTTTTTGGTGTATAAACCTAAGTTGTAGATTATTTTGACCCAAGTTTTTTTGAATTTAAATCAATATTTTTTTATTTCTTATAAATAAACATTTATTACTTTCTTAAATTAAATTATTAACCCTTTAATGTCTCAGGTAAACCCAGCGAATGGATATTAATTTTTATAATGATTAAGAATATGAAATCAGATTTCCAAAATTTAAAATGGTGGATCCAAAATGGAAGACGCTTTTTTCAATTTTAGTAAAATTTTAAAAAATGACTTTGTTTTAATTTTGACATGGATACCAAAATACCCCAGTTAGGAAATCTAGGGTAAAATATTATTGATATTAAAAAATTAATTTATTAAAATTAATCTAAATAAACATTTGGTTCTGTTTAATACATTTTTCGATAAAAAAAGGATTTTATCAACTATAAAGCTGATTTTTAAATATACCGATCAAATGTTTTGTTTTCTCCCAAGTGTCTAGATTTATTTGTTTATATTAAAAATATCCTAATATTTAAAAATTTTTTAACATTTTTAAAAATCAATACATTTTTTAATTTAAAAATTTTAGGAAAGAAAAACGTATTAAGTTTCTCGAAAAATGTAATTATTTTAAAAAATTTTATTAAAATTCGCCGAAAGAATATAATTATTTAAAAATTTGTTTAAAAAATTCTTTATTAGAATTCAAATTTAATAAATAGTCAATAATTCAATACAATATTTCATTTTTAAATTTAAATAATTGAATTCTCGTAGTAATTTTTAATAAAAATTGATATAAGAATTGAATTTTAGTTAAAATTTTAGAAAATAATTGATTATTAAAAAAATCATAGCATGAATTTTTTTAGAAATAATTGAATTTTCAGAAGGTCTAATAAATTTTTTTTTTAAATTACTTAATTTTAAATATTTTAACTTAAATTAAATAGTTTAAATATTTTAATTTAAATTAAATATTTTAAATATTTAATTGAAGAATTTATATAAATAATTAAAATGTAAAATTGAATTGTAAACAAATGGATTTGAAAATTCTCTAGGAACTTTTGCCAAAGTTATTAAAAATATTTGATAATTGTTCATTTATTTCTTTCGAAGAATTTTAATAAAATTTTTGAAATTGATTATGTTTTTCGAAGAATTTACTTTAAATTTTATTAAAAGTAATTAAAGAATTTCATTATTTATGAAATGTAATTGAATTCTTGTAAAAAATGTTTGAAAATAATTACATTTTTCGAGGAATTCATCTAAAATTTTATTAAAAATAATTTAAATCCTAGAAAAAATTTTATTATTTAAATATTTATGATAATAATTGAATTCTCACAAAGAATTTTATTACATTTTTTAAATAATTGAATTGATGTGAAAAATTGTTTCACTTATAAAAATAATTGAATTCTTGCAAAGGATTTTATTACTCATTTTCTTAAATAATTAAATTGTTTTTGCTAAATGTTATGGAAATTTAAATTATTATAAAACATGAGGATAGAAATAAATAAATAAAGGTGGTGCCTCCCCTTAATATACTAATATATTATGTTATGAAAACAAGTATAAAATATATTTTTATGAAATAAATAATTAATTGAAACAAAAATAGTGAATGTATTTGAAACTATTCTATTATTTATTATTTATTTATTATTTATATATAATATATATGTAATATTGTCTGAACAAATAATTTTCAAACAAATTTTTCAAAATAATTATCAGAAAGTTATAAGTTATATAAATTATGTCTTTTTTTGTCAATAAAAAGTAAAAATAAGAGCAAAAATAATACTTAAAACTTCTCCTTTTAGTTCAATTCTAAAATAATAATTAATAAATATTGTAAATAAAAAATCATATCTAAAAGAATAATTATGGACCAATTAAAATTTATGAAGAAATTGAATATCAACTTTTTTGTAATGTAAAGTGACTTTAAGAAGCTAATGTAAAAGATGTTAATTCAAGTTATAAAACATTCACTATGCTAACAAAAATAAACTAATTAAAGTTTATGTCTTTACTTTTAAGTCTATTATACATATCATTTACATATTTAAACTCATCACTTTAGTAATAAACTTAAAAAAAAATAAAATAAAATCAATTATTCCTGTTTATCGAGAAAAAGTTTACTAAGAAAAAGTCTACATTTTAAGTAAATAAAAATTTTTTTTTTTAATTTTGGGAATATTTAGTTTCGAAAAATTAATTTTGCTGAAACTATTGTTAACAAACATTGTACGGAATTTTGAAGAAAAATATTTAGTGCTTCATTTATTTTCTCTTTTGATTAAATATTTAGTAATTTGAATCAGTGACTGACTTTCAGCATTTGAATTAGTAAATTTTACTAATAAATAGTAATTTACAATTAATTATTAGAAAAATTTACAAATTCAGAAGCAAAAAGTCACTTACTAATTCAAATCAATTTATTTGATGATACACATCAATTCACTCAATCGCATAGTAAAAATAAAATAAATTTTTTAAAAAATTCTCGAGGAAATCCCAATTATCTTTATAAATAACAAAATTCTTCTCCAAAGTTCAATTATTTTCATAAATAATAAAAATTTCACAGAAATTCAATTATTTTTATAAATAATGAAATTTTTTTTAAGGAATTCAATTATTTTCATAAAAAATAATTTAAAATTCTAAAAAATAATAATTGAATTAAAATGATGAAAATAATTTTGATGAAATAAATTTGAAAAAAATTTCTCGAAAAAATTCCTATTATTTTTATAAATAACAAAATTCTTCTCCAAAGTTCAATTTATTTTCATAAATGTCAAAAGAATTCTTGTATACTAATTTCAATTATTCTTAATATCTACTATTTTAATAAAATTTCCCAAAAAGAATTCAATTATTTAAAAAAAATTTTAATAAAATGCAAACATTTAATTCTTTTCATAAATAATAAAAATTTCACAGGAATTCAATTATTTTTATAAATAATAAAATTTGTTTAAGGGCATTTGAACCTTGATGACGTCACACATGCTTTGCACAAACTGTAACGTCATCAAGGTTCAAATGCCCTTATAAGGAAAATAATTATTTTCATAAAAAAAAATAATTATAGTTATTTTCTTCTAATAATTAGTTATTTTTTTACTAATTAATGAAATAAAAAGTCTTTACTAACAATTACTTATTTTTAACTAATATTTAGTTATTTTCTACTAATTGATAAAGCAAACAGTCAGCCAAGATTTTACTGATAATTAATTATCTTCAACTAATTTAACTATTAATTCATTAATTTTAAGTAATATTTTTTTATAAATAATTGTTATTCAGGTAAAAAAACTTATATATTTGTATATATAAATTTTCTTCTCAGAAATTGACAGCACTGCAAGAGTTTTCTCAAAGATCAATGATGTAAAAGTAAATATACTCTCAGTTATTTAGATATAGAAAATAATTAATTTCATCACTCTGTAAATACGAGTCTGAGATAAAATATATTATGTATTATCATTAATCACTCAAACTCGTTAATTGTTTTATAATAAGTGTCTGCACAATTATATTGATTACAATTATGGTCAATGTTTGCTGTTATGTAGAAAGAAAAGTGTTTTTTCAGAAAAAAAAAATTCTAAACCACTTCGAGAAAAAATTTTAATTTATAATAATATGGTACGCATAATTTATCAACGTCCGTCACTTTATAAACGTGCATTAAATTAAAACATATATTTTTTACCATCCAAAAGGTAAAGAACTGTCGATATATTTAAATATTTATTAATATTTATTACAATTTAAAATTTAATACCTAAAATAATAAACAAATAAATGAATATTTAAAATCAAAAAAATGGCAAAATTATTTTAATTTAGCAATAATTTTGATAATTAATTAATAATTAATTATGAAAAGTCTTCTGACGTCAATAAATAAATTAATAAATAAATAATTAACTAAATAACAATTTTTATTTAGTAAAATCCCTTATGACTAAGGGATGAAGCTTGTTAATAAATAAATAAAATTTTTTTTGTTTCTTAACATTTTTAATAATTTTTCTTTTTAAATATTTTCAATTTTAAAATTAATGCATCGAATTGTTGCGAAGAATTTTATCAAAAAATTTGATAATAATAGAATATTCCTTCGAAGAATTTCATTATTTAGAAAAATAATTGAATTCTCGCGAAGAATTTTGTTAAAATTTTTTAAAATTCTAATAAAATTCTGTTTGAAGAATTACTTTGAATTTTTTTTAAGTAATGGAGTTTCTTTAATAATTTTAAATAAAATTTTTGAAAATAATTGAATTTTATGAACAATTTTTTTCAAGTTTTTAAAAAAAACATGTTTGTTAATAAATGAAATTGAACATTTAATTATTGAATTTTATTAAAATTTTAGAAAATAATTGAATTATTCTATTAAAATTTTTCATAATGAATTAATAAAAAATTGAATTCTTTCGTAAAACTGTTTTGAATATTAATATATTTTTTGCAAAAAAATTTACTTTTTTTAAAAATATAATTGAATTGCTTCCAAGGATTTATTAAAATTTTAGAAAATAATTGAATTTTTTAAAAACATTTTATAATGAATTAGGAAAAAAATTGCATTGTCTCGTGAAATTTTTTTGAAAATAATTTAATTTTTGCAAAGATTTTACTATTTGAAAACAAAATTAAATTGTTTCGAAGGATTTATTAAAATGTTAAAAAATAATTGTATTTGTTCGTGAAAAATTTTATTAAAATTTTGTTTAAAAATAATTGAATTTTTTCAAAAAATTGTATTATTTATAAAAATAATTGAATTCTTACGCAGAATGTTTATGAAAATAATTCAATTCATGCGAAGAATTTTATTAAAATTTTGTAAATTAATAAAGAATAATTAATTAGTAAATTAGTTAATAATTGAATTTTTTTGACGTTCGAATCTGAAATTATATAAAAATTCATATTTGAAAATAGAAAATGTAATTTGCATAATATTAATAAATGCTAGTTAGTAATAATATAAGTAATTAATACTTTTAATAATATTTATTTAGTATTAGTCAAGTAGTCGATTATTTTGATTAAAATAAATAAATTCCCCCTCTTTCACTGTACGTCTATAAATTATTTTTCCAAGTTTGTGATTAATTACAGTATTTCGTACTTTCTCGAATTGTATAAACTTTCTTTTGAGCCCCGACAATACGAGTGACGATTTACAATAATACAAGTAACGAACAATTGAGCCAATTCAGTTGTACGTGACCGCGGTTTTTAAACAGTGTCGAGTCACCACGAATTCTACCCTAAAAGAAAAATCCAAAAAAAGGGAGAAATTTTTATGTACGTACTAATATATATACAGTACATAAAAAATTCTCCTTTTTCCGGTTTTTTTCTTTTTTATATATTATAATAATAATTGGCATAAGAATAATAATAATAAACAGAGATAATATTTGAACAAAAAGGAAATTTTTTTGTATCATTTCGTCTTTCTTTTGAAAATTAAAAAAAATATTTGTTTTAAGATAAGAGAAAAGAATCGCAAGCACATTAAAGTGTTAAAGCAATTAAATTTTATATATTTTCCTGAAAATTAAATATAGTGATGTTAACGACTTTGGTATGTCAGAAGACTCATTGGTCCAACCCAATGGCGTAGGCGTTTAGGCCAATCACCGGAAATGTTGGGAATTTCTTCGCAATTGATAAAAGTCAAGGACAATGAGAGTAATATTTACTGCATTATTATTTAAGTGTCTGTTGGTTACGAGAAAGTTACATAATTTTATGTTTCATACTGAATTCATATTTCAATATTTTATAATTAAACATATTATAATATTGAAAAATACTATTTTTAAATTATTGAGCAATTAATAATTAATATTTTATTATTCTTTTTTAATAATTAATAAAATTACATTAATTAATTCAATATTATTAAATTAAAAATTATTAATATTTATTAATTAATTTAATAATGCGAAACATTTTTTAAATCCAAAAATATGTAGCTAAAAAAAATACTTTTGAATTAAATACATTTTATAATTAAATATATTTTATAATTAAATTAAACGCAATTTTCATTGAATCAAAATTATTATGTTTAATTCAAAAATAATTTTTGTTGACTGTATAACAAAGATTTATTTAAATTTATTATTATTATTCATATTTATTATTAATTTATTATTATTATTTATATTTATTATTATAATTTATTTTTGTATTATTAATTATTATTTTATTATTTTTAAATTATTATTTTATATTATTTTATTTTTATTATTTTTTAATTATTATTTTTTTATTATTAATTTATTATTATTATTTATATTTATTATTATAATTTATTTTTGTTATTTATTATGTTTGATTCAAATATATTGTTCTTTTAAAGAAAATATATAATAATAACTAAATAGTTATTTGTATATTGAAAGTTACTTCTTTTAATATTTAGTTTGCAATTTTATTTTTATTTTGTTTACTATTTTTATTATCAGTTTAGGTCTACATCTACATTCAGTGTTTTATTTTTATACTTCTTATTTTTAGTTTATCAATTTTATTTTTCTTTACCTTCCTATTTATTTTTTATTTTTACTTTTTTAATTTAGTTAGTTTTTTTTACTTATATTATTCACTTTTTTCTATTTTTATTTAATTTTTTCTATTTATATTTTTTCATTGTTTTTTATATTCAGGGATTTTAACAGGAACCTGTTTTTTGAAACAAAAAAATTGTTTTTTATATTCCACCTAAATTTTTAATAATTATTAAAAATTTAAAAAATTTAAAAAGTTTGAAATTTAATTCGACTTTCAAATGTACTATAATTTGAATTTTAATGAGAAATAATAAAAATTACTATAAACAATTATTATAGAAGCAAAGTAAAATACACTTGGGAAGGTATTCATTAAACAAATTCTTGAAAATTTCCACTTACATTTTAACGATAAAAGAAAAATATATAATTACTGTGTCGATTTTATACCACAAGGCTGTGAGGAAGTGACAAAGTATCAGATTGTCGTAATAGTACAACCTTGAGTAACAAAAACCTCTCTTTTTCTATTGTTCTCCAGTAATAACTCTTTTAATAGACAACAAATTTTTTTCCTAAAAAAAAAGCGAGGAACAGTTAACTGTCTTTTAATATTTTTACTTCACTTGAAATATTTCTTTAAGTCAAA
This sequence comes from Leptopilina syphax, assembly GCA_032872505.1. NCBI lineage: Eukaryota > Metazoa > Arthropoda > Insecta > Hymenoptera > Figitidae > Leptopilina > Leptopilina syphax. The sequence continues at coordinate 5,710,788 of CM065475.1, forward strand.
TGCTACTTTTTACTAAAAAATACTTCTTTTTATAACACAAACAATAAGTTAAATTCAATATACAAAAATTTTTTTGTTGACACAAAATTTTTTTTAAATTTGCTTTATAATATTTTTGTCCTACTTTAATTGAAAGTGCTTATGTGATAATTATCATAATGAACAATAAAATAAATTAAAATAATAAATTAAAAAAAAATAAATTAATAATGAATATTTATTCATTATTAATTTATTATTTTTCAGACTCACGTGACTATTGATACTTTTTGACACATTTTTCATCGTATACAGCTATTTTTTTATTAGCTACTATTTTTTAGTTACCAATGACACTTTTTTCATTAGAAAAAGAAAAAAGTAAAAAAAATAGTTCTATTTCTTAAACCAAGATTTTAAATATCAATTTATTTAGTGAAGAAATTAATTCTGTAAATAATTACAGAATTACGATTATTTACAACGAATATCTTGAGATTCAATATGGCGAAGCTAGTCTCCACCTGCGAACGCCAAGGTCACCGCTAGATGTCAATTCAGTCGATAAAATCAGCTTCATCGCCACCTGGTGGCGACCTTGGCGTTCTCAAGTGGAGCAATTAAGTCACCATTTTATTTCTCAAAAACATTTTTATATAATTACATACGATACACTGTAAAAAATTTGGGGAATTTTCCCTGCGGTTTTCTAGGGAATATTCTACAAATTTATGAGGAAAAGTATTTTTACTACGATTTTGTCGAATTTTCTACAATATCAATTAGTGAAATTTTCTGCAAACTTCAGGAAAAGTGAAATAAAAATTACGAAATTTTCCACAAAGTGGAGGGGAAAAAATTTTTCACTATTCAATTTTGTGCAATTTTCCACAAATTAGTGAAAATTTCAACAATCTAATAGGGAAATTTGTATAAAATTTTAGAGAATTTTCTCCAGATAATAGTAAGAAACTGTAATTTTATGAAAGTTTTGTGTGGAATTTTCCCAAAATTAGTGAAAATTTCCAACAAAGTTGAAGAAATTTTCAGGGGGAAATTCCCCAAAGTTACAAAGGGAAAATTCCATAAGATTTTAAGGGGAAATTTCCTTGAGTTTTTTGAGGAAAATTCCACAAGATTTTAAGGGGAAATTTCCTCGAGTTTTTTTGGGTGAAATTCCACAAGATTTTAAGGGGAAATTTCCACAAGATTTTAGGGAAAATTCCCCAAGGATATAAAGGGAAAATTCCACAATATTTTAAGGAAAATTTTCCTAGAGTTTTTTGGGGAAAATTCCACAAGATTTTCAGGGGAAATTTTCTTGGTATTTTTTGTGGTAAAATTACACAAGATTTTAAAGGGAAATTTCCTTGAGTTTTTTGAGGAAAATTCAACAAGATTTTAAAAGGAAATTTCCTCGAGTTTTTTTTGGGTAAAATTCCACAAGATTTTAAGGAAAATTCCCCAAGGATATAAAGGGAAAATTCCACAATATTTTAAGGGGAATTTTCCTAGAGTTTTTGGGGAAAATTCCACAAGTTTTCTTAGTGTAAATTTACCATTTTTTTGGTTAAAATTGTGTCACCAAGATTTTAGGGAATTTTCACCAAAAATTTCGTACAGTGTGTGGATGTCCCAGTTTTCGTCTATTTTTAAAGATTTCTTTTATAGAAATTTAAATAAATTTTTTAAAATATAGTTAAATATTTATTGACTTGGAGTATAGTTATTAGTTCATCTAAACAGATTTAAGCAAATAATTTTTTTATAATTGTTATTGTTAAAATAAAAGTGGACGGAAACTGGGACATCAACGGTACAATAGCAGAAAGTAAAAATGTTATTGTGAGAATAATTTAAATTCTGTTTTTAATAACTCATTTATAACGCTTTTTATTTAAACACAAAACGTATACTCATTATCTGTAAATAAATAATTTCCTACTATTAGCAACTATCACGAACATTTTATCACACTTTCGATACTATTTTTTATTTCTAAATTCAGTCCGAGTCTGAATTTCATTTGCGTTTTTTCTTTTGGTATTATTATGATTAATAAACAAATAATATAATAAATAAATATAATAATATGTGATATAATATAATAATAATAATAAAAATAATAAAAATAATAATTATAATAATAATCTCGTCCAAACCCGAAAGGCATGAATTATGTATAATAAATAAAAAATAATAATAATAGTAACAATATATAGAAAAGTATAATTTAATATAATATATTAATATATAATATAATATAAATATAACAATATTTATAGATACATATGTAGTCTACGCACTGTTTATAATGCAGTTTCTTTATCCATGAGAGAAACCAGACTCAAAGCTTAAATAGCCTTCGAATGAATGGCAAAACAGGAGAAGAATTCTTGTTGAAATATAGTCGAGTCATGTTTCACGAATTACAATTTTTGACAATGATATTTTTTGATGCACATGATGACTTTATATTTTTTTTTATTCTTTTGTATCACGTAACAAACATTTTTTTTTGTAAATTCTCTTTTCTCCTTTTTTTTCATTAAAATTTTCAAGAAACGAAAGCAACACTTCTAACAATCATTTTTTTTATATTTAAATAAAGGAGAAGGAATCCAGAATAACACCTCATGTGAATTAAGACAAAGGCTGCATAATAGCCAAAGAAATACAATACTTAGCTAGATTTTATTTTTTAAACAAATTAAAAAAAAGAAAAAAAAATTGTAAAAAACAAGAAATTTTAGAAAAAAATATATTTTTGTATTTTTAATGTTTTTTTTATATGATTTGTTATTTAAAAACAACTATTATTTATTTTTTCATGTGCAGAATTTATCACTATTATTTATATTTATTAATAATCATAATAAAAATTATTATTTATTATTATTCTATTAAAACAATAGATTGATTATATTACATTAATAAATAAATTATATTATATTAAGAATAATACATTATTTTTTTGAAATAAAATAAATTTTTTTTAAAATTAGGATTGAAATAAATAAATTAATTAAATAAAATTAAAAAAAAATTATCGTTAATTAAAATTTTTGAAACTTTAGGAGCATTGAAAGAAAAGTTAAAAAATGAAAAATAAATGTTCTTATAACTCTCAAAAGTTATTCATTTTATAATATCAAATAAAAACAAAAAATAATTATAATTAACATAATATTTCGATGGTAATGGGAAATTATTTTAAAAAACGCATTAAAATTTAACTGTTTATCTTTCTTTCCCAACTTTTCTTTCTGTTTCGTTTATGGATTTCTTGTCGATTTTGTTTAAAAAAAAGTAAATATAATTTATTTATTATAAATAATTTATAAATAATTTTTAATAATTTATTTATTATAAATAATTTATAAATAATTTATTTATTTATATATATTTTAATATTTCTACAAAAAAAAAATTATGTCACTAAATTAGAAATTATCACTTTCTGTTACAATTTTATATCATAATTTATATGCAAAAGTATTTTTTTCTTCAATAAAAATTTATTGCCGCAAGTTTCATAAATTCAATATAATATAGAATGAGTAAATATTATAATAAAATATTTTTTATTTATCGAATTTAATATTCTATTTTTTATTACCTATTATTTATAGCAATTAAGACTACTGAGGGATAAAATTAAGAAATTACATTATTAGTATTTTTATTATTATTAATTAAGACTACCGAGTGACAAAAGTAAAAAATTACTTTATTATTATTATTATGAATTTGTTTAATATTATAATAAAGTAGAAAAATGAAGAACGTTTCTTATAGAATAATTTTCATCGCTTATATTTCAATTAACATCATTCTTACGTGTATAAATTTATCATTTCTCTGCTTTAGAGAAGCAGATGAGTATTTCTCATCTCTCATAAAGAATGATAAAACAATTTACGCTTATTATTCGCACTTTTCATAATTACAAAGTAGAAGAAAGAAATGCATTAATGGAGGTCAAAGTTCAATTTAACATGGCAACTGAATGTATAAAGTATGTAGTAGATTTGTGTCCATTCAGAGAGCTAGGAGTTTATTCTTATCTCGCCTATAATGTCACAAAGGAGTATTGCCAAGACTTGTTCTTGTTATACATATATATATATCCCCAGGTCAAAGAAAATTTTTATCACTCTCTCAATTCAATTTCACAAGTTGCAAAATTTTTATTTCTATTATTGTGCAATTCACACCTGATTTTATAGGATTTTTACCTTCAGCATATAATTTCATTGTCACTTCTACTTCAAATTTAATTTTTATTTTCACTTTCCATTTTTCTTTCATTTTTATTTTCAATTCCACTTTCATTTTTATTTGCACTTTCATTATTACTTTCACTTTGACTTTAATTTTGACTTTCATTTATGCTTTCTTATTTAAAAAATTTTTTTTATTAATTTTTTTTATTTTTGGCTTCTATTTTTACTTTTCTTTTCTTTTCATTTTTTTTTCATTTTTACACATTTACTTTCATTCAGTTGTTTCGAATGTTTTTCATTTTCACTTTTACTATAAAATTGATAGTTTTTTATTTTCATTTCCACTTTCATTTTTATTTTCTCTTTCATTTTGACTTTCATTTACACTCTTTTTATTTTAAAAAAATTATTTTTTTATTTCTTTTACAAATTTTTTTATTTTTCACTTCTACTTTTACTTTTACATTTAACAAAAAAAATTTTTTTTTAATTTTCACATTTACTGTCGTTTTATTTCTTTTGACTGTTTTTCATTTTTACTTTTACTTTAAAATTGACAGTTTATTTTCATTTCCACTTTCAATTTTCTTCCAATTTCACTTTCATTTTCATTTTTATTTTCTCTTTCACTTTGACTTTCATTTACGCTCTTTTTATTTAAAAAAAATATTTTTTCTTTCTTTTACTAATTTTTTTATTTTTCACTTTTAATTTTACATTTAACAAAATTTTTTTTTTAATTTTCACATTTACTTTTGTTTTGTTTCTTTTGACTGTTTTTCATTTTCACTTTTACTTTAAAATTGACAGTTTTTTATTTTCATTTCCACTTTCATTTTTCTTCTAATTCCACTTTCATTTTCATTTTTATTTTCTCTTTCATTTTGACTTCCAATTACGCTCTTTTAATTAAAAAAAAATTTTTTTTTATTTATTTTACTAATTTTTTTATTCTTTACTAACTTATACTTTTTTTGTTCTTTTTTTTGATAATTTTGACAATTTTTCATTTTCATTTTAACTTTCAAATATATATTGATTTTTACTTTAACTTTGAAAATCTCTTATTTTCATTTTAATTTTAACTTTCTTCTGTAGTTTAAGTTTCATTTTTACTTTAATTTAAGTGTCTAAATTTGAATTAGAAAAACTGTTTACGAATTTAAAGTAGTGACTGACTGTTTACTTTTGAATTAGTAAATTTTACAAATGAATAGTAATTTTTATTAATTTATTGACTAATAATTATTAATTTACTATGACATTTTGCTTTTGAATTAGTAAATTTTCCTAATAAAATATCAGAAATTACTATTTAAAAGTAAAATTTACTAATTTTACTTTTTTTATTTATTATTCATTATTAGTTTAGTAATTAGTAAATTTTACTAATAAATTATCAGAAATTACTATTTAAATATAAATTTTATTAATTCAAAAGTAAAAAATCAGTGACGAATTTAAATTAGTAAATATTTTTACTAATTGAAATTTAGAGAGAATATTCTATTTTCATTTTCACTTTTACTTCAGATTTTCATTTACACTTTTACTTTGGCATTTTTTTGTTTTCACTTTCACAGTTTTTCATTTTTACTTTTACTTTACAATTTTTTATTTTCACTACTAACAGTGAATGTGGAATTGGAAAGTAAATTTTTTTAAGTAAAAATGAAAATAAAAATCTATCAAAGTTAAAGTGAAAATTCAGAAAAATTTCTAAAAAATAATCTATGAAAGTTAAAGAAGAAATGAAAACACATCAAATTTATTGTAAAAATGAAAATCTATTAAAGTTAAAGTCAAAATGAAAATCTAAAAAAATTAAAGTGAAATTAAAAATCTGTCAAGATGAAAGCGAAAATGAAAATGAAAATGAAAATGAAAATGAAAATGAAAATGAAAATGAAAATGAAAATGAAAATGAAAATGAAAATGAAAATGAAAATGAAAATGAAAATGAAAATGAAAATGAAAATGAAAATGAAAATGAAAATGAAAATGAAAATGAAAATGAAAATGAAAATGAAAATGAAAATGAAAATAAAAATGAAAATGAAAATGAAAATGAAAATGAAAATGAAAATGAAAATGAAAGTGTAAATAAAAGTAAAAATGAGACTGAAAATAAAATTGAAGTTAAAACTGAAAATAAAGGGGCACTTTTATTTTCACTTTCATTTTTAAGTCCATTTTCATGTGAAAATGAACTTAAAAATGAAAGTGAAAATGAACGTAAAAATGAAAGTGAAAATGAACGTGAAAATGAAAGTGAAAATGAAAGTGAAAATGAAAGTGAAAATGAAAATTAAAAATGAAAGTAAAAATAAAAACTGAAAAAACCAAAATAAAATTGCATAATCGCACCAAAAACGTTTTTTTTTAAATTCATTATTTTTTTCACTCCCGATTGAATTTCAATAACTTTATCTCCTTAAGCGTGAAGAAAGTGAAATTTATTTATATATATATTTTTTTTCGCCTCGCTTTTGCTAAAATAAACTCGGCATTATCAAGTCCTTGAGTCCTCCTTCTCCGGTTACAGGAACCGTCGAATTAAAAGAAGGTTCTTCTCGCTAAGGACCGAGAGGGGTCGAGGGGAAAGTTAAGATCTCGTCGATATACACTCGAGGACGATTAATCGCGGGCGCCGTATCGCTTCGAGTGCATCGACTTTCATTTCGGAGTAAGTATATATTCCCCCTCGCACAAAGTGAAAAATACGACTAATTTAATTTAGCCTTTGTAAAAATTAAAAAAAAAAAAAAAAAAAAAAAAAAAAAAATGAGGAACAACTTTTCTCGATACTTCCCATTTAACAAAAGGTAAATGCTCTCTGAGGCACAAAATTTTGTATTACATGAATTATGAGGTAGTTATATAAAATGAATTGAACACCGGTAGCGCCGGAGAATAAAATTATTTTACACGACCCGTAAAATATAATTTACTGTCAATTTATTGACATCTTTAAACGAAATTTTTTCCGCGATTTTTCATGCTATTTTTTAAATTTTATTTTTGAAAGAGTTTTATTTATTCAGTTAGTAAAAATATTCATTATAATTGTATTAATTATTAATTAAAATTAATTATTTTTGTTGATTAAAAACAAAAATCTTTGCTTCTGTTAATAATATTAATTAAAAATAATAATATTTATTGAAAACAAAACTCTCTATTTTTATTAATAATATTAATTAAGGGCATTTGAACCATTATGACGTCACAATGTGTGCAAAGCATGAGTTTTAAAATTGTGACGTCATAATGGTTCAAATGCCCTTAAAAAAAAAAATTTTCTATTTTTTCTTTTGTTATAATGAAAAACAAAAATTATAATTTATTTTTTTAAATTGTTAAATAAAATAAATTAATAAACGGATGATAAAATTATTTATTCAGTTAATAAAAATATAAATGTTTATTAATTTTATGAATTAAAAATAATTATTATTATTCATTAAAACCGAAAATCTATGTTTTTATTAATAACATTAAATAAAAATGTGAATAATATTTATTAAGAACAAAAATCTATATTTTTATTAATAATATTAATTTTTTAAATTTTCTATTTTTGTTTTTATAGTGGAAATAAAAAATTGTAATTTATTTATTTATTCAAGAATACACGGATAATTATCAATAATTAAAGAATAAAAACAAATTTTTAATAAAGTTAATTAAATTTGAGGTAAAATTAAAAATTTTATTTTAACGTTTTAAAATAGGAAAAAGTGAAAGTAAAAATAAAAAAATTGATAAGCCCTAGATTTCTATCCCCTGCAGAGTTAGTCCCCCTATTTTTTAATAGTTTTAATTTTCAAAAAAAAATAATATACTTTTTATTATATTGTAAATAAACTAATATTTATATGTAATTATATGCTGTTATAAATAAATGAATAATTAGTTAATGATAATATATTGTTAAAATTAATTAAAATTTTTATTTAATGTAGGTAATAGAAATTCTAAACTTATTTTTTATTCATTTTTTTCTGTTCTTGGCAAAAACCATTAAACATAGTTTAATATAACATAAAAATAAAAATGGATCGTTATAATGAATGATAAAAGTGAATAATTAAATTATAATGTTCCATTATGATAATGAATTATGAAACAAACAAGAAGCAGTATAATAACTTTTAAACGATACATCTAAGTCGGAAATTTCTTAATTAAAATATTTTCCTTTTATATTTCAATAATACACACATGTCCCATTTTCATTATACTTAATGTATATTCACACACTAATAATAGAGAAATTTTAATAACAAAACAAATATTACCTAGATTATCAGCTCAATATTATTTATCCATGAAAATAAATGTAATCCTTTTGGGTAATTCAAAATATTCGCAACACAATATTGTTTCACTTTCATCGAAAAACACAAATATTTTGGAAAAAAAAAGAAAACTTCACTAAAAAAAAGTCCTCGTAAAAAGTTAACACACCATTGCACCTTGTACACAAATATAGAACAAAATCTATTTTCATTCAAAAGTCGAACTCTATTTTTGAAGCAAAATAATAATTGACAAACGGAAAAGAAATTAATTATAGAAAAGGAAAAAACTATTTTTGGAACAAGAGATTTTGAAATGAAACGAAATTTCTAATTTACGTAAATTAAATAAAGTTTTAACAAAAATAGATTTTAAAAATACTTTGTAAATAAAAATATTAATAACAATATTTGTTATATAAAAATTATATAAAAAAAATAATAATCAAAAAATTTTTAAATTAATAAAATTTAAACAAATTTGTACTAAGTATATAAAAATAAAATTTTCTAAAACATCTTCGTTACTTGCATTCACTATATTTAAAATTAAATATTAAATTAATGTGTATTTTGATAGATAAAAAATAAATAAATTAATTTTCTTTTAATAATTTTAAATTTATATTTTTATATAGACTATAGATTTTAATATTTTAAAAATACTTTTAGAATATTTTTATAGTGTTTTCAGAATACTTTAAAAATATTTTTATAGTATTTTTAAAATACTTTTAGAATATTTTTATAGTATTTTTGAAATACTTTTCTAGAAAATTTTTATAGTGTTTTCAAAATACTTTTAGAATAGTATTTTAGTATTTATATTAATTATATTATTTATTATTATAATTATATTATTTATTTAATAGAAAAGTATTTTTCAAATACTTTTAGTTTTAGAATACTTTTAGAATATTTTTATAATATTTTAAAAATACCTTTAGTTTTACAATATTTTTATAGTATTTTTAAAATACGTTTAGAATATTTTTATAGTATTTTAAAAATACTTTTAAAATATTTTGATAGTATTTTAAAAATACTTTTCGAATAGTACTTTTAAAATACTTTTAGTTTTAGAATACTTTTAGAATATTTTAATAACATTTTTCAAATACTTTTAGTTTTAGAATATTTTTATAGTATTTTTAAAATACGTTTAGAATATTTTAATAGTATTTTAAAATATTTTGATACTATTTTAAAAATACTTTTAGAATATTTTTATAGTATTTTTAAAATTCTTTTAGTTTTAGAATACTTTTAGAATATTTTAATAATATTTTTCAAATACTTTTAGTTTTAGAATATTTTTATAGTATTTTTATAATACGTTTAGAATATTTTTATAGTATTTTAAAATATTTTGATACTATTTTAAAAATACTTTTAGAATATTTTTATAGTATTTTTAAAATTCTTTTAGTTTTAGAATACTTTTAGAATATTTTAATAACATTTTTCAAATACTTTTAGTTTTAGAATATTTTTATAGTATTTTTAAAATACGTTTAGAATATTTTAATAGTATTTTAAAATATTTTGATACTATTTTAAAAATACTTTTAGAATATTTTTATAGTATTTTTAAAATTCTTTTAGTTTTAGAATACTTTTAGAATATTTTAATAATATTTTTCAAATACTTTTAGTTTTAGAATATTTTTATAGTATTTTTATAATACGTTTAGAATATTTTTATAGTATTTTAAAATATTTTGATACTATTTTAAAAATACTTTTAGAATATTTTTATAGTATTTTTAAAATTCTTTTAGTTTTAGAATACTTTTAGAATATTTTAATAACATTTTTCAAATACTTTTAGTTTTAGAATATTTTTATAGTATTTTTAAAATACGTTTAGAATATTTCAATAGTATTTTAAAATATTTTGATACTATTTTAAAAATACTTTTAGAATATTTTTATAGTATTTTTAAAATTCTTTTAGTTTTAGAATACTTTTAGAATATTTTAATAATATTTTTCAAATACTTTTAGTTTTAGAATATTTTTATAGTATTTTTATAATACGTTTAGAATATTTTTATAGTATTTTAAAATATTTTGATACTATTTTAAAAATACTTTTAGAATATTTTTATAGTATTTTTAAAATTCTTTTAGTTTTAGAATACTTTTAGAATATTTTAATAATATTTTTCAAATACTTTTAGTTTTAGAATATTTTTATAGTATTTTTAAAATACGTTTAGAATATTTTTATAGTATTTTAAAATATTTTGATACTATTTTAAAAATACTTTTAGAATATTTTTATAGTATTTTCAAAATACTTTTAGTTTTAGAATACTTTTAGAATATTTTAATAATATTTTTAAAATACTTTTAGTTTTAGAATATTTTTATAGTATTTTTAAAATACGTTTAGAATATTTTAATAGTATTTTAAAATATTTTGATACTATTTTAAAAATACTTTTAGAATATTTTTATAGTATTTTTAAAATTCTTTTAGTTTTAGAATACTTTTAGAATATTTTAATAATATTTTTCAAATACTTTTAGTTTTAGAATATTTTTATAGTATTTTTATAATACGTTTAGAATATTTTTATAGTATTTTAAAATATTTTGATACTATTTTAAAAATACTTTTAGAATATTTTTATAGTATTTTTAAAATTCTTTTAGTTTTAGAATACTTTTAGAATATTTTAATAACATTTTTCAAATACTTTTAGTTTTAGAATATTTTTATAGTATTTTTAAAATACGTTTAGAATATTTCAATAGTATTTTAAAATATTTTGATACTATTTTAAAAATACTTTTAGAATATTTTTATAGTATTTTTAAAATTCTTTTAGTTTTAGAATACTTTTAGAATATTTTAATAATATTTTTCAAATACTTTTAGTTTTAGAATATTTTTATAGTATTTTTATAATACGTTTAGAATATTTTTATAGTATTTTAAAATATTTTGATACTATTTTAAAAATACTTTTAGAATATTTTTATAGTATTTTTAAAATTCTTTTAGTTTTAGAATACTTTTAGAATATTTTAATAATATTTTTCAAATACTTTTAGTTTTAGAATATTTTTATAGTATTTTTAAAATACGTTTAGAATATTTTTATAGTATTTTAAAATATTTTGATACTATTTTAAAAATACTTTTAGAATATTTTTATAGTATTTTCAAAATACTTTTAGTTTTAGAATACTTTTAGAATATTTTAATAATATTTTTAAAATACTTTTAGTTTTAGAATACTTTTAGAATATTTTTATAGTATTTTAAAAATACTTTTAGTTTTAGAATATTTTTATAGTATTTTCAGAATACTTTTAAAATATTTTTATAGTATTTTAAAAATACTTTTAGTTTTAGAATATTTTTATAGTACTTTTTAAAGTACTTTTAAAATATTTTTATAGTATTATTAAAATACTTTTAGAATATTTTTAAAATACTTTCAGAATATTTTTAATAATACTTTTTTAAAAATATTTATATTTTATCCTTTTTAGAGTAAAAATTCACTGACACTTGAAATAGAAACACTTTTTTTAAAAAAAAACTTCTTCCGTCGTTAAAATTGTCGAAATTTTTCTAAATGTAAAACACGTGGACGCGAGTCACGATAAGGGAATTCCAGAGGAGATGAACCACAGCATCCACACTATGGGACCACTCATGAGACACTAAACCGCCGTAGAGGTGAGCCACTTTGCAATTGGTAGTCCGAAGAGAATGTGTTCCAGAGTAAAATTCCCGAGTAGTGGGAGACTACAGTATCAGTAGCCGTGCGATGACTGCTTGTGTACAAGACTCACAACCTGGTGGTCGAGCATCCACGTGCTTTTTCTGACTACGGGTGGGGTTCACCCCAAGCCATGCCATAGTGAACCAGTTACAAGCATAAATAATAACACTAACGTCAACCTCTCGAGGATCCACCACTAAACAATGGTCTTCCTTTATTTTTCGATCGTATTTCTTTTTCAAAGTTGTCAGTTAGGAAAAAGGTGTTAAATAGTTTTCTTTTTCTTATTTTTTTTTATTTTCTATAAATAAATGTTATATACTTTTCTTGTATATTTTTAAGTAATTTTAAATATTTTTAATATTTAAAAAAAAATATATTTTTAATATTTTAAAAAAATATATATTTTTAATATTAAAAAAAAATATATTTTTAATATTTTAAAAAAAATATATTTTTAAATTTTAATATTGTAAAATTTTTTATTATTATTTTTAACCCTTTAACCCCCTTAGGATATTTATGTCCCACCTACGAAGAACTCAATATCTATAACAGGGTTGTCACAGGTCAGGAAAGTTAGGGATTTTTATTAAATGTAATGGAAAAAAATAAATTTTTAGAATTCATAAGAAATTTTTGAATTTTGGTGTCTTTTTTGTTTGCCGCATAAACTATGAAATTATCACGAATTCGAATATAAAATCTTCAACTTATTTTATTTTTGACAATAATTTCTTTACAAATAACTTAAATCTTGAACAACTATCAGAAAATAAATAAATTATTTAATGAATAATTTTACTTAAATATTTCAAAATTAATTTAATTTAAAAAAAGGTGCGTTTACAATATTCATAAATAGATGAACTTCAAAAGATTTTAATTTGAAATTGAATAAAAATTTCAATTTTAAATGAATTTAATTATAAATTTTTAAAGAACTTAGATTTTTGGAAAATTTTAATAATTCAAATTCTTCTGAAATTAATTACAATTTTTAATAATATATTTAATTAATTATTAAAAATAATGAATTTACCTACAAAAGAATTTTAGTTAAAAACAGTTAAAAAATAATTGAATTTTGAAGTTGCAAAAGATTACAGAAAGACAATTATTTTCAAAAGTAATGAAATTCTACGCAAAAATTCAGTTACGTTCAAAGAATTTTTTAAATTCTCGTTAAAACTTTAATTATCTTTATAAAAAATAAAATTCATCTCTGAAATTTAATTATTTTCATAAATAATAAAAATTTCACCGAAATTCAATTATTTACAAAATTTTTTATAATTATTTCTTCAATTCAATTATTTTCACAAAAAACTACAATTTTTCAAAGGAATAATTCAATTATTTTTATAAATAATAAAATTCTTTTCAAGAATTCGATTATTTTGAAAATTTTAATAAAATTCGTTTTAAAAAATCAATTATTTTCAAAAATTTTCCTCAATTCAATGATATTTATAATCTACTATTTTAATCAAATCTTCCAAAAGAATTCAATTATTTATAAAAAAAATTTAGATAAAATTCTGTACGCGAACATTTAACTATTTTCATAAATAATAAAAATTTCACAGAAATTCAATTATTTACAAATTTTTTTTATAAATTTCTTCACAATAAATCAATTATTTTCACAAAAAAATACAATTTTTCAAAAGAATTCAATTATTTTTTGTAAATAATAAAATTTTTTTCAAGAATTCAATTATTTTTAAAAATTTTAATAAAATTCATTCAAAAAATTCAATTATTTTCATAGCTAATAAAATACATCTCAGGGTATCAATTATTTTTAATACAATTTTAAATAAATTCCTCGAAAAATGCAATTATTCTTCAAAATCTTATTAAAATTTTTCAAAAGAATTCAATTCTTTTAAAAAACTTTGAAATAATTTGTTTAATGGAAGTTATTAATTATTTTCAATACATTTTGCATTAATTTTCTTGAAAGAAATGAATTATTTTCGAAAATTTTAATGAAATTCTTCCTAATTATTCAATTATTATCAAAAATTTTTTTTAAATTCTTGGCAAAAATTCAATTATTTTCAAAAATTTTTCTCAATTCATTAATGATTTTTAATATCTACCATTTTAATCAAATTTTGTAAAGAAATTCAATTATTTTTAAAAAAATTTAATAAAGTTTTAATAAAATGATAAAAATTTAACAGGACTTCAATTATTTACAAATTTTGTATAAATTTCTTTGCAATAATTCAGTGAGCTTCATAAATAATAAAATTTTTTAAAGGGATTACATTTTTTTCTTAAATAATAAAATTCTTTTGAGATATTCAATTATTTTCATAAATAATAAAATTCTTTTAAGAAATTCAATTATTTTCATAAATAATAAAAATCATCGAAGAATTTTAATTACTTTTAATACAATATTTAATCAAATTTCTCGAAAAAATGCAATTATTCTTAAAAATTTTATTAAAATTCATCGAAAGAATTCAATTATTTAAAAATTTGTTGATGAAATTCTTTATGGGAATTGAATTTTAAGAAATATTCAATTATTCAATAAATTATTTATTAATTTTTGTATTTAAGTAATTGTATTCGCGCAGAATTTTGCCAATAAAATTGATTTACAAATGAATTTTAGTTAAAATATTAGATAATAATTGAATCTTAAAAGCATTATAGCATAAATTTTTAAAAATAATTGACTTTTGGAAATGTTTCAAAATGAAATCTTGGAAAATTAAAATTTTTCATACTTTTAACTTACATCATGAAGAATTAATTTTTTTAAAAAAAGTTTAATTGGATTTTTTTTTTAAATTATTTTAAGTTTTTATTTTCTAATATATATTTAATTGATGAATTTCCAAACAATCAAAATTTCATTAAATTAAATTGTAAACAAATGAATTTGTAAAATTCTCACCTGAACTTTTTAAAAAATTATTAAAAATAATTAATTATAAGAAGAATCTTAATTAAATATTCCAGAAAATAATAATTGAATTGAAACGATAAAAATAATTTTGAAGAAATTATAGCAACAATATTCTTAGATAATAAAATAATGATTTTATCACTCGTTCATCTTTAATTTTTATTATTATTTTTGAAAATCTTTAATCTTTATTATTATTTTTGAAAATCTTTAATTTTAATTATCATTTTTGAAAATCTTTTTTTTTATTATTATTTTTGAAAATCTTAATTCCATTGGAAAAAATAATAATGATTTAGAAGAAATTTTTTAATTGACATGTCCTTTTGGAGATCGTTTTTCCAATATTTTAAATGATTAAATATTTATTTTAAATAAAACTATTGCAGGTTTTGAATAATTTTATAATTAAAGAAATTAGTAAATAAATATAATAGAACATTTTTTTAGTATCTAATATTTTTAAAGTAAATCAGAATATTCCTTAGGGTCTGGGAAATGTCAAAATTTTTTCTAGAATTTAGGGAAAAAGAAAATTAAATTTTTTTGGCAACTCTGTTGTAAACATAATTTTTTCAGTCTCAACGGGCGTGAATTAAAATTTTTATTTTCTCTCTACTCATTGTTAGTTAATTCTTATTTATTAGATTTATTTCATTCAACTAAAAATATTAATCATTTTAATATAATTCATATAGTTTTAATTTTTATTAATAGTTCGAGTAGAATCCTCACGGTAAGGCCGTTCGCGAATTGTTCTCCGTCTCGGTTGGTGCGCTCGGCTTTTATACTTGATGAATGGGGCGGAGCCTCCCTTCTCAAGTTACCAGTCGCTGGTGGGGAGGCGCGTGCGCTGTAAACGTGACGCGCCAGCGTTTGTGTGCCAGGGCTGTATAAAGATATCGCGGAACCCAACTTTTAATTTACATTTCAAACTTTTGAACCTTCACTACAAGTTAATAATAAGGCAAAATATTATTAAATATTATTATTATAATATTATTATTAAATATTATTATAATATTATTATTATTAAATATTATTAATTTAATTACGCGAAACTCTGTTTTACGTTTTTGATGATAAATTGAAAATATTTTTGCCACTTGTCTTTAAAAATACAAAATGAGAAGGATGAACCTCATATCTAAATATTCTGACTTCGGGATTTGTTGTCTTTTTTGTCGATAACGGTCAACTGCGGCAGAGGGTTAACGTTCTATGAAGTAAACAAATTTTTCTCGACTAAAAATAATTTCCTTGTGAATAATAATATTTTAAAAAAACATTAAGAGAAGTGTTCGTAAAACTACAATGCACCGTTTCAGTATAGTACAGTGGCATTCAGTGGCATTTCCGCATTTGTTCAATTAAAATAGAAGCCCATGAAGTATTCTCCATTAGAGGAGAATATTTTACATATTTACGTGACCTGTGTCAAAAGATGTCCTCGAGTGAAGACTCTTTCTTTTTTCTTCTCGACTCGAGTTGCACATTCTGTACGTACTCGAGTTCTCTTTTTGGAATCCAGGCTAGCAATATCTCTAGCAGAGTCACATATACGTGTGTGGACTATTTACCTATCTGCAAACCGTGACTTGAGGGTCAAGGAGACTCCACCTCTTGGACAACGTGACGTACCACAGGTGGTCCCACCTCGAGGCATTTACTTGGCTTTACAGGAGTTAAGCACACGAATACAAAACGCGAAAAAACAAAAAACTCTTAAAGCAAGATAAAACTCAATCCTCTCATTTCGTCACGTTCACAGGACACGCTCTAAATCTTTATATCACCTTCAAAATCCTTCCTTCCACACTTTACTCTTTTTATCATTCAATTGAGAGGACTCTTGATTATTATTCAAGGTATCATTCTTTTATTCGGATTTCGTTAAAGTTTGCACTGGCATTTCATTCCGCGACAATAATTCCAAAGTTTTAATAGATTTAAGTGCTTGGAAATTTTTCTACTGCGGGAAATAACTTTTCGAGGGAAAAGCAATTTTTGTTTTCTGATTAAAGATGGCTTCGAAACTTTAGTTTCGTTTTAGTTTTGAATAGCGCAACAAAATAAAATTCAGGGACCTTTTAGTTTTGATTCCTGCACCAAAAGTAAAGTATTTTTTCGTTTTTATTTAGTTTCGAAGTCATCCCTCATAAAACTATCAGATTGGTATGATTTGGAAAACCTTTTTCAGTTATTTAAAAATGGGACTTTCTCAAAAATATAAATATTGATAAGGGTGTGTCTGGGACTCATTTTGATTGGTTTGGTGTAAAACGTCGTTTTTAAATAAATCAAATTTAAATAATTTTTTTCTAAAGTTCACCTATTTTACTTTCAAAAACTTTCAAATCCACCAGAATTTTTTAAATTGATCAATTTTTTGAAACACTACAATTTTTTTTAAAAAAAATGCCAATTTTTGTAAAAATGCTGCTATCGAAAAATTATATTTGACGACTCATTTTTTTCATAATTTCTAAATTAAATTGCATTCAAAAATGGAAGAATTTTTTTAACATAAACATTTAAATACCTATTTAATTTTCCATCGGAATTAATATAATTTTATTTAAATAATTTTAATGAAAAGCCTTTTTGAAGTTTAAGAATTTCTAAAAATTACTAACTGTAATTCTTTCAAAACTCAACCATTTTTTTGTTGAAATTAGCAAAAAAAACATTATTTATAACTTTTAATCATTTTATTTCAAAATAAAAATTTAAATATTATCCTTTTACAACCATTGAAATTTTCAAAAATTTCTATTTAAAAATATTTTGAAAAATTATTTCTAAAAATTCACACTATAACGCTTATCTAATAATAAATTACTATCAAAACTTGTAGACTAAATTAATTTCTAAATCAATATTTATTAGAAACTTCTATGAGAATTCAATTATAAATTTAAAAATAAATAAATTTAATGAATAATTAAATATTTCTTAAAATTGAATTCTTATAAAGAAAAAAGGAACTTTATCAAAATGTTTTAAAATAATTGAATTGTTACAAAAAATTTAATTTCAAGAAATTTAATTCAAAATGTATTAAAAACAATTATAAAAATTTTAATAAACAAATGATATCAAAATTGTTTTAAATAATTTAATTCATTCGAACAATTTTAATAAAATTTTTAAGAATTTTTGCATTTTTTAAAGAATTTATATTTAAAATTGTATTAAAAATAATTAAAATCCTGCAATGAGTTTTATTATTCATGAATATAATTTAATTTCTAAAAACAATTTTATTATTTATGAAAATAATTAAATTATTGATTAGAATTTTATTATAAATCTTTTAAATAATTGAATTCTTGCTGCGAATCTTATTAAAATTTTTAAAAATAATTGAATTCCTGAAAAGAATTTTATTATTTATGAAAATAATTGAATTTTTGTAATAAATTTTATTAAAATTCTTTTAAATAATTGAATTTCCTTGAAAATTGTATTATTCTTGAAAATAATTGATTTCCTGCATCAAATTATATTAAAATTTTTAAAAATAATTGAATTCCTGAGAAGAATTTTATTATTAATGAAAATAATTAAATTTTTGCTCAAAATTTTATTGTAATTCTTTTAAATAATTGAATTCCTGAAAAAAATTTCATTTTTTTAAAAATAATTGAATTGTTGCAAAGAATTTTATTAAAATTCTTTTAAATAATTAAATTCCATTGAAAAATTGTATTATTCTCGAAAATAATTGATTTCCTGCATCAAATTTTATTAAAATTTTAAAATATAATTGAATTACTGAGAAGAATTTTATTATTAATGAAAATAATTAAATTTTTGCTCAAAATTTTATTATAATTCTTTTAAATAATTGAATTCATGAGAAGAATTTTATTATTTAGAAAATAATTAAATTCATGAAAGAAATTTCATTTTTTTTAAATAATTGAATTGTTGCAAAGAATTTTATTAAAATTCTTTTAAATAATTAAATTCCCTTGACAAATTGTATTATTTCTGAATATAATTGAATTCCTGAGAAGAATTTTATTATTTGTGACAATAATTGAATTTATGCGCAGCATTTTATTATAATTCGTTTAATTAATTGAATTCCCGAAAAGAATTTTATTATTTAATAAATAATTGAATTCTTGCTGCAAATTTTATTAAAATTTTTTTGAATAATTGGATTCCTGAAAAGGATTTTATTATTTATGAAAATAATTGAATTTTTCTAATAAATTTTATTAAAATTCTTTTAAATAATTAAATTTCTTTGAAAATTGTATTATTCTTGAAATTAATTGATTTCCTGCATCAAATTGTATACACAAAATTTTTTTAAAATAATTGAATTCCTGAGAAAAACATTTTATTATTTAAAAAGTAATTGAATTCTTGTAGCGAATTTGATTAAAATTTTTTAAAATAATTGAATTCCTGAAAAGAATATTTTATTATTTTTGAAAATAATTGAATTTTTGGGAAGATTTTTATTGAAATACTTTTCAAAGTAATTGAATTTCAGAGAAGAATATTATTATTTATGAAAACAATTTTTTTAAAATCTAAGTTTTTTTAAAACTTTCTAATAAATAATTGAAATCCTGCAATAATTTTTAATATTTATGAAAATAATTGAATTCTATATTATGGAATTAAACGAATTCTTTTTCTTTTTACTCTGGATAAATAATTTTTTATTGATCTAATTATTCATACTTAAAATCTACTACACGAAGAAACTATTAATACGAATATCCCATGCCAATTAGTAAATTTCCTCGCAATTTCCCTAAGAGGATAGTATTTAAAGAGCGATTTTTTGATATTATTTATGTGTGAATCGTTAAAAGTGGAGAAACCTTATCCAGGAAATTCCCTCTAAACCAGTGTATAAACTTTGCAAGTCATGTAAGCCTGATCGAGACGATGCATGAATTGCCATTTTTTTTCTATTTTACTTCATATAGAAATACCTGTGAAACTGGACATAAACATACGGATATTTTCTCGAGATATTTTTCTAATTTACAGAAATGCCATTCACGAGTTTTTTTTTTTTATTCAGTTACCGAAAAAATAATTTAAAATTAGTTTCATTTCTTCGGAATAGGTATCTAAGTGTATACAATAAAATAAATTATTTCTTTCAACGAAAATTGTAGAAATAATTTTCATTATTCTATTTTTATTTATTATTTTATTTTTATTTTACATTACTTGCTTTTTATTGATTTTATTTATTTATTATTTATTATTCATTTTTTATTTTATTTCTTTATTAATTTAATTTTTGTATTTATTTTTTATTTAACATTATTTACTTATTTTTTATTGATTTTATTTATTTATTCATTATATTGATTTTATCTCTTTATTAATTTTATTTTTTCATTTATTTTTTATTTTACATTATTTACTTATTTTTTATTGATATTATTTATTTATTCATTATTGATTTTATCTCTATACTAATTTTATATTTTCATTTATTTTTTATTTTATTTTATTTTTTTTTAAATTTAAAAATTTTTTTTAATTTGAGAAATCTGTATTGTTGGAAAGAAAGTTTATAGTGACTCCTTAAGTAGGGGAGGGGGGGGATTAGTCAAAGCAATTCTCGATTTTTAACTGAAGTCGAAAAAAATTTTGTAAAAAAATAAAATTCCTAAAAAGTAATTATCGCTGTGATTTTAATAGCGTTAGATATTAAAAAATAAATTTTCTTCATTTCTCCTTTGAAAAAAAGTGCAAAAATAAATAATTATCTTTGAATAATAAAGAGAAAAAAAATTATTAACGGTTTGGATTTTTAATATTATGACAAGTATATGAACATGAAAATCTCTTTCTCCTAAGAAAGAATCAAAAGAAGACGAGTTTGAAAACTACACAATAGCTCAGCAAATTGGATGGAAATTCTCCAGTCAGGATCGGTCAGCAGTTTTTATCTCATTTCCCTGATCCTCTTATAGTTATACTTATACAGGTTCAAAAAGAGCAAAATCACAAAGCTTCTACATCCTTTTAATTTTTCATCAAGGATTTAGTACAACAATATAATTTTTATAGAAATTGGTTTTGAAAAAAAATTTGTAAAAAGATAAAAAAAAAAGACAAGATTTTATAAAGAAGGGTAAAAATTTGTCATGTACAAATATTAACGCAATTTTCCAGAAAATGTCAAGACAACAATCTAATAATAATATATAAATTTCATTAAGAATTCGTATATGCAAATTATTTACGGTGAAATAAGTAAATTAATTTCTCGTCTTTCCATCTTTTTGCTTTCTGATTACCATTTTCGTAATTTCATTTCGCACGGTTGCGGAAGTTTAGTCCATTCATTGTTTTACGACGTTTCTAGTATAGAAATTGAAAATTCCTTCTTTTCCTTAAACGCGGCAAATAACTGAGCATCAACAACGATTGTAAATACTTCGATCGGTGAATCTGACTTTGAATTAAAATTTCCAATTAGAAGGCAATGTGCAGGTTATAGTGTTGAGATAGGGTCAACGGGGTTCAGCAAGAAAAGACACGAGAGAGACGGAAATTTTTATGGACAATTGCACGCACTTAGAATTACTATAATTTCAAATTGCTTTTAATAACTAATTCAATTTTTTTTCAGATCTCAGACTGAATTCAGTAAAAAAAAAATTGTATCGAAAAGAGTCTTCTATAATAATTTAAAAAATGTCCAAGTGATAAAATCATTATTTTATATTATAAGAATATTGTTACCATGGCTTCATCAAAATTACTTTCATCATTTCAAGTCAATTTAAAAATTCCAGAATTTTTAACTAAATTTAACTAAAATTCTTTCTTAAATAAATTATTTTTAATAATTTTCGAAAAAGTTCTTTGGCAATTTTCAAATCCATTTGTTTACAATTTAATTTTACGAAATTTCGATTATTCGTAAATTCTTCAATTAAATATATATATTAGAAAATCAAAACTTCAAATAATAAATACAACAATTCAAATAAACTTTTTCAAAAAATTAATTGTACAAATTTGTTAGTTAAGAAAATGAAAAATTCAAATTTTCAAAGATTTTAACTTTAACTCTTTTCAAAATTCAATAATTTCTAAAAATTCACGCTATAATGCTTTTAATATTCAATTATTATCTACAATTTTAACAGAAATTAATTTTTAAATACATTTTTATGAGAAAATAATTCTCTACGAGAATTCAATTATTTAAATACAAAAATAAATAATTTAAAGAATAATTGAATTTTTCGTAAAATTTAATTTTCATAATGGATTTGAACAACTATTTAAGTAATTAAATTCCAGAGAAGAATTTTAATGAAATTTTTAAGAATAATTACATTTTACGAGGAATTCCATAAAAATTCTTAAAAAAAAAAATTGAAATTCTGCGATGAGTTTTATTATTTACGAAATTTATGAAATTTACGAAATTCAATTCCTATAGAAAGAATTTGATTTTATTTAAGAAAATCATTTAATTTTTGCAAAAAATTTTATAAAAATTCTTTTAAATGATTGAATTTCCTTGAAAAATTGTATTATTTGTGAAAATAATTGATTTCCTTCGATGAATAGAAATATTTACGAAAATAATTGAATTTTTAAAAAGACATTTATTAAAATTCTTTTAAATAATTGACTTCCCTTGAAAAATTGAATTTTTTGTGGAAATAATTGATTTCCTGAGAAGAATTTTATTAAAATTCTTTTAAATAATTGAATTTCCTTGAAAAATTGTATTTTTGTGAAAATAATTGAATTTCCTTGAAAAATTGAATTTTTTATGGAAACAATTGAATTCCTAAGAAGAATTTTATGATTTATAAAAATAATCAAATTTCTGGGAAGAATATTATTAATTTATTATTTTTAAAAATCATTGAAAACTTGCGAAGAATTTTATTAAAATTCTTATAAATAATTAAATTTCCTTGGAAATGTGTATTTTTTGTAAAAATAATGGAATTCTAGTAACGAATTTTGTTAGAAATTTTTAAAAATATTTGAATTCCTGAGAAAAATTTTATTATTTAAAAAATAATTGAATTTTTGCGAAGGATTTTATTAAAATTCTTTTAAGTAGGTAATTGAATTCCCTTGAAAAATTGTATTTTTTGTGAAAATAATTGAATTCCCTTAAAGAATTTTATTATTTATAAAAATAATTGATTTCCCTTGAAAAATTGTATTATTCTTGAAAATAATTAAATTTTTGCAACGAATTTTATTATTTACAAAAAAATTGAATTTTTGCGAATAATTTTATTAAAATAAATTCTTTTAAATAATTGAATTTCCTTGAAAAATTATATTTTTTTGTGAAAATAATTGAATTTTAACGAATATTTTTAATAAAATTCTTTTAAAATTAAATAATTGAATTTCTTTGAAAAATAGAATTATTTACGAAAATAATTGATTTTGTAAGAAGAATTATTTTATTTCTGTAAATAATTAAATTATTAGAAAGAATTTCATTGTTTGCGGAAATAAATCAATTTTTAGGAAGATTTCTATTTAAATTCTTAAGCTTGAATTTCCTTAAAAAAATTGTATTATTCATAAAAATAATTTTTGCAACGAATTTTATTATTTTTGAAAGAAATTGAATTTCCACTGAGAATTTTATTAGAATTCTTTTAATTAACTGAATTCCCTTGACAAATTTTATTATTCTTAAGGGCATTTGAACCATTATGACGTCACAATTTTAAAACTCATGCTTTGCACACATTGTGACGTCATAATGGTTCAAATGCCCTTAAAAATAATTAAATTCCTGCATCGAATTTTATTAAAATTTTTAAAAATAATTAAGTTCTTCAGAAGAATTTTATTATTTAAAAAATAATTTAATATTTGTGAAGGATTTTATTAAAATTCTTTTAAATAATTTGAATACCCTGCAAAAATTGTATTTTTTGTGAAAATAATTGAATTCCTGAGAAGAATTTTTTTATTTAAAAAATAATTTAATTCTTGCGAAGGATTTTATTAAAATGCTTTTAAATAATTTGAATACCCTGCAAAAATTGTATTTTTTGTGAAAATAATTGAATTCCTGAGAAGAATTTTTTTATTCAAAAAATAATTTAATTTTTGCGAAGGATTTTAATAAAATGCTTTTAAATAATTGAATTCCTTTGACAAATTGTATTTTTTGTGAAAATAATTGAATTCTTAAGAAGAATTGTAGTATTTAAAAAATAATTGAATTTTTGCGAAAGATTTTATTAAAACTTTTTTAAAGAAATAAATTCCTTTGAATAATGGTATTATTTGTGAAAATAATTGAATTTCTAAGAAGAATTTTATTGTTTAAAAAATAATGGAATTTTGCGTAGGATTTTATTAAAATTCTTTTAAATAATTGAATTCCCTGGAAAAATTGTATTTTTTGTGAACATAATTGAATTCCTTTGACAAATTGTATTTTTTGTGAAAATAATTAAATTTCTGTTAAATTTATATTATTTTTGGAAATGTTTAAATGTTTGCGTAGAATTTTATCGAAATTTTTTAAAATAATTGAATTTTTTTGGAAAATTTTATTAAAATAGTAGATATTAAAAATAATTGAAGTAAGTAAAATTTATGAATTTATAATATGTTAGGCGCTCCGTAGGAAGGCATTAATTTGTTTAATTCGTTCAAAATATAAGTACACTCACAAAAAAATTATATTTCATTAAGAAATACTCTATTGTTGTTGTATAAAACTTATTTCTAGGTAATTCTAAATACTTAACCAAAATAAATATTTATTTAATTCAACTAACAATTTGTTTAGTAAAATAAAAATTCGGAATTCACCTTCTTGTGATCATAAATTCAGTATTGATTGGTTACTTCGAAGTGTAATAAATATAAACTGAATTTGTTTTAGAGGTAATAGAATTGAAAGAAAGTATTATCGATTAGATGTAACATGCCTCTACTATAAAAGAGTACTTTGGTCCTTAAATGTAGCCATTCGATTGCCATTTAAATACAGTGTTACAAACACGCTCAATAAACTGTTTCATTTAAGAACACAAGAAGCATTCGATTATTGCTTATATACTATCAGCTTTTATGCTTCGTCGTAAACACTATAACTTTGTATTATAAACCACTGTGATGATATTCAAACAAGTTTTCTTTCAATTCACTTAAATATTTTATACATACAGTGGACTTTGGAAAAACTTATCACAAACATAATTCAACATTATGGGCTTTTCAATTTTTATCATTTCAAATTTATGCAGATCTAAATTCCACTATTCTGATAACCTCTGCGGCAAAAGTTTTTCTAACATCCATTATAGGTTCCGAATAAATCAAAACTAAGACCATTCACAAATCATAGAGAAGAGAATTTGAAAGTAATTTTTCGATTCAGTAAAGTGATGTTCTAAAATATATTAATTAAAGTTTAAGATACATCCTGAGAAAAAAAATGCTAAAAACAATTTTTTCAGAAATAAACACATCTTTGCTCTTTAATACCTTTTTTGTGCTTTAACACACAACATACATAATTTGAGATACAAGCTCACAACTTGACCTAATGTTAATGAAACAAGTTGCAAATTTAAAAATAAAGAAAAAAAATAGAATTATAATTATAACATAATTTGTAAATTTTGTATATAAGAAAGTCGTTAACATCCACTGTTCGCAGTTGACTAATAAGACTGAGTCATCTAACGACCAAAATGAACTCTCACAAAATAGAAATAGACCCCAATGGACCACTTGGGATCTGAAAATAAACTGCATGTATCATTTTGGATAAAGCCGGGATAAAATAGAGTAGTTGACATTAATTTGTTCCTAATTTAACAAATTTGTCTCTTTTTTTTTGTTTGTTGTGCGATTTTTCAAAAATCTTTTCCACACAAAATAAAAGCAAAAGATAGAAATAATACTTTTTGTGCTTAACAAATACAACAGAAACTAACATAGGAAAAACAAATTCTGAAACCATTTACATCTTAAAACCAAAATGATTAAAAAATTTTTATTTTACGATTTGCTACTATTTGAATGCTTTTCAAACATTGTTCATTCTTTTTTTTTGGCTCAATTTGACATCCTTAGAAAAATTGTGACTAAAAACTACTTTTTTCTTTTTTTTTTTGAGAATTTGCAATAATTTAAATTCGCTAATACCTGAAATAAAAAAAATCAATTTCAAAAATTTTCATAAGATTCTTAGGAACAATTCAAAAAATTTTGAGAAAATTTTTTAAAACAATTCAATTATTTTCAAAAAGTATTCTAAATTCAATTATATTCACTATTGATTACTATTTTAATAAAATTTTGCACAAGCATTAAATTAGTTAAAATAAAATTTTAATCATAATATTATTCGCAAAGATTCAATTACTTAAAATTTTTTTTTATAAAATTCTCAGCAAGAATACAATTATTTTCACAAAGAATACAATTTTTTTAAGGAAATTCAATTATTCAAAAGAATTTTAATACAATTCTTCGGGAGAATTAAATTATTTTTACAAATATTACAATTTTTTAAGGAATCCAATTATATAAAAGAACTTTAATAAAATTCTTAGCAAAAATTCAATTATTTTTATAAATAGATAATAAAATTCTTCAAGGGAATTCAATTATTTTTTAAAAGTTAAATAAAAATTGTTATAAGAAAACAATTATTTTTACAAAAAAAAACTACAATTTCTTAAGGGAATTCAATTATTTAAAAGAATTTTAATAAAATTCGTTGCAAGAAATGAATTATTTGGACAAAAAATAAAATTTTTTCAAGGGAATTCAATTATTTAAAAGAATTTTCATAAAATTTTTCGCAAAAATTCAATTATTTTTAAAAATAATAAAATTCTTTGCAAGAATTCAATTTTTTTTATAAATAATAAAATTCTTCACCGAAATTCGATTATTATTTTTATAAACTTGAATAAAACTCGTTGTAAGAATTCAATTATTTATATAAATAATAAAATTTTTCTCCGACATTCAATTATTTTAAAAACTTTTCATAAAATTCGTTGCAAGAATTCAATTATTCCCATAAATAATATAATTTTGCAAAGGAAATCATTTATTTAAAATAATTTTAATAAAATTCTTAGCAAAAATTCAATTATTTTTATAAGTAGATAATAAAATTCTTCAAGGGAATTCAATTATTTTTTTAGAAGTTAAATAAAAATTGTTATAAGAAAACAATTATTTTCACAAAAAAAAACTACAATTTCTTAAGGGAATTCAATTATTTAAAAGAATTTTAATAAAATTCGTTGCAAGAAATCAATTATTTTCACAAAAAATACATTTTTTCAAGGGAATTCAATTATTTAAAAGAATTTTCATAAAATTCTTTGCAAGAATTCAATTATTTTTAAAAATAATAAAATTCTTTGCAAGAATTCAATTATTTTTATAAATAATAAAATTCTTCTCAGGAATTCAATTATTTTTTAAAAATTTTTACAAAATTCGTTACTAGAATTCAATTATTTTTACAAAAAATACACATTTCCAAGGAAATTTAATTATTTATAAGAATTTTAATAAAATTCATTTTTTTCAAGGGAATTCAATTATTTAAAAGAATCTTCATAAAATTCTTTGCAAGAATTCAATTATTTTTATAAATTATAAAATTCTTCTCAGAAATTCAATTATTTTTATAAATAATAATATTCTTCTCAGGAATTCAACTATTTTTAAAAATCATAAAATTCTTCTCACAAATTCAATTATTCTTAAGAATTTAAAACAAAATTTGCCAGAAATAAATTATTTTCACAAATAATAAAATTTATCGTAGGATTTTAATAAAATTTTTAATGAATTTCTCGAAAAAATTCAATTACTCTGAAAAAATTTTATTAAAATTTAATAAATTATTAATTTTTTTATTAAAATAATTGAATTCTCATAGAAGATTTTTATAGAAATTGATTTAAAAATGAAATTCCGTTGAAATTTTAGATAATATAATTTAATATTAGAAGCTTTTATATAGTAGAAATTTTTAGAAATAATTAAATTTCAAAAGATTTTGAAATTGAAACTGTAGTATTGTAATTTTTATTTTGAAAAATTATCCTACATCTATTATTTCTTTACAAAATGATTAAAGTTTTGAATAATTTTGTTTAAAAAGCATGTAAAAAATGTATAATTTTTTGAAGAATTATTACAGTTGTTACTTTTATAAATAGATAAATTTCAAAAAGATTTTACATTGAAATTATTTAAAATATTTTAATTCCTGTGAAAAAGTAAATAAATGCAATTTAATTTAGGAATCATAAATAAAATAGTCTTGAAAAATTATAATTAAAAATTTTTTATCGTTAAATTTCCATAAATAATTTAAAATGATAAAATTAAATTTTCAATTATTTGCAAATTTTGTCAATTAAAATAATTTTTATTTATTTTAAAGAATATCGTTTTTTTTACTTTTATACATTATTTGTAAATATAATGATATTTTTGAAGAAGTTTTTGATTGAATTCAAGAATTCCAAATTAAAATTCGGAAAATAATTGAATTTTCCAAAAAGGTAAAATTGAAGGTAGGTATTATCTAAAGAAAACAAGTTTTTTTAGTCATCAAATTTAATTTTTGGATATTTTTACTACTTTTTTCAGTCTTAGAACTGCTTTTTGCTGCTTTCTTATTAAAATTAATTATCGCGTACGAAGCCTCCTACTTTTTAAATTTAAAACCATCTCTCTAAATTTGAATTAGTAAAAATGTTTACTAATTTGAATTAGTAAGTGACTTTTTGCTTCTGAATTAGTAAATTTTTCCAATAATTAATTGCAAATTACTATTTATTAGTAAAATTTACTAATTCAAAAGCAAAAAGTTAGTCACTAATTCAAATTAGTAAACATTTTTACTAATTTAAATTTAGAGAGGTATGGTTAACTTTAGGACTTAAAATAATACTTTTAATGCTAAGATTCAGTAAAAAATGTTTTTAATGTAAACGGTTTTAGCCGAAAGTTGTCTGAAAGTAAAATTTATTTTTTAAAAGAAGAAGAAAGAAAGAGAGAGAGAAAAAAGAGAGAAATGTAAACGACAAATTAAGAGGAGAAACATGGTCTAATAGTATATTCTCTATCCAGGTTTCTCCACATTCTACTTCTAGGACAGAAATAAAAAATGGAACGTTTAGAAAAAAGGGTAATTGCATAAATTCTATATCATTAGATGGAATCCAAGGAACTTTTCTGCTGCTGGGAAACTGAGAGAATCTTGGGTCACAAGGGCAGGGCGACAGAAACGCGGGCGCGGGGACTAAGTTGCGTGTCGCGCTTCAGTCAGTGTACAGCAAAACACGTGATTCGCCTTTCGTTTAATTATAGACTGTGAATTTCTTAGTCCACCCTCGTCAACATGAAATTGGAAAGCTCACCGAGAAAGCACGCAAAAGTCACTTACCACATGATTTTTTTTTTTTTTTTTTTTTCCCTTTAAACCCTTGATTTCCTTTCTTACTTTCTTTCGACGCAAACAATCGCGATGCAAACAATTCTATATAGTTTGTAAAAATAACCAACTATTTTCAAATTATCATTCTCATTTCGGTGTGAATTTCTTCTTTACGTGAAATAGCAACGTGATAAGGAGAAAATAAAGGAATTTTTATTTTTTACTATTTTTTAAAGTAGAAACTAAATTGTATGGAAATTCTGAGTATTTTTGCTCGTGGAAATTTTTAATTTACGAAAGTTTTTCTATTTTATAAATTTTAAGTGCGAGTTTGTAATTTCAACTTTGACTTTCGATTAGATTTTGACAGAATATTATTATTTTGATTTTGGTTTCGACTTTCATTTTGACTTTGCCTTTCACTTTTACTTACGTTTTTATTTTATTTTTTTAAAATCATCCATAAAATTATTTTTATTATAATTTTTAGAGAAGAAATCAATCGTTAGAAAATATTCTGACCCCTTTTGGATTTTTATTTTTCTTAAAAATTTATAAATTTTAAAATCAATCCGTAATTTTGTAGAAAATATGTTTCTGTATTTAGAAAAAAATTCCCGAATGAAAAAAAGGATTTTTATTACTTTTAAAACAAATTACACTTAAAATATTTTTACATTCTGTAAGGTACTTTTAGGGCCAACAAATAAAACAATATGATTCTCAAAGCAACGTAATTATATTTTAAACAAAAATAATTGGAACAATTTATTAATGTATTACGAGTATGATATATTTCGTGTCTAATTAGAAACTGTTCGTCTAATCATTCGTCCTTTTAATCGCAGTCCCCACTTACTCATAAGTCTAAGCACACACTCACAAATACACAACATACACACACACACACACCTATATATACAATATCTTACAGTTTAAACAAAAAAATTTCATTTACACTAAAAAAATTCTCACTTTCAATTTCGCCAAAGAATTTTTTCAATAAAAAAAATTTCTCTGAAATTGAAAGTGAAAGTTAAAATATTTGGAGTTAAAGTGAAAATATTTTGCATTAAATTCAAAGTGAAAAAACTTTTTGAGTGAAAGTGAAAATATTTTTTTGTGAAATTGAAAGTTAAAATATTTTAGGTGAAATTGAAAATGAAAATTTGTTGTCAAAATGAAAATTAAGAATCTTTTAGAATTAAAAATTCTTTGAGTTAAGTTCCAAGTGGAAATTTGTTCATAGAAAGTGAAAGTAATTTGGGTGAAAATGAAAGTGAAAAATTTTTAATTTACAGTAAAAGTAAAAATTTTGTTGGTGAAAGTGAAAATTTTTTGCGTTAAAGTGAAAATTTTATGAGTGAAAGTGAAAATATTTTTTTCTGAAATTCAAAGTTAAAATATTTTAGGTGAAATTGAAAATTTGTTGTCAAAATTAAAATTAAGAATCTTTTAGAATTAAAAATTCTTATTGAGTTAAGTTCTAAGTGGAAATTTGTTTATAGAAAGTGAAAGTAACTTGGGTGAAATTAAAAGTAAAAATTTTGTTGGTGAAAGTGAAAATATTTTGGGTGAAATTGAAAAAAACAAATCTTCTAAACAAACTATGGGATAAATTTAATTTTATACATATGTTTAGATGGAGTTTACTAAAATTTTCTATTTCCTTTTATATATTGAGGAAGCTAAATGGTCATGAAATGAACAACTTGTTTTAGTTTTTACGAAGAAACAAATCGAGATTCACAGAATATTTCAACCATATCGTACGAACTGGCTAGGAACTTCAGCATGTGGTTATTTAATTTGGGAGGAAATGGGTCACTCACATTAACAACACGTTCGTCTATAAACAAAACGAATGAAGTAAATCGTTTAAAGACAGAAGTCCTTAATGAAATGGGCGAAATAAATCAGAGAACCAAAGCCGCTATGAGAAGAATTTATATTCGTTTTCTGAAACAAGAATATATAACGACGTCGTCCAAGCGTGGGGAACCAATGATTGAATTAAACCAAGATTCAGAATCAAGTTCATCATCAAGCTCTCGATCACAATCACATTCTGTCTCACAATCACGCTCACACTCTGGCTCTCGGTCACAATCACATTTTGGCTCTCAATTACGCTCACACTCTGGCTCTCGGTCACAATCACGTTCTGGCACTCGATCACACTCACACTCTGGCTCTCGGTCACAATCACGTTCTGTCTCACAATCACGCTCACACTCTGGCTCTCGGTCACAATCACGTTCTGGCTCACAATCACGCTCACACTCTGGTTCTCGGTCACAATCACGTTCTGGCACTCAATCACGCTCACACTCTGGCTCTCGGTCACAATCACGTTCTGGCACTCAATCACGCTCACACTCTGGCTCTCGGTCACAATCACAATCACGCTCACACTCTGGCTCTCGGTCACAATCACATTCTGGCTCACAATCACGCTCACACTCTGGCTCTCGGTCACAATCACATTTTGGCTCTCAATTACGCTCACACTCTGGCTCTCGGTCACAATCACGTTCTTACTCACAATCACGCTCACACTCTGGCTCTCGGTCACAATCACGTTCTTACTCACAATCACGCTCACACTCTGGCTCTCGGTCACAATCACGTTCTGTCTCACAATCACGCTCACACTCTGGCTCTCGGTCACAATCACGTTCTGGCTCACAATCACGCTCACACTCTGGCTCTCGGTCACAATCACGTTCTGGCACTCAATCACGCTCACACTCTGGCTCTCGGTCACAATCACGTTCTGGCACTCAATCACGCTCACACTCTGGCTCTCGGTCACAATCACGTTCTGGCTCACAATCACGCTCACACTCTGGCTCTCGGTCACAATCACGTTCTGGCACTCAATCACGCTCACACTCTGGCTCTCGGTCACAATCACGTTCTGGCACTCAATCACGCTCACACTCTGGCTCTCGGTCACAATCACGTTCTGGCACTCAATCACGCTCACACTCTGGCTCTCGGTCACAATCACGTTCTGGCTCACAATCACGCTCACACTCTGGCTCTCGGTCACAATCACGTTCTGGCACTCAATCACGCTCACACTCTGGCTCTCGGTCACAATCACGTTCTGGCACTCAATCACGCTCACACTCTGGCTCTCGGTCACAATCACGTTCTGTCTCACAATCACGCTCACACTCTGGCTCTCGGTCACAATCACGTTCTGTCTCACAATCACGCTCACACTCTGGCTCTCGGTCACAATCACGTTCTGGCTCACAATCACGCTCACACTCTGGCTCTCGGTCACAATCACGTTCTGGCACTCAATCACGCTCACACTCTGGCTCTCGGTCACAATCACAATCACGCTCACACTCTGGCTCTCGGTCACAATCACATTCTGGCTCACAATCACGCTCACACTCTGGCTCTCGGTCACAATCACATTTTGGCTCTCAATTACGCTCACACTCTGGCTCTCGGTCACAATCACGTTCTTACTCACAATCACGCTCACACTCTGGCTCTCGGTCACAATCACGTTCTTACTCACAATCACGCTCACACTCTGGCTCTCGGTCACAATCACGTTCTTACTCACAATCACGCTCACACTCTGGCTCTCGGTCACAATCACGTTCTGGCACTCAATCACGCTCACACTCTGGCTCTCGGTCACAATCACGTTCTGGCACTCAATCACGCTCACACTCTGGCTCTCGGTCACAATCACGTTCTGTCTCACAATCACGCTCACACTCTGGCTCTCGGTCACAATCACATTCTGGCTCACAATCACGCTCACACTCTGGCTCTCGGTCACAATCACGTTCTTACTCACAATCACGCTCACACTCTGGCTCTCGGTCACAATCACGTTCTGGCACTCAATCACGCTCACACTCTGGCTCTCGGTCACAATCACATTCTGGCTCACAATCACGCTCACACTCTGGCTCTCGGTCACAATCACGTTCTGTCTCACAATCACGCTCACACTCTGGCTCTCGGTCACAATCACGTTCTGGCTCACAATCACGCTCACACTCTGGTTCTCGGTCACAATCACGTTCTGGCACTCAATCACGCTCACACTCTGGCTCTCGGTCACAATCACGTTCTGGCACTCAATCACGCTCACACTCTGGCTCTCGGTCACAATCACAATCACGCTCACACTCTGGCTCTCGGTCACAATCACATTCTGGCTCACAATCACGCTCACACTCTGGCTCTCGGTCACAATCACATTTTGGCTCTCAATTACGCTCACACTCTGGCTCTCGGTCACAATCACGTTCTTACTCACAATCACGCTCACACTCTGGCTCTCGGTCACAATCACATTCTGGCTCACAATCACGCTCACACTCTGGCTCTCGGTCACAATCACATTTTGGCTCTCAATTACGCTCACACTCTGGCTCTCGGTCACAATCACGTTCTTACTCACAATCACGCTCACACTCTGGCTCTCGGTCACAATCACGTTCTTACTCACAATCACGCTCACACTCTGGCTCTCGGTCACAATCACGTTCTTACTCACAATCACGCTCACACTCTGGCTCTCGGTCACAATCACGTTCTGGCACTCAATCACGCTCACACTCTGGCTCTCGGTCACAATCACGTTCTGGCACTCAATCACGCTCACACTCTGGCTCTCGGTCACAATCACGTTCTGTCTCACAATCACGCTCACACTCTGGCTCTCGGTCACAATCACATTCTGGCTCACAATCACGCTCACACTCTGGCTCTCGGTCACAATCACGTTCTTACTCACAATCACGCTCACACTCTGGCTCTCGGTCACAATCACGTTCTGGCACTCAATCACGCTCACACTCTGGCTCTCGGTCACAATCACGTTCTGGCACTCAATCACGCTCACACTCTGGCTCTCGGTCACAATCACGTTCTGTCTCACAATCACGCTCACACTCTGGCTCTCGGTCACAATCACGTTCTGGCTCACAATCACGCTCACACTCTGGCTCTCGGTCACAATCACGTTCTGGCACTCAATCACGCTCACACTCTGGCTCTCGGTCACAATCACGTTCTGGCTCACAATCACGCTCACACTCTGGCTCTCGGTCACAATCACGTTCTGGCACTCAATCACGCTCACACTCTGGCTCTCGGTCACAATCACGTTCTGGCACTCAATCACGCTCACACTCTGGCTCTCGGTCACAATCACAATCACGCTCACACTCTGGCTCTCGGTCACAATCACATTCTGGCTCACAATCACGCTCACACTCTGGCTCTCGGTCACAATCACGTTCTTACTCACAATCACGCTCACACTCTGGCTCTCGGTCACAATCACGTTCTTACTCACAATCACGCTCACACTCTGGCTCTCGGTCACAATCACGTTCTGGCACTCAATCACGCTCACACTCTGGCTCTCGGTCACAATCACGTTCTGGCTCACAATCACGCTCACACTCTGGCTCTCGGTCACAATCACGTTCTGGCACTCAATCACGCTCACACTCTGGCTCTCGGTCACAATCACATTTTGGCTCTCAATCACGCTCACACTCTGGCTCTCAGTCACAATCACGTCCTCGATAACGCTCGCGGTCACAATCACCTGCATCAATAAGAAGCAGAAGGAGAAAAACTCTATATAAAAAAATTAAAGCCAATGATCTTGTATGAGCAGTCTATAGCAACCTACCAAAACGCCCTGGTATACTACAATACAAGGAAGGAGTAAAAAAAAATCCGGAGTAAAATTTTTTAAAAAACCCATATTCACAGAAAATGAGACTTAATCCATCCAATCAAATAAAATATGGCCATTCGATAATTTTAACGCCGAAGAAATCCATAATACAACACCCAACGGAAGCAAAACAATTTTGATTAATTATTTAAAAAATTGAAAAATTTATATCAAAGCGGATTATATCTTCCGCGGATTCGTCTACCGAACTCAAATTATTACTTCTAGGTTCCTTCTGGGTCTCTTCTGTTTCCACAGCGAGAGATGACTTTTCCGCGGATTCGTCCTTCGCACTTGATTGATTACTTGAAGGTTTCTGGTCTCGAGAGTGATGATAACGGTTCTGCTTATCCTCCTCCTTCTTCTTTATTTTAATTTCATTCCTATCTCTTTCCTTATCCTTTGTCGATTCCGCGAATTTATCCATCGCACTTGATTTATTATTTGCACTTGCATGTTTCTTCTGGGTTTGGGTATCTTCTAATTCCACAACGTGCCATGACCTTTCCGCGGATTCGTCCTTCGCACTTGATTTATTATTTGCACTTGCATGTTTCTTCTGGGTCTGGGTATTATCTAATTCCTCAACGACCCATGAACTTTCCGCGGATTCATCCTTTGCACTTGATTTTTTCAGCTTCTGTTTAACCACTTTTCTATTCGCGGAAACGGACGGCGAAGAAGAAAGATAGTAAATTTCGGAAAATGAAATGTTTTTGTCACAATATTGATTAATAAAAGCATCCGATAGTTCTGCAAATGAAGATATTTCGTCGCTATTCTCATATTTTCTTTTCTTCATTGCTTTTTTTTTTGCTTATAAACTTCTGAACACCTGACGGTACTGAAAAAAAAACTTTCCTGTATTCCGCGGAAAGAGTCACTGCAAATGGAATAATGTATATTATACCTACATATGTTCCCGAAAAGTTCGCCTTGCCATGACCACCGTCTCCTCATCCTCTTCTATTTTATTAAAAGCATTCAACGCCGCGATGAGAGCTCTTCCCCTGCGGCGAACTGACGATCTGATGTAGATAAGAATATCATGGTTTTCAATGCTTTTATGGAAAACCAAGGCCCCAAGAACAGCAGCCGTATTCACGCAAATTGCTCCAATTGATTTGGCATCCAAATAAAACATTGAATACGTTCTGAAAAAACATAAGACTATAGTTTATCCGCGAAAAAAGTATAACCAAAAAATTAACACTTTGTCTCAATAAACTGCACAGAATATTCGCACAGGGACATAATATTGGGAAATCTCTGCGATACCGGTAATTTAATTTCAATTTTCAGGTAGAAAACACTGGATCCACGAAAAAAATCGGAGGTTGTGTAACCAAAGAAACTAACACTTTGTCTTAATAAGCTGATGAGTACTTACTGCCTTGAACAATGTATTCCGCATACAGTTGGATTAAGTTGATTCGGAAATCCTTCTCTGAACGTTCTTACTCCGCCAACATCTTCAATGAATTGCCCGAGGGTCAATAGTAATATCGATGGGGCATATGAATCGAAGCGAAGTCCTTCCCGGCGTAATATCAAACAATTCCCCGGTGTCATGAAGTTGGAAATTACGATGACATCCATTTAGGAATGTATACAAGTTTCACAAACTCTCAATATGCCTCTCGAAATACTGTTTATCATAAGGAACGACTGGCATGATGACTGTGGTTGGTTGTCAATTTACGGAAAAAAAATTAACATTAAAAAACAAATGAGGATTGATATGAAGTTGCTGATCTTCTGTGCTAAATAGCGATCGTCTTTTTATTCCATAAATTGCGATTTCGTAAATTGACCACACACCTGTATCTAAAATTTCGAAAAATGCACCATGTATCAAGGCCGCGGAACGAATGATGACTATACACTCTTAGCGTAAGGACGCGGTGGAAGGCGCGCCATCTGTGTGCGGAATTTTTTGGAACTAAGATGGACGCTCAACTTTTGGCGGCAAGATTCAAATTCACTACTGCACAGGAAATCTCCGCGCAAAAAGTCGAACATAACTAAAATGTCAGGCGTCACTGTGCGCAATTATAAGGACCTATTTTCTAAACAGTATGATGCTATTTTAAAAGATAGGTCCTTATTTATTTATTTAATAACATAACGGGACATGCCCTTTCGTACATTACGTACTCCCTAATTCTAAGAGTTATATTTGTAACATATAAAAACATATATTATAGTGACATAATCTTGGGAAATCTCCGCTATACCGGTTATTTAATTTCAATTTTCAGGTAGGAAACACTGGATCAGCGGGAAAAGTCGGAGGTTGGACTTAGAAAAAAATTGGCTCCGCGAAAAAGGTATGACCAAAAAATTAACACTTTGTCTCAATAAACTGCACGGAATATTCGCACAGGGACATAATCTTGGAAAATCTCCGCGATACCGGTAATTTAATTTCAATTTTCAGGTAGAAAACACTGGATACCAGTAAAACTGGTATACTGGATTACCAGTAAAAGAAATGTAAAATATCGTTGAATGATATGCTATAAACATTAATTAATATTTTCGTTAGCGATCACGTATAATTATTTCTAAATGAATCCAGTGTACGATTTTTTTTATTAATAGTGATGGCGCATATAATTCAGTTGGACAAGGTTCGAATATTTTTTCTTCATCAATGGCGAATATACTTTTTATAAAATCCTTCTTTTCCGCGGAAGTTAAAAACACCAAATTTCCAAACTCCTCATCTTTTTCATTGTTCGATTCGTTCCATGAAAAAAATCCGGAATCAAAGTCACTGCTACAGTTGGTTGATGTGGATACCGATATGTCCGCGGAAACAGTCGGTGGAGATTGCTCACCATTCAGTTACACTTTTGTTGAGGTGTTCGCGGTATTCGTTGATGCGGATACCGATATGTCCGTGGAAGCAGTTGGAGGAGAATGCTCGCCATTCAGTTTCACTTTTGTTAAGGTGTTCGCGGTGTTGGTTGATGTGGATACCGATATGTCCGCGGAAACAGCCGGTGGATATTGTTCACCATTCAGTTTCACTTTTGTTGAGGTGTTCGTTGATATGGATACCGACATGTCCGCGGAAACAGTCAGCAGTGATTGCTTGCCATTCAGTTTCAGTTTTGTTGAGTGGTTCGCGGTATTCGCTGATGCAGATACCGTCATGTATCCCCTTTATCTTTTATATATACTTATTTGACATTTTATAATCCATGTGACTGTTTCCGCGGAATTAGTTTTTTTTTTAAATAATTATATGTAAGATAAAGGGGGACAAAAAATAATAATATTAATCAGTGAACAGTAAAACTTGTGAACACTCTCTATAATTTGAATTTTAAAACCTCTTTTTATATATTGGACATGTGCAAACTTGTTGGACTTGTGAACACTCTATAAATTAGACATGCTTAAATTAAGAGATTATTGATTCCGCGGATAAAGTCAATTGTAACAGTTTAAATTAAGTGATTGGCAATTGTAACTAAAATAGCAGCTTTAATTAAGAGATTATTGATTCCGCGGGGAAAGTCAATTGTAACTAAAATAGCAGCTACAATTAAGAGATTATTGATTCCCTCGGGTAAAGTCAATTTGTAACTAAAACATCAGCTTTAATTAAGAGATTATTGATTAAATAATAATTTCAAATAATAAAAATTTTTATTTTCGCGAATAACAAAAACTTTGTTCAAAATTACAAGTTCCGCGGAATTGGGTACGACGATTCTAAAAAGTTTTCTGCTTCTAAAATAGTTACAACTTTATAAACACATAATATAGGTAATTAGAAAAAAATTATTGGACTGAATTCCTAACTATTATTTAAACGATACATAACACCTTTTGAATTAATTTCTTTTTTTGATTCGATCCTTCAATAATTTACATTTCCTCAATATTGAATTCTAATGCATATATTATGGTAATTTGTCACATATTGGAAAGAAATGAGCATTTTTAGGTAATCAAATATAGAGAAAAACAGCTAAAAAGTTATGTTTCTTGATATGTGGAGTCAGGATGTGACGTGGCATCTTTCCCGGAGGTAAATTCAAGATCAATCGAGAGCCGAAACCTCCCACAAAGATATTGTGTATATAGAATCATTTTTATATAGAGAAAAAGAAAGGAAAATAAGTGCGAAATATTGTTATTGATTCTGTGAAATATATTTATATACTTTATTATATAAGTGCGACTCTTGTAGATTTAATCCAACATGTTTGATGTGCGGAAGTCAGGAAGAATTAAAATTCATGAATAAATTTATTTCATAGTAAAGAAAAAAGTATTCGACAGAGAAATTTTTTATTAGAAGTATAAGAAACTTTAAATATATATGCGTTTTTCAGACACCATATGGCAAATGCTCAGGGTTGAAAATTTATTTTATTGGGTGATTAAGAAATGTTAAAAATTCTAATTTCACTGTTTTTATTTATACCAATATTAATATAAAGCAAGTGTAGATAACAATTTATTACTATTTCATTCCTTTAAAACTTACATTTTTTATTTTATTTTGTTTTTTTAAATATTTTTTTTTACTTTCTGGAAAAGAAAAAAATACCTTTGACGAATGAATTGAATTTAAAATTCATTGAAGTTTTTACGAATAAGAAATTTTTACAAAAATTAATACTTTATAATATTCTTTGCAAAAATTCAATTATATTCATAAATAATGAAATTCTTCTCAGGAATTCAGTTATTTAAAAAAAATTTAATAAAGTTATTCGTAAGAATTCAATTTTTTCATAAATAATAAAAATATCACGAAAATTTAATTATTTTCACAAAAAATACAATTTTTCAAGGGAATTCAAATATTTAAAAGGATTTTAATAAAATCCTCCGCAACAATTCAATTATTTTTTTAATAATAAAATTCTTCTCAAAAATCCAATTATTTTTTAAATAATAAAATTCTTTACAGAAATTCAATTATTTTTATAAATTTTAATAAAATTCGATGCAGGAATTCAATTATTTTCAAAAATAATACAATTTTTCAAGGGAATTTAATTATTTAAAAAAAATTTAATAAAATTTTTCTCAAAAATTCAATTTTTTTTTTAAATTTTAATAAAATTTAATGCAGGAATTCAATTATTTTCAAGAATAATACAATTTTATCAAAGAAATTGAATTATTTAAAAAAATTTTAATCAAATTCGATGCAGGAATTGAATTATTTTTAAAAATAATAAAATTTTTCTCAAAGGGAATTCAATTATTTTTATATATTTTTACAAAATTTTTAGAAAGAATTCAATTATTTTCACAAAGAATACAATTTTTTAAGAAATTCAATTATTCAAAAGAATTTTAATACAATTCTTCGAGAGAATTAAATTATTTTTACAAATATTACAATTTTTTAAGGAATTTGATTATATAAAAGAATTTTAATAAAATTATTAGCAAAAATTCAATTATTTTTATAAATAAATAATAAAATTCTTCAAGGGAATTCAATTATTTTTTAAAAGTTAAATAAAAATCGTTGTAAGAAAAAATTATTTTTACAAAAAAAAACTATAATTTCTTTAGGGAATTCAATAATTTAAAAGAATTTTAATAAAATTTTGCGCGAAAATCCAATTATTTTCCTAAATAATAAGATTCTGATCAGGAATTAAATTAATTATTTTCTTCTTATGAATTCAATTATATTCAGAAATAATACAATTTGTCAAAGGACTTCAATTATTTAAAAGAATTTTTATAAAAACCTTCGCAAAAAATCAATTTTTTTTAAATAAGAAAATTCTTCTTAAGAATTCTATTATTTTTAAAAATTTTAATAAAATTCGACGCAGGAATTCAATTATTTTTAGAAATAATAAAATTTTTCAAAGGAATTCAGTTATTTGAAAGAATTCTAATAAAATTCTTAGTAAAAATTCAATTTCTTTCTAAAATAATAAAATTCATTGCAAGAATTCAATCATTTTTATGAATACTACAATTTTTAAAGGGAATTCAAGCATTTAAAGGAATTTAAATAAAAATTTTCATAAAAATTGAATTATTTCCCCGAACAATAAAATTCTTTTTAAGAATTTAATTATTTACAGAAATAAAATAATTTTCCTTAAAAAATTAATTATTTTCGTAAATAATTTTATTTTTCAAAGGAATTCAGTTATTTAAAAGAATTTTATTAAAAATATTCGCAAAAATTGAACTATTTTTATAAATAATAAAATTCTACTCAGGAATTCAATTATTTTTAAAAATTTTAATAAAATTCGATGCAGGAATTGAATTATTTTCAAAAATAATACAATTTTTCAATTATTTTTATAAATTTTAATGAAATTTGTTGCAGGAATTCAATTATTTTTAAAAATAATAAAATTTCTCAAGGAAATTCAGTTATTTTTATAACTTTCAATCAAATTCAATGCAGGAATTCAATTATTGTCAAAAATAATACAATTTTTCGAGGGAATTCAATTATTTAAGAATTATAATAAAAGTCTGCCCAAAAATTCAATTATTTTCATAAATAATAAAATTCTTCTCAGGAATTTAATTATTTTTAAAAAAATTTAATATAATTCGATGCAGGAATTTAGTTCTTGTCAAGAATAATACAATTTTTCAAAAGAATTCTATTATTTAAAATTATTTTAATAAAATTCTTTTCAAAAATTAAATTATTTTTTAAATAATAAAATTCTTCCCAGAAATCCAATTATTGTTAATAATAATACAATTTTGCAACGGATATTAATTGTTTAATAATTTTATTTAAAAATTAATGTAAAAATTAAAATGTAAGTAAAAAATGAAAATGAAAGTAAAAGCGAAAATGAAACTAAAAATCTGTCAAAGTGAAAGTAATAATAAAAAATGAAAGAAAAATAAAAATTGAACAAAGTAAAAATGAAAACAGAAATAAAGATTTGCCAAAGTGTAAAATAAAAATCTAGCAAAATAAAAGTAAAAATGAAAATGAAAATGAAAATGAAAATGAAAATGAAAATGAAAATGAAAATGAAAATGAAAATGAAAATGAAAATGAAAATGAAAATGAAAATGAAAATGAAAATGAAAATGAAAATGAAAATGAAAATGAAAATGAAAATGAAAATGAAAATGAAAATGAAAGTGAAAATGAAAACGAAAATGAAACAAAGTGAAAGTAAAAATAAAAATGAAAAGAAAATAAAAGAAAATAAAAAATGTCAAAGTAAAAATGAAGCTAAAAATATATCAAAATAAAAGCAAAAGCGCAACAGTAAAAATTTATAAAAGTGAAAGTAAAAATCTGTCCAAATGAAAGTAGAATTGAAAGTGAAAATAAAGTCTTTTAACGTAAAAGTGAAAATGAAAGTCAAAGTAGAAATAAAAATGCAAAATCAACCTCTGTCTGCACTCTTTTGCAAAAAATAATTCTCAAAGAGGTTGTCAACCTTTGAAATAAATATGTTTTTCATTCGATACAAACATTATTAATTCAAAATTTTTCCACTCTTTCACTCTTGTATTAAAAATATGTTATACTTTTATTTCCGATGAAGGAGAAAAAAAAGAAAGAAGAGCAGAAATAGATCTAGATTTGGCACTTAACCTGAGTCCAATTTATTTATTTTCACATGTTAAATTTTGCTTTTCGACGTTTCATATCGTGCGAATGCAATGAGAATTTGAAATTTAATCCTTCCTCGTTTCGTAAGAGCTTTGGGTCGTTATTAAGGATTACATTACGTTTTAACGTTCCTTCATCGACGTTAATGTTCTTCAAGTACCATTGGATCGTCTGTCTAACCATTTTCACTAATTTTTTCGAGTCGCGCAATAAAAAGTCATGGCTCGTAAAATTCCAATGAGCTTTAAAAGGCGCGTGAGAGAAAAAAAAGAGGGAGAAAGAGAAAGAGAGATATTTTTTTTCACTGATCTATGTTAGTTTTTTGTTCGTTGCAGCTGCATGAGCGCGTGCCGCGTCTCTTTACATCTGATACGTAATTACCAGAGGAATATATACATAAACACTCTACTATTTAT
This sequence comes from Leptopilina syphax, assembly GCA_032872505.1. Taxonomy (NCBI): domain Eukaryota; kingdom Metazoa; phylum Arthropoda; class Insecta; order Hymenoptera; family Figitidae; genus Leptopilina; species Leptopilina syphax. The sequence goes on from CM065475.1 coordinate 5,754,147, forward strand.
AATCGACTTAAGAGGAGAACGGTCTTAAAAGTATTATCTCCGTAAGGAAGATGATTTCCCTCCAAGTGTCTTCTCTAATTAGAAAACTTTTTTCGAATTTTTACTTTTATAATGAGCGCACGGAATTCTGTGTCGCGCGCTAATTTCCACCAAGGGAACTTTAGAGTTCAGAAGATATTTCTAAATAACGAGACTCAAGTCTCAAGACTTGAAAAGCACTTTTTTAATATTCGGACAGAAAAAAGAAAGAAAATAGTTTTGTGAAAATTTTTTTTCTTGTTTAACTCACCATTTGCTGGGCACTCTTTGGCTTTCGATTGACGTCGATCACTTTTTGATTTGCTGAAAACAAAAATTATGTTCTTTTATTTCTTTTTCCTTTTTTTTACAAAAAAAAACAAATTAATATATATCTAAATCATGAGGCCTAAGTCCGTATAGAATTTTAGAGAAAGAAAAATGAGACAAAAAATTTTTTAAGTTAAATTTATCTCTAATTTTCTTGTTCATAAATTTTTTATAAATTTTTGCTTTCTGTTTTTGTTACTTTATTTTTGTTTATTGTTACTTAACTGAACTTAACCTAACAAAATTGTTACTTAAAAGACAATTGCTAAAAAATAACATTGATTTGAAGTCAAAATAAAATAAATTGTCGCATTATTTTTTTTTTTTTTGACTTTTTAGTAAAATAATATATAACTTTGAATATAATTTAATTTAATAAATATAATTAGTAAAAAAATGACTATTAATAGAAAATAACTAATTACTAGCGTCATCTTCCTCGATCGGTAGTAATTAGGCTTATTGTTGAATATTTATCATTGTCATTTATTAGTTTTTTTTATTAATTCATTTTTTAAACTATAATAAATTTTTTATTGGTTTTTAGTTTTTCCATTTTTCTCTTTCTGTAAATTTTTATATTGGCAATTTCTATGTATGTAGTTGATTACTTTTTCTAAAAAATATTTTCAAAGAAATATTTTTCTAATATTTTCTTATATTTTCTAATATTTTCTAATATTTTTTAGAAAAACTAATTCTAAAATAGCGATTTCATAATGAAATCACTTTACTAATAAATTTTTTTCTAAAAAAAATATGATTTATAAACAAATTTTTTTAACTTGATTTTATATTATACTTTATGTTTTATAATTATAATAATTAAAGATGACGACCGAGTGATAAAATCAATATTTTATATTATAAGAATATTGTTACTGCAACTTCTTAAAAATTATTTTCATTATATTATTATATATATATATATTATATATATTATATATATTTCTAGAATTTTTAACTAAAATTCATTTTTAAATCAATTATTTTTTAATGATTTTAAAAAAAAGTTCTTTAAGAATTTTCAAATCCATTGGAATATTAGAAAATAAAAACTTCAAATAATTTAAAAAAAAATTTAATTAGACTTTTTCAAAAAATTGATTCTATACAGAATTGTCAGTTAAAAGTATTTTATTATTTAAGAAAATAATTGAAATAATGCAAAGTATATTATTACAATTTTTTTTAATAATTGAATTCCCTTTAAAAATTGAATTATTTGTGAAAACAATTGAATTCTTCACAAATATTTTATTATTCATGAAAATAATTGAATTTTTGAGAATTTTATTAAAATTCTTTTAAATAATTAAATTCCCTTGAAAAATGGTATTATTTTTTAAAATAATGGAATTTTTGGTAATAATTTTATAAATTTTTTTTTAAATAATTGAATACTCTTGAAAAATTGTATGATTCATAAAAATAATTGAATTCTTGACAAAAATTTTATTAGTTTTTCAAATATTTGAATTGCTGAGAAGAATTTTATTATTTCAGAAAATAATTAATTTATTCTGAAGAATTTTATGAAAATTTTTTTAAATAATTGAATTTTTTTGAAAAATTGTATATTATTTGTGAAAATAATTCAATTCCCTTGAAAAATTATATTATTTGTAAAAATAATGGAAATTATGCATCGAATTTTATTAAAATTTTTAAAAATAATTTAATTCTTGAGAAAAATTTTACTAGGTATTTAAAAAAATAATTGAATTATTCTTAAGAATTTTATGGAAACTTGTTTAAATAATTGAATATCCTTGAAAAATTGTATTAGTTGTAAAAATAATTGAATTCCCTTCAAAAATTCTATTATTTGTGACAATAATGGAATTTCCTTAAAAAATTATATTATTTGTAAAAATACTGGAATTCCTGCATCGAATTTTATTAAAATTTTTGAAAATAATTGAATTCTTGAGAAAAATTTTACTATTTAAAAAAATAATTGACTTATCCTGAAGAATTTTATAAAAAGTTTTTTAAATACTTGAATTTCATTGAAAAATTGTGTTATTGTAAAAATAATGGAAATCCTGCATTGAATTTTATTAAAATATTAAAAATAATTGAATTCTTGTGAAGAATTTTATTATTTCAGAAAATAATTGAATTAATGCGAAGAATTTTTTAAAATTCTATTTAAATAATTGATTTTTTTCGAAAAATGTTATGTTTTAATTACTTGACTTCCTGTAAAGATTTTACTTATATTATTCTTGAAAATAATTTAATTGCACAGAAGAATTTTATTATTTACGAAAATAATTGAATTTTTGCGCAGAATTTTATTATAATTCTTTTCAATAATTGAATTTCCTTGAAAAAATTTTTAAAAATAATTGAATTCTTGAGAAGTATTTTATTATTTGAAAAATAATTGAATTATTGCGAAGGATTTTATAATATACATTATAATAATCGTAAGTTTCCTTTCCGTTAGCAAATTATCTGCATTTATTTGTTTGTTTTTGAAAATTAATTTTTGTGGGTTATTGTCATTTTTTTCAATGTAAAAAAAAAACTCGTTTTATTCACTTCACAAAATTGAAAAAAATTCCATTTCATATTTTTAAATAATTGAATTCTGTTTGGAAATTTTATGATAATAGTAGATATTGAAAATCATTGAATTGCGAAAAGTTTTTAATGATAATTAAATTTTACAAAGAATTCTATTAAAAAATTTGTCAATAATTAAATGTTTGGAAATTTTATTAAACTTTTTTAAAAATAATTGAATTCTTGTGAACGATTTATTAGAATTTTTTTAAAATAATGTAATTCCAAGAAGAAAATTATTATTTTTAAAAATAATTAAATTATTGTGATGAATATTCTTATTTATGAAAATAATTGAATTCTGAAAAGAATTTTATTAAAATACCTCAAAATAATTGAATTTTCGGGAGTAATGTTCTTATTTATCGACATGATTGAATTCTTAGAAAAAATATTGTTAAAATTTTTAAAAATAATTGAATTAATTAATTAAAATTGTATTTAAAACAATTAAATTCTTTCGAACAATTTTATTAAATTTTTGAAAATAATTATTCAATCCTTCCAAAAAATATTAAAAAAACATTATTTTAAGTAATTGATTTTTTCGTGGAATTGAAATTAAGTTTTTAAAAATAATTACTGTAAAATTGTATTAAAAATAATTGAAATCCTGCTATGAATTTTATTATTTATGAAAATAATTGAATAGTTGCTAAGAATTTTATTATAATTCTCAAAAATAATTTAATTTTATAGAAGAATTTTATTATTTTTGAAAATAATTGAATTATTGCGGAAAAGTTTATTAAAATGTTTAAAAAGAATTGAATTTCTGTAAAAAAAAATTCATTATTTTTTAAAGTAATTGAATTTCTTCATAAGAATTTTATGAACATTATTTTAAATAATTAATTTTTTCAAAATATAATAAATATTATGAAAATTTTATTAGTTTAAATAATTGAATTCTAGTGGAAAACTTTATTTGTGAAAATAACTGAATTTTTCGATTATTAATTTAAAATAGTATTAAAAATAATTGAAATCATTCGATAAGTTTTATTATTTATGAAAATAATTAGATTCATGTTTAGAATTTCATCAAAAATTTTTTTAAAAATTGAATTATCATGAAAAATTTTATTATTAGTGAAAATTAATTATTTAATTATTACTTAAATTAAAATTACTTGAAATTGTTTACAATAAACAGTGCAATATAACATTCTTGCGCGCTTGCGCGCGGATAATTTGGCTAGTTCTTTTAAATAATTGAATTCTCTTGAAAAATTGTATTTTTTGTGAAAATAAATGAATTTCCATAATATTTTTAGTATTTATTAAAAAATTAAATTTTATGTAAAGTTTTTTAAATAATTGAATTTCCTTGAAAAATTGTATTATCCGTGAAAATTGTTAAATTATTGCTACGAAGTTTATTAAAACTTTTAAAAATAGTTGAATTTCTGCGAAGAATTTTTATTCTTTCTGAAAATAATTTATTTCTTGAGATTTTTTTTTATTATTTTTTATTTATAATTATAAAAAATCTAAATAAAAAGAATTTAATACAATCTAGTTAATATTCTATTATATATTCTTTTTAGTTTTTCTTATTTTTTTCCGCAGCTTATTTCTTTTTCTCACTCTCACAAAAAAAAAATATCCTAGAAAGGATTAATATACTTTTAATTTTCTATTTTTAGTTTAATGCAATTGTATTGTGTGGTATGTGAAACATGGTTCTTTAAATCTAATATGTTACTTATTCTTATATTTAACTGTCCATTGCCATAAAAGCTTTGAAATACTTTGAAATGAAAATATATATGTATACTGTCAGTGGATAATCGTTGGTGTGACACGTAACCCGTCTCGAAATTTCATACCGTTTATTTCGCTCTTCCGGGTTAGGACTTGACTCACAATGGAAGTAAACTCACAATAGAAGTACAAGAGGAGTGTTAATATTTCTGAGATATAATTTTTTTAATTTCACGCAGACAGAAGACGAGAGAAAGAACTTTTATTCCTATAGAAAATTACATAATTTAAAAAGAGAAAAAAAATGTATATTTTTGCTTTTTACAAAAAAAAAATTGAGTTTTTATATGAAATAAATAGAAAATTTATTAAAAAATAAATTTTTTTAATTATTAATTTAATATTATTTCTTATCGAATTAATTGCTTTTTAACTAATTTCATAATTTATATAGAGTCCGAATCCATTTGATTGAAGACTTCATTCAAATTAAAAATTTTACACTTTATTTTCTTAAATTTCATTCTTATTTACTTCCCATTCATTATTTTGAATTTGATTTTTTTTTCTTAATTTAATTTTTGTTTTTTTTTATAAGAATTCGATTCTTATATTTCTCCTTAATTTGATTTTTAATTAAATTTGGATTTCATTTATTTTTTTTAATTAAATTTTTATTTATTTTCTATTCATTTCCTGAATTTGATTTTTATTTATTTATTTTGAGTTATTTTTTTTTATTTCCTTAATTAGACTTTTGCGTTATTTTTGAATTTCACTTTACAATAAGAAATAGTGAAAAATAGACTTACTGACGGCCTCGATAAGGTCGGCAAGAAGAACTCCGTCGCAGAGATCAGCCTGGAGGTCTGTAACTCGCCTCTTGCAACCGCCTCGTTCCAGATAATGATTCGCCCAATCGGTGTAGATCTAAAAAAAAAAGTAGAACCAATAAATTAGACAAGAGCCACTTATCACTCAATTTGCAGTTTCATAAATGATGTAACTTTTCTTTTCTTCCTCATAGAGAAAGATTAAAGGAAAAAATATATATAATTCTCAAATATTACGTCATTTATAAAAGACAAAAAAAGGTTAAACATTTTTTAAATTCCACAGTTTTTCAAATATATTACATTTCTTATATTTCTTCTTTAACTGTTGCTTTAAAATTAATTACAAATTTGATAAACTTTCCCAATAAAGCAATTTGTCCTATTGTTTCTAATTTTTATACAATTTATACAAATTTTATACAATTTAAAGAAAAACTATTTTACTATTACTAATGTTTTTTTTAAGTTGATCGCAAAATTCGAATTTTTAAAAACAGACATCGGATTTGTAATCAGTGACCATAAAAACCCCCGAGTAACAAGTTTGGGATGAATCCAACGAACTTTAAAAAATTAACCGCCATATTGGATCCGACATTTTGGATTTTTACAAACCAACGTTAGATTCGTAATCAGCGACTCCAAAAACCCCCAAGTAATAATTTTCAAATGAATCCAGTGAACTTTAAGAAATTAGTCCGCCATTTTGAATTTTTTTTTCCTTTTATTTTTACCGTCACTGACAGATTTTTATCTGTTAAAGTGAAAAGGAAAGTGAATGTAGAAATAAAATACTTAATAAAATAAAATAATGAACCCCAAGTGTCTACTACTTTAATAAAAATTCCCAAAAGAATTCAATTAGTTAAAAAAAAATGTTAATAAAATTCAACGCAAACATTTCATTATTTTCATAAATAATAAAAATTCCACTGGAATTTAATTATTTTAAAATTATTTTTATAAATAATAAAATTTTTTATAGTGATTCAAGTATTTTCATAAATTGGTAATAAAACTCATCGCAGACTTTCAATTATTTTCATTACAATTTTAATGGAATTCCTCGAAAAATGTAATTATTCTTAAAAAATTTATTAAAATTTATCAAAGAAATTCAACTATTTTAAATACCTTTGTTACAATTTATTTATTAGGATTTAACTATTATTTTCAATACGTTTTTAATTTAATTTCTTGAAAGAATTAAATTTTATTTTCGAAAATTTTAATAAAATTTTTTGTAACAATTCCATTTTTATTGAAAATAATTTTAATAAAATTCTTCGTAGAAATTAAATTTAATTTAATTTCCCAAGAATTCAATTTTTTTTCAAAAGTAATATTCCATTACGTTCAAAAATTTACAATAATTCTCGTCAAAATTTCAATTATGTTTATTAATAATAAAAATTTTCTCCGAAATTCAATTATTTTCAAAAAATTTAATAAAATTCTCGCAGAATTCCAATTATTTTCGTAAATAATAAAATTCTTCTGTGTCATTAAATTATTTTCAAGAAAAATATAAATAAAGATCTTTACAGGAAGTCAAGTATTTAAAACACAATTATCATAACATTTTTTGAAAAAATCCATTATTTAAATTGAATTTTATAAAATTCTTCGCAATAATTCAATTATTTTTTTAAATAATAAAATTCTTTTCAACAAATCAATATTTAAAAAATTTTAATAAACTTTTTGTTAAGAATTCAATTATTTTCACGATTAATACAATTTATCAAGGATATTCAATTATATAAAAAGAATCCTATAAAATTCGATGCAGGAATTCAATTATTTTCACAAATATAATAACAATTTTTAAAGGGAATTCAATTCTTAAAAAAAATTGTAATAAAATTCTTCGCAATAATTCAATTATTTTCTTAAATAATAAAATTCTTCTTAGCAATTAAATTATTTTAAAAAATTTTAACAAAACTTTTATCAAGAATTGAATTATTTTCACGAATAATACAATTTGCCAATGAAATTCAATTATTTAAAAGCAATTTTTTAAAATTATTATTAAGAATTCCATTATATTCGTAAATAATACATTTTTTTAAAGGAACTCAATTATTTAAAAGAATTTTAATAAAATTCTGAAAAATTCAATTATTTTCTTAAATAAAATAATTCTTCTCAGCAATTCAATTATTTAAAAACTTTTAATAAAATTGTTGTCAAGAATTCAATTATTTTCACGAATAAAACAATTTTTTGAAGGAATTCAATTATTTAAAAAGAATCTCATAAAATTCGTCGCAAGAATTCCATTATTTTTATAAATAATACAATTTTTCATGGAAATTCAATTATTTCTAAGAATTTTAATTAAATTATTTTCAAGAGTTCAATTATTTTCACAATTAATACAATTTTTCAATGGAATTAAATTATTTAAAAACGATTTTTTTAAAATTTAACTCAAGAATTCCATTATTTTCATAAATAATACAATTTTTTTAAGGCAATTCAATTATTTAAAAGAATTTTTAAAAAATTCCAAAAAAATTCAATTATTTTCTTAAATAAAATAATAATTCTTCTCAGCAATTCAATTATTTAAAAAATGTTAATAAAATTGTAGTCAAGAATTCAATTATTTTTGCGAATAATACAATTTTTTAAGGGAATTCAATTATTTAAAAAGAATCTTATAAAATTCGATGCAGGAATTCCATTATTTTTACAAATACTACAATTTTTCAAGGGAATTTAAATTGTTCAAAAAAAATTATAATAAAATTCTCCAAAATTCAATCATTTTCATAAATTATAAAATTTTTGTCAAGAATTCAATTATTTTTATGAATAATACAATTTATCAAGGGTATTTAATTATTTAAAAAGAATTTTTTAAAAATTATTATCAAGAATTGTATTATTAGTGAAAATAATTAATAATACAATTTTTCAAAGGAATTCAATTGTTTAAAAGAATTTAAATAAAATTTTTTTCAGGAAGAATTCAATTATTTTCATAAATAATCAAATTCATTTTAAGAATTCAATTATTATTTTCATAATTAATAAAAGTCAGCGTAGAATTTTAATTATTTTTAGTACAATTTAAATCGAATTTCTCGAAAAATGTAATAATTCTTCAAAGTTTTTTTTAAAATTCGTCTAAAGAATTTGATTATTTAAAAATTTGTTGATAACATTTTTATTTGAAAATTCAATTTTAAGAAACATTTAATTATTATTTAATAAAATATTTTTTTTTTGTATTTAAATAGGGGCCGTCCATAAACCACGTAGCCCCATTTTTGGGGAATTTTGACCCCCCCCCTCCCTCCATGTAGTACGCTATTACATGTATTAGCGCCATTTTTTCCTCTTGTCGTAGTCAATTGCTTGACCCCCCCCCCTCCCCCTCAAGAGGCTACGTGGTTTATGGATGGCCCCTAATTGAAATCTCGTAGAATTTTCTAATACTTTTAATTAAGAATTCTGATCATTTAATTTTTTTCAAAATGTTTAATGGAATTTTTTAAAAAAATTTTTTAAAGTTTTTAATTTGAAGAATTTTCGAATAATCGAAAATTTTCTGAAATTAGGGAGTTATTTAATTTGTGTAAAATATAGATATAGTTTTAAAGACCTGGGAAAATTCTATTTTTTTTTTAATCTGGAAAAGTCAGGGAATTTGAAATGAACAAAAACGTGACAACCCTGAAATGTATCACAGAGAAATAAAAGTAAAATTAAAAGTCTGTTTAATTTAAGTGAAAGTGAAAATTGTTTGCGATTTTCAAATTCAATTAATTCTGTAAAATGAATGAAATTTTGAAAAAAGGAAAGAGTTTTGTTGCTGGATTTCAAGAAGAAGAACATCACGCACGATTGAGAAATCTTTTTGGATTTCCGAGTTGGTCGATTGCCATAAAAAAAAAAAAAAAAAAAAGTGGAGTGCACTTAGAAGATGAAAGGGAGAGTTGCATGTGCATTGATGCACAGGTCCAGAAAAGTAGAGTGCAAAAGGGAAGGATGACATTGTCTAAAAATGACGTGGCGCTTAGATCGATATTAGTTGACTGTCTCTCACTCACACGTATATAAATTTATATTTATACATCTGAGGACAAAGTCTTGTCGAGATTGAAGTTTTTCTGAGGCCTTTAAAGTATAAAAGACGCACTCGCTGATAATGACCGGTTAATGGACCTTTTAAACCAAATTCGTTGCTATCGTCTTATCTTTATTCAGGCTTTTGAATTCGTTGCGGGTGGCTACTTGCTTATTGGACAGCAACTTCCATTCGTCCATGTTTAAGGTGTCTACTGGCGCCTACCTCAATCCACTCGACAGCAAGATTCATGTTATTTTCAAATTTACAGCATTCTTCCTCTTATCTATACGTAGGCAATCTCAAATTTCATTTCTCAATAAACTATTCTCAAACCTATTTGATATTAGACTCACGCACGTCAATAAAGTCTGGTAAATTGAAATATTATAGATAAAGCCAATTTCAATACGAGCCGATGTGACAATTATTTTCTTTTTCTACTTGGGAGAAAAAATACTAATTTTCAATTTCAAGAAGGAAAAGTAGTTTGCTAGCCATTGAAAAGTATTATTTCCAATATATACCTATAGTTAAAGAGAAATCTCAACTCTTCAAGGAATACAAATTTTCCTGTACAATAAAGATTTTTTGTAACAAATATTTTTCATAATATTACTTTATTTCTATATTTCTATAGGCACTAACAACAATTCTCGCGCGGTCAACATCTTACACTTCTAAATAAAATTAGCAATTTTAAAAATAATAGAATGTAAAAATTTTTAATTCAAATTTTTTTTTCATAAAAATAAAATATGAATAGGAATATAGTTTTAATATTATTATAACTATAATAATCATATATTCTGATTTCTGACACAAGGAATTTTTAAAAAATGTTAATAACTCACATTTTTCGGAAAATAGTTACATTTTTTATATAATTATATTTAATTACTTATTGAAAATAATGGAGAATTTTAGTTAAAAGCAGGAAAAAAATTGAATTTAGGAGAAGTTAGAAATAATTGTAGAAATTCGATTATTTTCAAAAGTAATAAAATTCTTAGCAAAATTTCAATTATCTTCAAAAATTAAAAAAAAACACTTGTCAAAATTTCAATTCTCTTTGTAAATAATAAAATTCTTCTCCAAAATTTAATCATTTTCTAAAATTTTAATAAAATTCGTTTTAAAAATTTAATTATTTTCACGAATAATACAATTTTTCAAAAGAATTCAATTATTTCAGAGGCGAATTTTAATAAAATTCTTTGCAACAATTCCATTATTTTCACAAATAATACAATTTTTTTTTAATAAAAATCTTCACAATAACTTAATTATTTTCTTAAATAATAAATTTCTTCTCAGGAATTCAATTATTTAAAAAAATTGTTGATAAAATTTTTTGCAAGAATTCAATTATTTTCACGATTAATACAATTTTCTACGGGTAAACAATTATTCAAAAGAATTTAAATAAAATTCTCAAAAATTCAATTATTTTCATAAAAAATAAAATTCCTTTCAGGAATTCAATTATTTTCACAAATAATACAATTTTTGAAGGGAATTTTTTCCCATTTTTTTTAAGGGAATAATTATTTACAACAATTAATAAAAATTCTTCGCAATTATTTTCTTAAATAATAAGATTCTTCTCAGGAATTCAATTTTTTTCAAGAATAATACAATTTTTTAAGGGAATTCAATTATTTAAGAGAATTTTTATAAAAACCTTCGCAAAAAATCAATTTTTTTTTAAATAATAGAATTCTTCTTAAGAATTCTATTATTTTTAAAAATTGTAATAAAATTCGACGCAGGAATTCGATTATTTTTAGAAATAATAAAATTTTTCAAAGGAATTCAGTTATTTAAAAGAATTTTATTAAAAATATTCGCAAAAATTAAACTATTTTTATAAATAATAAAATTCTACTCAGGAATTCAATTATTTTTAAAAATTTTAATAAAATTCGATGCAGGAATTCAATTATTTTCAAAAATAATACAATTTTTCAATTATTTTCATAAATTTTAATGAAATTTGATGCAGGAATTCAATTATTTTTAAAAATAATAAAATTTCTCAAGGAAATTCAGTTATTTTTATAACTTTCAATCAAATTCAATGCAGGAATTCAATTATTGTCAAAAATAATACAATTTTCCCAGCTGGAAGGGTTTCCGGAAGTTTTCCGGAAAACTTCCGGAAACTTTCCGGAAGAGGCTTCCGGAAGTTTTCCGGAAAACTTCCGGAAATTTTCCGGAAATTTTTTTTTTTCAGAAATTATTCGGAAATTTTCCGGAAATTTATTTTTTTTGTACGGAAATCTTCCGGAAAATTTCCAGAAATTTATTTTTTTTGTACGGAAATCTTCCGGAAAACTTCCGGAAATTTATTTTTTTTTTACGGAAATCATCCGGAAATCTTCCGGAAAATTTCCGGAAATTTATTTTTTTTGTACGGAAATCTTCCGGAAAACTTCCGGAAAACTTCCGGAAATTTATTTTTTTTTTACGGAAATCTTCCGGAAATTTTCCGGAAATTTATTTTTTTTTTACGGAAATCTTCCGGAAATCTTCCGGAAATCTTCCGGAAAATTTCCAGAAATTTATTTTTTTTTACGGAAATCTTCCGGAAAATTTCCGGAAATTTATTTTTTTTGTACGGAAATCTTCCGGAAAACTTCCGGAAATTTATTTTTTTTGTACGGAAATCTTCCGGAAAACTTTCGGAAATTAATTTTTTTTTTACGGAAATCATCCGGAAATCTTCCGGAAAATTTCCGGAAATTTATTTTTTTTGTACGGAAATCTTCCGGAAAACTTCCGGAAATTTATTTTTTTTTACGGAAATCTTCCGGAAAATTTCCGGAAATTTATTTTTTTTTTACGGAAATCTTCCGGAAAACTTCCGGAAAATTTCCGGAAAATTTCCAGAAATTTATTTTTTTGTACGGAAATCTTGCGGAAAATTTCCGGAAAATTTCCGGAAATTTATTTTTTTTGTACGGAAATCTTGCGGAAAATTTCCGGAAATTTATTTTTTTTGTACGGAAATCTTCCGGAAAATTTCCGGAAATTTATTTTTTTTTACGGAAATCTTCCGGAAAACTTCCGGAAATTTATTTTTTTTTTACGGAAATCTTCCGGAAAATTTCCGGAAATTTATTTTTTTTTTACGGAAATCTTCCGGAAAATTTCCGGAAATTTATTTTTTTTGTACGGAAATCTTGCGGAAAATTTCCGGAAAATTTCCGGAAATTTATTTTTTTTGTACGGAAATCTTGCGGAAAATTTCCGGAAATTTATTTTTTTTGTACGGAAATCTTCCGGAAAATTTCCGGAAATTTATTTTTTTTTTACGGAAATCTTCCGGAAAACTTCCGGAAATTTATTTTTTTTTTACGGAAATCTTCCAGAAATTTATTTTTTTTTTACGGAAATCTTCCGGAAAACTTCCGGAAATTTATTTTTTTTTTACGGAAATCTTCCAGAAATTTATTTTTTTTTTACGGAAATCTTCCGGAAAACTTCCGGAAATTTATTTTTTTTTACGGAAATCTTCCGGAAATTTTTTTTTTAACGGAAATCATCCGGAAATTTTTCGGAAATTTATTTTTTTTTTACGGAAATCATTCGGAAATCTTCCGGAAATTTATTTTTTTTACGGAAATCTTCCGGAAATTTTTTTTTTTTGTACGGAAATCATTCAGAAATCTTCCGGAAATTTATTTTTTTTTTTACAGAAATCATGCGGAAATCTTCTGGAAATTTATTTTTTTTTGTACGGAAATCATTCGGAAATCTTTCGGAATTTTTGCGGAAATTTATTTTTTTTTACAGAAATCATTCGGAAATCTTCCGGAAATTTATTTTTTTTGTACGGAAGTCTTCCGGAAAATTTCCGGAAATTTATTTTTTTTTACGGAAATCATTCGGAAATCTTCCGGAAATTTATTTTTTTTTTGTACAGAAATTAATTTTTTTTGTACGGAAATCTTCAAGAAATTTATTTTTTTTTCACGGAAATCTTCCGGAAATTATACGGAAATTTATTTTTTTTTACGAAAATTATTCGGAAATCTTCCGGAAATTTATTTTTTTTGTTCGGAAATCTTTAAGAAAATTTACGGAAATTTATTTTTTTACGGAAATCTTCCGGAAATATTATTTTTTTTTTGTACGGAAATCTTCCGGAAAGTTTCCGGAAAGTTATTGTTTTTTACGGAAATCTTCCGGAAATTTATTTTTTTTTACGGAAATCTTTAAGAAAATTTTCGGAAATTTTTTTTTTTGTACGGAAATGTTCCTGAAATTTATTTTTTTTTGTACGGAAATCTTCCGGAAATCTATTTTTTTTACGGAAATCTTCCGGAAACTTATTTTTTTTACGGAAATCTTCCGGAAATTTATTTTTCTTTACGGAAATTTTCCGGAAATTTATTTATTTTTTTTACGGAAATCTTCCGGAAATTTTCCGGAAATTTATTTTTTTTTTTACAGAAATCATTCGGAAATCTTCCGGAAATTTATTTTTTTTGTACGGAAATCATTCGGAAATCTTCCAGAAATTTTCCGGAAATTTATTTTTTTTGTACGGAAATCTTCCGGAATATTTTCGGAAATTTATTTTTTTTTACGGAAATCATTCAATTCAATTTTCGGAAATTTATTGTTTTGTACGGAAATCTTCAAGAAAGTTTACGAAAATTTATTTTTTTTACGGAAATCTTCCGGAAATTTATTTTTTTTTTGTACAGAAATTAATTTTTTTTGTCCGGAAATCTTCAAGAAATTTATTTTTTTTTCACGGAAATCTTCCGGAAATTATACGGAAATTTATTTTTTTTTACGAAAATTATTCGGAAATCTTCCGGAAATTTATTTTTTTTGTTCGGAAATCTTTAAGAAAATTTACGGAAATTTATTTTTTTACGGAAATCTTCCGGAAATATTATTTTTTTTTTGTACGGAAATCTTCCGGAAAGTTTCCGGAAAGTTATTGTTTTTACGGAAATCTTCCGGAAATTTATTTTTTTTTTACGGAAATCTTTAAGAAAATTTTCGGAAATTTATTTTTTTTGTACGGAAATGTTCCTGAAATTTATTTTTTTTTGTACGGAAATCTTCCGGAAATGTATTTTTTTTACGGAAATCTTCCGGAAACTTATTTATTTTACGGAAATCTTCCGGAAATTTATTTTTCTTTACGGAAATTTTCCGGAAATTAATTTTTTTTACGGAAATCTTTGGGAAAATTTCCGGAAATTTATTTTTTTGTACGGAAATCTTCCGGAAATTTATGTTTTTTGCACTGATATCTTCCGGAAAATTTCCGGAAATTTTTTTTTTTCGTAAATCATCCGGAAATCTTCCGGAAAATTTCTGGAAATTTATTCTTTTTTACGGAAATATTCCGGAAATTTATTTTTTTTGTTCGGAAATCTTCCGGAAAGGACCCCCCACAAAATGTACGTAAAAAATCTTCCAGTGAAATTGTTTAGAAACTTCATGGATATAAAGTTATTCGAATGCTAAACAAAATACTGAAGTCAAAAGTGCAGCATGCTGCACTTTTGACTTCAGTATAAAATATTTCTGACCTTAAGTGCACTTAAGGTCAGAAATAGGCCTAGGACAGAAAAAGGTTTAAAATGACCAAAATAAAAAATAGTTGCTATCAGCCAGGGTTATGCCATTGTAAACCAGGGTGATGCAGAACACTAGCTAAAGCTCTAGCGTGGGAGAACCTTGGCTTAAGACTCTACTTTGTCTACTATGGGAGAACCATGGAAAAGACACTATCTTGTCTATCATGGGAGAACCTTGGCTAAAGACTCTACCTTGTCTAGCGTGGGAAAAGATTGGCTTAGACTCTACCTTGTCTTCCATGGAAGGACCATGGCTAAAGACACTATCTTGTCTACCATGGGAGAACCATGGCTAAAGACTCTTCAAGGCACTTCTGCATTTTCTGCTTGGAATAGTCGTAAAATATTTTAAGTAGAAAAATCTTCATGGAAAAGTGCTTAGTCTATAAAAATGCACTAAAATTAAAAAAACTTTGAAAAAAATTGTTCTACTAATTGTTTTTATTTTTTTATAAGAAAAGTCGAAATGAACGACAAGGCATTTCTACATTTTCTGCTCGGAATAGTCATAAAATATTTTCAGTAAAAAAATCTTCATGGAAAACTACTTAGCCTAGAAAAATCCACTAAAATTAAAAGAACTACGAAAAGAATTATTTTAATAATTGTTTTTATTTTTTTAAGAGAAAAGTCGATTTGAACGACAAGGAACTTCAGCATTTTCTGTTCAGAATAGTCGTAAAATATTTTCAGTAGAAAAATCTTCATGGAAAACTACTTAGACTATAAAAATCCACTAAAATTAAAGAACTTTGCAAAGAATTATTTTACTAATTGTTTTTATTTTTTTAAGAGAAAAGTCGACTTGAACGACAAGGAACTTCAGCATTTTCTGTTCAGAATAGTCGTAAAATATTTTCAGTAGAAAAATCTTCATGGAAAACTACTTAGCCTATAAAAATCCACTAAAATTAAAATAACTTTGCAAAGAATTATTTTTGGTTGGTTGGTCATGGGTCTTTCAATTTTTGTGAAATTTGGTATAAAGGTAGTGTTTTGTGACAGAAGATTTTAGGAAAAAAAGATTTTTAAAAATTTTCAAAATTGTGGATTTTACCGGGCATTAAATATTAAAGCACATTTTTTTAAAACGAATAACTTTTATCCATTTAGTTAGAGTTTGTTTATATTTTAGGTAATAATAGTTGATTATCTAACAATTTAAAGTGCAATATTAAAGAAAAAAAATCCAAAATTTGCCCGGAAAAGAATTAAAAAAAAATTTTTGATTTCATTTTTTCGGGCATAAGCACCTATTCGATTTTTTTGTAACTATAATATTTGGATTCGTTATCTTCTCCAGAATTTTTTGCAAAAAAAAATCCCTGGAGACTTTAAAACTAACCGAAATATCGAATTTTTTGTCTCGAGGTGCACAGATAAAGATCTCGCGTAAACAAGCCTGAGATGTGCACCAAACGTTTTTAAGCGTGAATTTTCGCATTCTAATATTTTTTTTAAAATTTTTAGTAAAAAAGAAAGGTTTAAAAATCAAGATTTGAAATTATAAATTTGCTTTTAAACAATTTTGAATCTCAAAATCTGTATGTAATATATAAGGGGCAAATTTTCTCAATAGTTCCAATGTAAAAATTGCAAGTTGTTAGATCGGGCTAATATTTTCACAGTATTTAGAACTATGAATGAGTACATAAAACCACCAAGTAATTATGAAATTTTATAAAAAATTGTAGGGGGAGGATGTTGAAGATTTTGAATAAGTATAAACAGTGAGTTTTATAAAAAATTGTAGTTTTATATAATAAAAAAAAAAATTGTGACCTATATTTTTTTGGTAGGTTTTTTCTGCTATTTCAAATGGTGACTATTTATTTTTCAAAAAATTCAAAATTTAACCCTTTTAATGAAAATTAGAAGTTTTTTTGAAATTTTTTTTTTTTTAACTAAACTTCCCGACTTAATATTTTTTGACATTTTCTAAAGTACATTTTTTCAATTTTTACGTTTTGATGTAAGAAGAGATGATTTTTTTTATCTGCATAATTTTTTATTATTTCAATATCAATATCAAGCGTGATACACGCATAAGGTGTTGAATATTTTATTTAAACAATCGTTGCAAATAACTGCAATATACTTTTTTAAAGTAAAATTATATAAACATTTGTTTTAAAAAAAACTAACACTTTATCTTTATTTTTATAAATATTTATTTGTAAAACGTTAATTTAATCAAAATACTTCATATTGTAAAATATTTCAATTTTAATTAATTAATTAATTAATAATTCAAAAACAAAAAAAGTCATTTTTTTCGTTTCACATATTTAAAGTACACATCTTAAGCTTTCTGTTGGTACAAGAAGAAAAAGGGGGCTTTTTTTGACAAAAATAGAAAAAAATTTAATTTTCAAAAAAGGGGTAAAATTTTGAATTTCTTAAAAAAAAAATAGTCACCATTTGAAATAGCAGAAAAAGCCTACCAAAAGCATATAGGTCACAATTATTTTTTCTTTATTATATAAAACTACGATTTTTTATAAAACTCACTGTTTATACTTATCCAAAATCTTCAACATCCTCCCCCTACAATTTTTTATAAAATTTCATAATTACTTGGTGGTTTTAAGTACTCATTCATAGTTTTAAATACTGTGAAAATATTAGCCCGATCTAACAACTTGCAATTTTTACATTGGAACTCTTGAGAAAATTTGCCCCTTATATATTACATACAAATTTTGAGATTTCCGTACAAAAAAATAAATTTCCGGCAATTTTCCGGAACATTTCCGTACAAAAAAAATGAATTTTTGCGGAAGATTTCCGTACAAAAAAATATGTTCGGTAGACCTTGTCGTGGTGGCGGGGCTTTCAACTAAAGGACAACCAAACAGCAAGAAAAAATGAATTCAAAAAATTCTGAGAAGGTACCCCATGTGAGCAGGCCGGAAACGGGAAATCTCACCATCGGTCCCAGGACCGATGCTCAAGTGCGCGCGGATTGTGGGGGCGCACAATTTCTTGCAGTGCCACGAGTGATCGTGGAAAGGGTAGATCCACAGAACATCGTGGAAAATAAAAAAACGAGGAAAGGAAGCACGTCGAGCCTTCTGAGTGTGTCAAGCTGCAGTAGCGGAAAAACCGTTCATAGCGCTATCCACTCAGAAGTAGACGACGAGGCGATAGAAGAGACTCGCGAGATATGCTTGCGGCTCAGAAAGGAGGAGGCGACTTGTCTCGAAAAAATGGAGTTGGAGGTCGCAAAGATGATGAAGTCTTGCGACGTTCAGAGGACCGTCAATAGGACGGTAAAGGATGGACTCAGGGTCATCGACGTCCTGCTAAAGGAGGCAAGGGCAAAGCATGCCGCGGCCGATGAGTCGGACTTCGATTTGGCATGCGTTCTGAGCGGTGCGGAATGCAACCGCAAGGACCGTAAGAAAGAGAGAGAGCGTTTCTATAGGCGTAATCTCAAAAGCGTCTTAAGAGATGCTCAGAAACGGAAGAGAGAGGGTGACAGTCCAGAAGAGACTCGAACCAAAACCGATAAGAGGAAGAAGGAGGAAGCTCCTCCAATGGAAACGGAAGTACCAGATCCAAAGATTCCTCAATTGGAAAGAATTGGGTCAAAAAGATCCACAGTCCTAATCCGAGTCGGTGAAGGATTGACGTATGCTGACGTTCTGGGTAAGCTTCGCAAAGAGGTCAACCCAGAGGACAGTCATACGAGAATAGTAGCAGCAAAAGCTACAAACAAGGGGGACCTTCTGATTAAGTTCAGAGGAGACTCCGATAAGGACGCTTTCACCGCTGAGGTCACCAAGGCGGTTGGAAGCATGGGTAAGGTGCAGTCATTGGATCGAAGAGTTACACTCGAGATCCGTGATTTGGATTGCCTTACCCAAGAAGCTGAGGTGCAACAAGTGTTGTCTAAGCAATGGGTAAGCCAGTAAACAGGAGAGTGACGGTCTTAGGACCCAACCGCCGAGGGATGAAGCTCGCGGTTGTAGTCACCAACCTGGAAGAGGCGAACAGGCTGGAGAAATTGGGACACGTAAAAATTGGTTTTATGTGTTGCCCAATCAAAAGAAGAGTAATGGTCGTCCGGTGTCATCGATGCCTGGGATACGGCCATATTGGAGCCAAATGCCAGAAGGAGGACAGATCGGCTGCGTGCTTTAAGTGCGGTGAGGCCGGTCACAGGTTCTCCAACTGTAAAAAACAACTCAAGTTGCTTTTTGTGCAAGGAAAAGATTGGCAATAAGGTGTCAACCACCCATATTGCAGGCAGCGGAGGATGCGGAGTCTTCAGGACGGCCCTTGAGGAGGCGAAGAAGACTCTCGCAAGAACTAAAAGCAAATAAGAAGTATTAAAAGGAGCCAAAAAGCGTGATTTAAACAGCTTTTAATTTGTTTGTTTGTTTTTTATTAATTTATTTTGTGATTTATTTGTCCTTATACATTTTTTTGTTTAATTTGTTTTGTGTTTTTTATTCGTCTTTAAACAGTTTTATCTTTTCAACATTATATACGTGTTTACTTTTTTTTCTTTTCTTTTTTATATCCGTTTACAATTTTATCTTTTGACTTTTTACACTTCTTAAAATATTTGTTTTTTTTTTATTATTTTTGTGCTGTGAATTCCGCTTGGACTTTGTAATAGTTTTAATCATATTTTTAACTACGGACGCAGGAGGACCGCAGAGAGGGGGAGAAGGTCGCATTAGCGACAGAGTTGGAGCGCCACCCTCGAAGGCTAAAGTCTTGCGACAGTTCCGAGGGAGGGTAAAGGGCTCCAGAAGAAGGGTTACAGGTTTTAGTGGGTCGGGCTGGTAGTAGGTCGCCAGTTTATTAAATTTATTATAACATTTATGTATTTATCTTTTTTTTAATATTTCCTTTTATTTCATTGTACCAACCCCACATAACCTTGGAGTGCGGAATCCAAGGTATCTGTAGGCAGATTTCCCAAAATTCCCTAAGCAAAAAAAAAAAAAAAAGGTAAAATATTACGCAAGAAAACTTGCAACCTTTAAAGTTTGGTAGTGGATCCCCTCCTTCCTACTTATTGTTCAAGTAGTGAGGTGAGAATCTCTACTGTTTGGAAATAGTGGATTTTAAGGTTTTGGAATTGTTGTGTAGATGTTAATAAAGTTAAACAAATTTACAAAATAATGAGAATATATTATAACTTCTAAATCCTAATACAATTATCTAAATTTCCCTTATTTACTTTATTTTAAAGATTACAATCTTTATCTTCTTTCAAGTATGTGATTCTACACAATATCTATTTTCTGATGCGTAATGTGTTTATGTGCATATATTGTATCTTAGTGTGTAAAACAACTTAGCTCACCTTTGTCATTTATATATTTCTTTTTAGTTTTATTTCCTTTAATTAATATCCTTTGTTTTTTAACGCGCTTGCACTTTATTTAATATTTCACTTTTCATTTCTTACTTTTGTCACTTTATTTCATAACCATTTATTTATTCACTTATTTTATTACTTCATTTTTATCTTGTGGTCTATTATTCAGACCTTCAATTTAATTAAACAAACAAGGGCTTCGTACAATAACTTTATCCGTACAAAAAAAATAAATTTCCGGAAATTTTCCGGAAGATTTCGGGATGATTTCCGTAAAAAAAAATAAATTTCCGGAAGTTTTCCGGAAGATTTCCGGAAGATTTCCGGAAGATTTCCGTACAAAAAAAATAAATTTCCGCAAATTTTCAGGAAGATTTCCGGATGATTTTCGTAAAAAAAAAATAAATTTCCGGAAGTTTTCCGGAAGATTTCCGTAAAAAAAAATAAATTTCCGGAAATTTTCCGGAAGATTTCCGGATGATTTCCGTGAAAAAAAATAAATTTCCGGAAGAATTCCGTAAAAAAAATAAATTTCTGGAAGAATTCCGTACAAAAAAAATAAATTTCCGGAACTTTTCCGGAAGATTTCCGTAAAAAAAATAAATTTACGGAAATTTTCCGGAAGATTTCTGTACAAAAAAATAAATTTCCGGAAGATTTCTGTACAAAAAAAATAAATTCCGGAAGATTTCCGAACAAAAAAATAAATTTCCGGAAATTTTCCGGAAGATTTCCGTAAAAAAAATAAATTTCCAGAAGATTTACGTAAAAAAAAATTAATTTCTTGAACATTTCCGTACAAAAAAAATTAATTTCCAAAAATTTTCTTAAGATTTCCGAACAAAAAAAATAAATTTCCGGAAGTTTTCCGGAAGATTTCCGTACAAAAAAAATAAATTTCCGGAAATTTTCCGGAAGATTTCCGTTCAAAAAAAAAATAAATTTCCGGAAATTTTCCGGATGATTTCCGTAAAAAAAATAAATTTCCGGAAGTTTTCCGGAAGATTTCCGTACCAAAAAAATAAATTTCCGCAAATTTTCAGGAAGATTTCCGGATGATTTTCGTAAAAAAAAAATAAATTTCCGGAAGTTTTCCGGAAGATTTCCGTAAAAAAAAAATAAATTTCCGAAAGTTTTCTTGAACATTTCCGTACAAAAAAAATTAATTTCCAAAAATTTTCTTAAGATTTCTGAACAAAAAAAATAAATTTCCGGAAGATTTCTGTACAAAAAAAATAAATTCCCGGAAGATTTCCGAACAAAAAAATAAATTTCCGGAAATTTTCCGGAAGATTTCCGTAAAAAAAATAAATTTCCAGAAGATTTACGTAAAAAAAATTAATTTCTTGAACATTTCCGTACAAAAAAAATTAATTTCCAAAAATTTTCTTAAGATTTCCGAACAAAAAAAATAAATTTCCGGAAGATTTCCGTACAAAAAAAATAAATTCCCGGAAGATTTCCGAACAAAAAAATAAATTTCCGGAAATTTTCCGGAAGATTTCCGTAAAAAAAATAAATTTCCAGAAGATTTACGTAAAAAAAAATTAATTTCTTGAACATTTCCGTACAAAAAAAATTAATTTCCAAAAATTTTCTTAAGATTTCCGAACAAAAAAAATAAATTTCCGGAAGTTTTCCGGAAGATTTCCGTACAAAAAAAATAAATTTCCGGAAATTTTCCGGAAGATTTCCGTTCAAAAAAAATAAATTTCCGGAAATTTTCCGGATGATTTCCGTAAAAAAAATAAATTTCCGGAAGTTTTCCGGAAGATTTCCGTACAAAAAAAATAAATTTCCGCAAATTTTCAGGAAGATTTCCGGATGATTTTCGTAAAAAAAAAATAAATTTCCGGAAGTTTTCCGGAAGATTTCCGTAAAAAAAAAAAAAATTTCCGAAAGTTTTCTTGAACATTTCCGTACAAAAAAAATTAATTTCCAAAAATTTTCTTAAGATTTCCGAACAAAAAAAATAAATTTCCGGAAGATTTCTGTACAAAAAAAATAAATTCCCGGAAGATTTCCGAACAAAAAAATAAATTTCCGGAAATTTTCCGAAAGATTTCCATCAAAAAAAATAAATTTCCGGAAGTTTTCCGCAAGATTTCGGGATGATTTCCGTAAAAAAAAAAAATTTCCGGAAGTTTTCCGGAAGATTTCCGTAAAAAAAAAATAAATTTCCGAAAGTTTTCCGGAAGATTTCCGTAAAAAAAATAAATTTCCAAAAATTTTCTTAAGATTTCCGAACAAAAAAAATAAATTTCCGGAAGATTTCTGTACAAAAAAAATAAATTCCCGGAAGATTTCCGAACAAAAAAATAAATTTCCGGAAATTTTCCGGAAGATTTCCGTAAAAAAAATAAATTTCCAGAAGATTTACGTAAAAAAAAATTAATTTCTTGAACATTTCCGTACAAAAAAAATTAATTTCCAAAAATTTTCTTAAGATTTACGAACAAAAAAAATAAATTTCCGGAAGTTTTCCGGAAGATTTCCGTACAAAAAAAATAAATTTCCGGAAATTTTCCGGAAGATTTCCGTTCAAAAAAAAATAAATTTCCGGAAATTTTCCGGATGATTTCCGTAAAAAAAATAAATTTCCGGAAGTTTTCCGGAAGATTTCCGTACAAAAAAAATAAATTTCCGCAAATTTTCAGGAAGATTTCCGGATGATTTTCGTAAAAAAAAAATAAATTTCCGGAAGTTTTCCGGAAGATTTCCGTAAAAAAAAAATAAATTTCCGAAAGTTTTCTTGAACATTTCCGTACAAAAAAAATTAATTTCCAAAAATTTTCTTAAGATTTCCGAACAAAAAAAATAAATTTCCGGAAGATTACTGTACAAAAAAAATAAATTCCCGGAAGATTTCCGAACAAAAAAATAAATTTCCGGAAATTTTCCGAAAGATTTCCATCAAAAAAAATAAATTTCCGGAAGTTTTCCGCAAGATTTCGGGATGATTTCCGTAAAAAAAAAATTTCCGGAAGTTTTCCGGAAGATTTCCGTAAAAAAAAAATAAATTTCCGAAAGTTTTCCGGAAGATTTCCGTAAAAAAAAAATAAATTTCCGAAAGTTTTCTTAAGATTTCCGAACAAAAAAAATAAATTTCCGGAAGATTTCCGGAAGATTTCCGTACAAAAAAAATTAATTTCTTGAACATTTCCGTACAAAAAAAATTAATTTCCAAAAATTTTCTTAAGATTTCCGAACAAAAAAAATAAATTTCCGGAAGATTTCCGTACAAAAAAAATAAATTCCCGGAAGATTTCCGAACAAAAAAATAAATTTCCGGTAATTTTCCGGAAGATTTCCGTAAAAAAAATAAATTTCCAGAAGATTTACGTAAAAAAAAATTAATTTCTTGAACATTTCCGTACAAAAAAAATTAATTTCCAAAAATTTTCTTAAGATTTCCGAACAAAAAAAATAAATTTCCGGAAGATTTCCGTACAAAAAAAATAAATTCCCGGAAGATTTCCGAACAAAAAAATAAATTTCCGGAAATTTTCCGAAAGATTTCCATCAAAAAAAATAAATTTCCGGAAGTTTTCCGCAAGATTTCGGGATGATTTCCGTAAAAAAAAATAAATTTCCGGAAGTTTTCCGGAAGATTTCCGTAAAAAAAAATAAATTTCCGAAAGTTTTCTTGAACATTTCCGTACAAAAAAAATTAATTTCCAAAAATTTTCTTAAGATTTCCGAACAAAAAAAATAAATTTCCGGAAGATTACTGTACAAAAAAAAAAAATTCCCGGAAGATTTCCGAACAAAAAAATAAATTTCCGGAAATTTTCCGAAAGATTTCCATCAAAAAAAATAAATTTCCGGAAGTTTTCCGCAAGATTTCGGGATGATTTCCGTAAAAAAAAAAATTTCCGGAAGTTTTCCGGAAGATTTCCGTAAAAAAAAAATAAATTTCCGAAAGTTTTCCGGAAGATTTCCGTAAAAAAAATAAATTTCCAAAAATTTTCTTAAGATTTCCGAACAAAAAAAATAAATTTCCGGAAGATTTCTGTACAAAAAAAATAAATTCCCGGAAGATTTCCGAACAAAAAAATAAATTTCCGGAAATTTTCCGGAAGATTTCCGTAAAAAAAATAAATTTCCAGAAGATTTACGTAAAAAAAAATTAATTTCTTGAACATTTCCGTACAAAAAAAATTAATTTCCAAAAATTTTCTTAAGATTTCCGAACAAAAAAAATAAATTTCCGGAAGATTTCCGTACAAAAAAAATAAATTCCCGGAAGATTTCCGAACAAAAAAATAAATTTCCGGTAATTTTCCGGAAGATTTCCGTAAAAAAAATAAATTTCCAGAAGATTTACGTAAAAAAAAATTAATTTCTTGAACATTTCCGTACAAAAAAAATTAATTTCCAAAAATTTTCTTAAGATTTCCGAACAAAAAAAATAAATTTCCGGAAGATTTCCGTACAAAAAAAATAAATTCCCGGAAGATTTCCGAACAAAAAAATAAATTTCCGGAAATTTTCCGAAAGATTTCTATCAAAAAAAATAAATTTCCGGAAGTTTTCCGCAAGATTTCGGGATGATTTCCGTAAAAAAAAATAAATTTCCGGAAGTTTTCCGGAAGATTTCCGTACAAAAAAAATAAATTTCCGCAAATTTTCAGGAAGATTTCCGGATGATTTTCGTAAAAAAAAAATAAATTTCCGGAAGTTTTCTGGAAGATTTCCGTAAAAAAAAAATAAATTTCCGGAAGTTTTCCGCAAGATTTCGGGATGATTTCCGTAAAAAAAAATAAATTTCCGGAAGTTTTCCGGAAGATTTCCGTAAAAAAAAAAATAAATTTCCGGAAGATTTCCGGATGATTTGCGTAAAAAAAAAATAAATTTCCGGAAGTTTTCCGGAAGATTTCCGTAAAAAAAAATAAATTTCCGGAAGATTTCCGGAAGTTTTCCGGATGATTTCCGTAAAAAAAAAATAAATTTCCGGAAGTTTTCCGGAAGATTTCCGTAAAAAAAAATAAATTTCCGGAAGATTTCCGGAAGATTTCCGTAAAAAAAAAATAAATTTCCGGAAATTTTCCGGAAGATTTCCGTACAAAAAAAATAAATTTCCGCAAATTTCCGGAAGTTTTCCGGATGATTTCCGTACAAAAAAAATAAATTTCCGGAAGTTTTCCGGAAGATTTCCGTAAAAAAAAAACAAATTTCCGGAAATTTTCCGGAAGATTTCCGTAAAAAAAATAAATTTCCAGAAGATTTACGTAAAAAAAAATTAATTTCTTGAACATTTCCGTACAAAAAAAATTAATTTCCAAAAATTTTCTTAAGATTTCCGAACAAAAAAAATAAATTTCCGGAAGATTTCCGTACAAAAAAAATAAATTCCCGGAAGATTTCCGAACAAAAAAATAAATTTCCGGAAATTTTCCGGAAGATTTCCGTAAAAAAAATAAATTTCCAGAAGATTTACGTAAAAAAAAATTAATTTCCGGAAATTTTCCGAAAGATTTCCGTAAAAAGAAATAAATTTCCGGAAATTTTCCGGAAGATTTCCGGATGATTTCCGTACAAAAAAAATAAATTTCCGGAAGTTTTCCGGAAGATTTCCGTAAAAAAAAAACAAATTTCCGGAAATTTTCCGGAAGATTTCCGGATGATTTCCGTAAAAAAAAATAAATTTCCGGAAGTTTTCCGGAAGATTTCCGTAAAAAAAAAATTAATTTCCGAAAGTTTTCCGGAAGATTTCCGTAAAAAAAAAATAAATTTCCGGAAGATTTCCGGAAGATTTCCGGATGATTTCCGTAAAAAAAAATAAATTTCCGGAAGTTTTCCGGAAGTTTTCCGGAAGATTTCCGTAAAAAAAAATAAATTTCCGGAAATTTTCCGGAAGATTTCCGTACAAAAAAAATAAATTTCCGGAAATTTTCCGGAAGATTTCCGTACAAAAAAAATAAATTTCCGGAAATTTTCTGGAAGATTTCCGGAAGATTTCCGTACAAAAAAAATAAATTTCCGGAAATCTTCCGGAAGATTTCCGGATGATTTCCGTGAAAAAAAATAAATTTCCGGAAGAATTCCGTAAAAAAAAATAAATTTCTGGAAGAATTCCGTACAAAAAAAATAAATTTCCGGAATTGAACATTTCCGTACAAAAAAAATTAATTTCCAAAAATTTTCTTAAGATTTCCGAACAAAAAAAATAAATTTCCGGAAGATTTCCGTACAAAAAAAATAAATTCCCGGAAGATTTCCGAACAAAAAAATAAATTTCCGGAAATTTTCCGGAAGATTTCCGTAAAAAAAATAAATTTCCAGAAGATTTACGTAAAAAAAAATTAATTTCCGGAAATTTTCCGAAAGATTTCCATCAAAAAAAATAAATTTCCGGAAGTTTTCCGCAAGATTTCGGGATGATTTCCGTAAAAAAAAATAAATTTCCGGAAGTTTTCCGGAAGATTTCCGTAAAAAAAAATAAATTTCCGGAAGATTTCCGGATGATTTCCGTAAAAAAAAAATAAATTTCCGGAAGTTTTCCGGAAGATTTCCGTAAAAAAAAATAAATTTCCAAAAATTTTCTTAAGTATTCCGAACAAAAAAAATAAATTTCCGGAAGATTTCTGTACAAAAAAAAATAAATTCCCGGAAGATTTCCGAACAAAAAAATAAATTTCCGGAAATTTTCCGGAAGATTTCCGTAAAAAAAATAAATTTCCAGAAGATTTACGTAAAAAAAAATTAATTTCTTGAACATTTCCGTACAAAAAAAATTAATTTCCAAAAATTTTCTTAAGATTTCCGAACAAAAAAAATAAATTTCCGGAAGATTTCCGTACAAAAAAAATAAATTCCCGGAAGATTTCCGAACAAAAAAATAAATTTCCGGAAATTTTCCGGAAGATTTCCGTAAAAAAAATAAATTTCCAGAAGATTTACGTAAAAAAAAATTAATTTCTTGAACATTTCCGTACAAAAAAAATTAATTTCCAAAAATTTTCTTAAGATTTCCGAACAAAAAAAATAAATTTCCGGAAGATTTCCGTACAAAAAAAATAAATTCCCGGAAGATTTCCGAACAAAAAAATAAATTTCCGGAAATTTTCCGAAAGATTTCCATCAAAAAAAATAAATTTCCGGAAGTTTTCCGCAAGATTTCGGGATGATTTCCGTAAAAAAAAATAAATTTCCGGAAGTTTTCTGGAAGATTTCCGTAAAAAAAAAATAAATTTCCGGAAGATTTCCGGAAAAAAAAAATAAATTTCCGGAAATTTTCCGGAAGATTTCCGGATGATTTCCGTAAAAAAAAAATAAATTTCCGGAAGTTTTCCGGAAGATTTCCGTACAAAAAAAATAAATTTCCGGAAATCTTCCGGAAGATTTCCGGAAGATTTCCGTACAAAAAAATAAATTTCCGGAAATTTTCCGGAAGATTTCCGTAAAAAAAATAAATTTCCGGAAGTTTTCCGTAAAAAAAAAATTAATTTCCGGAAGTTTTCCGGAAGATTTCCGTAAAAAAAAAATAAATTTCCGGAAGATTTCCGGAAAAAAAAAATAAATTTCCGGAAATTTTCCGGAAGATTTCCGTACAAAAAAAATAAATTTCCGGAAGATTTCCGGATGATTTCCGTAAAAAAAAAATAAATTTCCGGAAGTTTTCCGGAAGTTTTCCGGAAGATTTCCGCAAAAAAAAATAAATTTCCGGAAATTTTTCGGAAGATTTCCGTACAAAAAAAATAAATTTCCGGAAATTTTCCGGAAGATTTCCAGAAGATTTCCGTAAAAAAAAAACAAATTTCCGGAAATTTTCCGGAAGATTTCCGTACAAAAAAAATAAATTTCCGGAAATTTTCCGGAAGATTTCCGGAAGATTTCCGTACAAAAAAATAAATTTCCGGAAATTTTCCGGAAGATTTCCGGAAGATTTCCGTAAAAAAAAATAAATTTCCGGAAGTTTTCCGGAAGATTTCCGTACAAAAAAAATAAATTTCCGGAAGATTTCCGGATGATTTCCGTAAAAAAAAAATAAATTTCCGGAAGTTTTCCGGAAGATTTCCGTAAAAAAAAAATAAATTTCCGGAAGTTTTCCGGAAGATTTCCGTAAAAAAAAAATAAATTTCCGGAAGATTTCCGGAAAAAAAAATAAATTTCCGGAAATTTTCCGGAAGATTTCCGTACAAAAAAAATAAATTTCCGGAAATTTTCCGGAAGATTTCCGTACAAAAAAAATAAATTTCCGGAAATTTTCCGGAAGATTTCCGGAAGATTTCCGTACAAAAAAAATAAATTTCCGGAAAATTTCCGAATAATTTCTGAAAAAAAAAAAATTTCCGGAAAATTTCCGGAAGTTTTCCGGAAAACTTCCGGAAGCCTCTTCCGGAAAGTTTCCGGAAGTTTTCCGGAAAACTTCCGGAAACCCTTCCAGCTGGGTTTCGAGGGAATTCAATTATTTAAGAATTATAATAAAAGTCTGCCCAAAAATTCAATTATTTTCATAAATAATAAAATTCTTCTCAGGAATTGAATTATTTTTAAAAAAATTTAATACAATTCGATGCAGGAATTTAGTTCTTGTCAAGAATTCCATTATTTTCACAAATAAAACAATTTTTTTAATAAAAATCTTCACAATAACTTAATTATTTTCTTAAATAATAAATTTCTTCTCAGGAATTCAATTATTTAAACAAATTGTTGATAAAATTTTTTGCAAGAATTCAATTTTTTCACGATTAATACAATTTTCTACGGGTATGCAATTATTTAAAAGAATTTTAATAAAATTCTCAAAAATTCAATTATTTATATAAAAAATAAAATTCCTTTCAGGAATTCAATTATTTTCACAAATAATACAATTTTTGAAGGGAATTCAATTATTTACAACAATTAATAAAAATTCTTCGCATTAATTCAATTATTTTCTTAAATAATAAAATTCTTCTGAACAATACAATTAGTTAAAAAATTTTAATATGTTTGTCAAGAATTCAATTATTTTCAGGAATAATACAATTTTTCAAGGAAATTTAATTATTTGAAAAGAGAATTCAGTCATTTTAAAGAATTTCAATAAAAGAATTTAATTATTTTCATATGTAATAAAATTCTTTTAACAAATTCAATTATTTTCAAAAATTTTAATAACATTTTTATCAAAAAATCAATTATTTTCTTAAATTATAAAATTTTTTTCACGAATTCAATTAATTTCAAAAATTTTTTTAATTTCATAAAAAAAAATTTCAATTATTTTTAAGAATTTTCCTCAATACAATAATATTTAATAAATACCTAGAAAATTGTAATTATTTTTAAAAATTTCATCCAAATTCTTGGAAAAAATCCAATTATTTTCAAAAATAATAAAATTCTTCTCAGGAATTCAATTAATTAAAAAAAAATTTAATAAAATTATTTAAAAAGAAAAATCACTTAATTTCATAAATAGTAAAATTCTTCTCACAAATTCAATTATTTTCAAAAAATTTTTTAACAATTCTCGTCAAAATAATGCAATTATCCTTCTAAAGAAAAAAAAATAATAATAATAATAATACAATTTTTCAAGGAAATTTAATTATTTAATGAAGAATATTAATAAAAATCTTTACAAAAATTCTATTATTTTCATAAATAATAAAATTCTTCTCACGAATTTAATTATTTTTAAAAAATTTTTTCATTTCATTGGAAAAATTTCAATTATTTTCAAGAATTTTCCTCAATACAATAATTTTTAATAACTACCTAAAAAATTATGATTATTCATAAGAATTTTTTTTAAATTTGTCAAAAGAATTCAATTGCTTAAAAATTTTGTTGATAATATTCTTTTTGATAATTCAATTTTGAAAATTATTCAATTATTGAGTAAACTATTTATTTTTGTATTTAAAAAAATTCAATTCTCCTAGAATTTTCTAATAAAAATTGAATTAAAATTAAGTTTTATTTAAAATTTTTGATAATAATTGAATATTAAAAGCATTTTAGTGTGAATTTTTAGAAATAATTGAATCTTTTGAAAATCGTATGGAAAAATAATAATAATTATATTTTGTTAAAAAAGAAGTTATTGATATTTTCGAATAATTCTATATATTAACGAAATTCGTAAATAAGTGTAACAAAACATTTTTTGGAGTAATTTTTCCTTTATTTTCTAAAAAAATAATCTTAAAAAATAATCCTTTATTTTCTAAAAATTTTCAATTTCATTTTCAATTAAGATTTGTAATTGACAAATATAATTTATAAACATTTTTTCCCTTTATTTTGAAAAATACTTTGAATTTTATTAAAACAATTAAAATTAAGAAATAGAATTGATGCAAATTATTTTCTTATAAAAATTGAGAATTTTTTACAAAAATATTAAGAAACGGAAAGTATCTAATGTTTTTCTTCCCAAAAGAAAAAAATGAGTTTGTAAACAATATTGTTATTGAGAAATAAAAATTATGCATAAAATTGGTATATTTCCTACTTGTTAATAAAAATTTTGTAACAGTTAACAATTTTCTAGTATTTTTGATAAATATAAAGGAGAAAAATTTGCATGATAATTTAGATCAGTTATAAACGAAATTTGTTACAGAAAAAAGCATATAACAAACAAAATGGGTATATTTTTTATTAGTTAATCATAATTTTTTTTAAATTTTCTAATTTCAAATATTATATAAATCATATTTTTTATTATAAATCCTGAAAAAATAACTGCTTTTTTCGATTTGACAAACAATATTTAAAAAAAAAACAAAAGCATTCATAAAAATTGACTTTAAATTGTTGACAGACAGAAAAATAAAAGAATGAAAGAAAATACGAAGATTATTATAGTTAATTTCTCTATTTCACTATTTCTACGTTTTTCATGATTTCTCGATTTTTATATTTCAATATTTACATAATGAATTTTTTTTTCGTAAAGAAAAAGGTAATTTTCTTGATTAGTGGCTACTATGCTGGAAAGTATTGAAAAACAACTGTAAACTTATCGATCGACCTTAAAATACGATCTTCTGCATATTAAGCAGTGGAATATAGGATTGTGCAAAGGAGAAAATGCTGAGGTCATAATGAAAGAGAAGAATCCGCTGAAGATTCTTTTGACGAGTCCATTGACGTTCTCGTATTTCATATTATATACTCTTTTATCAAGACATGCAATTTCATTCTGTAAGACAATAATTAGATTTCTTTTTAGTTCTTTAAGACATTTGAAGCGTCGACTGATTATTTTTCTGCGATAAAATAATTTATGACCCCGAAAAAGACAAATTATTTAATCATTACTTTCCTTTCATGTAGGTATGTAGAGAAAATATGAAGTCTCTTCTTCTTTTTCTTCGAAATTAAAAAAGGGATTTGGATTTTATATTTATATTATTTAAAAGTTTTATAAACAATTTTATAAACTAATTAAAAATTGACAACAAAATTGAAGTTGAAAAATAGTGAAGCTTGGTTTTTTGACTAAAAAAAAACAAAATAAAAAGTGTAATAATATAATAATAATTTTTATTTTCCGAATTTTGTATTAAAGTAACAAGCAACAATTTTATACCAATAAAGGTTTATTCCCCCTACAGAAAAAAAGAACGATTTTTTTACTTGAAGTTATTGTTAACAAATTTTATTATTTATGAAAAAAATTAAATTATTGCAAAGAAATTTACAAAAAAAATTTGTAAATATTTGAATTTCTGTGAAATTATTATTATTTATAAAACTATAATAACTAATTTTGTGAGTGGAATTTAATTAAAATATTGTTTAAATAATGGAACTCTTTCGGAAAATTGTATTAAAATAGTAGACATTAAAAAATCATTGATTTGAGGAACATTTTTAAAAATACTTAAAATTAAGCAAAGAATTTCATTAAAATTTTCGAAAATAATTAAATTTCGGAGAAGAATTTTATTATTTATGAAAAAAATTTAATTTTTGTAACGAATTTTATTAAAAATTTTTAATATATAATTGAATTTCTGAGAACAATTTTCCTATTTATGAAAATAATTAAATTCTTGTAATGAATTTGATTAATTTTTTTTAAAAATAATTGCATTCTCTTAAAAAATTGTATTATTTATGAAAATAATTCAATTTTTGGAGAAATTTATTAAAATTCTTTTAAATAATTGCATACCCTTGAAAAATTGTATTATTCGTGAAAATAATTGAATTTTTAAAACGAATTAATTTATTAAAATTTTTCAAATAATTGAATTGCTGAGAAGAATTTTATTATTTAGGAAAATAATTGAATTATTGCGGAGAATTTTATTACAATTTTCTTTAATAATTGAATTCCCTTCAAAAATTGTATTATTTGTGAAAATAATTGAATTCCTGAAAAGAATTTTATAATTCATGAAAATAATTGAATTTTTACGAAGAATTTTACTAAATTTTTTTTAAATAATTGAATTCCTTTGAAAAATGGTATTATTCGTGAAAATAATTGAGATCTTGACAAAAATATTATTAAAATTTTTTAAATAATTGAATTTCTGAGAAGAATTTTATTAATTTTTTTTTTAAATAATTGAATTCCTTTCAAAAATTTTATTATTCGTGAAAATAATTGAATGCCAGAGAAAAATATTATTAAAATTTATTAAATAATTGAATTCTCTTGAAAAATTGTATTATTCGTGAAAATAATTAAATTTCTAAAACGAATTTTATTAAAATTTTTGAAAATAATTGAATTTTTGAGAAAAATTTTATTATTTATGAAAATAATTAAATTTTTGCTAAGAATTTTATAAAAAATTTTTTATACAATTGAATTCTTTTGGACAATTTTATTAAAATTTTTGGAAATAATTGAATTTTGGAGTGTAATTTTATTATTTGCAAAAATGATTGAAAGGATGAGAATTTTTAAAAATTTTTGTACATAATTGAAATTTTGCGAAGAATTGTATAAATAATTGAATTTCTGCAATTAATTTGTAACTTTTCAAAAAATTCAATTTTTTCCTTTTGTTTATAATTTTAACTAAAATTCTTATAATATTAATTAATTTAATTTAGAATTTAAAATTTATTCGTGAAATTAAAGTTTCAAAAAAATTTATTTTTATTTCTGAAAAATTTATTTTTTTCAAAATATTTCAATTATTCTATTGTTTTAGATAATTGAACTATAAATAAAAGTAATTGAAAATGTTTGAAATAATTGAAATTTTCTGAAATTCTATTAAAAATAATGAATTGAATCTTTTTGAATTTTTTTTTTTTATTTAAAGAAATCAGGAAAAATGTCAAAATTCTGTTTAGAAATCATCAAAAAGTCAGAAATAGGCAAAAGGAAGTTTTTATGGCAGCACAGATTAAACAATTAAATGTAAATTTTAAGTATATAATAAAACAGTTGAAAAAAAAGAATGGAAACTATTTTTGAAGAAATAATTGTTAATCATAAACTGATTCTTAAAAAAATAATAAAATTTATTAATTCAAAAAAGTTATGAAACATTACAGATATAAATAAATATTATAAGTAAATATAAATATTGTAAATGTAAAAATATGATTTACAATTAAGTAATTTATGGTAATTTATAGAGTAAAAAATAATTAATAAAAAATTAATAAATAATAATAATTAATAAATAATATTAATAAATAATACAAACAAATCGAAAATAAATTTCTTGAAACTTTACACGCGTATTTTTTACTTCTCCAAACGTTGGCTTGTATTCCTGCTAATGCAATACAAACAGAGAAAATTCATCTCAAAAATAAAGTCGATGCACTTCACTTGAGAATGAGAAGGAGTTAAAGAACCTTTCAAAAACGATCAGACAGGAAGCAATATGTCGACCACTTTTCTAAATATCACCTTCAAAGACCTCTTTCCGGTTTTCGATTGAAAGTAATTAAAATTTATTTTAAACTCTCCTGCTGCTTCCAAAAATTCATTCCTATCGAGACCATTTGCTCGACTTTCATCAAAATTTATTTATTATCACACTCTGTCAATAAAAAATTTTTATTTTTCATTTTTTACAACTTCCTAATATATTGAAAATTTATTTTCAATATAAAAAAAAAATTTAATTTTCTCCCCTAGGAAATACAAAAAATAAAGAAATGATTTACGAGCAATAATAGAAAGTCTCTTATAGAAAGATCACAGAAAAGAATATTTTTATTTTCCAATAGAAATATTTCTCTCCTTCAGTTCTTTATGATTTTTGAGTTTTTTAAATTTGAAATTTATATTTTCACTTTAACTAATTTTATAGATATTTTAACTTTTTAACATATTAACAACATTTGTCATTTAAATTTATGATCTTGCGAATGACAGCAAAAAATAATAATAGAATATTAATAATAATAATAAGTATAAAAATCCATATTTTGTAAAATTTATTTTTAATTAAATAAATGAAAATTATTTTATTATATTTATTTCCATTACATTTATAATAATTTATAATTAATAACAGATTTTTGTAAATAAATAAATAAATTTGTGACGAATTTTCAAATAAAAATGATTATCCAGTAATTCCTGAAGATTATTATTTATTAGGATATTTAATTATTTTTTTAAAAGTAAATAAAAAATCATTTATAAAATAAAACACTGAATAGATATTAATAATAAATAAATAATACAAAAATGAATAAATAATAATAAATAAAATAAATACATAGGTAATAAAAAGTAATAAAAAATAAAAGAAGTTGGAAGTAAACGAAGAAGAAAAATTATTTTCGAGAAATAATATTGTTTGTAATTGTTTTTAGAAAAGAAAATGAGATTAATTAGGAGGAAAGTAGTGACGACAACGACGACACCGACGACGACCTAAAATTATGAAGGAAGTCAGTTTGCTTCTCTTTTTGTCTCTTTCAAAAATAGCCCCTACTCTTGATCCCCTTTAAATGTGTCTGTGTAAATATGAGAGTATTAAGTCTATAGTTGAAAATAGAATGACAAACTTCATTTAAATTTCTATAGATTTTTTATTTACCTTCTACAATAGGTTAATTTACTGTCATTTCTATTATTTTTTATAGCGTAAAGCAGAAATATGCCAATATAGTTTAAATTTATAATTTATATATTCATTTTTATTTCTCAATAACAATATTGTTCACAAAGTCACAAAAAAAACATTACATATTCCCGTTTCTCATTATTTTTGTAGAAAATTCCCAATTTTTATAAAGAAATAATTTCTATTTATTCTTAATTATAATTGTTTTAATAAAATTCAAAGTTTTTTAAAAACAAAGAAAAAAAGTGTTTATAAACTATATTTGTCAATTAGAATATTTAATTGAAAATGAAACTGAAAATTTTTGAATTTTTAGAAAATAAAGGAAAAAATACTCAAAAAATTGTTTTGTTACATTTATTTACGAATTTCTTTAATATTGTAAAATTATTCGAAAACATCAATAACTTCTTTTTTAAATAAATATTTTATTATTATTATTATTATTTTTCAATAGGAATTAAGATTTTCAAAAATTTTAAATTCAAACCTTTTTGAAATTAAACAAATTATAAAAAAATGGTTATAAAACATGAAAAATCGATCGATCATATTTTTATGTTTTATAATAATAATTAAATACGACCGAGTGATATAAAATCATTATTTTATAGGTATTATAAGAATATTGTTACTGTAACTTTTTAAAAAATTATTTTCATCATTTCAATTCAATTATTATTTTCTAGAATTTTTAACTGAAATTCTTTTCTAAATAAAGTGTTTTTAATAATTTTTGAAAAAGTTCTTTGACAATTTTCAAATTCAAATAATTTTTCAAAAATTCAATTAAAACTTTTTCAACAAAATTAATTCTAGAGAATTGTCAGTTAAATATATGAAAAATTCCAATTTCCAAATATTTTAACATGAAACTTTTTCAAAATTCAATTATTTCTAAAATTGCACGCTACAATGATTTTAATATTCAATTACTATCTAAAATTTTAACTAAAATTAATTTTTTAATCAGTTTTTATTAGAAAATTCTTCGAGAATTCAATTATTTAAATTCAAAAGTAAATAAATTATGGAATAATTGAATGGTTCTTAAAATTTAAATCTTATAAAGAATTTTATCATCAAATTTTGAACTAATTGAATTCTTTTGACGAATTTTAAAAAATAATTTCATATTTCCAGGAATTCTATTAAAATTTTATTATAAAGAATTGAAATTTTGCGATGAATTTAAATTATTTATGAAAATAATTGAATTCCTGAAAAAAAATTTTATTTATGAAAATAATTGAATACCTGTAAATAATTTTATTATTTAAGAAAATAGTTGTATAGTGCGAAGAAATTCATAAAAAGAATTTTAATAATTGAATTTCTGTGAAATTTTTATTATTTTTGAAAATTATTGAATTTTTAAGAATTTTTTCAAAAAAATCTTTTTATGAAAGTAATTGAATTTTTAATAACAATTTTATTAAAATTCTTTTCAATAATTGAATTCATGAGAAGAATTTTATTATTCATATGTGAAGAATAGAATTTTTGCGAAGAATTTTATTAAAACTTTTTTAATTAATTGAATTCTTAAGAAAGAATGTTATTATTTATGAACATAATTGAATTTTTACGATGATATTTACTAAAGTTCTTTAAAATAATAGAATTTTCTTGAAAAATTGTATTATTTTTTAAAATAATTGAAGTTTTGAAACAAGTTTTATTAAAATTTTTGAAAATAATTAAATTCTTGCAATAAATTTTACTATTTACAAAAAATTGCATTTATGTAAAGAATGTTAGTAAAATTCTTTAAAAAAATTGAATTTCCTTGAAAAATTGTATTATTTGTGAAAATAATTGAATTCGTGAGAAGACTTTTATAATTTATGAGAATAATTGAATTTTCGTTAAGAATTTTATTAAATTTATTTTAAATAATGGAATTACCTTGACAAATTCTATTAAAATAATTGAATTGAATTCCTGAGAAGAATTTTATTATTTATGAAAATAATTGAACTTTTGCAAAGATTTTTATTAAAATTCTTTTAAATAATTTATTTCCCTTGAAAAATTGTATTATTTGTGATTCGTTTAAATAATTGAATTGCCTTGGAAAATTGTATTACTCGTGAAAATAATTGAAATTTTGCCAAGAAATTTATTAAAATTTTTGGTAAAATAATTGAATTTCGGAAAAGAATTTTATTATTTATAAAGATAATTGGTATTTTGACGAGAATAAAAAAAAATGTTGAACATATATAATTGAATTTTGTGAGAAGAATTATTTTATTGCTATTCAAAATATAATTGAATTTCTGTAATCATTTTTTGTAATTTTTCTAATATTGAAAAATTTAACTAATTTTGGAAGAATTGGAATTATTAAAATTTATCAAAAATCTAAGTTGTTTAAAATTTCTAATTAAACTATAAAAGAAGTTAAATCTAAGAAAAAAAAAGAAAAAAGAAAAAAAAGAAAAATAAGAAAAGTAAGAAATAGAAAAAACTGAAGTTTTGTATTAGAATTCATGGTAATTTCATATTTTATGAGGCAAACAAAAAAACACCAAAATTTATAATTTTCTTATGAATTCCAGAAATTAAATTTTTAATAATTAATTAATATTAATAGTAATAATTAATTAATATTATTAGTAATAATTAATTAATATCAATAGTAATAATTAATATTACTATTAATTAATTTATTTATTTATTTAAAGAAATATATGAAACAATTGAATCAGTAAATCTCACTAACTGAATAATAATAAAAACCTGAATTTTTCTGCGAAAAAAAATTATTTTCACTTTAGAGCAAAAGTACCGAAAATTTGATGCAAATTTTCCAATACCTGAATAATATTACGAGTCGAATCTGTCTTCATATCATCGCAAGAGCCTCTGATTGATCTTGGAGCCTTGATGCAGGCCATGGTTGCGACTCGAACTGTCCACGTGGATCAGTGAAACAATCTAAATTCAACACAAACTTCATCCGAGGAAACAATTCCACCCGTCACTGTTGCCAATTTTTTTTTTCTTCTTTCTTTCTCTTTTTGTCAGTTTTACCAAATATTTTCACGTCACTGTATTTTATGGTAAATAATAACAAAATTTACCATTATTTTTTTATTTATTTCTTTTATTTATTTATTTTTTTTATAATAATGTATTTTATGGTAAAATAAAAACAAAATTGACACTTTTTTTATTCATATAGTCAGCACTTCTTTATTTTTAATAAAGAAACTGCGATTAAGAAAACTTTTTTTTAAAAAAATGTCGTTTTAAAAAATGAAAATTCGCTCATCACTTGATCACGACTTGCCTATAGATAACATATAGACAAGGGATGCAAGATTTTTATCACAACCACAATATAAGTCTCGCGTGCCACACGAAGTCTCCTTTCACTTGTAAAAATATTTGTCAATAAATTTTAATCTTCCGACACTTCTTGTTCTTGATCCGTTCGCTATATTTGTTCCCATTAAAATTAGTCATTGTTCTCTTAGTCTTTTTTTCTCCTTAATTTATTTTTAGTCACTTTTTTATGTTTGAATTTATTTGTTATTTTTGTTTTCTTGTTTCTTTCCTAAGAAATATAATTTATGTTATTTAAATTTATTTCACTATCACTCATTATTTATATTTATTATTTTTTCACTTCTTTTATTTTTTCATTTACTATTTTATATAAATAATATTATACACTTTTATTTATAAATAAATATTATTATAAATATTATTATATAAATATTTATTCGCCTGTCTTTTAAAA
The DNA here is from genome assembly GCA_032872505.1 of Leptopilina syphax. NCBI lineage: Eukaryota > Metazoa > Arthropoda > Insecta > Hymenoptera > Figitidae > Leptopilina > Leptopilina syphax. The sequence continues at coordinate 5,793,390 of CM065475.1, forward strand.
ATAAAAATTTTTAAAATTAAAAAATGTTTTAAAACATTAAATTATTATTAATAATTTTTTATAAATTATTATTATTTATTGCACATTAATAAATATAAGTTTTTTTTATGTATTCATGAAACGAATGATATTCAAATTTGATTTTTACTTTATTTTCTATTTTCTAAAGAAACGAATGTTTTCCTCTTTTCTTTCCAAAAAGGAATATTCGATTCACAATGGAATAAATTTTTATTCCTTATTTTTGTATCTTTAAATTTTTTTCTCAAAATTTTTTCTAAAAAAAAACTACGTCTACGTTTTCATAAATATTTCATTTCGGTAAATAAATAAAAATTCTTTATTCGAGTCAAAATTTAGTTTACTACAAATGCAATTCAATATTTCAATATAGAAGTAGAATTAAATTTACAGATTGCGACTCTCAATTTTGAAACGAATGCCATCACAACTGATGTCGATATCAAAGTATTTAATCTTCAATCCTTTTTGTCTCTTGAAAATAAATTATTATTGGTCGAGAACAAGATTTATAGAATTGATTCGAGAACAAGTGGGTCAACCGGTAGAAAATCAACTCCTAATATAAAAATTTAATTTCCAACAAGTAATTACAATAATAATAATCATCATAAATAATCTTCTGTTTGTTCTTTCAATCACTTTATGCAAAATCGATTTTAAAAAAATTTATGCCTCAAAAGTTTTGAACTTTCAAATTTCGAATTTTCAAAAAGGATTTTTTTTCCAAATTCAAAGTTTACTATAAATAATGTAATACTTATTAACAAAATAAAATACAGTTTCAAATTGTTTAATATACTTTTTCGATTTTTTTTTATTTTTATTTATTTTTTTTTTTATTTTTATAGTAATTTTTCAGAATAAAAATATTGAAAAAATATTTTGTTCATTTGAACGTTTTCTGAAGTTTTGATAAATGAAAAATTAAGAATTTTGGAACTGAAGCTTAAATAATTAAAGTAAAATTATTAAAAATAAAATTTTAAATACATTAAAATTAAAAAAAAAACGAAATTAAACATTTTGAAAATTTCTTTATTATTTTTAAATAAGTGAATACAATATTATTATAATAAAATTGTAGTTAAAAAAACAAATAAAGTTCGTTCATTAAATTTCAACGTTCAAAACTTTAGCGAAATTATTTGTTAATTAATATGGATATTATTTTTTAAATAAAAAAAATTATTTGATTATTAAAGACGATTGAGGGACAAATTCATTATTCTTACTAAAATTATTGTAAATTGGAGTTATTTATTAATTTACTTTTTATTTATTTGTTTAATAAAATAAAAAAATATTGTAAACAATAATATTTTTTTTGAGTTTTTTTTTATTTGAGTTATTTATTAATTTACTTTTTTATTTATTTGTTAAATAAAATTTAAAATTGTTGTAAACAATAATAATTATATTATTATTATTAAAAAATAATAAGTTAATAATAAAATATTATTATTGTTATTAAAATTATAATTATTAATATGCTGATTAATAGTTGTATTAAAAAGCCATTGATTATTGAAAATGATCGAGTGATAAAGTAAATATTTTCATCAAAATTATTAAAAAATTTATTTATTTACCTAATAATTTATTTTTTTATTTATTTTTTAAATAATTTAAAACAAATATTGTAAACAATAATTATATTAATATTATATTAATAAATTAATAATGATTTATTAATAATAATATTCAATATTATTAATATTAACTTATTAATATTATTATAATTATTATTGATTATTATTATTATATATTAATGAATTATTATTATTAATATTAAATCAATTGAATCCAAATATAAATCTCAAATTCTTGAGGAAAAAATTATCTCCCGTTAAAGAATTAAATATATAAAATTAAAATTCTAGTTAAAAATTAATGGCCATATTAATTTTTAAACAATTTTAAAAAAATGTTATTTTGCACCACTTTTTTAGTAATGAAAATTATTTACAATAAATTAATTTCGTGTTAGTAAAAAATTCTTGTCTTAAATATTCTTGTCCTCGAAGTGAAATAATTTGAAATGATAAAAAACAATATTTAATATTTAAATAAAGACACAAATTAATTTTATTGATGGGCATAAAATGAAATTAATTTCTTTGAATGTCAACTGCAATTTCATTCACCCTTAAAAGATCTCACGACACAAGATAGTTGAATGATCGAGTTTGTTCAATCATTCAATTATTCCAATATATTAACAATCACTCTCTCTCACTCTCTCTCTCTCTCGTCACTATGTGAAGATGATCGAGGGTTCGAGATGGGAATTTTGATATTGTTCTCGCGACACTTGTTCGTGATTGAGACGTTGATTTGTGTTTGGGATCATATAGTGAGAGAAACACAACAACATTGACACGCGACGATGCGTTTCACGATTCAGCTGTATTTTTACACTGAATAATATGTTGTGAGGCGTCTCGACGACTCGACGCACCGGACGTAACTGAATCCGCGGTTCTTGTCTTCCTACGAATAGGTACTTTCCAACGCATGATGTACGTGACTATCGTTCTATCTTTCATTTACGCGACACATTTATAATGCTCTCTTATTCTCGTGGTGCATAAGAAGAAAGAGAGGAGTTACTGAAAATTACGACAAATAATCTTTCTCTCACTCTCTCTCTCTTTCACTCTTTCTAATTTCAAAATTAGAGCAAAGTGTAATTTTATCATTCTTATTTTCTATTATTTTTTTTCTTCGATTTTTCATTTTTCAAAATAAATAAATTTGGGTGTTTATGAGTTCTATAACTCATATAATAACTTATGAGATTATGAGTTTCATAACTCATAGATAACTCATGAGTTTCATAACTCATAGATAACTTATGAGTTTCATAACACCATAGATAACTTATTAGTTTCATAACTCATAAATAAATTATGAGTTTCATAACTCATAGATAACATGAGTTTAAAAGTTTTATAAATCATAGATTACTTATGAATTTATAAGTTTTATAAATCATAGATTACTTATGAGTTTATAAGTTTTAAAACTCATAGGTAACTTATGAGATTATGAGTTTCATAACTCATAAATAACATATGAGATTATAAGTTTTATAAATCATAGATTACTTATGAGTTTAAGCTTTTAAAACTCATAGACAACTTATAAGTTTATGAGTTACACACTATTTATCCGTTATATGAGATACTTAATAAATATTTATGGGTTATGAACATTTCTATGAGTTCATCAGTTTCATAAGATTTAGAAATTATATGAGAAATTTTATAAGTTTATATTTATAACTGTAAAAAAATAGCAAATTAGAACTGATTTAATTTAAGGAGTAAATTTTTTGAATTTATGAGGTTCTATGAGTTAATGAGCTTTTAGAATTAAATATAAACGAGATGTTATGCGTTCTCAATTTTATTACTTCATCAAATTTTAAGAGAAAATGAATTTTTATAAATGTACTCAATTTCATGAGTTTATTAAATTTTATGAGTTTCGAGTAGGTATTTAGAAGTTACCAGTGTTTCTGAGAGTTCATTAGTTCTATATGTTAATGAGACTTAATAAGTTCGTAAAATTTTATGAATTCATCAAATTTTAAGAATAATGAAATTTTATATAAAATTTTATAAAAAATACCTATCATACTTCATGAGTTTTACTAATATTTTCATTAGATGATGAGTTATCTAATATATTTATAGGTTATATGAAAAACTTAATTAATATTTATGAGTGTCTCTATATTATTAACATTTTAATCAGAGCATCAACTGCATAAGATTCAAAAGATAAGAGTAATTTTTTTAAATTTATGCGGTTCCATGAGTTAATGAGCATTTATAATTAAACATAAGATTTTATGAGTTCTTAATTTTATAAGTTCATTAAATTTAAAGAGCATATGAAATTTTATAAGTATATTAAATTTTATGAGTTTACGAAATTTTATGAGTTTCGAGTATTTATCAGTTATAAGTGTTTATGAGTTACCAGTGTTTCTAAGCATTCATTAGTTTTATGTGTTAGTGAGTCGTAATAAGGCAGTGAAATTTTATGAGTTCATCAAATTTTACAAATATACCTATCAAACTTCATGGGTTTAATAGATTTTATAAATTACTGATATTTTTATTAGTTTATGAGTTATACAATATTTATAAGTTGTATGAGAAACCTAATGAATATTAACGAGTGTTTATGAGTTATTGACATTTTAACAAGATCATAAAATTTTACAAGATTCGAAAGATATATATATAAGTAATTTTAATAATGTATTAGGTTGTATGAGTTAACGACCTTTCATAATTTTATGTGAGATTTAAAAGTCTTTAATTTTATAAATAAATCAAATTTCAAGAGTTTATGACATTCTATGAGTTATGAGTATTTATGAGTTTCCAGTATTTCTAAGAGCTTATTAGTTGTTTGATTCATGAACAATGTGATACAAGATTTATAAGTTATGTAAGTAATTTTATGAATTTATAAGTTTTCTATGAGTTTTCAATGTTATAGAGAAAAACCATTTTTTTAAAAAACTCATAAAATCTCTTCTTTAGTGAGTTTTCAATTTCCAAAGTTTATCTTTCGAGATAACTTATAAAAATTTTAAATGTACTTAATTTTATGAGTCATTTCATGAAATTTTATGGGTTATAAGTTTTTATGAGTTACTAGTATTTTTTAAAAGTTTCTCAGTTTTATGAGTTTTTCTTTAGATTTTTGTAATTTATAAAGTTTTATGAGTTACTGATATTTTGATGAGTTTTTCACGTATTTGAGATTAAATAGTTGTAAAAATTAATTATTAATTAGTTAATAAGTCTTTGTAAATTACTAATTATATTTGTAGAAGTTTAAGAGTTACTCGTTACTCGTTGCAGAATAATGTGTTCATGAGTTTCATGAAAAACTCTTAAAGTTTTTATGAGTTTTTTAGTATTTGGAAATTCGGATATAATAAGATTTTATAACTTTTAACGTTATTAATTAGTTTATGAGTTTAAAATTTAGAATTTATTAGTTGACAAAGTATTTCCCATTTCTTCGTATTTTGGAACTCATAAATCTGTCGTAACTCATAAAATAAAATTAAGTCAATATATACTAAATTATTTTACCTCTTTCGTATTTTAAAACTCATAAATCTTTCGTAACTCATAATGTAAAATTAAGTATATATACTAGTAAATATACTAATTAATTTTATTTTATGAGTTACGAAAGATTTATGAGTTTTAAAATACGAATAAGTAGGAAATACTTTGTAATACTCGGTAACTCATAAAGTAAAATTAACTAGTACATAAATAAAATTATGTAGTAAATTACATTTTGGTGGACAATAATGAAATATTCAATATATTGTGGGATTTAAAATATTATGATTATAAATTTTTATAATGAAATTATAATGTTTTTTTTAAACTATATTTTAATTAATTAGAAATTTAAAGTTAGTAATGATTTTATAGTGAAGTAAAAATTTTAATTTTTAAATTAAAGTTATAATAAATAGAATAAAAAAAAATTTTATTTTATTAATTTAATAAAAATTTTGTATTAAAGTAAGTATACTTAAGTTTAATTTATGAGTTACGATTTATGAGTTTCATAGATCTCTATGAGTTTCAAAATACGAAGAAGTAGGAAAAACTTTGTCAACTTTTATGTGCTAATATTGTATGAATTTATATCTAATTAGTTATATATTTTTATGAGTTTTATTTTTAAAATTTTTACTTATTTTTATAGTTTTCATAGTAATATTAAATTTTTAAAAAATTAACAAAAAAAAATTTCAGTAATTCATACCAAATTAAAATTTTTTTTACTATTTTTTTATTCCGTTTTTCGAATTAATAAGAATTTTAAATCTCAATCATACTTTCAATAACATCATTTTTCAGTGCAAACAATAAGAGAATAGGGAGAAGAGAATAATATGCAATGAGATAATGGAATAATGCGGAAAGCAATGTGGACCCGACGATGATGGTATAATAAAATATTAAAAGAAAAATATTGAATGAAAAATTTCCAACGGAAGAAGAAAATATAATAAAATTGAAATGAACAGCCATTTAAACTGTCTTCCAAGAAAGTTCGTCTTCGTGTGCGCAAAAATAACACCAAGTGCGAAGAACAGAAGCGGATGAGAAGATACAGTCAAAATTCGTATAAATAGCAATAATAGTTTTTTAAAATTCAACGACGTAGACCTATACAACTGCTTTAAAATAACATCTCGAAAAAAAAGATACTCCAAGTGATGCTGATGATAATACAACTACTGATTCTTTTAGCCACATTTGCATTGTATACATTTACTATATAAGAATAGTTTTTCTAAATTTTTACTATATTTTCTGAAATTATACAAAATTGTCTCAAATTATACAAAATTATACCAAACTATACTGAATTATAAAAAATTATACTAATCATAAATATTTTACACATTTTACATTCTTTTGAAAATTTAAAAACAAATTTTTTTTTCAATTTTGAGCTATTTTTACAGTTTTACTTCTGCGTGACCCTTAAACTAAGTCACATTACTCTCTAGGGACTTGAGAGGGACACTTTTACCCCTAGAAAGGCTTTTATACCCCTTGAATGCATGATGTATTCTTTCTTTGACGTATGTGATCAAGAAAGCCTTTTGCAACTTTTGATATATTATGCTAATTCAATTTTAAGATTCAAAACTTACTGATACTATGATTTTCACAACCATAAGGATAGCAAATTCATTCTAAAGAATCGCTGAAGAAAATCTTTAGTTTGTTATATACAAACAAACAAAATTCGGTATTGGCGTAACCACATTTTGGTATTTAAATTGTAAAATTGATATTTAATCGAACAAATTGTTTGGTTGTGATAAACAATTTATTTTTTAGAATGTTTCTTGTAAATTTTTTTGGTGTAAATGTTTGCTTCAAATAACTAAATAATTATGTTTAAGTTAACTATAATTTGATACTACAGTTGAACCTCGATTATACGAACCACTGTTATCCGAACTTCTATTATCCAAACTTTTTTGTCATCTTAAGCACAAACTTTAAATTTTGACAATTTTAATGGTATAAAATTCTCATAAAAACAAAAAAAAAAATTGATTAATTTACCACTATTTTTGGTATTTACATTAAAAATTAAATTTTAAATGCATTTACATGTAAATACCAAAAAGAAGAGATTATTGCGATTTAACAGTGCAAAATACTATCAAAACAATCTTTTCTTCAAAAATATAAAGGAAAATAATTTTAACTTTTATTATCCGAATTGTCGATTATCCAAACTAGGTCCTGCTGAAATTAACAGGGTTGCCACGCAACTTGGAAACCTGGAAAACCTGGAAATGTCAGGGAATTTTATAAACCTTAAAAAAACCTGGAAAAGTCAGGGAACTTTTATTGGAATCCTAAAAAATTATTGTTTTCTAAAGTTATTGTGCTTATTCTTAAAATTTAATTTTTCTTTAATTCAATTTTCTTAATTCAATTTTAAAAAAATTGCCTTCACAGTTTTTCTTCGCAATAATTCAATTATTTTCATAAATAATTAAATGTTTTTACAGAGATTCAATTATTTTCATAAATAATAAAACATTCTATAGATTTACAATTATTTTCATAAATAATATAATTCATCGCAGAATTTCAATTATTTTTAATACAATTTTAATGGAATTTCTCGAAAAATGTAATTATTCGTAAAAATTTTATTAAAATTCATCAAAGAAATTCAATTATTTTAAAAAGCCTTCCAATAATTTATTTATTAGAATTACTTCCTCATAGAGGAAGTATTGTAATACCGAAATTTTTCGAGTTCGATTTTTTGACATATCTTTATGTTATTTGACCTCAGGAGTTCAAAAATGACATTTTTAAAAAATGTCATTCCGTATGTGTGTTTGTGTGTGTGTGTGTGTGTGTAAACATCACATTTTCATAAATATCTCGAAATCATGAAGAGCTTTTGGGTTGAATTTTTTTTTAAATTGTAGATCTCACCTGCGGACATAAAATGAGAGTACTTTGAGATAGATTAATAAAGTTTAACTAAATTTTTATTGGATTTTTAATTTTGCAAAAAAACGTTTTTTGCCCATAACTTTAAAAAAATATTAGGACACCTATAAATGTTTTTCCATAATTTTGTAGAGTTTTTTTAGACGCATCTTTTGAGCTCTAATTGAACATTTTTTGTCCATATTGACCGGAGATAATAAACTTTTAAAAATTAAAAATTTTGGAAAATAAGACTTTTTTGAAAATTTTGTTGAAAAATGTAGAAGTAATCTTAAAATTATCGTTACCGACTTGTAGAGCTTCAAAAAGCGCTTCGATTGACCTATTTTTGAACCTAATTCGATAATAAATTTCGAAATTATTGGTATTTTAAAAACCAAAAATTGTGGAAAATGACATTTTCTCAACTTTTTTGTTTAAAATTTTTTGTTTAACTATTAAATTATTGTAATTATCTTGTAGGGTATTTAAAAATAAATTGATTGACCCAAAATTCAATCACTTTTACCATATTTATAAAAAGTTATTCATATATTTCTATTATTTTTATCTCCATGAGGAAGTAAAGTGTTCATGAAATGAGCACCAAAATTATAAAAAAAATTATACAACTTGGCAGCGGTTTTAAGTATTATTGTCAATACATTTTTAATTAAATTTCTTGAAAGAATTAAATTATTTTCAAAAATTTTAATGAAATTCTTTTTAACAATTCAATTTATTTTCAAAATAATTTTAATAAAATTCTTCGTAGAAATTCCATTAATTTCTATAGTTTATAAAAATTCAATTATTTTCAATATTTACTATTTCAATAAAGTTTCACAAAAGAATTCAATTAGATATTTAAAAAGAAATATTATTAAAAAATTCGTCTGAAGAATTCAATTATTTTCAAAAGTAATAAAATTCTTCGCAAAAATTTAATTATGGTGAAAAGTTTGAAAAAATTATCGTCAAAATTTCAATTATCTTTATAAATATTAAAATTTTTCTCCAAAATTCAATTATTTGCAAACATTTTAATGAAATTCTTTTTAACAAATTCAATTTTTTTTTAAAAATTCTCCTCCATTCAATGATTTTCAATATCTATTATTTTAATAAAATTTTCCAAAAGAAATGAATTATTTTAAAAATTTTTTGATAAAATTCTAAGCAAACCTTTTATTATTTTTATAAATAACAAATATTTCACAGCAATTCAATTATTTAGAAATTTTTTATAAATTTCTTTGCAATATTAATTCCATTATTTTCAAAAATATTCAATTTATTTTCACAGAGATTTAATTATTTTTATAAATATTGAAGAACTTTTTCAAAATTTATTAAAAATAATGAATTTATGGAAAATGTTTAGTTAAAAACATGAAAAGAATTCAATTTTGTAAAAGTTAAATTATTGGAAAAAATTCAATTATTTTCAAGATAAGAGTAATAATATTCTTCGCAAAAATTAAATATTGTTCAAAAGTAATAAAATTCTTAGGGATTCAATTATTTTCACAAATAATAAAACTCATTGCTGAATTTCAATTATTTTTAATACAATTTTAATCGGATTTCTCGAAAAATGTAATTATTCTTAAAAATTTTATTAAAATTCATCAAAAGAATTCAATTGTTTGAAAATTTGTTGATAACGATTCTTTATGGGAATTGAATTTTAAGAAACATTCAATTATTCAATAAATTACTTATTTTTGTATTTAAATAATTGAATTGTCGTAGAATTTTCTAATTATAATTGATTCAAATATGAATTTCAGTTAAAATTGTAGATAATTGAATTTTGATCTTTGACTGTTTGAATTTTTCATACTTTTAACTGAAAGTTGTGTAGATTTAATTTTGTTGAAAAAGTTCAATTGAATTCTTTTTTAAGTTATTTGACGTTTTTATTTTCTAATTAGAGGTGTGCATTTAATCGAGTCGAATCGAAAATTATTCGACTCGACAACAGAAAATTCGAATCGAAAGTAAATTCGAATCGAACTAGCCAATTCGAAGTTTCGAATTTCGAATTGGCCGATTCGAAAATCGGAGTTTCGAATTGTACAACTCAACTCGGTTATTTTATTTGCACAATTATTTTGACAGAAATCCTAACCTAAAATTAGTAGGCTGGTATTCATAATACATAATACATATTTCTAAATATTAATTATAATATTTTAATTTCAGAATTGTGATATAAATAAATAAATAAACAAAGAAAAAATTAGTAGATAAATATTTAACTATTTAAATTAATATAATAATATTTTTTATATTTTCGCACCAATTTTGAATATTTTGATTCGAAAATAAAATTTCAAATAAAAAATATTTAACTATTTATTTTAATTTTTTTTTCTATTATTAAAAAATAGAATATAAATTTCCTAACAGCAGAAAATTTGAAAAAGAGAAACAAAATCAATTTTACTAATAAAATATTCAAAAACTTAAAATTCAACTCAGTACTCATAAAAAGAAGATTCAAAATATCCACTTTAATAAAATATTTCTAAATTGTAAAAAAGCAATTCAAATTTTAATTGACGAATGTAGTATAATAATATATTTTATATAGTGAACGAGATTTTCATGGATTAAAAAGAAATTACAGAAGAAAACAGGTAAATCTGTGTTTGAAACGAAAATAATTCTTTTTTAAAAATATGAGTCGCTTATGCCATAAAATACAAAAAAAATTGAAATTTATGTTTCAAAAATGAAAAAATTCCTTTTTTAAAAAAAATATTTCAATTTTTTTTCAACTTCTGCATTTTTTTATTTTAACACAAAATCCAGGAAAACAATTGAAGATTAAAGTATTTTTTTATCCAATAAACTTAATTCCCTCGTAATGGAAAATCGTGTAATGTTTCTTTGATAACTTTAAATCAGGGACCGTCACGAAGCAAAGGTATCGTGTCGGTATCGTGTCACGATACGATACGGTTCTACCACGAAGAAGAGTATTGTGTCGCGACACGATGCCGACACGATACCGACACGATCCGATTTTCGTATCGTGTCGCATTACATAAATAGCCGAATCAATTAAATGACATATGGACAATCATATTATACAAAATTACAAAATAATATTGGGGCCATCCATAAATTACATAAGATAATTTTTTTTAATTTACTCCCCCCTCCCCCTCTTGTAATATATTTTACATACATTAGCGCCATTTTTTATTGTTTGTAATTCTTATTGCCAGTATAAGAGCCAATAAAAACTTACTACTACTTATTGGTGCGCAGTAGCCTATCACTACACTTGGACATGCGCAGTAGTGCAAATTAATACTTATTGCTGCGCAGTATCCTACCAAAACACTTGGACATGCGCAGTAGTGTAATTTGGTATTTATCGCTGCGCAGTAACATAATTTAGTATTAATTGATGCGCAGTAGTCTAATTTAGTATTAACTGATGCGCAGTAGTGTAATTTAGTATAAATTGCTGCGTAATAGTGTAATTTTGTATTTATTGCTGCGTAATAGTGTAATTTTGTATTTATTGCTGCGCAGTATTTAGGTCAAATATACTGAGCAGCAATTAATACTAAACTAGCCTACTGCGCAGCAATTAATACCAAATTACACTACTGCGCATCAATTAATGCTAAATTAGACTACTGCGCATGTCCAAGCGTGGTGGTAGACAATTGCGCAGCAATAATTTTTAAAGTAGATTACTGCGCAACAATTAATACTAATTTAGACTACTGCGCATCAATTAATACTAAATTACAGTACTGCGCAGCAATAAATACCAAATTTCACTACTGCGCATCAATTAATACTAAATTAGACTTCTGCGCATCAATTAATGCTAAATTAGACTACTGCGCCTCAATTAATACTAAATTAGACTACTGCGCATGTCCAAGTGTGGTGGCAGACTATTGCGCAGCAATAATTTCTAAAGTAGATTACTGCGCAACAATCACTTCTAAATTGCACTTCTGCGCATGTTCACTTATAGTTGTAGCATACTGCGCAGCAATAAATACTAATTTCCACTACTGCGCATGTGCAAGTGCAGTGGTAGTACACTGCGCAACTTAAAATATATTTATTTTGGTTTTTACAAGATGGCCGTATATGCGTCATGTGCTGATAAAAAGCATTTTTTAATGTAACATGTGCGACACGTTAATTTCGTATCGTGTCGGTATCGTATCGTGTCGCGACACGATACTTTTCTCGACACGATGCATCGTGTCGGGCGTCGACACGATACCGACACGATACTCATTTTCGTGTCACATCGTGTCGGTGGCGGTCCCTGCTTTAAATCGATTATTCTTAATAATTTTCAAAAAAGTTTTTTGAGAATTTTCAAATCCATTACTCTCTAAATCTAAATCAGCGATAACTATGCCACTATTTCAGTAAGCGTATGTGCGCTGTGAATTAGTGAAATTTCACTAAATAATCAGTGAAACTTCACTGATTAATTAGGGCATATACGCTGTTTCAAAATAGTGGCATACTTATCGCTGAGAATCAGTGAAATTTCGCTGATTCAGATTTAGAGAGTAGTTTACAATATTCAATTTTACGAAATTTCAAATATTCCTAAATTCTTCAATTAAATAAATATTAAAAAATAAAAACTTAAAATAATATTTACAAAATTCAATTAAACTTTTCCAAAATTGAATTATTTTTAAAAATTCACGCTATATTGCTTTTAATATTTAATTGTGGTATAAAATTTTAACTGAAATTAATTTTTAAATCAATTTTTGTTAGAAAATTCTACGAGAATTCAATTATTTAAATACAAAAATAAATAATTTCTTAAATAATTGAATGTTTCTTAAAATTCAATTCCCATAAAAAATCGTTGTCAACAAATTGTAATAAAATTATTAAGAACAATGATATTTTTCGAGAAATTGGATTATTGCATTAAAAATAATTGAAATTCTGCATTGAGTTTTATTATTTGCGAAAATAATTGAATCCCTAAGAAGAATTTTATTATTTATAAGAATAATTGGATTTCTGTAAATTTATTATTTATACGAAAATATTTTATTTTCTGCAAAGATGAATTTTATTATTTTAAGTAACAACACAAATGTTGAATTTCTGTAAAGTATTTTATCATTCATGAATATAATTGAATTTTCGAAAAGAATTTCATTCAAATTTAAGACAATAATTAAATTCCTTAGAGAAATTTTGTAAAATATTTTAAAATAATTGAATTACTGCGAAGTCTTTTATTAAAATTATGCTAATATTTAAAATATGCTTTTGAGAATTTAAATTGATTTAAAATATTTGCATTTTTTCGAAGACTTTATTAAATTTAAAAAAAAATTAAATTTTTTCTAGAGTTTTTTTAAATAATTGAAAATAATTAAACTTTTTATTAAAATGTTTGAAAATAATAAAATTCCGTTTAGAGATTTTGTTAATGATTTGAAAAATAATTGAATTACTGCGAAGTCTTTTATTAAAATTTGTGACTATAATTAAATTCTTTTCAAAATTTCAATTAAAATAGTATTGAAAAGTTGCAAAGAATTTTATTAAAATTAAAAAAAAAATGAATTCCTGAGAAGAATTTTATTATTTATGAAAATATTATTGAATTCTTGCAAAGAATTGAATTATTTTCAATATTTTCAATATTTCCGAAAATTCAAATACATACACAAACTAATTAAAAAATTTAAATTAAAACAATTAAAATTTTTAAGAATTATAATCATATCCATTTATAAATTAAAATTTCACAAAAAATAATTTTTTCAAATTATACAAAAATTCTTCAATTTTTCTTGAACAAACTACAAACAATAAGCGAAATATTTTCTTCACTTTCAACACATTATTGATATTTGTATGTTATTTATATATTAAAATTATAGAATAATTAATTGTGCGAATAAAGTAACCGAGTTGAGTTGTACAATTCGAAACTCCAATTTTCGAATTGGCTAGTTCGATTCGAATTTACTTTCGATTCGAATTTTGCACACCTCTATTTCTAATATTTGATTGAAGAATTTTCGAATAATCGATGAAATTTTGTAAAATTGAATTTTAAACAAAAGGATTTGAAAATGTTGAAAGAAATAGTTTAAAAATTATTAATAATAATTAATAATAATTAATTTAAAGGAGAATTTTAGTCAAAAATTTTGGAAAACAATAATTGAATTGAAATGATAAAAGTAATTTTGAATAAGTTACAGTAACAATATTCTTATAATATAAAATAATGATTTAATCAGTCGGTCATTTTTAATTATTATAAAACATGAAGATATCAATCACATGGAGTTATCGATATTTTCATGTTTTATAACAATTTTTTATAAGATGTTTAAGTTGAAAAAGGTTTGAATTGAAAATTTTGTTAAATATAAATGTAGTTTTAAAAACCTGTAAAAATTCAGTTTTTTAACCTGGAAAACCTGGAAAATTCAGGGAATTTGAAATAAGCAAAAGCGTGGCAACCCTGAATTAGTTCGGATGAGGTTCCACTGTAGGATTAATTTTCAAAATGTGAAAAATTAACTACAGTCAAATTTCTTCAATCAAAATTTCCTACATTGTTTTATAAAAACTTCTACTTTTTGGTGAATTTTGAAAATATTGAAAACAAACTATCCTTAAATTAATCTTTTCGTCTTAAAAACTTAAAAAAAAACCACGAAGGATAACAATTTAAATTTTTATAAAAAATTTATAACTTTGAAAAATATTGAATTGAAAATAATTGAATTTTAAGTGAACTTTCTTTTCTTTTTTTTTAATAATTCAATTCTCAAAAGATTTTCTGAAAATTATTAAGAATAATTGATTTAGAAAAAAATTCTAATTAAAATTCTTCTGAAGATAATTAAATTTTCAAGAGTAATTGAAAAATTGCCGCAACACTTGTATAATTTTTGTTAAATTTTATATTTTGGAGAATTTTATCACAATTTTTATTAAAATAATTATGTTTTTTAAAAAATGTATACAAAAAAAAATTTGAATAAATATTTTGAAAATAATTAGATTTTACAAAAATTAAAAATTTTTAGTTATTAACAGGGGGTCGATTATGAAATTTTATTTCTACTTTCACTTTCCTTTTTTCTTTGACGAGAATATTATTTTCACTTTTATTTCAACTCTCATCTTCATTTTCATTTCCATTCTTTACCTACTTTTAATTTCAGTTCCATTTTGATAGAATTTTATTTTCACTTTCACTTTTATGGAACCTTATTTTTTTCTTTCCCCATGCACATTTTCACTTTGCAGTATTTTATTTGCACTTTTGTTTTCACTTTGATAGATTTTCTTTCTCTTTCTATTAAAGTGAAAGTGAAAACAGAAAGAAAAAAAATCAATCAAGTGAAAAAGAAAATGGCAAAATTTGAATTTATAATTATTGGCTATTTTTAGAAATAATTGCACTGAGAAAACTGGAGAGTCAAATTCAGAGGTTCAAAAAGTGTATGTTTCCTTTGCTTATGAAGAGAGTTAAATAGTCCTTCTAAAATAAATTTTGAATTGATAATGGAAATCTACTTGTATATTCTCTCCCATTATATCTGAGGGTTAAAAGTTGCGCAGAAAATGTGTACGATCTGATGCGCGCGAAATTATTTTTCTGACATTTTATGTATTTAATTTAGGGGTTAGGTTGCCATATTTATTCATTTCGCGCCGGATAAGGAAGGGATTTCTCAAGATGGTTAATTTGTCCCTCTGTTAGAGAAATGGCACGAATATCTGTCAATGGTGTATTTGAACATTTAGATTGTTATCCAATAGCTAACTCTCAAATATCAACGTTTTGTCCCTCCAGATCTTTAGTCCAATACTCCAGTTTTCTCAGTGTGAATTTTGAAAAGTTTTTTGAAATTAAAATTACTGAAAATCTGAATTTTCCATACTTTTAATTAAAAATTCTGTGGAACTAATTTTTTCAAAAAGTTTTATTGCAATTTTTCGTAAGTATTTCTATACTAGTAAATATTTTCACTTGAAAAATTAATTTTGTCTCTCACAAGTGGTGTTAAGACATAAACATAACCTACAATTTTTTGCTTCTTAGGTACTTTTCTTCGGAGCGCGTCACAAATTAACTTGATGGTAGACTATTTGTACTTGACAAATTACTATTTTTAGGTATCACAAAGTCATTGAGAATTTATTTTTATTTATCTCACAAATAACGTCGTTTGATAATCAGTAAAAATTTCCAATACGGTACCTAGAAGCGCAGATTAGAGATTTTTCCTATAAAGTACATATACATAGGCATAATCCGCGCGAAGGATTTTTGAAAAATTGACGAGGTTTTGAGTGCGGTATTGTTGGCGTCATTTATAATTTTATATGCGCTCACGTATCAAACAGGGAAAAGATATATTGTGGTTTGAGGTGTATAGTTACCGTCACCGAACGGTGTTCTGATCGATATTCGGCTTCAAGTTGATTATCGCACTCACTTCCTAAAGCTCGTGTACCTGATGGGCGGCATTACAATTAATGACGCCGCTCGTATGCGAACAGCTCGGAATAGCAATCAATAGTATATGGCATGGCACCTGTTGGGAATGTTCATGTCCCTTGTATGCTTTGACGTATACTGTATTTTTTTTAAATCCCCCTCCAAACCTTTTGTTATATACGGTTCCTCGTGCCCTTTGGGATTCCGCATACGAACGGAGGTCCAAACAAAATGATTTCTGCACTGTCCTCTCACGTGCCGGGATTTCTGGCAATTTTTCGTATCAAATTTTCCATGTCAAAAGGGTTTAAATTCAGATTTAGTGGTTTTCTCTTTTTGAAAGAAAAGTTTTTTGGTTAATGAAAAATATTCACTGCTTGTGAGAAGAAAGATTTAGTGTTGGCATCAATCATTGAATTGAGGAAATGTTTTGAAAATTAATTGAATTTTAGAAAAGTATTTGATTATTTTTAAAGATAATTGAAATTTCGATAAATATTTTTTAAATTTCTTTAACATAATTGAATTTCTGCAATTCAAAAATTCAATTTTTCTTAGTACTTTAATAAAAATTCCTGATTTTACCCTGAATTGCCTGACCTGTGTTAACGCTGATAATGGAATATTTACGAAACTACTTTCTGAAAGACTTCTGAAAGCAGTTGGTGAAAATTTACATGGGAAATCTTTCGGTATTCTTCCGGAAATATTTTTTTTTCTTCGGTACAAAATGGACTATTTACCCCATGAGGAAAAAATGTCCAAATACGTATTTTTTATAAGCAATGAAACTAATTTTTTATAGAACAACAACTACATAACTTGCTTTTATATTTATTTATTAAATCTATCAAGTATTGGAAAGATTAATAGGAATATTAAGAATTTAATGGATGAAATTATAAAGCTTGGATTATTCTCTAGCGTCATCATCACGGCTCTTTAAATTCAATTGAGGCCACTTAATTATACGTATGGTATAAATTTGTTTTTTTTATAAATGGTTCAAATTATTGATATGGTACCGCAATTAACGACTATAACAAACCCATTATCACAGGGAATAAACCGTTGATGGTTGATAAATTCAAATTGTAGGTAATTATAATTCATGGTTGTTGGAATCGATACCAGTTTTTTATTGATACCAGTTTTCATTGATGAAAAAGAATGGAACGTATTTGTCATTATTAAATGATACTTTTTTCGCCGCGTATATGGTACAAAATATTAGTACAAATTTATGAATTTTATATTCATTTATTTATGACATAATTTATATATTATATAATTCATAATTCTTTTTTGTAATAAAGGCCTTTTTATACCTATGTCCAATTACAAAAATTTCAACTTATTCCAAATAATTTCTTTTTAAATAAGTTTTAAATAACTTCGCATAAATTCAATTATGTTCAAAAATTTTTTCAAATTCTCGTCCAAATTTCAATTATCTTTATAAATAATAAAATTCTTCTCCAAAATTCAATTATTTCAAAAAATTTAATACAATTCTTGGCAAAACTTCAATTATTTTCAAAAATTTTCCTCATTTCAATTATTTTTCATATCTGCTATTATAATAAAATTTTCCAAAAGAATTCTATTATTTAAACAAAATATTAATAAAAATTTAACAGAAATTCAATTACTTACCAATTTCTTTTATGAATTTCTTCGCATCAATTCAATTATTTTAAATTTTTCAATGAAGCTTCACTAGTTTCTCGAAAAAATTCAAATATATATAAAGACAATTGAAAATAATAGTCTGAGAAATTCAATTATTTCGAAAAATTTAAATAAAATTCTTTGAATAATTCTATTATTTAAAAAAATGTTGACAAATTCTTCAAAAGATTTAGTTAATTGAATTGCAATTTCAATAAAATTTTCCTATACAATTTAATTCTTTTCAATACATTTCTTCTTAAGAATTCAATTATTTTCACAAATAATACATTTTTTATGGGAATTCAATTATTTAAAGGAATTTGCATAAAATTCTTCGCTAGAAATCAATTATTTTCTTTCTTGAGAATTCAATTATTTTTAAAAATTTTGATAAAATACTTTATAAGTTTGAAAAATTATCATAAAATCAGTCATGGAATACAATTATTTTCGTAAAATACAACATTTTTCTACAAATACAATTATTGTCAAAAATGTTTGTAAAACTCTTCAAAACAATTCAATTATTTTCGTAAAAAATAAAAAATTCTTCTAAGTAATTCAATTATTTAAGAAATTTTAATAAAATTCTTCCCAAGAATTCAATTTTTTTTCAAAAATAAACATTTTCACAGCAATTCAATTATTTTAACAAAATTTTTTTACTTTGTCAGATTTCAATTATTTTCAATTTTTTAATGAAATTTAATTATTTTTAAAAAGTTTTTTAAAAAATCTAAAAAATTCAATTATTTAAAAAAATTTGAAAAAAATTCTTCACAAGAAATTAATTATTTTTATAAATAATAATATTTTTCTCTGGAATTCAATTATTTTTACAAATAAAATTCTTCACAGGAATTCAATTTTTTAAAAAGATTTTTAATAAAATTCGTTGCAAGAATTCAATTGTTTTCATAAATAACAAAACTTATCGCAGAATTTCAATTACTTTTATAAAATTTTAAATAAAATGATAGAAAATTGCATTTATTTTTACAATTTTTTTTTAAATTCGCCAAAAGAATTCAATTATTTTTACAAATAATACATTTTTTATCGGAATTCAATTATTTAAAGGAATTTGCATAAAATTCTTCGCTAGAAATCAATTATTTTCTTTCTTGAGAATTTAATTTATTTTTAAAAATTTTGATAAAATACTTTATAAATTTGAAAAATTATGATAAAATCGGTCATTGAGTACAATAATTTCCGTAAAATACAACATTTTTCTACAAATATATTATTTTTGTCAAAAATGTTTGTAAAACTCTTCAAAACATTTTAATTATTTTCGTAAAAAATAAAATTCTTCTAAACAATTCAATTATTTAAGAAATTTTAATGAAATTCTTCCCAAGAATTCAATTATTTAAAAATTGTTTTTTTAATTCTTTATCAGATTTCGATTATTTTTAAGTTTTTAATGAAATTTAATTACTTTTAAAAAGTTTTTTAAAAAATCTGAAAAAATTCAATTATTTAAAAAAATTTGAACAAAATTCCTTACAAGAAATTAATTATAAATAATAATATTTTTCTCTGGAATTCAATTATTTTTACAAATAAAATTCTTCACATGAATTCAATTCTTTAAAAAGATTTTTAATAAAATTTGTTGCTAGAATTCAATTATTTTCATAAATAACAAAACTTATCGCAGAATTTGAATTATTTTTATAAAATTTTAAATAAAATGATAGAAAATTGCATTTATTCTTACAATTTTAATTTAAATTCGCCGATAGAATTCAATTGTTATTAAAAATTTTTATAAAAATCTTCATAAAAATTCAATTTTAAAAAACATGCAATTACTGAATAAATTATTTATTTTTGTATTTAAATAATTAAATTCTTGGAAAATTTTCTAATAAATATTGATTAAAAATGAATTTCACTTAAAATTTTAAATTATAATTGAATATTAAAAACATTATAGCGTGAATTTTTAGAAATAATTGAATTTTGAAAAGGGTTAAAATTAAAATCTTTAAAAATTTGAATTTTTAGTTACAATATTCTTATGAAATAAAATAATGATTTTATTACTTTGTCATCTTAAATTTATTATAAAACATAAAGGAATCGATTACGCCGAGTCGAAGACTCGGAGTGATCGATTTCTTTATGTTTTATTATAAATATTCTCATAAGTATATACTGAATTTGAGAATCTCAATTTCTATAGAAAAATAATAATGATTAAATATTTATTTAAAAAAGAAGTTATTACTGTTTTTCAGGGTCAGGGAAAAAGTGAAAATTTTGTCTGAAAATCAGAGAAAAGTCAGGGAAAAAGAAAATTGAAATTTTGTGGCAACCCTGTGTAATATTATTTCATATTACGATTAACATAATTTAAATTAAGCTACTTAAACAAAAATATTTATTTTATTATAAAAAGAGTGAAAAATCTATATTGTAGATACCAGTTTCTTTAATCAAATGACAAATTGAAATTATTTTTTGATTGATCAAAAAAAATTATTTTTTTAAATTTGAGTAAAATTTTAGAATTATTGAATATTGAAAAGCAAAATAAAAAAAATTCAAGGACAAAAGTTCAAAATCTAGGACATTTCAGGACATTTTTTCAAATTCCAGGACATTTCCAGGAATTCCAGGACTTTAAGGACCAGTAGACACCCTGTTTTATATACAGTGTTGTCACGTTTTCTCTGTCTGTCTGTTATAAAATTAGTTTTTTTCCAGGAATTAATTAATTACTTTTAAACTACTTAGTGAATAAAAAAGAACGTTCGTGATTAATAAAGCTCAAATCTTGACTTTCAAAATACAATTTTTACAAAAAATTCTGAACGTTGTAAATATTACATTTTTAATGATAAACATGTAAATTCGTGGTTTCTCTATAAGATGGTAATGTTCAATTAAAAAATTTTTAACTTGTAAACTATTTAGTGAAAAACTCTGAAATTTGGTGGGTAATTTTATTATATAAAAGTAAATCATTTTCCAAAATATCAATAAATTCTGAACATTTTCAATTTCTATACCATTCCTCCTTAAAACTACCAACTTTGCTTCAAAAACATTAAATGCAATAACATTGGCTCTATAATAAAAATATTCCACACAAAGCAAAAAAAAAAGTGTTTGCAATATTTCCCAGAAGTAACTTAAATCAATTTCGATAAGTATTTGATGTAGAGAGAGAGAGAGAGAAAAAAAATACTGTGCGTGTTTGGAAATTGACGCAATACATGGCACCTGCATTTAAGCTGATGCTGCAGTTTGTCATCGTGGGCATTTCTAAAATAGCAGCTTATTTCGAAGGGAAAATACACATGCATGATGATGTGCTATGAAATATGAATATACGGGTAAACATGAGAGACGTCAAATATGAAACTTTTAAAGTCATTGACTGTCGGGAAAATATTTGCTTACATCTTCTGACGAGAGGAAATGAATGGAGTGAGTAAGGCTTTCAACTTATAACTAGGTATATCTACTTTTTCAAAAACTTTTCACTGCAATTTCCGAATAAACTTTTTTTCTCAACTAGATAAATAAGTTCACTTTCATCTTATATATTACAAGATGGTTTTGTATTAGAATTCGCTTTTAGTTCTAAATTATGAATTATATTTTAATATATATTTTCTTCATTCAATACAGAAATTATTATTGCTTCAAAGAAATTAAATTCAATGGCATTGGTGCTATTGGGCCAATAGTTTTCGTTTTTTGTCTCAATTTGATATCCTTAGAAAAACTGAAAAAGGAGGAAGTGAAGTTACATAATTGAACTCCTGGTTTCTTCCAATTTATAAAAGTGCATTTCCTTCAAGAAACAAAATGCTTTGGGAATATTACTTTCCAACTTTTCGCCCTTCACATCACACACGTATATAAATAAATGTCAGAAGGGATTTTTGTCGTTGGAAGTCGAATAAATACAAAGCATATCCCAATCCGAAGAGTCAGTCATCGTTTTCAGCTTCGGACGAGATTTGGAGGATTCTCCTCTTCGCACGCTGCTTTTTCGATATCGTGGCAAAGCAAACTTAATTCCAGCCGCCCTTTCTGGAGGCCTGGCCACCGAAGTAGCCCCCCTTCCTAATCGGACGACAAAGGCACGCGTCCCTCTTTTCCTCTGACGCTATATCACAACCCCCATCCCTCTTGTCCCTTATCTCCCTCATCGAGCCCTTCCTCCTTTTATTCTCATTTTCCCTCTATACCCTTTCCCTCTAACTTCCGCTTTTGAAACACGTTAGAAAGGTAATTTTCTCTTTCTCTCTATTATTGTATTCCTGCGACAATATAACGTACCTGTTACAAAAAGGTGTTGTTACAATTCGAGCTCGAGACAATTTCATTATTCCACCAAGAGAGAAAACTGAAAATTGATATGAATACGTACGTATATACAAAATAGAACCGAGAAAAAGAAGAGGGTAATTTTCGAAAGGATGCGAATTTTTTCCTTTCTTATTACGCTCCTTCTCTTAGAAATCATTTTACGTACATGGTAAATCGTGAGGTGTTAAAATAACACCAGAATGGATTAAAATAATCACAGGGTGTCTACTCGTCCTTGAAGTCCTGGAAATGTCCTGCAATTTGAAAAAAATGTCCTTAAATGTCCTGGATTTTGAACTTTTGTCCTTGAATTTTCCATATTTTGCTTTTCAATATTCAATAATTTAAAAATTTTACTCAAATTTAAAAAATTTATTTTTTTGATCCATCAAAAACTAATTTTAATTTTTCATTTGATTAAAGAAACTGGTATCTACAATATTGATTTTTAATTCTTTTTATAATAAAATAAATATTTTTGTTCAAGTAGGTTAATTTCAATTATGTTAATCGTAATATGAAATAATATTACACACGGTTGCCACAAAATTCTAATTTTGTTTTTCCCTGACTTTTCCCTAATTTTCAGACAAAATTTTCACTTTTTCCCTGACCCTGAAGAACAGTAATAACTTCTTTTTTAAATAAATATTTAATCATTATTGTTTTTCTATAGGAATTATGATTCTCAAATTCAATATATAACTTATGAGAATATTATAATAAAACATGAAGAAATTTAAGATGACAAAGTAATAAAATCATTATTTTATTTCATAAGAATATTGTAACTAAAAATTCAAATTTTCAAAGATTTTAATTTTAACCCTTTTCAAAATTCAATTATTTCTAAAAATTCACTCTATAATGTTTTTAATATTCAATTATAATTTAAAATTTTAAGTGAAATTCATTTTTAATCAATTTTTATTAGAAAATTTCCCGAGAATTCAATTATTTAAATACAAAAATAAATAATTTATTTAGTAATTGCATGTTTTTTAAAATTGAATTTTTATGAAGAATTTTTAAAAATTTTTAATAACAATTGAATTCTTTCGGCGAATTTAAAAAAAAATTTAAGAATAAATGCAATTTTCTATCACTTTATTTAAAATTTCATAAAAATAATTGAAATTCTGCGATAAGTTTTGTTATTAATGAAAATAATTGAATTCTTGTAACAAATTTTATTAAAAATCTTTTTAAAGAATTGAATTCCTGTGAAGAATTTTATTTGTAAAAATAATTGAATTCCAGAGAAAAATATTATTATTTATGAAAATAATTAATTTCTTGTGAAGAATTTTATTCAAATTTTTTTAAATAATTGAATTTTTCAGATTTTTTAAAAAACTTTTTAAAAGTAATTAAATTTCATTAAAAACTTGAAAATAATCGAAATCTGACAAAGAATTAAAAAAAAAAAAATTTTTTAATAATTGAATTCCTGTGAAAATGTTTATTTTTGAAAATAATTGAATTCTTGGGAAGAATTTTATAAAAATTTCTTAAATAATTGAACAATTTAGAAGAATTTTTTATTTTTACGAAAATAATTGAATTGTTTTCAAGAGTTTTACAAACATTTTTGACAAAAATATTATATTTGTAGAAAAATGTTGTATTTTACGGAAATTATTGTACTCTATGACCGATTTTATTATAATTTTTCAAATTTAGATAGCATTTTATCAAATTTTTAAAAATAAATTGAATTCTCAAGAAAGAAAATAATTGATTTCTAGCGAAGAATTTTATTCAAATTCCTTTAAACAATTTGTTTCCCATAAAAAATGTATTATTTGTAAAAATAATTGAATTCTTTTGGCGAATTTAAAAACAAAATTGTAAAAATAAATGCAATTTTCTATCATTTTATTTAAAATTTTATAAAAGTAATTGAAATTCTGCGATAAGTTTTGTTATTTATGAAAATAATTGAATTCTTGCAACGAATTTTATTAAAAATCTTTTTAAAAAATTGAATTCCTGTGAAGAATTTTATTTGTAAAAATAATTGAATTCCAGAGAAAAATATTATTATTTATAAAAATAATTAATTTCTTGTGAAGAATTTTTTTCAAATTTTTTTAAATAATTGAATTTTTCAGATTTTTTAAAAAACTTTTTAAAAATAATTAAATTTCATTAAAAAATTGAAAATAATTGAAATCTGACAAAGAATTTGAAAAATTTTTTTTAAATAACTGAATTCCTGTGAAAATGTTTATTTTTAAAAAAAATCGAATTCTTGGGAAGAATTTTATTAAAATTTCATAAATAATTGAATTGCTTAGAAGAACTTTATTTTTTACGAAAATAATTGAATTGTTTCGAAGAGTTTTACAAACATTTTTGACAATAATTGTATTTGTAGGAAAATGTTGTATTTTACGAAAATAATTGTATTTTATGACTGATTTTATTATAATTTTTCAAATTTATAAAGTATTTTATCAAAATTTTTAAAAATAATTGAATTCTTAAGAAAATTTCTAGCGAAGAATTTTATTCAAATTCCTTTTAATAATTGAATTCCCATAAAAAAATGTATTATTTGTGAAAATAATTGAATTCTTAAGAAGAAATGTATTGAAAATAATTGAATTGTATAGGAAAATTTTATTAAAATTGCAATTTAATGAACTAAATCTTGTAAAGAATTTTGTCAACATTTTTTTAATCAATAGAATTATTAAAAGAATTTTATTTAAATTTTTCGAAATAATTGAATTTCTCAGACTATTTTCTTCAATTTTCTTTACGTATTTGAATTTTTTCGAAAAACTTCATTAAAAAATTTTAAATAATTGAAATTTTCCCAAGACTTTTATTAAATTTTTTGAAAATAATTGAATTTTGGAGAAGATTTTTATTATTTATAAAAATAATTGAAATTTTGACGAGAATTTAAAAAAATTTTTGAACATAATTGAATTTATGCGAAGTTATTTAAAAGTTATTTAAAAAGAAATTATTGTGAAAAATATAAAAAATTGAAGGGTTTGTATTAGAATTCTTGTCAATTTCATAGTTTATGCAGCAAACAAAAAAGACACCAAAATTCAGAATTTTCCTACAAATTCTAAAAATGTAATATTTTCCAGGACTTTTAGTAAAAATCTCTGACTTTTCCCTAACTTGTGGCAACCCTGTTACACATATAAATGTCCTGGAAAAATAAGAAATCTGTCCTGGAATGTCCTGGAATTTTAAGTCATATTTTCAGTAGACACCCTGAATCGGCAACAATTTAATCCCTCTAGGATTAAATTGACACCACAAAGGATTAAAATAAGCCATTTTAGTGTTATTTTTGTTTAAAACTAAAATTTTTCTTTAAATCAAACACCAAGTCAACGATTTGTCAAAATTCGACGAATTTAGCTTCACCAGAGCTATAAATTTACTTATCAAATTTATAGACATTTCATTTTTTTTTGCGTTCTAGTGATAATAATATTATAAACTTTTAGAATTTTAATGACTTTAACTTGAAAAAATAGAAAATTTAACTTTTTACTGCTTTAAAATTTTTCTTCAAAAACTTGATTCTTCTTGGAGTTTTGTATAATTTTAATAAATGATCGATTCCACGTCAAGTGATCAAGGGGTCTTACGGTGCAATGTTTATTTTGAAAATTTGTTACTCTTAAACAATTAAACATGGAAATTTGACCGAGTACAGTTTCGAAAGGTTTTTTCATGCTCTTTCGATTGGAAACAAGCATTTTGAAAAAAAAATTTTTTTGCCCAAAAAAAATCAAAATTAAATATAAATTTTAATTTTTGGGGGGGAAGGATACGATTTTTTTTTTTTTTTTTTAAACGAAAGCTGAGGTTTTTTCCTAAAAGAACATATATGTGCAAAAGTGGGACTAGAATGTTTAAACATTGAAAAAAAGAGATTTCTACTGACCGGAGTGCTCAAAACCCGGTTTTTGGCTCCATTTGGTAGAAATCTCTTTTTTTCAGTGTTTAAACATTCTAGTCCCACTTTTGCACATATATGTCCTTTTAGGAAAAAACCTCAGCTTTCGTTAAAAAAAAAAAAAAAAATCGTATCCTTCCCCCCCAAAAATTAAAATTTATTTTTAATTTTGATTTTTTTTGGTCAAAAAAAAAAATTTTTTTTTAAATGCTTGTTTCCAATCGAAAGAGCATGAAAACACCTTTCGAAACTGTACTCGGACAAATTTTTATGTTTATTTGTTTAAGAGTAAAAAATTATCAAAATAAGCATTGTACTGAAAAACCCAAAACTTTCACCCCCTCCCCCTCAGAAAATATTAGACTAGGTTAAAAAATATTTTCACCAAAAATCACTATCCACTAGTACTACAAAAGCCCCAAGTTTAGGCACGATTGGAGAAAAATTTTTTCCCACCTTGATCACTTGACATGGAATCGCTCAAATAATTGTTTTAAAAAAGACAAAATTTTAGTCTGCATTATTTAGCTTTATTTGTAAAGGGCTTTTTATGCCCGTCTGTACATTTAAATAAATAAATAAAAAATTGTTTAATTATGAGATTTTTAGGTTTTAAAGTTGGATATAACAATTCGCAGGTTCATAGCAGTCGGCATTAGCTTGAGTCACTTAGGCAAAAGCTGTGATTAATAGAATTAAAATTATAACTCGAATTTCTACCTTATCAGAATTTTTATTTAATCAAATTGTCATTTTTCAAAATATCCAGTTAATTCATGAAAATTGTAGATAAAAATTGAATTATTATTTAACCAATTTTTAAACAAATTATTGATGTTATTTACTAACTTTTTACTTAGTGCACCTAGAAAGTTTCAGTTTTTCCCTAATTTTGCAATTTACTAAATTCTTTATGATTGCAGAAAAAGAATAAAAAAGAATGCTAAATATATAATTTTTCGCAAATTTTGTGTTTTCTGTTTTAATTTTTGGAACTTTTGACCATATTTTTCATCTCATCAAAATAAAAAAACGCTATTTTCTTCTTTATAACAAAAAACGTAATATTTGCAAATAAATTAAAATGGTGTCTTATAGAGTTAATCAAAAACCTAAAAATATAATATTTTTGAAGACATACAACAGTGGAATCTTTTGAATGCATGCGCTGTCATAAAAAAGAAATAATTTACTTATCAAAATTTTAAACATTACATTTCTTTTTTTCATTCCAGTGATAATAATATTGGAAATTTTCAGAAAACACGTGTATTGATTTTGAGAAATTGAATAATATTTTACTTTTAACTGCTTTAAAATTTTTCTTTAAAAAATTAACTCTTTTCGATATTTTTGTATAATTTTAATTAATAATCATTTAAAAAAATTTTTAAACATGTCTTTTCCACGGTTTTGGTGTTTGAAAATAATTGTTAGGTTATAGCAGTATTTTCTCATTAGCACTTAGACAAAAGATATGTCCAATTAAATTAAAATTGAAATTAAATTAAAATTAACTTGAATTTCTACTTGACAGAATTTCTATTTACTCAAATTTAAAATCAATCAAAATATTTTTAAAGTATAAAATTCATTTCAAAAAATTATGACAAAATTTATTTTGTATATAAAATATGATCAGTGAATTTTCAATTAATGTTTTCTCATATTTTCATCGGAAATTTAATAAAAAAGCAAAGAAATCCAGAAAAAAACTTTAACGAAAAAACATAGCTATCATCGAACTAGTGTTTAAAAATTTAAATAATAAAAATTTCGTTTTAATTTTAATATTGGAGAACTTCATTGTATATTATTATTAATTGGGCGCAAAAAAAAATTTTTGCAATGTGATTCGTATAAAAATAGAAAGAATATTAAAAACGAGAAACATGTTTTCTTTTTGGATTTTTTTTGAATCTAGTAAAGGCTTTGAAAAAACTTGAAATTTCCATTTCTTCAAAATTAAAATTTTTTTTATTCTCTCCCAATACGTGGGAGCCTGATAATTTTTTATGGAATATGATCATTTTACATTTAGGAGCCAGAAAAAAATTGAAAGAAAAAAAGACGTTAAGGGTTTTTGAGAAAATTAGATTTTTATTTTTTCAGAAAAATCGCCGCCATTTTGTTAAATTTCAACATATTTTAATTTGACTTATGAGTTTTAAAAGATCATATAAGCTACAAAAAAGAATAACAAAAAAGAATTATTTTATTATAGATAAAAGGGAAAAAGATAAGACAATTTAAACAGAAATTTTGTGATACGTGTCAAAATTGTTTTTTATTGTAAATGTATATACTTTTTAGTTGCAAGTATTAAATGCAGTAAATAGAAAGGTATAGAACAATATTTATTTTTGTTTATTAATAATATTTTAACGCATTATTACACCAGAGTTCTCTGGGTATTTGATTATCAGCTTTATATATTTTTTTTAAATTCAAAATTTTAAAGCAGTAAATGTGCATGAAATAAAATGAAATTTTTTTTTAATAAATACAGAGTAGCACAAATTTTAGAATTTAAAAATATATTTTGTTTACAATTTCTTATTGACAATATTAATTACATGTCTCATTAATGATAAATACTGCTCACAATTCTTAATTGATTAAAATTTTTTTCTAATACTCTGCATTAAATTCCGAACAAACGTAAGGTCCGAGCAGAAATTTTAATCGCGGCATTGTAAGTATTAGTTCTTATTTGTTCAACTATTGTCATTGCAAAGTTTCTAAACACATAAGTATGTAGTTTTTTTTTGTTTTCTAAAATTTTTTATAAAATATTAGATAACTTTTTATGTCAAAATTTTGTTATTCAATTGGAATAATAAACCCTATGTTCCTAGAGTACATTGTTTTGTTATTTGAATTGGAAATATTCAAAATATTAAAATCGACTTTTTCGACTTTTTTCAACTACAAAAGTCGATCCGAGGCCTGTCACTGTATAATTTGATAAGTTTTTTTTTAA
Source organism: Leptopilina syphax (assembly GCA_032872505.1). Classification (NCBI taxonomy): domain Eukaryota; kingdom Metazoa; phylum Arthropoda; class Insecta; order Hymenoptera; family Figitidae; genus Leptopilina; species Leptopilina syphax. The sequence continues at coordinate 5,822,864 of CM065475.1, forward strand.
AGCGTATGTCTATTGCAGTTTAAGACGGTGATTCTTGTCACAGAAGTGAAGGTCAATCATTTAAAAAATTTTTGATATTCTTTTAAAGTTGTTAGAGTTTTTTTATGAAACATAGCTTTACTGTAAGTCTTTAAAAGCACTATATTTGTAAATTTTTGATCAAATTTATAAGACACAATGCTAATTTAATTGATAATATTTCGTTTTTTGTTAGAAAAAAGAAAATATCGTTTTTTCTATTTTTTAGAATTAACTGGATATTTTGAAAAATGACAATTTGACTAAATAAAAATTCTGATAAAGTAGAAATTCAAGTTAATTTTAATTCTATTAATCATAGCTTTTGCCTAAGTGACTCAAGCTAACGGCGACTTCTGTTAACCAACGAATTGTTATATCCAACTTTAAAACCTAAAAATCTCATGATTAAACCATTTTTTAAAACAATTATTTATCAAATTTATAAAAAATTCCAAGAAGAGTCAAGTTTTTAAAGAAAAATTTCAAAGCAGTAAAAAGTTAAATTTTCATTTTTTTGAAGTCAAAGTCATTAAAATTCTAAATTTTATGACATATAAAAATATCTCCATAGAAAAATTAGTGGCATACTTCATAAATTTATTGAGTCTTAAACCATGTTTTAACAATTATTTATAAAAATTAAACAAAATACCGAGAAAAGTCAATTTTTTAAAGCAAAATTTTAAAGCAGTAAAAAGTAAAATTTTTAATTTTTTAAATTCAAAGTAATGTATTTTCTAAAAATTTCCAAGAATACTATCACTGGAATGCAAAAAGAAAAATGTAATGTCTATAAATTTGATAAGTAAATTATTTCTTTTTTATGATAGCGTATGCCTTCAAAGGATTAAACTGCAGGCATTTGTTGAGTATAAATACAATCGAGTAACAAACAATTATTCACATTACTGCGAATTTTCAATTGCATTTCTTACATTTTATTTTTATTAAATAAACCATTTTATTAATGAGAAAAAAGTGCTAATACTAAATATCTAAGATTGAATCCAATTTGTTTAAAACAATATTATAGCTTAAAAGACAACATCAAATCAGTGGAAATATTAATAATATTGAGTAGTAATCTATTCAACATTTAAAAAAATGACCCCTTTAAAATGTATTTTACTATTTCTTTTCTTTACTACTGATTTAGTAATTGGAGTGCGATATTCGAGCGGAGGAGTAAGTTTAACCAAATTAACATTTTATCATTCACTTTTCTATTTTATCTTCAATTTTTTTGTGAACAAATTTTCAAGTCATTCTGTAGACGCAAAACTTTAGTATTAACCATGGTAAGAAGCAAAACTATTTTTTAATGTTTATAAACTAGGGGCAAATTGTGACGAACCATAAATGAAGGAAAAAACAATTTTTTTCATATTTTCAAACTATGGGCAAAGTGTGCCCACACAGCACATGATATTTCCTGAATACTTCCTGAATATTTCACTGAAAGATTGAAATATTTCATTGCAAGATTCAGGAAATATTTCTGCAAACAGGAAAATGTCCGCTTATGTAGGAATATTGACGCGAAAATTGAGAAAATATTTCATTGAAATATTCCTGCAATATTACACATAAAGATTCTGCAATATTGTGAAAATATTTCAAAAAATGGAAAAATTTGTTAAACACCTCAAATCAATAGGAATTTTCTGAAATATTTTAAAACCCATAGGATATAGTAAGCCAAAAACTACTGCGCAACTCTACAGGCCATAGAAACTGAGTTCGACCAGTGCGCATCATTTCAGTTGAATATTTCCAAAATATTTCAATGAAATATTTTCTCAACTTTCGCGTCAATATTCCCACATAAGCGGACATTTTCCTGTTTGCAGAAATATTTCCTGAATCTTGCAATGAAATATTTCAATCTTTCAGTGAAATATTCAGGAAGTATTCAGGAAATATCATGTGCTGTGTGGGTGGTTAACGATGAGAAGAAGAAAAACTATTTCTTTTATATTTTCAAACTATGGGCAAAAAATGTCGAAGAAAGGAAACAAAAATTTTCTCCATAGTTTAAAAATGCAAAAAAAATAGTAATTCTTCTTCCCATGGTTTGTCATACTTTGCCTTTTAAGGCTACCTTAAAGCTCAAACCTTGTCTTAGGCCAATCTAAAGTAATAGACAAAGTTTCAGCTTCAAGCAAGTCTTGAGCTTTAATTGAGCCTTGAGATAGTCAACATTTTATTACACGGGTTTTTTTGTGAATTTAAAGAAATTTACAAAAACTGATTACATTTAGGGTAGAATTGATCGTCGCATTAATAGGTTATTGGTATATCCACTTATAAAAAAATTGGTAGAAGAAGTGGAAAGATCTGGACTGGAACATGAAGGATTGTATCGCTTATCTGGTGGTATAACTGAAATTAAAATGTTGAAAAAAGATTGTCAATTTTTAGACACGGATATATCGCAATATGATGTAACTGCAATTACATCATATCTCAAAGAACTTTTCCGGTAAATTTTTATTCACAAAACATTTACTATAATGTAATGAGAGAGAAATTACGAAAAATAAAATTTTTTAGGAATTTGAGACCATCACTTATCGATGAAACAACATTCAATCAACTCTCAGATGCCTTGAAAATGGAAAATTCGGAAGACTTGAAAAATAAAATTACAGATATAATAATTAAACTTCCACAAGATATTCGAGATACTCTTGCTTACTTAATGGTACACTTGCAAAAAGTAGTAGAAAAGAAGGAGATAAATAGAATGAATGCTAAGAACATTGGTATAGTCTTTGGACCAACTTTGATGAATTCTCAGTATGATGACCTAATGGCAGCCGGTGCTTTAAATAACCAAAAAACGAAGGCAGATAATTGTTTAATTTCAAAATTTGCAAATCATTAAGTTTTTAATTTTAAAATTAAATGACAATAGTTTTTTTTCTTTTCTTTCTATTGTAGATCATTGAGAAACTTTTGGAACTTCCATCAAGTTTCTGGAAGGAATTGATAAATTATGAATCGACTGTAAGTAATAATGGTGATCACTTTCCGGTGAATCTCATAATAGTACTTCATAATTTACAGTTATATTTTTTCTCCTTCTTTAGAAAACTGAATCCAATGTTTCAATCTCAAAGGAAGACAAAGAAGGTGCTTGGGGTGGTGCTGCTTCTGCTGATGCTTCTGCTTCAGATGAGGTAATGATACACATATAATCAACAAAATGGGTGTTTGTAGGGTCATCAATTACGAGTTTAGACATTATTTTCCATTTTGAATTTAATTTTAAAATTCAAAATGCAGGATCCAAAGTAATTAATAATAATTTATTCTGTCTCCTGACTGTTTTCTTGAAAAGCATAAGACCTCGAAAAAAATACCAAGAAATTTCATAACATATATATATGCCAATAGAAAGCTTACCTTTTTCCTATGAGCCATGTAAAAATCAAAGTGGACCTTGCTCCATATACCAGTACCTTTGGAAGTACGTATGGATTTTTTAATTGAATGTAAACTCTTATTTTTATAAACAATTTACTGCTTATTTTTTGACAAAAAATTGGAATTTACTCAAAAATAGCACCATTTCTACAAAAATTTAAAAAAAATCATACGTACTTCTAAAAGTAATAGTGGGACAAAATTCGTGAAGTGGGCAACTAATTTTCAGTTGGTCAAGATTTTTTCATTAAATTTTTGTTTTTCTGTTTGAAGTAATAAATAAAAAAGACAAGTTAAACAGTTTTGCAAAATTCGATTTTTTGTTGTACATATTGTTAAACAAACTTTTTTGCATGAATTTAGAAAAGTTTTTTTTTTAATAAAGTAATAGGTAAAATTTAATGATTTTTGGTATGATTATTAGAATATAAAAATAACACGGTTTTTCATTGACATTTTTCATTTTAAAATTTAAAGTAATTTGATAAAATTATAAACAATTTATTTAAACAAATGAAAATAAATGCAACTTCTCGATCTGTTATTTTATTTTTCAAAATTGAATATTGCTCCTTATTTAATGCGCAAGTGTTACCAAAAAGAAAAATTCGGTATTTTACATTTGTTCAAAAGACATAAATAATTATGTTAATAACAATAAGCATTAAAAAATCTTAAAATCTTCAAAATATTTTTTTTAGCTTCATTAATTAACAAAATTAATTAAAAAAACCTATTAAAATAATGTTTGAGTGTTTCTGATGTATGAAAAAAAGTATAACAATTTATTAAATTGTTTTAACAATTAATTGTTGTTATTTTTTTAAATCTGCACTTAGGGCTAGAAATTTCTACTTTTTTCACAACAATTGTGCAATTTGTCATGAAATAAAACATCTGCTAATAATAAAAAAAGAAATTAATTAAACATTGTCTAAACAATTAATTGTTGTTACATTTTTCATAAATTGTACTTGGGATTAGAAATTTCTAGTTTTTTCTGTATTGTGCATTTTCTTGTAACTACCACATTTAAGTATCAAAGAAAAACAAAAAATTAAATATTTAAACATTGTTTAAACAATTTATTCTATTATTTTTCAATTTACTGTACTTAAAAATATAAATTCCTAGTATTTTCTTAATTGAAAAACTAAAAATTTATTATTTAACCATTGTTTAAACAATTTATTAACATTTATTTTATTTAATTTTTCAGTTGTTTGTATTTAGAAAAAACTAGATATCTCTGGCCCTAAGTAGACTTTATGAGAAAAATAACAATTAATTGTTTAAACAATGTTTAATTAATTTATTTTTTTATTTTTTATCATTACCAGATGTTTTACTCTTGAAAAATTGCACAATTATTGAGAAAAAACTAGAAATTTCTAGCCCTAAGTACAGATTTAAAAAAATAACAACAATTAATTGTTTAAATAATTTAATAAATTGTCATACTTTTTTCATACATCAAAAACACTCAAACATTCTTTTAATAAGTTTTTTGATTAATTTTCCTAATTAGTAAAGCTAAAAAAACATTTTTAAGATTTTATGATTTTTTAACGCTTATTGTTATTAACATAATTATAATTATATCTTTTGAACAAATGTAAAATACCAATTTTTCATTTTTGGAAATACTTGGGCATTAAATAAGGAACAATATTCAATTCTGAAAAATAAACAAGCATATCGAGAAGTTGAATTTATTACTTCCTCATAGAGGAAGTATTGTAATACCGAAATTTTTTGAGTTCGATTTTTTGACATATCTTTATGTTATTTGACCTCAGGAGTTCAAAAATGACATTTTTATAAAATGTCATTCCGTATGTGTGTGTGTGTGTGTGTGTGTGTGTGTGTAAACATCACATTTTCATAAATATCTCGAAATCATGAAGAGCTTTTGGACTGGATTTTTTTTTAAATTGTATATCTCACCTGCGGACATAAAGCGAGAGTACTTTCTGATATATTAATAAAGTTTAACTAAATTTTTTTTTGATTTTTAATTTTCCAAAAAAACGTTTTTTGCCCATAACTTTCAAAAAATGTTAGGACACCTATAAATGTTTTTTCATAATTTTGTAGAGTCTTTTTAGACGCATCTTTTGAGCCCTAATTGAAAATTTTTCGTCCATATTAACCGGAGTTATTAAACTTTTAAAAATCAAAAATTTTGGAAAATAAGACTTTTTTGAAAATTTTGTTAAAAAACATTGAAGTAACTTTAAAATTATCGTTATGAACTTGTAGAGCATCAAAAAACGCTTCGATTGACCTATTTTTGAACCTAATTCGATAATAAATTTCTAAATTATTGGTATTTTAAAATCCAAAAATTGTGAAAAATGACATTTTCTCAACTTTTGTTTGAAAATTTTTGTTTAACTATTAAATTATTGTAACTATCTTGTAGGGTATTTAAAAATAAATTGATTGACCCAAAATTCAATCACTTTTACCATATTTATAAAAAGTTATTTGTATATTTCTATTTATTTTATCTCTATGAGGAAGTAAAGTGTTCATGAAATGAGCACCAAAATTATACAAAAAAATATACAACTTGGCAGCGGTTTTTTCATTTGTTTAAATAAATTGTTTATAATTTTATCAAATTACGTTAAAGTTTAAAATGAAAAATGTCAATCAAAAACCGTGTTATTTTTATATAATCATACCAAAAATCATTAAATTTTACCTATTACCTTATTAGAAAAAAAAACTTTTATAAAATCATGCAAAAAAGTTTATTTAACAATAACTAAAACAAAAAATCGAATTTTGCAAAACTGTTCAACTTATATTTTTTATTTATTATATTAAACAGAAAATCATAAATTTCATGAAAAAATCTAGACTAACTGAAAATTAGTTGCCCACTTCACGAATTTTGACCCTAGTATATAGCATATGAAATTTCTTGGTTTTTTGTTCCAGGTCATCATGTTTTGATATCCTTTGCATGGTGTGGTCAAAAATTGATAGGTTTGGCTAGTTGAAATCATGTGCATAATTTGCGCCAATGTTGCGATTATTAGGTTCCGGAACCAGAAATGTGTTACTTCAAATGACAAATGAAGAAATTTCCAAAAGTTTTTGGGTGGGACAAACATAACAGGGCGCTAGATAGGCAAATTGAAAATCTATATAAAACTAACTCCGGTACATGAAAAATGTTAAAACTCCAATATAAAAATTTAAAATAAAATATTTAAAATGGAAACTAATTCTAATTCCAATAATTTTTAGATGGGACAACATACGCTAGATAGGCAAAGTCATGGACAGTTATTTTGAATAAAACAAACTCCGGCACATGAAAAATGTTAATTCTCCAGTATTTTAATTCAAATGAAACTCATTCTTATTCCAATGGTTTTTAGATGTTTCGGAGTTTGTTTTATTTAAAATAGCAGTTTTGACTTCGCCTCTCTAGAGCCCTGTTATGTTGTCCTGTCTAAAAACTAGTGGAATAAGAATGAGTTTCCATTATGACGGTTCTTTTAATAATAAATTAAAAGTTATGTAAAATTCAATAAATCATTTTCCCTTATTCGTCAAAAATCAAAATTCGCACCAAACATGGCTGTCAGACGCCAGTTAATTTAATTGTTGAAAAACTAACAAAAACAATAATTCAATAATGATAAAAAAAATAAAACAACACTTCTCTATAAGTCAAAATAATCTCAAAGGAGATTCCGCTGAGAAAAGTTAAGAAGGGAAAGTATAACCTTTTTGAAACACGACTTTTAACCAATAATTTTACTGACTATTTTCTTATCAATTTATCCTTCTGCTATAGTCAGGAATTTAGACAAATCAATCTTCTTTAAATAAAACACAACAGAAATACACTTTCAAAAATAACACTTTTATTCAAACTAAATAAACTCTCTTTTAAATACAATCTTCCACTCTCCTACAACCCATGTCTATTCTACGAGATCACAAATTATAATTATAAAATATCTATAATCCTAGTCTAAAATACGTCTTCTCTATTCAACATCCAAAATCCAACTAACTCAAAAATGTGCTTTCGTCGTCTGCTACATTTTTCGCGAAACGCCGGTATACACTTGTCAAAAAGGGGAATTTACATTTCTCTCTACGCCTTGAAGGCAAAAGGACTAACGCGCTAAATCCAAAATCAAATAATTATTAATTGAAATTATAATAATAAAAAGAAAATAAACAATGAAAGAAAGCAAATAATGAACATATCATGACGAAACCACTTCGTCACACCATATGAATTAGCATACTGGAGTTTTAACCTGACTTTAACCTTGACTTTGCCTATCTAACGTATGTTGTTCCATCCCTGGTTAAAAAACCGGACAGATTTCGGACTAATCCGAAATTTGTCCGAAACAATGCGGTTTATGGTCAGGTTTTTGTCACCCGAAATTAATCCGGAAAAATCCGAACTCTATACGGTTTGTGAACAACTAGTGAAACCGGAGTTGGTCCGATGAAGTCCGAAATTAATCAGTTAATTTTAACTAGTGAATCCGGAATTAGTCCGAAACAGTCAAAAATTAGTCCGGACAATTTAGTGAATGTTAATAAAAAAAATTATTATTACACATATTAATTATCATTACTTTATGGTACATTCAACATATTTTTCGATATACCTATCGCAATTTTATTTACATTGACTTAAAATTTCTAACGCTTGGGGATTCGAACCTACACCTATCTAACATTATATCGCACCGAAATCGAATACACTAACCACTATACCACGCTCGCATGGGAGTTCAAATTCATAATAGAATTTGTGAAGTGCCACGAAAAGAAATGACAAGAAACGAACACATCAGTGTTAATTTTAATATTGAAACAAGATAACTAATAATACTAGTAAATTTGTAAAAACAAATTGACTGCAGAATTAAATATTTTATTTACCATAAGTAAATACCCTGAATAAAAAGTGGGACCGATTTCGGACTAATCCGGAATTTGTCCGCAACACTACGGTTTATTGTGGAGTTTTTTTTACCATGAATTAAGTTTAAAATCAATACCGTTTTTTATAACTATTGAATCCGTAATTAGTCCGGTTTAGTCTGCAGTTAGTCAGATCATATACGACTAGTAAATGCAGAAGTAATCCGGTTGGTTTAACCAGTGAATCCGCAGCTAATCCGAAACAGTCTGCTTATGGACAGGTTTTTGTCGCTCGGAATTTGTCCGGATAGATTCAAACCAAATGCGGTTTGTGTATAACCAGTAAATCCGGAATTAGCCCGATTACGGACTTAATTCGTAGACATTTGAGGTTACTCCAGACTGATTTAGGATTCACAATTTCACTCGGATTGATGTTAGATTAACGCGGATCATTTTCGTACAATTATCGGACTAATTCACACTAATATATCCGGATTGAATCCGGATTAGTCCGAAATTTATATCAGGAATATAATATGATTCGGGTGGCCGTCTATTACCGGATTCTTAGCATACATATTTCGGATTGTTTCGTATTTGTTTCGGAATATGATTTTACCACACTAATTCCGAATTGAAGCGGACTAATGTCGGATTCTTTGTGTACAGATTTCGGATTATTTCGTATTTGTTACGGATTATACCTTTTAGTTGGATTAAATCCGGATTGTTGCAGACAATTTTCGGATTCTTAGCATACAGATTTCGGATTGTTCCGTACTTGTTTCGGAATAGGATTTTGCCACACTTAGTTTCAAATTGTTGCGGACTAATACCGGATTTCTTGCTAACAGAGTTCGGATTGCTCCAGACATTTTGCGGATTAAGTTTTTTAAACTAGATTAAGCTCGGATTGTTGCGGACTGATTCCGTATTCTTTACATATTGATTGCCGATGATTCCGTACTTATTTTAGAAGAATTCTTCACCAGTCATAAATTTGGATTGTTGCGAACTAATTACGGACTGAATTCGTAGACATTCAGGATTACTCCGGAGTGTTTTCGAATTCAGGTTTTCATTCGGATTGATATCAAACTAGCGCGGATCATTTTCAGACCTTTTTCGTACAATTTTCGGACTAATCCGTACTAATCTGTCCGTATTTAATCCGGAATTAGTCTGAAATTTTTACCAGGGATCTCAAAATTAATGGAATTAGAATTAGTTTTCATTTTAATTTAAATACTGGAGTTTTAACATTTTTCATGTTCCGGAGTTAGTTTTATACAACATAATAGATTTTCAATATGCCTATCTAGCGCCCTGTTATATTGTCCCGCCTAAAAACTATTGTAATAAGAATTAGTTTTTATTTTAATTAACATACTGGAGTTTTAACATTTTTCATGTTTCGGAGTTAGTTTTATTCAAAATAACAGTCTTTGAATTTGCCTATCTAGCGCCCTGTTATGTTGTCCCACCCAAAAACTGTTGGAAATTTCTTCATTTGTCGTTTGAAGTAACATGTATAAGTAAAAAAAAATTTCTGGTTCCGGAACCTAATAATCGCAACATTGGCGCAAATTATGCGCAGGATTTCATCTAGCCTAGGTTTTGTGTTTATATCAGTTGATTAAATGAAAAATTAAATTTTGTTGTCTCTATTCTTAAACCATTGGTTTCGCTCATTAGCAATATTGATTCTACCAATGGCTAGAAACAATTTTTGTGCAATTTCCATTCTTTAAGGTAAAGTCAAAATCTTGAAAATTATGATATTGTCAATCATATTAGTTTTTGAAAAATTTATAAGTTTTTGTAACAAATTTCTTTAAATTTTTGTAAAATGGGCACATAAAATTTGATAGAAAAGTAAAAAATTGTATCTAGCCATTGCCCATACTTTGCCTGATTCTTTCCATTATTTGGAAAAAACCCACTCAAGGCTAAAGGCTAACTTAAAGCTCAAAACTTGTGTTAGGCCAATCTTAACCCAGTGTGCACGTTCTGGAACTGTTTTGTAACAGTTAATGGAAATAAAGAACAGTTACAGAACGGTTCCGGAATTGTTCCGAAATGTGCACACTGGGAAGTAATAGACAAAGTTTCAGCTTCAAGCAAATCTTGAGCTTTAATTGAGCCTTGAGATAGTCAACATTTTGTTACGCGGGTTTCTTTGTGAATTTAAAGAAATTTACAAAAACTGATTACATTTAGGGTAGAATTGATCGTCGCATTAATAGGTTATTGGTATATCCACTTATAAAAAAATTGGTAGAAGAAGTGGAAAGATCTGGACTGGAACATGAAGGATTGTATCGCTTATCTGGTAGTATAACTAAAATTAAAATGTTGAAAAAAGATTGTCAATTTTTAGACACGGATATATCGCAATATGATGTAACTGCAATTACATCATATCTCAAAGAACTTTTCCGGTAAATTTTTATTCACAAAACATTTACTATAATGTAATGAGAGAGAAATTACGAAAAATAAAATTTTTTAGGAATTTGAGACCATCACTTATCGATGAAACAACATTCAATCAACTCTCAGATGCCTTGAAAATGGAAAATTCGGAAGACTTGAAAAATAAAATTACAGATATAATAATTAAACTTCCACAAGATATTCGAGATACTCTTGCTTACTTAATGGTACACTTGCAAAAAGTAGTAGAAAAGAAGGAGATAAATAGAATGAATGCTAAGAACATTGGTATAGTCTTTGGACCAACTTTGATGAATTCTCAGTATGATGACCTAATGGCAGCCGGTGCTTTAAATAACCAAAAAACGAAGGCAGATAATTGTTTAATTTCAAAATTTGCAAATCATTAAGTTTTTAATTTTAAAATTAAATGACAATAGTTTTTTTTCTTTTCTTTCTATTGTAGATCATTGAGAAACTTTTGGAACTTCCATCAAGTTTCTGGAAGGAATTGATAAATTATGAATCGACTGTAAGTAATAATGGTGATCACTTTCCGGTGAATCTCGTAATAGTACTTCATAATTTACAGTTATATTTTTTCTCCTTCTTTAGAAAACTGAATCCAATGTTTCAATCTCAAAGGAAGACAAAGAAGGTGCTTGGGGTGGTGCTGCTTCTGCTGATGCTTCTGCTTCAGATGAGGTAATGATACACATATAATCAACAAAATGGGTGTTTGTAGGGTCATCAATTACTTCCTGTCAATTCAGAATCACCTTAAAAATAGTTTTTCATTCAAAAGAGTATGTAATGTTTACTATAAATTTTTATAATTTTTGTCAACAGATAGTTCATCCAAGGAGCCATCTTTGGTCTCAAATTCAAGAAGCTAGGCTGAAGCCGATTTCAAAGGTAAAGAAACTGGAGAATATCATTCCTGTCCCGAATACAATGAGTTTTAAATCTAATATACATAGTTCAGAATAATCCGAATCTAAAGGGTAAAATCCATTGACGTTCCAATTAATAAATTTTATAAACTTTTTATGACATGCTTCCAAACTATCAATAAGATATTGTATGTCAGTATGCCTGACAAATGAACAGTAATCAAATTTTGATAAAACAAATGAATTGAATAATACATTTAAAGCATTGGTATTTAAAAAAGAATTACATTTTCGATGATAACAATGCTTTCACAGAACTAAAATCATGGTTAATAAATGAGTATCTTTTACATTTTTACTACAAATTTGTATAATTTTTGTCAAAAGAGAGTTCATTCAAAGAGCCAGCTTTGGTCTCAAATTCACGGAGTTAAGCTGCAGCCGATTTCAAAGGTACATAATACGTTCTGAATTACCTTAAATATAGTTTTTCATTCAAAAGAATATGTAATGTTTACTATAATTATGTATAATTTTTGTCAACAGAGAGTTCATCCAAGGGGCCATCTTTGGTCTCAAATTCAAGGAGCTAAGCTGAAGCCGATTTTACAGGTGCAACGTCGTATTGTTTTATCGAAACCTGAAGATGATCTAATGGATGAAGAATCAGGAGATTTATCGAAACTATTAGATAGAGAGAAAGAAAACACTTCTCCTAATTCTAATGAAGAGGACGATTTGGCTTCCACTAGATTTTAAGGTGTTATTTTAACAACAAAATGGATTAAAATAAGATGCAATGTTTAAATCATTCTAAGATTAAAATAATCTTTTTTAGTCGTTTCTTTTTGTGTATAGAGAACTTATAGTTTTGTAGTGAGAAGTCAATGCAAATAAAGAAATTGTTAATATAAGAAAATTAAGGGTTGTGTCGATCATTTATTAATTCCTGTTCCTGCATAGAAAATGGCCGGCTGCCGATATTGTTACTATTTAAGCTATTAGCGTTGATTTTATTATTCTTATTATAACGACTAGCAAATCTGTTCGGAATTTAATGCGTATTAAAAAATAAACATTTTAATCGATTCAGAATTGGGAGCTGTAGACATATTTGTCATTAATGAGACATTTAATTAATATTGTCAATAAAAAATTGTAAACAATAGTACATTGTACAACTAGTGGCGAAAGTGTGATTTTCAGAGCAAGTGTTGGAAAAAATATATTTTCTTTTATTAATAAGAATTTTACGCATTATTACACTAGAGTTTCCATAAGGCTGAAGTCCGCAACGTTTTAAAAAACGAATGGCACAAAAAAAAGAAACAAACTAATTCGCCCCACAGTAGCGATTTTTCTCTTCATATCACTTCTATATATCCAAAAAAAAGACAAAATATGAATTCTCAGCACCCTTAGCCCTTCGGAACCCTTCCATTAAAAGTCAACTTGTAACAAAAATTAATAACTTTTTTTTAATCAATAAATGACCTAACAGTAGAAATTTTTTTTCACAAATTTCTTTTCTGTACAAAAATTTTCAAGACCCTAAGCCCTTCGGAACCCTTCGTTTATTTGTCAAAATTTTTTGAAAAACTAAAAATTTTTTCTTTAAATAAATAAAAGGCTCAACAGTAGAAATTTTTTTTGCATGAATTCGTTTCTAGAGGTCTCAATAGTGTGTAAAAAAAATTTCAAGGTCCTAGGCCCTTCGGATACGTTCGTTTTTTTCTTCAAAATTTTAACGAAAATTTAAAATTTTTTTCTTTTAAATAATAAATGACTCAACAGTAGACATTTTTTTGCATAAATTTAATTCCTTAGGTCACATAAGTCTTCAAAAAAAATTTCAAGGTCCTAGGCCCTTCGGATACCTTCGTTTTTTTTCTTCAAAATTTTATCAAAAATTTTTAATTATTTTTTTTTCAAGTAATAAATGGCTCAACAGTTGAAATTTTTTTGCATATATTCGTTTTATAAGGTCTCAATAGTGTGTAAAAAAATTTTGAAGGTCCTAGGCCCTTCGCGACCCTTCGTTTTTTTCTTCAAAATTAAGAGAGCTTTAAGGTCATGTTATTCAGTTGTCATGTGTCCCATATACTTTACTATGTGAACACGTGACCACTGAATAACATGACCTTAAGAAACAAGTTATTTCAAGTATACTTCTTTTTTAAGGGATCGAAAAACTGAAAATAAAATTCTTCGTAGATGTATAGTAAATCAACCAGTTGACTGATAATGTATCATATAAAATAAACAATCAACCATTATAAAATTAGTAATGTAAAAACTTGAATGACTTGAACTTGTTTTAATAGATTTTTATTCAACTTGGTAAAAAGAAGTTTTTATGATTGCTGAATAAGAAATTCTATGAAATTTTACATTGACAAATAAATGAAATTGTGAAATAGAAGCAAATTTATTCAATTATTTTCTTTTGAAATGCAATTCAAGTTCTGTTTACATGTGCCCCGAGTTTTTGAATTCTTGGGGTAAATGTGAACATTTGATTATTTATTAACTAAATTGACGAAAATCAAAGTCATTTTTTGTTAAGGCATTAATAAGGAAGAATTACAAATTTTCGTTTGATTTTTTAATTAATTTTTATGCAAATGCGAGACAAAATACTGAAACAGCAAAATTTTGATTTTCAATCTGTTTTGCATTAAAAAATTACTTACACTATGTCATTGCCAATTGTCAAAATAAAATATTGGCAATACTCAAAACATCTTGTAGGTGAGCTGAGGTAAAAATATTGACGTCGTACTTATTTTTAAATTTCTAAATTTAGCTGATATATCTACTGTTAACATTTACCCCAAATGACCCTAATTAAAAACATTTACAAATTATTTTCATAAATAATTAAAATTGCACAGAAATTCAATTATTAACAGATTTTTTATAAATTTTTTCCTAATAATTCAATTAATTTCATAAATAATAAATTATTATTATAAATTTAATTATATAATATATAGTTATTCTTAAAAATTTGATTAAAATTCGTCAAACCCCTTGATCACTTAACGTGGAATCGCTCAAATAATAAAACTCATCGCAGAATTTTAATTATTTTTAATACAGTTTTGTTCTTGAAAAGTATATTAAAATTCCTCGGAAGAATTTAATTATTTAAAAATTTGTTAATAAAAATTTTATGGGAATTGAATTTTAAGAAACATTCAATTATTCAATAAATTATTTATTTTTGTATTTAAATTATTGAATTCTCTTAGAATTTTCTAATAAAAAATTATTTAAATATTAACTTTAGTTAAAATTTTAAATAATAATTGAATATTAATCTTTTGAAAAGATTTCAAATAGAAATCTTTGAAATACTGAATTTTTCATACTTTTAAGTAACAATTGTATAGATTTAATTTTTGAAAAAGTTTAATTGAGTTTTTTCTTAAATTTTTTGTAGCTATTATTTTCTAAATTGAATTGTAAACAAATAGATTTGAAAATTTTCAAATCGAAAATTATTTTTCGAAAATTATTAAAAATAATTGATAGAAGGAGAATTTTAGTTAAAAATTCTAGAAAATAATAATTGAATTGAAATAATGAAAATAATTTTAAACAAGTTACAGTAGCAAAGTTCTTTTAATATAAAACAATAATTTTATCTCTTGGTTTAACCGAGATAATTTAAGATAATATCTTAAATTATTATAAGATAAATAGAAATTAAATTATTATAAAGGGAGATTTAGTGAAATTTTTATATCGATTTATTATCAAGTTTGGGAAATAACAAACTTTATAAAAGAGTTGAGCGCGTCAAGCTAGCGAACATCTTTCTTTGTACATATTATTGTAGTTCACACTGACACGTTACTGCCTCTAGAGTGGTGTGCGCGCACACATGCGAATCGCATAGACGATTGAGTAGAGTGGGGATAAGCGAACGTAGTGAAAGGCAAGCGAAAGAGATTTTCGTTTCTGATGCCTTGGCGTGCTCTGAGGAGTGAGGCGGGGCTTGGATCCGATTGTGTGGCCGAAATGTACCGAGTACAACCGAACGAAGTATTTCACTTCTCTCTGCCGTTCTTACTATTCGGAACTCTACGCAATACTTTGTTTTGATCGGCGTATGCACAAACTCATACTTTTTTATTTTCCAGCAATAGGAACGTCTACATAATTAATATGAAATTTTATTTCTTCAAATTTGTATTATTTTTTAATACTTAGTTAATATTTTACTTTTCCTTATTTACAAATTATATTTTGGAATTTTTCTTTTCTTCTAAGTTTCTAATTTTTTATCAAATAGAAAATTTTGTACATATTATTCTTTTATTTATTCACTATAGCAACAATTCACGCGTTAAAGTGCGCAACTAATTTTTTATATACTTTTTAAAATAAAATTATCAATTTGAAAAAAATCAAATTTAAAAATTTTTAATTCAAATGTTTTTTTATAAAAATAAAATATAAATTTGAATATAGATTATTACTATTATAATCACAATAATGATATATTCTGAGACAGGGGGTTGAAGGAAAATTAAGACATTTCTATTAAAAGTACTAGAAAAAATTAAATTTTCAGAATTCATAAGAAAATTCGGAATTTTGTTTACATCATAAAACTATGAAATCACCAAAAGAATTCTAATACAAAACCTTCAATTTTTTCTATTTCGGACAATAATTTTTTTTAAAACACTTAAGAACAATCATAAAATTATTACCAATAATTCATTATCTACTACCGTAATAAATTTTCCAAAAGAATTCAATAATTTAAAAAAAATTTTAATAAAATTATACTCGAACATTTAATTATTTTCATAAATTAATAAAAATTTCACAAGGATTAAATTATTAACAAATTTTATATAAATTTCTCCGCAATAAGTCCATTAATTACATAAATAATAAGTATTTCGTGAATTCAATTATTTTTATAAATAATAAATTTGTTTTAGGAATTCAATTATTTTTATAAAAAATAAAACTCATTGCAGAATTTCAATTATTTTTAGTAGTATATTAGTATCTATTCTTAAAAATTTGATTAAAATTCGTCAAAAGTTTAATTACAGGGTGGCCACATGTCAGTAAAGTCAGTAAAGTAAGGGAAATGTCAGGAAAAATTTTTTTGTCAGGGCAATTAAAGAAATTCAGACGGTCATGCAATACATTTTTTGCTCTAAACAAAAAAATTTTTGTCAGGGAAATTCGTTGTTATGTCAGTAAAATGTCAGGGAAATTGATAAAGTCAATCTTGTGACCACCCTGAATTGGTAAAAATTTGTTGATAAAATTCTTTATAAGAATTAAATTTTAAAAACATTCAATTATTCAATAAATTATTTACTTTTGTATTGACATAATTGAATAATTTTGAAAAGGTTTAAAATTAAAATATTTAAAACTTGGAATTTTCTATACTTTTAACTGCTAATTCTAAAGAATTAATTTTTTTTTAAAGTTTGATTTAATTTTTTAAAAATAATTTGAAGTTTTTATTTTCTAATACAAACATTTAATTGAAAAATTTCTAAATAATCAAAATTTCGAAAAATTCAAATTTAAATGAATGTATTTGCAAAATTTCAAAGAACTTTTTCAAAAATGATTAAAAATAGTTCATGTAGAAAAAAAATTTAGTTAAAAGTTATAGAAAATAATAACTGAATTGAAATTATTAAAATAATTTTTAAGTAGTTACAGTAACAATATTCTTAATATAAGATAAGGTGATTAATATTAAAAAGGTTTGAATTAAAAATTTTTCAATATCTTAATTCTTGTTTGAAAAATAATAATTAAATATTTATTTAAAAAAAAGTTAATGATGTTCTCAAATAATTTTATAAATAATAAAATTCGTAAACAAAGGTAAGAGAACATTTTCTTGAGTAAACTGCTTTCCTTTATTTTCTAAAAATTATAAAATTTTCAATTTCATTAACAATTAAAATTTGCAATTGACAAATAGAATTTATAAACATTTTTTCCTTTATATTTAAAAAACTTTAAATTTTATTAAATCAATTGTAATTAAGAAATAGAAATTAGAAGAAAAGAATTTTTCACAAGAAAAGAATTAGTTTGTGAACAATATTGTTATTTAGACATAAAAATTATGCATAAAATGGATATATTTCCTATTTCTTAATCATAATTTTTTTACAATTAACAATTTTATTAAATATTTTTATAAATAAAAAGGAGGAAAATTTCCAATAAATTAAAACAGTCAAACGAAATTTGTTATAAAAAAGCATATAAAAAACAAAATTTACTTATAAATCATAATTTATTTTAAATTTTTTAATTTTAAATATAATTTTTATTATAAATAATGAAAATACCTCCATAATTTCAATTTGTATAAACAATATTTTCTAGAGAAAAAAACAAAAGCATACACAAAAAAATTTCTGCTGTACTCTCTAAAACTCAATCAGTGAAATTCGACTGAGAATCAGTGACTCTATTCTCGCGATTTGAATCAGTGAAATTTCACTGACGATAAGTTAAAAATGATTGAAATTTTAATCATTTTTCACTGATTGGCCAATTAAAAAATAACTGATATTTTCAATATGTGTGACAGAATTTTTCAGTAGTTTCTTAATTGGCGAATCAGTGAAAAATGACTGATATTTCAGTTATTTTTAATTGATTATCAGTGAAATTCCACTAATTCAAATCGGGAGAATAAAGTCACTGATTCTCAGTCAAATTTCACTGATTTTCGGTGGAATTTAACTGATTCAGATTTAGAGAGTAGAATCACTAATTAAATAAAAAAAATTTTTTTTCAATAATTTGACAAATAAACGACGGTGTCCGAAGGGCCTAGGACCTCGAAAATTTTTTTACACACTATTGAGACCTCATAAAACGAATATATGCAAAAAAATTTCTACTGTTGAGCCATTTATTACTTGAAAAAAAATAATTAAAAATTTTCGTTAAAATTTTGAAGAAAAAAAACGAAGGTATCCGAAGGGCCTAGGACCTTGAAATTTTTTTTGCAGACTTATGTGACCTGGAGAATGAAATTAATGCAAAAAAATTTCTACTGTTGAGCCATTTATTATTTAAAAGAAAAAAATTTAAAATTTTTGTTAAAATTTTGAAGAAAAAAAACGAAGGTATCCGAAGGGCCTAGGACCTTGAAAATTTTTTTGCAGACTTATGTGACCTTATAAAACGAATTTAAGCAAAAACATTTCTACTGTTGAGCCTTTTATTTATTTAAAGAAAAAATTTTTAGTTTTTCGGAAAATTTTGACAAATAAACGAAGGGTTCCGAAGGGCTAAGGGTGCTGAAAATTCATATTTTGTCTTTTTTTGGATATAAAGAAATGATATGAAGAGAAAAGTCGCTACTGTGGGGCGAATTAGTTTGTTTCTTTTTTTTTTGTGTCATTCGTTTTTTAAAACGTTGCGGACTTCAGCCTCATAGAGTTTCCAAGGTCTCTGATTATCAGCTTTATATATATTTTTTTAAAGTCAAAATTTTAAAGCAGTAAATGTGCATGAAATAAAATGAAAATTTTTTTTAATAAATACAGAGTAGCACAAATGTTAGAGTTTAAAAATAAGTATTGTTTTTTATCTTTCTATTTACAGCATTTAATACTTGCAATTAAAAGATATGCACTGAAAAAAAAATTTATTTGATTCAAATAACCGATTAATTGACTATTATTAATTAAATATTTACTTGAATCAAATAATATTTATTGTAGTCAATTAAGGATTGTCACCGGCAATATAAGGAAATGAGAGAAAATTATAAAAATTTGACAGTTTGATCTTTATATTATTTTAGAAACATATTATTTTTTTCAGAATTTTTTACCACGTAGTTTTTTCTTAAAAAAATCAAATAAATTTGCAATTTAACATAGGCTCTTATGGGAGCTCAGATAAATCTTAGAAAAAAAGTGTGAAGGAAATGAGAGAAAAATCTGTGGTTTTTTATATGGATAGACAATGTCAAAAAGTTTAAACTAAAAGAGTTTAGAGAAAGTTTACCACAGATTTAATGAATAAATAATTATTAAAGTTTTAGTTTTCAGAACAATAATAATTGTATAGGTATATCAAACACAAAAACACATGAAAATGTGGCAACATCGCAACAACACACAACCTCAAAAAAATACAAATTTGATCTGTACATTTAATTAATAATATTCCTTAAATATAAGTTAATAATTTTTATGTTTCTTTTGAATCATAATTATATTTTACATTTGTTTATTGTTATTTTCGTGTTCTCAACACTAAAAAATTTGAGGTTAACCTCTGACAATATACTATATTCCAGTCGTACCAACCATATGTCGACTATGTTGTGTAATGGTTTTTTAGCACTTTTTCAAAAAATTAATTAAATGCATTTTTTAATATTTTAGTCTTGAAAAAATTTTATCATTAATTTTTACATCTTTTTTGAATGTTTTTTTTCTTTGAATAAAATAAATATATAGGTTTTTTGATTAAAATTATAAAACTAAAATTTTTTTTTGAGGTTGCAAACATGCAAGATTTTACATAGGAGTAATGGGAACAATCCCCTTGCCCCTCACCACCGCCGTGACAATCCTTAAATGGTATTTGAATTTGAACCAATAATTTCAATGTTTGAAGCAAATATGAACTAAACTTTCGTTAAAGTTTTTTTTCTGGATTTCTTTGCTTTTTTTATTAAATTTCCGAAGAAAATATGAGAAAACATTAATTGAAAATTCACTGATCATATTTTATATACAAAATAAATTTTGTCATAATTTTTTGAAATGAATTTTATACTTTAAAAATATTTTGATTGATTTTAAATTTGAGTAAATAGAAATTCTGTCAAGTAGAAATTCAAGTTAATTTTAATTTAATTTCAATTTTAATTTAATTGGACATATCTTTTGTCTAAGTGCTAATGAGAAAATACTGCTATAACCTAACAATTATTTTCAAACACCAAAACCGTGGAAAAGACATGTTTAAAAAATTTTTTGAATGATTATTAATTAAAATTATACAAAAATATCGAAAAGAGTTAATTTTTTAAAGAAAAATTTTAAAGCAGTAAAAAGTAAAATATTATTCAATTTCTCAAAATCAATACACGTGTTTTCTGAAAATTTCCAATATTATTATCACTGGAATGAAAAAAAGAAATGTAATGTTTAAAATTTTGATAAGTAAATTATTTCTTTTTTATGACAGCGCATGCATTCAAAAGATTCCACTGTTGTATGTCTTCAAAAATATTATATTTTTAGGTTTTTGATTAACTCTATAAGACACCATTTTAATTTATTTGCAAATATTACGTTTTTTGTTATAAAGAAGAAAATAGCGTTTTTTTATTTTGATGAGATGAAAAATATGGTCAAAAGTTCCAAAAATTAAAACAGAAAACACAAAATTTGCGAAAAATTATATATTTAGCATTCTTTTTTATTCTTTTTCTGCAATCATAAAGAATTTAGTAAATTGCAAAATTAGGGAAAAACTGAAACTTTCTAGGTGCACTAAGTAAAAAGTTAGTAAATAACATCAATAATTTGTTTAAAAATTGGTTAAATAATAATTCAATTTTTATCTACAATTTTCATGAATTAACTGGATATTTTGAAAAATGACAATTTGATTAAATAAAAATTCTGATAAGGTAGAAATTCGAGTTATAATTTTAATTCTATTAATCACAGCTTTTGCCTAAGTGACTCAAGCTAATGCCGACTGCTATGAACCTGCGAATTGTTATATCCAACTTTAAAACCTAAAAATCTCATAATTAAACAATTTTTTATTTATTTATTTAAATGTACAGACGGGCATAAAAAGCCCTTTACAAATAAAGCTAAATAATGCAGACTAAAATTTTGTCTTTTTTAAAACAATTATTTGAGCGATTCCATGTCAAGTGATCAAGGTGGGAAAAAATTTTTCTCCAATCGTGCCTAAACTTGGGGCTTTTGTAGTACTAGTGGATAGTGATTTTTGGTGAAAATATTTTTTAACCTAGTCCAATATTTTTCGAGGGGGAGGGGGTGAAAGTTTTGGGTTTTTCAGTACAATGCTTATTTTGATAATTTTTTACTCTTAAACAAATAAACATAAAAATTTGTCCGAGTACAGTTTCGAAAGGTGTTTTCATGCTCTTTCGATTGGAAACAAGCATTTAAAAAAAAATTTTTTTTTTTGACCAAAAAAAATCAAAATTAAAAATAAATTTTAATTTTTGGGGGGGAAGGATACGATTTTTTTTTTTTTTTTAACGAAAGCTGAGGTTTTTTCCTAAAAGGACATATATGTGCAAAAGTGGGACTAGAAT
This sequence comes from Leptopilina syphax, assembly GCA_032872505.1. Classification (NCBI taxonomy): domain Eukaryota; kingdom Metazoa; phylum Arthropoda; class Insecta; order Hymenoptera; family Figitidae; genus Leptopilina; species Leptopilina syphax. The sequence continues at coordinate 5,844,899 of CM065475.1, forward strand.
GTTTAAACACTGAAAAAAAGAGATTTCTACCAAATGGAGCCAAAAACCGGGTTTTGAGCACTCCGGTCAGTAGAAATCTCTTTTTTTCAATGTTTAAACATTCTAGTCCCACTTTTGCACATATATGTTCTTTTAGGAAAAAACCTCAGCTTTCGTTTAAAAAAAAAAAAAAAAATCGTATCCTTCCCCCCCAAAAATTAAAATTTATATTTAATTTTGATTTTTTTTGGGCAAAAAAAATTTTTTTTCAAAATGCTTGTTTCCAATCGAAAGAGCATGAAAAAACCTTTCGAAACTGTACTCGGTCAAATTTCCATGTTTAATTGTTTAAGAGTAACAAATTTTCAAAATAAACATTGCACCGTAAGACCCCTTGATCACTTGACGTGGAATCGATCATTTATTAAAATTATACAAAACTCCAAGAAGAATCAAGTTTTTGAAGAAAAATTTTAAAGCAGTAAAAAGTAAAATATTATTCAATTTCTCAAAATCAATACACGTGTTTTCTGAAAATTTCCAATATTATTATCACTGGAATGCAAAAAAGAAATGTAATGTTTAAAATTTTGATAAGTAAATTATTTCTTTTTTATGACAGCATGACAGCGCATGCATTCAAAAGATTTCACTGTTGTATGTCTTCAAAAATATTATATTTGTAGGTTTTTGATTAACTCTATAAGACACCATTTTAATTTATTTACAAATATTTCGTTTTTTGTTATAAGGAAGAAAATAGCGTTTTTTTTTTCTTATGATGAGATGGAAAATATGGTCAAAAGTTACAAAAACCAAAACAGAAAACAAATTAAAAAAAAAGATATACTTATTACAAAACATTCTTATTTTTCCCCGTAGAATCGATTGGCGTTAACAGTTTTCAAAAAAATTTTTATTTTTATTAATTTGTTTAAACAATTGTTTTTAAACAATTGGAAATTAAAAACAAAAAAACAAGTATATCTTTTTTTACAGCCTACGAATCCAATTGTTAGTTTTTTAATACAACCTTCGTCCTACCTTCGTCTAGAGTATAATTGTTTATTTAATTTGTTTATAACAATTTGTTATCTTAGAAAGAATTTCTTCTAATGCTTACACACCGCCAGACATAAAATGTATGCAATATTGAGTATGGAAAAAAAATTTTGAAAAAATATATTAAAAAGTTTATAAAATTATTTTTTACACTTTACATTAACATTAAAAATTTATGAAACAAAATTTAAAAAATCGACTTTCACAGATTTTTTTAGAATTTAGTTCTAAGTGCGAGGAAAAAATTAATTTTTTAATTTGGTTAAAACTTGTGGTCTAAAAGTTAATTTGAACCAAATTTAATCTTTTTATCCCACTGTGGAGCGGTGCGAGCGCGGTCACAAAAATATTAATAACTTTTGACCTAATGCAAGGTACTAACTTTTCTTTTTTTTAAATTGACCAGAAAAAATACGAAATGAGGAGAAGTTTATTTTATTTATATTTGTTTATAATAATTGTTGCTACTTTAAACAAATTATAAACAAAATCTAACAAATATTTTTTGTTCGAAATTATGATTATTGTATGTTACTCATACCAAATTTAATTAAAATTCATCAAATAGAATGGTAGGAAAAAATTTTTCAATAATGTAATGCGTAAAAATTGTTTAAACAATAATTATTAAAAAAATTTTAATTTTGAAAAATTAACTTTGGGGTCAAATATTATGCAATATAAAAAAACTCTCCATCTAAAAATTAGTGGCATACTTCAGAAATTTTGAGCCTTAAACCATTTTTTTAAAAATGATTATTTATTAAAATTAAACATTATATGTTTTTTGGGTCGCTGAATTCGAATCCGAACTCAGTTTTCCGCCATCACGTCAAGTTTCTTCACAAATTAATAAAATTCGAAAAAAACTGACTGTAAACAAGATTTAGATAAAAATTCAAAATTTAAGATGGCTGATCCAATAAGGCGTCGATTTTTTTTTTAAATTCACCCGATTCGCCTGAAACTTGTTACTCGGGGGTTTTTGGGGTTGCCAAAAACGAATTTCACCTCAAAAATTCAAAATGGCGGATCCAATATGGCTGACCAATTTAAAAAAAAAATTATAATTGAATTTCAGCTAAGAATTTTGCTTTTCATAAAGATAATTGAAATCTTGACTAGAATTATTTTTAAATTTTTGAAAATAATTGAATTTCTTTAAAGGAAAATTTTATTTCTTTTCAAAATAATTGAATTTTTGCAATGAATTTTAATAAAATTCCTGAAAGTAATTGAATTCCTATGAAATATTTTATTATTTGTAAAAATAATTGAATTAAATTGAATGGAACAATTGAATAAAAAATTTGATTAAAATTTTTTTAAATAATTGACTTTTTTAAATAACACAGCCACCACACAAAAAAAAATTTGTGTTCTGACCCATAGGTCTCACTATGTGTACTTTATGTTTTTGGGGTCGCTGAATCCGAATCCGAGGTCCATTTAACCCCATCAGTTCAGGGTTTTGATATAACCCCAGAAAAACAATATGGCGGACACCTTTTGAAAAAATTCATCGGATTCGCTTGAAACTCGTTACTCGGGGGTTTTAAGGGTCGCCGATTACGAATTTGATGTCAGTTTTCAAAAATTCAAAATGGCGGATCCAATATGGCGGACACTTTTTTGTAAAATTCATCGGATTCGCTTGAAAATCGTTACTCAGGGGTTTTTGGAGTCGCCGATTATGAATTTAATGTCAGTTTTCAAAAATTCAAAATAGCGGATCCAATATGGCGGACACAGACATATTGGATCCGCCATTTTGAATTTTTGAATACTGACATCAAATTCGTAATCGGCGACCCTTAAAACCCCCGAGTAACGAGTTTCAAGCGAATCCGATGAATTTTTTCAAAAGGTGTCCGCCATATTGGTTTTCTGGGGTTATATCAAAACCCTGAACTGATGGGGTTAAATGGACCTCGGATTCGAATTCAGCGACCCCAAAAACATAAAGTACACATAGTGAGACCTCTGGGTCAGATCACAAATTTTTTTTGTGTGGCTGTGTTATTTTATGAAAATTTGAAAGATTAATTTAATTATTTCGAATAATAATTTATTATAAATAGTATTAAAAATAATTGTATTCTTCCGATGAATTTTATTATTAATGAAAATAATTAATTTCTTATAATCAAAAGACATTTTAAAAATAATCGAATTCTTGCTAAGAATTTTACAAACAATTTTTAAAAAATGTGAATAAATTTTAGTTTAATTTTCAACTAATTGAAATCCTGTGAAATTTTTATTATTTTAGAAAATAATTGAATGTTTGTGTAGAATTTTATCAAATTTTTTTTTAAATAATTGAATTCTTTGAAAAATTTTATTAAAATAGTAAATAAAAATCAATGAATTCAGGAAAATTATGAAAATAATTAAAATTTTATCAAGTGCCATTTGAACATTTTTGACATTCTTTTAAAATTGTTAGAATTTTTTTTATGAAACATAGCTTTACTGTAAGTCTTAAAAAATACTATATTTGTACATTTTTGATCAAATTTATAAGACACAATGCTAATTTAAAATTTAATTGCTAATATTTCGTTTTTTGTTAGAAAAAAGAAAATACCTTTTTTTTATTTTTATGAATTAACTGGATATTTTGAAAAATGATAATTTAACTAAATAAAAATTCTGATAAAGTAGAAATTCAAGTTAATTTTAATTCTATTAATCATAGCTTTTGCCTAAGTGACTCAAGCTAATGGCGACTGCTGTTAACCTACGAATTGTTATATCCAACTTTAAAACCTAAAAATCTCATGATTAAACCATTTTTTAAAACAATTATTTATCAAATTTATAAAAAATTCCAAGAAGAGTCAAGTTTTTAAAGAAAAATTTCAAAGCAGTAAAAAGTTAAATTTTAATTTTTTTGAAGTCAAAGTCATGAAAATTCTAAATGTTATGACATATAAAAATATCTCCATCGAAAAATTAGTGGCATACTTCATAAATTTTGAGCCTTAAACCATGTTTTAACAATTATTTATAAAAATTAAACAAAATACCGAGAAGAGTCAATTTTTTAAAGCAAAATTTTAAAGCAGTAAAAAGTAAAATTTTTCAAATTCAAAGTCATGTATTTTCTAAAAATTTCTAAGAGTATTATCACTGGAATGCAAAAAGAAAAATGTAATGTCTTCAAATTTGATAAGTAAATTATTTCTTTTTTATGACAGCGCATGCCTTCTAAGGATTACACTGCAGGCACTTGTTGAGTATAAATACGATCGAGCAACAAACACTTATTCACATTACTGAAAATTTTTAATTACTTTTCTTACATATCTAAGTAATATTTCAGTAGTAATCTGCCCAAAAAATTTTAAAAAATGATCTCTTTAAAATGTGTTTTACTACTAATTTTCTTTGCCACCGATCTAGCAATCGGAATGCGAGGATCATTGATTAGAAACGTAAGTTTAACTAAATTAACATTTTGTAATTTACTTTTCTATTTTATCTCCAATTTTTATTGTGTACAAATTTTTAAGAAATTCACTTATTCTTAGGAGGCAGTCACCCTTAAATAATAATTTGAATTTGTAGTCAAAATAAAATGTGTAATTGCATTTTCGAGTTAAAATTTAGATCCTAATATGATCCCCTCTTTTTAAAACTCTATTGAACCTGAAAACGGAAAAATTCGGAAAAATTCGTACTCCAATGTTTAGAGATTGAAAAGAGGATTTCAAGTTTTTAAATTTTTGTCTACCCTAATAGATTTATTGAAATCATTCAAAAATTAATGTTTACATTTTCTACAGGGCAATTGAAATATAAATTTGTGAAAAAAATTCCAATTTTAGTTTTTAAAAAATAGTTTTATTTTTTTCTTCTTTTCCTATTATAGAAATGTTCATCAAAAGCTTTAAATTTTCAGGAAGAGAAAGAAGGTGCTTGGGGTGGTGCTTCTTCTGCTGATTCTTCGGCTTTAGATGAGGTAAGGTTATAAGGTAACAGTCAGACAATAATGTTCTGCACATATTAGAAAATCCAAAATTTTCAAAAAGTAGGACTAAAAAATCGAGAATTGCCTTAAAAATAGTTTTTCATTCAAAAGAATATGTAATGTTTTCTATAATTATGTATAATTTTTGTCAACAGAGAGTTCAGCCAAGGAGCCATCTTTTGTCTCAAATTCAAGGAGCTAGGCTGACTCCACGGGTACCAAAACGTTTTGTTGTAAAAAAAATTGAATTTCGGAAAAGTTGAAAATGATTGCAGAGATTCAATTATTTTCAAAACTAATAAAATTCTTCGCAGAAATTCAATTATGTTAAAAAAATTTTTAAAATTCTCTTCAAAACTTCAATAATCCTTATAAACAATAATCTTCTCCGAAATTCAATTATTTTCAAAAAATTTAATAAAATTCTTTCCCGAAATTCAATTATTTTCAAAAAATTTAATAAAATTCTTTACAAAATTTCAATTAATTTCAAAAAGTTTTCTAAAGTCAATGTTTTTCAAAATCTACTTTTTTATTAAAAATTTTGCAAATGAATTCAATTTTTAAAAAAAAAATTTTTCATAGACAATAAAATTTTCATAGACAATAAAATTCATCACAGGACTTCAATTATTTTTAATACAATTTTACAGGAATTGCTCGAAAAATGTAATTATTCTTAAAAATTTAATTTCAATCCCTCAAAAAAATTAATTATTTAAATTCAGGGTTGCCACGCAACCTAGAAACCTGGAAAACCTGAAAAAGTCAGAGAATTTTGATCGAAATCCTGGAAAATTGTTCTTTTCTAAAGTTTATTCTTGAAATCTAATTTTACATAAATATTTCAAAATTAATTATAAATTATAAAAAAGTTAAGTTTACAATTTTCATCAGTATATAGATGAATTTCAAAAGATTTTAATTTAAAATTTTGTAAAATTTAATTAGAAATCGTCTTAAAGAACGTAGATTTTTGAAAAAATTTAATTATTCAAATTCTTCTGAAATCAGTTAAATTTTTTAATATATATTTTTAATTGATTATTAAAAATAATGGATTTATAGAAGAATTTTAATTAAAAACACTAAAAGAAATTGAATTTTGAAGCAATTACAAATGATTGCAGAAATTCAATTATTTTCAAAAGTTGTAAAATTCTTCTTAGAAATTCAATTATTTCCAACAATTTTAATAAAATTCATGGTAAAATTTCAATTTTTTTTTAAAAACTATCCTAAATTCAATGATTTTTAATAAATCTACTACTTTAATAAAATTTCCAAAAGAATTCAATTATTTAAAAAAAATTTTAATAAAATTTCACGTTAACATTTCAATATTTTCATAAATAATATAACTCATCACAGACTCAATTATTTATTTATTTTTAATACAATTTTAATCGAATTCCTCGAAAAATGAAATTATTCTTAAAAATTTTATTAAAATTCATTAAAGAAATTCAATTATTTTAAAAACCTTTGCTACAATTTATTTAATAGAATTTAAGTATTATTTTCTATAAAGTTTTAATTAAATTTCTTGAAAAAATTAGATTATTTTCAAAAATTCTAATGAAATTCTTTATAGCAATTTAATTTTTTTTTTCAAAATAATTTTAATAAAATTCTTCGCAGAAAATTTTAATAATTTCAAAAATTTGTCAAAATTAAATTATTTTCAATGTCTACTATTTCAATAAAATTTCATAAAAGAATTCAATTATTTGAAAAGACATTTTAATAAAATTCATCTTAAGAATTCAATTATTTTCAAAAGTAATATAATTCTTCGCAGAAATTTAATTGTGTTCAACAATTTACAAAAATTCTCGTCAAAATTCCAATAATCTTTATAAATTTTTCTCCGAAATTCAATTATTTTCAAAAATTTTAATAAAATTCTTGGCAAAATTTTAATTATTTTCAAAAACTCTTAAAAAATTCTTATGGAGAAATTCAATTATTTTTAATTAAAATTTTAATCAAATTTCCGAAAAATGAAATTATTCTTACAAATTTTATTAAAATTTGTCAATAGAATTCAATTATTTAAAAATTTGTTAATAAAATTCTTTATTAAAATTCAATTTCAAGAAACATTCAATTACTTAATAAAATATTTACTTTTGTATTTAAATAATTGAATTCTTATGGATTTTTTTTTGGTAAATATTAATTTAAAAAATGAATTTCAGTTAAAATTTTAGATTATTATTGAATATTGAAAGCAATATAGCGTAAATTTTTAGAAATAATTGAATTTCCAAAAGGTTTTAAATTAAAATCTTTGAAAATGTAAACTTTTCATACATTTAATTAACAATGTTGTAGAATTTATTTTTTAAAAAAGTTTAATTGAATTTTTCTTTAATTTTTCAAGTTTTTATTTTCTAATATATATTTAATTGAAGAATGTCAGAATAATCGAAATTACTTTAAAAAATTAATATTGAAAATAATTGAATATTTACGAAGAATTTTATCATTTTTGCAAAAAATTGAATTCCTGCGGAGAATTTTATCAATTTTGAAAAAAATTGAATTCTTGCGAAGAATTTTGTCAATTTTAAAAATAATTGAATTATTTCGAAAAATTTTATTCAAAATTTTTGAGAATAATTGAATTCCTGTGAATAATTTTATTATCTATAAAAATAATCAAATTCTTGACAAAATTTTTAAGGAAATTTAGAATTAACTTTTCTCAAAAAGTTTAATGGAATTTTTTTTAATTATTTGAAGTTTTTAATTTCTAATATATGAAGAATGTCAGAATAATTGAAATTTTAGGTAAAATTGAATTGTAAACAAATGGATTTAAAAATTCTCAAAAAAAGAACTTTTTCAAAAATTATTTTAAAAAATTGATTTAAAGAAGAATTTTAGTTTAAAATTCTAGAAATGAAGAATTCAATTGAAATGAAAATAATTTTGAAGAAATTACAGTAATAATATTTTTATAATATAAAATAATGATAGTATCAAGTTTTAATGATTATAAAACATGAAGAAAGCGATTACTCCGAGTCGAAGACTTGGAGTGATCGATATCTTCATGTTTTATAATAATATTCTTATATGTTATTGAATTTAAAATTTTTGAAAATCTTAATTTCTGTAAAAATAATAATAATGATTAAATATTTATTTAAAAACGAAGTTATTAATATTCGCCGAAAAAATTCAATTATTTAAAAATTTGTTAATAAAATTCTTTATGAAAATTTAATTTTGCTAAACATTGGATTATTCAATATATTATTAATTTTTTTTTATTTAAATAATTGAATGCTCGTAAAATTTTCTTATAAAAATTGATTTAAAAATTAATTTTAATTAAACTTTTAAATAATAATTGAATATTAAAAGCATTAAAGCATGAATTCTGAAAAGGTTTCAAATTAAAATTTTTGAAAATCTAAATTAGTTATCATTTTAACAAACAATTCTTTAGAATTAATTTCTTTGAAAAAGTTTAATAGAATTTTTTTTTCTTGAAATTATATCAAGTTTTTAGCTTTCAATATAATATTTAAATGAAAAAGTTCCGAATGTAATCGAAATTTTAGAAAATAGTATTGTAAACAAATGGCAATTCAAAAATTCTCAAGAAACTTTTGCAAAAAAAAATTATTAAAAATAATTGACAATTGATTTCTTTTGAAGAATTCCAATAAAACTTTTGAAAACATTTACATTTTTTCGAAGAAATTACTCAAAAATCTTATTAAAAATAATTTAAATCCTGTCATTGATTCGATGGCATTTTTTCTCAGTGCATAAGAATAGTTTTTTATTTAAAATAATGTTGTACGTAATTTTTACGCTAAATTTGTTTAATTTTTTTCAACAGAGAGGCCAACTTTTGGCTGACATTCAAGCAACTAAGCTGAAGCCGATTTCATATAGAGCACGTCGTGTTCATAAATTAGAACCTAAGGTTAGTCTAATGGATGAACTTTCATTAAAATTAGCACAACGAGCAGCTAGACAGAGAGAGAGGTCTCTCAATAGGCGTCACGAAAATGAATAATAATAATTGATCTTATTAGCAATATAAAATTTGCTATATTCACTTACTCCAAGTTTGGGATATTTGTGTTTGCAAACATTAATTTGAATTTATTACATTAACATTATTAAATATTTTATTAAAAATATTATTTCGCTAATACTATTCATATCAATATTATTTTATTACAATTAGCATTACAATTAATAATATTTTTAATATACGGAAAAAAATTACTGTGTTATCCACAGTATATTTCTTTCGACATCTGCAAACTGATTTTGTGTATTCAACGAAAGTTGCGTTGTAGGATAAATAGAATATTTTTTTCCTTGTATATTATTTCTATTATTATGACGACTTGCGGATTTGTATTGAAAATATTTTGTCCACTTATAATTTTGTCAACGATTAAAGAAGTTCCAGTGGATTGTAATTTTTAAATTAAATTAAAATCAGTAAACTTAAATGATTTTTAACAATGGAATATTAGATATCTTATTATTAAATAACAATTTATGTTATGTATACGTATGTATTTCGTTAAATAAATCTTTAAATACTTCTTGTTTGTTTTTTAGTTCTTTATAATGATTCTAACTGTCCATGTTTTTTAAGTTATTAATTAATTTTCAAAAAATTATAATAAAGAAATTCTTAAAATTATTTTTCAAAAATATTTTTAAAATAATTTATGAAAGATAATAGTTTTTCAATTATATAGAATTAAAAAATTTCCAAACAATTGCAATTTAGTAAATTCTATTAAAAAAATAATTAAATTTTTAAAGAATTTCCATTATTATTATAAACGCAATTTCTTCAAAATTTTAATAATTCTAATTCTTAATGCAAAAAATTCTAGGAATTATTTTTTTCAAAAATATTATGATATAATTTTTTTTAAGTTAATTTTCATTAATTACCATTTTTAAATTTACACTTAAAAGATTTTTTATTAAAATTTTTGAGAAATCAATTATTTTCAAAATTTGCAATTAAAAATCTTCAAAAGTTGATTTTCAAAAATTTTTATAAAAGACTTTGAAAAAAATAAATTATTTTCAATTAAATTTTACAAAATTTCAATTATTGAAACTCTCTTTTTATTGTAAATTTGAAAAATTTATTAAGTATTTAATATTTATAAAAATAGTTGTATTTTTTCGAAGAAATTATTAAAATTTTAGGAAATAATTGAATTTTATAGAAATATTTGAATTCTTCCGAGAAATTCAATTAAAGACGTTTTGAAAATAATTCAATTTCTGCAAAGAATTTTACTATTTATAAAAATAATTGAATTCTTGCGAATAATTTTGTCATTTATAAAAATAATTGAATTGTTTCGAAGGATTTATTAAGATTTTAGAAAATAATTGAATTTATTCGAGATATATTAAAATTATTTTTTTAAAATTAAATTCTTCCGAGGAGTTCAATTTCAATTATTTTCAAAATTTGCAATTAAAATTCTTCAAAAGTAGATTTTCAAAAATTTTTATAAAACACTTCAAAAAAACCAATTATTTTCAATTAAATTTTACAAAATTTCAATTATTGAAATTCTTTTTTTATTGTAAATTTTAAAAATTTATTTAATATTTATAAAAATAGTTGAATTGTTTCGAAGAAATTATTAAAATTTTAGGAAATAATTGAATTTTATGGAAATATTTGAATTCTTTCGAGAAATTCAATTAAATATGTTTTGAAAATAATTGAATTCCTGCAAAGAATTTTACTATTTATAAAAATAATTGAATTCTTGCGAATAATTTTGCCATTTATAAAAATAATTGAATTGTTTCGAAGGATTTATTAAGATTTTAGAAAATAATTGAATTTATTCGAAATTTATTAAATTTTTTTAAAAATTAAATTCTTCCGAGGAATTCAATTTCAATTATATTCAAAATTTGCAATTAAAATTCTTCAAAAGTTGATTTTCTAAAATTTTTATAAAACACTTTGAAAAAAATCAAATATTTTCAAATAAGTTTTACAAAATTTCAATTATTGAAACTCTTTTTTTATTGTAAATTTTAAAAAATTATTTAGTATTTAATATTTATGAAAATAGTTGAATTGTTTCGAAAAAATTATTAAAATTTTAGGAAATAATTGAATTTGTTTAGAAATATTTGAAAATATTTGAATTCTTCCGAGAAATTCAATTAAAGATGTATTGAAAATAATTGAATTCCTGCAAAGAATTTTACTATTTATAAAAATAATTGAATTCTTGCGAATAATTTTGCCATTTATAAAAATAATTGAATTGTTTCGAAGGATTTATTAAGATTTTAGAAAATAATTGAATTTATTCGAAATTTATTACATTTTTTTAAAAATTAAATTCTTCCGAGGAATTCAATTTCAATTATATTCAAAATTTGCAATTAAAATTCTTCAAAAGTTGATTTTCTAAAATTTTTATAAAACACTTTGAAAAAAATCAAATATTTTCAAATAAGTTTTACAAAATTTCAATTATTGAAACTCTTTTTTTATTGTAAATTTTAAAAAATTATTTAGTATTTAATATTTATGAAAATAGTTGAATTGTTTCGAAAAAATTATTAAAATTTTAGGAAATAATTGAATTTGTTTAGAAATATTTGAAAATATTTGAATTCTTCCGAGAAATTCAATTAAAGATGTATTGAAAATAATTGAATTCCTGCAAAGAATTTTACTATTTATAAAAATAATTGAATTCTTGCGAATAATTTTGCCATTTATAAAAATAATTGAATTGTCTCGAAGGATTTATTAAGATTTTAGAAAATAATTGAATTTATTCGAAATTTATTAAATTTTTTTAAAAATTAAATTCTTCCGAGGAATTCAATTTCAATTATATTCAAAATTTGCAATTAAAATTCTTCCAAAGTTGAATTTCAAAAATTTTTAAAAAACACTTTTTAAAAAATCAATTATTTTCAATTAAATTTTACAAATAATTGCAATATTTATTGAAACTCTTTTCAAATTGTAAATTTCGAAAATTTAAATAGAGAAATTATTAAAAAATCATTTTTGAAGATTTTTCTATAGTTATTTTTCACACTATATATAAAAATCGAAATAAGTTTCATTTTATACTAAAAATTATTGCAATATTTGGAAAAAAAGTCGAAAAAGTCGTAATTTTTCAAAAAAAAGTCGAAAGAAGTCGCATTTTTTGAAAATAGTAAAAAAAAAGTCGTAAATGTTAATAATATCCGAGGCCTGAAAGTAAAATTTTCATTTTTAGTTTAAAAAAGTTGCAAATTGAACCTTATTTACGAATTTGTCACTTTTTTTATCACAATTCGAAAGAACGTACAAATTGAAACATTAAAAATCTTGTAGTAAACAGTTTTAGAGTTTCCGGCCATAGCAGAGTATATAATTAAATTGAGATGTCTCATGCGACCTAAATATTATTCCGTGAATATAATAAACTTTGAGAATATATGAAAATAGAGAAACAACATTATTCGGGTGTTTGTGAGCATTAAACTTTTAGAGTTCATATATGATGTAAATGCGATAAAATGGAATATCTTTTCAGTTCTGTTTGCCGTTGGTTGACCTTTTTCCCAACCCCCACATTCTCAGGAAATATACACCATTTTCTTTTATGTATATTTAAAAAAAACCTTTTTACACAAGAGTACGTGAGAGGGTTACTGCATTTTTATTTACTTGGAAAAAGTCAAAAAAAAAGGGTCAACTAAATTACCGTAGCACATTTCGTCTTTTGCATACATAGATCTGTTAAATATACACCAAGGGATAGATATATAGAGACATCATCAAGATTCATAAATTCATATACACGCATGATTAGAGGATTATTAACTGACATGTTATCTAGATACATATTTAGCGACCAATATTGGCTAATTAAGGGAATATCGACATCTGTGCCAAAAAGCGGAAATTATGAATATTAATTAGGGGAACATAGTCAGGGTTGGACAACTTTTTAAACTTTATTTTATAACTGTTTTTGAAAAATAAATTTCGAAATTTAGAACTTTTAGAAATATAGCCAAAAACTGTCAGATATAGAGAAACCTTGAAAAATTCTTTCTTCAAAACTAAAAATTAATAATCTTAACCCGGCGAGCTTAACCTTCACCTTAAGGTAGGATAAAACTTACCCTGTGTAATATTCATTCCTCGATAACTAATTTAAAAAAAAAAAATTTTTTAATATTAATTTTTAATAGCTGCTCTGGATACGGTAAAAAAACCAAAAAAGAATAAAGAAGCAATTTTTTTTACACTTCTTATTGTTTATTTATAAATATTATCTATACATGTATGCTGACTATAAAACACCCGGGATTATTGTTTTTTGCATAATGTATAAAGAAAAGTTGGAATTATGAAGGTATTTCACTACTAATGGTTACTAAGGATAAATAATATATTTTACTAATATTACAATGAACTTTTTATTTGATTAAACAATTTATTATTGCTTATTTATAACAATTTCCAAAACAAAATAGAGAAAAGCAAATTTCTATAAATTTCTCAGCTTTTATTGTTATTATTTAATGTTAAATCAATAACTTAAATAAAATATTAAATTAAATTTTCTAGTTATTATTTAACATTGTTTAAACAATTAATTGTTGTTATATATTAACTTCTAACCCATTGCACATAGAAAGATGCAGTTTTTTGTCATATTTTGCAATTTCGCACCTACTTATAATTACCGATAATAATGTTAAATGTCAAATCAAAATTTTTTTGTGGTGCAATGGGAAAAATGTTAAAAACTAACAACAATTGTTTATTTAAACAATTTTATGCAAAATAGTTGTAAGCAGTTTAACTAAATTTCTTATTTGGATTATTAATTTAGATTACAGGACAAAAAACCCAATACAAAATATCCAGAACGAAAAATCCATGGAAAAAAGTCCAAAGTTGAAAAAATCCAAAATAAAAATGTCCAAACTCCAAAAAATCTAAAATAAATAATTAAACATGTGAAAAAGCCAAGTTTTTACTTTTTACGCTATAAAATCGGAATTTAAAATGTCAATGTTAAAATCGCAGGACTTTAATTATTTACATAAATAATAAAATTGTACACAAAAATTCAATTATTTTCATAAATAAAAAAATTCTTCACAAAAATTCAAATATTTTCATAAATAAAAAAAATTTATAGAAAAATTTCAATTTTTCTATAAAACTTTTAAAACATATATTCCAAGAAATACAATTATTTTTAACAATTTTGATAAAATTCTTTACAAAAATTCAATTTAAAAAATTTCAATTTTTCTATAAAACTTTTAAAACATATTCCAAGAAATACAATTATTTTTAACAATTTTGATAAAATTCTTTACAAAAATTCAATTTTTTTCAATATAATTCCAATTAAATTACACTCGATTAATTTAATTATTTTCAGAATTTTAAAATGTTAAGTTTACATACTTTCGATTCACAGTCATAAAAATGACAATTTCATTCAAGGCAACCATTAAAATTTTTATATCTCAATTTTTTTTTATTAGATTTTTAATTTCATTGTACTTTTTGACCAGGGATGCTTTCATGTAATTTTCACTTTCACTAAAAAATTTTCACTTTTAATTTTTCTTAAAATTTTGTATGTTCATTAAAAAATATTTTTACTTTCAATTTTTTTACTTTTTACTTTGTTTAATTTTCAACCCAAAAATATTCAGTCACTTAAAAAAATGTTCACTTTGACTTGGAAATTTTCGAATTTTGAAGTGAAAGTGGAAATAATTTGAGTCAAAGGAAAACATTCTTTGAGTGATAGTGAGAAGTTTTTTGAGTGAAAATATTTGTAGTCAAAGTGAAAGTGAAAATTTTGTGAGTAAAAATGAAAATTAGTTGAGTGAAGGTGAATATTTTTTAAGGAAAGTAAAAATTTTATAAGTGAAGTCAAAATTTTTTTAGTTTAGGTCAAAAATTTTTTAGTGATGGTGAAAATTTTTTGAGTTGATGTGAAAGAGACAATTTTTTTAGTGTAGTCAAATTTTTTTTTTATTAAAGGTGACAAGTTTTTTCGCTTTTATTAAAAAAATTGCTACGTTCATTAAAAAAATTTTGACTTTCAATAAAAAAATTTTTATTTTAACTTTCACTTAAAAAGTTGTCACTTTCACTCAACAAATTTTCACAGATATGAAAAAAATTCTCACTTTTACTAAAAAAAATTTTGACCTTTGCTATAGAGAAATGTTGAATTTTACTCAAAATTTGAATGAAAGTTAAAGAGGAGTGGAAATAAATGTTGAGTGAAAGTGTAGTAAAAATAAAATTTGAGAAAAAGTGAAAGTGGAGTGAAAATAAAATTTAAGTAAAAGTGAAAGTGAAGTGGGGTGAAAATAAAATTTAAGTAAAAGTGAAGTAAAGTAAAGTTAAAATAAATTTTGAGTGAAAGTGGAAGAAAAATAAAATTTAATTAAAAATGAAAGTGGATTGAAATTAAAATTTGAGGGAAAGTGAAAGTGGAGTGAGAATAAAAATTTAGTATAAGTGAAATTAGAGTGAAAGTGATATGAAAGTGGAGTAACAACAAATTTTGAATGAAGTGAAAGTGGAGTGAAATAAAATTTGAAGTGAAATAAATACAATAAAAGTGAAATTGTAGTGAAAGTGAAGTGAAAGTGTAATGAAAATAAAATTTGAGTAAAGTGAAAGTAGAGTGAAAATAAAAATTGAGTAAAAGTGAAATTGGAGTGAAAGTGGAGTGAAAATAAAATTTTCGTAATGTGAAAGTAGAGAGAAAATAAAAATTGAGTAAAAGTGAAATTAGAGTGAAATTGATGTGAAAGTGGAGTAAAAACAAATATTGAGTGAAGTGAAAGTAGAGTAAAAATAAAAATTAAGTAAAAGTGAAATTGGAGTGAAAGTGGAGTGAAAATAAAATTTTCGTAATGTGAAAGTAGAGAGAAAATAAAAATTGAGTAAAAGTGAAATTAGAGTGAAATTGATGTGAAAGTGGAGTAAAAACAAATTTTGCGTGAAGTGAAATTGGATTGAAAGAAGAAAAATAAAGTTAAAATGAAAGTGGAGTGAAAATAAAATTTGAGGGAAAGTGAATGTGGACTGAAAATAAAAATTGAGGTAAAATGAAAGTAAAGTGGAAGTGAAGTGAAAATAAAATTTGAGTAAAGTGAAAGTAGAGTGAAAATAAAAATTGAGTAAAAGTGAAATTGAAGTGAAAGTGAAGTGGTAGTGTAATGAAAATAAAATTTGAGTAAAAGTGAGAATGGAGCGAAAGTAAAATTTGAGTAAAAGTACAATTGGAGTGAAGGTGAAAGTGAAGTGAAAATGGAGTGAAAATAAAATTTAAGATAAAGTGAAATTGGAGTGAATGTGAAGTGAAATTTAAGTCAAAGTGAGAATGGAGTGAAATTACATAATCGACCTTACGCTCGGCGGGTTATAATTTTTGAATTGTGGGGTTGCAGTCAAAAACTAATTTTCAATCAAAAACGTAATTTTCTAAAAGAATTGGATATCGGTTGTTGCTTCAAAAGGAAAAAAATAAAAGTAACCACTTTAAAAAAACAGGATATTCACCGTCATTGACTAGCTATCTGTACGTTTCAAAAAAATTGAAATATTATCCCTAAATATCAATTTTTCTCCGTGAGGAAATTGTTAAACGTAATAGGTTATTAAAGGAACCCCATGCCGTGTTCTTTGAAATAAGCGACAATGGAGAATCTTTACCTTTTTCTTTCTTTCTTTTCTTTCTTTTCTTTTTGGGAGAAACAGATCGGAAGTACGAAAAGAGAGAAAAGGGAAATGCTTTTCATCAAAAAGGAAAGACGCGTTTCGCGCGTAAAAATATCTTGGATGGTAGTCATGGAGACGCATTTCCTCGAATCTCGGAGAGTGGAAGTACCACTACTAGCAGGTACTACTACTACTGCTGTATATAGTTGTAGGTTAGGTACACGAAAATTCTCTCTCTTTTCTGTAGGACACGTATACACTATATACTCGATCTGAGGGATGAAGAGGGTGCAATCTCACTCCTGGGCATGTTCTTGGGGGACGTTAACTCAGTTACAGGGGTTCCCAAAGTAACGACTCATTTTCTCTCACGACATACACGCTTTGATCACTGTTAATGCCTTTTTCAACATTTTTGACGCATTACGGTTAATTAGAGAAATTAACTTCATCCAAATTGGGACACATGGAAAAAGCGTTATAATGCCTGAAAATTCGAAAGTGTCATAATGTCAAAGGAAAAAAGAAATTCAAAATATTAATTAAATGTTTTATGTTTTCTTTTATTCCTGAAAATCCAAAAGTGTCTTCAAGTCAAAAGGAAAAAAAAATTTTTAAATTGTTTTATTTTTTTATTCCTGAAAATCCAAAAGTGTCATCAAGTCAAAGGAAAAAAGAAAGTTAAAAAATTAATTAAATGTTTTATTTTTTTATTTCTCAAAAACCGAAAGTGTCATCAAGTTGAAGGAAAAAAGAAATTTAAAAAATTAATTAAATGTTTTATTTTTTTATTCCTCAAAAACCGAAAGTGTCGTCAAGTCAAAGAAAAAAAGAAATTAAAAAATTAATTAAATGTTTTATGAAAAAATGTTCATTCGTAACAACTTTGATTTTGACTGATACCCACACAACACCGAAAGTTTCCTAAAAGTTGAAATTAACTTGACTGTCACCTTTGGGATTTTTAATTGCGTAGCTCATGGAACTTGAAGAAATTCTTTAAATGTCAATTGTTTTTCAAAGTTTAACACAAACCTTCACTTAAAAAAAAAAATAAAAAAAAAATAAATAAATAAAAAAAAAATACATAAATGTAAAAAATTTTGAACTTTTATACAATGTTCAGTTTGGTTTCACAGTAAACATTGAAATACAGGAATATTTGCTAAACCTACTTTAGGGTTAGTTAATTTTTTTAATATATATTTAATTAATTTATTAAAAATAATTAATTTATAGAAAAATTTTAGTTAAAAACACTAAGAAAATTGAATTTTGGAGGAGTTACAAATTCTTTGCAGAAATTCAATTATTTTTAAAAGTAATAGAATTTATTCTTCGCAGAAATTCAATTATGTTCAAAAAATTTTTTAAATTCTCGTCTAAATTTCAATTATCTGTATAAATAATAAAATTCTTCTCCGCAATTCAATTATTTTCAAAAATTATAATAAAATTCTAGTCGAAATTTCAATTATTTTTAAAAATTTTCTCAATTTAATGATTTTTAATTAAAAAATATTAAATTTTAATAAAATTTTCCAAAATAATTCAATTATTTAGAAAAAAATGTTTATAAAATTCTACGCGAACATTTAATTGTTATTAATTATTTACAAATTTTTTTGTAAATTTCTTCTGAATTATTCAATAATTTTGACAACCGATAAAAATTTTTACAGGGATTCAATTATTCTTTTCATAAATATTAAATAATAAAACTCATCACGGAATTTCAAATATTTTTAATACAATTTTAATCGAATACCTCGAAAAATTTAATTATTCTTAAATATTTTATTCAAATTCATCGAAATAATTAAATCATAAAATTATAATAAAAATTATTTACAGAATAATTTTTTACTTAAAAATTTGTAAAATAATTGAATTTTATAGGAGTTGCATTTACAAATTTTGAATAAATTTAATTAGAAATTTTATTGAAATAATTCAATAATTCTTAAAGTTTTGATAAATTTCTTAGCAAAATTTCAATTATTTTCAATGAAATTTCTCAAAAGAATTTAATCATTTAAAAAAAAATTGTAATAAAATTCCACGCAAACATTCAATTATTTTCACAAATATTAAAAATTTCACAGGAATTCAATTATTTACAAATTTTTTATAAATTGCTTAGCAATAATTCAATTATTTTCGAAAAAAAATAAAATGTTTATAGGAATTCAATTATTTTCATAAATAATAAAATTCTTTTTAGGAATTCAATTATTTTCATAAATAATAAAATTCTTTTTAGGAATTCAATTATTTTCATAAATAATAAAACTCATCGTTGAATTTCAATTATTTTTAATACAATTTTAATCAAATTTCTCGAAAAATGTAATTATTCTTAAAAATTTAATTAAAATTCGTCAAAGAATTCAATTATTTAAAAATTTGTTCATAAAATTCTTTATGAGAATTGAATTTTCAGAAACATTCAATTATTTAATGAATCTTTTTTTTTTTTATGTGAATAATTGAATTTTCGTAGAATTTTCTATTAAAAATTAATTTAAAAATGATTTTCATGTAAAATTTTAGATAATAATTGAATATTAAAAGTATATTATAGCATAACTTTTTTAGAAATAAATGAATTTTGAAAAGGTTTCAAATTAAAATTTTTGGAAATTCTGAAATTTTCATACCTTTAACTAACAATTCTGTAGAATTAATTATTGTTTTGAAAAAGTTTAGGTAATTTAATTTTGTTTTGTAATTTTTATTTTCTAAATTATATATTATCTATTTAATTAAAGAATTTTCAAATAATCAAAATTTCGTAAAATAGAATTATAAACAGATGAATTTGAAAATTCTTTAAAGAACTTTATCAAAAATTATTAAAAATAATTAATGTAAAGAATAATTTTAGTTAAAAATTCTAGAAAATAATAATTGAATTGATATGATTAAATTATTATAATTTCAAAGAAATTACAGTAACATGTTTTATAAAAATATTCATACAAATTATTGAATTTCAAGAAGGTTTGCATTTGAAATTTTTGAAAATCTTAACTCCTGTGTAAAAAATAATAATAATTAAATATTTATTTAAAAATGAAGTTATCGGTGTTTTTAATAATTTTACAATTAAGGAAAATGGTAAATAAATGTAATGGAACATTTTTTTCAGTATCTAATAATTTTTAGAGTAAATCAGAATATTTTTTAGGGTCAGGAAAAAAGATAAAATTTTGTCTGGAAATTAGGGAAAAACAAAACTTAATTTTTGTGACAATCCTGTACTTGAAAAATTAATTTCTTTTCTCACAAGCGGTGTTAATTTCATTATTTTAGTTTATAAGGAAATTCAAATCTTCATTATTTAAATTTATTAAATATGCCGTTTATTGCGTCAGACAAATAAATCATTGATTCAATAGTAGCATTTTTTTCTCAGTGTATAATTTCAAAAAAAATAATAATAAATTGAAGTTCAAAAGTAACACTTTTAGAAAAATCAACCATATATGGATTTAATAAACATTCGAATGTAAATTATTTGAGGACAACAAGTAGAAACACATGTTAAAAAAAACGAGAACAAAATTGTGCGCGGGTTGAAAAGCAGCCAAATTTCAATATAATGGGTCGTATAAACGTAAATATTTATCTCTCGTTTGCAATCGATTGTCTTGATGGAATGGACAAAAGCTGTCTCCCGAGTTATAACATATATGTCTACTGAATCAATTGTCCCGCCCTACGATGAAATGAAAAGAATAACAATTATTATATTCTCCACTGAACAATTCGATCAGTCTTCTCTACTAAATATTTCACAAATAATTCCATTCTCGACTCTCTTTGTCGAATGATAAACGACGATCCACTTTGATGCATTAATATTTCATATATAAAATATTTGTAAAACTATCTCACGAGATTTTCTTTTTTTGAAAAACAGAAAAGATTTTTGCACCTAATTCCCTGCGGAACAATAAATAATTCCAAATTTGTAAGTTTGACAAATGAATAAATTTACAACATTCCCTGACTTTTACAAGGTTTTCCAGGTTAAAAAACAAAATTTTACAGGTTTTTAAAACTACATTTATATTTTAACAAATTTTATTTTTAATTTTAGTTTAATTTTAATTTTATTTTTAATTTTATTTTTAATTTTACCAAACTCCTTGATTTCCAGACAAAACGACTTCTTTCCTGTTCTATTACATTTATTTACGAATTCCTTTAATTGTAAAATTACTCAAAAACCTCAATAACTTCGTTTTAAAATGAATATTTAATCATTATTATTTTTTTACAGAAATTAAGATTTTCCAAAGTTTTTAATTCAATAACATATAAGAATATTATTATAAAACATGAAGATATCGATCACTCCGAGTGAATTTCGTTTATTCTCACATTCTTCATATATTAGAAATTAAAAACTTTAAATAATTAAAAAAAATTCCATTAAACTTTTTGAGAAAAATTAATTCTAAATTTTCTTAAAAATTTTGTCAAGAATTTGATTAATTTTATAGTTAATAAAATTATTCACAGGAATTCAATTATTCTCAAAAATTTTGAATAAAATTTTTCGAAATAATTCAATTATTCTTAAAATTGACAAAATTCTTCGCAAGAATTCAATTATACTTTCAAAATTAATAAAATTCTCCGCAAGTATTCATTTTTTTTCAAAAATGATAAAATTCTTCGTAAATATTCAATTATTTTCAATATTAATTTTTCACGTAATTTCGATTATTCTGACATTCTTCAATTAAATATATATTAGAAAATAAAAACTTGAAGAATTAAAGAAAAATTCAATTAAACTTTTTTAAAAAATAACTACCACAGAATTAAAAAATTAAAAGTATGCAAAGTTCAAATTTTCAAAAATTTTAATTTGAAACCTTTTGGAAATTCCATTATTTATGAAAATTTACGCTATATTGCTTTCAATATTCAATAATAATCTAAAATTTTAACTAAAATTCATTTTTTACATTAATATTTACCAAAAAAAAATTCATAAGAATTCAATTATTTAAATACAAAAGTAAATATTTTATTAAGTAATTGAATGTTTCTTGAAATTGAATTTTCATAAAGAATTTTATCAACAAATTTTTAAATAATTGAATTCTCTTGACAAACTTTAATAAAATTTTTAAGAATAATTTTATTTTTCAGAAATTTGATTAAAATTTCAAATTAAAAATAATTGAATTTCTCCAAAGAATTTTTTAAGTGTTTTTGAAAATAATTTAAATTTTGCCCAGAATTTTATTAAAATTTTTGAAAATAATTGAATTTTGCAGAAAAATTTATAAAGATTATTGAAATTTTGACGAGAATTTTTGTAAATTGTTGAACACAATTAAATTTCTGCGAAGAATTATATAACTTTTAAAAATAATTGAATTCTTGAGACGAATTTTATTAAAATGTCTCTTTAAATAATTGAATTCTTTTATGAAATTTTATTAAAATAATAGACATTGAAAATAATTTAATTTTGACAAATTTTTGAAATTTTTAAAAATTTCTGCGAAGAATTTTATTAAAATTATTTTGAAAAAAAATTGAATTATTCGTAAAATGTTTTCGAAAAATTTACTTGAAATTTTATTTTTAGAAATAATTGAATTTTTAATAGGTGTCAAACTCAATTATATTCAAACGTTTTTTAAATTTCTCGTCAAAATTTAAATTATTTTTATAAATATTGAAATTCTTCTCCAAAATTCAATTATTTTCAAAAATTTTAATAAAAATCTTTTCCAAAATTCAATTATTTTCAAAAATTTTAATAAACAGCTGTTCCAAAATTCAATTATTTTTAAAAATTTTAACTGATATTCATTTTTAAATTAATATTTAAAAAAAAAATCCATGAGAATTCAATTATTAAAAATATTAGGTATTATTATTAATTATTATTATTCAATTATTTAAATACAAAAATAAATATTTTATTAAATAATTGAATGTTTCTTGAAATTGAATTTTAATAAAGAATTTTATTACCAAATTTTTAAATAATTGAATTCTTTTGACAAATTTTAATAAAATTTTTAAGAATAATTTCATTTTTCGGAAATTTGATTAAAATTTTAATTAAAAATAATTGAATTTCTCCAGAAGAATTTTTGAAGAGTTTTTGAAAATAATTAAAATTTTGCCAAGAATTTTATTAAAATTTTTGAAAATGATTGAATTCCGGAGAAAAATTTATAAAGATTACTGAAATTTTGACGAGAATTTTTGTAAATTGTTGAACACAATTAAATTTCTGCGAAAAATTATATTACTTTTGAAAATAATTGAATTCTTGAGACGAATTTTATTAAAATGTCTTTTTAAATAATTAAATTCTTTTATGAAATTTGATTGAAATAGTAGACATTGAAAATAATTTAATTTTGCCAAATTTTTGAAATTATTAAAATTTTCTGCGAAGAATTTTATTAAAATGAATTTGAAAAAAAAATTGAATTGTTACAAAGATTTTCATTAAAATTTTTGAAAATAATTTAATTTTTTTAAGAAATTTAATTAAAATTTTATAGAGAAAATAGTATTTAAATTCTAATAAATAAATTGTAGCAAAGGTTTTTAAAATAATTGAATTTAATAAAATTTTTAAACATAATTTCATTTTTCGCGGAATTCGATTAAAATTGTATTTAAAATAATTGATTAAGTCTGAGATGAGTTTTATTGTTTATGAAAATAATGAAATTGTTTGCGTAGAATTTAAAAATTTTTTTTAAATAATTGAATTCTTTTGGAAAATTTTACTAAAGTAGCAGATTCATTAAAAATCATTGAATTGAGAAAAGAGTTTTTGAAAATAATTAAAATTTTGCCATGAATTTTCTTAAAATTGTTGTAAATAATTGAATTTCTAAGAAGAATTTTACTATACTTTTGAAAATAATTGAATTTCTGCAATGATTTGTAATTGCTTCAAAATTCAACTTCTTTTAATGTTTTTAATTAAAATTCTTATTCTTCTTACAAGTGTCTCACAACTGGACACACTCCCCTATATTTATTATTTTTATTTCATTATATTATTTTTGTAATTTTGCAAAAGATATTTTCGGATATTTTTTACACTTTATAGGTGGAACGACACTAGCAAGGGGATCAAATGGTGTTATGGTGGAGAAGGCATAGGCAAACTTACAGTAAAGGAAGATTTTTAATAAAGGAAGGAATGGAAGTTGTAACATACTGCTCGAAATCTCTATAAGAGGTAGAAAAAAATCAATAGCAAAGGAGGAGTTTTTGTGAGGGAATCGAATAAGTACCACAAGAGCATCAAGCCACCATAAGGTTTTTGCTAAAGACCCAACAGCTAAATTAACTACTATTAAACTCCCAAATGGATAATTTCTCCAGAATAGAGTGGAATGCCTAAAGCAACTTATGTTAGTAAACTTTCCGAACCTGAGGCAAATTTAGAAGCATAATAATGTACGGAGGCTCAAATAGAACTAGGCACTGCACCAACGAGAACAGTGGATATAATAGCATATGGAAAATTGTGAATTCAAAAGGAATCGTATTTTGTGTAATATTCATAAAACATTCCCCAAACAACATTTCAGACAGTCCTTGTGATATTTTTTTGAATTAAAAAATTTCTTAAATGTGTTTTGTTTGTTTGTGTTTAAACTGTTGCATAAAATGTACAAAATGTGATTAGGTGTGGATTAAAACTAGAATAATATTTGATATTATGATGAATAGTAGTACTTAAATTTTAAAATGATATGTCCACTTGGAGACATTCGAACATGATCCCTAACATTCGTAGTCACAAGTACGCCACTCATGCGCAAGACATTTCCATAAAAGATTCGGTAAGGGACACATGTCTCTAAAGCTGGAAGGAAGAGATAGAAAGGGAGAATACGATTACAAACGAAGACGATATACTTCTCAAGGAACGTATACAGACATAAAAGTACGAAATACATTTCGGAATCTTGTTTAAGTGAAATGTAACGCAACACTCCTTGGTACAACTTTTAGAGGATAGCCCAACCTTTTTACGAGCGTACCTAACTTTTTCAACTGTCTTCCTTTTTTTTGTGGAATATTAGATCTCAAAACTTAACACAAGTATTTGCAACCTAACACAAACAATTACAACCTACCACAAATGTGATACCTGGCTATTAGCATCCACTTAATTTTGGAAAGTAAATTTTAACTTTAAATATTTTTTTGATGAAACTGAAACTTGCACCAACTTAACTTTTCAATCAAAATTTTATGTTTAATTTTAACTCGGAGTGATTGTTAATCTCAATTTAAAAATTAGTGGGTGCTGATAACTGGGTGCCACATTCAGCTACAGTACAACCTCTAAGGTACGCTATAAAAAAAAATATTCTAAATTACAGCTAGTTTTGGTATTAAAATAGAATAAAATTACAATTTAGTACCAAAATTCGCACTAAATTAGTACTTTTCTTTTTACAGTGTAATCCACGTCGAAAAATTCCATAGAAGTACCCCCTGGAAATTCTGCCAGTTTTATATTTTAATATTATTTTAACATTTTTATTATGATTAGAGTCTAATAATAAGCTTTGTTGCAATTTTTTTGCAAAACTTGAATGAAATACGCATTTTTGCAAAAAAAAATTGTTACAAAGCTTATTAGATTCTAATCATAATACAAATGTTGAAATATTATTAAAATAAAAAACTTATAATAATTTCGTTGACTCTTTCCTGATTTTCGGACAAAATTTTGAATTTTTCCCTGACCCTAAAGAATATTCTATGATTCACTCTAAAAATGATTAGATACTCAAAAAAATTGTCTATTTAATTTGTTTACGAATTTCTTTAATTGTAAAATTATTCAAAAACATCAATAACTTCTTTTTAAATTAATATTTAATCATTAATTATTAATTATAGGAATTAGGATTTTCAATAAATTTCAAATACAAACCTTTATGAAATTCAACAAATTATAAGAATATTATTATAAAACATGAAGATATCGATCACTCCGAGTCGAAGACTCGGAGTTATTGATATCTTCATGTTTTGTAATAATTTAAATTTCAATAAAATTTTTCCAAAAAAAATTTAGCTATTTACAAAAATTTTAATAAAATCCTTCCCAAGAATTCAATTATTTTTACGAGTAATAAAATTTTTCACATGAATTAAATTATTTTCATAAATAATAAAATTTTTCATAGGATTTCAATTATTTTTAATTACAATTTTAAATAAATTCTCCAAAAAATGTAATTATTTTCAAAAACTTTTTGCAAGAATTCAATTGCATTTCACAAATAATGAAATTCTTCGATGAAATTTAAATTTTTTTCGAAAATCTACTACTTTAATCAAATTTCTTAAATGAATTCAATTATTTAAAGAAAAATATAATAAAAATTCTTTACAAGAATTCATTTTTTTCCAAGAATTCAATTACATTTCAAAAAATAATGAAATTCTTCGCTGAAATTCAAATACTTAAAAAATCTACTATTTTAATAAAATTTCTTAAATGAATTCAATTATTTTAAAAAAAAATGTAATAAAAATTCTTAACAAGAATTCAATTCTTTTTCTAAATAATAAAATTCTTCACAGGATTTGAATTATTTTTAATACAATTTTAAGTAAATTCTTCGAAAAATGTAATTATTTTCAAAAATAATTAAAAAATCATTTATTTTTGAAAATTGTTTGTTAAAATTATAACTAATTCAGATTTTTCAAGATTTTAATTTGAAACATTTTTAAAATTCTTACTTTAATGCTTTTAATATTCAATTATTATCTAAAAGTTTAATTGAAATTCATTTTTAAATCAATTTTTATTATCAATTTTTATTTTTTCTCGTAGACAATTCTACGAGAATTTAATTATTTTAATACAAAAATAAATAATTTATCGAATAAATAAATGCTTTTTAAAATTGAATCCTTATAAAGAATTTTATCAACAAATTTTTAAATAATTCAATTTTTTCGACGAATTTTGATAAAATCTTCAAGAATAATTTCATTTTTCGAGAAATTCGATTAAAATTGTATTAAAAATAATTGAAATTCTATAATGAGTTTTATTATTTGTGAAAATAATTGAATTCTTGACAAAAATTTTATTAAAATTTTTTAAATAATTGAATTTTGGAGAAGAATTTTATTATTTACAAAAAAATTTAAATTTTGCTAAGAATTGTATTTAAATTCTTTTAAATAATTGAATTTCCTTGGAAAATTATATTATTCGTAAAAATAATTGAAAATTTGCCAAGAATTTTATGAAAATTTTTGAAAATAATTAAATTCTTGCAACGAATTTTATTATTTACAAAAAAAATTGAATTTTTGCGAATAATTTTATTAAAAATCTTTAAAATAATTGAATTTCCTTGAAAAATTGTATTATTTGTGAAAATAATTGAATTCATGCCAAAAATTTTATTAAATAATTGAATTGCTGAGAAGAATTTTATTATTTAAGAAAATAATTGAATTTTTGCTAAGAATTGTATTTAAAAATTCTTTTAAATAATTAAATTTCCTTGGAAAATTGTATTATTTGTGAAAATAATTGAATTCTTGACAAACATTTTATTTATTTAAATAATTAAAATGCTGAAAAGAATTTTATTATTTAAGAAAATAATTGAATTTCATTGAAAAATTCTATTATTTGTGAAAATAATTGAATTCTTGACGAAAATTTTATTAAAATATTTTAAATAATTGAATTTTGGAGAAGAATTTTATTATTTACAAAAAAAATTTGGATTTTTGCTAAGAATTATATTTAAATTCTTATAAATAATTGAATTTCCTTGGAAAATTGTTTTATTCGTAAAAATAATTGAAATTTTGCCAAGAATTTTATGAAAATTTTTGAAAATAATTAAATTTCTGCAACAAATTTTATTATTTACAAAAAAAATTGAATTTTTGTAAATTAATTTTATTAAAATTTTTGTAAATAATTTTATTAAATTTTTTTTAAATAATTGAATTTCCTAGCAAAATTATTGTATTATTTGTGAAAATAATTGAATTCTTGACAAAAGTTTTTTAAATAATTGAATTGCTGAGAAGAATTTTATTATTTAAGAAAATAATCGAATTTTTGCTAAGAATATTGTATTTAAAAATTCTTTTAAATAATTAAATTTCTTTGGAAAATTGTATTATTCGTAAGAATAATTGAAAATTTGCCAAGAATTTTATTTAAAATTTTTGAAAATAATTTAATTTTTGCAACAAAATTATTATTTACAAAACAATTGAATTTTTGCGAATAATTTTATTAAAATTTTATTGTATTTCCTTGCAAAATTGTATTATTTGTGAAAATAATTGAATTTTTGATAAAAGTTTTTTAAATAATTGAATTGCTTAGAAGAATTTTATTATTTAAGGAAATAATAGAATTTTTGCTAAGAATAATTGTATTTAAATTCTTTTAAATAATAATCGAATTCCCTTGGAAAATTGTATTATTCGTAAAAATAATTCAAAATTTTGCCAAGAATTTTATTAAAATTTTTGAAAATAATTAAATCCTTGCTACGAATTTTATTATTTACCAAAAAAAAAAATTGAATTATTTGCGAATAATTTTATTAAAATTTTATGAAAATCATTGAATTTTGGAGAAGAATTTTATTATTTATAAAAATAATTGAAATTTTGACGTGACATTTTTAAAAATTTTTGAACATAATTGAATTTTTGCAATGATTTGAAACTTCTTGTAAATTCAATTTTTTCCTGTACTTTAATGATTTTTTCCCTGATTTTCCTTTCCCATGACAAACATGGAAATGTTAAAATATTTTTAAAATAAAAAATTTACAGAATTTCCATGGAAATTTCATGGAATTTTCAGGGGGGGGGTACTTCCACGCTGTTAGTAGTATTCTTTTCAGAAACTACTATAAAATTAAAATCTATATTCTCTAAGATCCATTCTTAGAAGGCACACTTACGATTTAATTTATGGAACAATCAGTTATTAGCGCCTACACTCCGGATTGTGCGCTCGACATTAGAACCGCGAACAGTTCAAAAAAAAAAAAAAATGCTACAAAGAGAATTAATTACTCCAACACAGGATAAATGAAAAAAAAGAGAATTTTAATGCTTGTTTTAAGAATGTAAGCGTTATATTTTCTGTTGTTTTATGCATGCCTTTATAGAGTATACATGAGGGGCGCTCTCAACAGCAGTCGGCATAAAGTTAGGCGCCACGTGGGTATGTTTTATGAATGAGTTACACCTACACGCCATTACAAGACTAAAAGTAGATACAATACAAGAACACAAACAAATGGAAGAGTTGTATACACAACAGGGCCCAGCCCTGCTTTGTAACTTTTTCAGTCGCAAAGTGAACTGACGGTACGCAAGTTAAGATAAAGCGTGGGCTCAAAGTGTGGGTCTTGTGACGTGCACACACTATCTTCCATAGTCTCGATAATAATCTTCAAGTACGTCACGTGACGAGAAAAAAAAACTACTCACTCTATAATCTATGAAAAATTATGATTTAAATTGATTCGCACTTTCACTCGGTAGGTGAAACGAATTTCGAGATAACGGAGTGTGGGTACTTTAGTAATTTTACATGCTTCTGTTTGGAGGAGGCGTTTCACTGAAGCTCAATGCTTTTGTCTAGGAAACTTTCCTCCAACTCTGCAAAAAAAAATTTTTTTTAATTTTGAATATCTTTTAAACTTTATTTTATTATTATTAATTCTTATCTTCAGGGACTTTTTGAATCTAATGTTTTTATTTATTATTTATTTTTGCTGACGCCATTTGCTGATGCCCGAGTGGAAATAGAAGTACGGGTAAAAGACGGCACACGGAGAAAAATGTAAAGTAACTTTTACTATACTTTCAGAAAACCTAAACTGTCAGAAACTTCTGCGAATTTCTGGTAACTTTTACTAATTTCGGAGTAAATTTTGCTATGTACAGTAAATTTGACTGCCTTCATAGAACATATTTGTGAAAAATTGGTAAAATTTACTTTGAACGTAGCAAAATTTACTCCGAATGTATAGTAGAAGTTACCAGAATTGCGCAGAAGTTTCTGACATTTTAGGTTTTACTGTGAAAGTGGTAAAAGTTACTTTACATTTTTCTCCGTGCAAAGTATGGGAAACTATTATGGGCAAAGTAATGCCGAACCATGGGAAGAAAATAAATGTTTCTATTATTATTTCAAACTACGGGCAAAGTATGGTGAACTATGAGAAGAAAAAGACTATTATTTGTATACTTTTCACTCGATAAATAATTTTTAAAAAGTATCAAAAAGTTTCTTCCAAATTAAAAAAAGAAGAAAATTAAACTTGACGACCAAAAAAATACGTTTTAGGCACTTCACAAAACTGACAAAAATTACATTCTATATTTTATTTTCCTGACTTTTTCCTAATTTTCATCAAAAATATTTACTTCTTTCTTATCCTGCTAATAAATTCAATTGACCTGCAACGAATTTTATTATTCATGAAAGAATTTAAATACTTAAAAAAAAAATAATTTAATTCTTGAGAAGCATTTTATAATTTTTTTTTAAATAATTCATTTCTTTCGACTAATTTTATGCAAATTATAATTTAAATAATTAAATTCATCAAAAATTTTTATTTTTATCAAAAATTTTTATTATTCATGAAAAGAATTGAATTCTTACGAAGATTTTTACAAAAATTTTTTTAAATAATTGAATTCTGTTTGGAAATTTTATGAAAATAGCAGAATATTGAAAATCATTGAATTGCGAAAAATTTTTAAACATAATTAAATTTTACAAAGAATTTTATTAAAATTTTTGGGAATAATTGAATGTCTATGTGGTATTTTATTAAATTCTTTGGAAAATAATTGAATTCCCAAGAAGAAATTTATTACTTTTTAAAAATAATTGAATTCTTGTGAAGAATATTATTATTTATGAAAATTATTGAATTTTCGGGAATAATTTTGTTATTTATCGAAATAATTGAATTTCTTCGAAAAATTATTTATGTAAATAATTGAATGCTTAGGAAGAATTTTATTATTTATAAAAATAATTGAATTCTTCATATGAATTTTATTATTTATAAAAATAATTGAATTCTTCATATGAATTTTATAAACATTGTTTTAAATAATTATTTTCTTTAAATATAATAAACATCATGAAAATTTTAGTTTAAATAATTGAATTCTTGTGGAAAATTTTATATGTAAAAATAATTGAATGTCTGTATGATAATTTATTAAATATTTTTGAAAATAATTGAATTCCTAAAAAGAATTGTATTATTTATAAAAATAATTGAATTCCTGCGAAAGATTTTATTGGAATTTTTAAAAATAATTAAATTTCCAAGAAGAAATTTATTACTTTTAAAAATAATTGAATTTATGTGATGAATATTGTTATCTATGAAAATAATTGAATTTTGCAAAGAATTCTATTAAAATGTCTCAAAATAATTGAATTTTCGGAAATAATTTAGTTATTCATCTTTAATAATTAAATTCTTTCGAAGAATTATTTATATAAATATTTAAATTCTTGGGAAGAATTTCATTAAAATCTAAAAGAATAATTGAATTATTTCCAGGAAATTTAATTAAAATAATTATTGTATTTAAAATAATTCATTTCTTTCGAACAATTTTATTACAATATTTGAAAATAATTGAATTTCTGTGCAAAAATTCTAATATTTTTGTAAATAATTGAATTCTTCCAAAGAATTTAAAAAAAACATTTTTATAAATAATTTATTTCTTCGAGGAATTGAAATTAAATTTTTTAAAATAATTACATTTGTTGAGCATTTACTCTAAAATTATATTAAAAATAATTAAAATCCTGTGATGAATTTTATTATTTATCAAAATAATTGAATAGTTACAAAGAATTTTATTAAAATTTTCTAAAATAATGGAATATTTATGAAAATAATTGAATTATTGCGAAAAATTTTATTAAAAGGTTTGAATAGAATAGAATTGAATTTCTTAGAAAAATTTTGAAAAAAATTGAATTTTTTTAAGAATTTTATAAATAATTTTTTAAATAATTAATTTTTTCGAAACATAATTATAATTATTATGAAAATTTTATTTTAAATAATTGAATTCTTGTGGAAAACTTTATTTGTGAAAATAATTGAATTTTTTAATTAATGAATTTAAAATAGTATTAAAAATAATTGAAATTCTATGATGAGTTTAATTATTTTTGAAAATAATTGAATTCTTGATAAAAATTTTATTAAAATTTTTTAAATAATTGAATTTTGGAGAAGAATTTTATTATTTACAAAAAAAATTGAATTTTTGAGAATAATTTTATTAAAATTTTTTTAAATAATTGAATTCTTGTAGAAAACTTTATTTGTAAAAATAATTGAATTTTTTAATTAATGAATTTGAAATAGAATTAAAAATAATTACAATTCTTCGATGAGTTTTATTATTTATGAATATAATTGAATTCTTGCTTAGAGTTTTATCAAAATTTTTTTTGAAAAAATTGAATTTACATGAAAAATGTTATAATTATAGAGAAAATAATTGAATTATTGCGATAAATTTTATTAAAATGTTTAAAAAGAATTGAATTTCTGAAAAAATTTTGTTCCTTTTTTTAAAAAATGGATTTTGCAGAGAATTTTATTAAAATGCCTCAAAATAATTGAATTTTTGGTATTAATTTTTTTATTCATCGACATAATTGAATTCTTGGGAAGAATTTTATTAAAATCTAAAAGAATAATTGAAGTATCTCAAAAAAGTTTAATTAAAATTGTATTTAAAATTAATTAATTTCTTTCGAACAATTTTATTAAAATATTTGAAAATAGTTGAATTCGAGTGAAAAATTTTAATATTTTTGTAAATAATTGAATTTTTCCAAAAAATTAAAAAGAACCTTTTTTTTTAAATAACTGATTTATTCGAGAAATTGAAATTAAATTTTTAAGATTAATTACATTTTTTGAGCAATTCCCTTAAAATTGTATTAAAAATAATTGAAATCTTGAGATGAATTTTATTATTTATGAAAATAATGGAATAGTTACAAAGAATTTTATTCAAATTTTTAAAAATAATTGAATTCCTGAGAAGAATTTTATTATTTATGAAAATAATTGAATTATTGCGAAAAAATTCATTAAAATGTTTAAAAAGAATTGAATTTCTGTGAAAAATTTTTTTATTTTTGAAAATAATTGAATTCTTCATAAGAATTTTTATAAATATTGTTTTAAATAATTAATTTTTTCGAAATATAATAATTATTACGAAAATTTTGATTTTAAATAATTGAATTCTTGTGGAAAACTATATTTGTAAAAATAATTGAATTTTTCGATTAATTATTTTAAAATAGTATTAAAAATAATTGAAATTCTTCGATGAGTTTTATTATTTATGAAACTAATTGAATTCTTGCTTAGAATTTTATCAAAAATTTTTTTAAAAAATTGAATTTCAATAAAAAATGTTATTATTTGTGAAAGTAATTGAATTATTGTGAAGAATTGTATAGAAATTTTGTTAAATAATTGATTTTTTCGAATTTTTTTTGAAAATACTATTTTAAATTAATTGAAATCCTGCGGAAATTTTAATATTTATGAAAATAATTGAATTTTGGATGAATTTTATCAATTTTTTTGCAATAATTGAATTATTTTACGTCTGAAAATACTAGATATTGAAAATAATTGAATTTCGAATATTTTTTGAAAATAATTGAATTTCGAATATTTTTTGAAAATAATTGAATCGTTTTAAAGAATTTGATTATAATTTTTGAGAATAGTTTTTTGATTTCTATTATTAGCAAATTTAAAGTAGTGGAAATTTAAAAAAAACACAAATAGAAGCTTTTAGTGACTGAAATTAATAGAAAGTATCCAAATAGTAGCATAACGTAAAAATGTAGTAAATAGTAGGTTTTAGTAGATGAGTGCGAAGCCTGATATAAAAAAATCTTCTTTTTTCTTCCATGCTTTGCCATATTTTACCTATGGTTTAAATGTAGAAAAAATTGAAAGGTTTTTGCGTAGCACATAGTGTCCTATATAAAAAAAAATTCTCTAAAGTAAATATTTGCATTTGAAAATAAAACTAGAAATCAACAAATTTCCCTGAGAATTATTATAAAAAATTATCGATATCCCCCTCACACTGGAGTTACAGGCAATTTTCTAATTAATGCCTAATTAAAATTCACTCTATCTTCTTGATAAACTTCAGAGTATAATTAGCTGCAAATTATCTCTGATGCTGCGTTAAATTCAAAACACCATGAATTTAACATATTTCAGGAAAATTTAATACGAAAATAAATTAAACAGTTATTACTATTTTGTAAATGTAAATAAATTCTAAAATGCTAATGAGAATAGAATACATAAACAAGTACTCACCCAAGTAAAAGCGACTTTAAACTTTTAAACTTCAAGTATTGAACTTGTTTCAAGATGTTAACAAAGTAAGACAAGTTTGACACGAACACACTATAAGTTAGACTCAATTTAAAACTGTAACCTTTTTTTCTCTCCTCCTCCTTTTTTTTCTCTCCACAGACCTCATGCTAGCATCCTTATGAAATATATATATGTGTAACTTAGACTCACCTGGAACAAAAATAAAAAAGTTTTATTAGAAATGAAGACATATGGTTTTATATAATTAAAAAATTCTTCTCGAAATAAACTCCCTTGTAATATTAAAAAAGTAATTTACAAAAAGATTTTAATAAATGATTGCTTGTTTTATTCGCAGTAAATTCATCCTTTTTCTGTTTGATCCGAAAATTTTTTTTAACAATTTTGAGAATCAGTTGAAATCATTTTTTTAATGTATACTTTTGATTTTTCAATAATAATATTGTTCACTTTATTCTTTTCGTTTGGGAAACGAAACATTACATATTCCCGTTTTTTAATATTTTTCTAGAAAATTCTCAATTTTCATAAGAAAACAATTTTGCATCATTTCAATTTCTTAATTACAATTGTTTTAATAAAATTTAAAGTTTTTTTTAAAAATAAAAGAAAAAAAATGTTTATATTTGTCAATTACAAATTTTAATTGAAAATGAAATTAAAATTTTTTGAATTTTTAGAAAATGAAGGGAAAATTTTTACTAAAAACATGTTCTGTTACATTTATTTATACGAATTTCTTTAATTGTCAAATTATTTGAAAACATCAATAGTTTTATTTAAAATAAATATTTCAAAATTACATTCTAAAAATAGAATAGAATAGAATAAAATAGAATTTTTAACTAAAATTCTTTTCTAAATCAATTGTTTTTAATAAATTTTTGAAAAAGTTCTTTTTGACAATTTTTAAATCTATTTGTTTACTACTTAATTTTACGAATTTCGATTATTCGGGAATACTTCAATTAAATATTCCTACATTAGAAAATCAAAACTTAAAATAATTTCAACAAACATTCAATTAAACTTTTTCAAAAAAATTAATTCTACAGAATTTTTTTTAATTTGCATGATAAACAATTTCAATTGTTAGTAACAATTATTAACTAACAATTGTCAGTTGATAGTATGAGAAATTACAATTTTCAAAGATTTTCAATTGAAACCTTTTCAAAATTAAATTATTTCTAAAAATTCACGCATATAAAATATTTTTATATTCAATTATAATCTAAAATTTTAACTGAAATTTATTATTGAATCAATTTTATTAAAAAATTCCACAACAATTCAATTATTTAAATGCAAAAATAAATAATTTATTGAATAATTGAATGCTTCTTACAATTTAATTCTTACAAAGAATTTTATCATCAAAATTTTTAAATAATTAAATTCTTTTGACGAATTTTAAAGAATAATTACATTTTTCAGGAATTCTATTTAAAATTGTATTAAAAATAATTAAAATTCTACGATACTGAAAAGCATTGAATTAAGGAAAATTTTTTAAATAAATTGAAATTTTGACAAGAATTTTAATAAAATTTTTAAAAAATAATTAAATTCATGCAACGAACTTTATTATTTACAAAAAAAAATTAATTTTTGCGAATAATTTTATTAAAATTCTTAAAAATAATTTAATTTCCTTGAAGAATTGTATTATTTGTAAAAATAATTGAATTTTCTTGGAAAATTGTATTATTCGTAAAAATAATTGAAATTTTGCCAAGAATTTTATTAAACTTTTTGAAAATAATTACATTTTTACAACAGATTTTATTATTTACAAAAAAAATTGAATTTCCTTGAAAAATTATATTATTTGTGAAAATAATTGAATTCTTGACAAAAATTTTATTAAAATTTTTTAAATAATTCAATTGCTGAGAAAAATTTTATTATTTAACAAAATAATTATATTAAAAATTATATTATTTGTGAAAATAATTGAATTCTTGACAAAAATTTTATTAAAATTTTTTAAATAATTCAATTGCTGAGAAAAATTTTATTATTTAACAAAATAATTGAATTTTTAATAAAAATTGCACTTAAATGCTTTTAAATAATTGAATTTCCTGAGAAAATTTTATTATTTGTAAAAATAATTAAATTCTTGACAAAAAATTTATTTAAATTTTTTAAATAATTGAATTGCTGAGAAGAATTTTATTATTTAAGAAAATAATTGAATTTTTGCTAAGAATTGTATTTAAATTCTTTTAAATAATTGAATTTCCTTGGAAAATTGTTTTATTCATAAAAATAATTAAAATTTTGCCAAGAATTTTATTAAAATTTTTGAAAATAATTAAATTTTTGCAACAAATTTTGTTATTTACAAAAAAAATTGAATTTTTGCGAATAATTTTATTAAAATTCTTATAAACAATTGAATTTGCTTGAAAAATTATATTATTTGTGAAAATAATTGAATTCTTGACAAAAATTTTATTAAAATTTTTTAAATAATTGAATTGCTGAGAAGAATTTTATTATTTAAGAAAATAATTGAATTTTTAATAAGAATTTGCACTTAAATGCTTTTAAATAATTGAATTACCTGGGAAAATTGTATTATTTGTGAAAATAATTGACTTCGTGAGAAGACATTTATAATAATTTATGAAAATAATTGATATTTTAATAAGAATTTTATTTAAATTTTTTTAAATAATTGAATTTTCTTGGAAAATTATAATATACGTTAAAATAATTAAAATTGTGCCAAGAATTTTATTTAAATTTTTGAAAAAAATTGACTTCTTGCAACGAATTTTATTTTTAAAAAAAAATTGAATTTTTGCGAATAATTGTATTAAAAATCTTTTTAATAATTGAATTTTCTTGAAAAATTGTATTATTTGTGAAAATAATTGAATTTTTGACAAAAATTTTATTAAAATTTTTTAAATAATTGAATTGCTGAGAAAAATTTTATTATTTAAGAAAATAATTAAATTTCTATTTTTTTTTATGATAAGTGGAAGTTTGACAAAAATTTTTAAAAAATTTTGAACATAAGTGAATTTTGTGAGAAGAATATTATTTTATTACTTTTGAACAATTGAATTTCTGCAATCATTTGCAATTTTTCTAAAATTAAATTTATTTACTGCTTTTAACTAAAATTCTTCGATAAATTCATTATTTTTAATAATTAATTAAATACACGTTTTTGCGAAATACCATTTTTACGAATTGTCATTTTTACGAATCGTTATTGTTCCGAAATGTCATTTTTTCGAATTGTCATTTTTACGAAATGTCATTTTTTCAAATTGTCATTTTTACGAATTGCCATTTTTGCGAATTGTCATTTATGCGAACTGACATTTTTTCGAATTGTCATTCTTACGAAAAGTCACTGTTGCGAATTGTCATTTTTACGAAAATTTCTATAGTAAATCTATATATATATATATATATAAGTTTCTGTAGCAATTTTTGCAAAAATGACAATTCGTAAAAATGTCGATTCGCAAAAATGACATTTCGCAAAAATGACAATTCGCAAAAGTGACAATTCGCAACAGTGCCATTTCGCAAAAATAATAATTCGAAAAAATGTCAGTTCGCAACAGTGACATTTCGTAAAAATGACAATTCGAAAAAATGACAATTCGCAAAAATAACAATTCGTAAAAATGATATTTCGCAAAAATCATGCGCCTCTGATACAATATATTTTCTATTACAAAAATTTTATAAATTTCCAATTTCCCCTTTTTAATATATCCCCAATTAGTTTTAATATTCTGACAATGGGTTTTTCATTGATTTTCGTTGCAGCGCACAGCTGTTCGTATGTTCATTATTTAAAAATATCTCCTTCGCCATGCCAGGATGAGAGTTGAGTTCGAGTAAAAGGAAAGGAAGCGCGGAAGGAAAGACGACCGCAAGTTGCGTTAGGGTGCGATTTCTCTCTTGGCTGTAAATTGCCAATTGAGAAGTAACTGATTTAGGTCGGCGGAGAATTATATCGCGTTGAACACTTTTCGGGGTTGGATTGGAACCTACCCCAAGGCGAATATTGGGAAGGGAATATCACTGCCCGCACACGCTTCGTTTTATATCTTATTCCGGAAAATAGATCCTTAATCGAATCCACATGCGAGATGAGTCACTCATTCTGTCTCTCGACTGCATTGCAGTACATAAAATTGACAATATATACAGATACCAATCGTATATTGTATATAATATACGCTCGATTATTTCGGCGCCATGTTGTTGTTCCAGCTGTGAGGGTTAAATTAATACGCGAGGTCTGGAATATTGCTCCGGGTACTCGACCAGAAGGACCATTCGATCCGTTATTCGCGTAATTTTCCAGTTGAATTAAAATAATTTATCCTGGAAAAAAAAATATTTTGTGCTCTCAACGTTCGTGAATTGCATTTTTAGAGTTTATATTGTATTCAAATATTGCTTTATATTCAGGTAACTTTTGTTATTCTGTCGATTGTCACTCGTCGGGACAAAATCATATGGAAAACATTTGTTTATTCCCTGTTAAATTATTTCATCTCAACTCTGGAATTGAAGCATTTTTTTCACTGCTTTATTTGTGATATTTTTGCTGCTCTCGACGGTCGTAAAATATTCTATATCAGGGCATTTTTACTAAAAGTACTGGAAAAAATTTAATTTTTAGAATTTATAGGAAAATTCTGAATTTTGGTGTCTTTTTTGTTTGCTGCATAAACTATGAAATTGCCAAGAATTCTAATACAAACCCTTTAATTTTTTCTATTTTTGACAATCATTTCTTTTTCACTAACTTTTTAATAACTTCGCATAAATTCAATAATGTTCACAAATTTTTTTAAATTCTCGTTCAAATTTCAATTATCTTTATAAATAATAAAATTCTTCTCCAAAATTCAATTATTTTCAAAAAATTTAATAAAATTCTTGTCAAAATTTCAATTATTTTCAAAAATTTTTATCATTTCAAATATTTTTGATATCTACTACTTTAATAAAATTTTCCAAAATAATTCAATTATTTAAACAAAATTTTAATAAAAATTTTACAGAAATTCAATTACTTACCAATTTCTTCTATGAATTTCTTCGCATCAATTCAATTATTTTAAATTTTTAATGAAGTTTCTCGAAATATTTCAAATATATATAAAGAAAATTAAAAAAATAGTCTGAGAAATTCAATTATTTCGAAAAATTTAAATAAAATTCTTTTAATAATTCTATTATTCAAAAAAATGTTGACAAAATTCTTTAAAAGATTTATTTCATTAAATTGCAATTTTAATAAAATTTTCCTATACAATTCAATTATTTCCCATACATTTCTTCTTGAGAATTGAATTATTTTCACAAATAATACATTTTTTATGGGAATTCAATTATTTGAATTTGAATAAAATTCTTCGCTAGAAATCAATTATTTTCTTTCTTGAGAATTCAATTATTTTTAAAAATGTTAATAAAATACTTTACAAATTTAAAAAATTATAATAAAATCGGTCATAGAATACAATTATTTTCGTGAAATACAACATTTTTCTACAAATACAATTATTGTTAAAAATGTTTGTAAAACTCTTCGATACAATTAAATTATTTTCATAAAATATAAAATTCTTCTAAGCAATTCAATTATTTATGAAATTTTAATAAAATTCTTCCCAAGAATTCAATTTTTTTCAAAAATAAACACTTTCACAGGAATTCAATTATTTAAAAAAAAATTTTTTTAATTCTTTGTTAAATTTCAATTATTTTTATTTTTTTTAATAAAAATTATTATTAAAAAGTTTTTAAAAATTCTGAAAAATTCAATTATTTAAAAACATTTGAATAAAATTCTTCACAAGAAATTAATTATTTTCATAAATAATAATATTTTTCACTGAAATTCAATTATTTTTACAAATAAAATTCTTCACTGAAATTCAATTCTTTAAAAAGATTTTTAATAAAACTCGTTGCAAGAACTCAATTATTAT
The DNA here is from genome assembly GCA_032872505.1 of Leptopilina syphax. NCBI lineage: Eukaryota > Metazoa > Arthropoda > Insecta > Hymenoptera > Figitidae > Leptopilina > Leptopilina syphax. The sequence goes on from CM065475.1 coordinate 5,885,132, forward strand.
TATAAATAACAAAACTTATCGCAGAATTTAAATTATTTTTTATAAAATTTTAAATAAAATGATAGAAAATTGCATTTATTCTTACAATTTTTTTTTTAAATTCGCCGAAAGAATTCAATTCTTTTCCCAAACAATACATTTTTTATGAAAATTCAATTATTTAAAGGAATTTGAATAAAAATTCTTCGCTAAAAATCAATTATTTTTAAAAATTTTGATAAAATACTTTATAAATTTGAAAAATTATAATAAAATCGGTCATGGAATACAATTATTTTCGTAAAATACAACATTTTTTTACAAATACAATTATTGTGAAAAATGTTTGTAAAACTCTTCGATACAATTCAATTACTTTTGTAAAACATAAAATTCTTCTAAACAATTCAATTATTTATGAAATTTTAATAAAATTCTTTCCAAGAATTCAATTTTTTTTTCAAAAATAAACATTTTCACAGGAATTCAATTATTTAAAAATTTTTTTTCTTAATTCTTTGTCAGATTTCAATTATTTTCAATTTTTTAATTAAATTTAATTATTTTTAAAAAGTTTTTAAAAATTCTGAAAAATTCAATTATTTAATTAAAAAAATTTGAATAAAATTCTTCACAAGAAATTAATTATTTTCATAAATAATAATATTTTTCTCTGAAATTCAATTATTTTTACAAATAAAATTTTTCACAGGAATTTAATTCTTTAAAAAGATTTTTAATAAAATTCGTTGCAAAAATTCAATTATTTTTATAAATATCAAAACTTATCGCAGAATTTCAATTATTTTTATAAAATTTTAAATATAATGATAGAAAATTGCATTTATTCTTACAATTTTTTTTTTAAATTTGCCGAAAGAATTCAATTGTTATTAAAAATTTCGATAACATTCTTCATAAAAATTCAATTTTAAAAAACATGCAATTACTGAATAAATTATTTATTTTTGTATTTAAATAATTGAATTCTCGGGAAAGTTTGAAGATTCTAATAAAAATTGATTAAAAAATGAATTTCACTTGGAATTCAAAATTATAATTGAATATTAAAAACATTATAGCGTGAATTTTTAGAAATAATTGAATTTTGAAAAGGGTTAAAATTAAAATCTTTGAAAATTTGAATTTTTAGTTACAATATTCTTATGAAATAAAATAATGATTTTATTACTTTGTCATCTTAAATTTATTACAAAACATGAGGAAATCGATCACTCCGAGTCGAAGAGTCAGAGTGATCGACTTCTTCATGTTTTATTATACACTGAAAAAAAAATTATTTGATTCAAATAACTAATTAATTGACTATTAAATATCAATTAAATATTTAATTAAATAATTTCAAATACTGAAATTATCGGTTTAAATACCATTTAATTGACTCCAATAAATATTATTTGATTCAAGTAAATATTTAATGGATAATATTCATTGAATTTGTTATTTGAATGAAATAAATTTTTCTTTCAGTATAATATTCTCATAAGTTATTGAATTTGAGAATCTTAATTCCTATAGAAAAACAATAATGTTTAAATATTGGTTTAAAAAAGAAGTTATTAATGTTCTTCAGGGTTAGGGGAAAAGTGAAAATTTTATCTGGAAATCAGGGAAAAGTCAGGGAAAAAGAAAATTAAAATTTTGTAGCAACTCTGTGTAATATTATTTCATATTACGATTAACATAATTGAAATTAACCTACTTGAACAAAAAATATTTATTTTATTATAAAAAGAGTGAAAAATCAATATTGTAGATACCAGTTTCTTTAATCAAATGACAAATTAAAATTATTTTTTGATGGATCAAAAAAATTATTTTTTTAAATTTGAGTAAAATTTTTAAATTATTGAATATTAAAAAGCAAAATATGAAAAATTCAAGGACAAATGTTCAAAATCTAGGATATTTAAGGACATTTTTTCAAATTCCAGGACACTTCCAGGAATTCCAGGACTTTAAGGACCAGTAGACACCCTTTATATTGCAACCGAATTTATTGCTTTTCATATAATTTTCCATGATTCGGATTTCAAAAAAATTTGTCTGGAATTAAAAAAGGAATTTGGAAAAAGAATTCTTTTGAGTTTTTTCAGATGATAGGAAGGAAAAGTTAATAATCCGCAGGATGTGTAATCTGATTAGAGAGAAAAACTGATATCGCTTTGAAGAAAAAGAAAAAAGTTTCTTGAAAAAGGAAGCTGCGAACTCAATTTAAAATTTGTTGAATAAACTCAAGACACACACATTCTTTTTAGTCAATCAGAAATTCCTTTTGTAGAATAGAATTTACGATCGACTTGTCCAATGACCTGCTGATGTACGGTCCACTGATTTCTCAAGTGTGCTTTTTATTTTGCGAATTTAGTGAACGGAAAGTTCTGCGACAAAGTTTCGACATTGGAATTTAATTTAGAAAACGAAAGTAAATATCTGACAAAGTCAAGAAAATACCTTCGATTCTAATTTATTGTCGAAAGATGAAAACTTGTCTGCAATTTCATTTTCGCTTTGTCTTCCAATTTGACTATAGGAATTTCGAAGATATTTCAATTTTCGATTTCAATTTAAAGTGGAAGATAGATCTGAACATCGGTTCGGATAAATTAATAAGCTTTTCTTTGTCAATCAAGCAAAAAATTTGACGTCAGTTCTAAATCAAAATGAAAATAATACAAATAAATGTTTGCTTTTGTGATGAAAAGTGATGAAAAGTGGGTTATAAAAAGTGAGAAGGTCCAGAGAATCGACCCTCCCGAAGAAAGAAAGAAAATTTCTTTCCGTTAAAAAAAGGACAAATTAACGCCACGGCCCTTGACATGTGAAGCACTTGCACCAGTTACATGATTTGAAGTCGATCACGTATATAGGTAAAGGGAGAATCGGCAGACCCCCCGGGGTTAAAGCGGAAACGACAAGGACTAGACACATACACGATCCCTTCGAATACACCCCAACAAATGTCAGAGCTCGTTAGGGGTTTCGTATAGTAAGTTAGCGCGCGCCTCCTTCGGAACTTGCTTGGTACGTGAGTCGAAAGAATTATTGCAATTTCGAGCCAGGTACCGCACAGACGGAATTTGAAATACATCCCGAGTTTGTCTCGACTTTCTACGAATTTTGCCAGTGTATACATATAGTGCCTTTTATATATATATATACACGTAAGTATTGTATATACATATTTCTTGCAAAACTTCCTTATGAAGAACGAAATGCAAAACTTAATTCGCTCCATTCTGAAATTTTAACTTCTCCCGAGAAGAAGGAGAGTGATAAATTTAGGAAACCAGTTCTCTTCTCGCAATTTCGTTGCAGAAACCAACTTTACCTCAACTTTCAACTTTTTTATGTTTTCAGTCCGTTTTCCATAGTTTAAAATCAATTTGTTCATAAAGAATAAGTTTACTTATTGAGACTGCTAAAACTAATTTTTATTAAAACTACTATAACTAATTTTTATTATAGTAAAGTTCAATAGTAAATAAAGTTTGTAAAGCGTACTAGAGACAAAAATCTAAGTCTTAAGTTTCTATAAATTAATTTATGATTAATGGAGAAATTTTTTTTCTTTTTTGACAGTATTTATTTTCAGGTACAAAAGAGAATAAAAAGGTGATAAATCAAGTTTTTCTTAAATGATTTATAATGTTTGGCAGTTACCACAAAAGATTAATGACACTTCCACCTGTCAATGGCTTTCTTTCTTTGAATAGAAAACAGCCCCCATCTGATTTAGTAATAATTAATTACATACTTTCGATTCAATTTCTTTTCTTCCAATTTTTTCTGCACGTAATTTTGTACTTTTGTCACTTTCATAATTTCTAAATTTTTTCATTTACACTCACACTTTCACTTTCACGAAAATTAAATTAATTTCCACTTACACTATCACTTTCACCAAAACTAAAATTAATGTATTCACTTTCACTGTCACTTTCATCGAAACCAACATTAATTTTTTTCAATATAATCTCACTTTGATCATTTCTAAAATGTTTTCATTTACACTCTCACTTTCACTTCCACAAAAACTAAAATTAATTCGTTAGGTTCCACTGTCACTTTCTCCTTCACAAAAATTAATTTTTTGTCATTTAAACTCTCACCTTTACTTTCATCAAAATAGAATTTATACTTGTTTTCACTGTCACTCTCACTTTCGCCAAAACTAAAATTCATTTTTTCTCACTTGAACTCTCACTTTTACTTTTTTACTCTTACTTTCAATTCTAACAAAACTGAAATTATTTTTTTTCCACATTAACTCTCACTTCCAGCAAAATTAAAAATAACTTTTTTCATTTACAATGTCACTTTAGTTTTAACAAAATAAATTTTTCTTTACTTCTGGGGTGCGTTCACGAAACTATCACTTTCATTTAAAAAATTTCCAAAGTTTCAATTTCATTAAAAAAATTTTCACTTTCGTGCAAAAATTTCCACTTTCACTAAAAAAATTTCCAATATAAAGAAAAAAAAAAAAATTGTCACCTCAAATCAAAAAATTCTTACTTTCAGGAATAAAATTTTTAATTTCACCCAAAATATTTTCACTTTCATCAAAAACATTTTTACTTTAACGGTCAATTAAAAAATTTTCACTAACAATTTCATCAAAAAAAAAAATTTTTCCTCTCTTCAAAAAGAGTTTTAATTTCAGTTTCGCCAACAAATTTTCACTTTCAATTTCACCCAAAATATTTTGATATTTAATTTCACAAAAAATATTTTCACTTTCAATCAAAAACTTTTTACTTTTAATTTCACTGTAAATATTTTCACTTTTACTTAAAATATTTTAAATTTCACTGTCTGTAAAAAAATTTCCACTTATAATTGCATCAAAAATTTTTTTAATTAAAAGTGAAATGTTTTTTGGCAAAATTGAATATGAGAATTTTTAAAGTGGAGGTGAAAATTTTTTAAGTGAAAGCAAGAATTTTTTGTTTTAAAGTGAAAGCATTTTAGGTGTAAAGTTAAATTGAAAATTTTTTACATGAAAGTGAAAATAATTTTGGTAAAATTGAAAGTAAACATTTTTTTTTGTGTAATTGAGAGTGGAAATATTTTGAGTGAAATTAAATAACTTACTCAATTTTAACAAAATTTGTGGTTGAAGTGAGAATAAATATTGTGAGTGATTGTAAAAGTGAATAAAGTTAATTTAAATTTTGGTTTAATATTACAGTTTCTTTGAGTAAAAATGTAATTGAGAAGAAATTAATTTTATTTTTTTTAGAAGGGAGTTTGTGGGTGAAAGTGTCAATGTAAACAAATTTAGCACTTTCACTGCACCCTCACTTCACTTTCACTTCATTCTTACTTCAATTCTACTGTCACTTTATTTTTATTGAATTCAACTTTATTTACATTACACATTTTTTTTAAATTTCAAAGCGACGAAATTTTTTTTTAAATTGTAAAGATAAGTTAAATTTAATAAAAATAAAGTAAAAGTGAAGTAAATGTGAAGTAAAAGTGAATTAAAAGTAAAGTGAAAGTAAAGTGATAGAAAAGTGAGAGTAAATTGAAAGAAAAGTGAAAGTTAATTGAAAGAGAAGTGAGAGTGAAGTGAAATTAAAGTTAAAGTGAGAGTGAAGTGAAAGTGAAGTTAGAGTAAAGTGAAAATGAATTTTTAGTGATGTATAAGTAAAGTAAAGTTAGAGTGAATAAAAAGTGAAGTGAGAGTAAAGTGAAAGTGAAATAAAAGTGAATTAAAAGTGAAATAAGTGTAAAGTGTTAGTGAAGTGAGACTAAAGTGAAAGTATTGAATTTGACTTATCTTCAAAATTTTGAGGAAATTTGGAATGTCAATGAAGTTAAATTCAATAAAAATAAAGTGAAAGTGAAGTGAGAATAAAGTGAATGTAAATTGAAAATGAAGTAAAGAAAATTAAAAGTAAAGTGAAAGTGAATTGAAAGTATAGTGAGAGTAAAATGAAAGCGATTCTGTAATTTCACTTTAACTTCATTTTTATTGAATTTAACTTACTTTAAAAATTTTAAGAAAATTTGGAATGTAAATAAAGTTAAATTCAATAAAAATAAAGTGAAAGTGAAGTGTACATAAAGTGAATGTGAAGTGAAAGTGGTGTAAAGAAAATTAAAAGTACAGAGAGTGAAGTGAATGTGAAGTGAAAGTGAAGTAAAGGGAGTTAAAAGTAATGTGAGAGTGGAGTGAAAGTGCAGTAAAGAAAATTAAAAGTAAAAAGAGAGTGAAGTGAAAGTTTAGGGAGTTAAAAGTAATATGAGAGTGGAGTGAAAGTGAAGTAAAGGAAATTAAAAGTAAAAAGAGAGTGAAGTGTTAGTGAAGTAAAGGGAGTTAAAAGTAAGGTGAGAGTGGAGCGAAAGTGAAGTGAAAGTGAAGTAAAAAAAATCTAAAGTAAAGAGAGAGTGAAGTGAATGTGAAGTGAAAGTGAAGTAAAGGGAGTTAAAAGTAATGTGAGTGTGGAGTGAAAGTGCAGTAAAGAAAATTAAAAGTAAAAAGAGAGTGAAGTGAAAGTGAAGGGAGTTAAAAGTAATGTGAGAGTGGAGTGAAAGTGAAGTAAAAAAAATTGAAAGTAAAAAGAGAGTCAAGTGTTAGTGAAGTAAAGGGAGTTAAAAGTAAGGTGAGAGTGGAGTGAAAGTGATGTGAAAGTGAAGTAAAGAAAATCAAAAGTAAAGAGAGAGTGAAGTGAATGTGAAGTGAAAGTGAAGTAAAGGGAGTTATAAGTAATGTGAGAGTGAAGTGAAAGTGAACTTACAAAATCGACCCCCAGTGTGTAAAATGCTGGAAAAAGGTAAAATTGCCAACAAATGACATAGTTTATAGATATCTTAAATAGATTAGGTGAATTATCTGACTTAAATTCCGTTGCAAAATAAATTTGAAACCGATTTTTAAAAATACGTTCTACATGAAATTTAGGAGTTGCTTTTTTTGAAATGTTGCATCTGCATGGAAACGGGACTTAATCGGGATTTATTTCGAAAGATTTCACTTGAAATGCATGATGTAGAGTCGCGTACACTTCATTCGACTGAGTAAGCTTAAGAGGTTCCGTTTTGTTCAAATTCCCGTTTGCTTGCAATATACATAAGACGAGAGGAGAGCGAGAGATGGTGCAATCCGGCAAAGAAAAGATGCTGGTAGTCGATGGCATCCCTTAAAGTAAACATTCTAAGAAGAGAGGGCGAATTGGAAGTATGGCCTTCTCTCAGGGTTGATCAAAGTATCTTCACACCCTCAGGCAGCATATTTGATATCCTCCCAATTTCACTTCTGCCTCAGAGATTCCTCAAACCGGGAGTCATTTCTTCTTACCAACATAAATCACTCAAGGATGCAAAACAAAATTTTAAAAGCAAATTTTCAACAAATATTATTTCTCTATTCATCTATTTCTAATATTAGAAATTAGGTGTTTATATTAAAAATACGTCTTAAATAATACTTTACAGGAAAAAAATTTGAAATTACAATTTTTAATTTCATATTTTCTGTTAGATATATACTTTTTCGATGAGGGGATTTATTATAGAACGAAAAGTTATTGATGGTAATCTAGGCAGAATTATTCTCATCGTAAACGGTATGAAAAAAACGAGGGGGGAGGGGAGGGGGTGGAAAAAAATTGCCAACGACTAGTGAATGAAATTGCTTCAGTTTTTCAATTAATTCGAGACTCGAACCTGGGGCGATTTTGTCGGTTTTTTTATATATTTTTTTTTTTGCTTTGTGAGGATAAAAAGTAGCGAATGCGAGTGACAGGTCATTTCGGACTTTTGTAATTCCCGTGAGGAATTCATGACACGTGCGAATTTTTCGCATTCACAGCTATTCATACGTTTATCTTATTTATTATCCTGTGGTAAAAAGAGTTCTCTTTTAGGGTACAATTCAAAAAGAATCAAAAATTAAAATTGTCGAAACAAAATTCAAGAGGTCAATAGTGAATTTTCACTTTATTTTCATTTTCAGTTTTAACTAATTTTCAATTTTAAATTTAATTTCATTTTCACTTTCACTCCAACATTTACTCATTTTCACTTTTAATATTGCAGCCTTTCACTGAATTTCATTTTCAATTTCAATTCCATTTTTAATTTCAATTCTATTGCACAACATTGATAGAAAGTAAAAATAAAAAATTACCAAAGTGAAAGTTTGAGTAAAAATCTATCAAAGTGTGAATGAAAGTGAAAATAAAAATTTAACAAAGTGAAAATGAAAATAAAATTAAAAATGAATGTAAAAAATTAAAATTTATAAAAGTGGAAATAAAGTTAAAAATAAAAATATATTCAAATGAAAGTTATTTTATTATTTATTCATAAATAATTTTGAATATCACTACAAAACTTTCACTTTCACTAAAAATTCCTTAAAAAATTATTAATTTCAGTTTTACTAAAAAAAGATTGTTCCTTTCACTTTCACTTAAAAAATTTTTACTTTCATTAAAAAAATTCTCACATTCACTAAATAATTTTGAAATTCACTCAAAAATTTTTCACTTTCACTCAAAATTCCCTAGAAAATTCTTACTTTCATTTTCACTGAAAACATTATACCTTTTACTTTCTCACAAAATATTATCACTTTCATCAAAAAAATTCTCACTTTCACTACAAAAATTTTGATTTTCACTCCATAAATTTTTACTTTCACTAAAAAATATCACTTTCATTATAAAATTCTCAATTTTAATTTCATGCCAAAAATTATTACATCTATTAAAAAATTCTCACATTCACTAAAAATTTCAGTTTTAATAAAAAAAATTTCACTTTGTCTATAAAAAATTCTCACTTTCACTCAAATAATTTTCACTTTCACTTTGAGTGAAATATTTTCATTTCCACGTAACTTTCACTTTCACTCAAAAAATTTTCACTTTCAAAATTCATCCAAACAATTTTCACTTTCCCTCAGAAAATTTTCACGTCTATTTAAAAAATTCTCACTATGAATCAAACAATTTTCAATTCAACCAAAATGTTTTCATTTTCATCAGAAAAATATTTACTTGTACTGTTAATTAATAATTTTTCACTTTCAGTTTTACTCAAAATACTTTCACTTTATGAGAAAAAATTTTTACTTACAATTTCATCCTAAGAATTTTCATTTCTAAAAGATTGTTAATTTCATTTTGCAAACTGATTTTCAATTTTACAGAAAATATTTTGACGAACGCACCCCACGTTCACGTAACTTTCACATTCACTCAAAAAATGGGAGAATAAACGAAAATGAAAGTAAAAATGAAAATAAAAGTAGAAATGAAAATGAATATAGAAGTGACAGTAAGAATGGAAATGAAAGTAAATTCGTAAATTATTTAAGTAGAAGTGAACTGGAAAGTAAAAGTGGAAATGATAATGAAAGTAAAGGTGAAAATTAAAGTATAGAAATGAAAATAAAAATAAAAGTGTAGGTAAGAATGGAAATGAAAGTAAATTCTTAAATTAAAGTAAAAATGAACAGGAAAGTAAAAGTGAAAAAATGATAATGAAAGTAAAAGTGAAAATGAAAATAGAAATGAAAATGAAAATAAAAGTGAAAGTAAGAGTGGAAATGAAAGTAAATTCTTAAATTAAAGTAGAAGTAAAAGTAAAAGGAAAGTAAAAGTGAAAATGATAATGAAAGTAAAAGTGAAAATGAAAGTGGAAATGAAAATGAAAATAGAAATAAAAATGAAAATAGAAGTGAAAGTAAGAATGGAAATAGAAGTGAATTCGTAAATTAAAATAAAAGTGAAAATGAAAGTGAGAATAAAAATTTGTTTAAATTTAAAATAAAACGAAATTTTGAAAATAAAAACGAAAACTTGTTACAATGAAAGTAAATGTAAATATAAAAATAACCCCATTTTTCTGTATTTCAACAAAATTGACAATAAAACAAATTTTTAAATTCAAATTAGTAAAACACTTGGTAAATTTCCAAGCATAAATTTCAACTTTAGAAACTAGTTTACCTGCTGCGTGGTCTTTCCACGCTGCTGCCATTGATAGAAGTGCTCAGCGTTGAGAGCCCAACCGGGAGCAAAACTAAAGCCCTCCAATGAAGTCTGCGATGTAAATGGATCAGCGGCAATAGCTTGTAAATTAATTCCCTCCGAATTTCTAATAGAATCCGGCGAATCATTATAACGACCCGGACCAAACCAACCGCCGAAGATGCATTTCTCATCAAGTTGTGATAAGACATCGGACTTTGATTGCATTAATTCCTTCTCGAGTGTGTACAACGATTCAAATTCAACGAAGGACATTACAGAGTCCTCGGAATTGGCAGCTGTCGATATTGTCAATTGTGACAAACCCATTTCGTCCTCGATAGATGATATGTTTCTCGTTCCACGTTTCGGTGAATTATTCTGAAGTCGCTCTTCAGAATTTAAGAAACGTCTTGGCGACTTTTTTGCCGAGCATTCCAATATTTGTGATGCATATCTTCTCGATGGGTCGGAATGATTTTTTGCTTCATTGATAAATGGCGATTCAAAGTGAACTTCATGCTTTTTTAGTGCCACTGGTGATGATCGCAATGATCTTGGGGGTGTTAATTTTGATGTTTTTGATTTTGGTTTCGCTCCAGTGCTCCTTGTGAAGATACTTGGTGGTTTGAGTCCTGATGAACCAGACATTGTGGGATCATTTTTTCACGAATTAGATTTTTGTTGTTTGTCAAGTCCGGTTAGTAATGATGGTAATTAAAAAAGTGTTCTGACTGAATTTATCGACATTGTAATTTTTACTATAATTTAATTTATACTATAATGATATGCTTTCCTAATGTCATAAAAATTAATTATTAATTTATTATTATTTTGACACAAAAATTTAATTTTGTTTTTCCCTGACTTTTTTTTATTTCCAGACAAAATTTTGACTTTCTTCTAAACACTAAAGATTAATCTGCAATTCACTCTAAAAATGATTAGAAAAAATCTTTTTTTGCATTTATTTCGGAATTACTTTAATTATTATAAAATTATTCGAAAACATCAATAACTTATTTTTTAATAAATATTTAATCATAATTATTTTTCCATAGGAATTAAGATTTTCAAAAATTTCAAATTCAAACCTTTTAGAAATTTAACAACTTTTATTAATTTATTGACACAGTAAAAAAATAATTATTTTAAATTACAACAATATTGTTAGTGGTTAATTCTTCAACATTATTTTCATCGTTTCAATTTAATTATAATTTTTTAGAATTTTTTTCTAAACTTCTTCTTTAAATAAATTATTTTTCATTATTTTTGAAAAAGTTCTTTTAGAAGTATTTGAAAATTCTTCAATAAAATATATATTAGAATATAAAAAATTCAAATACTTTCAAAAAAATTCAATTGAACTTTTTCAAAAAAATTAATTCTACAAATTTTTAAAGTTTTTTTTCAAAATTTTTCAAAATTCGATTATTCCTAAAAATTCTCGCAATAATTCTTTTGATATTTAATTATTATTTTAAATTTTTAACTGAAATTCATTTTTAAATCAATATTTACTTGAAAATTCTATGAGAATTCAATTATTTCAATATATAAATAAATAATTTATTGAATAATTACATGTTTCTTAAAAGTGGAATTCTCATAAAGAATTTTATGAACAAATTTTTAAATAATTAAATTCTTTTGACAGAAGTTAATAAAATTTTAAAGAATAATTACAATTTTTCGTGGAATTCAATTAAAATTGTATTAAAAATAATTGAAATTCTGCAATGAGTTTTATTATTTATGAAAATAATTGAATTTCTACAAAAAAATGTATTATTTATGAAAAAAATAATTGAATTCCTGTAAAAAATTTTACTATCTATTGAAATAATTGAATTATTGTAATAAAAATTTATAAAAAATTTGAAAAATAATTGAAATCCTGTAAAATGTTTATTAATTTTTATTAAAAATAATTAAATGTTTGCCTAGAATTTTATTATAATTTTTTTTTTGCAATAATTGCACTCTTTTGGAAAATTTTAAGTAGTTATTGAAAATCATTCAATTGAGGAAATTTTTTGGAAAATAATTGAAATTTTGCCAAGAATTTTATTAAAATTTTTTCGAAAATAATTGAATCTTGGAAAAGAATTTTATCATTTTTAAAGATAATTGAAATTTTAACAAAATTTTTAAAAAATTTTTGAACATAATTGAATTTCTGCTAAGAATTTTATTACTTTTGAAAATAATTGAATTTTCACAATTATTTGTAACTTCTCCAAAATTCAATTTTTTTTAGTGTTTTTAACTAAAATAAAGATTTGATGTAACAAACAATTTTTTTTTCTTTTCACAAAAATGATTATTAATTCAAATAGTTTTTCTACTTTAATCTCTTCAAAATTCAAGAACCTAATTTTTTTAGAATTTTTAAGAAAATTATTAATTTTTTTTATTTTTGTACTTTTTTCTTTTTAATTTTTTTTCACAGAAATTCAAATTCTTAAAAATTTTACTTTAAAACTCTGAAATTCAATGACTTTTGAAAATTGCAACTTTTTTTTTAAAAAAATCTTTTTTAAATTAATAAAAATTATTAATTTTAAGAATTTTATTCTAGAATTTAGTTATTTAAAAAATAAAAAAAAATTTTAATTATTTATAAATGTAATGTAAAGAGAAGTTGAAGGAGAATTCAAGTTTTTTAAGTTTTTCATTTCCACGTTGTAAATAAGTATTTTGTTGAAATATCTCGAAGAAAAGTCGAAAAGGTTTTATTTTATCAAAATTAGTCGAAAAAAATTGAGAAAGTCATAAATAGTTTTTGAATAGTTTTTAAATAGTTGTTAAATATTTTTTGAATAGCTTTTAAATAGTTGTTAAATATTTTTTGAATAGTTTTTAAATATTTGTTGAATAGTTTTTGAATAGTTTTTAAATAGTTGTTGAATATTTTCTGAATAGTTTTTACATAGTTGTTGAATAGTTTTTAAATATTTGTTGAATAGTTTTTGAATGGTTTTTAAATATTTGTTGAATAGTTTTTGAATAGTTTTTAAATAGTTGTTGAATATTTTTTGAATAGTTTTTACATAGTTGTTGAATAGTTTTTAAATATTTGTTGAATAGTTTTTGAATAGTTTTTAAATATTTTTTGAATAGTTTTTGAATAGTTTTTAAATATTTTTTGAATAGTTTTTGAATAGTTTTTAAATAGTTGTTGAATATTTTTTGAATAGTTTTTACATAGTTGTTGAATATTTTTTGAATAGTTTTTACATAGTTGTTGAATATTTTTTGAATAATTTTTAAATAGTTGTTGAATATGTTTTGAATAGTTTTAAATAGTTGTTGAATATTTTTTGAATAGTTTTTAACTAGTTGATGAATAATTTTTAAATAGTTGTAGAACAGTTTTTAAATAGTTGATGAATAGTTTTTAAATAGTTTTTGAATAGTTTTTAAATAGTTGTTGAATAATTTTTTAATTGTTTATGAATAGTTATTAAAAAGTTGTTGAGTATTAGTTATTGAAAAGTTATTAAAAAGCTATAAAATTGTTATCGAATAGTTATCGTATAATCAAATAGTTATTAAATAGTTATCGAACAGTTATTGAATAGTTATTGAATCCTAATTGAATAGTTATTGAAAGAGCTGATATGAATGAAAACGATAGCATCAAGTTAAGATATCAAGAAGCTAACTGTCGATCGAGTACGCTTCCTCGAATTAGCGCTTGGGTCTTTAGGAACATTAGTAAAAGATGGGATTACTTCTCGAACCCCTTCTTCACAGCTGAGGTCTTTAATTACAACCTCACAATTCCCAAAGAACTTTCCATCGTCTTAAATCGAAACCACTTGTTTGGCACCAAACATTTATCAACAACTTGCAAACTTGATCGCACATCAATTATATCACACGCACTTAATTCGGTATAATTGTCACAAAAATAGCATATAATTTTCACTCCAATACAATTTTGTTGTTTGACAAAACTAATTTTTAATCTAGTATACAATTTTCACAAAAATAATTTTTAATCCAGTACAACTTTCACAAAAATAATTTTTAATCCAGTACAATTTTCACAAAAATAATGTTTACAATTCAGTATCATTTTCACAAAAAATAATTTACAGTCCAGTACAATTTTCCGAGAAATAATTTGCAATCGAATATAATTTTCAATTCAATATTTACAAAAATAGTACAGTTTGAAAATCGAAATATTGCAATTTAAAATTTGGCACTAGATTATTGTAATTTGAACTAGGAAAATTATTATTTTTTTATTTGCAAATATTATAAAACACTAATTTAATTGTAGAAAATAATTTTTAGGAAAATTATTTTTCCTTCATTTAATTATAGAAAATAATTTTTAGCACATTTTTGATTATGTTTACGGTACCCTGATTTATGTAAAACACGTGATATGTTTGATTTTAAGGGAGAGAGGAGATTTAAGGCGCGAATATCGAGGAGCGTGTGGGTGATAACGCAAGTACCCTTGTAAGGATCCTCGATAGTACTGAAAACGTTTCAAAGCGAACAGTTGCTCCGCAGGATGTCGAGCTACTGCAGTATGCGCGCGCGCACTTTAACACTTTCATTTATCAGTAAATTAAAGGACATGCTTTTCACTTTTCCGATTGATCTTTCCTTTTCCCCACTCTTTTTCGGCCCACCTCCAAATTAGTGACCGCAAAAGAAAGACCACTTTAGGTTTTTTTTTTTTTAAATCAACCCCCTCGGGCGCATAAAATGATCAAAGATTAGAAAAAAAGAAAGCGTTAATTTTTTTTCGGGAAATTGTGTTAATTGCAGGGCATATATCAATTCAGGATTACCACGCTTTTTCTCATTTCAAATTCCCTGACTTTTCCAGGTTTTCCGAAATTTTTCCAGGTTTTTAAAACTACATTTATATTTTACCAAATTTAATTTTTAATTTTAATTTAATTTAAATTTTTAATTTTATTTTTAATTTTACCAAACTCCCTGATTTCCAGACAAAACGACTTCTTTCCTGTTCTACTACATTTATTTTGTATGAATTTCTTTAATTGTAAAATTACTCAAAAACGTCAATAACTTCGTTTTAAAATGAATATTTAATCTTTATTATTTTTCTACAGAAATTAAGATTTTCAAAAATTTTTAATTTAATAACATATAAGAATATTATTATAAAACATGAAGATATCGATCACTCCGAGTCTTCGACTCGGAGTAATCGCTTTCTTCATGTTTTATAATCATTAAAACTTGATACTAACATTATTTTATATTATAAAAATATTATTACTCTAATTTCTTCAAAATTATTTTCATTTCAATTGAATTCTTCATTTCTAGAATTTTAAACTAAAATTCTTCTTTAAATCAATTTTTTAAAATAATTTTTGAAAAAGTTCTTTTTTTGAGAATTTTTAAATACATTTGTTTACCATTCGATTTTACCTAAAATTTCGATTATTCAGTCATTCTTCATATATTAGAAATTAAAAACTTCAACTAATTAAAAAAAATTCCATTAAACTTTTTGAGAATAAGTTAATTCTAAATTTCCTTAAAAATTTTGTCAAGAATTTGATTAATTTTATAGTTAATAAAATTATTCACAGGAATTCAATTACTCTCAAAAATTTTGAATAAAATTTTTCGAAATAATTCAATTATCTTTAAATTGACAAAATTCTTCGCAAGAATTCAATTATACTTTCAAAATTAATAAAATTCTCCGCAAGTATTCAATTTTTTTCAAAAATGATAAAATTCTTCGTAAATATTCAATTATTTTCAATATTAATTTTTTAAGTAATTTCGATTATTCTGACATTTTTCAATTAAATATATATTAGAAAATAAAAAATTGAAGAATTAAAGAAAAATTCAATTAAACTTTTTTAAAAAATAAATTCTT
The DNA here is from genome assembly GCA_032872505.1 of Leptopilina syphax. NCBI lineage: Eukaryota > Metazoa > Arthropoda > Insecta > Hymenoptera > Figitidae > Leptopilina > Leptopilina syphax. The sequence continues at coordinate 5,901,017 of CM065475.1, forward strand.
CAGATTTGTTAATTAAAAGTATGAAAAGTTCAAATTTTCAAAGATTTTAATTTGAAACCTTTTGGAAATTCAATTTTTTTTTAAATTTACTCTATATTGCTTTCAATATTTAATAATAATCTAAAATTTTAACTTAAATTCATTTTTAAATTAATATTTACTAAAAAAAAATCCATGAGAATTCAATTATTTAAATACAAAAATAAATATTTTATTAAATAATTGAATGTTTCTTGAAATTCAATTTTTATGAAGAATTTTATCAACAAATTTTTTAATAATTGAATTCTCTTGACAAATTTTAATAAAATTTGTACGAATAATTTCATTTTTGGAAATTTGATGAAAATTTTAATTAAAAATAATTGAATTTCTCCAAAGAATTTTTTAAGAGTTTTTGAAAATAATTTAAATTTTGCCAAGAATTTTATTAAAATTTTTGAAAATAATTGAATTTCGGAGAAAAATTTATAAAGATTATTGAAATTTTGACGAGAATTTTTGTAAATTGTTGAACACAATTAAATTTCTGCGAAGAATTATATTACTTTTGAAAATAATTGAATTCTTGAGACAAATTTTATTAAAATGTCTTTTTAAATAATTGAATTCTTTTATGAAATTTTATTGAAATAGTAGACATTGAAAATAATTTAATTTTGACAAATTTTTGAAATTTTAAAAAATTTCTGGGAAGAATTTTATTAAAATTATTTTGAAAAAAATTGAATTATTTACAAAGAATTTCATTGAAATTTTTGAAAATAATTTAATTTTTTTAAGAAATTTAATTAAAACTACTTTATATAGAAAATAATACTTAAATTCTAATAAATAAATTGTAGCAAAGGTTTTTAAAATAATTGAATTTCTTTGATGAATTTTAATTAAATTTTTAAGAATAATTTCATTTTTTGAGTAACATTTTATTAAAATTTTTTTTAAATAATTGAATTCTATTGAAAAATTTTATTAAAGTAGTAGATTTATTAAGAATCACTGAATTGAGGAATGTTTTTGAAAATAATTGAAATTTTGCCATGAATTTTATTAAAATTGTTGGAAATAATCGAATTTCTAAGAAGAATTTTACTACTTTTGAAAAAAATTGAATTTCTGCAATAATTTGTAATTAGTAATTTTCATAATAAATTTTATTAACAAATTTTTAAATAATTGAATTCTTTCGTCAAGTTTTCGAGGAATTTATTTAAAATTGTATTAAAAATATTTGAAATTGTGCGATAAAAATAATTGAATTCCGAAATAAAATTTTATTATTAATTTTTTTGACAAATTTTTTAAAAATAGTAAATATTGAAAATCATTGAAGTACGAAAAATTGTTGAAAATAATTAAGATTTTGCAAAGAATTTTATTTATTAAACTTTTGAAAAGAATTGAATTCTTGTGATTAGTATTATTATTCATGAAAGTAATTGGATTTTGAAAAGATTTTTTTTTTTTAATTTTTAAAAATAATTGAATGTTTGCGTAGAATTTTATCAAAAAAATTTATGAAATAAATAATTTTAAATAATTGAATTCTTTTGACGAATTTTAATAAAATCTTTAAGAATAATTATATTTTTCAAGGAATTTGATAAAAATTAATTTAGAAATAATTGAAAATCTTCGACGACTTTTATTATATTCATGAAAATAATTGAAAGTTTGCGTAGAAATTTATCAACAAAATTTCTTTTATTTTTTATTTTTTTTAATTAATTTTTAATTATAATTTGTAACTTTAAAATAATTATTCTATATTATTTAATTATTTTAAAAATAAATCTAATTATTTTTATAAATAAAATTATTTTTATAAGTAATCAAAGATCTAACAGTCATATATGCTGTTAAGTATTTCAAAAATGTTTTTCGACATCAAAATATATAATTTTCGTAGTATTTCTAAAAATTTAATATTTTTCCTGTACTTGGGATAAAATCCCCTAACATTTTTCTGATTTCGTTGACCACTTGTCTTTATGTTAAAAATTAAAAATTAAATTAAACATTCCGTAAATATATAAAAGCCAAGGAAATATCCTTGGCTTTTATATATTTACGGAATTTTTAATTTAATTTCTAATTTTTTCTCTTTTGTAATAAAATATTCTTTTCCACTTTTCTTTGTTCGTTTTTTTTCTTTGGGGAAACGATACAATATTATTGTGTTTGAAAAACACTTTCTAAAAGTAGAAAAAAAGTAGCATAATGCATAGAGAAATTTAAAAAATATTAAACCTTATTTACATTCCCCTTGAGGAAAAGAAAATTCTGATGCGTTCGTTTCTTTATTTCAGGAAAAAACAAAAAACAAAGCAAAAGAAAATGCAAACCTGGAATAGGAATGAAGGTCAAGAGCGAGGAATTTTTGGCACCAAGTGGCGTAAAATCGACATCACGTCCCTATATATACACATATACGTTATATGTCGGCACCCCATGGCCATGGCACACAGGGTGAATATTATAAAAGCATTTGGGTGGACCAGTAGTGGTGTGGTACCAGCAATGGAAAAGCATCAAACCAAAAGGAACCGAGTAATAGTGCTCCCCTTCTTTCCCTCGTTCGAAAAAGCAGTACCCTGTACATTATACTCTACTCAAAAGCAGCAACCAATGCTGCTACTGCTACTCCTACTACTACTATTATACCCGTCACCTCGAGGCAAATTTACATATTTATGGTGAATTGCTCAGCGCTCCAGAAGATTTCGGATGCATGCCAAATGACCCCGGAATTTGAGTGTTGGAGCGATGCTAACTAACTGAGTGACTGACTGAAAAGTAGTCGTTATATTGTGGTATGTCTGTGTGTACGTTCAAAGGGTCTCACCCTCCGCCTGCCCGTCAATATCAATGATGTTTTCCAAATGTATTCACAGCGAACAATTCCGGGAGGAAAGAAAGTCGTATATTCAAGAAATATATATGCAAAATTCTGTCACTCTTTATAAACTTCAATTTCACCAAAGGCAACTTATTAGTTTTCAAGAAGAAATTTTATGTATAATCGAATTATATTCTCTCCCTAATATTAGCATTCTTTCTCTAACAAATAGTATCTCGTTAATAATGTTTCATTAATAATATTCTATTAACAATTCTTCATTAATAATATTCCATTAATAATATTTCATTAATAATATTCCATAAAAGTAATAATTTAACTCACTATTTTCTCCTAAATACTATCATATTCTGACTTCAAGGTATTTACTTATGGTAAATAAAATATTTTCTTCTGCAGTCAATTTGTTTTTTACAAATTTACCTACTAATATTATTAGTTATCTTGTTTTAATATTACAATTAACATTGATGTGTTAGCAGGGTTGACACGCAATCTGAAAATCTGGAAAACCTGGAAATGTCAGGGAATTTTATAAACCTTTGAAAAAACCTGGAAAAGTCAGGGAATTTTGATCTAAATCCTGGAAAATTGTTATTTTCTAAAGTTTATTCTTGAAATCTAATTAAATAAATATTTCAAAATTAATAAAATTTTAAAAAAGTTGCGTTTACAATTTTCATCAGTACAGATGAATTTCAAAAGATTTTAATTAGAAATTTTGTAAAATTTCAATTTTCAATGAATTTAATTAGAAATTGTCTTAAAGAATGTAGATTTTTGAAAAATTTTAATTATTCAAATGCTTCTGAAATTAGTTAAATTTTTTAATATATATTTTTAATTGATTATTAAAAATAATGGATTTATAGAAGAATTTTAATTAAAAACACAAAAAGAAATTGAATTTTGAAGCAATTACAAATGATTGCAGAAATTCAATTATTTTCAAAAGTAGTAAAATTCTTCTTAGAAATTCAATTATTTCCAACAATTTTAATAAAATTCATGGCAAAATTTCAATTATTTTCAAAAAATTTCCTCAATTTAATGATTTTTAATAAATCTACTACAACTCATCGCAGACTTTCAATTATTTTTAATACAATTTTAATCGAATTGCTCGAAAAATGAAATTTCTTAAAAATATTATTAAAATTCATAAAAAAAATTCAATTATTTTAAAAACCTTTGTTACAATTTATCTATTAGAATTTAAGTATTGTTTTTTATAAAGTTTTAATTAAATTTCTTAAAAAAATTAAATTATTTTCAAAAATTTTAATGAAATTCTTTGTAATAATTCAATTTTTTTTCAAAATAATTTTAATAAAATTCTTCCCAGAAATTTTTTAAAATTTCAAAAATTTGTCAAAATTAAATTATTTTCAATGTCTACTATTTCAATAAAATTTCATAAAAGAATTCAATTATTTAAAAAGACATTTTAATAAAATTTGTCTCAAGAATTCAATTATTTTCAAAAGTAATATAATTCTTCGCAAAAATTTAATTGTGTTCAACAATTTACAAAAATTCTCGTCAAAATTTCAATAATCTTTATAAATTTTTCTCCGGAATTCAATTATTTTCAAAAATTTTAATAAAATTCTTGGCAAAATTTAAATTATTTTCAAAAACTCTTAAAAAATTCTTTAGAGAAATTCAATTATTTTTAATTAAAATTTTAATCAAATTTCCGAAAAATAAAATTATTCTTAAAAATTTTATTAAAATTTGTCAAGAGAATTCAATTATTAAAAAAATTGTTGATACAATTCTTCATAAAAATTGAATTTCAAGAAACATTCAATTATTTGATAAAATATTTATTTTTGTATTTAAATAATTGAATTCTCCTGGATTTTTTTTTAGTAAATATTAATTTTAAAATGAATTTAAGTTAAAATTTTAGATTATTATTAAATATTGAAAGCAATATAGAGTAAATTTTTAGAAATAATTGAATTTCCAAAAGGTTTCAAATTAAAATCTTTGAAAATTTGAACTTTTCATACTTTTAATTAACAAAAGTAAAATTTATTTTTTAAAAAAGTTTAATTAAATTTTTCTTTAATTCTTCAATTTTTTATTTTCTAATATATATTTAATTGAAAAATGTCAGAATAATCGAAATTACTTAAAAAATTAATATTGAAAATAATTGAATATTTACGAAGAATTTTATCATTTTTGAAAAAAATTGAATACTTGCGGAGAATTTTATTAATTTTGAAAGTATAATTGAATTATTGCGAAGAATTTTGTCAATTTTAAGAATAATTGAATTATTTCGAAAAATTTTATTCAAAATTTTTGAGAATAATTGAATTCCTGTTAATAATTTTATTAACTATAAAATTAATCAAATTCTTGACAAAATTTTAAAGAAAATTTAGACTTAATTTTTCTCAAAAAGTTTAATGGAATTTTTTTTAATTATTTGAAGTTTTAAATTTCTAATATATGAAGAATGTCAGAATAATCGAAATTTTAGGTAAAATTGAATTGTTAGCAAATGGATTTAAAAATTCTCAAAAAAAGAACTTTTTCAAAAATTATTTTTAAAAAATTGATTTAAAGAAGAATTTTAGTTTAAAATTCTAGAAATGAAGAATTCAATTGAAATGAAAATAATTATTTTCAAAAATTTTTAATAAAATTCTTGGCAAAATTTCAATTATTTAAAAAAAATGGCCCTTAGTTGAATGGTTTTCAATATCTATTACTTTAATAAAGTTTTTCAAAAGAATTCATTTATTTAAAAATTTTTTAATAAAATTCTACGCAAAAATTTAATTATTTTCATAAATAATAAAAATTTGCCACATGGAGAAAAATATAAAGTAACTTTTACTACTTTTATAGTAAAAAATTTCCGGTAAAGTATTTCTGGTAATTTTTACTACTTTTGAAGTAAATTTTGCTACTTTCGAAGTAAATATTACTAATTTTTACAAATATTTACTCCAAAAGTAGTAAAAATTACCAGAAATGCTTTAACGGAAATTTTTTACTACAAAAGTAGTAAAAGTTACTTTATCAGGAATTCAATAATTTACAAATTTTTAATTTTCTTCACAACTATTCAATTATTTTCATAAATAATAAAATTCTTTTTAGGAATTCAATTATTTTTATAAATAATAAAACTCATTGCAGAATTTAAATTATTTTTAATACAATTTTATTCGAGTTTCTTGAAAAATATAATTATTCCTAAAAATTTTATTAAAATACGTCAAAAGAATTTAATTATTTAAAAATTTGTTATGATAAAGTACTTTATGAGAATTCAATTTTAAGAAATATTTAATTATTGAATAAGTTATTTATTTTTGTATTTAAATTGAAGTGATAAAAATAATTTTGAATTTGTTACAGTTACAAAATTTTTTTTTATATATAAATTATAAAATAATGATTTTATCAATCGGTTATCTTTAATTATTTGAAAAAATGAAGAAATTGAGTACTCCGAGTCTTCAACTCGGAGTTTATAAGTTTTTTCATCTTTATAATAGTATTCTTATATTGTTTTTGAATTTCAAAAAGATTTGTCTTTTAAAATTAATTATAATCAATTAGACAAATTTTTAAATAAATGTAAAATAACATTTTTTTGGAGTATGCAATAATTTTGGGAGTGAATTAAAATATTCTTTAGTCTCGAGGAAAAAGTCAAAATTTTGTCTAAAAATCAGGGAAAAGTGAGAGAAAAAGAAAATTAAATTTTTGTGACAACCCTGAAACTGTTTCCCGAAAAAAATCTAAATTAATTTAATTATTTTTTATGATATTTTATCAACATTTTGTTGTCAAAGTTTGTTATCAATATTTTATCAAAATCGATTTTTTCACGTATAAAAGTAAGCTTTTATGCTTGAAAAAATCGATTTTGATAAAATATTCTTGAAATTTTTAGTAAATATTCCTTTATTCAGACCTTCTGCCAGGTAAAAATTTTAGAACCCTTTACAGTATTAAAGGGTTCTAAAAGAAATTTGGATTTAAATTTTCAACTATACATGTGATTTTGTTAAAAGTTCAAAATTTGGTTATATTTCTGTCAGTAATTGGTCCATAAATGGTTCGTAATTTTTAATTTTTCATCCGTTACATCTGTACAGTTTTAAATACTGCTTCCACTGTTTAAAGCCCTGATTTAGTTAAAATTTGATTATTGCAATAAAAAGAAACGATTTACAACTAATTTTTCCCAGAGAAGTTTATAGATTCTTAATAAAAGAAGGGTGCCCTGAAAGTTGGAGAAAGCAAAAATAAAATCCATCATCGTTAAGACACGCACATGTCACTTATAATAGTGAAGTAGGGTGGACCTGTTACTCAGCATTGCAGAGTGCACGTACGCGTGGATGTATACATATATATATCCGACTTTATAATTTGATCTCAACCCGCTGATAGGGCGTTCGTTATGGAAACTTACCGATGAGAATTCTCCGTGCACTCATGTCACGTCACTTCTACGTGCAGATTTGTTATTTGCGTTGAAGAGGATTTAGTCTCCCTCGAATTCACAACAAATATGTCATTCGATTATCTCACTTAATGAAGAAGCAACTCACTCACAAAACGATCCAAACTCCTTGTCACTTGGGAATTAATTACAACAACAATAGAAAAATATTATTTGTCTAATAGACATAATTACTTCCAACACTAATATTGCAAGATTTTATGGTTTACCTAAAATTCATAAAGAAAATTGTCCACTCAGACCAGTTGTTTCGGCTATAAAATACTTATTTTATGTCAAAAATGTTCACCAAAATTTTAGCTAAATCTTTACCAAAACCTTCTTCTTATATAAAAAAATTCATTTACTTTTAAAGAATCAATTTTCAAATTTAAAAATTCCTCAGGATTATGAGATGATTTCTCTCGATACATCCTCTTTATTCACTAATGTTCCAATTGATAATGTTAACAGGAATCACTTAACAAATTTCAAAAATGATTCTATTTCACATTTTATAAAATGGGATGAATTTGAAGTGTTAGATATTGAACCTACTCTTACAATTAGTAAAAGACTTTTATCAGAAATGTTTTTTATGCAAAATGACGTGAAAACGTCATGCTTAATCAATTTTTTCAATTATTTATAAAAATTATGCAAAATACCCAGTAGAGTCAATTTTTTAAAGACAAATTTTAAAGCAGTAAAAAGTAAAATATTAAATTCTTCAAAATTCAAAGTCATGAATTTTCTGAAAATTTCTAATACTATTATCACTGTAATGCAGAAAAGAAGTGTACACACCAACCATAAATTTTTGATAAGTAAGTTATTTCCTTCTTGTGAAAGCGCATGTCTGAATCCACTGTAGGCATTTTTTTAGTATTTTTGTTAAAATACGATCGAGTAGTAAACTCTAAAATTTCACCCAATTTGTTAAAAATAATATTATACCTCAAAACACAACATAAGTGAAAACATTAAATTCAATTTTCAGTAAAATGACCTCTTTAAAATATCTTTTACTTCTACTTTTCTTCACCATTGATCAAATAATCGGTATCCCACCTACTACCAAAGAAGTAAGTTTAATCATAAATTACTATTTTATGATTTACTGCAGTACTTTATGAACGAAATGAAGATAATAACAGAGGACCACAAAAAATTTTTTTTAATAAAGTATTGACCGGAGCATGTTTTTTATATGTCTTTTGGGTCGCTGAATTCGAATCCGAACTCAGTTTTGCGCCATCACGTCAAGTTTCATCACAAATTAATAAAATTCGAAAAAAACTGCCTGTAAACAAGATTTAAATAAAAATAAGCAAAAGATTCTATTAAAAAACAACTTTAAAACACTGAAAAAATATTATATAATGTTAAACAATCAAAAAATCTCGTAAATATTTAAAATTTAAGATGGCGGATCCAATATGGCGTCAATTTTATTAAAATTCACCCAATTCGCCTGAATCTTGTTACTCGGGGGTTTTTGGGGTTGCTAAATACGAATTTCACCTTAGTTTTCAAAAATTCAAAATGGCGGATCCAATATGGCTGACCAATTTTTAAACAAATTATTGGATATACCTGAAACATTATACTCGGGGGTTTTCGGGGTCGCTGAATACGAATTTCACCTTAGTTTTCAAAAATTCAAAAACTGATAAATTTTTAAATAATTCGTTAGCCATATTGGACCCGCCATTTTGGATTTTTTAAAACTAAGGTGAAATTCGTATTCAGCGACCCCAAAAACCCCCAAGTAACAAGTTTCGAATAAATCTGATAAATTTTTTTTAAATACGTCAGCCCCAATATGGCAATATGGATCCGCCATTTTGAATTTTGAAAAACTAAGGTGAAATTCGTATTCAGCGACCCCAAGAACCTCCGAGTAACAAATTTCAAGCAAATCTGATACATTTTTAAAAAATTCGACAGCCATATTGGATCCGCCATTTTGAAGAAACTTGACGTGATGGCACAAAACTGAGTTCGGATTCGAATTCAGCGACCCAAAAGACATATAAAAAACATGGTCCGGTCAATACTTTCTTTAAAAAAAATTTTGTGGTCCTGCGTAATGTTACGCACCCAAAATAAATGTTTCTAAATTAATTTCAATAATTAATTTCAATAAAAAAAATTAAATAACCATTTAGAAACGGTCGAAGATAAATACAATTATTAAAAGATTGATAGAAGAAGTGGAACAATCTGGAATGCAAAAAATAGTATTATATTCTATTCCTGGTGATAAAGCAGAAATGAGAAAGTTAGCCAATGAATGTCTCAATCCAAACTCGAATATATCGTCATATGATATTTACGTAATGACATACTGTCTCAAAACAATGATAGGGTAAATTTATATTTATTAATATTAGAATAAAAGGAAAATTTCAAAAAGTTTAATTTTTAGGAATTTGGAACCACCACTTATCGATAAAGGAACATTCGATCAACTCTCACGTGCCTTGGAAATTGAAAATTCGAAAGAATTGAAAGATAAAATGAAAGAAATATTATTCGACCTTCCGCAAGAAATTCGTTACACTCTTGCTTATTTAATGAGACATTTGAGAAAAGTAGTGAATCTGCAGGACATAAACGGAATGACTCCGAAGATGATTGCTAAAGCGTTCAGATTTCCTTTGATGAAAATTGAACTAGATGGGCAAAAACAACGGGAAATTAATTTCAAAATAGAGGAGGTTATTAAATATTTTTTAATATCTATGTTTATAAATTTCAATTACAATTTTTCGTTTTAAAATTAAATAACAATAGTTTCTTTTCACTTCTTTTGTAGATCATTAAGTATCTTTTGGAAATTCCATCAAGTTTTTGGAAGACATTGATAAATTATGAATCGTCTATAAGTATAAATAAAGTAATTCATACCTTTGGAATTCCGTGAGAAATTTTATTCATCTTTTGTCGGTTTCACTAGGATTCTCATCCTAGTGATTCTCATCTGTTTTATTCGATTGTAATTAATTTTATTATAATTTATAGTCTCATTTTCTTCTTCCTTAGAATAGTGAATCCAATACTGAAAACTCAGATGAAGAAAAAGAAGGTGATTCTTTGGCTTCACATAAGGTATTTACATGTTTTACAAATTTCCTCTTATGACCAATATTAGCAATTTCAAATACGAGTTAAACAAAAGTTCTAAAAATTACAAATCTCAATTTTTTTATTGTAGCTTGAAGAGAAAATTCCAAATACTCTATCAAGTTACTTGAAGGTAAATAAATAATCTAGTGTAGGTACAGATAAAGTAATTCACATTTCCTTTAGAACAACTTTCTTTAAGATAAATTGATATCTAATTTTCCTGTTCGTAAATTTATAATATTAGTTGTTATATAAAATTCAATTCATGAGTTAGTCAAAGTAATATAAAAAAAATAATGTTCATGAAATAAATAAAAGAATGTTAGCACCCAAAATGTTTGTGTTTCAATTAATTTAATGAAAAAGAAAATTAAATAACCATTTAGCATCGGTCAAAGGAAAATACAATTATTAAAAGACTAATAGAAGAAGTGGAAATATCTGGAATGCAAAACAGAGGATTATATTCTATTAATGCTGATGAAGATGAAATGCAAAAGTTGGTCAATGAATGTCTCAATCCAAACTCAAATATATCGACATATAGTATTTACGTAATTACATACTGTCTCAAAACAGTAATAGGGTAAGTTTTTATTATTTATATTTATTAATATTCTAATAAAAGCATAATTACAAAAATTTTAATTTTTAGGGGTATGGAACCATCACTTATCGATGAAGCAACGTACAGAAAATTACTACATGCTACAAAATTAAAAACTTTGAAAGAATCCGAAAATAAAATGTTAAAAATATTATCTCAACTTCCGCAGGATATTCTAAATACTCTTGCTTATTTAATTATACATTTGGAAAAAGTAGTGGAACTTCAGGAGATAAACGAAATGACTGAGGAGAAAATTGCTTCAATTTTTTCACGTATTCTGATGCATTATAAAAGTGAAGAAGGGTTGATACCAGAAACCAACAAAAAGAAGGCAGGGATATATTTAAATACTTCTAAATCTAATAATCTTAATAATAAAATTTTAATTTCAAGTTGCATAACAATAGTTTTTCTTTCATTTCCATCAATAGATTATTGAGATACTTTTGAAGATTCCAACAAGTTACTTGAAGACATTGATAAATTTTGAATCGATCGTAAGTATATATTCTCAAAATATCCATATTTACACCATGTCCGAAAATCTAGCAAATTCACAAATTTTACAAAAACTGACTACACTTAGGATACATTCGCTCACCTCGCCAGAAACAATGAGTTTAGGGTACATCCAATGATAAAGAGATTGATAGAAGCAGTGGAAAAGTTTGGATTGCGACAAGAAGGATTATATTATGTCACAACTAATTCAGCAGAATTGGCAAAAGATTGTCTTGAACCAGACAAAGATATAATGCAATATGGTGTTCATGTAATTACGTCATTTCTCAAATCACTTTTACGGTAAATTTATATTCACAACATTTACTAATGTTACAGTATAAAAACAAAATTACAAGAAATTTCCATTTTAGACACTTGAGACCATCACTTATCGATAAAGAAACGTTCTTAAAACTGCAAGCTGTTATGAAAAATTTCCAAGAATCAAAAAATAAAATGTCGGAAATATTACTCGATCTTCCGCAAGATACTCGAAATACTCTTGCTTATTTAATGATACATTTGCAAAGCGTAATGAAACAATATGAGATAAATACAATGACTGATGTGGTGATTGCTGCAGTCTATGGGCCGATTTTGATAAATCTTGGTTACGATACTATGGAAGAAATGGTTTCAGATCCAACGAAAATAAACGTAGATAAATATTTTAAACAATGTTATATCACAATTTTTAACTTTAAATTCAATAACAATAGCTATTCATTCATTTCTGTTTTAGATTGTTCTGATACTTTTAAATATTCCATCAAGTTATTGGGAGTCATTGGTTAATTATGAATCGACTGTAAGTATAGATAAAGCAGATTAGAATTAATTAATTTGATGGTGATTCTCTTTTAGTGGATAGTTATTTAAATTTATAACTTTATTTTCTTCTTCTTGAGAACAATGAATCTACAAATTCAGAGGAAGAAGAAGGTACCTGGGGTGGTGCTCCTCGTGAAGAATCTTCAGCTTCAAATGAGGTAATAACAAGAGGCTGTTCACTTTAGTGTATTCCATATGACTCATTTTGACTCCGAAGTGACAGAAGAAGTGTGTGAGTGTGATTCGAAGAAATTCATGGAGGAAGATTGGAGGAATTACTTGGGAGTCATCATGAGTCAGTCTAGGGTCAAAAGAAGTCACTTGAGACTCACAACGGATCTGTAAAGTTTATAGCCTCTCGAGTGTATGTATGTTAGACAATAACAGCTTAAGACAGTGATTCTTGTAACAGAAGTGAACAGAAAGGGTGTCTATGGTAAAAATGTTTCCTTCTTATCATCAGGAAAACATTGTCACCATTTTTATGCTTTATTGCATGACTTTATTTTGTACCTTTTGCTATCTACAAGCACTACGTTTGTGCTTGTAGCATAAAAAATTATTTAATACTTTCACGTAACAGAAAGTAAATTATTTCTTATTTTACGAACAGGTTCCTGAAAATCTCTTGAATTCAAATATAGATGATGCAATCAATAGACTTTGTAATCGAGGAATATCGTCAAAATAAAAGGTAAAGTTTCAATCTTTAAAAGTTGAACTTGAAAAAAAAATTTATAATAAATGTTGAATATCTGTTATATGAAGATGATACATTTAAGTAACAATCTATGAGTACTTTGATACCCTTGAGGAAATTGATTGACTGATGAAGATTAGAGGTGTGCATTTAATGCAGTCGAACTGAACATTAATCGACTCGACAACAGAAAATTCGAATCGGAGATAATCAAAAGAAAATTCGATTCGAACTGACAATTCGAATCGAAAGTTAACCGAGTCGAGTTGAGCAATTCGAATCGAAAGTAAACCGAGTCGAGTTGAGCAATTCGAAATTCGAATCTTCGAATTTCGAATTGGCAGTTCGAATCGAATTTTCTCTCGATTCGAATTATGCACACCTCTAATGAAGATCTTTTATTGTTGAATTTCTCACAAGCAGAAAAATCGAAATTTCAAAAATAGTGTTAAGGGGATGTCAAAGTCGATTGGGTTTTTGCATTGAGCTTCAATGGGAAAATCGCATCGACTTTGACATCCCCTTAAAGTAATTTTAAAATTTAAGGTAAATAATTGATTTTAAAAATTGTGTATTTAAACGTTATACTGATTCCTAGAAATCTAGACTTGCGGATCAAGACATTATTTCCTTAATGATACAAACGCAGCTCTGTTTAGGGTTCAATCTAAAACTACTTCACAGTTTTTCAAGAAGATCCTCAAATTGAGACCATTGTAGTGTAAAGACGTTGTATCACAACAATTCTGATAAGTTTTTTGTCTTAATTTGATCTTCTCAAAAAAAATGTGAATTTACATCATTCAAAGGATAGTAGTAGCTAAAAATCCATTAGGTACTGTAATTCTGATTACCTTTGACAAGAATTTACTGCAAGATTTTATATCTTGCTAACAAATAAAGATCCATGATCAGCATTCTAAAAATACTGTGACATCTATAAAGTTTTTGAATCACATTTTATCTTTGTAATTTAATGGAGTGAAATAATTTTCTAATTAAAGTATGAGTAAATTATATTTATTTCTGATTTCCTATTTTGACAACAGGCTTTTGAAGATTCCTTACAAGCAAATAAAGATGACGACATGAGAAGACTATCTATTGCAGATAAATCAACAAAAAAGGAGATAAAATTTTAAACTTTAAAACTGTTGAATAAGTAAAACTTAATAACCATATTTTCCAGAATTTTAATTACCTATCTATTATATTAGGTAGATAAATCTAAGTTACAATCTACAAGTACATTGATACCCGTGAGACAAATCGAGCGACTGCCAAGGACGCTTTTTTGTATTAATTAATAATTCAACCAAGTAAAGTAATTTTGTAAAAGCTTATTTAGATACTATTAAGGCCCTTTAGATTATTCGTGGCCTTACTGAACCTTATTTTGCATTTCCACATACAACTACGTTGAGTGCAAAAATTAAGTTTTTATAATTCACTCTTATTTCAGTAAAAAGTAATATATAATAAATTATAAAATAAATTACTCTTTTTTATAAATGTTTTTCTTATTAAAACTGTCTTTGTTAATTAAAATTATGGGAAATAAATTAATAATTGATATCTCAATATAAAATATTATATTATTAATATTGTAAATAAAGAATTGCAAGCAAAAGATATTTTATATTATTAATTTCTAATATTTTAAATTTTTAAAGCATTATTATATCAGAGTTTTCAAGGTCTCTGATTATCAGCTTTATATATTTTTCTTAAAGTCAAAATTTTAAAGCATTAAATGTGCATGAAATAAAATGAAATTTTTTTTAATAAATACAGAGAAGCACAAAGTTTTAAAAACAAGTATTGTTCTATATCTTTCTATTTGTCGCAATTAATATTTTCTAATAAAAAAATATAAATTTACAATAAAGTAGTACTTTTCCATGTTTCGAATTTTTGAAAGTCAAAACAATTATTTCTTGAAGAATTTATGAAATCGTTATATCTCTGTATACAACAACTATAAATATTTTATATACTTTTTATGTCATGCTCATATGTACACCTACGTAAATATTGAAATTTTTTTAAGAAAAAGACTCCTTTTTTAAATTAAAGATGAGACTTGAAGGATGAAACATATATAAATTTTTCTGCAATTCTTAAAAAATATTTTTTAGTAATATTTTAACTCATTATTACACTAGAGTTTTCCAGCTTATTTTTTAGAGTCAAAGTTTTAAAGCAGTAAATGTATGCATAAAATGAGTTTGAAAAATTTTTAATAAACGAAGAGAAGCAGGAATTTTTAAGTTTAAAAACAAGTATTGTTCTATATCTTTCTATTTGCCGCATTTAATGCTTGCTACTAAGAAAACAAAAATTTGCAATAAAATAATATTTTTCAATGTTTCGAATGTTTGAAAGTCAAGGCAATTAATTCTTCAAGAATTTTTGAAATCTCTCTGTATACAACGAAAAGAAATGAAATAACTATAAATATTATATGGTCAGGTCCACGTGAAATTTTTCTATGACATTTTAAAATCGGTTAAACATATTTTTTCTCGTTCTTTATAGAAAAATATTAAATACGTATTTTCTTACTTTTGTATAATTGCCCAAATTTTCGAGTTATGAATTTTCGAAATTTAGGATTTTTAAAAGTAGACCTACTTTCAGTAGCTTATAACTTTGAAAGTATTGAGTTTATAAAAAAAAGTTATCAATGAAAGAAAATTTTGGTTTTTTTCCACTTTTAAGTAATTTAAAAAAAAATTTTAGTTTTTAATTAAAAAAATTTTTTTCATTAACAAATTAATTTTTTTTTAATTTGCACATGATTAATTTAAATTTTTTCTTTATTTATACCTGATAATATACAGAAAATTTTCCTAAGAGTCCCGAGATGGGCCAATTAAATTTAAGGAGTTTATAAAATTATTCAAAATTCGCTTGCAAGTTGCTCGTAGTTAATAAGGTTAAAATCACAAGGAAAATTTTTATTTGAATATTTAGAAAATACGATATGAAATTTAATGATGTTTCACCTTTTTATTTAATTATATTTGCTATTCGAGTGAAAATGAATTTTTATTTTTATTATTACATTGATAATAATTTACTTTAATTAAATAAAGAAAATAATATAACTACTTTATCAATTTCAATAACAGTTATGGATGTGTGAACTTTATAACCAAAATTAGGAAAATCACTGAAAACGGGGTTTTTGTTAAATATCTTATTGAAAAATTAACATTTTTTGTCGTAAAGGTTTAAATTTTTTCAGAATTTTATCAGTTATTTATTGAAAATAAAAAAGAAACAAAATTAAGTTATTATATTTTTTAAGTTAAAAGTTATTTAATAGTCATAAAAAATGTAGGGGTCGCACAATTACCGCCGGTACTGTATATTAAAGTTTTATCAAATAAATATCAAGATTTCAACCCAATTAATAATACTCTAGAGTATTTTACGAAACTGTTTAGTATTTTAGGTTCTACGTTTGATTAATTTTCAAAAAATTCAATTTTTTGGAGAAAAATTTATTTAACATTTCAAAAAATTATAAAGTGTATTAAACTTTCGTGAAATATGTTATATCTCGATATTTTAACGCAATTAATAATATTTCACAGTATTTTACAAATCTATTTAGTAGTTAAGGCTTTACTAGATTAATTATCTTTAATTATCTTTATTTAATTATCTTTTTTATACCATGATTAATTATCTTTAGGCTTTTGTCTAAATGTTAAAAAGTCGCTATTTTTTCAGTTTCCTTTGCTTCAATTATAATTAGATACAATTATTTAGGGTTATATGGCTTCAAAAATGGATTTAATTTTAAAAGCAAAAACTATGAAAATTCATAACTCGAATGGGCATAAAAATACCCATTTTCCCTAATTACATTAAAAAAAACAATTTTTTCGAAAATTAATTATAAAAATTATGCAAAATACCCAGAAGATTCAATTTTTTAAACAAAATTTTAAAGCAGTAAAAAGTAAAATTTTCTATTTTTCGAATTCAAAGTCATGAATTTTCAGTAATTTTTTAATAATATTATCACTGTAATACAAAAAAGAAATATACATACCAAAATAATATAAACTTTTTATTGGTAAGTTATTATTTTTTTTCTTGATAGCGCATGACTTTAAAAGACTTCACTGCAGGCGTTTGTTGAGTATTTTTGTTGAAATACAATTGAGTAGTAAACTCTAATATTTAACATAATTTGTTCAACATAACATTATAGCTTAAAACACAACATCAGTGAAAATATTAAATTCAATTTTCAGAAAAATGACGTCTTTAAAATATCTTTTACTTCTACTTTTCTTTACCATTGATCTAGTAATCAGTGTACCACCTTTTACCAAAGAAGTAAGTTTAACAAAATTTTACTATTTTATGATTTAACTTTACCACACAGGGCTCGAACTGTAAATGAAATTTTTTTTATGTAAAGAAAAGAACAATTGTATGAAAACATAGAATCAAAACTTCTTGTTTCTTTATTGACGCCAAAATTTAAAACAGAAATTTTTCATCAAGACTATAATTGGATTTCATTAGTTGCTCATGTTCATCAATAAATTAAATTTCATATTTGTTACAATTCAAAATATAACGTGAAACATTGACTCCATTCGGAAATGTAATTAGTCATATTAATAAAATCAATCAATATTCAATCTCTGTTGCATTTCTTTTCTGAAATAAAAAAAAGTTTATAAACACTATAAATCTTGAAAAAGTTTTCACGAAATAAGTATAATGTTTTTACTCACCAAAAATAAATGTTTTTAAAATAATTTAATTTAAAAAAATTAAATTCCATTTAGCAACGGTTAAAAGTAGATACAATTATGAAAAGAGTAATACAAGAAGTGGAAAAATCTGGAATGAAAAAAAGAGGATTATATACTACTGATGGTGATGTCCTTGAAATGAAAAAATTGGTCAAAGAAAGTCTTAATCCATTCACGGATATATCGTCATATGATATTCACGTAATGACATTCTGTCTCAAAGCAGTAATAGGGTAAATTTATATTTATGATATTTATTAATATTCGAATAAAAGCAAAATTACAAAAAAGTTTAATTTTTAGAAATTTGCAACCATCACTTATCGATGAAGCAACATTCAATCAACTCTCAGATGCCTTGAAAATGGAAAATTTGGAAGAATCGAAAAATAAAATGAAAAACATATTATTCGACCTTCCGCAAGATATTCGATATACTCTTGCTTATTTAATGAAACATTTGAAAAAAGTAGTGAAACTACATGAGATAAACGGAATGACACCGAAGATAATTGCTAAAGCCTTTAGATTATCTTTAATGCATTTTAAACCTGATGAACAAAGAAAGCGTGAAATTGATTCCAAAAAAATTATGGCAGATAAATATTTTTAAAAAAATTAATAAATTTTAGTTACAATTTTTAATTTAAAACTTAAACTATAATAGTTTTTCTTTCATTTCTATTTTAGATCATTAAGAAACTTTTGCAAATTCCATCAAGTTTTTGGAAGGAATTGAAGAATCCTGAATCGGTCGTAAGTATAATAATTGAAGTAATTCACATTTCCTCTGAAATTCCAGAGGAAATTTTATGTATATTTCGAAGGTATCGTTATAAGAATCACTTCCTAATGAATCTGTTTTAGTGGATTGTAATTATATTTTATTTGCAGTTTTATTTTCTTGCTCCTGAGGATAGAGAATCCGCTAGTGAAATCTCAGATGAAGAACAAGAAGGCGCTTCGGTTACTGCTGGTCCTTTTGATTCAAATGAGGTAATTACATATTTTACAGATGACCCCTTAGAAACAATTAGCAATTTTTAATAAGAGATAAAAAAATTAGAAATTATAATTTTTTAATTTCAAAATTGAATAACAATAGTTTTTCTTTCATTTCTATTGTAAATCGAAGAAAAAATTTTAAATACTCCATCAAGTACCACGAAGGTAAATAAAGAATTGACGATAGGTACTACAGATAAAGTAATTCACATTTTCTTTGGAACTATTTTTTTCAAAACAAATTTATCTCTTATTTTCCAGTTTTAAAATTTTTAATTAGTTGTTACTTAAGAGTTAATTGCTAAGAAGTAACATGTTCATCACCCCATAAGGGGCCGTTTATAAACTACGTCATACGATTTTGAATAATTTTTCCACCCCCCCCCCCTATCCACGTCACAAATTTTACATGCTTTAGCGCCATTTTTTCTATAGAACGTCACAAAGAATGAATTCCACCTCCCCCCTCTAAGGCGTGACGTAGTTTATGGACGGCCCCTAAAATATCACATGTTTTTGGGATGACCCATTTTGATCTATTAGTAATCAATCTGCTGCAATTATAATCCGACTTAAAACAAAGTTTAAAAAATTAAAAATCTTTACAAAACGTTCATGAAATATACAAAAATGTTAGCACCCAAAATGTGTTTTTCAATAAATTTCATTTAAAAAATTGAATAACCATTTAGCCATCAGGTATGACAAAATATACAAATTTGAAGAGATTGATAGAAGCAGTGGAAGAGATTGGAATGAAACAAAAAGAATTATATTCTGACGATGATGAGTCAATTGAAATGGCAACTTTGCCAAAAGATTGTCTTGTTTCTAACGCAGATAAATCGCAATATGATGTTCGTGTAATGGCATTATGTCTCCAAAGAGAATTAAGGTAAATTTTATAGCCCTGACGTTTACTAATATTGCAATTAAAAGCAAAATTATGAAAAATATAATTTTTAGGCGTTTGAACCCATCACTTATCGATAGAGCAACGTTTAAAAAATTACTAGTTGCTGCAAGATTAAAAAATTTAAAAGAATTGGAAAATGAAATGTCAAAAATATTATCTGAACTTCCGCAAGATATTCGAAATACTCTTGCTTATTTAATTATACATTTAAAAAAAGTAGTGAAACTGCACGCGATAAACAAAATGACTGAGAAGAAAATTGCTTCCATTTTTTCACTTATTCTGATGCATTATGCAGGTGAAGAAAGGTTGTTAGCTGATGCCGACAGAGAGAAGGCAGGGATACATTTATAAATTTTTTTATTTATTAATCCTAATCACAAAATTTTAGTTTCAAGTTTAATAACAATAGTTTTTCTTTCATTTCTATTATAGATCATTAGAATATTTTTGAGAATTCCTTCAAGTTATTGGAAGACATTGATAAATTATGAATCGACTGTAAGTATAGATAATGCAGACGCCGCTCTAATTTACTAAAACCTAATAAATATTTAATACTTTTTTATGTATCACTTGCTGGTGATTATCATTAAGTGGAAAGTAATTTTAATTTATAACGTTATTTTCTTCTTGTTTAGAACAATGAATCTACAAATTCAGGGGAAGAAGAAGGTGCCTGGGGTGGTGCTCCTCGTGAAGAATCTTCAGCTTCAAATGAGGTAATATCTGAAGGCTGTTCAGTCTAGTGTATTTCATGATTCATTTTGACTCCGAAGTGCCACAAAAAGTGAATGATCAGTAATCATTCTACTGCAATTATAATCCGATTCAAAATAAAGTTTAAAAAATTAAAATACTTTACAAAACGTTCATGAAATATTCAAAAATATTAGATACTTCTACTGCATCACTTGCTGGTGATTATCTTTAAGTGGAAAGTATTTTTAATTTATAACGTTATTTTCTTCTTGTTTAGAACAATGAATCTATAAATTCAGGGGAAGAAGAAGATGCCTGGGGTGGTGCTCCTCGTGAAGAATTTTCAGCTTCAAATGAGGTAATATCTGAAGGCTGTTCAGTCTAGTGTATTCCATGATTCATTTTGACTCCGAAGTGCCACAAAAAGTGAATGATCAGTAATCATTCTACTGCAATTATAATCCGATTTAAAACAAAGTTTAAAAAATTAAAATACTTTACAAAACGTTCATGAAATATACAAAAATGTTAGCACCCAAAATGTGTTTTTCAATAAATTTCATTTAAAAAATTGAATAACAATTTAGCCGTCAGGTATGACAAAATATACAAATTTGAAGAGATTGATAGAAGCAGTGGAAGAGATTGGAATGAAACAAAAAGAATTATATTCTGACGATGATGAGTCAATTGAAATGGCAACTTTGCCAAAAGATTGTCTTGTTTCTAACACAGATATATCGCAATATGATGTTCGTGTAATTGCATTATGTCTCCAAAGAGAATTAAGGTAAATTTTATAGCCCTGACGTTTACTAATATTGCAATTAAAAGCAAAATTATAAAAAATATAATTTTTAGGCGTTTGAACCCATCACTTATCGATAGAGCAACGTTTAAAAAATTACTAGTTGCTGCAAGATTAAAAAATTTAAAAGAATTGGAAAATGAAATGTCAAAAATATTATCTGTACTTCCGCAAGATATTCGAAATACTCTTGCTTATTTAATTATACATTTAAAAAAAGTAGTTAAACTGCAGGAGATAAATAAAATGACTGATGAGAAAATTGCTTTCATTTTTTCACTTATTCTGATGCATTATGCAGGTGAAGAAAGGTTGTTAGCTGATGCCGACAGAGAGAAGGCAGGGATACATTTATAAATTTTTTTATTTATTAATCCTAATCACAAAATTTTAGTTTCAAGTTTAATAACAATAGTTTTTCTTTCATTTCTATTATAGATCATTAGAATATTTTTGAGAATTCCTTCAAGTTATTGGAAGACATTGATAAATTATGAATCGACTGTAAGTATAGATAAAGCAGACGCCGCTCTAATTTACTAAAACCTAATAAATATTTAATACTTTTTTATGTATCACTTGCTGGTGATTATCATTAAGTGGAAAGTAATTTTAATTTATAACGTTATTTTCTTCTTGTTTAGAACAATGAATCTACAAATTCAGGGGAAGAAGAAGGTGCCTGGGGTGGTGCTCCTCGTGAAGAATCTTCAGCTTCAAATGAGGTAATATCGGAAGGCTGTTCACTCTAGTGTATTCCATTATTCATTTTGACTCCGAAGTGCCACAAAAAGTGAATAATCAGTAATCAGTCTACTGCAATTATAATCCGATTTAAAACAAAGTTTAAAAAATTAAAATACTTTAAATTAAATAATAAATACGTTCATGAAATATTCAAAAATGTTACCAACCAAAAATGTGTTTTTCAATGAATTTAATTAAAAAAATTAAATTACCATCTAGCAACCATCTATGACACAATATACAAATTTGAAGAGATTGATAGAAGCAGTGGAAGAGACTGGAATGAAACAAAAAGGATTATATTCTGAAGATGATAAATCAATTAAAAGGATAAATTTGCCAACAGATTGTCTTGATCCAAGAACGGATATATCGCAATATGATGTTCGTGTAATGACATTATGTCTCCAAAGAGAACTAAGGCAATTTTTATATTCATAACGTTTACTAATATTATAATTAAAAGCAAAATTACAAGAAAATTTCATTTTTAGGCGTATGGAACCATCACTTATCGATAGAGCAACGTTTAACAAATTAAAAGTTCTTTTAAACTTTCGAAAATTAAATCAATGGGAATATGAAATCTCAAAAATATTATCTGAACTTCCTCAAGATATTCGAAATACTCTTGCTTATTTAATTATACATTTAAAAAAAGTAGTGAAACTGCAGGAGATAAATAAAATGACTGAGGAGAAAATTGCTTCCATTTTTTCACTTATTCTGATGCGTTATCCAGGTGAAGAAAGCTTGTTAGTTCATACCGACAGAGAGAAGGCAGGGATATATTTTAAAACTTTTAAATTTATTAATCTTAATCACAAAATTTTCATTTCAAGTTCAATAACAATAGTTTTTTTTTTATTTCTATTATAGATCATTAGAATATTTTTGAGAATTCCTTCAAGTTATTGGAAAGCATTCATAAATTATGAATCGACTGTAAGTATAGATAAAGCAGACGCCGCATAAAAAATTATTTAATATTTTCAGTTGACAGAAAGTAAATTATCTTATTTTTTATTTTTTAAACAGGCTCCAAAAGATCTTTTAAATTTAAATATAGACGAAGCAATCAATAGACTGTCTGATTCAGGCAGATCGCCAAAAAAGAAGGTAAAATTTTAAACTTTAAAACTGTTGAATAAATTAATCTTAATAATTAAATTTTCAAGTATTTTAAATACTTATCTATTATATTAGGAAGATAAATTTAAGTTACAGTCTATGACACATACGGCTGCGCTGAATGGAAAATTTAATTTTTATAATTCATTCTCATTTCAGGCAACAATACAATATAATAAATTCTAAAATAAATTAGTGTTTTTTGTGAACACAGAGAAAACGATAATCTAATTTTAAGAAGAACCTAGTTAAATAGGAGCCAAGAATATTCTCTACTTAAATTAAGTAGCCCCACTTAAATTAAGTGAGAAATATTCTTACAATTAGAATATCAATCTTATTGTAAGAATATTTCTCACTTAATTTAAGTGGAGAATATTCTTGGCTCCTATTTAAGTAGGCTCGTCTTGAAATTAGATTATTGTTTTTTCTGTGAATGTTTTTCTCTTTAAAACTGTCTTCGTTGATTAAAATTATGGGAGAATATATTAATAATTGATGTCCCCAATATATAAAATATTGTATTATTAATCTTGTCAATAAAGAATTGCAAGCAAAATCTATTTTCTATTATTAGTACCTAATATTTTAACTCATTATTACACCAAAGTTTTCTGGATCTTTGATTATCAGCTTTTATATATTTTCCATAGAGTTAAAATTTTCAATTAGTAAATGTGCATAAAATAAATTTAAAAAATGTTTAATGAATAAAGAGAAGCACAAATTTAAAAATTTAAAAGCTATATTGTTCTACATCTTTCTATTTGCCGCATTTATTATTTGCTAACAAAAAATATAAATTTACAATAAAATAACATTTTTCAATGTTTCGAATTTTTGAAAGTCAAAGCAATAAATTAATTCTTCAAGAATTTACGAAATCAATATAATTATCTCTGTATACAACAAAAAGAAATAAAATAACAATAAATATTTTATTCATTTTTTATGCCATGCTCATATGTACACTTGCGTAAGTATTGAAAATTTTTCAAAAAAAAAAGATTTTATTAAAATTCTTTGAAAGAATTTAATTTTGACAAATATTCAATACATTATTTATTTTTTTAATTAAATAATTTAATTCTCGTAAAACTATTTAATAAGAAATGATTTTAATAATGAATTTTAGTTAGAGTTTTAGATAATAATTTAATATTAGAAGCGTCATAGTAGAGATCTATAGAAATAATTAAATTTCAAAAGATTTTTAAATTGAATTTTTTGAAAATTTTAATTGTTGTCAATCTGTAATATATAAATTTTTATTTTGAAAAATTATTAATTTATGATTTCCTTAAGAAACAATAAAAGTTTTGAATACAAAATTTTATTTCAAAATTCAACCAAAAAAGTTATTGCATTTTGGAAGA
This sequence comes from Leptopilina syphax, assembly GCA_032872505.1. Lineage (NCBI taxonomy): Eukaryota > Metazoa > Arthropoda > Insecta > Hymenoptera > Figitidae > Leptopilina > Leptopilina syphax. Next base: position 5,925,603 of record CM065475.1, read on the forward strand.
ATTACATTTTTTTATTTTTAGAAATAGTTAAATTTCAAAAAGGCCTCAAAATGAAATCATTTGAAATATTTGAAAAAAATAAGTGGAAAAATTAATAAGTATTTAAATAAATATTTAACAAATATTATTACAGTTTTGAATATAATTAAATTTACAAATTATGAAAAAAATTAGTTTTGAAAAATTATAATTAAAACTGTTTTTGATAGTTAATTTCCCGTAAATAATTTAAAATGTGATTAAAATTAAATTTTCAATATAATTGAAAATATTATGAATTGAAATAAATTTTACGTTATAAAATTTTATTCATTTTTTTTTAAATGTAATTTTTTTTAAGAATTTTAAATTAAAGTTTGGAAAAAGTAATTAAATGTTGCAAAAACTTAAATTGAAGTTATTATCAGGATAAGAAAAAAGAAAATATTTTTGATAATAATTAGGAAAAATTCAGGGAAATAAAATACAGAATGAAATGTAATTATTACCGTAAGAAAATTATTATAAAATTTATATTAATAATTGATGTCTCCAATATATAAAATATTGTATTATTATTCTTGTCAATAAAGAATTGTAAGAAAAAAATATTTTCTTTTATTAGTACCTAATATTTTTACGCATTATTGCATCAGAGTTTTCAGGGTCTCTGATTATGAGCTATGTTTTTTTAAATATAAAATAAATTTTTCTTCGAGTCAAAATTTTAAAGCAGTAAAAATGTGCATTAAATAAATTAAAAAATTTTTAATAAGTTCTTTTTTTTAAATTATTAAGATATAATATTTTCAAAAAATTATATTAAAAAAATTCTTACAATTAATTTTTTAAAAATATTTTTGAATAATTTTTTAAAGATAATAGTTTTTTAAATTGAAATTTTGTAAAATCCTTTAAAAATAATTGAATTTTTGAAAAATATATATAAAAATAATCGAATTTTTAAAGAATTTTAATTATAAATGTGACTATGATTCAAAAATAATTTTTAAAAGATTTGTTTATCCTGATTTAATACTTTAAAAGACTAAATTTTTTAAAGTAATGTGATTTTTGTAAAAATTTGATGTTAAAGAATTTTTAAGTTCATTGATTACGAAGCCGATGTCAGTTTCACGAAATACAAAATGGCGGGTCCAATATGGCGGACAAAAATTCAATAAACTCAGCTAAGGTCAAACATTTTTTTCAACAATTACATATTTATAAAAATTATGCAAAATATCCAGAAGAGTCAATTTTTTTAATAAAAATTTTAAAGCAGTAAAAAGTAAAATTTTCAATTTTTCGAATTCAAAGTCATGTATTTTCAGAAAATTTCTAATATTATTATCACTTTAATGCAGAAAAGAAGTATACTAACAATAAATTTGATAAGTACGTTATTGCTTTTTTTTATAAAAGCCGCACGCCTTTGAAAGACGATCAAGTAGCAACCATTTTTGCACTTTACTGCAAATTTTCAAGTATTTTTCTTTAGTAAACTATTTTATTAAAAAAAAGTACTAATACTTAATAACTGAAATTTAACTCAATCTTTCCAAGATAATATTACATCTTAAAATATATCATCAGTGAAAATATTATTATTCAATTCTTGGAGAAATGATTTCTTTAAAACATTTTCTATTTCTTGTTTTCTTTACCACCGATCTAGTAATTGGAACGCCACATTCGAGGGGAAAGGTAAGTTTAACTAAATTACTATTTTATGATTTACTTTACTATATAAATATTATACATATAATACTTTGCTTTTTTGTAAAAAAAATCAAAATTTTTTGTTTTTTTTATCAAAAAACAAAAATTACAAATCATATAATACTATACTATATAAATATAAATACTATAATTTAAATTTGTAGCTAAAATTTATCATTTTTCATCATTTAAAAACATTGCGAACTCAAATCCGAAAACCTAAAAGACAATAATCCGTAAATCAAATTTCCCGAAAACGATATCACAAGAATTACAATTTAAATTCTTTTTAGGCCAATAAACAAATGCCTCCAGTAAAGGCTATATAAAAGACAAAAATAACAAAATTCTTCTCCAAAAGTCAATAATTTTCAAAAATTTTTCTCATTTCAATGATTTTTAATATCAACTATTTTAATAAATTTCCTGAAAGGATTCAATTATTTAAAAAAAAATTTAATGAAATTGTATTTAAACATTTAATTTTTTCATAAATAGTAAAAATTGCATAGAAAATTAATTAAATTTTTTTTTTATAAATTTCTTCGCAATAATTCAATTAATTTCATTAATAAAAAATTTTTTTATGAGTTTAATTATTTTCAGAAATAATAAAGCTCGTGGCAGAATTTTAATAATTTTTAGGAGAATTTTAATCGAATTTTTCGAAAAATGTAATTATTCTTAAAAGTTTGATTAAAATTCGTCAAAAGAATTTAATTATTTAAAAATTTGTTAATAAAATTCTTTATAAGAATTAAATTTTAAAAAACATTCAATTATTGAATAAATTATTTACTTTTGTATTTAAATAATTGAATAATTTTGAAAAAGTTCCAAATGAAGAATTCATTTTTTTGAAAAAGTTTAATTTAATTTTTTTAAAATAATTTGAAGTTACATGAAAATTTTTCCAAATATGGTTATTTTTCCAAATTCTCAGAAATTTCCCCCATATTTTTATATAAGAAAATTTTCCTAAACGTTTAAGAGAATTTTTCCAAACTTTTGGGATTTTTTCTACGCTATTTCATAAGAATGTTTCTAAATTCATAGGAAGTTTTCGATAATTTTTTTTTTAAAAATTCTCTTATTATTAATGTTAGTAAATTTTTTAAAATAATTAGTAAAATTTGCTTCCTAAATTTTTTTGGGAAAATTTCCAAAAATTTTCCTACAGTGTATTTAATTGAAGTATTTCCAAATAATCGAATTTTCGTAAAATTGAATTTTAAACAAATGTATTTGCAAATACTCAATCAACTATTTCAAAAATTATTAAAAACAGTTGATTTAGAGAAGAATTTTAGTTAAAAACTCTAGAAAATAATAATTGAATTGAAATGATGAAAATAATTTTAAAGAAGTTACAGAAACAATATTCTTAATATAAAATAATAATAATAATACTTTTATAAGCTGTTTAATTTCAAAAAGGTTTGAATTTGAAATTTTTGAAAATCTTAATTTCTGTGGAAAAATAGTAATAATAATTAAATATTTATTTAAAAAAGAAGTTATTGATGTTTTTGAATAATTTCAGGTATACAAATGAAGTTAGCAAAGTTTTTAAAAGATGAAAATGAAAATAAGAATTATGTAACAAAAAATTTTAGCTACAAATTTAAATGTAGCTCAAGGCTTATATTTAAAGCTCAAGACATCTTAAGTCATAGGTAAAGTTTTAGTTTAAGTTAAGTCTTGTTAAGTCTTAGGCTATAGTTTTTAGCCTGGAGGTAGCCAACCTATTTTTACAAGGGTTTCTTATTAGAGTTTAACGAAATTTACAAAAACTGATTACATGTAGGGTAGAAATGGACGTCCCGCTAATAGATTAACGGTACATCCACTTATAATGAAATTGGTAGAAGAAGTGGAAAAATCTGGAATGCAACAAGAAGGATTATATCGCTTATCTGGTAGAAAAACTGAAGTACAAAAATTGGCACAAAATTGTTTTTCTTTGGACTCGGATATATCGAAATATAATTTAAATGTAATTACAACATATCTCAAAGAACTTTTCCGGTAAATTTTTATTCATAACATTCACAGAGCTCGAACCAGTGAAAGTATTTGAAAATACAGACACTATACGAACAAAGAAATAATCTCATACATAGTTCAAAATTTAAATCAAAATATCTTAATTTTGGTACTGTAAAGGGATCAAAAATTTTTTACCACGCAGAAGACGCCTGTATTTACTAAAAATTTCAAGAATATTTTATCAAAATCGATTTTTTTCAAGTATAAAAAAAAAAAGAAATACGAAATTTGATCCAATTTTTGTTGAAAAAAATTGAATTTTTGCAAAGAATCTTACTATTTATAAAAATAATAATTGAATTATTTCGAAGGATTTTTTAAAATTTTGGAAAATAATTAAATTCTTTTGGAAATTTTTAAAAAACGAATATTAAGAATAAAATTGAACTCTTTTTTGAAATTTTATTGTAAATAATAATTGAATTCTTTTGGAAATTTTTAAAGCAAATCAAAAAAAAAATTTAATTCTTTCGTGAAATGATTAAAATTTTGTTGAAAATAATTCAATTTTTGCAAAAAATTTTTTTATTTATAAAAATAATTGAATTTTTCCGAAGAATGTTATTATTTATGAAAATTAATTGCATTCTTGAGAAGAAATTAAAATTTTTGAAAATATAAACAATAATAATTAATTATGTACTTTAATAAATGAGTTTTTTAAATTGGGTCAGAATTCGTGACATTTTCAATGAAGCTGAAGCTGGCACCTAGTTATTAACACCCATTTATTTTCAACAAATTTTAAGTTGGCAATGAAACAAAAGAAAACGCATTGTCAGAAGTATCAAAGGGTTTAACGGAAAGTAATGATCCGAAGGTTATTCATTTGAAAACAAATGAAAATACAAAAATTCGAAAATACGAAACATGAAAAAAAATTATAATTATTTTTAAATTTCATAAACAAAAATAATTATAGTTTTATAATTTACAATTGACCATGATTAAATATTGTTTAATTTACAAAATAATAAATACTAGAAAAAAATATACAATTAAATATAATTAATACAAAATATTAAAAGATAGTAATAAAAATGGGCATAAAAAAATTTTTTTCCAATTTTTTTTTTTTTTTTTTAAATCGATATTAATTATTTTTAAAAAACTTAATTTTTCTTCCTTGAATAATTTTAATTATCGATTCTAGTAGCAAATAAATTCACAATTTTTTTATTGACTATTTTTAACTTTTGATTTTTGGTGGAATATTTTTATTATATTACTGTAAAGTAAAAAATATCAAGCATAACACGGGACGCGACCATTGGGCCTTGAAAATAATTTTTTCTTTAAAAAATACGAATTTAATTCCAAAAAAATTCACAAATTTTTTCTTGAATATTTTTAACTTTCGATTTTTGGTGGGATATTTTTATTAGTTTATTGCAATAAAAAAAATACCCAATAGATTGCGGGACCCGATCATTGGGCCTTGTAAAATAATTTTTTTTCTGAAAAAACGCGAATTTAATTCCAAAAAAATTCACAATTTGTTCCTTGACTATTTTTAACTTCCGATTTTTGGTGGAATATTTTTACTAGATTACTGTGAAGTAAAAAATATCCAGCAGAACACGGAACACGACGATTGGCCCTTGTAAAATAATTTTTTCCCTAAAAAAACACGAATTTAATTCCAAAAAATTCAAAAATTTTTCCTTGACTATTTTTATCTTCCGATTTTTGGTGGGATATTTTTATTTGTTTATTGTGAACAAAAAAACCCAACAGATTGCGGAACGCGATCATTGGCCTTGTAAAATAATTTTTTCTCTGGAAAAAGGCGAATTTAATTCCACAAAAATTCACAATTTATTCCTTGACTATTTTTAACTTACAATTTTTGGTTGGCTATTTTTATTAGATTACTTTGAAGTAAAAAATATCCATCAGAACAAGGGACTCGATCATTGGGCCTTGTAAAATAATTTTTTCTCTGAAAAAACGCGAATTTAATTCTTAAAAATTCAAATTTTTCTCCTTCACTATTTTTAACTAACGATTTTTGTTGGGATATTGATTTGAATTAATTAACTAATAAAGATATCTTAACAAAAATCGCTTGTTGTAAATAGTTAAGGAAAAATTGGGAATATTTTTATAATTAAAATTCATATTTTTCTAAGATAAATTTATCTTTGAAGACCGAATGTTCGAATTCAGCTGTCGGTTGAGTATTATTTTGTTAGTATTATTGTTGCGAAATTATTTGCTACTAGATCGATAATTAAAAAAAAGGGAAAGAAACAGGAAAAAAAACGAAGGAAACGGAAAAGAAGTAGAGAAAGGAAAAGAAAAAGAAGAAGAAGAAAAAAAATATATTATTTGAAGATGAAGAAGAAGAAAAAGATTTATTTGAAAAAGAAGAAAAAGGAAGAGGAAAAGAGCTTGAAGAAAAAGGAAAAGAAAAAAGAAGGGAAAAAAGAAGGAAAAGAAAAAGAAGAGAAAAAAAAAGAAAAAATAAAAGAAAAGGGGAAAAAAAAGGAAAAGAACAGGAAAAAAAAGAAGGAAAAGGAAAAGAAGTAGAGAAAGAAAAGGAAGCAGAAAAAAAAGAAAAAATAAAAAAATATGTATTTGAAGATGAAGAGGAAGAAGATGATTTATTTGAAGAAGAAAAAGAAGACCTAAAAAAGAGTAAAAAAGGTATAATTTTTACATATAAATTGTTATAAAAAAAATAAATTAATTAACTGTGTATTTTAATTGTTTTAAACAATTGAATGATAATGAAAAAAATTTTTTTTTAATATTGAATTTGTAAATTATAAATAATACATATAAAAATTTTTTAACAAGAAAAACATTCATATAAAAAATTAATTAATTTCTATATTAAACTTTTAGGATAAAGAAAAAAGAGAAATAGAAAAGAGAAAAGGATCAGAAATGAAAAATAAAAATGATGAAAAGAAAAGAAAATTATTGAATCGAGATATTTAATATGGTATGTATAAAAAATATGCAAAAATTTTCTAATGCTGTCACAGAAAAAAAATTGAAAAATATTTTTGTTTAATTTTGTGTTATTTATAAATATTCTATTCTTTCATTTATTTTTTTTATAATTAATTATCTTGTCTAAAAATAAAAATTATTGTCAATAATTTTTTATTTCAGAAAATTTATTATAATCAGGGACAAATTTTAATAAAAATAATATTAGTTTTTTAAATACACATAGGAGAGGGGATAAAAATAAATAAAAAAACGTGGAACAAAATTCAGAATATAAATAATGATTCAATTTTCGTACGACAATTATGTACTGCAATTTCTGGTAAAAACTTGAAAAATTTTTGTATCGATGGGACACATTTAAAATTTCCAACATCGGAAGGAAATGAAAGAAAAAATATAAAACCTGAAATTATTAAATTAATCAAAGGTAAAAATAATTTTTATTGTTATAATTTTTCATATTTTATGAAAGCATTTTAAAATATTTAAATTATACTTCCACAATAACAATATTTTAAATTTGTTTAGATTCTTCTACAGTCGAACATGGAAAAACATAAAAAGTCGAAGGATGAGATTCAAAGTGCGTTAAGTAAAGTGAAAAATGTAATATCAAAAAAATAAGCGACGTTTGTAATTACAACAGAAAAAACCTTAAGAAATAAATAAATTTTCGATGTTTCAATGATAAATAAAATCATTTAATAGTTTGAGCATATATTTATTAGCAGGTTTTACTTTTCACTTAACGATGAAACTCAAATTACCAACATATGATCAACGAAAAATATAATATGCAAAAATTTATATTTCCCCGCCTAAAATACATTTTTTTGAACAAGGTCAGAGAGGGCAGTGATTTTGATTTTTTTGTTACGGATTTTTCTAAAATTCATAAATTTGAAAACAATTTCTGTTTCCTCGTCTAAGATCTAATTTCTTTTTTGTCATTTATTATAGATACTAATGTTGATAGCCATTAAAAAATATTTTAAATTTGAACGAGGTCGGGAAGGGCAATGATTTTAATTTTATGTCACGGATTTCGAAAATTCAAAAATTTCCAAAAAATTTCTGTTTCCCTGCCTCAGATACAATTTTTTTTCTCATTTATTATAGATATTTTATCATGTTTAATTGTAAAATGTAAATTATAAAACTATAATTATTATTGTTTATGAATTTTAAAAATAATTATAATTTTTTTTCATGTTTCGTATTTTTGAATTTTTGTATTTTCATTTGTTTTCTAATGAATAACCTTCGGATCACTACTACTTAGCGTTTTCTTTTGTTTCATTGCCAACTTAAAATTTGTTGAAAATAAATGGGTGCTAATAACTAGGTGCCAGCTTCAGCTTCATACATTTTCACAGAAAATAAAAAGTATTTTTTTTTAAATTGAAATGTTGAAAAAACATTTCTATTTGGCCTTAGGATCATGTGTCCACCAAAGAACAAAAAAATTATTTGTTTTATAAAAGTTATTGCAAAATGGATTTTTTTTTGCAAATTTTTAAGAATAAGACATATAAAAAATTTCCTTAAATATTTTTTTTTCTTAAATGTTTTTTTAAAAAAATGACTTTTACGGACTTCAAGCAAATTATATCTAATCGTTACGGAATTTACGGATCTAGTTCGAGCCCTACATTCACTAAAATACAATAAAAACAAAATTACAATGAAATTCCATTTTTAGTGATTTGAGAACTTCACTTATCGATGAAGCAACGTTCAATCAACTTTCAAGTGCCATGAATATAGAGGATGTCGAAGAATCGGAAATGAAAATGAAAGAAATAATAACAGATCTTCCTCAAAATATTCGTGATACTCTTGCTTATTTAATGGTACATTTGCAAAAAGTAGTGAAACATCACGAGATCAACAAAATGACTGCTGGGAACATTGGTATAGTCTTTGGACCAACTTTTATGGACTTTAAGCTTGATGATCGAATGGCAGAGCTTGCTTTAAATTCCCAAAAAACGAAGGCAGATACTTGTTTAATTTTGAAATTTATAAATCATTATAAATTTTTAATTTTAAAATTAAATGACAATAGTTTTTTTCTTTTCTTTCTATTGTAGATCATTGAGAGACTTTTAGAAATTTCATCAAGTTTTTGGAAGGAATTGATAAATTATGAAACGACTGTAAGTATAGATAAAGTAATTTAAATTTCCATTTACAGAGAAAACGATAATCTAATTTTAAGAAGCGCCTACATAGTAAATAGGAGCCAAAAAATAATATTCCCTACTTAAATTAAGTGGCCCCACTTAAATTACATTTTTAGAATTTGTAGGAAAATTCTGAATTTTGGTGTCTTTTTTGTTTGCCTTATAAACTATGAAATTGCCAAGAATTATAATACAAACCCTTCAATTTTTTCTATTTTTCACAATAATTTCTTTTTAACTTTTAAATAACTTCGCATAAATTCAATTATGTTCAAAAATTTTTTTAAATTCTCGTCCAAATTTCAATTATCTTTATAAATAATAAAATTTTTCTCCAAAATTCAATTATTTTCAAAAAATTTAATAAAATTCTTGGCCAAATTTCAATTATTTTCAAAAATTTTCCTTATTTCAATTATTTTTGATACCTACTATTTTAATAAAATTTTCCCACACAATTCAATTGTTTTCAATACATTTCTTCATGAGAATTCAATTATTTTCACAAATAATACATTTTTTATGGGAATTCAATTATTTAAAGGAATTTGAATAAAATTCTTCGCTAGAAATCAATTATTTTCTTTCTTGAGAATTCAATTATTTTTAAAAATTTTGATAAAATACTTTATAAATTTGAAAAATTATAATAAAATCGGTCATAGAATACAATTATTTTCGTAAAATACATTATTTTTCTACAAATACAATAATTATTGTCAAAAATGTTTGTAAAACTCTTCGACAATTCAATTTTTTTCAAAAATACCTAAACATTTTCACAAGAATTCAATTATTAAAGAAAAATTTTTTTATTATTTGTCAGATTTAAATTATTTTCAATTTTTTAATGAAATTTAATTATTTTTAAAAAGTTTTTAAAAATTCTGAAAAATGCAATTATTTAAAAAAATTTTTAAAAAATTCTTTACAAGAAATTAATTATATTTTCATAATAATATTTTTCTCTGGAATTCAATTATTTTAACAAATAAAATTCTTCGCAGGAATTCAATTCTTTAAAAAGATTTTTAATAAAATTTGTTGCAAGAATTCAATTATTTTCATAAATAACAAAACTTATCGCAGAATTTCAATTATTTTTATAAAATTTTAAATAAAATGATAGAAAATTGTATTTATTCTTATAATTTTTTTTTAAATTATCCGAAAGAATTCAATTGTTATTAAAAATTTTAATGAAATTCTTCATAAAAATTCAATTTTAAAAAGTGATTCGTAATTTGCAGTTATATTTTCTTTTTCTTTAGAGAACTGAACCAAATGTTTCAAACTCAGCGGAAGACGAACAAGGTGCTTGGGGTGGTGCTGTTTCTACTGATTCTTTGGAATTTCATACGGTTAGATAAATGAATTACTTTATCCCCCAAGTTTTGCTAACTAAAAAGCGCAAAATTTGCAAGCTTGTAGCAGAAAAAAAATGATTTTATAATTTCACATAACAAAAGTATTAATTAACAGTAAATCATCTTATTTCTTATTTGCCATTTTACCAACAGGATTCTGAGGATGAGGATTCGTTAGAAAGAAATTTAGCTGCCTCAATCAGACGACACTCTAGTGTTCCTGTAGAAAATCTGTCAGAATTAAGGGTAAAACTTTAATCTTTAATTTAATTAGCATTTCTCTGAAGTTAGCGTCGATAATCAGTATCGAAAATTATTTTTCAGCCCTTTTAGATAAAGTTCAAAATATCAGCAATCTTACATTTTTGCCTATAGAGAATTAAAAACTTCTCTAAATTATATTTTTTTAAAAAATTGTTTTATCCTTTACGGTTTCATGAAAAAAATATTTTTCAACGCTCAGCAGCGACGCTAACTTCAGGGACATAAATTAGTTAAGTTTAAAAAAACTGAAATTTTCGAATATTTTGAATATCTATTATATTAAAAAGATAAATTTAAGTTCGCAAGGGAAAATAGACGCCAAATATTTTTTTGAATAAAAATTAATAATTTAAAAATTCATTTTCATTTCAGGCAAAAAGATTTGGCAGAAAAGGTAGCTATTTTACAAAGCAAGAATTACCTTAAAAGAGCAAACTTTCCAAACCAGATTCATTATTTAATAATTTCCAAAATAATTATTCCTTTTTTATGAATTTGTTTCTCTTTAAAACTGTTTTTATTAATTAAAATGATCAGAAATTATTATTACTAATCGATGTCCTCAATATTAAATATTGTTGTATAAATAATCTTGTCAATAAAGAATTGCAAGAAAAATATATTTTCTATTATTAGTACCTAATATTTTAATTCATTATTATTATTATTATTATTATTATTACATCAGATTTTTTTGGATCTCTGATTAGCAGCTTTTATATATTTTCCATAGAGTTAAAATTTTCAAACAGTAAATGTGCATAAAATAAATTAAAAAATGTTCAATAAATAAAGAGAAGCACAAATTTAAAAATTTAAAAACAATATTGTTCTACATCTTTCTATTTGCAGCATTTAATATTTGCTACTAAAAAAAAATTAATTTGCAATAAAATAATATTTTTCAATATTTCGATTTTTTGAAAGTCAAAGCAATTCATTCTTCAAGAATTTATGAAATCGTTATATCTCTGTATACAACAAAAAAAACGTAATAAATATAAATATTTTATATATTTTTTATGCCATGCTCATATGTACACCTGCGCATATTATTGAAATTTTTTTCAGAATAAGGACTCCTTTTTCACATTTTTAAACTGCAATTATTAAAAATTTTATTAAAATTCTTCAAAAGAATGCAGTTTTAAGAAATATTCAATAAATTATTTATTTTTTTATTTAAATAAAATTTAATTCTCGTAAAAATTTCTGATAAAAATTGATTTAAAAATGAATTTCAGTAAAAATCTTAGATATCATAATATAATATTAGAAGCGTCATAGTAGAGATTTATAGAAATAATTAAATATCAAAAGATTTATAAATTGAATGTTTTGAAAATTTCAATTGTTGTAAATCTGTAATATTTAAATTTTTATTTTGAAAAAATTATTAATTTATCATTTTCTTAAAAAATAATAAAACTTTTGAATACTAATTTTATCTACAAAATTCAACCAAAAAATTATTGAATTCTAGAAGAATTGCAGATTTAACAAAAGTTCTTCCCTAAATTTATTAATTTTCGAAAAAGTTCTTTTTGAGAATTTTCAAATCCATTTCTTTACAATACAAAACGTGCAATTTCGATAATTCGGAAATTATTCAATTAAATGTATTGTAGAAAATAAAAAATTCAAATAATTTTAAAAAAATTCAATTAAACTTTAAAAAAAATAATAATTCTACAGAATTGTTGGTTAAAAGTATGAAAAATTCAAATTTTCCTAAAACTTTAATTTGCAAACCTTTCAAAATTAAATTATTGCTGAAAATTCACGCTATAATACTTTTAATATTATTCAATTATTATCCTAAATTTGAACTAAAATTCATTTTGAAATAAATTTTTAATAGAAAACTCTACGAGAATTCAACGAAGTTTTTTAAAATTTCTGAAAATAATTGAATTTCTGGGAAGAATTTTGATATTTTTAATAATAATAATTGAATTCTTGACAAAAATTATATTACAATTTTTAAAAATATATTAATTTCTTCGAAGAATTTTGTAAAAAAAAAATTTTTAAATAATTTAATTCCTACTAAGAATCTTGTTCTTTTGTGGATTCCATGTCAGTTCAACACACTTATTTTCATGATTGTTGGGATAAATTACATTGATACCTTGAATTTCAAGGTCAAATTGACAGAAAACAACTTTTTTTTCATCACCAGCTTATAGCCCGTGAAAACCCCTTTAAAAATCACTATTCATACTTTAAATTTCATTAATTTTACTTATAAATATATTAAATCGAAAAAAAGATATTTTCAAAAAAATCAAAATTTTGAAACTCCATAACTCAAAAAATATTTTATCAAATTCAAAAAAATTAATATTTACACTTCTACTAATAATAGTAACATTTTAGCAAAGTTTAGAGAAAATTCATTTTTTTACCTGGGCAGTTGAGGAATTTTGCCCCATATGTTCGTAATTTGTGGTTACGTTTTATTTTTTTACTCCGAATCCCTTTGAAATCCCAAGATGAAACTTACAGGACATGTAAAGCACATTTGCCCTAACATTTAGTAAAATTTTGAAAAAAATCGAAGAAGATGTTTTTTCAAAAACGGATTTTTAATTTTTCAAAATTTCAAAAAAAAAAAAATTTTGAATTTTTTTTATATTAATTTTAACTTAAAATACTTAAAACCAAAGAAATCCTTTTTTTGAAATCTAAAATCGGTTAATTAGAACCAAAGTTATAGCACTTTAAAAAAAAAGACAAAAATTTTGAAAATGACATATTTTTGGTAATTTTCAAAATTTTAAAAATATTTGGTGGAGTTGTTTATCACTATAAAAGTAATAAATTTACAAAAGTAGTAGAATTTCTGCGAAGAATTTTATGACAAATTTTGAAAATAATTGAATTTCTGCTAAAAATTTTGTTATTTTTGAAAATAAATGAATTTCTACCCAAAAAATTTGTTATTATTAAAAATAATTGAATTTCTGCGAAGAATTTTATAACAAATATTTAAAAATAATTTGATTCCTGTAAAATTTTTATTGTTTATGAAAATAATTAAATGTTTACGTAGAATTTTATTAAAATTTTTTTTCAATTTTGCCATGAATTTTATTAAAATTTTTGAAAATAATCGAATTTCGGAGAAGAATTTTATTATTGCTAAAGAAAATAAAATCTTTGACGAGAACCCAAGCAAAAATTTCTGTCAAATGCCAGTATTCACAACTGGCGCAGTATTGCACCAGTACTGGCATGCCAGCAGTTGGCTTGCCAGTACTGGTTCAGTACTGGCTTCAATAAAATTTCTGTACTACGCCAGTACTGACCTTAAAGACTGGTATGCCAGTACTATGCCAGTACTGAGCCAGTATTGCGAAAACAACACTGGCAAACCAGTACTACGCCAGTACTGTGCCAGTATTGCTAACACGGTAAACTGACAATAGTCAGTTAGGAACTAATTAATGGAAATTTATGCGGTAATTTATAGAAATTTTCGCAATAATTCGTAAAGATATATGAAGCAAAAATTATCATTAAAATTTTGTATTTCAGTCATTTATGGAAATTTTACGGTAATTTATGGAAATTTATGCGGTAATCTATCAACATTTTGACGATAGTTTATAAAACTGTGTAAAACACAAATTAGACCTAAAAAATTGAATGTCGGTAATTTATGGTAATTTATGGAAATTTTTGCGGTAATTTATGGAAATTTATGAGATAATATATGAAAATTTTGACGATAAATTTTTAACTAAAAAATTTAACGTTGGTAATTTATGGAAATTTTTGCGGTAATTTATGGAAATTTATACGATAATTTATTAAAATATGTAAAACACAAATTAGACCTAAAAAATTGAACGTCGGTAATTTATGGTAATTTATGGAAATTTTTGCGGTAATTTATGGAAATTTATACGATAATTTATTAAAATATGTAAAACACAAATTAGACCTAAAAATTGAATGTCGGTAATTTATGGAAATTTTCGCGGTAATTTATGGAAATTTATTAGGTAATTTACCTATTTGGTTTTTTTGAATTTAGTTCAATTAAATAATAATTTAATTTAATTACGCAGTTAGACGCTCTTTACCAATTGTAAGTGTAAAAGGTGTCGAAAATTAAAATTTTCTTACCCTGTATCTTCGATAGGGTAGTGGTTAGAGTGTTAGGCTAGAAGTCCGTAGGTCGTAGGTTCGATTCCCCACAGTGTCAAATTTTATTTCGTTATAGGTTTGCGTTTATTCTGCGTTGTAAACATTAATTTGATTCAAAGTTAAAAGTTGGGGATTATTACATGTTTGCAAATATAAATTAATTTTTTTTTATTATATTAATATTGAATTTAAATAAATTTTCCACTAGATTGGAAAATAGACGGTCTGGTCTGATTCAGGCCAGCGCCAGAAGATTTTTCTACACGGGTACTAAACCAGTACTGAACCAGTACTGCGCCAGTACTAAACCAGTACTGGCTGCCAGTACTGCGCCAGTAACATCGAACCAGTACTGAAAAGAGTTATCATTTCGGTCAAATGCCAGTACTGGTTCAACCATGGCGGCCAGTACTCCGCCAGTACTGAGCAGTACTGGCGCAGTACTGCGCCAGTTGTCAATTTTTGCTTGGGAATTTAAAAAAAAAATTTAAACAAAATTGAATTTCCGCGAATAGTTTTATTATTTTTGAAAATAATTGAATTTCTGCAATAATTTCTAACTTTTTTAAAATTTTCAAAATTATATCGTACAAATTTTAGAATTTTTCGTTAGTAAAAATTATAACTGAAATTTTTTTGAGTATTTATTTTAGTATTTATTTTAGTATTAATTTTCCGTGAATAATTTAACAGGATTGAATTAAATTTTCAATTATTTGTAAAAAAAAAAGGAAGTAAAAATAGAAATATGCAAAAAAGGAGTAAAAAAAGCAAGATGTATATCATTAGATGATTAGATTAATTACAATGTCTGCTGCAACATAGAATTTTTGGTCGTCTCGTCTGTTACAATAACGATCAGTTATCAAATTAACAAAAGGAAATGTCTCCTTTGCACAAAGGTCAAATCAATACGGTCCCTTTTCCGAATTGTCTGCGTCTAGAGTATGAAAGTGGTGCGCTATATATGAGGTTCGCCATCATAATTAATAAACCTACAATGCGAAGCCCTCAGGGAAAGGGACGCTTTAACCCTATATATTCGATTTCTCATTTCGTCGACTGTCATTCGCGGTCGACTTAGTTTTCCGTATCCTTGAATTCAATATAATAATAATGCGCCGCACATTCTATCTCTTGACTTATCCTTTTGACACTAACGCAAAAGTGACAAATTCTCTTCCAATTTCGACAAAAAAAAAAAGAAAAAATAATTAATTACCTTTTTTTATTAGTTATTATTTCTCGATTCCATTATTTCAATTAACGAAATCTGTTTACGCATTTTTGTCCCCTACATTTCACGGTTTAATCCTTTCTAATTAAGACACAAAGCGAGTGGCAGAGAAGAAAATTAATACAGTGAATGAATTATCTGTTTTCAATAAGAAAAATGTTCTAAATTAGAGAAAACTTATCAAGCTTGCTGCATGTTTTCTATGCAAGCTTACATTAATTTTTTAAGTTTTCCGAAAAGTTTCCTGCAAGCTTACAGGAACTTTTTAAACTTTTGGTAAGTTACCTTCAATTTAAAATCAACTTCTTAAACTTTAATTTTTTAATTTTTCAACTTACATAAATTTTAACACCTTTTTGCAAGTTTCATTCAAACTTGTATAAAATTTTAAAGCTATTGCAAGTTTTCTGCAAGCTTTCATAAAATTTGCAAGCTTGCTAAAAGTTTCCTGCAAGCTTAACGGAACTTTTCAATATTGCTACAAGTTTCCTATAAGCCTATATCAACTTCTCAAGCTTTCTGCAAGTTTCCTTTGAGCTAACATCAATTTTTAAGCTTGTTGCAAATTTTTCTGCAAGTTTACACCAACTTTTCAAGGTTTTGTAAGTTTTTTGAGTTTAAATCAACTTTTTTATTTTACTACAAGATTTCTGCAAGCTTACATAAACTTTTCAAGCTTGTCGCAAGTTTCCTGCAAGCCTCCTGAAACTTTTAAAGCTTTTTGTAAGTTTCCTTTGATTTTAAATTAACTTTTTAAGCTTGCTGCAACTTTCCTGAAAGATTAAACTTTTTAATAAATTTTTTAAGTCTTTTTCAACTTTCATTCAAATTTGCATAAAATTTGCAAGCTATTGCAAATTTTCTGCAAGCTTTCATAAAATTTTCAAGCTTGCTAAAAGTTTCCTACAAGCTTACATGGACTTTTCAAGCTTGCTGCAAGTTTCCTGCAAGCTTGCACTAATTATTCTAGCTTTTTGCAAGTTTCCTGAAAGTTTATATCATTTTTCCAAGTATTCAAGCTTGCTTCAATTTTCTTTAAAGTTTAAAAAAAAATTTCAAGCTTGATGCTAGTTTTTTGGAGCTTAAATAAACTTTTTAATCTTACTACAAGACTTCTGTAAGTTTACATAAACTATTCAAGCCTGCCGCAAGCTTTCTGCAAGATTACAGTAAGTTTTCTAACTTTCGGCAAGTTTCCTGAAAGTCAATATAATTTTTTCAAGTTTTTAAGCTTGCTGCAAGTTTCTTTAAAGTTCAAAACAAAGTTCCAAGCTTGCTGATAGTTCTTTAGAGCTTAAATAAATTTTTTAATCTTACTACAACATTTCTGCTAGTTTACATAAACTTTTAATGCTTTTTGTAAGGTTCCTTCGATTTTAAATCAACTTTTTAAGCTTGAAGCAACTTTTCTGAAAGCTTATACTTTTTAATAAATTTTTCAAGCCTTTTGCAACTTTCTTTCAAACTTTCATAAATTTTTAAAGCTATTGCAAGTTTCCTGCAAGCTTTCATAAAATTTTCAATCTTGAAAAAAGTTTTCTACAAGCTAGCAGGAACTTTTCAAGATTTCTGCAAGTTTCCTATAAGCCTATATCAACTTTTCAAGCTTTCCGTAAGTTTCCTTTGAGCTAAAATCAATTTTTAAGCTTGTTGCAAATTTTCTGCAAGCTTACACAAAGTTTTAAAGGTTTTGTAAGTTTCTTGAGTTTTAATCAACTTTTTAATCTTACACTGCAAGATTTTTGCAAGCTTACATAAACTTTTCAAGCTTGTCCCATGTTTCCTGCAACCTTACATTAATTTTTTCTAGCTTTTTGTAAGTTTTCTTCGAGTGAAATTAATTTTTTAAGCTTGCAGCAAGCAATATTCTAATGTTCTGGATTTTTCTAAACCGATTTTGATTTAACAAGATATTTTTATTTCAGAATACACACGAAAAATCTTAATTTTTTATTAAGACAAATATAAATATTTATGATTAAATCGAAATTGAATTTTTTTTTAATAATTCTGAAAGAGGATATTCAAAACAATCAAAAGCCGAATGTCGATTTTCATACTTGCAGAAAACTTGCAAAAAGATTGAAAAATTTATGTAAGCTTTAAGGAAACTTGCAGCAAGTTGAAAAAGTTAATTCAAAGTCGAACTAAGCTTGAATATTTTATTTAAACTTTAAAGAAATATCCAGAAAGCTTAAAAATTTGTTCAAAACTTTCAAAAAACTTGCAGACAATTTGAATATTTGAAGAAATTATATAAACTTTCATGAAACTTGCAACAAGATTGAAAATTGTTTTAAACAATAAAGAAACTTGCAGAAAGATTTAAAAGTTGATGTAAGCTTACAGGAAACTTACTGCAACTATAAAAAACTATTTAAGCTCGAAGAAAACTTGCAAAAAGCTTTTAAAGTTTCTGTAAGCTCGCAAGAAACCTTTCGATAAGCTTGAAAAGAATGTTTAATTTTGCAGTAAGATTAAAAAATTCATATAAACTTGCAGAAAACTTTAAAATTTGATTTAAACTTTAAAAAAAACTTGTAGAAAGTTTGAAAAGTTATGCAAGCTTGCAGGATACTTGCAGCAAGCTTGGGAAGTTATTAAGGCTTGCATGAAATTAACGGTAACCTTAAAAAATTGAATTTAAACTTTAAATTAGATTGAAGTTTATAAAAGCCTGCAGGACACTTGCAACGAGCTTTGAAAGTTATGAAAGCTTGCAGGAAACTTGCAACAAGCTTTACAAATTTTTAATTTAAACTTTGATTTAGATTGCAGTTTACGTAAGGTTGCAGAAATCTTGCAGTAAGATTAGAATTTTGTTTTAAACTTTAAAGAAACTTGTATAAATCTTGAAAAGTTTATGTGAGCTTTCAGAAATTTTGCAACAAGCATGGAAAGTTTTAAAAGCTTGCAGGATACTTGCAACAAGCTTGGAAAATTATGCAAGCTTGCAGGATACTAGCAACAAGCTTGGAAATTTATGAAAGCTTGCATGAAACTTACGGTAACCTTGAACATTTTATTTAGACTTTAAATTAGATTGAAGTTTATGTAAGCTTGCAGAAAACTTGCAGAAAGCTTGAAAATTTAACTTAAACTTTAAAAAAGCTTGCAGCAAGCCTAAAAATTTGGTTTAAACTTTAAAGAAACTTGTAGTAAGTTTGAATAGTTATTGTAAACTTGCAGAAAGCTTGAAAAATTGATTTAAGCTTGAAGGAAACCTGCAAAAACTTTTAAAGTTCCTGTAAGCTTGCAGAAAACTTGCAATAGCTTCAAAATTTTATTTAAGTTTGAAATAAACTTGCAGAAAATTTGAAAAGTTGATATAAGATTGCAGGAAACTTGACACAAGCTTGGAAAATTATGCAAGCTTGCAGGATACTTGCAACAAGCTTGAAAATTTAATGTAAGCTTTCAAGAAACTTACAGGAAGCTTGAAAATTTTATTTAAACTTTAATTCAGATTGATGTTTATGTAAGCTTACAGAAAACTTGCAGAAAGCTTGAAAATTTAGTTTAAACTTTAAAAAAGCTTGCAGCAAGCCTAAAAATTTGGTTTAAACTTTAAAGAAACTTGTAGTAAGTTTGAATAGTCATTGTAAACTTGCAGAACGCTTAAAAAATTAATTTAAGCTCGAAGGAAGTCTGCAAAAACTTTTAAAGTTACTGTAAGCTTGCAGAAAACTTGCAATAGCTTCAAAATTTTATTTAAGTTTGAAATAAACTTGCAGAAAATTTGAAAAGTTGATATAAGATTGCAGGAAACTTGACACAAGCTTGGAAAGTTTATGTAAGCTTGCAGAAATCTTGCAGTAAGATTGAAAAATTAGTGTAAGATTGCAGGAAACTTGCAGCAAGCTTAAAAATATGTTGTAAGCTTTCGTAAGATTTACATCAAGCTTGAAAAAGTGCGTGAAGCTTAAAAAATTATTCCAAGCTTGCAAGAAAGTTGATGAATACTAAAAAAGTTTTTGGAAGCTTGCAGAAAACTTGCAGCAAGCTTGGAAACTTTAGAAATGTCTTAAAAAAATTCTACAGAATGTGAACTCACCGCAAGTTTTCAGAAATAAAAAAAAATTCTCACCTACTTCCCAATAATTTTTTCCCAAATATATGAAAAAGCGAATAAAAAATTTTCCCACATATAAGTAAATTTACATTTCAGAATGTGCAAACAAAAAATCTTTTTTTCATCAAAATTTCTTTGCCTAATAAAATCTTTTGAAAAATATTTGTCTTTTTTGTGAAAAAACGATTACTTGTAGCAAACACGAAAAATAAAAAAAACATTTATAGAGCGCCCTTTTTGGGAGGGAGAGCGAAGAGTGTTCAGCGGTCGAGTAACACAAACGGAGATACGTGTTCTCTATAGAAATTGGAGAATCCCTTCGAATATCGTGTTCCGGAGAGGGTAGCTTATGGAGAGCGTTATTGCCATGTCACTGGCTTTGAGATTATTGCGAATCATTTTTTCCACATGAAAGTGAACCTCCCTTTGGCCTCGGAGACGAAAAAACTTTGTGAGATTCCTTTTATCAAAATGCGCGCCTCGATAAGAAGCTGATGTTACCCGCCGGCTATAATAACGTTTCAATTCTCGTATGCTCAAAATGTAACAGAAAAAAAAGAACACTAATAAAATCAATGTTCGGAAGACTAGTTTTTTTTCCCAAAAAAAAAATTTACGCAAAATTTCAACTGTTCGTTAATAATTCACAATATTTAAATATTTTTGCATATTCTTAATTATTTTATAATAAATTCAGGGTATTTCAATAATTTTGTACAATCACACCCAGCTCCCTTTTGATAGTTTCGATTTTTTTTTAATAACACTTCAACCCTGTCCAAACATTATTTTTTTTAAGAAAGGGTCAGAAAAATTAATATTGACACTATCACGTGATCTAACAAACACTGTGTTAATTATTTGGGTGAAAAGAACACAAAGACTTATTTTTAAAAATAATTTTCATAAATAGATGAACTTCAGAAGGTTTAAATTTGAAATTTTATAAAATTCATTTTCAATTAATTTCATTAGAAATTTTTAGAAAATTTTAATAATTCAATTTCTTCTGAAATTAGTTAAATTTTTTAATATATGTTTGTTTAATTATAATTATAGAAAATAATGGATTTATAGGAAAATATTAGGTTAAAAACAATTCAAAAAATTGAATTTTGAAGTTAAAATGATTGCAGAAATTCAATTATTTGCAAAAATTTTAATAATTATTCTCGACAAATTTTAAATTATTTTCAAAAATTTTCCTTCGATGATTTTCAATATCTACTATTTCAATGAAATTTTCCAAAAGAATTCAATTATTTAAAATACAATTTTGCTAAAATTATTCGCAAAGATTCAATTATTTTCATAAATAATAAAAATTTTACAGGAATTCAATTATTTAAAAATTTTGTTTAAATTTTATCAAAATAATTGAATTATTTTAATAAATAAATAAAACGATTTACAGGAATTTAATTATTTTCAAAAGTAATAAAATTCTTCGGAGAAATTCAATATTAAGGGCATTTGAACCTTGATGACGTCACACATGCTTTGCACAAACTGTAACGTCATCAAGGTTCAAATGCCCTTAAAGTTCAAAATTTTTTTTAAATTTTCGTCAAAATTTCAATTGTCTTTATAAATAATAAAATTCTTCTTTGAAATTCGATTGATTTCAAAAATTTTATTAAATTTTTTATTAAATTTTATTATTTTTTATTTTATTATTCTTGGCAAAATTTTAATTATTTTCAAAATTTTTAAATATCTACTAATTTAATAAAATTTCCCAAAAGAATTTAATAATTTAGAAAAAATTTTGATAAAATTCTACATAAACATTTAATTATTATTAATTATTTACAAAATTTTTTTTTAATTTCTTAGAAACAATTTATTATTTTAATAAACAATACAATTTTTTACAGACATTCAATTATTTTCATAAATAATAGAATTCTTCTTAGGAATTCGACTATTTTCTGCATAAATAATAAAACTTATCACTGAATTTCAATTATTTTTAATACAAATTTTAATCGAATTCATCGAAAAATGTAATTATTCTTAAAAATTTTAATTCAAATTTGTGGAAAGAATTCAATTATATAAATTATAATATAAATTATTTAATGAATATAATTATACTTCAAAATTTTAAAAATTATTTAATTTTATGAGTTGCATTAACAATTTTAATCCTAAATAAATTAATTTCAAAAAGTTTTTATTTAAAATTTTAAAAAATTTAAACTTTGAATGAATTTAATTAGAAATTTTATTGAAAGAATTCAAAATTCATAAAAATTTTGATAAATTTTTTAGTAAGAATTTTAATTATTTTCAAAAAAATTTTTGAAAAGAATTCAATTATTTAAAAAATTTTTATATATTTTTTGTCATAATTTTCATTATTTCAAAATTCTTTGCAAGAAATCAATAACTTCGCGATACAATTTAAAAAAATATCTAAATTCAATTATTTTTAAAAATGTTGATTTAAATATCTTTGCAGAATTTCAACTATTTTACATTCTTCGCATAAATTCAAATATTATTTCCAATAAAATTTCTCGAAAATTTTCAATCATTCATAAAATTTTCGATAAATATACTTGGAGATTTTTCTTAGAAATAATTGAATTTTAAATAGGTTTCAAACTCAATTATATATTCAAAATTTTTTTTAAATTCTCGTAAAAATTGCAATTCTCTTTAAAAATAATAAAAATTTTCTGAAATTCAATTATGTTCAAGAATTTTCTTCTATTCAATGATTTTCAATATCTACTACTTTAATAAAATTATCCAAAAGAATTCAAATCATTTAAAAAAAAATTTAATAATATTTTACACAAACATTTAATTATTTCCATAAATAATAAAAATTTCATAGTATTTCAATTATTTACAAATTTTTTATAAATTTCTTCGAAATAATTTAATTATTTTCTTAAATAATAAAATTCTTTTTAGGAATTCAATTAATAGATAATAAAACTCATCGTAGAGTTTCAATTATTTTTAATACAATTTTAATCAAATTCCTCGAAAATTTTGTGGTATTTTTGTTATTTTAAAACAGAAAAGTCATAAAATTCTGCGACTAAACATAAATTATTTAAAAATTTAATTAATAAAAAAAATTTAATTTAATCTTTTAAAAAGATGTTATCATTACTTTTGCTATATTTGAAAAAAAAATATTCAGTAATTTTTGCTTTTCGTGAAATAAATTTCATTTCAAACGTTCGATCACATTTTTTATAAAATTTCACATTATGATTTATCTATTTTGCATGAATTTGAATAAAAATATTTCTCGCAATAAAGAAAAAGCACAAAAAAAAAGGTAGAAAAATGTAATTTATACCTTGTAAGGTATCCATATCTATATATCTAATTCAGTCAGATAACTCGAAAGTTCTAATTAATTGGAACAACTTGGCGTTTGTCCCTAAGTGAGCAATATTGTAACGGCCCTCTCTAGTTCCCGTTTCCGTTACGCCGAATTCGGGGTTGATCTTATCGCGGCGATCAAACATTACAAAAGTCTTTTTAATTAATTAACATATAATAGTAAAGTAGTAGCTATGGTAACAAAATGAACAGAAATACAATTCTCACACAATTCTAAAATATTGGAAATATTTCTGTCCAGAATTAAATAAATATTAAACTTTAATAAATTGAAAATTTTTAATTTAGAAACACCTTATTTTACTAAAAATACGATTAATATTATATCGGAGTAATACCGAAAATTTTGTTTCTCAAATAATTGAATTCATTTGAGAATTTTTATTGAAAAAGTAAATATTCAAAATAATTTATTTTAAACAAATTTTTGAAAGTCTAATAAAGAAATGATATCAATTTTTTTTTTAAATAATTGATTTCAATTCAAGAATTTTAATAAAATTTTATAAAAAGAATAATAATTGCATTTTTTGACGAATTTTAGTGAAAATTTTATTTATTTAATTATTATTCTATTAAAATTTTTTAAAATAATTGAATTCCCGAGAAGAATTTTAGTATTAAGGGGATTTGAACCTTGATGACGTCACAGTTTGTGCAAAGCATTAGTTTTAAATCTGTGACGTCATCATGGTTCAAATGCCCTTAATAAAATTAATTTTTCTGAGAAGAATAAAAAAAAATTTTTTTAAATAATTGAATTCTTTTGGAAAATATTTTATAAAAATAGTAGATATTGATGATAATTAATTTTCAAAAATTTGAAAAAATAATTATTGAGACGAATTATATAAAATTTTTGTTTTCTAAACAATTAGAATTCATTTGGAAATTTTTATTAAAATAGTTGATATTAAAAATAATTGAATTTCATTAAAATTTTTAAAAATAATTACATTCTTTCAAGAAATATAATTTAAAAAATGTATTAAATATAATTATTAAATTCTAATAAACAATAAATTATACTAGATGTTTTTTTAAATAATTGAATTCTTTTGAAGAATTTTAATAAAATTTTTTAAAATAATTGAATTTTTTGTGGAATTCATTTAAAATATAATTTTAATTGTATTAAAAATAATTGAAATCCTGCGATGAGTTTTATTGAAAATAATTAAATTTTTACAATTATTAAAAATAATTGAATTACAGTAAAGAATTTTATTATTTATAAAAATAATTGAATTTCTGTGAAGAATTTTATAATTTATAAAAATAATTGAATTTTGGTGGTGGTGTTTTAAATAATTGAATTCTTGTGAAAAGAATATTATTTATCAAAATAATTGAATGTTTACAAAGAATTCCATAAAAGCTTTTTTTAAATAATTGAATTTTTTATTAAAATAGTCGATATTGAAAATAATTGATTTTCTAAATATTTTTGAAAATAATTGAATCGTTTGAAGAAATTTCAAAATTTTTTGCATTGTTTAAACATTTTTGTAAATTCTAAGAATTTTATTTAAATTTTCAAGAATAATTGAATTTTTCGGAAGAATTTTATAATTTTAAAAAAAAACTTATTGCTACGAATTTGAATCAAATTTTCGTTCTTGAAATAATTGAATTCT
Organism: Leptopilina syphax; assembly: GCA_032872505.1. Classification (NCBI taxonomy): domain Eukaryota; kingdom Metazoa; phylum Arthropoda; class Insecta; order Hymenoptera; family Figitidae; genus Leptopilina; species Leptopilina syphax. The sequence continues at coordinate 5,950,604 of CM065475.1, forward strand.
TTTGGTAATTTTTATTAAAAAAGTAAATATTAAAAATAATTGAATTTCGACAAATTTTTGAAATTCTAATAAACAAATAACATTACAAATGTTTTAAATATTTATTTTCATTTAAAAAATTTTAATAAAATTTTTTTAAAAAATTTGCATTTTTCGTAGAATTTATTTAAAATACAATTTTAATTGTATAAAAATAATTGAAATCCTGCGATGAGTTTTATTAGTTATGAAAATAATTGAATTTTTGCAATTATTAAAAATAATTGAATTTTACAGAGAAGAATTTTATTATTTATAAAAACAATTTAATTTCAGTGAAGAATTATATAATTTATAAAAATAATTGAATATTTTGAATGTTTACAACGAATTTCATAACAAATTTTTTTAAATAATTGAATTTTTTATTAAAATAGTAGATATTAAAAATAATTGATTTTCCAAAAAATTTTGAAAATAATTGAATCGTTTGAAAAATTTGCGAAATTTTTTGAATTGTTTAAAATTTTTTATTTATACCTATTCTAAGAATTTGATTTAAGTTTTCAATAATAATAGAATTTTTCGGAAGAATTTTATAATTCATAAAAACAATTATTGCGACGAATTTTAATCAAATTTTGGTTTTTCAAATAATTCAATTTTTTGGGGAATTTTAATAAAATTTTAAAAAATAATTACATTTTTGACGAATTTTATTGAACATTTTATTTATTTAATCATTTTATTAAAATTTTTAAATTAATTCAATTTCCAAGAAAAATTTTAGTATTTATAAAAATAATTGAATTTCTGAGAAGAATTTAAAAAATTTTTTTCAAATAACTGAATTCTTTTGGAAAATTTGTTATGAAAATTAGTAGATATTGAAGATAATTCATTTTCAATAACTTTTAAAAATAATTGTTTCAAAGTATTTTTAAGTATAATTGAATTCTTCCGAAGAATTTCATAACTTATGGAAATAATTATTGCGACGAATTTTATATAAAATTTTTGTATTCTTAATAATTTTAATTTATTTAGGAATTTTTATTAAAATAGTAGATACCTATTTAAAATAATTGAATTTCTTTAAAATTTTTGAAAATATAATTAAATTCTTTCAATAAATTTAATTAAAAATATATTGAAAATAATTATTAAATTCTAATAAACAATAAATTATATAGGTACCAAATGTTTTTTTAAATAATTGGATTCTTTTGAAGAATTTTAATAAAATTTTTAAGAATAATTGCATTTTTCGTAAAATTCATTTAAAATACAATATTTTAATTGTATTAAAAATAATTGAAATCCTGTGATGAGTTTTATTATAGTTATGAAAATAATTGAATTTTTGCAATTATTAAAAATAATTGAATTACAGAGAAGAATTTTATTATTTATAAAAATAATTGAATTTCTGTGAAGGATTTTATAATTTTGGAAAATAATTGAATTTTTGCAAAGAATTTAAAAAAAATAGGTTTAAATGATCGATTATTTTCGAAAACTTTTATCAAAACAGTATTAGATCAAAAAGATCACATACACAAACACTCAATATCTCAAAGAAAACAAATTGGAATTAAACAAAAAGCAAAAAGAGAAGAAGAAAAAGAAGAGAAAAATTTACTTCACCTTAATATGGAATGATAATGAGAAAGGGACTTGAAGGGGTTGAAATTCAATTTGAGTGCAAGCTAAAAGCCAGACTCGACCGCGATTTCAAGTCAAAAGAACGAGATGGATTCTCCTAATGGGGTGGTTTTATCTGCATTTGAAAACGCCAAGCATTAGAGTTGACTGTTGTCTCGTTCGCTCTTTCGCCAAAAAACAAACAGAGTATCGCACACAGGGGCGAGAAGTCACGTGGAATGAGTGCGCTCAGACTTGCTTGGTCGCTTAGATTTCACATAAGAGGGCTTTTAGAAGGAAAAAAAAATAAAAAAAATAAAAAAAAAGATACAGTAAATGCTTTTCTCGGTATAAAAATAATCCTCATATATGAGGTCGAATATCTACCGTTTGATGTCTTGAGTTTCATTAAATTTCATTACACGTATGCACACGCATCAGGCACGTGCCTTTTCTTGTACTTCATATGAATCACAAATTTTTCTTTTTAATTAAAACCTCAAGCAGAAATTTATAATTATCATTATCATTATTCAAATTAAATATATTATTATTATTGCCATTATTATTTTTATTATTACAATAATAATATATTAAATTATTATATAATAATAACAACTAGCAACAATTCGCGCGCTAAAGCGCGCGGCTGACTTCTTACTACCTTTTTTTAAATAAAATTAGCAATTTTAAAAATAATAGAATTTCAAAACTTTCTAATTTAAATTTTTGTTGAAACAGGGTTGCCACAAATATTTAATTTTATTTTTCCCTAACTTTTCCCTGATTTCCAGAAAAAATTTCACTTTTCCCCTGACCCTAAAGAATATTCTGATTCACTCTAAAAATTATTAGATACTCAAAAAAAAAATGTTCCATTACATTTATTTACAAACTTCTTTAATTGTAAAATTATTTAAAAACATCAATAACTTCTTTCTTAAATAAATATTTAATCATTATTATTTTTCTGTAGGAATTAAAATTCTTCAAAATATTCAAATTTAAACCTTTTTCAAATTCAACAACTTATAAGAATATTATTACAAAACATGAAGAAGACGATCACTCCGGAGTGATCGTCTTCTTCATGTTTTGTAATCATTTAAATTGCAATAAAATTTTTAAAAATAAGTTAATTATTTACAAAAATCCTTAAAAAAATCCTTCGCAAGAATTCAATTATTTTTACAAGAAGTACAATTTCACAAAAAAATTCAATTATTTAAAAAAAATGTAATAAAATTCGTTGCAATAATTCAATTATTTTTATAAATAATAATAAATCGATTATTCGTTTATTCATTTTTAAAACAACTTTTATTAGAAAATTCTAAAAAAATTCAATTATTTAAATTTAAAAATAAATAATTTATTGAATAATTGAATGTTTGTTAAAATTGAATTCTCATAAAGAATTTTATCAATAAAATTTTAAATAATTGAATTCGTTTGACAAATTTTAATGAAATTTTTAAGAATAATTACATTTATCGAGGAATTTGATTAAAATATTGTATAAAAAATAATTCATAAAAATAATAATTAAATAAATAATTAAAATTTCCATAAAATAATTGAATGTCGGAGAAAAATTTTATTATTTATATAAATAATTGAATTCTTACAACGAATTTTATTCAAGTTTATAAAAATAATTGAATTTCGGTGAAGAATTTTATTATTTACAAAAATAATTGAATTCTTAAAAAGAACTATGTTAAATTTTTTTAAATAATTAAATTCTTGCGACGAATTTTATAAAAATATTTTTAAATAATTGATAATTTTCGAAAAATTTTATGAAATTTTGTATTTTAACTAATTGAATTCCTGTGAAAATTTTATTACTTATGAAAATAATTGAATTATTTTGAATTGATTTATTAAAAATTGAATAATTGAATTCCTACGAAATTTTGCCAAGAATTTTATTAAAATTCTTAAATATAATTGAATTTCGATGAAGAATTTTATTATTTATAAAGATAATTGAAATTTTGACAATATTTCTTTTTTAATTTTTGAACATAATTAAATTGTCTGGGAAGAATTTTATTATTTTGAAAATAATTTAATTCTTCCAACGAATTTTATTCAAGTTTATATAAATAATTGAATTCTTACAACGAATTTTATTCAAGTTTATAAAAGTAATTGAATTTCGGTGAAGAATTTTATTATTTATAAAAATAATTGAATTCATGACAATATTTTATAAAAATCTTTTTATATAATCGATATTTTTCGAAAAATTTTATGAAATTTTGTATTTTAAATAATTGAATTCCTGTGAAAATTTTATTACTTATGAAAATAATTGAATTATTTCAAAGAAATTTATTAAATATTGAATAATTGAATTCCTGTGGAATTTTGACAAGAATTTTATTAAAATTTTTAAAAATAATTGAATTTCGATGAAGAATTTTATTATTTATAAAGATAATTGAAATTTTGACGAGAATTTTTTTTTTTAATTTTTGAACATAATTGAAATTTCGCAAAGAATTTTTGTAACTTTTGAAAATAATTGAATTTCTGTAATCATTTGTAACTTTTCCAAAATCCAATTTTTTTTAGTATTTTTAACTGAAATTCTTCTATCAATCTAGTATTTATGAAAATTGTAAAAATTATTTATAAAATAATTTGTAAGTCATAATTTTAGGATAGTTTTTGAAAAATTAAGTTATTTAAAAAGAAATTATTGTCAGAAATTGAAAAAATTGAAGGTTTTGTATTAAAATTCGAGGTAATTTCATAGTTTACGAGTCAAAAAGGAAAAAAATTCAGAGTTTTCTCAAGAATTTTAAAAATTCAATTTTTTCCAGTACTTTTAGTAAAAATCCCTGACTTTTCCCTGACTTCCCTGACCAATTTTACTTTCCCTGACTTTTCCTAAATGTCAAAAAAATTCTTGTCCTAATTTCAATTATTTTCAAAAATAAAATGCATTTTTCTAATTTCAATTATTTTCAATATTTACTATTTTAATAAAATTTCCAAAAAATTTAATTATTAAAAAAAAATTTTAATAAAATTGTATGCAAAGCAAACATTTAATTATATTCATAAATAATAAATATTTCACAGGAATTCAATTCTTATTTTTATAAATAATAAATTTTTTTTAAGGAATTCAATTATTTTCATAAAAAATAATTGAAAATTCTAGAAAATAATAATTGAATTAAAATGATGAAAATAATTTTGATGAAGTTACAGTAACAATATTCTTATAATAATATAAAATAATGATTTTATTACTTGGTAATCTTTAATTATTATAAAATATGAAGAAATCGATCACTCCGAGTCTTCGACTCGGAGCAATCAATATCTTCATATTTTATAACAATACTTTTAAAAGTTGTTTAATTTAAAAAAGGTTTGAATTTGAAATTTTTGAATTTCTTAATTCCTGTGGAAAATCCTGTTCCTAAAATAAGATTTAAAAAAAGGAATTTTGCAAATATTTTTCTTCTTTTTCTAAAACAAAATAATAATTTTGTTAAAAAAATTGTGATTTCATAAACAAAAATAATGCAAAATAAATTGCATTATTATTAACTTTTTTATAATTTTTCTTTTCAAATATTTTCAATTTTAAAATTAATATATTGAAAATCATCGAATTGTTGCAAAGAATTTTATCAAAAAAATTTGATGATAATAGAATTCCTTCAAAGAATTTTATTATTTAGGAAAATAACTAAATTCTTGCAAAGAATTTTATTAAAATTTTAAAAAAATCCTAATTAAATTCTTTTGAAGAATTTCTTTGAATTTTTTTTTAAACTATAATGAAGTTTCTTTAATAATTTTAATTGAAAATTTCAAAAGCATTTGCATTTTATGAAGAAGAATTTTATTAAAAGTGAATTGAAAATAATTGAATTCTTGCAGAGAATTTTACTATTTATAAAAATTGTTTCGAAGAATATATTAAAATTTTTGGACATAATTGAAATTTATGGAAATATTGAAAAATATTTCAATTCATACGAGGAATTCAATTAAAATTGTCTTGAAAATCATTGGATTTTTGTAAAGATTTTACTATTGAAAAAAATAATTGAATTGTTTAGAAGGATATTACTATTTATAAAAATAATTAAAATGTTTCGCGAGAATTTTTAAAAATTTTAAGAAATAATTAAATTGTTATGAAGAATTTTATAGAAATATTTTAAAATAACGAAATATTTCCGAGCAATTCAATTAAAGTTGTTTCGAAAATAATGGAATTTCTTTAAAGAATTTTATTAAAATTATGGATATTCAAAATAATTGAATTCATCACAAGAATTTTATTATTTTTTAAAAATAATTGAATTCTTTCAATTTTTTGAAGAATATATTTAAAAACTGCATTGAATGTAATTTAATTTTTATATAGAATTTTTTAAAAATATTTCGAGAATAATTGAATTATTTTTAGAGAATTTTAAATTCTTGTTGAAATTGTACTGAAAAATATTAAATTTTTAGAATTCTTAAAAAAATTCTGAATTTTTGTGTCTTTTTTGTTTGACTCATAAACTATAAAATTACCACGAATTCTAATACAAAACCTTCAATGTTTTCAATTTCTGACAAAAATTTCTTTTTAAAAAACTATTAAATCTTGAACAACTGTCATAAAATAAATAAATTATTTAATGAATAATTTTACTTAAATATTTCAAAATTAATTCAATTTTAAAAGAGTTGCGTTTACAATTTTCATAAATAAATAAACTTCAAATGATTTCAATCTGAAATTTTATAAAATTTCAATTTTGAATGAATTTAATGAACTTAGATTTTTGAAAAATTTTAATAATTCAAAATCTTTAATTAGAAAAGGAAAGTTCTAAGAAAGGAAAAAATGATAGGTTTCTACAAGTTCCAAATGAAATAAAATCAAGATAAGAGTCGCCATCTGATGGAACTTGCTACAAGTCTTGACTCAAGAGCTTTCAATATAATCTACCAATTCTATTTCTTTCCGAAGAATATTGATTCCTGTATATATTGATACTATACAAATGATATTGAAAAAAAGTTTTAAAAATACTTTTAAAATTGAAGGGTACTTTAAAGTTTCAGTAACTTTAGAAAAAAGTTAATGTTCGGTACAATTTTTTCGAAAATCTATATATTTATCTAAGTACATTCTCTTCCCGCCAAAAAAATGAAACTGTTATTCTTGTGAAAGTTTCAAAGTTACTTTTAAGGGGCAAATTTTCATTCGATGTTAAATAATTGAAGACATTAAAAAAATTTATTTACTTATTGATGATTTCTTTTTTAAATTATCAAAAATTTATTATTTTCTAGAATTCTTAGTTAAAATTCTTCTTTAAATCAATTTTTTTTTAAACATTTAGAAAAAGTTATTTTAGAATTTTCAAATCTATTTGTTTGCAATTCAATCTTACGAAATTTCAATTATTCCTCGGATTATTTGGAAATTCTTCAATTGAATATATATTAGAAAATAAAAACTTCAAATAATTTCCAAATAAAAATTAATTTAAACTTTTTCAAAAAAATTAAATCTACAGAATTGTTAGTTAAAAGTATGAAAAATTCAAATTTTCAAAAATTTTAATTTGAAACCTCTTCCTCAAAATTCAAGTATTTCTAATAATTCATAATATCTTAAACTTTTTAAAATTCAATAAGTATATAAAATTTTAACTAAAATTCAATTTTAAATCAATTTTTATTAGAAACTTCTGTGAGAATTCAATTATTTAAATACATACAAAAATAAATAATTTATTGAATAATTCAATGCTTCTTAAAATTGAATTTTCATGAAGAATATTAACAATAAATTTTTAAATAATTCAATTGTTTTAACGAATTTTATTAAAATTTTTAAGAATAATTATACATTTATCGAAGAATTTCATAAAAAATGGATTAAAAATATTTGAAATTCTGCGATGAATTTTTTTGTTTATGAAAATAATTGAATGCCTTAAATTTCTCTGTAAATTTTATTAATAATTGAATCCCTATAAAAAATTTATTATTTTTAAAAATAATTAAATTATTGTGAAAAAATCTATAAAAAATTTGTAAATAATTCAATTACAGTGAAATGTTTATTATTTATGAAAATAATTGAATCTTTGCGAATAGTTTTAAAAAAATTGTATTTTAAATATAATTGAATTCTTTTGGAAAATTTTATTTAAATAATAGATGTTGAAAATCATTGAATTGAGGAAAATTTTTAAAAAGAATTGAAATTCTGACAAGAATTTTATTAAAATTTTTGAAAATAATTGAATTTTTGAGAAGAATTTTTCTAAATTTTTGAACATAATTGAATTTGTGTAATTTATAAAAATAATTGAATTTTTGTAAAAAATTTTATTATTTATCAAAATAATTGAATGATTGTGAATAAATTTATAAAAAAAAAATTGTAAATAATTGAATTCCTGTGAAATTTTTATTATTTATGAAAATAATTGAATATTTGCGATTAATTTTACATATTTGTATTTCAAATAATTGAATTCTTTTGGAAAATTTTATTAAAATGTATATTTAATATCATTGAATTAAGGAAAAAATTTTGAAAGTAATTGAAATTTTGTCAAGAATTTTATTAAAATTTTTGTAAATAATTGAATTCCTATATGAAATTTTTAATATTTATGAAAATAATTGAAATTTTTGTGATTAATTTTACATAATTATTGTATTTTAAATAATTGGATTCTTTTGGAAAATTTCATTAAAAAATAGTAGATATTAAAAGTCATTGAATTAAGGAAAATTTTTAAAAATAATTAAAATTTTGTCAAGAATTTCATTAAAATTTTTGAAAATAATTGAATTTTGGAGAAGAATTTTATTATTTTTAAAGACAATAAATTGAAATTTGGACGAGAATTTTTTTTTAAACTTTGAACATTATTGAATTTTTGCCAAAAATTTTATTATTTATGAAAATAATTAAATCCCTGTAAATCGTTTTATTATTTATATAAATAATTGAATTATTTTGAAAAAATTTATAAAAAATTTGTAAATAATTAAATTCATGTAAAATTTTTATTATTTATAAAGATAATTGAATTCTTTTGGAAAATTTTATTAAAATATTAAAAATTGAAAATCATTTGAGGAAAATATTTAAAAATAATTTTATAATTTATAAAGATAATTAAATTTCTGCAATCATTTTAACTTCAAAATTCAATTTTTTAGTATTTTTAACTAAAATTCTTCTATAAATTCATTATTTTCAATAATTAATTAAATATACAATATTATGAAATGTAACTAATTCCAGAAGAATTTAATTTATTACAGTTTTTTAAAAATCTAACTTCTTTAAAATCTTAAATGGAATTCATTTAAAATTTAAATTTAAAAAATTTTAAAATAATATACCTTTTGAAGTTCATCTAATTATGAAAATTGTAAATACGGAACTCTTTTAAAATTGAATTAATTTTGAAATAATTAAGTAAAATTATTCATTAAATAATTTATATATGTAATAATAAAATTATGATAGTTCTTCAAAAATTAAGTTATTTATATAGAAATTTTTGGCAGAAATAGAAAAAATTGAACAAAAAAGAAACATAAATTCAAAATTTTCTTATGAATTCTAAATATTTAATTTTTTCCAGTGCTTTAAATAAAATTCCTTGAGCTTAAAATTTCGTCTACTTTAAAAAATATCGTTTTCAAGTTTCTAGAGAGTCCTGCGTATTAAAAATAAAGTTACAAAATTTTTTTTCCAAAAACTAAAATTAATTAATGCCAAAAATGTGTAAAAAAAAAATCGTGCAGAGTTTCAGATTGAAGACTATTTATGAATGACAGAGTTTAACCGGTAGAAGTTTAGAGCGCATGCCTACACTGCAAAGCACAGTCAGAGAAATGTATGATCAAGGCAAGGAAGCTCGTAATTTCTTAGCACCACGTGGGCGCGCGCACCAACGCAACGAGGGGGGAGGGTGGAGGGTATTTCGACCCTAAAATGTGACTCACAAGATTTATGGGTTTTCCGATCGCGCTAGACATGCCAATCTTCCCAACTACGATTTCTATTCGAATTCAAAATCATGCGATCAGCCTTTTTCCACGAGAGAGATTCCGACCACATGTCGTGTTACGATTTCTATATGTACACAGATTCCACTTTTTCAATCGATAATTAATTTCAAGTGAAAGCACTCTCTCGACTTTAAAACTGCTCATATGTTCGTTTTTCCTTTTCTTCAAATTTTTTAAACCCAAACATAACATTTGATAGTAAATTTATTAATCAACATTAATTAAAATATTTTTAAGTATTTTTATGTTATAAAATTTTACAATGCAATTTTTCTATTATTTAAATTTGTATTTTAATGTTTTCTATTTTATATTATGAAATCATTTTTACTTACAGCTGTTAAATTTAAATTTAGGAAACTACGTTTCGAATTTCAATTTTTGTATTATAAAAATTTATATTTTACTTTTTCCATTTTATATAATATGGAAATCATTTTTATTTACAACTGTTAAATTAAAACAATGCAGGAAAATAAGTTTCGAATTTCCATATATTTAACCAATTTGCATTTGAATGAATTTTAGTTTGATTGTTTGCTTTGTTAAATTTAAATTTCGCGCCATTTTAATTCTGCAAGTTGTCGTCCAGGTGGCATGAAAACTCTCTCAATAACGAGATGAAGTAGAAATGGGTATAACTATCCTTTCTGTCCTAAATTCTCTAATGATTCAGTTTTCATTATTCATTGTAAAAAATTGTATTTATTATTATTAATAATAATAATAATAATAATAATAATAATAATAATAATAATAATAATAATAATAATAATAATAATAATAATAATAATAATAAAAGTACAATTTTTAATAATAGTTTTTAATAAAACAATTTTACAATTTTTAAAAAAAATAATAAAAATTATTATTAGGTATTACTATGATTATTATAGTTTTATATGATAGGTTTAAGTTTTAAAATTTTATATTATAATTACTTGCATGGTAAAAATTTATATTTTACTATTTAATTTATATTATGAAATTATATTATGAAACCATATTTTTATTAACATCTGTAAAATTTGACCAATTTAGAAAGCTAAGTTTCGAATTTAAATATTTGACCAATTTGAATATGAATGAATTTTAGTTCGATTTTTTTGAAATTTAAATTTCCCGCCATTTTAACTCAAGAACTTGCCGTCCAGATGGCATGAAAACTCTCTCATAAACGAGATGTAACGAAGCAGAGTATTTTATCGAGAATGTTATAAACGAGCATTTTTTAGTTATTGTAAAAAATTGTATAGTTAATAATAGTAATAATAATAATATTAATATTAATAAAACGATAATGACATTTATTAATGGAAAATTTCTTTTCTGAAAATTATATTTTTAGGTTTGAAATATTGATCCAATCTTAAAATTCAACACTTTGCATAGGGGTCCAAATATGTAGCTATAATTTTCAATATGGAGAATTTTGCAGTAAATATGATAAACCCAACAAAAACATCTTTGATGCAAAAAGTTTCGCCTAGTAAAAATTTTTGCAAATGTCCAAACAATTAGGAAAATAAAAGTTTACCAAGTAAAATTTATAACTAAAGTTTTTCGTATTGATTTGTAACAAATATAACATTTAATTTAATGAATTGTTTGGAAATTTGCAAAAACTTTTACTTGACGGAACATTTTGCATCAAAGATGTTATTGTTGGTATTGAACTACTTTTTGCATCATTAATAATATTCTAGGGGAATTTAAGTAACTTTATCTAAAAGTCAAAAAATCCAATTTTTTTTAGAGAAAAACTCAAAAATTTAAAAAAAAATACGAAATGTACTGAAATTTCATGAAATACATATATCGAGATTTTAACCCACTTTATAATATTCCAGAGTATCTTGCAAATCAATTTAGTAGTTTTGAGGCGCATGATTATTCCCAAAATGTCATTTGACCGAACTGTCATTTTACCGAATTGCATTTATTCGAACTGTTATTTTAACGAAATGTCACTTTTGCGAATCGACATTTTTACGAATTGCCACTTTTGCGAAAAGTCATTTTTTGCGAAATATCATTTTTACGAATTGTCATTTTTACGAATCGTTATTATTCCGAAATGTCATTTTCTCGAATTGTCATTTTCTCGCATTGTCATTTTTACGAAATGTCACTTTTGTGAATCGACATTTTTACGAATTGTCACTTTTGCGGATAGTCATTTTTGCGAATTTTCAATTATGCAAACTGACATTTTTATTCGAATTGTCATTTTTACGAACTATCATTTTTACGAATTGTCACTTTTGCAAATTTTCATTTATGTGAATTGTCATTTTTTCGAATTGTAATTTTTACGAAATGTCACTGTTGCGAATTGTCATTTTTGCGAAAATTGCTAAAGTAAATCTATATATGCATACAAGTTTACTATAGCAATTTTCGCAAAAATGACAATTCGAAAAAATGTCAGTTCGCATAAATGACAATTCGCAAAAATGAATTTTCGCATAAGTTGACAATTCGAAAAAATGTCAGTTCGCATAAATGACAATTCGCAAAAATAACTTTTCGCAAAAGTGACAATTCGAAAAAATGACAGTTCGCATAAATGACAATTCGAAAAAATAACTTTTCGCAAAAGTGGCAATTCGTAAAAATTGCGATTCACAAAAGTGACATTTCGTAAAAATGACAATTGGAAAAAATGACATTTTGGAACAATAACGATTCGTAAGAATGACAATTCGTAAAAATGATTTTTTGGAAAAATAGTTTATTTATTGAAATTTCCAAAAATATATATAGAGATTTTAACCCAATTAATAATATTCCTGAATATTTGACAAATCCGTTAAGTATTTTAGTATCTATGTTTGTCTAAATATAAAAAAATCCAATTTTTTTTAAATTAAAATATTTCAAAAATTTCTTATTTTATTGTAGTTTCCTGAAATATTTATAGAGATTTTAATTCATATAATAATATTCCAGCGTATCTTGCAAACCCATTTATTAGTTTAGGCTCTAGGTTATTTTCTAAATGTCAAAAATTCGCTATTTTTCAGTTTTCTTTGCTTAAATTCTATAAAAGTTTTGAAAATATTGTATAAACTTAAAAGAATTCTTTCATTTATCATTCTTTATCCAAGAAAAAAGAATTGATCAAAATCGGTTAAGATTTACTTGATTTATTGAATTTTATCTATAAACAATCGATATTTTGAGAATATATATTCGCGGTTTTTACTTTTTACTTACTTAGCGATTCTCTACCGCGAATCTTGATTAACAAAGCATTCGAACCCTAAAATGTATAAAATTGGTGGATTCGTATCTTTTTCGACTAAAATTCTTTTTTTATTTCTAAAAAGTTACGTTTCTTTATCTCTCAGTAATTGTATAAGATACCTGGGCTTGTCTCCTCTCGCAGGAGCAATTATGCAATTTCTCCAGTTGTTGCTGAATCAGATAAAAAGCGGCATATTGTTGACTATCCGGAGATAGCGGTGAATCGGGACTAACTGGAGACCCTAAACCGGAACTCTTGCTCTCACTGGTCCTAATTTCTTGTCCATTCAGTTCACTTTCTCCATTTAAATTGGAGTCCTTTTGAGGCGAAAGTGGAGACAAGGGAGAACCAATTCCAGAACTCTCCGAACTTGAATTGACCAATCCACGTGGTTTCGAGGTCGACCTCACAATTTTCGGTCTTGGAATACCGCTACTCAATCTTCCACTATCCGAATTGGATGATATTTCACCAGTCGTCGTTGTCGTTGTGGAACTATTCAAAAAGTTCTTTGTCCTTCTGAAACTTTTAGTCTTCGATTTCCATTCGAGTTGATTTTTTGTCAACTTCAATCCAAATTCCCTTCTTATAGCGAACTTTGAAATTTTTGTTTCACTCGTTGCTTCATGTAATTTATTTTTCAATTTCTCGCATGGCTTTTCTAAAATTGGTGACTCGATAGCGGAAACTTTTTCTGAAAACTCTTTCGATTTCCGTTTAGTGAATGTAACATCCTTGGGTGAGGTGGGTTGGTTCTTTAAATCACTTATTTCTGATCTTCCTTCAGGAGGATGTTCGTTTCTGAATTTTTCAAGAGTCTCGTGCTTGTAAAACGGATCCTTTTTACGAGCGCCCTGAGGTGGCGGTCGCTTTAAACTACTTCCATTATCTTCAATTGGCGCACCTTGCATTACCTTCCAGCCACATGAACCACAGTTATCGATTTGTGAAATTTTTCCACTATACGAGCCAGACAATCTTCTTCTACCATCAGAAGTTTCCGGACTTTTCTTCGCGAAGAATTCTTTTGATATTGTCACCGGCGTCGTGTGCCGTCTTCTCACAGTGCCGGTCGCATCGCTCGGCGAGTCCCAATCCACATGAAATGTTCTTCTCTTCGACATTATTCAATTCTTTCATCGATTTTTGTTTACAAAAAATTTATTTACATAAATTAAAAATGTTTTGTTAAAATATTTTATTTCCCTCAAATTTAATAATCAGAAGATTGTTGCACATCATCCACACACGTGCTGTCAATATTGCAGACAAATCACAATCAGGGTTCGATATTGCACTTAATCCATATGTTGATATGTTAATTGGAAGTACAAATTATCACAACCACAATTACAAAAGATATGATGCTCCTTAATGTTAGATAGTAATTATCAAAAATACTATCAAATTCCAACAGTGAAAACTGATATGATGCTAATCGTTAGTGTTTGATAGCATTTATCAAAACTAACAATAACTTCCAACAGTGAAAACTAATAGTAAAAAAACAAACATTTAGAAAAAGCAGATTTCAAAAATCATCGAAGAACTAATCACTTAATAACACAAACAAACTTTTCATCACAATAACAAAACACTGAATGAATAACTAATAATCACTAACGAACGATATGCAAAACATCAACACAAGAAAACCCCGGAAACTTAGAACAAAAAAACAAGATCCTAGAGGAAACGGAGAACAACAAGATAACAAGATCTATAAACGTATTTTCGGGTTTCCTGCATTCAGACAATACAGATGCACTTGCGAGGAGTGCCCCCAGTAAACTGAAACTACCCTTGGGCAAAAACCGGCACCCCTCGTGCTTGGGTCCATGGGAGTGCGAGGTTTGTGAAAATCGTCATCCCCGCAGGAAAAGCGAAGGGTATACCCTAGGCGTAAGGCGTCTAGGCCACCCCATATCATAGCCACGGGGCTAAAAACTAATTACATTCGGTGCGATGGGGCGGACGATGCTCAATGCTTATGTATTCCTCTCTATTTTTCTCTCCCCGCACACACCATATTGCAAAGAGTAACACTTGCAACATACCCATGCGGTCTTATGAATTCCTATACGCGCATATATACCCACACATATCGATATACGGACAGTGACATATTATCCATTTTAACGCATGGTGAACGAACTAAGTACACTTTTTACGATTCCATCAAATATTTATTCACCCCAAAGCTGTACTTAGACTTGTACTATACTAGAAGGTACTCTTGCCGAAATTGTCCGCAC
Organism: Leptopilina syphax; assembly: GCA_032872505.1. NCBI lineage: Eukaryota > Metazoa > Arthropoda > Insecta > Hymenoptera > Figitidae > Leptopilina > Leptopilina syphax. The sequence goes on from CM065475.1 coordinate 5,965,811, forward strand.
GTGAAAGGAGGAATGGATTTTATGTTCCCTACTACACAGTATGTCACCTTTTCATCGAATTAACTAATCCGATAAATGCATTTCTTTTTTATCAAACTATTTTGAAGAATTTTTATTTCCGTATGGCGCCTTTTCGTCTAATTAACTAATCCGATAAATTTTTTTCTTTTCTATGAAATCGTTTTGTTAGAGAATTTTTATTTCCTGGGTAAAATTGTGGATCACTTTTGGGGCAATGTAAATATTTATTTTCCCTTCTACTTATTCTTTTCGGAATGCAATGACACAGCTGTTCTTTTCGGAAACTACAAGATTAAAAGTAAGTATGATGGAGAAAAAGGGTAGCAATTTTTGAATTGTTGATGAACACAATTCGGAATGTTCGGAATACTGAACTCAAAAATTAAATTAATTAATTGTCCTTGGTCTGAAATTGATGAAGAATTTTATTATCTAGGGGAGAGTCTCCAGTTGTGAGACGGGTTTTATTTTTGACCCGTAAATTGTAAACGGGTAAACGAAATTGTAAATAAAATACACCGTTTGAAAGGTAACAGAAATACGCAACTATTATTAAAAGAAAGAAAATTGAGCTAGTTTTTTGTGAATAACTCTAAAATATAATAAAGAAGAGCAGTGATTTGCAAAAGTTTTAATAATTCTAAAATAAATTATAAAGAAATACTTTGAAATCGGAAAAGACGAGAAATTGATTAAAAGTGATTTTGAGAACTGATAATTTTAAAGTTATTTTTTAATAAATAATTTTAAAAATATTAAAACTTTTTCACATCACTGCCCTTCTTTATGATATTTTAGAGTTATTCACAAAAAAACTAGCTTAATTTATTTAATATTTTAAGAGGAAAGTGGTCGAAAAAATTAACATTGAATTTTGTAACAATCACATGCTGTTAAGTCATAAGATAAAATAATACCAAGATCACGCACTTGATATACTCTAGAAAGAAAATTGTTATTAATTGAATAGATATAAATTTTAATTTTTTTAGAAAAGGAAATAGAATAACATTTTTTTAGGGTTGCCACAAATATTTAATTCTATTTTTCCCTGACTTTTCCCTGATTTCCAGACAAAATTCTCACTTTTTCCCTGACCCTAAAAAATATTCTGATTCACTCTAAAATTTATTAGAAACTCAAAAAAATGTTCTATTACATTTATTTAAAAATTTCATTAATTGTAAAATTATTCAAAAACATCAATAATTTCTTTTTTAAATAAATATTTAATAATTATTATTTTTCCGTAGAAATTCAAATTCTTCAATACATTCAAATTCAAACCTTTTTGAAATTCAACAATTTATAAGAATATTATTACAAAACATAAAGAAGGCGATCACTCTGAGTCTTCGCCTCGAAGTGATCGCTTTCTTCATGTTTTGTTATAATTTAAATTACCATGAAATTTTTCAAAAAAAAATTTATTATTTACAAAAATCCTAATAAAATCCTTCGCAAGAATTGAATTATTTTTTAAAAAGTAGTAAATTTTCTCAAAAAAATCTAATTATTTGAAAAAATTGTAATAAAATTCGTTGGAATGATTCAATTATTTATTTATTTTCATAAATAATAAATCGATTACTCGGTAATTCATTTTTAATACAATTTTTATTAGATAACTCTAGAAGAATTCAATTCTTTAAATTGAAAAATAAATAATTTATTGAATAACTGAATGTTTGTTCAAATTGAATTCTCATAAAGAATTTTGTCAGCAAATTTTTAAATAATTGTACTTTTTTGACAAATTTGAATAAAATTTTTAAAAATAATTACATTTTTTAAAAAAAATTTGATTAAAATATTGTATAAAAAATTAATTAAAAAATCCTGCGATGAGTTTTATTATTCATGAAGATAATTAAGAAATTTTCCCAAAAATATTATTAAAATTTTTCTAAAATAATTGAATATCGGTGAAGAATTTTATTATTTCTAAAAATAATTGAATTCTTGATAAGAACTTTATTAAATTTTTTTTTAAATAATTGAATTCATGCGCGACGAATTTTATAAAAATCTTTTTAAATAATTGATATTTTTCGAAAAATTTTATGAAATTTTGTATATTAAATAATTGAACTCATGTGAAAATTTTATTACTTATGAAAATAATTGAATTATTTCAAAGAAATTTATTAAAAATTTTATAAATTATTGAATTCCCGTGAAATTTTAACAAGAATTTTATTCAAGTTTTTAAAAATAATTGAATTTTGAAGAAGAATTTTATTATTTATAACAATAATTGAAATTTTGACGAGAATTAAAAAAATTTTTTTTTTAAATAATTGACTGTTAAAGAATTTTATTATTTATAAAGATAATTGAAATTTTGACAAGGATTTTTCTTTTACTTTTTGAATATAATTGAATTTCTGCGAAGAATTTTATTACTTTTGAAAATAATTTAATTCTTCCAACATATTTTATTCAAGTTTATAAAAATAATTGAATTTTGGCGAAGAATTTTACTATTTCTAAAAATAATTGAATTCTTGAAAAGAACTTTGTTAAATTTTTTTTAAATAATTGAATTCCTGCGACGAATTTTATAAAATTCTTTTTAAATAATTGATATTTTTCGAAAAAATTTTTGAAATTGTTTATATTAAATAATTGAATTCCTGTGAAAATTTTATTATTTATGAAAATAATTGATTTATTTCGAAGAAATTTATTATAAATCTTGTAAATTATTGAATTCCTGTGAAATTTTGCCAAGAATTTTATTAAAGTTTTTAAAAATAATTGAATTTCGAAGAAGAATTGTATTATATTTATAAAGATAATTGAAATTTTGATGAGAATTTTTAAAAAATTTTTGAACATAATTGAATTTTGGAGAAGAATTTTATGTTTTTTAAAGATATAATTGAAATGACCAGAAATTTTTTTAATTTTTGAATATAATTGAATTTCTGCGAAAAATTTTATTACTTTTGAAAATAATTGAATTTCTGGAATTATTTGTAACTTTTTCCAAAATTCAATTTTTTTACTATTTTCAACTAAAATTCTTTTATCAATCTAGTATTTATGAAAATTGTAAAAATTATTTATTAAATAACATTTAAGTAATAATTTTATGATAGTTCTTGTAAAATTAAGTTATTTAAAAAGGAAATTATTGTTTGAAATAGAAAAAATTCAAGGATTTCTATTAAAATTCGTGGTGATTTCATAGTTTACGAGGCAAAGAAAAAAAACATCAAAAATTAGAGTTTTTTCATGAATTTTTAAAATTCGATTTTTTTCAGTACTTTTACATAAAATCCCTGACTTTTCCCTGACTTCTCTGACCAATGAACCTCTATTGTAAATATTGATTTCATTGAAAGTACATCATTAAGATCATTAAACTTTATTTTAATCTAAAAAATTATCTAAGCAAGATTTAACGACTCTTATCGCTAATTAAAAAGGATAAAGAATAGTTCCAAAACTTCTATCTAAAAAAATAAGAAAGCAGAAAATGAAGAAATTATGCAAAAGACTTGATCTTAAACGTATCATGATACTCTTTCCGAAAATTCTCCCATAACGATATAATAGAAACTTCTAACTGGCAATATCTTGGTCTAGAATCAAGAAAAGCACCCCGTCAACAAGAAAAACGTATATCCTCATGAATACTATTTGGATAAAATCTCATCAGTTTAGGCGTTGTGTGTGTGTTATGCTGTGGGATGGAATGGACCCTTTTTTGTATACTCTGTTTTCAAACCTTCATTGGGACACGCGTCTTCCCTCATACCACGCACCCTTTCCAATGATCCTATGAAACGAAAATGAACGGGTGTTGATACAAAACTCAACACAGATATATATGCGAATAGAAATGTCTGTATTTCACGTATACAGACAACAAAAACAATAGCGTTGCGTTGAAACCAGCACACGATATACACAAGTACGCTACAGGCGATTTTGTGAGCTTATTTGCGTTTGAAAATATTTTGACACCGATTTCACTGGGGATCGACATTCAAATCTACCCTCAACTTTTGCTGAATGATTTTCCTTTCAGCTGATTATTAACTAACGAGAGAGCATACAAGCTCGCTGTTTTAATAACCGGGATTGTTTACATGCACACTCCATTCAGTGGAATTATATTTTCTTACGCGTTACGAATATTATTTTTACTAAATTCAAATTTTTAGAATGTACTTTCAATTAACCTAACAAACGGAATTTTGATAGTTAATAATAAATCTTGCTAAGTTTCTGAAAATAACAGATTTCGTATGAAGAAGAAAGGTTTCAAATTTTCCAAGGTTTGCAATTTCGGTAATAAACTTTATAAAAATAAAGTACTGATAGGGAGACAAACATTCTCTGAAAGAATCTAAAAAAAAAGTTGGTAGATCGAAATAATTTATTAACTATGAATTTTTTGTGAGTTCGGTCGCGTTGATCCGTGTGACGCGTCTTGACGTGTTACTCCATAAGTTCGTTGCACGCTCTACCATGAATACTGCGTAAGCTTAAAAACTGGAATACAGAATAAGTATAGCTATCCAAAATTAAAGATTATTAGTAGAATTATTTTACAACATTATTGTTTATTATTAGTGACAATAATATAAAAATATAATTTTCTTATTGATGTATTCCTAAAAGCATCAAAAACTGATAATATTTTTCTCCCAATTTGTCCTATTAATAATTAGGGTGCCTACTGATTACTGAAAATATAACTTCAAATTCCAGGACATTTTCAGGACATTCCAGAGCAGATTTCTTATTTTTCCAGGACATTTATATGTGCAACAGGGTTGCCACAAGTCAGGGAAGTCAAGGAATTCAGGGAAAAGTCGAGGATTTTTACTAAAAGTGCTGGAAAAAATTAAATTTTTAGAATTTATAGGAAAATTCTGAATTTTTGTTTCTTTTTTGTTTGCCTTATAAACTATGAAATTGACAAGAATTCTAATACAAACCCTTCAATTTTTTCTATTTTTGACAATAATTTCTTTTTAAATAAATTTTAACTAACTTCGCATAAATTCAATTATGTTCAAAAATTTTTAAAAACACTCATCCAAAAATTTAATAAAATTCCTGTCAAAATTTCAATTATTTTCAAAAATTTTCCCTTTTTTCCATTATTTTTGAATTCTACTATTTTAATAAAATTTCCAAAAAAAATTCTATTATTTAACCAAAATTTTAATAAAAATTTAACAGGATTTCAATTACTTACCAATTTCTTTTATAAGTTTCTTCGCATCAATTCAATTATTTTAAATTTTTTAATGAAGTTTCTCGAAAGAATTCAAATATATAAAGAAAATTGAAAAAAATAGTCTGAGAAATTCAATTATTTCGAAAAATTTAAATAAAATTCTTTTAATAATTCTATTATTTTAAAAAAATGTTGAAAATTCTTTACAACATTTAGTTCATTAAATTGCACATTTTTTATGGGAATTGAATTATTTAAAAGAATCTGAATAAAATTCTTCGCTAAAAATCAATAATTTTCTTTCTTGAGAATTCAATCATTTTCAAAAATTCTGATAAAATGCTTTATAAATTTGAAAAATTATAATAAAATCAGCCATAGAATACAATTATTTTCGTGAAATACAACATTTTTCTACAAATACAATTATTGTCAAAAATGTTTGTAAAACTCTTCGAAACAATTCAATTATTTTCGTAAAAAATAAAATTCTTCTAAGCAATTCAATTATTTAAAAGAATTTTAATAAAATTCTTCCCAAGAATTCAATTTTTTTCAAAAATTAACATTTTCTCAGGAATTCAATTATTTAAAAAATTTTTTTTTAATTCTCTGTCAGATTTAAATTATTTTCAATTTTTTAGTAAAATTTAATTATTTTTAAAAAGTTTTTAAAAATTCTGAAAAATTCAATTATTTAGAAAAATTTGAATAAAATTCTTCGCAAGAAATTAATTATTTTCATAAATAATAATATTTTTCTCTGGAATTCAATTATTTTTACAAATAAAATTCTTCACAGGAATTCAATTCTTAAAAAAGATTTTTAATAAAATTCTTTGCAAGAATTCAATTATTTTCATAAATAACAAAATTTATCGCAGAATTTCAATTATTTTTATAAAATTTTAAATGAAATGATAGAAAATTGCATTTATTCATACAATTTTTTTAAATCCGCCGAAAGAATTGAATTGTTATTAAAAATTTTGATAAAATTCTTCATAAAAATTCAATTTTAAAAAACATGCATCAATTTCTTCGCATCAATTCAATTATTTTAAATTTTTTAATGAAATTTCTCGAATGAATTCAAATATATAAAGAAAATTGAAAAAAATAGTCTGAGAAATTCAATTATTTCGAAAATTTTAAATAAAATTCTTTTAATAATTCTATTATTTTAAAAAAAATGTTGAAAATTCTTTACAACATTTAGTTAATTAAATTGCACATTTTTTATGGGAATTGAATTATTTAAAAGAATTTGAATGAAATTCTTCGCTAGAAATCAATTATTTTTTTTCTTAAGAATTCAATTATTTTTAAAAATTTTGATAAAATACTTTATAAATTTGAAAAATTATAATAAAATCGGTCATGGAATACAATTATTTTCGTAAAATACAACATTTTTCTACTAATACAATTAGTCAAAAAATGTTTGTAAAACTTTTCGAAACAATTCAATTATTTTTGTAAAAAATAAAATTCTTCTAAGCAATTACAATTGCTTAGAAGCAATTGAAATAAAAATAAAACTCAATTTTATTAAGAAATTTCAATAATATTCTTCCCAAGACTTCAATTTTTCAATAAAATTTAATTATTTTTAAAAAGTTTTTAAAAATTTTGAAAAATTCAATTATTTAAAAAAATTTGAATAATATTCTTCACGAGAAATTAATTATTTTCATAAATAATAATATTTTTCTCTGGAATTCAATTATTTTAACAAATAAAATTCTTCACAGGAATTCAAATCTTTAAAAAGATATTTTTAATAATATTCGTTGCAAGAATTAAATTATTTTCATAAATAAGAAAACTTATCGCAGAATTTCAATTATTTTTATAAAATTTTAATTAAAATGATAGAAAATTGCATTTATTCCTACAATTTTTTTTTAAATTCGCCGAAAGAATTCAATTGTTATTAAAAATTTTGAAAAAATTCTTCATAAAAATTCAATTTTAAAAAACATGCAATTACTGAATAAATTATTTATTTTTGTATTTAAATAATTGAATTCTCGGGAAAGTTTGAAGTTTCTAATAAAAATAATTGAATTTTGAAAAGGGTTAAAATTAAAATCTTTGGAAAATCTGAATTTTTAGTTACAATATTCTTGTGAAATAATTAATTGACTATTATCAATTAAATATTTAATTAAATCAAATAATACTTATTAGATTCAATTAAATGGTTTAGTTCACATTTGCTTCAAGTACTGAAATTATTGGTTCAAATACCATTTAATTGACTCCAATAAATATTATTTGATTTAAGTAAATATTTAATGGATGATAGACAATTAATCGGTTATTTGAATCAAATAAATTTTTCTTTCAGTGTAATATTTTCATAAGTTATTGAATTTGAAAATCTTAATTCCTATAGAAAAATAATAATAATTAAATATTTATGAAAAAATAAGTTATAAATGTTCCTCAGAGTCGGAGGAAAAGTGAAAATTTTGTCTGGAAATCAGGGAAAAGTCAGGGAAAAACAAAATTAAAATTTTGTGACAACCCTGTGTAATATTATTTCATATTACGATTAACATAATTTAAATTAACCTACTTGAACAAAAATATTTATTTTATTATAAAAAAAGTTAAAAATCAATATTGTAGATACCAGTTTCTTTAATTAAATGACAAATTGAAATTATTTTTTGATGGATCAAAAAAATTATTATTTTAAATTTGAGTAAAATTTTTAAATTCTTGAATATTGAAAAGCAAACTGTGGAAAATTCAAGGAAAAATGTTCAAAATCCAGGACATTTAAGGACATTTTTTCAAATTCCAGGACACTTCCAGAAATTCCACGACTTGAAGGACCAGTAGACACCCTGATAATGTAATAATTGTGGAACGTAAATATTAAAATTTATCTAAAATCGATATCTTAACAAGATTACAAGTATTAGACCTAGCAAATAATCTTTAACGGTAGGACCAACGTTTAAAATATTACAGATACAATGTTTTTGTATGTGTGTAAATTTAGGATAAAGTGAAACGTGAAATGAGTTAACAACTCTAGTGGCATTTTGTAAAAGAGACCGAATAATGCCAAATCTACTTTAGCGGGTAGCCACAAGCGCGTTATTAGAGTAAAACACGGGCATAGACGAGTAGCATAGAAACGGTGAATTGGATTTGTGGCGTGGAGCTTACAACTTATAATCCTCGGATCCCGTTATAGGTTAGCCGCTCAACAGTCGTAGGAAGATTAAAGCTGCAACCCCCCAAAATGTGCATTGCGCACTTCTACCCCAGCTCATATATTACATATACATGCTTGTACTTCCATTTTACTACCCTCCGATCGGCTTAAGTCGCACCCGAGTGTACGCGTCATTTAGTCCTCACCCAGGACTCACTTTCATCCGGACAATATTGCTTTTATTTCTATATATGCTTTTATTGATTCAAGAAAATGAAACCTGTCTCGTGTGTAGAGAAAGGAAAATTACACCCATAATCTCAAATCCAATTCAGTTCATACATTTTTTATTTACTAGAAACTAAAATTTTACCATGGCAACGAAAAATCTTAATTTATGAAACCAATATCCAAGATTTCTATTTATCGACTCAAAACATTCAGTTTACAAGTAGAAAATTGGTAAAAAATTATCAGTACTTCTTTATTTTTATGACGCTGTGGCTTCCCGCAAATTTTCTTTGAATTAAAATTAATTGTCCAAGTTATTTTATTTGATATTCAACAATTTTTTGTTTCCGCGAGGGAAGTGGAAGAATCTGCATAACCCTTTGATGTTCTATTTCCAAGGCAGATATGTACCTAGAAAGCCCCTGCATGAAAAGAATTCTCTTTCATCACAAACGAGGGATTCTAGTTATTTTGTTTAATAAAAATATTTGTTTCGTATTAATTTAAAAATATTTTTTGTACAATCTACATGCATATTGCGAAGTGAAAGACATTAAGTTTTCATTCGTTTCGAGTCTCGTTAAAATGTAAGAGAAGAAAATTTATTATTTGATGATTCGAGAGAAAGAGAGAGAGATAAAAAAGGAGGGTCGATTGATACCTCCCTAGAGTACGACTAAAGTTTGCGTCTAGCACCTATGATTCATACAGTTTTGTCTCTCATGATGGTTAAAGTTTTTTTGACGATTTAGAAAGTAAAATGTAATCGACATGAACTTTTTATTATTGCGTGTGGCACTGCAATAAAGAATAAAAGAAAGTTTGAATTATATTTTTTAAACAAGTTTCCCTTACATGCTGTGCTTTATTTTTGTTCTGGAAATACATTTTGAAGAGTTTAGCTTATCCGAAATATATTTTATTTAACAGCATCTGACTGTTAGATCTCCAATGAAAATTTTTAAAGTCCTATCATATCTGCGATGAAGATTTGACAGCAAGTACCAGCAAAAAAAAAAATCCCCTACTACCCAAAAGTAAATTTACTGCAAACTGTTAGCATAAAATTCTCGGTACCATACATTTTGTTACTGAATCGACCATCAATTTTGACACTAAACATTATAGATACTACCCATTGGGAACTTGCTGTGCGCTTGTAAAGTGAAAAAGTTTCATGATCTTCACGCTTGTCTTTTTTTGGCGTCTACCCTTGAGCGTGTCGGGAATCATACTTGTCAGCAACTACTTACTGCGCACTCGTCTCGTCTATTATTAAACCAGTTGAGCGTCGGCACTCGATCGACGGCACTCTTATCCTCACCCCTTTTTTCTATTAAGTCAGCCCATGGGTACGTGCGGTTATATGGACATATTTTTTTTGTGTCGAGAGAAAAATACCAGGAAGACTTCCTTGTCTCGGCGACAGTTCAATGTCCATAATGCACTACTCCATCATACGTTTCCAAAAATACCGCAGTCAACTGTTGCTCTTCACAAATAAATTCTGTGAGGGTGAACATCTTAATATACTGAAGAGAAGGAATATCTTCATTTTTAATTCTTTTTCCGATGGATGAAATTAGCAATTTTAAATCATTTATGATCAAACAAAGCAACAAGTAGGGAAATTGTAGTGAAAAAAAAAGTATTCTCGCTATTAAAAAAAAAAGGATTCGGCAAATCCTTTACTCTTGATCTATTACTTAAACATTACTTTTGGGTTTATAAGTACTCTGTTTTACCAGCCGAAAAATTTACCGATCGCTGATAATGAGTTCAATAATTAATTCTTTCGGGACTCACTAACAATAAGAAAGCGCTATTACGCAGCGCGTTATAAGACTCGGAGTGATCTATTTCTTCATGTTTTATAATCATTATTTTACTCTCTAAATCTGAATTAGTAGTTTTACACTAATGAAATAGTGCGGATACGTTTACCAATTGAATTAGTGACTGTTTTTACAAATTTTTAGTAGTTTTTTTTACTAATTATTAGTAGAAAAGTTACTAATTTGAAATAGTAAAAAATACATTCTACTAATTGAATTAGTAATTTTCTACTAACAATTAGTAAAAAATGTTACTAATTTAAATTACTAAACGAATCCGCACTAACTATTCAGCTCTAGAGAGTATATTATAAAAATATTATTGTAAATTCCTCAAAAATTATTTTCATAATTCTAATTGAATTACTATTTTCTATAACTTTTAACTAAAATTCTTCTTTAAATCAATTATTTTTAAAAATTTTTAAAAAAGTATTCTTTTTGAGGATATTCAAATCTATTCGTTTATAATTTAATTTTACAAAATTTCGATTATTCGAAAATTCTTCAATTAAATACATATATTAAAAAATAAAAGCTTCAAATAACTTTAGAAAAAAATCAATTGAACTTTATCAAAAAAATTAATTTTAAAATTCAATTATTTCAAAAAATTCATGTTATATTGCTTTTAGTATTCAATTATAATCATGGATTTAACTTGAAATAATTAGTTGTTAACTCAAATATTATTAGAAAATTCTACTATAATTCATGATTATTTAAATACAAAAATAAATAATTTATTGAATAATTCATTGTTTCTTGAAATTCAATTCTAATAAAGAATTTTAGAAACAAAATTTTTAAATAATTGAATGCTTTTGACAAATTTTAATAAAATTCTTAAGAATAATTACACTTTTCGAGAAATTCGATTAAAATTGTATATTAAAAATAATTGAAATTCTGCGACAAGATTTCTTATTTGTAAAAATAATTTAATCTCTAAGACAATTGAATTTCCTGCAATAATTTGTATTATAACTTTTACAAAATTACAATTTTTTCCGTGTATTAAACAAAAATTCTTTTTTAAATCCACTAATTTAAATAATTTTATAAATGAAAAATAATTAAAATTAATTTTAATAGTTTTTGAAAAAGTACTTTGAGAATTTTCAAAAATTCATTTGCATGCAATTCTATTTTACAAAATTTCAATTATTCGTAAATTCTTCAATTAAATATATATATTAGAACATAAAAGCTTCAAATAATTAAAAAAAAAAAAATCCGCAATTAAACTTTCTCAAAAAATAATTTCCAAAGTATTGTTAAAAATATGAAAACATCAGATTTTCAAAGATTTTAATTTGAAATCTTTTCAAACTTCAATTATTTCAAAAAAAAATAACACTTTAATGCTTTTAATATTCAATTAAAATAAAAAATTTTAACTAAAGTCTATTTTTTAATTAACTTTTATTTAAGAGAATTTTATTACAATTTTTAGAAATAATTCAATTTCTGCGATGAAGTTTATTTTTACAAAGATAATTTCATGTTTGTTAATGATTTGTTTGAAGTTTTTGAAAATAATTGAATTTCGGATAAAAATTTCATTATATTTATGAAAATAATCGAATTTCTGGGAAGCATTTTATTAAAAATTTTTTGGAAATAATTTAATTTGTTTTTTATAAAGATAATGAAATTCTCGGAAAAAATCTTGTTACAATTTTTAAAAATAATTGAATTTCTGCATAGAATTTTATTATTTATAAAAGTAATTGAATTCTTTTGAATAATTTTCTTAAAATTTTCGGAAATAATTCAAATTTTGCCATGAATTTCATTTTTACAAAGATAAATTTCATTTTCGTTAATGATTTGTTTAAAGATTTTAAAAATAATTGAATTTTGACAAGAATTTTATTATTTATTGAAAAATTTAATTCCTGGGAAGAATTTTCTTTTTTATAAATGATAATTGAATTCTTGGGAATAATTTTGTTAGAATTTTTGAAAATAATTGAATTTCTGTCAAGAATTTTTATTATTTATGAAAATAATTGAATTCTTTTGAAGAATTTTACTATTTATAAAAGTAATTGAAAATTTTATTAAAAATTTTTAGAAATAATTTAATTTCTGCAATGAAGTTAATTTTTCCAAAGATAATTTTATTTCCGTCAATAATTTGTTTAAAGTTTTTGAAAACAATTGAATTTCGGATATGAATTTCATTATTTATGAAAATAATTGAATTTCTGGGAAGAATTTTATTAAAATTTTTTGTCAATAATTCAATCTCTGTAGAAAATTTTGTTTTTTATAATTTCTCGGAAAAAATCTTGTTACAATTTTTGGAAATAATTGAATTTCTGCGTAGAATTTTATTATTTATGAAAATAATTGAATTCTTTCGAAGAATTTCATAAAAAAAATTTGTAAATAATTGTATTTCTGTGAAATTTTTATTATTTTATGAAAAATAATTAAAGGTTTGCGTAGAATTTTATTAAATTCTTTGAAATAATTGAATTCTGTCGGAAAATTTTATTAAAATAGTAGATATTAAAAATTATGAAATTGAGAAGATTTTTTGAAAATAATTGAAATCTTGACAAGAATTTTTATGAAAATTTTTGAAAATAATTGAATTTCAGAGAAGAATTTAATTACTTCTACAAAGATAATTGAAATTTCGAAGAAAATTTTAAAAAATTTTTGTACATAATTGAATTTCTGCGAAGAATTTTATTATTTTTGAAAATAATTGAAGTTTGCAATCATTTATAATTTCTTTAAAATTCTCCAATGTATATCGTACAATTTACGAACTTTTCGTCTTTTCTCAATCAAATTACGGACTTTACGGACCTTTTTTTAAAAAAAAACTGACTTTTACGGATTGGAAGCAAATTTACGGACCTAGTTCGAGCCCTGAAACTTTGTCTGGAGATCAGGGAAAAATCAGGAGAAAAAAACCAAATTATTTCATTTAAAAAAAAAAATTTCTTAAACAAAATCATTTGACTTTCCCCTGATCTCTAGACAAATTTTTTGTGGCAAACCAAAATTATAATAAATAAAAATAAATTTCATTTATCAAACAATATACGGTACAACATAAGTACTACTTGATAAATGGATAATTATCATTAGAGTTGCAGTTACCGACAGCGCTTGGAATCTCAGTTGATAAAAGCCAGGAAACAGGCTTGCGAGGATGCTTTGCCTCTTAATGGTGTATGTGTTTGAGGGTGCGAGAGATGGAGCTTTTGAAAGTTCCAAAGTGCGTGCGGAACATATTTTGAGGATTTTTCGCGCGCCCATCGCGCACTATGGATTTGCCATTAATTCCAAGAGTTGGAGAACTTTTGTCCAGAACGCGCGCACCCTTCTTACGATCAAAGACTATACCTTTCTGCGGTCTACTTGCGAAAAGAAGAAAAGACAAGAGAAAGGGACAGAGAACTAACTCTCTAAGAGTAGCACGCGAAGGAATCTCCTGCACGCGAGATAGGTATCTACCGGGAATACGAAATATGCTTCTTCCTGACGATTACTTTTAACGTCCTTCTCGTCCATTTCATATAATTTTACTTTCAATCAAATTCACTGCGTTAATTTTAAATTACTTGGAAAATTTAAAGTATGTTTTCCGTCTTTTTTACCCAAAAAAAAGGAGGAGAAGAAAGAAAATTGAGGTAAGGATGCGAGGGTAGAAGAAAACGGAGACTTACATTTATCTAATTGAAAAAGGAATAATAGCGCCTGCTGAGAATGACTATAGTTGACTGAAAATTAAATTAACTCTCACTGCCACCTTCGGAATTTGTCACCTTCAATTCTAAATTCTTATTAACTTGAAATTAACTACTAAACCTATACAGTCCCAGGTGGAAAAGTTAACGTTAGCTAATGCTACTAACGTTAGTTAACATTAGTCTAACGTTAGTCTAGTGTTAGTCTAATGTTATTCTAACATTAGTCTAACGTTAGTCTAGTGTTAGTCTAATGTTATTCTAACATTAGTCTAACGTTAGTCTAATGTTAGTCTAATGTTAGTCTAATGTTAGTCTAATGTTAGTCTAATGTTAGTAGCATTAGCTGACGTTAACTTTTCCACCTGGGGTACAACATAGCATACACAATATTTTGACTTTTTTCATGACCCTATAAAGAATATTCTGATTCACTCGCAATAATTAGATACTCCAAAAAATGTTCTATCACATTTATTATTTATTTACAAAAATTTTCCACAGAAATTAAGATTTTCAAAAGTTTCAAATTAAAACCATTTAAAATTAAATAACTTATAAGAATATGTTGTTATAAAAGATAAATATATCGATAACTCCGAGTTAACGGACTCGGGAGTTGGGAGTGAAATTTTTCGAGTTAAAAATCAACTCCAAAAGAGAGTTAATATCTAACTCCCTTCATTCAACACCCGCGCGAGTTATTTTTTCCATGGGGAGTTAGCATTTGGGTGTTAAATTTTAACTCTCTTTATTTAACTCCCCTGGCATTAACTCCCCAATGGGTGCGACTTTTATAGAATCCCCTGGGGAGTTAAAATTTAACTCCCTTTTTTTACAGTATGTACTGAATTGTTAGTTAAAAGTATTAGAATTTAAAATTTTCAAAGATTTTAATTTGAAACCTTTTCAAAATTCAATTTAAAAAAAAAATCATGCTATAGCCCTTATAATATTAAACTATTATTTAAAATTTTAACTAAAATCCATTTTTAAATCAATTTTTATAAGAAAATTCTGCGAGAATTCAATTGTTTAAATACAAAAATAAATAATTTATTGAATAATTCAATATTTCTTAAAATTCAATTTTCATACGGCATTTTATTAACAAATTTTTAAATAATTGAATTTTTGACGAATTTTAATAAAATTTATAAAAATAAAATTACATTTTTCGAGGAATTCAATTCAAATTGTATTAAAAATATGTAATTGAAATTCTGCGATAAGTTTAATTATTTATAAAAATAATTGAATTTCTAAAAAGCATTTTATTATTTATGAAAATAATTGAATCCCTGTAAAATGTTTTATTACTTAACAAAATAATTGAATTATTGCTAAGAAGTTTATAAAAAATTTGTAAATAATTGAATTCCTGTGAAAATTTATAATAATATAATAATAATAATAATAATAATAATAATAATAATAATAATAATAATAATAATAATAATAATAATAATAATAATAATTGAATTGAGGGAAATTTTTTAAAAATAATTGAAATTTTGCTAAGAATTTTATTAAAATTTTTTGAAAATATTAAATTTCGAGGAATTTTCTTATTTAAAAAGATAATTGAAAATTTTTAGGGAAATTCAATTATTTACATGCAAAAATTAATAATTTATTTTAAATTATTTATTGAATAATTGAATTTATTGACAAATTTTTATAAAATTTTTTAAATATAATTACATGTTTCGAGGTATTTGATTAAAATTCTATTAAAAATAATTGAAATTCTGCAATGAGTTTAATTATTTATGAAAATAATTGAATTTCTAAAAATAATTTTATTATTTATGAAAATAATTGAATCCCTGTAAAAAATGTTATTGTTGTTTAAAAAAAATAATTAAATCCTTGTTAAAAATGTTATTGATTTTAAAAATAATTGGAATTTTAGCAAGAATTTTATTAAAAATTTTGAAAATAATTTGCACGAATTTAATTATTTTTATAAATAGCAAAATTTTTCGCCAAAAATTCAATTATTTTCAAAAATTTAAATAAAATTCTTTGCAACATTTCAATTATTTTTAAAAGTTTTTTTTGCAATTCAATAATTCTTTTAAATATTTAGTATTTTCATAAAATTTATCAACAAATTTAAATTTAAAAAAAACTTGTTGATACAATTCTACGAAAAGATTTAATTATTTTCATAAATAATTAAATTTCATTTACGAATTTAATTACTTTCATCGTATAATTTCAAATATTTTTAATACAATTTTAAATAAATTCCTTGAAAGATGCAATTATTATTAAAAATTTTATTAAAACTTGAGGAAAGAATTCAATTTTAAGAAACATTCAAGTATTTAGTAAAACAATAAAATTCGTTGCAATAATTCAAATATTTTCATAAATAACATTTAATTCGTCGCAGAAAATCAATTATTTTCAAAAAATTTAAAATAATTTTGCAAAAGAATTTAAATAGCTTGATAAACAATAAAATTGCACTAATTCTTCCCATAAAATCAATTATTTTAAGGAATTTTAATAAAATTCTTTTCCAAAATTCAATTATTTTGATAAATATCAATATTCATCGCAAGAATTTAATTCTTTTGAAAAGTAATAAAATACTTTGCAGAAATTAAATTATTTTCAAAATTTTTTGAAAATTCTCGTCAAGAATTAAATTATCTTTATAAATAGATAGGGAAAATCTTCTCAAGAACTAAATTATTGTCAAAAATTTTAATAAAATTTTTTTTTTTGAATTCAATTATTTTCAAAAATTATTATTTAAATTCTTGTTAGGAACTCAATTAATTTTAAAAAATTTAATAAAATTCTTCAAAAAGTTTTTAATTATTTTCAAAAATTGTTATAAAATTCTTTAATATAATAAATTTCATTAAAATTTTAATTAAATTCCTGAAAAGAAATTAAATATTTTCAATAGCTGTTAATACAATTCTTCGTAAAAATTAAATTTTAAGAATCATTCAATATTATTTATTTTTGTATTTAAATAATTGATTTCTCGTAAAACTAAATTATTGTTTTTCGTACTTTTAACTAACAATTGTGAAGAATTAATTTTTTTTGAAAAAGTTTAATTGAATAATAATTGATGTTATTGATTTAAAGTAGAATTTTAGTTAAAAATTCTAGAAAATGTTAATTGAATTGAAATGATACAAATAATTTTGAAGAAATTTTAGTAAGAATATATTCTTATAATAAAAAACTAATGATTTTGTCAGTCGGTCATCTTTAATTATTATAAAATATAAAGAAATGAAATGATCCATTTCTTTATGATTTATAATAATATTCTTATGAGTTGTTCAGTTTGAAATTTTTGAACATCTTAATTCCAATGAAAAAAAAGTTATTATTAAATATTTATTTGAAAAAGAAGCTGTTGATGTTCTCGAATAATTTTACTATTGAAGAAATTTGTAAAAAAATGTAATACAAAATTATTTTGAGTATCTAATAATTTTGAGAGTGAATCGGAATATTGTTTAGGATCAGGGAAAAAGTTAAAGTTGTGCTTGGAAATCAGGAAACAGTCAAGGAAAAATAAAATAAAATTTTTGTGGCAACCCTGTATAAATAAATGATATTTTTATCTTTATTTAACCAATTTTTATGGTACCCTAAATGTCCCCTATTTTTTAATTTTCAGTTCCCTATTTCCCCTAAAATACTTTTTAGGGCCTAATTTCAACTTTTCAGGAAATTCTCTCCACTCTATAAGTATATTTTTCACACTCCATTCTAGTTACCTTAGAAAAAAAAATTTTTTCTCTCTAATGATAAAAAGTTTCCTCTATTATTTTGAAATATAAATATCAATTTCTTTTTTATAAAAGAGAAAATAAAGTATCTAAACGTATATACCGAAAATTGTGTTTTCGCCGAGAATAGAAGAAATAAAAATGACACCATAATTCTCGAGTATTCTACAGTTTCGTGACAATAAAATACCGGGAGAAAGGAAAATTGGTGGAAAAAGAGAAGTGAAAGAAAAAGAGAAACGGTGCAGTCTGCACGATGTGAGAGAAGATCTCCTAATGCCGGGGTGGATTTTCCCACGTGGCCGTTAGATCATGCGCATTTCACCAAACGGAGAAAGTATTGTCTGAATGGAACGCGTTTATTGCACCCCGAGCATTACCTTGACTCCAGGTGGAATATTGGGAGGAGTTCCAAGGGCGAAAAAGAGCAAAATGGGAATCCTCTCTCCGGTGGTGGTGGTAGTGGTGGAAAAGGGAAAGTTGACTTTAAACTTTCAAGGGGATGATTCAACACCGCACTCATTCTCTTTCTCGGTCAACATCAACACGAAATTACGTTTTCTAGTTTATGAGTTGCTTCTCGGCACTTAATCTTTTTTCACTTCAAAACCACCCCTTCAACTTTCGCCATAATATACATTTTCGACAATTTATTAAAATAGGGGAAAGTTCGACATTTAGTTTCAAGCAAGACAATTTACAGCAAGAAAAATAACATAGTTTACTTTAACGTAGTTTACTTTAATACAGTTTACTTTAGTACAGTTTTTCATCATTTAAACCAAACAGTGTTTTTTTCCTCAAATCTTTATTAAATGTTATAAAAAAGAAAATCGATGTTAGAATTTAATTAGTGTCTTTTTCATATTATCCAGATGTCATCTTTTGTTTTTTATGACAGAAAGCGGGGAGAAAATGATTGAAGAAAAATATAAAACCATCTCCATTTCCTCGATGTCTGTTTTCAATTTCTTTGCTCTTATGTCACATAACATCACGCACGTCCCGACTGCGATAAGTCACTTTTATAAAACCTTTTCCTATCTTCTTTCGACTGAATTCTGTTCTTTTTCGAGGATCGCATGCAGACCATTTTTTGCGAAACCATTCGTTAAACGAATGACAGTTTAGTGATTTATTGTGTGAAAATAATATGCAAATTAAAACCCAGTATGTCTCTCTGTCAAAGATTTTCGATTCCATAATCTACTATTTATTAGGATTCCTCAAAATAAAAAATAGTCAAGAAACGTAGTCACGATTTGATCTTATTTAAGGTAGGAGCCCCGAATGTTTAAACTCTAGAACGGAAATATAATCTTTGTCACCCTCTAACAGAAAGTTTAGGTGGTTTAACAACCCAGATTTGAAACAATTGTAAAAGTTTTCTATTATTATAGAGAGTAGATATACAGGAAGAGTTCTGGATAAAGATTCCTGCACCGACTAATTACCGACACTTTTTAGACCAGTGTTAGGTCAAAATAAAATAACCTCAAATTAATTAATTAAATTGCCTATGGATCCAGTTGTACTTTCTAATATACTGTTTTTATGGTTCAGAAACTATTAAAATTTCTTAAGTTATTTTTGTTACAATTTATTGTTAATTTTCAACTTTAATTCATTCCCGTTAAGAAAGCTTGAATAGAAAGGTATTAGAAATTATTTCATCATCAATAGAAAGACGAAAATTTTAAACACTACAGTAAAACGTCCGAGGTGTTAAAATAACACCAGAATGGATTAAAATAATCTGCAACAGTTTAATTCCTCTAGGATTAAATTAACACCAGAAAGGATTAAAATAATCTATTTTGGTGTTATTTTTTACTATGAATGAAATTTTACTTTAAATAAAATACCAAAGTCAACGATTTGTAAAAATTCAACGAATTTAGCTTCTTCAGGGAGAACAGTAAGTTAGTAACTTAGTTACTAACTTAGTAACATATTTACTAAATTTAATTGTCTTCAAAAATTTTAAAAAATTCTCGTTAAAATTTCAATTCTCTTCATAAATAATAAAATTCTTCTCTGATATTCAATTATTTTACAAAATTTTAATCAAATTTTTGTCAAAATTTCAATTATTTTCAAAAGTTTTCTAAAATTGAATGATATTCAATATCTACTATTTTAATTAAATTTTCCAAAAGAATTATATTATTTAAACAAAATTTCAATAAAAATTTAACAGGAATTCAATTGCTTACCAATTTCTTTTATAAATTTCTTCGCATCAATTCAATTATTTTAAATTTTTTAATGAAGTTTCTCAAAAGAATTCAAAAATATAAAGAAAATTGAAAAAAATAGTCTGAGAAATTTAATTATTTCGAAAAATTTAAATAAAATTCTTTTAATAATTTTATTATTTGAAAAAATGTTGACAAAATTCTTTACAAGATTTAGTTCATTAAATTGCAATTATAATAAAATTTTACTATACAGTTCAATGGTTTTCAATACATTTCTTCCTTAAGAATTTAATTATTTTCACAAATAATACATTTTTTATGGGAATTCAATTATTTAAAGGAATTTAAAATAAAATTCTTCGTTAGAAATCAATTATTTTCTTTCTTGAGAATTCAATTATTTTTTAGAATGTTGATAAAATACTTTATAAATTTGAAAAATTATAATAAAATCTGTCATAGAATACAATTATTTTCGTAAAATACAACATTTTTCTACAAATACAATTATTGTCAAAAATTTTTGTAAAACTCTTCGAAACAATTCAATTATTTTCGTAAAAACTAAAATTCTTCTAAGCACTTTAATTATTTAAGAAATTTTAATAAAATTCTTCCCAAAAATTCAATTATTTTCATAAATAACAAAACTTATCGCAGAATTTCAATTATTTTTATAAAATTTAAAATAAAATGATAGAAAATTACATTTATTCTTACAATTTTTTTATTAAATTCGTCGAAAGAATTCAATTGTTATTAAAAATTATGATAAAATTCTTTATAAAAATTCAATTATTTACAAATTTTATTATAAATTTCTTCGCAATAATTCAATTATTTTTTTTATAAATAATAACATTTTTGCAGAAATTCAATTATTTTTATAAATAATAAAATTCTTTTAGGAATTTAATTATTTTCATAAATAATAAAACTCATTGCAGAATTTCAATTATTTTTAATGCAATTTTAATCGAATTCCTCGAAAAATGTAATTATTCTTAAAAAGTTTCTTAAAACTCGTCCAAAGAATTTAATGATTTAAAAAATTTGTTGATAACATTTTTTATGAGAATTTAATTTCAAGAAACATGAAATTAATAAATTATTTATTTGCATTTAAATAAATGATTTTTTATAGAATTTACTAATAAAAATGGTTTTAAAAATGAATTTCAGTTAAAATTTTAGATTATAATTAAATATTGAAAGCATTATAACGTGGATTTTTAGAAATAATTATATTTTGAAAAAGTTTCAAATTAAAATCATTGAAATTCTTAATTTTTCATATTTTTGACAAACGATTCTGTAGAATTAATTATTTTTAAAAGTTTAATAGGGTTTTTATTAAAATTATTTCAAGTTCTTATTTTTCAAAATATATTTAATTACAGAATTTCCGAATAATTGAAATTTTGTAAAATTGAATTGTAAACGAATGAATTTGAAAATTCTCAAAGAACTTTTTTAAAAATTATTGAAAATAATGGATTTATTGAAGAATTTTAGTTAAAAACAGTAGAAAAAAATGTAATTTTAGAGAAGTTAGAAATTATTGCAGAAATTCAATCATTTTCAAGAGTAATAAAATTCTTCTTAAGGATTCAATTATTTTTACTAATAATAAAACTCATCGCAGCGTTTCAATTATTTTTCATACAATTATAATATTAAATTCCTTGAAAAAAGTAATTATGTTCATGCAAGTTTTAATAAACCGCGACAAAAGAATTCAATTATTTAAAAATTTGTTACTAAAATTCTTTATGAGATTTGAATTTTGAGGAACATTCAATTATTCAATAAATTATTTACTTTTGCATTTGAATAATTAAATTCTTGTAGAATTTTCTAATAAAAATTGATTTTCATTTCATAAAAATGAATTTCAGTTAAAATTTTAGATTATTATTGAATATTAAAAGCAATAAAGCGTGAATTTTTAGAAATAATTGAATATTGAAATTAATTTTTTTGAAAAAGTTTCATTAAATTTTCTTTTATATTATTTAAAGTTTTTATTTTCTAATTTGCATTTAATTAAAGAATTTAGGAATAATTGAAATTTCGTGAAATTAAATATTGTAAACAAATGGATTTGAAAATTGACAAAGAACTTTTTCGAAAATTATTAAAAATAATTGATATAAAGTAAAATTGAAGTTAAAAATTCTTGAAAATAATAATTGAATTGAATTAATGAAAATAATTTTGAAAAAGTATAATATTCTTATGAAATAAAATAATGATTTTATCTCTCAGTTATTTTTAATTATTATGAAACATGAAGAAATCGATCACTTCGAGTCGAATCACTCCGAACTCGGAGTTATCTATATCTTCATGTTTTATAGTTATAAAAAAATTTAATAAACTAAAATTTCATTCATTGTAAAAAATAACACCAAAATTGATTATTTTTATCTTTTTTGGTGTTAATTTAATCTGCAACACTTTTTAATACCTCACGATTTACTGTGTATATGATATATTTAATTACCAAATAACAAATTTCTAATGCCGGATCTTGTATTATTTAGTGCAAATACTCTTTTCCAGCAGAGAGAAATATTGAACAATTATTTCTTTATCAATAAAGTGAAAAGTTTGAAAAGGAAATAACCAACTTGCACACAAAACAGAAAAAAATTTCTGCAAATATCATTTGAAAAAGTGTCAGATTGGGATAACAATAAATCAAATCTAATTCTATAGAACGATTAGATCAAAGTCATTGAACAGGAAAATTGTTTATAGGTGAACTGAAATAAAAAAGAAATTCCGTCCCTTAAACTGATAGGACGGTCCATAAAAAAATCTCTAGGTTAATGGCTTAACACAAAATTCAGAATCTCTCGACTTTATACTTATTTTAGGTAAATTATTTTCAACAGAGCAATTTCGATAAATATGATAATCTCTTGAAAAGGGATTTTTTTTCGATAACAAGTAACAACGGGACAGTATTAAATGAAGGGGGCGGACAATTTGATCGTGTCACGAAAAGCTTACAACCCTACTAATATAATCGTGATGCGTGACAGCGGATTCGAATGAAATGGCCCTGGTTGTATTAATCTTCGATTAAGGTCTTATCGTGTGGTAAGAGCCCTTTTAAGCCCAGGGGCGCGGAAAATTCGGTCGCGCGAAAAATTCAACCTTATCTCAGGCGATTTGACTTTCACACAACCATTTTTCCTCCCCTTCAGGTAAAACCCGTAACTAGAATAATACGCGCATCTGAAAAAAGGAGAAAGAGAAAGGAGGAAAAAAGAGCTTCAAGATTTAAAGGAGAGGCTTATCCGATCTCGTGAAGCACCAACGACGAGGAGTTTTGTCGGTAAATAAAAAAGGGGAAAAGGAAGAAGAGAGTAAAGATAGCGGGAGAAAATCGGTTGTTTCCAATAGGCTATCTTTAATTCATGACGCATTCAGGTAGCTGAATAAAAGGACACAACTTTTATCGTTGAATTTGTATCACATATTTTTCAAATCTCATAGAAAAATATTTCGGAATATAGAAGAAAATTTTTATTGTCTGAGAGATAATTATGAGAGTTAAATTCTGAATTGTGCTGGCATCAGGGGAAAAAAAAAGTTTTAATCCAGATAATACGATATATGTTATATGCAATATGCTAGAATTCAGACAATTCTAGGGGATAGTCATTCAAAGATATCGAAGCTATTTCGAAATAGCAGATTAAGTCTGATATTCTCCCCCTTTCAGGCTTTCAGACTTTAATGTCTGTCCCATTATTTTTCTCCCGAAAAGAAATTATCCAAGATTGGCGAAATTCTAGCCATACTATTATCTCTTTCTCACAGTAGTGAAGAAAAAGGGAAATTTAGATGTAATTAAATTGAACTACTTGAGCGCAAACATTCATAATCAAGTATCTCTTTCGGTTGAATAAGCACACCAAAAACAGTTTGATTCAATTTGCCACTAATTCACAGGAGCGTGAATGTTGGGACTGAAACTTTCCAAAGATTCCAACCTTGCAATTAATTATCATCGTGTGTTTAACTGGGAACCTCGCACAAACATTTCTGAAGGAACTCGCTAAGATGTTGGACTGAAGATCTCACTCTCTATATAGTATCATGGGGATTATAGTGTGTGTTTCGGGAACGGATACATGTTTTCCGGTAAATTTGCCGAGGGAGCAGGAAAATTTGTGAGGGAGCAAGGGAGGGAGAGAGAGAAAGAGGAGTAAGATTCTGCAAGCGTAAGCCAATTTAGTGCGAGAATTCCTCTCTGTCTCGCTTTCCCCTACGTTCTAGAATTGAACTCCCCCGCGCGATCTACGCTGGAAGCGAGAGATGCGTAGGCGTTGTATCTTTAATTATCTATGGATGCTGCGAGGAAGGTTTTCCAAGCTCTGTGGGGGGTCGGAAAAAGGGACTTTCGCAGGGCAATGGTATCATCTCGTCCTTATAGTCGGGGCGTGGTCCAAATCCCTACCGTCACTATCTTTCGCCTCTCTTTCTCTATATAATTCTCTCGATTTCAGGCCAAAAGCAAATAGACATAAAACAGTGATTAATGCGGCTTAAAACCGCAATCAATTCGCACTAACGTTGATGGGCTAACTAAATATACATAAACAGAAGCAATGGAGAATTTAAAGACAACTTACCTATGGTGGGAGAATGGGAATATTTTAGAGATTGTATTAGTCAAGAGATGAAGCTTTATTTTTCGCTCTAGTAGAAGCTTCTGTTACGTATGACTTCCTAACATTTTTATATTGTTACATTTTTCGGGAATGACATATTGCACGGCTCGAACCAGTGAAAGTATTTAAAAATACAGACTTTACGGACCTAGCTATTCTTTCAAAGTTTTTCCCTAAAAGTCCCCTTTTTTTAATTTTGGCCCCTAAACGTAATCTATTTTGAAAATTTCCCCTATTTATTTCGTCGCAGGAAATCAATTATTTTCAATAATTTTTAAGTAATTCTGCAAAAGAATTCAATTATCTTGATAACCAACAAAATTCTCCCCATAAAATCAATTATTTTAAGGATTTTTAATGAAATTCTTTTCCAAAATTCAATTATTTTGATAAATATTAAAATTCTTCTCAAGAATTCAATTATTTTCAAAAATTTTAATTAAATTCTTGGCAAAATTTAATAAAATACTTTGCACGAATTCAATTATTTTTATAAGTTTAAATGAATATCTCGTCAAGAATTCAATTATTTTTATAAATAGCAAAATTTTTCGCCAAAAATTTAATTATTTTCAAAAATTTAAATAAAATTCTTTGCAACATTTCAATTATTTTCAAAAGTTTTTTGCAATTCAATGTTTTTAAATATTCACTATTTTCATAAAATTTATCAACAAATTTAATTATGAAAAACTTGTTGATACAATTCTACGAAAAGATTCAATTATTTTCATAAATAATAAAATTTCATTTACGAATTCAATTATTTTCATCGCAGAATTTCAAATATTTTTAATACAATAAATTTTAAATGAATTCCTTGAAAAAATGCACTTATTATTAAAAATTTTATTAAAACTTGAGGAAAGAATTCAATTTTAAGAAACATTTAATTATTTAATAAAACAATAAAATTCGTTGCAATAATTCAAATATTTTCATAAATAACATTTAATTCGTCGCAGAAAATCAATTATTTTCAAAAAATTTTAAATAATTTTGCAAAAGAATTCAATTAGCTTGACAAATATCAAAATTGCATAAATTCTCCCCATAAAATCAATTATTCTAAAGAATTTTAATAAAATTCTTTTACAAAATTCAGTTATTTTGATAAATATCAATATTCATCACAAGAATTCAATTCTTTTGAAAAGTAATGAAATACTTTGGGAAAATTAAATTATTTTAAAAAATTCTAATAAAATCATTAGCAAGAATTCAATTATTTTCAAAAATAACAAAATTTTTTTAAACATTTTAATAAAATTTTTCTCAACAATTCAATTATTTTCATTAATAAATAATTCTTCTCAGGAAGTCAATTATTTTTGAAAATTTTAATATAATCTTTAGCAACTATTTAATAATTGCTCAAAAAATATAATTATTCTTAAAAATTTTATTTCAATTCCATGAGAAAATCAATTATTTAAAAAAAATGTTTATTATACATTATTTGGAAGTATTCAATTATTTACAAAAGCATTAGAATTTTTCACAGGAATTCAAATATTTTAACTAAATTCTATTAAAAATTTCAATTATTTTCAAAAATT
The DNA here is from genome assembly GCA_032872505.1 of Leptopilina syphax. NCBI lineage: Eukaryota > Metazoa > Arthropoda > Insecta > Hymenoptera > Figitidae > Leptopilina > Leptopilina syphax. The sequence goes on from CM065475.1 coordinate 5,992,204, forward strand.
TTATAAATTTCTTCGCAATTATTCAATTATTTTCAATACAATTTTAATCAAATTCCTTAAAAAATGTAATTATTCTTAAAATTTTTTATTAAAATTCAATTATTTAAAAATTTGTTGATGAAATTCTTTATGAAAATTCAATTTTCAGAAACATTTAATTATTTAATAAAATATTTAATTTTTGTTTTTAAATAATTGAATTCTCGTAGAATTTTCTAATTAAAATTGATTTAAAAATAAATTTTAGTTAAAATGCTAAACAATAATTGATTTTTAAAAAGCTTTACAGCATAAATTTTTATATAAATAATTTTATTTCAAAAAGTTTTCAATTATTTTCAAAAATTGTTATAAAATTCTTTAATATAATAAACTTCATTAAAATTTTAATTAAATTTTTTAGAAGAAAAAAAATATTTTTTCTTCGTAAAAATTAAATTTTAAGAAACATTCAATATTATTTATTTTTGTATTGAAATAATTGATTTTTCGTAGAATTTAATTATTGTTTTTCGTACTTTAAGGGGTCGTCCATAAATTACGTAAGACATTTAGGAGGGAGGGGGGGGTCAGCAAGATCTTACGAACAATAGAAAAAATGGCGTTAATGTATGTAAAATATCTTACGAGGGGGGAGGGGGGGTCAAGTTTTCCAAAAAAAAAATGTCTTACGTAATTTATGAACAGCCCCTTTTAATTAATAATTCTGTAGAATTAATGGGGCGGTAGCGATACTACACATTTGAACTGTACATTGATGAACTGTTCACGTTCGATTGTATACAGTTGAATTGTATACAAATATGTATTATAAAAATTTATCATTAAACTGTATACATTTCAACTCTACACAAATGATTTTTAATAATTTTATTTTTTTAATATGTTTGTTTGACTACAGTTAGATTCTACACTATTAAATTTGGTAAAATAATAACAAAAAATTCTACACAGTTAGATTCTACACAGTAGAATTGTATACCGCAAAATATTATTTTATTTGTTGAACTGTATACAGGTAAATTGTATACAAGATTAAATACGATTAATTGTATACAGTTGTATTGTACACAAAAATTTTTTGTATAATATTATTATTAAACTGTATACATTTCAACTCTACACAAATAATTTTTAATAATTTTATTTTTCAATATGTTTGTTTGCATACAGTTAGATTCTACACTCTTTAATTTGATAAAATAATAACAAAAAATTCTACACCGTTAGATTCTATACAGTACAATTTTATATATTATTCTACTGTATAGAATCTAACGGTGTAGAATTTTTTGTTATTATTTTATCAAATTAAAGAGTGTAGAATCTAACTGTATGCAAACAAACATATTGAAAAATAAAATTATTAAAAATTATTTGTGTAGAGTTGAAATGTATACAGTTTAATAATAATATTATACAAAAAATTTTTGTGTACAATACAACTGTATACAATTAATCGTATTTAATCTTGTATACAATTTACCTGTATACAGTTCAACAAATAAAATAATATTTTGCGGTATACAATTCTACTGTGTAGAATCTAACTGTGTAGAATTTTTTGTTATTATTTTACCAAATTTAATAGTGTAGAATCTAACTGTAGTCAAACAAACATATTAAAAAAATAAAATTATTAAAAATCATTTGTGTAGAGTTGAAATGTATACAGTTTAATGATAAATTTTTTATAATACATATTTGTATACAATTCAACTGTATACAATCGAACGTGAACAGTTCATCAATGTACAGTTCAAATGTGTAGTATCGCTACCGCCCCGAATTAATTTTTTTTGAAAAAGTTTAATTGAATAATAATTGATTTTATTGATTTAAAGTAGAATTTTAGTTAAAAATTCTAGAAAATGTTAATTGAATTGAAATGATACAAATAATTTTGAAGAAATTACAGTAACAATATTCTTATAATAATAAATTAATGATTTTGTCAATCGGTCATCTTTAATTATTATAAAAACATAAAGAAATGGATCACTCCGAGTCTTTGACACGGAGTTAACCATTTCTTTATGTTTTATAATAATATTCTTATGAGTTATTCAATTTGAAAAGGTTTGAATTTAAAATTTTTGAACATCTTAATTCCAATGAAAAAAAAGTTATTATTAAATATTTATTTTAAATAAAACTATTGATGTTTTCGAATAATTTTACTTTTAAAGAAATTTGTAAATAAATTTAATACAAAATTATTTTGAGTATCTAAAAATTTTGAGAGTGAATCAGAATATTCTTTAGGGTCAGGGAAAAAGTTAAAGTTGTGCTTGGAAATCAGGGAACAGTCAGGGAAAAATAAAATAAAATTTGTGTGGCAACCCTGTATAAATAAATTATATTTTTATCTTTATTTAACCAATTTTTATGGTCCCCTAAAAAGTCCCCCATTTTTTAATTTTTAGTCCCCTATTTCCCCTAAAATACTTTTTAGAGGCACTTTGAAGCCTGCAAATCCTAGATTTAGAACAATGATAATTATAATGATCGTGAAGTGGTAAAAAATTAAGTTGTTAGATGGATTTTAAAAATACAATTGACTGTTTTTGCAAAGTAATAAAACTGAATCTTCAAATTTTTTCTGAGTAGTCACGTTTGGAGGAAAACTATAATTCATCTGAGTAATAATAAACATAAAAAATAAGATAAAATCTTCAAATCTGTTGAGGTCTCAACAATAATGAATAATGGCTAACCAACGTTTTCTAAGGCAACCTAATATTGTCGGGTAGGAAATGGAAAAACCTTTCTTTTCATTAAAAAATGTATTAAATAACTGATGAGGGTTCATTTATAACTTTAGATATCTTTTGGACCAGACGTATAGACGTCCCTGTGCCTGCTAGGTTACACGGAATTTTATTCTATCATCACTGTAATTTCGATTTTCACCCTCAGATTTAATTAGCGCCGATTTAGTGCCTTATGCAGCGAGTGCCGTGGCATGGCCATAAATTCCCTTATTTAGCTTCTTTTGCCATTCATTATAAATCAGAAAAGCAAACTGAAAATAATTTCTAGAGATACACTGCGACATTGAATTATTATTACTATATTCCTCGCCCTTAAAATCACTTGCGTAACATACACGATAAATTTTAATATTAAATTAATTATAGTTTACTAAAAGAAAATCCCCTGCAATGCTTTCGCGGATCCCTTGAAACTATAGGCTTAACGATTTTCAGATGCAATTAGTATTACTCCAATTTAGGACCGCGGCAATTCATGTCAATTACATTCGCTGTTTTATGAGTCAACTGAGTGGTGTGTATACACATAGCGTTACAGCTCGATTAGCAAATAGAATTATCAATCTTATAAGGGTGAGTAAAACCAGTAATTTGGGTGCACGTTTTGGCGCAAATTTAGGGTTGATTGTCGTGTAAGAACTGAAGGGTTGAAAGCAAAGTACGAGAGGTCGTCTTAACAACATGACATTGGTATTGAGCCTGATATAATAAACCTTGGCCTTTGTATATACCTTTTAATGACATATTCTCTAATAGAAAGAAATACAGGAAAAAATAGCGACATGTGGTAGATTTTTTCACTTTCGCTAATGCGGTTTGTTGCCTAAGTCGCCCTCCTACCTTCCTTTTTGGAAAAGCTTTTTGTCGTTCAATTTCTGTCGCACTTTCGATAAGAATTGAGAATCGATATCGAGAATCGGTGTTTCTCTAACTTTACTCCAAAGACTGTTACTTCGAGAGGGTGGTTTCCGAAATTCAGGAGTTTCAGGATATTTATGTGACGGCAGCTGTAACTACACGCGAGACTAACCCTGCTTTGGCTCCTACTTCAAATTCTAAAGTTGATCGAACGATGTGCCGTTAAAAAAATCCAATGAAAAATCTCCTACATTGGAATATTAATGGGTTTACTTTTGTTCCTAAGAATAAAAATATACTTTAAATATCGGGAATGACGATAAGTCATCTATGGTTATTAGTTATATTTCCAAAAGCTTGAAAACAAATTCACCGATACAAGTTTCGTAATTGGATAAGACTATATTTATTGTAGGTAGTGAGTAGGTTTGTGGTTCTATGGGTATCAAATAAATTATCATGTATAACAGGAAATATATTCAGCACATGAGGATCCTGCTAGAAACTTGGAACTTCTCTATCTCGCTTTTCCTTTGCGTCCGTCAAAATGGTAATTTCAAGAGGGGAACTCTGTGCGTGCCGAGCCTGCGAGAGGTCACGGGTATCTCTCTCTCATTTTAACCCGAGAAGCACGTCTTCATCTCTCCTCTTATCCTCTTCTTCCTCCGTTATCAGGAAAACCCCAGAATGGAAGTTGCAGGAAACTTTCGATATTACCGTAGAAATAATAAGGAGGCACAATGATAGGGTACAACTATCTCCTTTACTCTTTTACTTTCTCTCCCCCTCTCTCTCTCTCACTCTCTTTTTTTTAAGATCCTCTCGAAACATCTGTTTTTATAAATCAGAAGAAACTTTAGTTTCCCAGCAAAAGAGAAAGTCGTTTTTCTGCGTAAATTTTTACCAAATGCTATTTCACGTGATTTATGAACTCATTTTGGGGAGGAAAATATGAATTATATTTCGGAAGTAAATCATTTAGTTACATTAATTGACTACCAGTTTTGAAAATAATTTTAAGACTTGGGACGTGAATTAAGACCTAGATTTTATGCTAAAAAATGAGTTTATTTAAATTAGTCATTTGTATACTATACCAATGATTATTAGAATTAATACAATTATTATTGTTATAAATAAATTATTATAACTGGTATAACAGTTTATAATTATTAAAACGTAATATCCTTTTATGAAAAGAGATATGCAAATTAGGTAAAAGAAAACATTCTTAGGTTAGTTATTTATTTTGAAAAGAGAAAGTTCATAATCATTTGAGTTTCGATAGTATTTGTTGAGGTAAATAATTTTTTGGCATAATGTGTCTAAATGACGTAATATTTCTCATCGCGTGATATTTTTTCCTGTCTGGAAGCACTCCCCCAAAAATATTTCCTCGACGTCAGTGAAAGTAGATAATGTTTTGCTTGGTGGGACAAGTAATGCAAGCAGTTCTTTTTGGGAACGTAGCTTGGAGTATCTCATCTAATTTCTGATGTTAGAAGCATCTGTCTGCTCTTTTTGTACATATCTTATAAAGTTCTTTAGTTTAGGATGACATTTGTCAACAATAGTTTGAAAGCAATTTTGCCAGCCCTCGCAATAAATTATTTGTGCGTACAAACTTTTGACGTACAGAATCGTATTGGTTTCAAAAGTTGTTCTTAAAGCACAGGTGCTGCTTTTCTTTTTCCTCTAGCACGTCTTTCTTGATCATAACAACAATTCATTTATTTAGTTGTCGTAAATTTTATTATTTAATTGTCGCATTAATAGCAATAAAGTATGACTATCTCAAAGATGGTTCCGTCAAGAAAATTAATCAAAAAGGGAACTTGATTATTGAGACATGACTCTCGTCAAAAGAAAACTCACTTTCCAAATTTTCAGTAACATCTAAACATTTGTTGGTTCTCTCGTCAGTAAGCAGCTTCTTCTAGAACGAACCCCAAATAGCTCATTCTCGGAAAACTAGCGTTAAAACTGTTTTTAATGTGCAGTCTATAAACCAAGTTTTACTCTTCATAAAGTTTCTAATATTTTCTCGAGTTGAGAACACAATTATCCTGCCACACATTAAATTATATTGAAGATCTCATCAAATAAATCATAAAACACGAAACGTTCTCCTCCAAGTGTATTGTAAAATTCGTCAGGTATGTTCCTCAATTCTTTAAGATTTTTCTAAGTTTAGGTAATTGGTTCAACAATTTATTCTTTATCTAAACAACTATTAGAATTACTTAATGATTCTGTTGAGAAACCGAAATCCTATATACGTAATAGTTATGATATTATAAACAAAATAAAAGATATTAATATTTTTGATACAGATGATTTTTCCTTAATAGAAGTAGGTATTGAAATCTAGCGAACAAAAAATGAATTCAGAACACAGTAAATCATGAGGTATTAAAAAGTGTTGCAGATTAAATTAACACCAATTCAATTATTATTTTCAAAAATTTTTAACTACAATTTTACTTTATATCAATTATTTTTAATAATTGTCGAAAAAGTTCTTTGGCAATTTTCAAATCCATTTGTTTACAATATTCAATTTCACGAAATTTTAAATATTCCTAAATTCTTTAATTAAATGCATATTAGAAAATAAAAACCTAGCAAATATTATAAAAGAAAATTCAATTAAACTTTGTCAAAAAAAAAAATTTCAAAATTCAATTATTTCTAAAAATTCACGCTATATTCCTTTTAATACTCGATTATAATCTAAAATTTTAATTGAAATTCATTTTTATGAAATGAAAATCAACTTTTATTAGAGAATTCTACAAGAAATTAATTATTTAAATGCAAAAGTAAATAATTTATTGAATAATTGAATGTTTCTAAAAATTCAATTCTCATAAAGAATTTTAGTAACAAATTTTTAAATAATTGAATTCTTTTGTCGTGGTTTATTAAAACTTGCATGAACATAATTACTTTTTTCAAGGAATTTAATTATAATTGTATGAAAAATAATTGAAACGCTGCGATGAGCGTTATTATTAGTAAAAATAATTGAATCCTTAAGAAGAATTTTATTACTCTTAAAAATAATTAAAGCGTTTTGTGCAAAAACCGCATAAGTCCATTTTTTTCGAAAATCACTTTTTTATTGAAAATTTATCTTTAAATGAAGCTTTTCAATCTATGGTAAAATATTACATAAGTGACTAAACTCTAAACCCTTAAAAAATAATTAAAATATCATTTTGTGCAGAAACAGCACAAGTCCATGATAAGTTTTATATTTATTTGTGATATTCTTGACGTATTTTAATAATTTATATTAAACAGTTTATATTATAAATAAAAACACTCATGGGAAGCAAAAAGTGACAGTGGTGACTGAATTATTTTAAAATTAGAAAATATTGAAAATTGGTTAAATTTATTCTTAGAACAATTTTATTATTTATAAAATGTTACTAAAAATTATCCAAATTTAATATTTTAAATAAATGTTATTAAATATTTCATAAAACTTTGATATTTCACTGAATTTAATAAATTTTCTGTGTTTTTCATTTCATTTTGTGCAGAAACAGCATAAGTCCAAATGTTAATTTATTTTTTAATTTTTTATATTAAGTAGATAATTAATTAATCATATTGGATTTTTTAACTTATAGGTTAGTAGAATATAATGCAAAAAGCCGAATTAAAAAAAATCTTAACATTTACGAGAAAAACAGTTTTTATTGATTCCTAAACAATTTCGAATTATGGACTTATGCTGTTTCTGCACAAAACGCTTCAATTGAATTTCTGCAATAATTTGTAACTTCTCTAAAATTAAATTTTTTTCTAGTGTTTTTAACTAAAATTCTTCAATAAATCCATTATTTTTAATAATTTTTAAAAAAGATCTTTGAGAATTTTCAAATTTATTCGTTTACAATTCAATTTTACAAAATTTCAATTATTTGGAAATTCTGTAATTAAATATATATTGAAAAATAAGAACTTGAAATAATTTTAATAAAAATCCTATTAAACTTTTAAAAAGAATTAATTCTACAGAACCGTTTGTCAAAAATATGAAAAATTAAGAATTTCAATGATTTTAATTTGAAACTTTTTCAAAATATAATTATTTCTAAAAATCCACGTTATAATGCTTTTAATATTTAATTATAATCTAAAATTTTAACTGAAATTCATTTTTAAAACCATTTTTATTTAGTAAATTCTACAAGAAATCAATTATTTAAATACAAAAAGAAATAATTTATTAATTTCATGTTTCTTGAAATTAAATTCTCATAAAAAATGTTATCAACAAATTTTTTAAATCATTAAATTCTTTGGACGAGTTTCAATAAAATTTTTAAGAATAATTACATTTTTTGAGGAATTCGGTTAAAATGCAATTAAAAATAATTGAAATTATGCAATGAGTTTTATTATTCATGAAAATAATTGAATTCACAAATGGAATTTCATTATTAATGAAAATAATTGAAATTCTGACATGAATTTTATTATTTATGAAAAAAATAATTGAATTATTGCGAAGAAATTTATAATAAAATTTGTAAATAATTGAATTTTTATGAAGAATTTTATCATAATTTTTAATAACAATTGAATTCTTTCGACGAATTTAATAAAAAATTGTAAGAATAAATTTAATTTTCTATCATTTTATTTAAAATTTTATAAAAATAATTGAAATTCTGCGATAAGTTTTGTTATTTATGAAAATAATTGAATTCTATGACAGATTTTATTATAATTTTTCAAATTTATAAAGCATTTTATTAAAATTTTTAAAAATAATTGAATTCTCAAGGATTTTACTGAAATTTTGTTTAAATAATAGAATTCTTTTGGAAAATTTTATGAAAATAGTAGATATCAAAAATAATTGAAATCAGGAAAATTTTTGAAAATAATTGAAATTTTGCCAAGAATTTTATTAAATTTTTTGAAAATAATTGAATTTTGGAGAAGAATTTTATTATTTATAAAGAGAATTGAAATTATGACGAGAATTTTTTTTAATTTTTGTACACAATTGAATTTAGTAAATATGTTACTAAGTTAGTTAGTAAGTTAGTAACTCAGTTAGTAACTAACTTACTATTCTCCCTGGAGAAGCTGAATTCGTTGAATTTTTACAAATCGTTGACTTTGGTGTTTTATTTAAAGTAAAATTTCATTCATAGTTAAAAATAACAACAAAACAGATTATTTTAATCCTTTCTGGTGTTATTCTAACACCTCACGTTTTACTGTGTAATTGAATTTCTGACAAAATTAACCTTACAGATTAATAAAATCTTTACAAGACAAATAAAAATAAATATTTATACATCACGGTTATTAAAAAGAACTATTGAAAATTAAAAAGTAAAATTGAAAAAGCAACATGTTACACACACTAAAAATTGTGAATTGTTTTAAATAATTACTTTTATGGTTAGCCTAATGAAATGCAAAATAAAACAATACGGATTTCATTCTTCTTTGTGGATCGATATCTTTTTTGCATGCTAAAGCTCACAAAACATTTTCAATCTGTAAAGAGGAAAAAAATTTGAGAGAAAGGCGAAAAATGCTCAACCTACTGGAAAAATACTCGTGCAATCTCGTGGAACCGGAAGTCAATCGCAGTTTGTCGGAGATAAAAGAGAATGAGCCTAATTCGACAAGTACCCGGCAGATTGACTTTTTCAAACCACGAGAAGACTCCAAACGAGAAATTATATATTCATTCCAGACGAAAACTTAGCCAACGTGCGGCTTTTCCACGAAAAACCACTAACAAATTGTACTTTCAAGTTTACTAATTTAAAAAGTTGCTTGCTTTGATGTTAAAGAGAAAATATTTCCAAACTAGTTAAATTTTACAAAAAATCCTTAAAATTTGTATAAATTATCATGTTTATGGATTATTATTATATTATACCGATTCGACTGTTTGATTGATTCGTTCGATTATTATATTATAAGAATTACATATATAAATAATTTCCAAATTGTGATTGTCGAGAGTTCTGATCAACGACAAGAAAGTTAAACAACAGGGGAAGAAATGTCAAAGTGACATCGAGAAGGGCCGGAGATACGGAACTGACAAAGTTTCTTGTATAAATCACTCCAAAGCCATGTTTACTCCACATAGAGGATTAATCAGATGAGTTATCGAAAGAATCAAACAAGCAAATACTGAGAATATCTATTAACGAAATTATCTGTATTATCTCTGTAACTATATATATGTTAGCGATGTCCCGCAGGGTATACGCGAAATTACAAATCCACCTGATAGGGTGAAAAGTGATACAAGGTCGAGTACAGTCAGACACGTCCTGCCAGGATTAACCTCGACAAGGGGTAAATTGTAGCTGCTATCGTGACGTAATTTACAGATAGATGTATAGACGAAGGGAAGGAAGTGTAGTGTCGCTAATTATACTCGTGTCTCAGAGGAGGAAGATAATTGAACCCTTTTTTTTAATTCGGAAATGTCTAGAAAAAACCAATTTCATATAAAAACACTATTATAAAGAAGTATCAATTCTTAAAAATAGGAAATTTCATAAATAAACTTTTCAAGAATATAAGAAAAATCTGTGTGTCTTTGATACTGTCTCTTATTCCTCCAATTATCAAAGAATAAAGTTTGATTTCAAGTCCAGAAATTATTTGAGTAATAAAGTGTTAAAACATGAAGTCATGTTTTATAATAATTAAAGATGGCAAATTGATAAAATCATTATTTTATATTATAATCATCAAGGAAACGAATATAAATTTTTAACTTACGATTACTGTAAAAAATGTACAAAATAATCAATTTTTGCTGCAATCTTGTCTATTATTAATAAATGTAACCGATAGTAAAATGTCCTGTGAAAAAGTTATTTAAAAGTAGACGCTATAAACATAAATCATACCAAAGCCGTTATTATATATTTTGTTGTGTGTAATTAAAAAATTTACCTTTACCGTTTCCTGAGGCGAATACCTCGCAGGGCGTTGGGTTTGGACAGGAGCCTGCTGGCTCATCGTTACAACATAGCTGCCATGGAAAGGAAATAATTATCCTGCAAAAAAAAAACAAAAATACGTTTTGTATACTATAATAGAAAACTGTGAATGTAACTTAAACTAAATAAGCCAAAAGTTAAACCAAAATGTTAAATAACACAGTTTCTTTGAATGCTTTAAATGTATCAAATTGATGCAAAAAAATTTGGATAAATTTTTTATTTTATCCACTTTTTTGGTATCAATTTGTTGCAATTCGTTGCAATTTGATACTTTCAAGGTAACAGTGAAGCTAAAAGTTATACTAAAAAGCATAAAATTTAAAATAAAAATTTAAAAAACAGAAGCCTAAAGTTAAACTAAAAATATGAACTATAAAATACAGGCCTCTGATCGACTTTAACGAACAAAAAAAGTCGCTTTAGTCGATTAAAAATAGAAAAAAAGTCGAAAAAGTCGTTTATTTAATTTAGTGTTGTCACAAATATTTTATTTTCTATTTGCCTGATTCTTCATTGATTTCTAAATTCAATTAATCAAAACTTGTATAATTTTGCTAAATAAAATATTTAAATACTTCTTATTTCTTTTTTCACCAGGAAATAAAATTTAAAAAATTTCAAATTCTGAAATTTAATAATTTCTTAAAATTAAAACTATAACCCTTACAAAAATTCAATTATTTTCTACAATTTTTAACTAAACATCATTTCTAAATCAATTATCTATATTTTTTTTTTATTTTTCCGAAATTTCTTCAAGAATTCAATTATATTTAAATACAAAAATTGAATTTTTTATAATATTTGAAACCGTTCATTTTTCTTTTTAAAGATATTAACGTAAAATAAATTCAAAAATTTTAATAAATAAATTCGTAAAATTAACTTTTTACAAAATATTTCTAAAAAATTTTTGAAAAAACGCAATAGTTTAACAATTACATAACAATTAAAATTTTATTTTTTAAAAATTGAAATTTGGTAAAATTTTTTTTCAATAATAATTTAAAATTTAGTAAAATATCTTTGAAAAATAATTAAAATTTACAATGAATTTTAATTAAATACCTTAAAATAATTAAATTTGGAAAAAGTTTTAATAGAATTTCTGAAAATAATTGAATTTTGCAAAGAGTTTTATTAAAATTATAGATGAATTAGAATTTTAATAAAATTCCAGAAAAAAAAATAAATTTAGCAAAAGAGTTTTATTAAAATTCATGAACATAATTGAACTTTTCAATAATTTTTTTAAAAATTCCTGAAAATTGAATTTAGACAAAAATTTTATTAAAATTCCTGAAAATAATTGAATTTTGCAATAAATTTTTTAAAAATTCCTAAAAATTGGATTTACAAAAAAATTTTATTAAAATTCATGAACATAATTGAAATTTTCAATAAACTTTTTAAAAATTCCATAAAAATTGGATTTACAAAAAAATTTTATTAAAATTCATGAAAATAATTGAATTTTGCAATAAACTTTTTAAAAATTCCATAAAAATTGAATTTACAAAAAAATTTTATTAAAATTCATGAACATAATTGAAATTTTCAATAAATTTTTTAAAAATTCCTGAAAATTGAATTTAGACACAAATTTTATTAAAATTCCTGAAGATAATTGAATTTTGCAATAAATTTTTTAAAAATTCCTAAAAATTGGATTTACACAAAAAATTTATTAAAATTCATGAAAATAATTGAATTTTGCAATAAACTTTTTAAAAATTCCATAAAAATTGGATTTACAAAAAAATTTTATTAAAATTCATGAAAATAATTGAATTTTGCAATAGTTTTTTAAAAATTCCTGAAAATTGGATTTAGACATTAAAATTCATGAAAATAATTGAATTTTGCAACAAATTTTAATAAAATTTCTGAAAATTGAATTTAGATTAAAATTTTATTAAAATTTCTAAAAATAATTCAATTTTGCAAAGAGTTTTATTAAAATTATAGATGAATTAGAATTTAATAAAATTCCAGAAAAAATTGAATTTTGCAAATGAGTTTTATTAAAATTCCTGAAAATTAGATTTAGACAAAAATTTTATTAAAATTCATGAACATAATTGAAATTTTCAATAAATTTTTTAAAAATTCCTGAAAATTGAATTTAGACACAAATTTTATTAAAATTCCTGAAGATAATTGGATTTTGCAATAAATTTTTTAAAAATTCCTAAAAATTGGATTTACACAAAAATTTTATTAAAATTCATGAAAATAATTGAATTTTGCAATAAACTTTTTAAAAATTCCATAAAAATTGGATTTACAAAAAAATTTTATTAAAATTCATGAAAATAATTGAATTTTGCAATAGTTTTTTAAAAATTCCTGAAAATTGGATTTAGACATTAAAATTCATGAAAATAATTGAATTTTGCAACAAATTTTAATAAAATTCTTGAAAATTGAATTTAGACAAAAATTTTATTAAAATTTCTGAAAATAATTCAATTTTGCAAAGAGTTTTATTAAAATTATAGATGAATTAGAATTTAAAAAAATCCAAAAAAAAAAATTGAATTTTGCAATGAGTTTTATAAAAATTCCTGAAAATTGGATTTCGACAAAAATTTTATTAAAATTCATGAAAATAATTGAATTTTGCAATACATTTTTTAAAAATTCCTGAAAATTGGATTTAGACATTAAAATTCATGAAAATAATTGAATTTTGCAACAAATTCTAATAAAATTCCTAAAAATTGAATTTAGACAAAAATTTTATTAAAATTTTTGAAAATAAATCAATTTTGCAAGGATTTTTATTAAAATTATAGATGAATTAGAATTTAATAAAATTCCAGAAAAAATTTAATTTTGCAATGAGTTTTATTAAAATTCATGAAAATAATTGAATTTTTTAATAAATTTAAAAAAAATCCTAAAAATTGAATTTAGACAAAAATTTTTATTAAAATTCCTGAAAATAATTGAATTTTGCAATACATTTTTTAAAACTTCCTGAAAATTGGATTTAAAAAAAAATTTTAATAAAATTCATGAAAATAATTGAATTTTGCAACGAATTTGAATAAAATTCCTTAAAATAATTAAATTTTGCAAAAAAAAAAATTATTAAACAAATAAATAATTGAGTTTTTAAAAAATATTTAAAAAATAATCAAATTTTTGATGAATTTTAATTATAAATAATTTCTCAAAAATTCGAAAATTGTAAATTTTAAAAAATTTTAAATAATTACTTTGTCAGAGAATTCCTTTTTTTAATTATTTTAATATTTTCATCTTTTATCAAATTTACACTTGAAGATTGTTCATTAAAATTTTTAAAAATTCAATTATTTCCAAAATTTTCAATAAAAATTCTATAATAGTTAATTTTCGAAAATTAATAATAAAATACTTGAAAAAAAGGATTTATACTCAATTAATTTTACTAAATTTCAATTATTCAAAATCTTTTTTAATTGTATATTGCAAAAATTGATTAAAAAAAAATTTCCAAAAATAATTTTCGAAAGATTTATCTACAGCTATTTTTTATACTGCGCGTAAGAATCGAAAAAAGTTGCAGCATTTTATACTAAAAATATGGTACTTTCATTTTGTCACAAAATTTGGAAGAAAAGTCGAAAAAGTCGCAATTTTTTAATATAAGTCGATAAAAGTCGCATTATTTGAAAATAGTGGAAAAAAGTCGAAAAAATCATAATATCCAAGGCCTGAAAATATTAAAATAAGCTGAAAGTTAAAAGAAAAATACAAAAGTTGAAATAATCACAGTTATATTTTCCCTAAACTTATGTACAAAATTGTAGTATGCGGTTTGTTTGGAAAGGAAAACACGAGAAGGAGAAATCAGCAAGGAAAAATCAATCGGTATGAGTTTGGTTGAATTTTCATGAAAGGCTCGTTCTGGGTGTAACACCATTCCTCCATATCTTCCCAGGGGTGAAATAAAAAGGAGATCCTGAGAAAATGGGAGCGCCGAAAAGAGGAAGAAAACGGGAAAAAGAAAGCGAAAAAAAAATTCTCATCTGTGGAACCTTAGCTATTCCATGGATGAGCTGACCCTGGAACAAGAGTCGAAAGGAGAGACAGAGGTGGATGTAAAAGTAAGCAGTCGAGTGAGAGGAAAATAGGGAGAGAGTGACAGTAGGGTGTATGGAGGGGGGTGGTTGGCTGGTTGGCCTGTCAATACGAAGAGGTACGTGACTCAGGTACCAAATGACATATTCGGCAATGGGGAAAAGGGAAAACTCTGAATTCAGCCAACCTCATGCTTTGCAAGTCTGCCACTTTCATCAACGCTGTTTTCGTTCTGAGGAATAAAAAAATATTCTCAATCTGCAAAACAAAATTTACTTTACTTTTATTAATTCACATAAAAATAATCTAAATTTAAAATAATTCCAGATGTGCCAACGATTGTGATTTTAAAATAAAGAGTGGAAAGAATTATAAATTAGAGTGTAAAAGAGGTTAATTGAGTTAAAAAAAACTAAATCGATGACTGCCGATATTGTGGACGATAAATTGCTCGTTGATTGCATAGCGGCGTGCAAGTGGACAAGAGAGAATGAGTGAAAGCTAGCATTCTCTCCATCTCTCTTCAAATGCAAGAGAGGAAAACTAATCGAGCGAAAAGCATAATTAATCACAACGAATTTGTCGTGATTAACGACATAGCTAGTTGTCCCCAGTGGCTTTAAACATAAACGTCGCTAACATGCGACGAATATATAGCGAGTGTAGTATTTGCAAATGTTTTGCGAATCTAAACACGGTTGTTTACTTTAATCAAAATATTTTTTCTACTACAATTTAATTTATTTGTTTGTTACAGATAATGCAGCATTCTATGCAAACACAGGGTTGCCGCGCTTTTTCTCATTTCAAATTTCCTGAACTTTTCCAGGTTTTTAAAACTACATTTATATTTTACCAAAAATTTTATTTTTAATTTTACCAAACTCCCAGTTTTCCAGACAAAACGACTTATTTCCTATTCTATTGCATTTATTTACGAATTTCTTTAATTCAAAAATTTTAAATTCAATAAAATATAAGAATATTATTATAAAACATGAGGAAATCGATCACTCCGAGTCTTCGACTCGATTTCCTCTTGTTTTATAATAAATTTAAGATGACAAAGTAATAAAATCATTATTTTATTTCATAGGAATATTGTATAACGAAAAATTCAAATTTCCAAAGATTTTAATTTTAACCCTCTTCAAAATTCAATTATTTCTAAAAATTCACGCTATAATGTTTTTAATATTCAATTATAATTTAAAATTTTAAGTGAAATTCATTTTTCAATTAATTTTTATTAAAAAATTTCCCGAAAATTTAATTATTTAAATACGAAAATAAATAATTTATTCAGTAATTGCATGTTTTTTAAAATTGAGTTTTTATGAAGAATTTTATCAAAATTTTTAATAACAATTGAATTCTTTCGGCGAATTTAAAAAAAAATTGTAAGAGTAAATGCAATTTTTTTATCATTTTATTGAAAATTTTCTAAAAATAATTCAAATTCTGCGATAAGTTTTGTTATTTATGAAAACAATTGAATTCTTGCAGCGAATTTTATTAAAAATCTTTTTAAAGATTTGAATTCCTGTGAAGAATTTTATTTGTTAAAATAATTGAATTCCCGAGAAAAATATTATTATTTATGAAAATAATTAATTTCTCGTGAAGAATATTATTCAAATTTTTTTAAATAATTGAATTTTTCAAAATTTTTAAAAACTTTTTAAAAATAATTAAATTTTATTGAAAAATTAAAAATAATTGAAATCTGACAAAGAATTAAAAAAATTTTTTTTAAATAATTGATACTATTATTATTTTATATTATAAAAATATTATTACTGTAAAAATTATTTTACAAAATAATTAAAATTATTCAAAATTATTTTCAAAATTATTTTCATTTCAATTGAATTCTTCATTTCTAGAATTTTAAACTAAAATTCTTCTTTAAATCAATTTTTTAAAAATAATTTTTGAAAAAGTTCTTTTTTGAGAATTTTTAAATCCATTTGTTTACAATTCAATAATTTTACCTAAAATTTCGATTATTCTAAAATTCTTTATATATTAGAAATTAAAAACTTCAAATGATTAAAAAAAATTCCATTAAACTTTTTGAGAAAAATTAATTATTCTAAATTTCCTTAAAAATTTTGTCAAGAATTTGATTATTTTTATAGATAATAAAATTATTCGCAGAAATTCAATTATTCTCAAAAATTTTGAATAAAATTGTTCGAAATAATTCAATTATTTTTAGAATTGACAAAATTCTTCGCAAGAATTCAATTACTTTCAAAATTGATAAAATTCTTCGTAAATATTCAATTATTTTCAATATTAATTTTTTACGTAATTTCGATTATTCTGACATTCTTCAATTAAATATATATTAGAAAATAAAAACTTAAAGAATTAAAGAAAAATTTAATTAAACATTTTCAAAAAATAAATTCTACAGAATTATTAATTATTAAAAGTATGAAAAGTTCAAATTTTCAAAGATTTTAATTTGAAACCTTCTGGAAATTCAATTATTTTTAAAAATTTACGCTATATTCCTTTCAATATTCAATAATAATCTAAAATTTTAACTGAAATTCATTTTTAAATTAATATTTACTAAAAAAATCCATAAGAATTTAATTATTTAAATACAAAAATAAAGATTTTATTAAATAATTGAATGTTTCTTGAAAATTGAATTTTCATAAAGAATTTTATCAACAAATTTTTAAATAATTGAATTCTGTTGACAAATTTTAATAAAATTTTTAAGAATAATTTCATTTTTCGGAAAATTGATTAAAATTTCAATTAAAAATAATTGAATTTCTCCAAAGAATTTTTTTTAGAGTTTTTGAAAATAATTTAAATTTTGCCAAGTATTTTATTAAAATGTTTGAAAATAATTGAATTTCGGAGAAAAATTTATAAAGATTATTCAAATTTTGACGAGAAGTTTTGTAAATTGTTGAACACAATTAAATTTCGGCGAAGAATTATATTACTTTTGAAAATAATTGAATTCTTGAGACGAGTTTTATTAAAATGTCTTTTTAAATAATTGGATTCTTTAATAAAATTTTATTGAAATAGTAGACATTGAAAATAATTTAATTTTGGCAAATTTTTGATATTATTAAAATTTTCTGCAAAGAATTTTATTAAAATTGTTTTGAAAAAAAAATTGAATCGTTACAAAGAATTTCATTAAAATTTTTGAAAATAATTTAAATTTTTCAAAAAAATTTAATTAAAACTTTCTAGAAAATAATACTTAAAATTCTAATAAATAAATTGTAGCAAAGGTTTTTAAAATAATTGAATTTCTTTGATGAATTTCAATAAAATTTTTAAGAATAATTTCATTTTTCGAGGAATTCGATTAAAATTGTATTAAAAATAAATGAATAATTGAAAGTCTGTGATGAGTTATATTATTTATGAAAATAATGAAATGTTAACGTAAAATTTTATAAAAATTTTTTTTAAATAATAGAATTCTTTTGGAAAATTTTATTAAAGTAGTAGATTTATTAAAAATCATTGAATTGAGGAAAGGTTTTTGAAAATAATTGAAATTTTGCCATTAATTTTATTAAATTTGTTGGAAATAATTGAATTTCCAAGAAGAATTTTACTACTTTTGAAAATAATTGAATTTCTGCAATCATTTGTAATTGCTTCACAATTCAATTTTTTTAGTGTTTTTAATTAAAATTCTTCTATAAATCCATTATTTTTAATATTCAATTAAAAATATATATTAAAAAATTTAACTAATTTCAGAAGAATTTGAATAATTAAAATTTTTCAAAAGTCTCCATTCTTTAAGACGATTTCTAATTAAATTCATTCAAAATTGAAATTTTTCAAAATTTCAAATTAAAATCTTTTGAAATTCATCTGTACTGATGAAAATTGTAAACTCAACTTTTTTAAAATTTAATCAATTTTGAAATATTTATGTGAAATTAGATTTCAAGAATAAACTTTAGAAAATAACAATTTTCCAGGATTTCGATCAAAATTCCCTGACTTTTCCAGGTTTTCAGGTTGCGTGGCAACCCTGAAACAAGTTTTTCTATTGTTACATCCCGGTAACAAAAACCTTTTTCTAATGAAATATAAAATTCATCAAATAACTTGATCAGGACGTGATAATTGACCATTTTATTGCATTTTGGTACTATATAAACCCCGGGTTTCTCCAGGGTATAGTGTCAGTCACTCTTCACTTGTGCGATATTGTAATCACTGTTCAAGTTAGTTCGGAACTCCACAAAATCTATGATAAAATTATAAGTCTTGCAATTTCCAACAGTACAAGTAAATTCGTGTTCTTAAAGAATAAATTCTCTTGATCGCCTGAATTGTGAGCAAGATAGGTATTAAAAGTGTTGAAAAACCGTCATATTAGTGTAATTCTAAAACGAATGCTAACTTAACGAATTAGTTTTTGGTAATTATGAACTAAAAACAGTGAGTGTAAAACAACTGTTCGTAATTCTAAAAACAAGGGTTTGTAGATAAATAAATTTGGATAAATAAATTTACTATGGATAAATTTCACCAAGGATTAATTTACTCGAGATAAATTACTTTGAAACTCAATTTTTCAGCACCGCAGACCTCTCGTAGTCACATTATATACGTCAGTTAAAAATGAGTAATAATGGTTTAAAGGCAGTCATAATTTCTGAATAATAGGTCATATAACCAAAGTAGTTACCGAGAAGCAAACTACTCGTTGTAAAAATGAGAATGTAAAAATCCATTTTAAGTGTAATGAATATTCGAGTTGTTTACAAAGACCCCAAGAGTACATTTTTTTTTACAAAATCCGCCTATTTCAATTTCACTACACGGTATTTTATTCTTTTGGAGTCACACCTAATTGCCAATTTTATTATCCCCTAATTACCCATCAGGGAATCACTAAATTAGGAAGATTATTTCTTCCTTGAAACATACTAAACAGTTTTAAACACCGAGAAAAATGAAAATTCAGATTTCGGACTGAGTATGAAACAATTTGAATGATTTATATTATCGTAGGAAGAAATATTAAATAGTTCTCTATCCCAAAAAGTTTAGTAACGATTCTCAATTAAGATCAATTCTAAATATTTTAGCAAAGGCTAATCCCTCAATTTTATCTTTTGGTATGCAAGTGATCATATCATCAACGTATCTGTAGAAAAATAAAGATTCGAAAGATGGCCTAACACTACAAAAGTTCTCAATATCCTCTATGTGAACATCTGCAAAAAGGTTCAGTTTTTAGGGTAATTCTTTGGTTCCTTCTAAAAGTTTTGGGTCGAAATCAGCATTACAGAATAAATTTTTGTCACAGATATTAATAGAGACAACTTAAATATCACCAAATTTTTAAATAAAGATTTAGAGTGTATAATTCCTTTCTAGAATGTATAATAAAATAAGTAAATACCCAAAGTTTCCAATGGGGAAGCAAAATGAAACTGGTTGATGTCTTTTAGCCTCGCTTTTAGCACAATTTAAATAAAAGCAAGTGTGTTGGTTAAAGTGTTTCTCCGTAGCGATTAATAAAATTCTATCGTAGTTGAGATCACTTGTGATAAAGGTTAGCACCCGGCGAGTTGCTTCCGAAGAGTTTGAAAATGGAGGTAACATGGTTAGTTTCCGGTTCAGCGTGTGCACTCTCATTCAGTCCCATGGCAGTTCAAGTTCAATATATGGGGTCCCTTGTTGTCTAATGAGGCTCAGCCACCCTCCAACTACAATAAAGGTCGCGGGCTCGGACTGTTAATAGTATATATATACGGTCTCGTTTAATGCACTCGGCATATACTCTCACGCCTGAACTATACAAGTCACGTGTACTATAACCTCATAAATAGATTAATGGCGTCCCGTCGATTAGCCATGGAACATGTCCTGAGTCCACACATATTCTATTTACGATGTTAAAAATGTCTAAATCGACATTATGCTTCCCATTGGTTCATTAGAATGAAATACGTCGTTCTTAAATAAACACACATAAATTTTAAACACCCCAACTGTTCTTCTTTTCTCTTTCAATTTGAACTAGTATTAATATTTAAGGGAACAGAAGGAAAAATTGAATTTCAAGTATTTGAATATTTTTCGAGGTACAATCACTAATAGACTCTTTGATGAAGGTAGGTATCAAATTTCTGATAACCGATCTCAAAATTAAATATCAAATTTTAGGCTTCAATATATTTGTGACAATCGAACATCGCATCGGCAGAAGACTTTTTTTAATTAAACCAATTCGAAATAAACTGTTCGGTACATGTGAAAGAATTTAAAACTGTAAAAGTATCGGGAAGTTTTGGAGGGTGTAAAATTAATTACAGGAATAAAACGACAAAAGAGCTAAATAGCGAGGGAATTAAGAAAGATTTGGTTCTTTAATTGCCGGGTATTTGAGCAATTAATAACGAGTTGTAGCCCTTTTACACTGCTTTAGTAGATGGAACAGGGATTCTACTATATACAGTGCAGAGGGTTCGAGAGAGTTTTGACAGTGATTGAGAGTTACGATGCTATCTTCGCGGCTCGATAACGGACACCGGAAGTATCGCTTTAATCACTATATCCGAACAGTATACACTCAGCACGCCATTAAATGTGATCAACATTTCTTAAAACACTGCAACCTATGGAAATTAGTCGCACACTAATAGTGCATCTGTTAAAGAGATTGATTATTCTCGCAAAAAACAAATTTCCAAAGAAAATTCTGGACAATCTGATGGATTCAAAAATTTGTTGCAAAATCTGTTGCAAACTTTGCGAGATTTCAGTTTGAATTAATAAAAGCATGAATTAAGGATCCAACAATTTAATAAGTTAAAAAATAGTGCAGACTGATTTATAAAAATTTAGTTCAAAACCGAAAAACAAAATCGTTGCACGTTCGTGTCTTTCGAATGCAACACTAAAAAAACTGTTAAACCAGGGAAATTTCTGTCTTCGTTGGTTGTAAACACTTTAGGATTTATGGGAGGACTGAATCTAGATTGTTGTACACCAATTGCGAACTGATTGCTAAATAAATTCCAAACAACTCTCTGAATACAAATGTTTGACCGGACTAAATACGCATTCCTGTGGTCTATCTGCGGATATCATACAAAACTGATTCCGGATTATTTCGGGCTCATTTCAGATTCAAATTCTTGACCCAACTAAATCTGAATTGCTGTTAGGTAATTGAGGATTAGTCACAAAGTGGATGCGGAATACTGGATTAATATTTCTGCTCGTACTAACATCGGATTGTTGCAGAGAGGAACATTTTCAAACACATACATGACAATATGCTCCAAGCAATTTTTTAAATATTTAATATTCAACGTCCAGTTACTTTTTGGGATGTTCATTCTTTAATGTCACCAATAGACAACGAATTAAAATTTTTTGTATGTATGTAAACTACTATTCTTATTTCCTGATTCAATGTTATCATGGAACACTATCTTTTAATTCATCAGATGAAAATGATTTTTTTCGATTGAAAGATGGCTGTGCATTACTGGATTTCTCATTCAATTTAAATTCTATCTAATGATGTCATCATTCTTAAGATATACTGCTTAATAAATCATC
This sequence comes from Leptopilina syphax, assembly GCA_032872505.1. Classification (NCBI taxonomy): domain Eukaryota; kingdom Metazoa; phylum Arthropoda; class Insecta; order Hymenoptera; family Figitidae; genus Leptopilina; species Leptopilina syphax. The sequence continues at coordinate 6,014,504 of CM065475.1, forward strand.
ACACTCAAAATCTGATGTCAACAAATAAAACATGTTTATACGTTTTATATTTATTACCAACTTTTCGTGCCAATTATAAATTTGCCAATGTCACCAACATTGTGTTTCTTTTATCCAACAATATATGCGAGAAACACATTTTAAAATCTCTAAAAGGCGAAAAATCGTGATAAATTAAACGAAAAATTGTTCAGTTTAGCATAAGAATTATTCAAGATTTAGCAGATTTGTAAAAGTTTAGATCACGATTAATTCCCAGTATGACAAAAGTGCACGCGACGGAAACACCATGGATGGAAAGCATGAATTAATTCCGTATACCTAAGGTGGTGGAACACAGGAAAGAGGAAGCAAGTAAAGGCACCATAAGGTCTGGAGGCCCCTTATGCTATCGATCGATACCCCCTGCAATCCCCCACCACCATAGTTATAATGCGCAACGTAGCACCCCATGGAACTGTATATTGTTCCCGTTAACTGGCCCGTACACGTGTACGTGTATATATATTTATGTTTTTGTGTATACCCTAGTCTAACCGCATTTGTACTCACTTCCACATATCCTTATAGTGGGTTTACTCCGATGTATATGTGTGTTTGTGAATTTGTTTTTATACACACACACACACACACACCTTCTCACACCTGCTTGCCACGATCCCATTGCATCACGTACCACATCATCCACCCCCTCATCATCAACCGTACTTTCAGCCAAGTCAAAAGTTTTTATATGGCTTTTTATCTGCTTTACCACCAACGAGTTGTAAACACATTTTAGAAATAAAGTCGTTGTTCTCAATTTTCTATCCGGGCTTTCAATTTCCAATGAATATTTCATTTTTCCTTTTGCAAAAATACTGTATAATTCCTTGAAAAATTGTATTACTTTACCTCGGTCACATATTACCAATAGTTTAGAACTTAAAAGGAAATTAAACAATGTTAGTATGGACGATAGTTATACTTTTATCTTACTTGACGTAAGTTCTGTGTTTACTAATGTGTCTTGTGAATTGGTCATTCACAGATATGGCTATATGCTCTGCAATAGGCCACTAACAAGAAAAGAAGAAGAAGAATTGGTCATTCAGAGTTTAGATCAACGAATTAACCTTATAAACTCTTAAAAAACATGTTAATTTGGTTATTGATATCTTTGACTCTGATAATTAAAAACTACAATTTACCGTAGAAAAATAAAAGCAAAATTTAATTAATTTCTTGATTTAAAGCTTTTTAGAGATAACAATAAAATTATTACAAATTGGTATCAAAAATCGACTTCATGGGATAGACTCATCAATTATTTTTCGGATCATCCATTTCAACAAAAAAAGAATATTGTATACAAGCTTGTTGACAGAGCGATTTCATCGTTCAAAAAAAATTCCATTTTGATAACTTGAAGAAAATAAAAACTATTTTGAAAAATAATAACTATCCTTTCGACTTTATTGGAAAATAAATAGAAATTCGTATTAACAAAATAAAATTTTTTGATGTTAACAGTAACAATAACAAAATTAATATTTATAGTCAAACTTCTAAAGTTTGTCTACCTTTTAATGAAAAATGTTTTCTCAAGTTTTCATTCTGCCTGGGAAAATACAAAAGTTTTGAACAATCAACAAAATTTTACAAAACGACGAATATCTGAAATGGTCAATATTAAAACTAATCGTTCGACAATTAACAGAAAGGAAGATATTTGCACTCTAAACAAAACTTTCTTTCCTCTTCTCAGACGTATAGACGCTTGTCTATAATGACAAAACAATAACATAACTTGCTAACAACTTGTGTTTATTTATCAGTTCATTGACTCCTTACGTATGACTTCGTGATATTTTCATATTTTTAGTAAAAAACATATACAATTAAATGAACTCAATAAGGGATTATTAATGTCAATTTATGAGGTAACAATCACACTTTTAACACATGATGACATATTACAATATTCAGAGAGGAATTTTTTATTAAGATCTAAATAATGAAATGAGGATTGTGATACTTTATTATATGCAAAACTGTGTCAAATATTCATTCAGAGTAAGTACAATTTATTTACAATATTTTTCAATGTAAAAAGTGGTTCATCCAAACCACAGAACTTGGATGATGACACTCAAAAAAATCTGCAATATAGCAGATAATCATTAAGTAATAACTTAATATCACAATAAGCAGGTCGTTCCCACCAAAAAGTCGTTTAATAAAAAGAATCGACAAAGGGAAATCAAGGCAGTTACCCGTGAATCTTGGCGAAACAAAGTATATTAGCCATAGTAGCATAAGTAGGCAGTAATTGCCTTTAGTCTCAAGAAGAGACTCCAGAATATTTGTTTAGAGAATTTACGTTCAAGTTAATATATTAAACTCATAATTTGAGTGTTTCATTGAGCAATATAATAAAAGAATAATTGACATGGTATTTTTTCATATTGTGAAGAATATTAAGAAAGTTAAAAAAGATAATAATAAAACTAAAATAAATCCTAATAGAAGATTCCAGACTCTACAATACAGTTAAAGTGAGTATTGAGAAAATAACACAAACATAAAAAACACATACACGATTCATTATTATAAATGATTGTTTTTAATATATAATAAAATTGTGCCATTAAAAATTATTAAACTACTCAGTTTATTTGAAATTAGATTATCCTATTAATAAATTCATAATACCATATTCCTTTCCAAAATACGGACTCTGACCCGATTGATTGAAATAATAATCAAGATGTAAAAGGAATCAACTACCTTTAAATAAATTATTTGTTTCCTTAGAGCATTGACGTTCACTACGGGTTGAAATAATTTAATTATTTAATGTTTCATTAAGTAATTAATAAATTCATGCTTAACATTGACTTTTCTCGTTTCTATCATTTTGACTTTCTTATATCAGCAAAAATTTCATTTCAGTTGACACTGAGACGGTGTAGAAGAATGTCTTCCTTTTTAATTTATGACGAATTAAAACGTGTTTTCAGGTTTTAATAATTAGGTAGAATATTATCAATTATTATTACTTTTGCGGAAAATAGGGTTTGTGTTTTAGACGATTAAGAATAATGGTAGCATTATCCCAATCAAATTCATGATTGAGTTTAGATTGACGTATTCCAACTACAGTTTTTGTTTTATTCTTATTATTTTTGTGTTCGCTAATACGTGTTCTTAATTATCGCTTTCATCCGCTAATATAACTCGCAGAACAATTATTACAATTAAATTTGTAAACAATATTTGTTTCTTTCCATTTTTCTAAATCCTTTCCTAATTTTAATATGGGTCTTAACCGTTTATCAACCATAGGAATAGTATGAAAATTATATGGTTTTTAAAATTTTTGACAATCTAGTAAAATCAACAGTCTTTTAGTAAATTTAATAACAGGCTCACAATTCAGGCGATCAAGAGAATTTATTCTTTAAGAACACGACTTAACTCGTACATTTTACTTACAGGAAAAAAAGATAATTGATCCCCAAAAACTAATGTACCTTCTAAAATACAATTAAGAAAATTTATGGTGACCAATAATAATTTTTTTCAAGATTTCAACTTCGAGAGGACTGAGGGCGCTACAAACTTCCCCTCTGACATGGACATATGGTAGTCCACTTTTCAGAGTGAGACAGTTACCCAGAGGGAACGTAGAAAGAGGACAGTGCGTACAACTAAACATGAGAAAGAAGGATGCCTCGCAACTCAATGGTCAATGGAGGGTGAATCGAGAAGGAGTACGAGAGCAATTGTAAATCTAAAGAAGAACGAAGATGGAAACTAATGACAGAGACGAACGTACACAATTGAAGAAAGATGCTGCGAGAAAGATTAATATCTCTATCAAGAGAAGTTCAGGAGAGCACATCATTTATCTACCTCCGAAGTCTTCTCTCCCTTTGCCCTCTCAGAGAGTAGAATAAACTCCTTTCTAAAAGGAGTTTATTTAACCCGAGGCTTTTTGAAGCCTTTAAGAAAGAAGGTGCTGCCTGTTCAACGAAAGGGAACTCCAGTAAAAAAAACGAGTGTATAAAGTTGACCTCCTAGAAAGGTCTGTGATTCCCCAGGCCGGACGTGATTCCTCGGGTGGAAAAGGCGGAAATTCGATTTGACACTCTGGACACAGGGTCCTAACGAATTCCATCTCTTCCCTCAACTTTCTCTCTTTTACTCCTTTCTTCCTTTATCAATTTCATCCACTGGAGGTGTGTAATGGAAATGTCCAAATTACTTTTTCATATTCATTTCATATCTAATTTATTTCTATAATTGAAAAATAGGCAAAAAAATAATTGACGTGAAAATAAATACGATGTGATGTAGGCTTCTCATTTTACATCTCTTGTCATTACTGAATTCTACTTAAAACATCAAGGAAATAAATCTCATTTTTAAGAATTTTAATTTTTCAAGGTTTTCAAGGTAGCTGGACACCCTGAGTAAATAGTAGGTTTTAGTAGATGAATGCAAAGTTTGTATTTTTTTTCTAAGGTTAAATAAATCAATGAAATAAAATTTGTTCGAAAGTTACAATGAAAGGATATGAATTAAATGTTAGAAATAGTATGTGATAATGAAAGAATAGGAGTATTTCCCATAATGCACTGCTATATTCCATATTATGTTGGTCCTCACACCAAAGGAGTTAAGTACATCGATTAAGCTACTCTACGGTAAGTGAATTAGAGACATCCCTAACAGCAACCCCTTCTCTCTCTCTCGCTCTCTCTGTTTTCGTATTTCGACCTGCTTTCTACGTTTATTTCTAGCGACATGCGATATCCTGGGTGCCTGAAGACCTTCCTTTCCCTATTAAAATTCACATTGTGAAGTGACCGATACCATTATCACTCTACTCAATGCGCCAGTATATACACACACTACACTCAACAGATAAACTACCACTCTCCAGTGTATATACAAACTCCAGTGAACCCTTAACGCTTGAAAACCCTTGTCGAGACGTTGTAAATCTTGGATAACGTTCTCATGGCATAAACCTTGAAATGTAGCTCATATAAATTAACAGCAACAGTAACTGTCCAAACAATCGTGTAATCCACACACAGACATATTGTTAACAGGCTAAACAAGCTCGAAGACATCGTAATCAAGGAATAAATTAATCTTTCCCATTTATAGCATCGGGATTACTAATTTTACGATCTCATAAAACTTCAATCTGTTCCGCTTTAACGGGAGTTTCAATAGTTTTATTCAATCTTTTCTTCATTTCTTTTGGCCACGTAAATAGTTTCCTATTATTAACCTATTACGATTCGTAATCTTACTGCTACTTTTTGTTTAGGAAAAGTAGTTCAAAATAGGAAAGTAGGAAAGTTCAAAAAAATATTTCTTGTAACTTTTGGGAAAATATGGGAAAATTTTAATTAACATTATATGTAAGCTGCTGAATTAAAACAATATTTGTAACCTAAAAACACACTAAATATCATTACACAAACATTGTCGGAGCGTCTATCTCTTTTTTCGAAGGTTTTTTTTAAAAATGAATATTTTTTATTTTATAAACAATTTAAGTCGTGAATTTTTGGTCAAAAATTGATACCTCCGCTTTTAGAAAGTGCCATTTTGTCAAAAATTATTACAGAGTTACCACAAAAAATTTCATTTTGTTTTTCCCTGACTTTTCCCCGACCCTGAAGAATATTCTGATTCACTCCAAAAATTATTAGATACTCAAAAAAATGTTCCATCACATTTATTTACGAATTTCTTTTAATTTTAAATTATTCGAAAACATCAATAACTTCTTTTTTAAAGAAATATTTAATCATTATTTTTTTTCAATAGGAATTAAGATTATCAAATTCAAACATATTCTGAAATTCAATAACTTGTAATAAATTTAAGATGGCAGAGGGATAAAATAATTATTTTTTATCAAAAGAATATTGTAACTATAAATTCAAATTATCAAAGATTCTTTTTAAATAACTTTTAAATAACTTCACATAAATGCAATTATGTTCAAAATTTTTTTAAAATATCCGTCTAAATTTCAATTATCTTTATAAATAATAAAATTCTTTTCCAAAATTCAATTATTTTTAAAAATTTCAATAAAATTCTTGGCAAAATTTCAATTATTTTCAAAAATTTTCCTCATTTCCATTATTTTTGATATCTACTACTTTAATAAAATTTTCCAAAAGAATTCAATTATTTAAACAAAATTTTAATAAAAATTTTACAGAAATTCAATTACTTACCAATTTCTTCTATGAATTTCTTCGCATCAATTCAATTATTTTAAATTTTTTAATGAAGTTTCTCGAAATAATTCAAATATATATATAAAGAAAATTAAAAAAAATAGTCTAAGAAATTCAATTATTTCGAAAAATTTAAATAAAATTCTTTTAATAATTCTATTATTTAAAAAAATGTTGACAAAATGCTTTACAAGATTTAGTTTATTTAATTGCAATTTTAATAAAAATTTCCTATACAATTCAATTGTTTTCAATACATTTCTTCTTAAGAATTCAATTATTTTCACAAATAATACATTTTTTATGGGAATTCAATTATTTAAAGAAATTTGAATAAAATTCTTCGCTGGAAATCAATTATTTTCTTTCTTGAGAATTTAATTATTTTTAAAAAATTTAACAAAATGCTTTATACATTTGAAAAATTATAATAAAATCGGTCTTAGAATACAATTATTTTTGTAAAATACACCATTTTTCTACAAATACAATTATTGTCAAAAATATTTGTAAAACTCTTCGAAACAATTCAATTATATTCGTAAAAAATAAAATTCTTCTAAGCAATTTAATTATTTAAGAAATTTTAATAAAATTCTTCCCAAGAATTCAATTTTTTTCAAAAATAAACATTTTCACAGGAATTTAATTATTCAAAAAAATTTTTTTTTAATTCTTTATCAGATTTCAATTATTTTCAATTTTTTAATAAAATTTAATTATTTTTAAAAAGTTTTTAAAAATTTTGAAAAATTCAATTATTTAAAAAAATTTGAATAAAATTTTTCGCAAGAAATTAATTATTTTCATAAATAATAATAGTTTTCTCTGGAATTCAATTATTTTTACAAATAAAATTCTTCACGGGAATTCAATTCTTTATAAAGATTCTTAATAAAATTCGTTGCAAGAATTCAATTATTTTCATAAATAACAAAACTTATCGCTGAATTTCAATTAATTTTACAAAATTTTAAATAAAATGATAGAAAATTGCATTTATTCTTACAATTTTTTTTTAAATTCGCCGAAAGAATTCAAATGTTAATAAAAATTTTGATAAAATTCTTTATTAAAATTCAATTTAAAAAAACATGCAATTACTGAACAAATTATCTATTTTTGTATTTAAATAATTGAATTCTCGGGAAAGTTTCTAATTAAAATTGATTAAAAAATGAATTTCACTTAAAATATTAAATTTTAATTGAATATTAAAAACATTATAGCGTGAATTTTTAGAATTAATTGAATTTTGAAAAGGGTTCAAATTAAAATCTTTGAAAATTGAATTCTTGCAACGAATTTTTTTACATTTTTTAAATAATTGAATTCTTTTGAGATATTTTATTAAAATAGTCGATTTTGAAAATATTTGAATTTCAGCGAAGAATTTCATTATTTGTGAAATGTAATTGAATTCTAACAAAATTCTTTTGAAAATAATGACATTTTTCGAGGAATTCATTGAAAATATTAAAAATAATTGAAATAATTGAAAGTAATTGAAACCCAATGAAACATTTTTTTTAAATAATTGAATTCATGTGAAAAATTGTATTACTTGTAAAAATAATTGAATTCTCGTAGAATTTTCTAATAAAAATTGATTAAAAAATGAATTTTACTTAAAATTTTAAAATATAATTAAATATTAAAAACATTACAGCGTAAATTTTTAGGAATAATTGAATTTTGAAAAGGGTTTCAAATTAAAATCTTTAAAAATTTGAATTTTTAGTTACAATATTCTTATGAAATAAAATAATGATTTTATTACTTTGTCATCTTAAATTTTTTCATGTTTTATTATAATATTCTCATAAGTAATTGAATTTGAAAATCTTAATTTCTATAGAAAAATAATAATGATTAAATATTTATTTAAAAAAGAAGTTATTAATGTTCTTCAGAGTCAGGGAAAAAGTGAAAATTTTGTCTGAAAATCAGGGAAAAGTCAGGGAGAAACAAAATTAAAATTTTGTGGCAACCCTGTGTAATATTATTTCATATTGCGATTAACATAATTTAAATTAACCTACTTGAACAAAAATATGTATTTTATTATAAAAAGAATTAAAAATCAATAATGTAGATACCAGTTTCTTTAATCAAATGACAAATTGAAATTATTTTTTTATGCATCAAAAACATTATTTTTTTAAATTTGAGTAAAATTTTTAAATTATTGAATATTGAAAAGCAAAATATGGAAAATTCATGGACAAAAATTCAAAATCCAGGACATTTAAGGACATTTCCAGGAATTCCAGGACTTTAAGGACCAGTAGACACCCTGTAAAAGCTACTTTTTGCTACTTTTTTAAAATTAATTATTCAGTGCGAAGTCTGTAAGTGTCTCTTGGTGAATTCTGTGTTTTATTACTATTTTGGTATATTTGGGTGTATGTACATTAATGTATTTGAATATATAAGTATTCTATTTGCATTAGTGTGTATATTCTATTTACATTAATGTGCATTTGTGTGTATATTCCATTAACATTAGTGTGCATTTGTATATAAGTATTCTATTTGCATTAGTGTGTATTTGTATATGTATATGTATTCTATTTGTATTAGTGTGTATTTCATGCTACGACTATTTCTTATCGAGGATAGTAGTCTTTTCCTCTACCTTTGTCCTTATCTTGTCGACCTACCCGCACTTAAAATGGATATCAGTGACGACGTTATATACATAATGAGACGCATAAACAAGGGCCAACTGCCTCCCTTTTCTCCATTGTATCCTTAGTCTCTACCTTCCATCTGAATCCTGCGGTAGGTCGAAGGTAAAAGCAGCAGCACTTTATGGCTCTCATAAAGCGATAAAGCCATCTATATACAAATACATCCGAAATGGGGTAGAAAGAATTCTTCCTGCATCTCTTTACACATCCGATGTGACCTAATTTTGGAATCATAATCATAATCATAATCTTCTATCATAATCGGAAACACTGATCTCTGAAACAAGGCGAATTCTCTAAAAATAGAAAAACTATTTTTAGCCAATTTGCCTTGTTTAGCTTCTGTTGAAACGATTTGAACAGTATAGATGCGTTGGAAGACTGCGGAAGACTATATCAGAAGATTTTGCACAGGGAAAATTAATAGATATTAAGGAATGTTTATTTTTTAATTTAACTGCTCTAACTACTGAACTAGGTAGAGGACACAATAAAAATGATGTCGACTATTATCATATTACTTTACATATTTCCCCACAACGTTATGGTTTATAGTAATTTTCATTACATTTAATAGTTTAAACTTGCTTTTAGTGGGTGAAATCTAAAAAAAAGTATCCAAATAGTAGCATCACGTAAAAAACAAATAGTAATTAGTAGGTTTTAGTAGAAGTGCGAAGCCTGCATATACGATAAAATTTTACACCCTCGCATAAACAAGAACTATTGGTATAATTGATTACAGAAGATCAATGAATCTCTAACTACCGGTCTATAAAAATAAACTACGATAATTTTCGCCAACTGCTGAATTCCATTCAATTCAATTCAAAAATAAATTTTTCATGAAATAGGAAGGTTGGATTTTTAAAATAAATGTGTGGTGAGAATTCAGTTAAATGTTGGTAAAATACACGAGAGCCGAACTCACATCAGTTAAACAGTCGAGAGCTAACAAATTAACACGGATGCGTTAAGCGTTTCAATAGACGTATATTGAAGTGAGATGAAACGAAAAACAGAGAAGGTTATATACTTTTCAGTATAAAGACTGATATACCAAGCGTTAAATTCCCTCGCGCAACTAACGATCATTAATTCCCATAAAATTTAATTGCAAACGATTTGTATTAATTTAATTAAACTCCAATTTAACTTTTAAGCGAGCTTTTTAAGTACTTTTCCTATAAACGTATCTAGAATTTCTTTATTTCGAATCTTTAATTGTAAATTAAAAATTATAAATAAATCTTATAAAGGTTATAAGATTTATAAAACTTATAAAGTTTTTAATTTTTTTATAATTTAATTTGTTTTTAAAAAATAAATTTCCACTTTAATCTTTTGTAAGTATTTTTTTAAAGATAATGTGAAAGATAATGTCAAGAGTCAGGGAAGAGGAATATTTTTCCAAAAGACAGCAAATCGAGTCAAAAAGTATATTGCGTTTCATGATGGATTGATTCACGCTTCTGGGAAAATATTGCTTAAGGCGGACAAACCCGGGAAGAAAAATTGAGAGAAGGCTCTAAACGGATAATTAATAACCGTCTTGATTCTTAGAGTCAAGAGGTAGAGGAAGGTGTGAAAGAAACACTTTTTTTTGCGGAAAGAGTCATAAAGTTCCAATCCACAGTAATTGAACATAAATCATTAATAAAAGGTGCGCATTAAAAAAAATTAGTAAATAGTTTTACGAAGAGAAGATTTAGTATTCAATAGAAAAAATTATGATGAGTTGTATAATTTTATTTTATTATACAACTCACAATTTTTGCGTCAGAACCTTTTTGTACTTTTTGTACCTTTCTTTTAAATATTTTTCTGATTCACTCCAAAAATAATTAGATACTCAAAAAAAATATTCTATAACATTTATTTACGAATTTGTTCAATAAATTCTTTTTTAAATCAATATTTAATCCTTCTTATTATTCCAGAGGAATTAAGATTTTCAAAAAATTTCAAATTCTAACCTTTATGAAATTCAACAGCTTTGAAGAATATTATTATAAAACATGAAGATATCGATCACTCCGAGTCTTCGACTCGGAGCAATTGATATCTTCCTGTTTCGTAATAATTTAATTGTCCATAAAATTTTTCAAAAAAAAAAATTTTAATATTTACAAAAATTTTAATAAAATCGTTCGCATGAATTCAATTACTTTTCCAAGTAATACAATTTTTCACACGAATTCAATTATTTAAAAAAAACAATAAAATTCGTTGTAAAAAATTCAATTATTTTCATAAATAATAAAATTTTTCATAGAATTTCAATTATTTTTAATAGAATTTTTAATAAATTCCTCGAAAAATGTAATTATTTTCAAAAATTTTTGCAAGAATCAAATTAAATTTCACAAATAAATAATTACATTCTTAGCTGAAATTTAAATATTTTTAAAATCTACTATTTTAATAAAATCTCTCAAAAGAATTCAATTATTTAAAAAAAATATAATAAAATTCGTTGGAAGAATTAAATTATTTACAAAAGCATTAGAATTTTTCACAGGAATTCAATTTTTTTCAAATATTTTTATCATTTTTTTTTATTTTTATTTTAACATTTATTTTAATTCTCTTAAAAATTTCAACTATTCTCAATAATTTTATAAATTTCTTCGCAATTATTCAATTATTTTCATAAATAATAAAATTTTTCTCATGAATTCAATTTTTTGAAATTTTTAATAAAATTTTTAACAACTATTCAATTATTATTATCATAAATAATAAAATTCTTTACAGAGGATTTCAATTATTTTTAATAAAATTTTAAGTCAATTTTTCAAAAAATGTTATTATTTTCAAAAATTTTATCAAAATTCTTCGAAAGAATTCAATTAATTATTAAACTTTTAATAATTTTTGCAAAAGTTCCTTGAGAATTTTTAAATCAATTTGTTTACATTTCAATTTTACAAAATTTTGATTATTCGGAAATTTTTCAATCTATATTAATAAAATCAGACTTCTGTCTGTACATTGCTCAAAGCTTGAAAATTTTTTCGTTTTGAGACATTAGAATTCGAAAAATGTAAAAAGAAAAAAATTTCTGTCTGTCTATCCTTCTGTCTGTATGCAAAACTTTGTTCGCGCATCAATTGAAAACGGTTTAACCAATTAAAGTGAAATTTGGCAGTCTATTAGGTATTAACGTAACTTAAAATCAAACTTATATCAGATTAAAAAATATTAACTTGAACAAAAGTTATGACATTTTTCCAAAAAATTACAAAATCAAAAAAAATGCAAATTTTTTATTTTTTGTAAAATGAATGCAAAACTATCCTTAGCTAACTTTTTCAGAAAAATACAACCCATTTCTACAAAAAAATTTTTAAAAAAGACGTATTTTGAAATTTTTTTTCGTTTTTTTAGATCAACTTTTTTTTAAAAAAATAGTGATTCTTAATTTTTAAGAAAGCTTTTCAGTAAAAGTTATTAAAGTTTTTTATTTAAAGACCAGTATGTAAAATAAGAAATTTGCTGCATTAGACAAAAATATTGTTTCAATATTCAGTTTTTAAAATCAACAAAGTTATGCACGAGTTAACAAAAAAATGATCATATGAATTCAATGTATCACTGCTCCTCAAAGGGTTAAATATTGATTAATTCTTGCATCAAGTTGGTGTTGATATTTTCTAATTAATTAATTAATTTGTATTTTTGGAAATTCTAATTTCAATTTTATCAAAAAAATAGAAAAAACTAGGAATTTTCATTCTAAAATTTAAAAGTTCAAATATTTTTATACCTATATAGAAATGAAAATAATGATATCTAATAATCATTTTCATTCTACTTCCCCAGTAGCACGTAATGTTTCAGTAACATTGGCAACATTAGATAAGTAAAGTGTTTTTAAAGAGCCCAAAAATAATGAAGCTAAATGCCATAAAACAGAAGAAAAAATGTTAAATTTTAAGAAAATTCGGTTTTTCGAATTTTTAATCATTTTCGATTTTTTACCAAAGAGTGGAGACTATTAGATAAGTAAAATTTTTTTTAAGAGCCCAAAAATATTAAAGCTAAATGCCATAAAAAAGAAGAAAAAATGTTGAATTTTAAAAAATTCGGTTTTTCGAATTTTTGATAATTTTTGATTTTTTACCAAAGAGTGAAGACTACTAGATAAGTAAAGTGTTTTTGAAGAGCACAAAAATATTGAAGCTAAATGCCATAAAAAAGAAGAAAAAATGTTGAATTTTAAGAAATTCGGTTTTTCGAATTTTTGATAATTTTTTATTTTTTACCAAAGAGTGGAGACTACTAGATAAGTAAAGTGTTTTTGAAGAGCACAAAAATATTGAAGCTAAATGCCATAAAAAAGAAGAAAAAATGTTGAATTTTAAGAAATTCGGTTTTTCGAATTTTTGATAATTTTTTACCAAAGAGTGGAGACTACTAGATAAGTAAAGTGTTTTTAAAGAGCACAAAAATAATGAAGCTAAATGCCATAAAAAAGAAGAAAAAATGTTGAATTTTAAAAAATTCGGTTTTTCGAATTTTTGATAATTTTTAATAATTTTTGGATTTTTACCAAATGGTGGAGACTTTTAAATAAGTAAAGTGTTTTTAAAGAGCCCAAAATTAATGGAGCTGAAAATGTTTGAAAACAATTTAAATTTTGACAAGATTTTTGTTAAATTTTTTGATAATAATTGTTTTTGTATGGGATTTATAAAGATTTATAAAGATCATTGAATTATTAGTAAAAGTAGTTGAATTATTGCGAAGAATTGTATAATAATTTTGTTAAATAATTGATTTTTTCGAAATTTTTTTAAAAATTGCTGTTCTAGATTAATTGAATTCCTGTGAAAATTTTATTATTTATGAAAATAATTGAATTTTGGATGAATTTTATGAATTTTTTTTTAATAATTGAATTCTTTTGCGAAATTTTATAAAAATACTAGATGTTGAAAATAATTATTTTCAATATTATAATTTTTGAGAATAGTTTTTGATTTCTAGTATTAGCGAATTTAAAGTATAGTGGAAATTGTCAAAAAAAAAAACGGAAATAGTATACAGCTTTTAGTGGCTATGAAATATAAAAAAGTACCCAAATAGTAGCTTAACGTAAAAAAAGTAGTAAATAGTAGGTTTTAGTAGATGAGTGCGACGCCTGTAATTTACAATAAGAATTAAATATTATATAAATTTAATCCACACAGTACCAAAAGTTTTCTGAAAATTATCTGAAAAGTTCCTAAAAGATTCTCCATTTTGATTTTCTTCATTTTGAGATTCCATTTGTACTGAGTTGCGAAAACAAAATACTGATATATTTTGATTAAATTTTAGTAAAAAATGGTAACGAGTATCAAGAGAGAAGACAAATATCCTTTGTCAGAAATTTAATTTTGTATAAATTCAAAGTAAATAATATGAAAGTAGGACTATTTCCAGCTCGAATATAATTGGAGTCATTCATTCGAATTTAATTATATACGAAAGTAACCAAGGAAAATGTCCCTCTGTTGAAATAATTAAGTAAATGAAACAAGCGGAAGAAACATTAAAACTTAATAGTAGGTAATTATTATTCATCAGTGAGGTGAATGGTTCCAAATTTATCAAAAATATCCTTGGTTCAATAACTTCTATTTGGTTAAATATTTTCGCATATATCTTAAATATAACTCTTTTTTTGCGTATAAATATCATCATGTTTGTCACGCGTTTGAATTTAATTTATTACAAAAAGGGAACTTTTAGGTTCCTGTTTTATTTTCTTTTTATCAAAACGGATTTGCGACTATAAAATATGTTAAGAACATGTGCAAAAAGTTAATGATCTTGAGATTACGCATGCCAATGTGATTATTATTCGTGTATAGAGGCACGTTCCCCAGACAAATTTCACTGACGAGAGCTGCTATGCTACATTGAAAAGAAAGATCGGCATCTGGATTCTTGAGAGTGGTGGGTTTGTTTTCTTTTTGCATTGGGGGCCTCGAAATCGCGTAACGTGTCCTTGTCTCGATAATATTCGGACTCGAGACATCTTTATCATTTAAAAGCGGCGGCGGCGACGACGACGAACTTACGTACCAGATGATACCAAATTTGGCAATTGGAAATCAGCCCGTGCAACATTCATGCTTTCGTAACTGATATCTACAACACGACGAACCAGGATGTGTTATGGAGACTGCATTGCAGCCCAATGCAAATTTGAATATGTATGCGAAATGCACGAATGGGAACTGAAAGAAAAAGGAGAAGTTGGAGAAGAAAAAGAAGAAAAAGAAGGCAATCTGCTCTCAACGTGGGTAGTTGAGTTTGCTTTTATTAGTCGATGAGTGTAAACAAACATTGACCCTTACTATGTCCATCTAACATCTGTTTCTAAAATAATGACAAATTAGACTTATTTCTACATTTCTTTTTTCGAAAGTGCTGAATTTTTTTACTATCTTCTTTATTTTTCTTCTTACAAAAGAATATGCATTTTATTGGTTTGAAATTCGATTTAAAATTTAACTCTTAATTTCTAATATAATAATGTGTTTTTACTATTTAAATAAATTATAAATGATACTTAATACAGATTAACTTTTATTTTTGAAATATTGACACAGTTTTTTTAATTCCTATTTTTAAAACACTTAAAAACCAAAAAGCTTTAGTGTTCGGGGTTACCTTATTCTCCCCTACAGAAAATAAAGTTCTGGTTACGAATTTTTCGCCCAAAAATTTGTTATAGTAAAAACAGAACTATCTCACAGCCTAAACCCATTTTTCAGTCAGATTTTCGTCAACACTGACAAAGTTAGTACTCACTTTTTAAAAGTGCTGAACAAAATTTGATTTAAACAAAATTTATATAATATTTGCAGCAATATTTGGCAATATTAATATGCAAATATACGAAAATACAAAAAGAAACAAGAGCAAAATATAAAAAAGTCAAATTAAGTGAGGAACGATTTTTAAAATCAATTATACTTTTCAACAACATTACTTCAGGATTGCCGCAAATCAGGAAAATCAGGGAAAAGTCAGGAATTTTTATTAAAGTACTGAAAAAAATTAAATTTTGGAGAAGTAACAAATGATTGCAGAAATTAAATTATATTCAAAAATAATAAAATTCTTCACAGAAATTCAATAATATTCCAAAATTTTTTTAAATTCTCTTCAAAAATAACATTTTTTTATCAAAATTCAATTTTTTCAAAAAATTTTTAATAAAATTCTAAGCAAGAATTTAATTATTTCCATAAATAATAAAACTCATCGAAGAATTTCAATTATTTTTAATACTATTTTAAATTAATTTATTAAAAAATTCAATTATTTTCACAAATAAAGTTTCCCATAAGAATTCAATTATTTAAAATAAAATTTTCATAATATTTATTATACTTCGAAAAAAATTAATTATTTAAAACAATGTTTATAAAATTCTTGTAAAGAATTCCATTATTTTCAAAAATAACAAAACTTTTTACAAAAATTAAATTCTTTTTAAACAATTTAATGAAATTTTTTGCAATAATTCAATTCTTTTTTTTTAATACAATTTTACAGGAATTGCTCAAAAAATGTAATTATTCTTAAAAATTTAATTTCAATTCCTCGAAAAAATCAAGTAAAAAAAATGTTTATTTCAAATTCTTTCGAAGAATTCCATTATTTACAAAAATATTAAAATTTTTCACAGGAATTCAATTACTTTCATATATTTTAGTAAAATTGTTTGATAGAAATCAATTATTTTAAATACAATTTTAATTAAATTTTTTCAAATAATTTAATTATTCTTTTAGATATTAATCAAATTCTTCCCAAGAATTCAATTCTTTACATAAATAATTCTTCGAAGGAATTCAATTATTTCAATTGGTAAAGAAATTTATTCCCAAGAATTCAATTATTTTGAGTCATTTTAATAATAACTTCTTTGAAAAATTCAATTATTTTTAAAAGTAATAAATTTCTTCTTCGAAATTCAATTATTTTTAAAACTAATAAATTTCTTCTTGGAAATTCAATTATTTAAAAAATTCTAATAAAATCGTTCGCAAGAATTCAATTATTTTCATAAATAATAAAATGCTTTTTAAGAGTTCAATTATTTAAAAAAAAAATTTAATAAAATACCACGCAGATATTCAATTATTTTAAAAATTGTAATAGAATTCTTTGTCAAATTTAATTTTTTTTAAATTTTCGCAATCAAATGATTTTCAATATTTTGCTATATTTTCATAAAATTTCCAAACAGAATTCAATTATTTGAAAATTTTTTTTTTTTAAATCTCCGTAAGAATTCAATTTTTTTTATTAATAAATAACAATTTCGCAGGAATTCAATATTATTTAAATCAGAATTTGCATAAAATTAGTCGAAAGAAATCAATTATTTAAAAATTTTTATAAAATTCTTCCCAATAATTAAATTATTTTTATAAATATTTCAAGTCTTTCATGAATAATAAAATTCGTTGCAGGAATTCAATTTATTAGCAGGATAAGAAAGAAGTAAATATTTTTGATTAAAATTAGGAAAAAGTCCAGAAAATAAAAAATATGTAAAGGAATTTTTGTCAGTTTTGTGAAGCGTCTAAAACGAGTTTTTTTTGGTCGTCAAGTTTAATTTTTCGGTAGCTACTTTTTTAAAATTAATTATCGAGTACGAAATCTGCTAAAATTATAATTAGCTATCAAAAAAATCTCCTAGAAACGAGTTTCAAGCAAATCCGAACAATATACTTTTTTATTCTTCCGCCATTTTGGATTCTCCATTTTGGATATTTTTAATTTTGACTATTTAATAGAACCATCAGAAAAAATTACGCTAAAGAATGCAATATAGTGGAGGGAGAGGGGGGGGGTTAGTATTTCCAAAAAAGGGATCACGGATTCTAAATTTCAAACTATTTTTAAAAACAAATTTGAGAGTCGATCGAAAATCTTTTTTTTTTGATACTTTACAAAAAAGTGGATGATAGATAAAATCGCACTCCTAAATCAGAATTAGAGCCATGCTCCCTTTAAATCGATCACTTCATTCTTGGATTAACAGATATAATGACAGAAAAAGAAATGTAATAATTTTTTTTACCTATATTATGAGGCTTAAGATTTTTTTTCAGAATTCATCATTAAACCTCCCTTGTGATACTCATCTATCTAAAAAAAAAAAATGAGAAACTTCTTCCTTGTCATTTTCTCAATACGTGACTCAAATCAAAATTCAAACAACCAACACCCCTTACATATACCTATATAATACAAGAACCAAGATGTGCACGTGACAATATCTCCCATACATTAAGGAAAACGTCAATAAATGAATAAATTTTTTTTTCTATTTAATATTCAAAGAATATCTTGAAAATTAAAACTTAAAAATTTTTATATTTTTATTTGAAGAAAAGTTTAATTATTAATCGAAAAAAGTGAATGTATGAAAAAATATTATATATGGGGCATTCCATTTCAAAACGAACCACCTTATAAACAATTGACATTGTAAGTCAATTTTTAAATAATTATTTCTCCTATTTATTGAAGCGAAACTTTATTTACTATTAGGGATTTTAAAAGAAAATTTTCTCAACTTTATGATGGTAAAAAAATTTTTTTTAAAAATAATAGAATTTATGAAAAAAATTAAGTTTAAAAGTTAACCTTTTGAATATCTCAAAACATGTCGCGTCCGATTTTCTTGTAATTTATGTCAAAATGAAGCTTAAAAATTCTAGTTTTATTTACTGTAAATATTATAATGGGCAATTCAGTTAAAATTAAGAAATTAATTAAATTTTACAAAGATGTCAGAGGTTAAACTGTGTATAAATATGAAAAAACAAATTCCGCTCGATATATACATTATAACCTTCGAAATATTCTTGTAAAACTTAATTAATTTCTTAATTTCAACCGAATTGCCCATTATAATGTTTACAGAAAATAAAACTACAATTTGTAAGCTTCATTTTGATATAAGTTTCAAGAAAATCGGACGCGACATGTTTGGAGATATTCAAAAGGTTAACTTTCAAACTTAATTTTTTTCATAAATTCTATTATTTTTTAAAAAATTTTTTTACCATCATAAAGTTGAGAAATTTTTCTATTCAAATCACTAATAGTAAATAAAGTTTGACTACAATACATAGGAGAAATAATTATTTAAAAATTGCCTTACAATGTCAATTGTTTATAAGGTGGTTCGTTTTGAAATGGAATGCCCCATAATATAAAAAGGAAATGAATTAAAAAAACTTGTGACTTTGTATTTTCTAACTTTTTATGAGGCTGAAGTCCGCAAAGTTTTTAAAAACTAGCGACTTTTTATTTTATTTTAGTTCCGCAAATTTATGTTATATTCTACTATTTTTCTTTTAAGTAAAAATGATTAAATAATAATTTTTTAAACACTCACGAACATAAAAATTCGAAATTATTTTTTAACAAAAAAGTTTTTTCTGATTTTTCCTTTTTAAAAACGTTTCTAATTTAAATTAGTTTTTTCTCTAAATTTCAATCAATTAAAAATCATAGTTTTAACTGACGCAATCATTGACTAACTTTTTGCTTCTGAATCAGTTAAAAATAACGGATTGTCACAGTGAAAAAATGACTGATTTAAAGGATGTTTTATTAATTTAAGGGATATTTTCATAATTCAGAATTAGATACATAAAGTGGAACTGTTAAAGAAAAATTACAGAAAAATTAAAAAACTTATTCAAAATTTGCGAAAAATACGGAAAAATTACAGAGCAAATAACATTGATTGTTTTAAAGCAAAAAGGAAGTATTAATTTACTCTCTTTGAATTAGTAAAAAAAGCAAGAAGCTAAAATTTAGCTTTGATTTGTTATCAAAATTTGTAATTTGCTATCAATTAAAGTTTTCTAAAATAGAAAAATTTTTATCTCCATTTTTGATGAAGATTAGCACAAGTTTAAATTTATGCCAAAAATCTTAAAATAAAGATCTTTTCAAAGGGTTTCATTTAACAATTAAAAGCAAAATAACAATTGAAAGAATACAAACTTTCAAAACAAGTAAACATTATGTAAACACTAACCAAAAAAAAAAAAAAAAGTTTCGTAAAAATAAAAAAGAAATTTGACTCACCAGGAAGAGTGACACTTCCTGAAGAGGGACCACGAGGTCCAAAAACTATCATCCGATGAGGAACATTTGATATGGTTAAAGGAGGCACATACACTTGTCACATAATGATATGTCGCGATTAACTTGATATAATATTAAACATCTCCACCGCACTAGACACGCTGCATGCGAGTCATGTGGAGGGGGACTATTTACAACTAAACACTATTTTTATGGTTGGTGTGCTGCGAACCAGCAACCACCTTTGCGGCACGCGCGCGAGCCTAGTACTGAAGTCTACCAACTCAATCGTCCGTTCTTTGCAGGACTCGCGTGTGCGTATAGCTTGCACTACTTCCTTCCCATGAAACCGGTGTCAATATCAAATACTCAGTATCGAATTACATTTCTGACAATAAAAATATAACCTACACTATACGTATTTAGAACTTTCCTGTTTTCAAAACTAATCGTTGGGGTGCATACGATATGTCTTTCTTAAATTTCATATTTTAAATTATTTTTATAAGCTCATTGACAGTTATATTTGCTCTTTAAATATTTATTAGTAGTTTTCTACTTATAAGATAGTGCGGACTTGTTTACCAATTGAATTAGTAACTTTTGACTAATTTTTAGTACCGTAAACTGGGGCTATTAGGAACAAAATTCTGTTTCGGGTGGAGTTGATGCTATCGGCGCCGTTTATCGATAAATTGTGTGTTAGGTACTTGCTTTTGAAAAATTGTTGCTGCGGTAACTGGCAACACTTTTCAATGCAATAATTGTGATTATTAATTATTTTGTGAACAATTGTAGCTTGTAAGTGACTTAATGTGTTTCAGTGAAGTTTCAAACGTGGAAAACATTTGATTGCTGAGGTAAGTTGTTTCATGTTTAACTTCTTAAAGTGATTGTTTTTTATAAATAGGATTTCTTATGGGAAACTTTATTGAGTTCACTAAGTAATAAATACGATTATTTTGTATTTACAGTAAGATTTTAGAAACAAAAACCAAAATTCACAAACGGCGGGTATATAAGGAACACAATTATTTCTTTCGAATTGTTAAAGTGTGTTGTCAAAACGTAAGTTTTTCGTAATTTCTTTTATTTTTTATCACCTAATTTGGTTCTTAGTGTTCAAAGATGGTTCGAAATTGTAAAAGAGTGTTGGTACCGACAAGTCGCAAAAACGACCAGTGATTCCATCATCGACCTCAACTGATGATGCCAACAACATTTAAAACACACATTCGCTCTTTTAGTTTTGTTTTTAAATTTGTTTTATATTCTGTGTTTACTTTCCGGCAATAAAAAATAACTTCTTTAACTTTAAATACGTTTTCCAATGGTTTTTACCGCCTTGTTCCTAATAGCCCCATTTTCTAATTTCGAAAAAATGCGTCTTTTTCGTCTTTTTTGCTTAAAATTCCAGCTTTGATCAAGGCAATTATTTAACCCTTCAATGTGCTTGCTAAGATCAAGAAAAGAAACCAAAAATTAAGGCAATATTTCAATACACAAAAAAGTTGCAAGACTTTAAAGTTAAAATCTGTTCCTAATAGCCCCAGTTTACGGTAGTTTTCTATACTAATTGCTAAAACAAACTTTTAATTTATTAACCCGGTAAGGTTCAACTTACATAAGCGTAAGGTTCAATTCTGTAACACCGAGCGTAAGGCAAGGTATTTATTACCCTGTAATGATTTTTTATTTGCATATTAAACAAACCTTGGAGTCATGAAAATTTTTTAGGTACTATAATTGTTTTATGTTGCCTAGTAACCTAATTTATTAATAATACGATAAATTTTTCATTTGTTTAAACAATTTTTACTGATTATTATTTATAGCATTTACAAATAAAACTATAAATCAACAAATTTCTATAAAACAATTAACTTTCTTTAGTACTACATAATATTAAATTAAGGTATCCGGACAAGAAGTCGAAACCAAAAAATTCAAAGTAAACGAAATCTAAAAAAGTAAAAACAATAGTTTCACTTTGGACTTATTTTCTGGATTTTTTATCCTGGTCAAAAAGTCCAAAAAAATTAAAAATCTAATGAAAAAAATTGAAAAATAAAAATTTCCATGGTTGCCTTGAATGAAATTGTCCTTATTTCGATGACTGTGCGAATCGAAAGTATATAGTCAGGGTTGCCACGCTTTTGCTCATTTCAAATTCCCTGACTTTTCCAGATTTTCCAAGTTAAAAAACGGAATTTTTCCAGGTTTTTAAAATTACATTTATATTTAACAAAATTTCCTTTTTTAAAATAAACATCTTATAAAAAATTGTTACACTGAAAAAAAACTAGTAGATTTGACTACTTTTTAACTACTCTACGTAATTCAATAGGTCCTCAACTGAATTCAAATAGTTGTACTAACTATCATAAAAGCAGTTAAGACAACTAAGAATGTAGTTGGTTGAATGTGATTTAGTAGTTTATTTGACTAACTTTAAAGTAATTATAACAACTAAGATTTTGGTAGTAGATTTTACTACTTAAAGTAATTCGATAGGCTTTAACGACATTTTTGTTGTAGAATTAACTATTAAAAGTAGTTAATGATCTGTTTCATAAAGTAAAAATTAACATCTTTTTGTTTTTGTCAGCAACTACTTAAAAGTAGTAGAATTATTTATTATTATTTATTAATTATTATTATTACTGAAATTCATTTTTTCATCTCCTCTAGCATTCCTATTGGTCACTTATACTTTATAATTTTCAACACTTATGTACATAATGGAGAAAAATCCTCAAACGCCGGGGATTGAACGCACGACCCTAACATTCGCAAACCGATAACCTAACCACCTAACCACGCTCGCACGCTACGATGGTCTGCATGAAACCTGATGACATTCTTGACATAGATCAACCGACAACTGTAGTTCATTTTACAATGTAATGTAGTAGTATTTACTACTTTTACTAGTTCTTTTATCTTCTTTAAATTCTTATTTCTGAACTTTGCTTTATTTAAAAATGCTGTTCAATCCTTTCTAATTACTTTAAGTAGTACAATCTACTACTCAATGTAGTAAAACTTAAGTTCAAAAAGTTAAAATTATCTATTATTTTCTCACCAAAACTACTGCATTGTGTAGTAGATTTTGCTACTTAGAGTGGTTCGATAGGCTTCAACAATATTATTCATTTATTTTTATTACTCTAATGTTGTAGTCAAATCAACTACTATAACTACATAAAAGTTGTAAAGTCTATTACACGAAAAAGGTTTGACTAATAAAAAAATTAGTTCCCTCTACTACTTTACGATAGTCAGTTGTGCAAGTCACGTGTTGTTTCAAATTCAACCGTATAAATTCTTTAATTCAACAATTTGGTGTTAACTATATTAAAGTAGTAAAATTTACTAGTTAAGAAAGTGTTACGTTACTTACAAAAGTAGTCCCTTTTACTACTTTCTATTTATTACTATAAAATTGTTAAATTTACTACTTATGAAATGTTGAGTAAACTATTATCTTAGTTGTTCTTACTACCGCACTGTAGTCAATTCTACAACTTACCTGTTGTTAAAATTTAACTACATATATTAGTAGAATCAACTACTATTTATCAACTACATAAAAATAGTTAAATTAACTACGCAAACCGGGTTAGACTAACTAAAAAAGTAGTTGTTTTTACTACTTTTCACTTAACTACCCAAAGGTAGTTGAATTTGTCAGCCTAATTTTTTTCAGTGTATAAAACATGAAGATATCGATCACTCCGAGTCGAAGACTGATAAAATCATTATTTTATATTTCATTTCATTTATTGTAAATTTAATCAAATTATCATCGAAAAAGTCAATGCAATTTGGAAGTTTATTAGCTTCTCTACTAAGTCTATTAAATAATGAATAATATCCATAATTGGTTCGGTGAAATGATTCTTGAAATAACATATAGTTTCTAGTTCCATGTAGGAATTGAAAATCTAATCTTTGATAACAGTGTTGAACAATGAATTTTGCCATTTAAAATTTTATATAAAAATATCATGTCATTAAACAAAAATGTGGATGTAATTAAAGGTATCTGCAGAAGAACACGTATGTTGCTATAATCATGGCTGTATCTGTCAAAGGGTAATCGAAGTTGTCTTACCATAAAACGAAAAAATCTATTTTGAACACGTTCTATTCTTACTCTAAATATTGTATAAAATGGTGCCCAAATTATAGAAGCATATTCCAATATTGGTAATACTAAAGATATAATATTCTTATTATAAGAATATTGTTACTGCAACTTATTCAAAATTACTTTCATCATTTAAATATTATTATTAATTATTATTAATAATTTTTAAAACATTTCTTTTGCACATTTTAACTAAAATTAATTTTTAAATCAATTTTATTTAAAAAATTCTACGAAAATTAAATTATTTAAAAACAAAAATTTAATATTTTATTGACTAATTAAATGTTTCTGAAAATTGAATTCTCATAAAGAATTTCATCAACAAATTTTTAAATAATTGAATTCTTTCGTACACGGAGAGACCGAGATTACTAATTTTTGTATAAAATCACACCAGAATTTACTATTTTCACATTGCAACCACCGAAAATAAGGGGACTTTTTGTATTTTTTACTATTTTCTACACTAAGTCACTAATCCCGACAAATGTTCACCAAATTAGCAAAGTTTCTTACTATTTCGTCCAATAGTTCCAAATAACTGTAGTAAACTCAGAAGCATTGTGTACGTAAAATTACTACGTCGTTTGTAAATGTAGAAAGAAAGAGTGAAAGAAAAAATACGGATTTTTGTCGCCGGTTTCCCGTCAATTCTTGACTAATGAAGGTAAACTGTGTGGTAACTTCTTTTTACCACAATAAATAAATAATAATAATATTAATTTAATAAATAAATCAAACGCAGCTTTTAAATAAATAAAGAATTTATTCCACGAAGCTCGAATCAGGATACATGAATCGACAATAATTCAATTATATTTTGAGATGCCGAATTCTCAAACAGATAAAGTGCATCTTGACACTTCGGACCCAAAACGGCAACTGCCCAAGTCATCCCTTGGAAAACCGCGCTTTCCTTGAGAGTCGCCAAATTCCTCTCCCTCGCTGTCCTTGTCTAGCATAGACCATATGGTTATCATATGGTCCTCGAACCGCCAAAATCTCTGATTTGAAGACACACACATGTTTATTTCACTTATATGTATAGACGCGGTTAATTAATACACTAATACACAACTGCACGCACGACGACGAATTTCGCTGAAAGTATACATCTTTGTTTCCTTATATATTGAATGATGAAAATTTACAGCACTTACGAGAAAGCAATTTACTTTTAACAACTTATTATAAGACACAGTTCTTGGGACAGGAATAAATGCAAAATTTAATAATTTATAATGGTCAATTTCTGAGATAACGAACGACCTACGTTTCACTTTATATTTAATTATTGTAGATAATATCCAAATTTATTTTACATACGCGAAACATAGTCACTGTCAATGATCGGATAGCATCGGCTTAATTACGGAGATTGACGAAGTTAGCAACCAATAGAAATGCAGGCGCCATATGACTGCACTCGCTAGCCACACTTGCTCACCAAAAATAACTACAGTGGATAGTAGGTTTTAGTGGAAAATGTTTTCATTTGTCAGATTTTGTCTAATTAAATTAGAGAAAACTATAATCAATTTTTGCTACATTTACAACTCTTACACAAAATATTAAAACTTGCTATTTCAATGTAGCAAATTTATCTATTTCTTTTGTAAATTTATCTAATTCTGTAGCACATTATGCTAAAAGTCCCCTTATTTCCGGTCATTGCAACCATTTTTAGTAATTTTTACGAATGTGGGTCTCTCCGTGTAGAATTTTAATAAAGTTTTTAAGAATAATAACATTTTTCAAAGAAGTTGATTAAAATTTTATTAAAAATAATTGAAATTCCATTTCGAGTTATATTATTCATGAAAATAATTGAATAATTGCGAAGATATTTATAAAATTTTTGAAAATTATTAAAATTTTGAATAGAAATTTAGTTAAATTATTTGAAAATAATTGAATTCGTGTGAAAAACTCTAATGCTTTTGTAAATAATTGAATTCTTCCAAAGAATGTAAAGAAACATTTTTTTAAATAATTGATTTTTTCGAGGAATTGAAATTAAATTTTTAAGAATAATTATATTTTTTAAGCAATTATTGAATAGTTGCTAAGAATTTTATTAAAATTTTCAAAAATAATTGAATTCCTGAAAAGAATTCAATTATTTATGAAAATAATTGAATTCTTTATAAGAATTTTATAACATTATTTTATTTTAAATGATTAAATTCTTGTGAAAATCTTTATTTGTGAAAATAATTGAATTTTTCGATTAATTAATTTAAAATAGTATTAAAAATAATTAAAATTCTTCGATGAGTTTTATTATTTAGGAAAATAATTGAATTCTTGCTTAGAATTTTATCAAACATTTTTTTAAATAATTGAATTTTCATGAAAAATGTTACTTATTATTATTGAAAATAATTGAATTATTGTAAAGATTTGTATAAAAATTTTGTTAAATAATTGATTTTTTCGAAATTTTTTCTTCTTAAGAATTCAATTCTTTTCGAAAATACAACTTTTTACAGGAATTCAATTATTTAAAAAAAAGTAATAAAATTCTTCGTCAGTTTTACATTATTTTCAATTTTTTAATAAAATTTCTCAATGGAATTTAGTTATTTTCAAAAAGTTTTAAAAAATTCTCAGAAATTCAATTTATTATTTAAAAAAATTTGAATAAAATTTTTGGCCTTTCTCTTCTACCTGACTGGTATTATCCCTTGCAACAATTTTAACTGAAATTCATATTTGAATCAATTATAATTGGAAAATTCTACGACAATTCAATTATTTAAATACAAAAATAAGTAATTTATTGAATAATTGAATGTTTCTTAAAATTCAATTCCCATAAAGAATCGTTATCAACAAATTTTCAAATAATTCAATTCTATCAACGAATTTTAATAAAATTTTTAAGAATAATTACATTTTTCGAGAAATTCCATTAAAATTGTATTAAAAATAATTAAAATTCAGCAATGTTTTATTATTTGTAAAAATAATTGAATCCCTAAGAAGAATTTTATTACCTTTGAACAATATTTAATTTTTGCGAAAAATATTATTACTCTTGAAAATAATTGAATTTTTCCAATAATTTGTAACTTTTACAAAATTGAATTCTTTTCATGTTTTTAACTAAACATTTTCCATAAATTTATTATTTTTAATAATTTTTGAAAAAGTTCTTTAATATTTATAAAAATAATTAAATCTCTGTGAAAATAAATTGAATATTTTTGAAAATAATGGAATTATTGGAAAGAAATTTATAAAAAATTTGTAAATAATTGAATTGCTGTGAAATATTTCTTATTTATAAAAATAATAAAAGGTTTGCTTAGAATTTTATCAAAAATTTTTTTAAATAATTCATTTCTTTTGGAAAATTTTATTAAAATAGTAAATAGTGAAAATCATTGAATGGAGGAGAATTTTTGAAATAAAATTTAATTTGTTAAAAAGAATTTCATTAAAATTTTTGAAAATAATTGAATTTTTTCAAGAAATTTAATTAAAAATGTATTGAAAATAATACTTAAATTCTAATAAATAAATTATAGGAAGGCTTTTTAAAATATTTGAATTTCTTTGATGAATTTTCATAAAATTTTTACAAATAATTACATTTTTCGAGAAATTCCATTAAAATTGAAATTCTGTGATGAGTTATATTATTTATGAAAATAATTGTAAATCTATCAAGTTTTTTATTATTTATGAAAATAATTGAATCTCTGTAAAAAAAATTTGATTATTGATGAAAATAATTGAATTATTGCGAAGAAAAATTGTAAAGGCAACTCGTTTAAAATTGAATTAAAAAATTTGAATTAAGAAAATTGAATTAAAGAAAGATTTCAAGAATAATAATTCTTGCGAAGAATGTTATTAAAACTTTTGAAATTAATTACGATTTGCTTCGATGCATTTTTATTGAAATTTTTGAAAATAATTGAATTCGTGTAAAAATTTTTATTATTTATTAGAAATAATTGAATTCTTGAGAACAATTTTATTAAAAATTAAAAATTATTGAAAATAATTGAATTTTTGAAAAAAATTTTTACTACATTCATAAAAATAATTCAATTCTTTTGAAGAATATTATATTATATATTAGAAATAATTAAATTCTCTATATAATTGAAAAATTATATTAAAATTTTTAAAGATGTAATCAATATTAATTAATTATGTACTTAATAAGTGAATTTTTAAAATTTTTTTGTGATTTAAATAATAATAATAAAATAAATTGAACAACACGTTCTGCGCGTTACTTCGATAAATAACTATAATATTATAGTTATTCATTAAGAATGAATGTAAAATTCGATTTTTGTCTATAAGCTGAAAGAAAACAATTGTTAAAAAATCATCACATATTTAATAAAATATTTTGAGTCTAAACATTCTGTCTTCTGAATAATTTATAATCAGATTTTTCAAAATTCTAGGAAATTAATTTTCATTATACGTAAAAAATGTATTTGCATCAAAATACATTTTTTATTTTTGAGGTTATGTTAGAATCACCTCGTTCCCCTCGTCCTTAAAGAATCTCTTTTAACCCTTTGCGGCATGCATAACATTATGACATTAATTTAAAAATCAAAAATGCTTATGAGGGTTTTCAGGGTCGCTGATTACGAATCTGAAGTCCGTTTTCCAAAATTCAAGATGGCGGATCCAATATGGCGGACGAATTTTTTTAGAATTGATCGAAATCGCTTAAAAATAGTTACTCGGGGGTTTTCGGGGTCGCTGATCACGAATCTGAAGTCCGTTTTCCAAAATTCAAAATGGCGGATCCAGTATGGCTGACGAATTTTTTTAGAATTGATCGAAATCGCTTGAAAATAGTTACTCGGGGGTTTTCGGGGTCGCTGATTACGAATCTGAAATTACTTTTAATAAATAAACGTTAATTTATTAAATAATTGTACCGTCGGCATTTGCGTTACCCGATGTACACCGCGGGGAGGTTGCACGATCGGGTTTTGTACATCGTTCAGCCCTTAAAAAGGGCAGTTTGGTAAATACTGTTCAAAACTTTATAATAATCAAATTGAGCTGTTTATTTCCTAATACACACAGAAAAGCGAGTGTTGTTTTTGATGCGGGTAAATTTTGGTAGGGTAATTTTAGTGAGGATAAATTTTCTATAATAGAAAATTTACCTTATTTTCGGTGTTAAAATAACACTTCCGAGCTAAAGTTTGATGCAGACACTTTTAACACCGAATTCAGTGTTAAAATAACACTCACTTTTTTCTGTGTAAAATTAACTAATTAATTAAAATCAAAGTTTTGATGTGTCTTGCTTTGAACAATAATTGAATTTTATTTGCAGCAGTGGTAAGCAGCGAAGCAATTCGCTTTCAGCAAAATTTATTTGCTTTAGTCCAGTTAGTATTTTAGTGTCTTTGAACTCTCAACAGTGTATTGTTTATTGTTTGTTATAATCAACGTTAATATGCGTTCAGTCAAATATTGCTGATTTATTACTTGTCTTTTTTGCGATTGTCATTTGTTTTGTCAATTTATGAATAGTGTTTTGTTTATTGTGTGTTACCATCAACGTAGGTATGCGTTCAGTTAAATAATACTGAATTAGAACTTGTCTTTTTTACGCTTGTCATTTTTTTCGTCAAACTCTGGATATAGTATTTTGTTTATTGTTTGTTACCATCAACGTAGGTATGCGTTCAGTAAAATAATGTTGAATTAGAACTTGTCTTTTTTGCGCTTCTCATTTGTTTTGTCAAACTCTGAATAATGTTTTGTTTATTGTTTGTTATCATCAACGTAGGTATGCATGACACATCAAAACTTTATAATAGCAATTAAAATCCGCTGATTTTAATTAATTAGTTAATTTTATTAGGAAATAAACAGCTCAATTTGATTATTATAAAGTTTTGAACAGTATTTACCAAACTGCCCTTTTCAGAGCTAAACGATGTACAAAACCCGATCGTGCAACCTCCCCGCGGTGTACATCGGGTAACGCAAATGCCGACGGTACAATTATTTAATAAATTAACGTTTATTTATTAAAAGTAATTTCAGAATCGTAATCAGCGACCCCGAAAACCCCCGAGTAACGATTTTCAAGCGATTTCGATCAATTCTAAAAAATTTTGTCAGCCATATTGGATCCGCCATTTTGAATTTTGGAAAACGGACTTCAGATTCGTGATCAGCGACCCCAAAAACCCTCGAGTAACTATTTTCAAGCGATTTCGATCAATTCTAAAAAAATTCATCCGACATATTGGATCCGCCATCTTGAATTTTTAAAAACGGACTTCAGATTCGTGATCAGCGACCCTGAAAACCTCCGAGTAACTATTTTCAAGCGATTTTGATCAATTATAAAAAAATTCGTCCGTCATATTGGATCCGCCATTTTGAATTTTGGGAAACGGACTTCAGATTCGTAATCAGCGACCCCAAAAACCCCAGAGTGAAGACTTTCAATCAATTTCGATAAAATTAAAAAAAAAATTTTTTTTTGTTCTTTAATTTATTTATTTATAGTTGTTTTTAATTTCACGTAACCTCATTTACTATCAATTTTTCGACATTTAACAATATTTTGATTATTAATAAACAAAGATTTTTTTATTTTACTTGAAAAAGACTGTATATAAACAGATATTTTCAGAATATAAAAGGTGGTAATCTGGGTTACCACTATGCCGCAAAGGGTTAATTTACTTTTCTCTCATTTACCTAATAAAAATTATTTTTTATTTTAATAAATTAAAAAGGAATCTCCACTTATTAAAAATGATAAACATAACCTACAATTTTATGCTGCTTATTCTGCTTTTTTTATTTATCTTTGCCTTCATTCCCTTTTAGATGTCACATATAAAATTTCTTAGAAAGTTAAAATTCACTAAATTTTATTCAATAAAGTAGTTTATTTCATTTGATTACAAATTAGCACATGCGTTTTAAAATTGGAAAATTATTTATTTTTAACGTATTCAAACACGCACGGAATGAAGTGTAATTTTATTATACAAACTTTTTTATTAAAAATGCTTCTGTTTTTGAATAAAACACGATTTTCGCAAAGTCTACTGTATTTCTTTGCAAAAGAATATATTTCCAAAAAATAATGAGTAAAAGTTCTAAAATTGATGTGCGTGAATATTTTCAATGTCGATTCACCAAATTGCATGCAATAGATTTATTTTTTAATTGTAGATATAAATACCTTTGAAAAACTCTGGCCATTCTGTAGAGTGTCACCGGAACCATCGTCAATTTGCTTCCTGTTAATTTACGGTTTGCTTCCTATATAAATATTCGAGTGTGATTTATTACATTTATCCAAAAACATTAGCAACCAGGAACATCTCTTTTGCACTTGTCACATCGGCGGCCATTTTGCTGCGATAAATATGAAACTCTACATTACCGACGCCTGAAGAAAATTATCAACGGTCGATAAGTATAATTTAATTCAAAATTTACACACCAAGAAGATATGTCGCTGCGAAAACAACACCGAGGACCGAGTGGGACCGAGCTTTAGACAAGTGCAGACAAGTACAGACAATCGTCCATCCAAGAAGAAAATACAGGACCCGGTTTACAGTCCCACTGCTCAATACACTTGTGGCTTGAAGCGAAGTTAAAATCAAATAATGCAATTATTGCAGTGACGATGTTTCCGGACAGTTTTACTGGGTAAGTCCCTTTCATAATTTATTCTTCTCTCAATGGAACAAATTATCGGTTCTTTATTATTCAATTATGTAAAATGAAATTCTACTTTGCTTTGATAAATCAATTATTGCAAAGTACTGTAGGATAATTTTTAATCCTCGGACTCTTTTTCGATTTCAGTGAATGCAATAAGTTTAAAAGTGAAATTGAATTTTACTGATTACTTTTTCTTATCCTCCCTTTTCCATATAAATATAATATGAATTCATCAAAGAGTACCTGAATAATTGGAAAAATTAGTTTATAAATAGTATTGCTAATAATTACACTTTTTTTTACTATAAAGTTGCCTATAGGTCAGGGAATTTAGGGAAAGTAGAATTGGTCAAGGAAATCAGGGAATAGTCGCAGGGATTTT
This sequence comes from Leptopilina syphax, assembly GCA_032872505.1. NCBI lineage: Eukaryota > Metazoa > Arthropoda > Insecta > Hymenoptera > Figitidae > Leptopilina > Leptopilina syphax. Next base: position 6,046,805 of record CM065475.1, read on the forward strand.
TATTAAGGGGATGTCAAAGTCGATTGGATTTTTGCATTGAGCTTCAATGGGAAAATCGCATCGACTTTGACATCCCCTTAAAGGTACTGGAAAAAATTAAATATTTACAATTTATAAAAAAATTCTCAATTTTTGTGTCTTTATTGCTTGCTTCATAATCTATAAAATTACCACAAATTCTAAAAAAAAACCTTCAATTTTTTCTATTTCCGACAATAATTTATTAAATAACTTTATTCCATTGTTGAACTGTCATAAAGTTATTACTAATAAATTATTTAATGAAGTATTTTTTGAAACATTTTAATTTCAATTATGTTGAAATTAGTTTCAATTTTAAAAGTTTTAACGCAAAATTCTTTGAAAAAATTTAAATATCAAAATTATTTCCAGAAAATAAATTATTTTAAATAAATAGCAAAAATAAATTAATAAAATTTCCCAAAAGAATTAAATTATTAAACAAAAATTTCGATAAAATTCTACACAAACATTAAATTATTTTCTAAAAAAATAAAAAATTTCCCATGAATTTAATTATTTAAAATAGAATTTGCATAAATTTTTTCAAAAAAAATGAAATGTTTAAAAATTTGGCAGTAAATTCTTCGCAGTAATTCAATATTTTCATAAAGTTTTTAATTTCTTTCAGGGATTTAATATTTTTATAAATAGTAAAATCCAGAGTGTCTACTAACCGGAAAATTCGGGAAAAACCGGGAATAAGCCATGAATTTTATTCTAAATCGGGAATTTTTGACCAAATTAAAAAAAGTTTTATTTACTTAATTTGTTTTTAAAAAATCGCTTTTTATTTTAATTTTTATAGATATTTATACTGTTCTCTAAATTTGAATTATATGTATAGTTAAAAATAATTAATTTGACAGCAAAAAATCAGTCACTGATTCAAATATAGTAAGTAAATAAATTTAAAAAGAATTATCAAATAAATAAAAATTTTGTAAAATTTAATTGAAAATAATTAAATTTGTTAAAGAATTTCACTAAAAACTTTTTAACAAATCGAATTTTCAAAGTATTTTAATTTAATAATTGAATTTTATTAAAGAGTTACATTCTAATGTATTCATGTTTCTTAGTGCGAAGATTAATAATTCAGATTTTTATTAGTTAATTTAAAAAAAGATACTGAAAGTTTTTTAATAAAATTGAATTTTTGCAAAGTTTTTTTTTGGAAATTTCTGAAAAATAAGATTTTCGAAATTTTTCGATTCTATTATTTCAAGATAATGGAATTTTTATAAACAAATAATTGAAAATTTTTTAAATAATTGAAATTTCTTTACATTCTATTAAAAATAATTAAATTCTTTTTAAAGAATTTTATTTAAATTTTTCGAAAATAATCCAGAGAAGTTAGTCACTGTAATTATAATTTTATTTTTAAAAATTTCTTTGCAATATATTCAATTATTTTCATAAATAGTAGAACTCATTGCAGAATTTCAATTATTTTTAATATAATTTTAATCAAATTTCTTGAAAAATGTAATTATTCTTAAAAATTTCATTAAAATTCGTAGAAAGAATTCAATTATTTCTAGAAACTGTAAAATAATTCTTACCCAAAGAATTCAATTATTTCCATAAATAGCAAAATTCTTGAGATTTACTACATTCTTTTGAATATTATTTTTTTTAAATTTTTCACAAGAATTCAATTATTTTTATTAATCATTTAAAAATTTGTTGATAAAATTCTTTATAATTCAATTTTAAGAAACATTAAATTATTCAATAATTTTTTTTTTGTATTTAAATAATTGAATTCTCGTAGAAGTTTCTAATAAAAATTGATTTAAAAATGAATTTTAGTTAATAATTGAATTTTTAAAAGGTTTGTAATTTAAAGGTTTTTTTTAAAAATTTAAAAGGTTTTAAATTTTTAAAATGATTGTAAATTTGAATTTTTCATGCTTTTAACTAACAATTCTGTAGAATTAATTTTTTTAAAAAGTTTATTTGCATTTTTTCAAAATTATTTAAAGTTTTTATTTTCTAATAATATATATTTTGTTAAAGAATTTCCGAATAATTGCAATTTCATAAAATTGAATAATAAACAAATGGATTTGAAAATTTTCAAAAAATTATTAAAAATAATTGATTTAAAGAAGAATTTTAATTAAAATTTCTAGAAAATCATAATTGAATTGAATTTATTAGTATTTAATCATTTTGAGAGTGAATTAGAATTTATTCTTTAAGGTCAGGGAAAGAGTTAAAATTTTGTCTCAAAATCAGGGGGAAAAAAATTAATTTTTTGTGACAACCCTGTAATTGTTTTCCGAAAAAATCTGATTTAATTAAATTAAAAATTTTAAATATAATTTTATAAAATGTAATTTTTAAAGTTAACAACTGAGGGGTTAGGACATATAAGAAAATCTACTCTTAGCCATCAAATCACATTTTACACAAATTTTATTTTTAAAAAATAATAATACTGTTTATTATGACATATATGATGCTGGATATTGAAGACACATTTTTGGTAAACAAAATTTCAATTCTCTTATACAATAACATAATATTGTACACTATTCAAGAAGATACATATTTTTTAAAAATTTTTAAATCATATTTTTAAAGCAACACAAAACTTTGTCAACTTAAAATAAAAAAGTCATGAAACATAAAGAGATTTTGTCTTTATTTTCTGTTAAAACTTCGAAGTTCTAAACTTGTAAAAAATATGAAAATATTCGGTAAGAAAAGCATGAAAATACAGTAGTAGTCTTTTTATAAGCCAGCTTTTGTTAAAATGTTGTTTACGGTTATGGATTCGATTCCCTGTACTCCCAGAATGCGTTGCGCATGTTTGCCAAAAACAATTACGCATAACAATATTAACTGGTGACGAAAATCTTTGTCGAACTCTATATTGAAAACCCAGTATGTTGCTAATAGTAATAGAATAATATCTGTAGGTTTCTCGACAAAAAGAGGCTCATCATCGACATAACATCTTATAGTCTCAGTATTGTCCTCGAAGATGACAATGTAAGGAGCTTTACTTGTTTTCGGATCAGCGGAAATACTCTGCTTATCAGATTCCTAAAAAAAAAGTTAAAAAGAAAATTATTCAAAATTTAAATTCAGCACAAGTTGAAATAATAAATTTTATATTTTAATTTTCACAGGTTTAGCACTCATCTACTAAAACTTACTAATAACTACTTTTTTTACGATTTGCTACTATTTGGATACTTTTTTATATTCGTTACACTAAAAACTACTTTTTTCCATATTTGAAAATTGACACTACACATTAAATTTGTTAACAGTTAAAATAAAAAATTTATTTAAAAAAATTTTAATAAAATTCTTTAAAACGATTCAATTATTTTTACAAATTTTTTGTGATTCAATGATTTTTAATTCCTACTATTTTAATAAAAAAATTTCCAAAAGAATTGAATAATTTAAAAAAAAATGTTAATAAAATTCTTCGCAAACATTCAATTTATTTTCATAAATAAAAAAATTTTCACATGAATTCAATTATTTAAAACAGAATTTTCCTAATATTTTTCGAAAAAAATCAATTATTTAACAATAGATTTTTATAAAATTCTACTTAGGAATTCAATTATTTTTTAAAATTTTAATAATAATCGTTGCAAGCATTCAATTATTTTTATAAACATTAAAACTCATCGAAGGTTTTCAATTATTTTTAATACAATTTTAAATGAATTCCGCTAAAAACGCAAATATTCTTAAAAATTCTAATGAAACTCGCTTTGAAAGAATTGAATAATTTAAAAAAAATTTAATGAAATTCTTTATAATAATTGAATTGTTTTCAATATAATTTTCATAAAATTTTTTGAAATTCATTCCTTTAAAAAGATTTTTTTTTTAATGCTTCTCAAGAATGCAATTATTTTAAAAACTTTATTAAAGTTCAGCGACAAAAAATTCAACTATTTTCATAAATAATAAAACTCATCGCAGGATTTAAATTATTTTTAATATAATTTTAAATTAATTCCGCTAAAAAAGCAATTATTCTTAAACATTTAAATAAAATTCTTCAAAAAAATTCAATTATTAAAAAAATTGGTTGTTGTTTGCTTTTTTGTTTCTTAACTTTTTTAATAATTTTTATTTTTAAATATTTTCAATTTTAAAATTAATGTATTAAAAATCATCGAATAGTTGTAAAGAATTTTATTAAAAAATTTGATAATAATAGAATTCCTTCAAAGTATTTTCTTATTTAGGAAAATAATTGAATTCTCATGAAGAATTTTGTTAAATTTTTTGAAAATTCTAATTAAATTCGTTTTGATGAATTTCTTTGAATTTTTTTTTTTTTAATAATGGAGTTTATTTAAAAAATTTAAAATAATTGAATTTTATGAACAATTTCTTTCAAGTTTTTTAAATAATCGTGTTTGTTAATAATTGAAATTAGGAAAATAATTGAATTCTCATGAAGAATTTTGTTAAATTTTTTGAAAATTCCAATTAAATTCGTTTTGATGAATTTCTTTGATTTTTTTTTAATAATGGAGTTTCTTTAAAAAATTTAAAATAATTGAATTTAATAAACAATTTCTTTCAAGTTATTAAAATGGTCGTGTTTGTTAATAATTGAAATTAAACATTCAATTATTGAATTAAGAATTAAGAAAAAAAATGGAATTCTTTCGTGAATTTTTTTTGAAAATAATTGAATTTTTGCAAAGAATTTTACTATTTATAAATATAATTGAATTGTTTCAAAAGACTTATTAAAAGTTTAGGAAATAATTGAATACTTTTAAAATATATTTTATAACGAATTAAGAAAAAAATTCAATTATTTCGTGATATTTTTTTGAAAATAATTTAATTTTTGTAAAGATTTTATAATTGGTTTTTAGTAAGAAAAAAATTAAAATCTTTCGTGAAATTGTTTTGAAGGATTTAACAAAATTATAGAAAATAATTAAATACTTTTAAAATATTTTATAACAAATTAAGAAAAAATTGAATTCTTACGTGAAATTTTTTTCAAAATAATTGAATTTTTGCAAAGATTTTACTAATAAAAAAAAATAATTGAATTGTTTCGAAGGATTTATTGAAATGTTAAAAAATAATTGTATTCGTTCGTGAAATTCTATTTAAATTTTGTTTAAAAATAATAAAATTTTTGCAAAAAAATTTCTATATTTTTAAAAATAATTGAATTCTTGCGAAGAATTTTATTAACATTTTTGAATTTAATAAACAAGAATAATTAATTAGTAAATTAGTTAATAATTGAATTTTTTAGTTTGATTTTGTAATTATTCAAAAATCATATTTGAAAATAAAAAATTTTTGTAATTTGCATAAAATAATAAAAGAAGTAACACGTTCTGCGCGCTAGCTCGCGTAACATTTGCTAGTTTTATTTATAAACATGAAAAAAATGATTTAATTTTGAAAGAATTACTTTTGTAATTTTTAGAAATTTTTAAATTTTTAAAATGCATTACATTGAAATCATTTGAAATATTTTAATTCCTGTAGACAAAATAAATCCTAGGTATTTAAATATTTATTTTGAAAAATTATTCTATTTTTGAATGTAATTGAGAAATTATAAAAAAAATTGAGTCGTCAAGTCTAATTTTTCGACAGAAACTTTTTAACTACTTTTTTCTGTCTTCAAGCTACGTTTTGCTACTGTCTTAAAATTATTTATCGAATACGAAGCCTGTTTTTACAAACTTGATATTAAAAATATAGATAAATAAGTTGTTTCTGATCCAATTATAATAGAAATTAGATTTTCTAGTACGCTTTATTTTTATTTTACATACCTTAAGGATTTCAACGATTTTCCTCCGGGTAGATTTTTTTTTCCCAGCTGCAAAGAAGCAATCAATTTTTTTCAAAAACTTGATACCGTTACTAGAATCGTCATTATCTTTTGGAAGGATTGCTAACAATTTTGGCAGAGCATTTACCAAATTTTGTTTCATTAAAGTTTCTGACAAGTTGACTATTTGGCCGAATTCCCAAAGAAGCTATGGAAAAAGAGTTTCTTTTTAGATAAAAAATCAACGACTATGAAACATAAACTATTATTTAATTATTTTACTCACAATTTCAGTTTCCATTAGAATTGGATACTTTTTCAGCATTTGCTTTACCGTTTCAGCTTTGGCCTCACGCGCTCTTTGTTTTCTAGTTTTTTCAAGTAACTTCTTCATTTTACTGACATCAATAGGAGTTTTTCCGGATTCTTTAGCTAATATCTCCAAAATCATTTCTAAAGTTTGCTCCTCAAAGTCGCTCGAATCTTCATTCATATTTTTACCCTCATTTACATTAGTTCCTGATTTTGTTCGTCTCCTCTTATTCTTAAAAAAATTTTTTAAGCGCATTTCTAATCTTCTCTGAAAATAAATTAAGAAAATATTTATTAATACCCAGTTTTATCAAATGAAGTTTTATTCTAAAGATGTACATTTATTCAAGTTCAGGCCTCGGATCGAAAAAAAATTAGCTTAAAAAATACAAAAAAGTTGTTTATTTAATTCAGTGTTGTCACAAAAATTTTATTTACAATTTCTCTGACATTTCACTGATTTCTAAATTCAATTTTTCAAAACTTGAATAATTTTACTAAATATCTCAATATTTAAACTAATATATTTGATTTTTCATTCGAAATAAAATGGAAGAGATTTTAATTTAAAACCTTCTGACATTTAATAATTTCTAAAATTAATTTTAATAGATTTCCAAAAGTTTTTTTTGATAATTCTGTTATTGAAATACAAAAATTCAATTTTTTATAACTACAACTATCCGTGTTTTTTTAAAGTTATTAAGGAATATTTTCAAAAAATTATATTAAAGAAATTCAGAAAATTAATTTCTTTAATTTTTTCTTAATTCGTTATAAAAATTTTCAACAGAATTCAACTATTTTTTAAACTTTTTATAAATCCTTCAAAACACTTCAATTATTCAAATATTTCATGAAAGAAATCAAAAGTTTTAATAAAATTTCACGAAAGAATTTAATTATTTTCAAAAATTTGTAATAAATCTTCCATAACAATTCAATTATTTTCACTAAAATATCACGAAAGAAGTCAATTTTTTTTCCTTATTCATTATAAAAAAAAAATTTACAAAAGAATAATGTTATTTTCTAAAATATTTAAAAATTCTTCAAAACAATTCGATTTTTTAAAAATATTTAATACAATTTTTCGAAAGAATTCAATTATTAAGAAACAAGATTATTTTAAAAAAACTCCATTATAAAAAAAATTAAAGAAATTCTTCAAAAGAATATAATTATAGGATTTTCAAACATTTTAATAAAATTCTTGTCAAGAAATCAATTATTTTCATAAATAATAACATTCTTCGAAAGAATTCAATTATTTTTATGAATATAGTAAATTTTTTTTTCAAAATTCAATTATTTTCAACAAAATTTTAATAACATTTTACGAAAGAATTCAATTATTTTAAAAAATTTTAATAAATAATTCGAAACAATTAAATTTATTTTTTAAATAGTAAAGTCTTTGCAAAAATTCAATTAGTGTCAATAAAACTTCACGAGAGAATTTCATTTTTTTCTTAATTTGTCATAACATTTTTTAAAAGAATTCAATTATTTTTAAATAATTTAAAAAACTTCTTCACAAGAATTGAATTATGTTTTATAAATAATGAAACTCATCATACGAATTCAATAATTTTTAATACAATTTTAATAAAATTTCATCAAAGAATTGAATTATGTTTTATAAATAGTAAAACTCATCATACGAATTCGATAATTTTTAATAAAAATTTCATGAAAGAATTCAATTTTTTAAAAATTTCTAATAATATTTCTCGAAGAAATTCAATTATTTTAAAAAATTGAAATAATTCAATTTTTAAAAAAATTTTAATTAAAGTTGTCTAAAGAATCAAATTATTTTGTGTTTTAATAAAATTCCTTGAATGAATTAAATAATTTTAGAAAATTGTAATAACATTCTAAGAAGAATTTAATTATTTTCTAAAAATTTTAATAAAATTCAATAAAGAAATGTTTAATTTCAATTATTAAAAAACACGATTATTTTAAAAACATGAATGAAATTCTTCATAAAATTCAATTATCTACTTTTAAATTGTTCAATTAAAATTATTTAAAAAAGTTCATTATGTCTTTAAACAAAATTGAAAGAAAATCTTCAAAAGAATTTAATTAGGATTTTCAAAAATTTTAATAAAATTCTTTGCAAACTTTCCATTATTTTCGTAAATTATAAATTCTTCGAAGAAATTCAATTATTTTCAAATTTTTTCATAATATTCTTTGCAAGAATTCAATGATTTCAAATACATTAATTTTAAAATTGAAAATATTTGAAAAGAAAAATTTTTTTAAAAAAGGTTATAAAACAAAAAAGCAAACAACAACTAATTTCAAACTGTAAACAGATTTTCGAAATACTATTAATATTGAAGATAATTTTTAAAAAATTCAATATAATTTTTTGTATTTGAATTTTTGATAATATTCAATTAAAAATATTGAAAATAATTGATTTTTAAAAAATTAGAATGAAAAAAATTCTGTGAATAACTTTTTTAAAAAATATTTTAATATAATTTTTAGAAGCTAATTTTCATTATATTTTCATTTTGAAATATACACTTGAAAATTCGTCATTAAAATGTTTGAGAATTCAATTATTTCCAAAATTTTTAATTAAAATTATTTAAAAGTTAATTTTAAAAAAATTGTAATAAAATACTTGAAAAAATGATTTATTTTCAATTAAATTTTACGAAATTTCAATTATTCAAAATCTTTTGAATTGTATATTTCGAAAATTTAATTAGTAAAATTATTCAAAAATAATTTTTAAAAGATTTGCAATATTTGGAAAAAAGTCGAAACTTACGTGAGGTATTCCGTTTTTTCCTTGAAGGCCCGGAAATCTATTGCTTGCGATAATTGCTGCTTGTAGAATGTCACATGAAGTGGTTCTTCTAGCATCAATTAATTTGTTAGCGATTAGTCTAACAATTCTACAATATTTAACCTTTTCGATTTCTCTGCTTTGGAATGCTTCTCCCATTATGTCATCATGATAATCGTCATTCAAATTGTAAGGAATTATATCCTCAATGCTTATCTGTTAATAAAAAAAACAATATTTTCACTTACAAACATAATACTTCTTTCTAACACGTTAACTCGGTATTTATAAATAAAATATTAGACATACAATGATCATATAAATTTATACGAAATTCAAAAACACTTCCATTTTTTTTAAAAGTTTATCTAGTTTTACAATTAATATTACAAATAAAAAAGAAATAAAGTACTTTTAAACAATTTTTTTACTTGAAATTGTCACCCCAAGGGTAAATTTAAAATCACTGTAAACTTTTAAAAATTAACATATATAATTTAAATTGATTTACCATTTGACGTGGGATTTCTTCTGGAAAACTGGAATGATCGTTCTCATAATATTCTATAATAAGGAGAAAACAATTTAATTCTATTAATAGCAAACAAAAAAATTACATGTTAATAAATTGTTTACAAAGAATCAATTTCAAAATTTTCGAAAAGATGAGTAAACTTGTACATTACCTTCTTCGGATTTTATTGACGAGTTTGATTGATATTCATTTTGAGTATCAGCTGCTGTGCTCTCATCTTTTTTTTCATTAGTTCTTTCTTCTCCTTCTTTTGAATCTTCGAAAAAAATTATTTCCACTTCCGCCTGTCGAATATCTTTGGCAGAGATGTCCAAATTTGAACGAGAATTATCATTGGAAGCGTTCTGATCTTCTAAAAATTATGTTTACTTTTTTAATTCGCGATTGATTTTTATTAAATAGAAATTTAATTTTTCTATTGCAATTAAAGGTCCCGATCAGAGAAGGGGTTATAATTTTTTCAAACTAAAAATCTCAGGGCTCGAACTAGGTCCGTAACTCCCGTAAAAGTCTGTAAATTTGCTTGAAATCCGTAAAAATCAGTTGTTTTAAAAAAAAAAGGTCCATAGAGTCTGAAATTTGATTGAGAAAACACGAAAAGTTCGTAAATTGTACGATATAATTTTGGAAATTTTGAAAAAGTTAGAAATAATTGCAGAAATTAAATTATTTTCACAAATTTAGTAAAATTCTTGGCTAAATTTCAATTATTTTCAAAAATTTTCCAAATGAATTCAATTGTTTTAAAATAATTTTGATAAAATTCTACGCAAATATCTCCTAATAATTTTCATAAATAATAAAAAATTTCACAGGAATTCAATTATTTACAAATTTTTTTATAAATTTCTTCGCAATAATTCAATTATTTACATAAATAATAACATTTTTGCAGGGATTCAATTATTTTTATAAATAATAAAATTCTTTTAGGAATTCAATTATTTTCATAAATAATAAATCTCATTGCAGAATTTAAATTATTTTTAATGCAATTTTAATCGAATTCGTCGAAAAATGTAATTATTCTTAAAAAGTTTCTTAAAACTCGTCCAAAGAATTTAATGATTTAAAAAATTTGTTGATAACATTTTTTATGAGAATTTAATTTCAAGAAACATAAAATTAATAAATTATATCTTTTTGTATTTAAATAATTGATTTCTTGTAGAATTTACTAAATAAAAATGGTTTTAAAAATGAATTTCAGTTAAAATTGTAGATTATAATTAAATATTGAAAGCATTATAACGTGGATTTTTAGAAATAATTATATTTTAAAAAAGTTTCAAATTAAAATCATTGAAATTCTTAATTTTTCTTATTTTTGACAAACAATTCTGTAGAATTAATTCTTTTTAAAAGTTTAATAGGATTTTTATTGAAATTATTTCAAGTTTTTATTTTTCAATATATATTTAATTGCAGAATTTCCGAACAATTGAAATTTTGTAAAATTGAATTTTAAACGAATGAATTTGAAAATTCTTAAAAAACTTTTTTAAAAATTATTAAAAATAATGGATTTATTGAAGATTTTTAGTTAAAAACACTAGAAAAAAAATTAATTTTAGAGAAGTAATAAATTATTGCAGAAATTCAATCATTTTCAAGAGTAATTAAATTCTTCTTAAGGATTCAATTATTTTTACTAATAATAAAACTCATCGCAGCGTTTCAATTATTTTTCATACAATTATAATTATATTAAATTCCTTGAAAAGAGTAATTATGTTCATGAAAGTTTTAATACAATTCGACAAAAGAATTCAATTATTTAAAAATTTGTTAATAAAATTCTTTATGAGAATTGAATTTTTAGAAACATTCAATTATTCAATAAAATATTTACTTTTGCATTTAAATAATTAAATTCTTGCAGAATTTTCTAATAAAAATTGATTTTCATTTCATAAAAATGAATTTCAGTTAAAATGTTAGATTATAACTGAATATTAAAAGCAATATAGCGTGAATTTATCTTTTAAAAATAAAATTATTATTATTTCTAAAATTTTTTAAAAAATCCTTTAAAAGAATTCAATTATTTTCATAAATAATAAAATTCTATGGAAAAATTCAATTATTTCAAAAATTTTTTTAAAAATTAACCTTAGCGCTACCAAAGATTTTTGTATACGCGGACTACCGGCTGGCCAAACGCTATTTTATTTTAATGTTCCCAAAACGATTAAAATTCATCAAACTCTTTGGATATAATTATGTGTTAATACAAATACTGTATTTTAATAATGTTTTATGAATATTGCAACATTTACTGAAACGAGTCATAAGTATTATTAAAAAATTATTTAAACAAATTATTGTTGTTATTTACCTATGGGGCCGTTCAAAAAATACATAACGCTTTAGGGGGGAGGGGGGGGTCAAGCTATTTGTTATGGTCAGCAGAAAAAATGGCGCTAATGTATACAACATTGCGTTACATGGGGGGGTCCAAATTTCCGAAAAATAGCGTTACATATTTTTTGAACGGCCCCTATTTTTTCCACAATACACCTAGAAAGTTGCAGTTTTTCCCTAATTTTGCAATTTACTAAATCTTATATAATTACAGATAAAGAATAAAAATTGAACTATTGTTTAAACAATTTTTAAACAAATTATTGTTGTTACTTACCAACTTTTTCCAGAATGCTCCTAGAAAGTTACAGTTTTTTTCCTAATTTTGCAATTTACTAAATTTTTTTTATATGATTACAGATAAAGAATAAAAATTAAACTATTGTTTAAACAATTTTTAAACAAATTATTGTTGTTACTTACCAACTTTTTACAGAATGACCTGACAAGGTTGCATTTTTTTCCTAATTTACAAATTTTCGTAGTTTGTTAAAAAAGTATATTTTATTTTTTATACTTATATTAAAGAGCATTTAAACAATTTTGTTTTTTTGAACAAATAAATATTTCTTATTTTTTACTTAGGTCACTTTAGTTTAACAATTTTCACACGTAGTTTGGTAAAGTTTAATACTGTGTACTGCACAAATAGGTTTCTTGCACTTCATGCAAATATTCCGTGTACTCCTTCTTCTCTTCTCCGTGATACACACATAGCACTTGCCCTTGTTTGTAATGCGGCCTGTTTTATCTCGCTCTTCGATTTCATAAGTTTCAGATCCCGTGGAAGTGTTTGCAACTGGTTCTCCTGTATTAGTAAAAATTTAAAGTTAAATTATTTCAAATTATTAAATTTGTTTTTCATATATAATATTACAAACCTCACAGTTGTACTGTGCGCAACTTGATCATGTGTAATACATTTGAAAAATTTGAAAACAGTGTTTTAATTTATAAAATTACAGTGAAAATATTGTAAATAACAATTTGTTTAAAAATTGTTTAAATAATAATAAAATTTTTATTCTTTACCTGTAGTCATATAGAGTTTAGTAAATTGCAAAATTAGGAAAAAACTGCAACTTTCTAGGCGCATTCTGAAAAAAGTTGGTAAGTAACAACAATAATTTGTTTAAAAATTGTTTAACCAATAGTTCAATTTTTATTCTTTATCTGTAATCGTATAAGATTTAGTAAATTGCAAAATTAGGAAAAAACTGCAACTTTCTAGGTGCCTTCTGGAAAAAGTTGATAAATAACAATAATAATTTGTTTAAACAAATAAAAAATGTATTGTAACATTAAAATATATTGTATTTATTAATATAAAACAATTTTACTGTAGAAGTTTAATGATTTAATTTCTATTTTTTTGCAATATACAAAAAATACACCCGGTCAATTTTCAGTATTCTCGTACATACTTTTTTAATTGTTATAAATGAACAAGAAGAAATGTGAAAAAAAATTTATTTTTGTATTTTTCGAAAGTAGATAAAATTTTATTCAGTGAGTTAAAATGGCGATTCGATTGATACAATAAAAGTCGAGCAGATATACAATTACTTGGCCAGCCGGTAGCGCGAAGGTTAAAAGAATTCAATTATTTTCATAATTATATGGGTGATTAAATTTAAAATGTCATTTTCACTATCTGCAAATGTTGACTTGGCGATGTTGAAATTTCTGGTTAAATTATTTTTTTTTGGTTGACTAGCATGTATAATCCATGAAATCAATAGTGGTCAAGCACATAATAACAAATATTTTCATAAACAGACAGATTTTTGGAGAAAAAACATATATTTTCACGAGGCACTTTTTCAGTATGTATTCACTAGAACAAACTGAAAATACAATCAGATTTTATAATAAATCATTGTATTAAAAGCTAATAGTCAAATACGAATTATAAAATAATTTATATTAATTTTCACCGTGAATTATGTAGCTGTAAATCACAAGAAGACATAAGCAAGTTAGGGGACACCAGTGACACGCTTAAAGATGTCATTGAAAATTATTTTTAAATAATAAAAAAGATATGAACATATGAGTAAAAATATAGTTTAAAACTAGAATAATTGAACGTAATAAATAGAAAATATAGGTGGATTTATAATTCATAGAAAAAATGTAGAAAGCTTAATATTGACAAAAAAAAAGAAAAATATGTTGTTATATTTTATAATTTCAAAAAACGACTCTAAAATTATTTATTATTATTTACTTTTATTTCAAAATTTTGAGCAAATTTGTCAATTCTGCCTTCGGATTCGGATTCAGCAGCGAAAAATACATAGTGTTTAGAACAAAACTTTTTTTTTGAGTGCCTGTGTATTTTAGGGGACACCAGTGACAGGGGACACCAGTGACATTCTGCCTCAATTTTCATTTTAAAAAAGAATGATTATATTTCTAACTTTGGAGGTGTGCGATTCTGAAAGTTTCAGTAATAAGTGAGACTATAATGAGGTATTTGAAAAAAATACTAATATTAAGTACAGTGGAACCTCGATTATCCGAACCTCTGTTATCCGAAACCTCTATTATCCGAACCGAAAATCATTTTATCCGAATTTCTATTATCCGAATTTTTTTTTGGCTATCCGAATTTTAAAATTTATTTTCTCTATTTATTTTATTATTTATATTTTCTTCGGACATTTTTTGCGTACATTTCATTGCATCTTACTGCACAGCGCCACCTATTCTTTTTTCTATGACTAACTCATACTTTCTGTTGGTATAAAAAGTTCACAAAAATACACAAACTTGATTGGTCGTCTCTTAATTCTCAATTTGTACAACCAATCAAAATTTGTATTCATTCATATTGTTAAATGTATGCCGTACTCTGTATGTTCGACTTCTATCTTTTTTGTCAGTTCATGTTAGTTCTTTTGTGGTTTTCCATAATGTATGTATACAAAAATATGTGAAAAAAATTAAATCAACATTTTTACTGAAAACATGAAAACTATTCATTCAAAATATATACATATGTTACAGAATTTTTTATACAGTTTCTGTAACATTTATGTAATATTAAATTAATAATTTTTATGTTTTTGGTAGAGTTGTTTATTTAATTACTATTTAATTTTTCAGTAATACGTGCAATGGATTCAAGTTCTAGTCCTTCTACCTCTAAGCGAAAACGTACTGTTCTTTCAGTGGAGAAAAAATTAGAAATTCTCTCCAAATTGGAAAAAGGCGAAACAGGTGTATGTTTAGCTAGATTTTATAATGTGGGTACAGCGACGATTACCGACATAAAGAAAAATCGAGAGTCACTTATGATATTTGCGTCACAGATGGATACAGAAGAAGGGCCTAAAAGACGAAAAACAATGAAAATGTCTCAAAATGAAACTCTTGATGATGCGCTTTCTAAGTGGTTTATTCAAAGACGAAGCCTCGGTCAACCAATTTCCGGACCACTTTTATGCGAGAAAGCTCTTGATTTTAATGAAAAACTTGGAGGATCATCAAATTTTAAAGCTAGTACCGGTTGGCTTGAAAAATTTAAAAATCGTCATGGAATTCGACAATTGCAAATCCAAGGAGAAGCTCTATCAGCAAATTCTGATGCTGCTGAGAAATTTAAACTGACAATTGGAAATTATATAGAAGAAGGAGGTTATTCTAGAGACGATATTTATAATGCCGATGAGAGTGGCCTTAACTGGAGATCATTGCCACGAAAATCACTCGCATCTCGTCAGGAAACGTCAGCCTGTGGTTTCAAAGTGTCAAAAGATCGAGTGACTATAATGACATGTGCTAATGCTTCCGGGACTCATAAATTGCCACTCCTAGTCATTGGCAAAGCTAAAAACCCTCGTTGTTTCAAAAATATAAAAAATTTACCAGTTTCTTACAAAAGTCAGAAAAGTGCTTGGATGGATTTAAAATTGTTCTGCGATTGGTTCAAAAATGATTTTATAAAAAGTGTAAAAAAATGGCGTAAAGATAAGGGTAAAGATGGTAAAGTGTTGCTATTGTTAGACAATGCACCATCTCATCCATCTGTTGACGTACTGAATTCCTTCGATCCAAACTTCGTCGTCATGTTTCTTCCACCGAATGTCACTGCACTTATTCAGCCGATGGATCAGGGGGTAATTGAAAAGTTAAAACGTTTATATCGCAAAAATATGCTTAAGAGTTTATTATTGTTAGATGATAACTCTGAAATCAACGTTGCTTCTTTCCCAAAAACATTAAATCTGAAACATTGTTGTTTCATGGTAGCGGATGCTTGGGAATTATTGACGGAGGAAAATTTAAAAAGAGCATGGAATAAACTATTATCTCTTGAAACAGATTCCGAAGAAACAATCGAGGCACAAAATATATCGGAGTTTAACGAGTTCTTTAGCAATATCCCAGCTTTCGCAGATTGTGATGCCGATGACGCTATTGATTGGATTAATAGCGATGCCAACGATCCTGGATACCAATTGCTGAATGACGAAGAAATAATATCTTCAGTAACGAATTTGACCGAAAATGATGATGAGAATGAAAGCGAAGATGAATGTTTAGATGAGACCAAAAAGGTTTCCAATTCTGAGGCATTTAATGCTTTTGAGATAGGACTTGAATGGTACGCGCAACAAGAAGAATGTTCCTGCACGCAATTGCTTCTGCTGAGAAGAATGCGTAATTTAGCAGCTAAGAAACGAATAAATGCTATCTTTCAAAGCAAAATAACGAAGTTTATGCCAAAAAAGTCTTAAAAAATCATATATTCTCTGTTTTATTAATATATTATTATAAATTAATATATATTTACATATATATACTTATATATAACTTTAAAAAAATGTATTAAATTAAATACATATAGTTCAACTGTCCAATTTTTTTACTTTAATTATGAAAAACATTAAAACCTCTATTATCCGAATTTTCGATTATCCGAATCAGGCCTTGCCTAGGTTAGTTCGGATAATCGAGGTTCCACTGTACTATTTTGTCGCAGGGACACCAGTGACATTTGTGCTCGGTAAATTCATTCTGCCAATCTGCCATGCATCGTGTATTTTGTAGATAGGTTAGAACGTTGTAGTTTTTTTCTCTAGGCTTCTAGACACATAGTACTTTCTATTAACAGTCGATAAAGCAGTTTCATACTCTTGCACAATTAAATATTAAGCGCGAGATTCAGATTTTGTCATTTTCTCTTAAAAATATGAAATTTAAGGACATACGCTTTTGATTTTTTTCCAACCACTATTTTATTTATTTATATTCGACTAGTAGTTTTTCTTTAAATATAGAAGTTCCACTTTACGAAATAATTTTTTCGGTAATCAAAAACATGAAAAATAACCATTTTTCTTAGTAGACAAGATATGGTTTCATGTTCGCGGACACGGGACACCAGTGACATTTTGCCTGCAATTTTGCTGCCAAATTTTTTTCTGAGTGCTTTTGGTGGCTAAAAATTAAAATTTGAACAAAATAAATGATATATAAAATTAATGAACCATAATATGTTCGATATATAAGTTCGGACTCGAGTTTTCTCGGCAGGACAGCAAAATGACATTTTAAATTTAATCACCCATATATAATAAAATTCTACGCAGAAATTCAATTATTATTTCTAAAAAATTTTCCCAAGAATTCAATTATTATCTTTATAAGAAACAAAATTCTTCACAGAAATTGAATTATTTCAAAAAAATTTTATAAAATTCTTCCCAGGAATTCAATTTTTTCAATAAATAATAAATTTTTTTGGCAGAAATTCAATTATATTAAAAATCTTAAAACAAATTATTAACGAAAATGAAATTATCTTTGTAAAAATAAACATCATCGCAGAAATTGCATTCCACTTCCAAAATTTTAATAATAAATAATAAAATTGGTCAAAAGAATTCAATTATTTAAAAATTTATTCATAAAATTCTTTATATTAATTCAATTCTAAGAAACATGCAATTATTATTATAAAAAATTAAAGTTTTTATTTTCTAATATATATTTAATATTAATTAAAGCATTTGTGAATAATTTAAAT
The DNA here is from genome assembly GCA_032872505.1 of Leptopilina syphax. Lineage (NCBI taxonomy): Eukaryota > Metazoa > Arthropoda > Insecta > Hymenoptera > Figitidae > Leptopilina > Leptopilina syphax. Next base: position 6,064,692 of record CM065475.1, read on the forward strand.
TTTGTAAAATTGAATTTTATGCAAGTGGATTTTAAAATTCGCAAACAACTTTTTCAAAAATTATTAAAAATGCATTAGGCTTTTATAGAAGAATTTTAGTTAAAAACACTAAAGACAATTGAATTTTGGAGAAGTCAAAATTTTAATTATCTTTATAAATAATAAACTTAATTTCCGAAATTCAAATATTTTCAAAAATTTTAGTAAAATTCTTGGCTAAATTTCAATTATGTTCAAAAATTTTTTTAAATTCTCGTTAAAATTTCAATTATTTTTTAGGAAAGTAAAAAAGTTCAATTAATTTTAAAAAAATTTAAATAAAATTCTTGGTAAAATTTTAATTATTTAAAAAATTTTTCCTTAATTCTATGATTTTTAATATCTAATATTTTAATAAAATATTATAGGCGAATTCAATTATTTAATAAAAATTTTGACAAAATTCTATACGCAAACATTTAATTATTTTCATAAATAATAAAACGCATTCCAAATTTTCAATTATTTTTAATAGATACAATTTTAATCGAATTCGTCGAAAAATGTAATTATTCTTAAAAAATTTATTAAAATTAGTCAAAAGAATTCAATTAAATAAACATTTGTTTATGAAATTTTTTATTCGAGAATTCAATTTTAAGAAAAATTAAATTTTATTCAATAAATTATTTATTTTTCTTTTTTAATAATTTAATTCTCGTAAAAGTTTCTATAATAAGAATTGATTTAAAAATGAATAAACTTCTTTGCAGAAATTCAATTATTTTCAAGAATTAAAAAAAATCCACGTCAAATTGTCAATAATTTTTATAAATAATAAAATTCATCTCCGAAATTTAATTATTTTCAACAATTTTAATAAAAATCTTGGCTAAATTTCAATTATGTTAAAAAAGTTTTTAAAAATTCTCTTCAAAATTTTTTAAATTATCTTTTAGGTAAGTAAAAAAGTTCAATTAATTTTAAAAATTTTAATACAAATGTCAAAATTTTAATTATTTAAAAAAATTTTTCTTATTTTAATGATTTTTAATGTCTAATATTTTAATAAAATTTTTTAGACGAATTTAATTATTTAAAAAAAATTTTTGATAAAATTCTACGCAAACATTTAAAATTATTTTCATAAATAATAAAAATTTTTTCAGGAATTCAATTATTTATAAATTAAATTTGTTGATAAAATTCCTTTTGGGAATTAAATTTTAAGAAACATTTAATTGTTCAATAAATTATTTTTTTTATTTTTACTTTTAGTAATTGAATTTTCGTATAATTAAATTAAAAATAATGGATTTAAAAAGAGTTTTAGTTAAAAATTGTTGAAAATAATAATTGAATTGATAATGATTTTATTACTCGGTCATCTTTAATTATGTTTCGTATTTTTTATACAAATACGAAATGTTTACAAGAGATGGAAATCTTAAATAACTTTTTAATTCAGAAGGGAAGAATTTTGAGTCTCAATAAATTCTAACCGGTTCTTTGATCGGGACCTTCAAAACATTTTATAGATAACACATTAAAATTACCTAATTTTCTGTGCTTTGTTGGGTAGCAACCACAATAGGCACAAGTCATTGTAGAAGCAACACCCGCTTGTAAGACATACTCATCGCATTCGCCACAAGAGCAGCTTCCGCGTTTAACGCCTCGGCAGTCGATGTTTGACATCATTTTGGTTTCTGAAAAGAATATTTCATTAAAATTTCATTTCGTTAAATAGAATATACATTAAGTGCGATTGACTAATAAATAAATAATTAATATCCGACAGTACATTTTTTTCTCTTTCATTTCTATTTTACGCAATGTTCAAGTTGTTTTTGACAGAAATAAAATTTGCAGTGAAAATATTTAAAGTTTATTAATTGGCGGAAGAAACTATAAATGTTTAATTCCTTACTACATGCAATATATTCAAGAAAAAATGTTTTTGATGTTAAATAAAAAATAAATTTTTCATAAAAGCGAAAACTACCATAAACATAACCTAAAATTTTAGGAGCTAAGATCTCTTTTACCATTGGAATGCTACATGTATTACTTGTGATACAAACAAACATTTGTAATAATATAGTACTTACGATATTCTCCACTTTTCTCTGTTTGTTTTTATTATTATGCCAATAGAAATTAAAAAGGGTGAAAACGATCTGAATAACAACAGATTTCAATCCATATCATGAAGATCATGAACAAGGATGGCGTAAAATGAGCTGCGCCAGAAATGAATTTAGGCTCTGCGCACACTAGCCATCTGCAACATCATCTAATTGGAAGCAGAAATTTGCGCCTTAATTTAAAATTCCTTAAAATATTTTTATTTTAAGAGAAATAAATTAAAAATTTTTATTAATTATTATGTAATAATTTTTATAATTACACAGAAAAAAATGTGTTAAATTTGTTGCGTGTAGTTTTCAGATGGTGTTATTTTAACACAATTCTGGTATTACTATAATACTCAATGCAAAATAGGTGTTAATTTAACACACTTTAGTGTCATTTTAACACAAAATTCAAACTTTTTCAAAAGATTTAATTTTCAAATTCAATTATTTCGATAAATTCACGCTATATTGCTTTTAATATTCAATTATAATCTAAAATTTTAACTGAAATTCATTTTTATGAAATGAAAATCAATTTTTATTAGAAAATTCTACAAGAATTCAATTTATTTAAATAAAACTAAATAATTTATTGAATAATTGAATAATTTTTAAAATTGAATTCTTATGAAGAATTTTATCAACAAATTTTTGAAAATAATTAAATTTTTTCGATTTTAATATTTATCAAGATAATTGAATTCTTTTGACGAATTTGAATAAATTTTTTAAAATGACATTTTTGGAGGAATTAATTTAAAATTGTATTAAAAATATTTTTGAAATTCAGAAAAGAGTTTTATTATTTATGAAAATAATTGAATTACTTATTGCGGAGAAATTTGTAAAAAAAATTTTAAATAACTAATTTAAAAAAAAAATGTATGCCAATTCTTTTTTATTTAAATACCTAATTGAATTCTAGTGAAATTTTGATCATTTATGAAAATAATTGAATTTTTCAGAATTTTATTAAAATTTTTTTAAATAATTCAATTCTTTTTGGAAATTTTATTGAAATAGTAGATAATTATTAAATTGAGGAAACGTTTTGAAAATAATTGAAATTTTGTCAAGAAGTTTATTAAATGTTTGCAAATAATTGATTTTTTCCGAAGAATTTTATTAGTTTTAAAAATAATTGAATTCTTGTCGTGAATATTGTTATTCATAAGAATAATTAATATTTGAAAAGAATTTTTTAAAATTCCTGATAATAATTAAATTTCTGTAAAAAATTTTGATATTTATATAGATAATTAAATAATTAAGAGAATTAAAAAATTCAACTAATATCATCAGAATTGAAAATTAAAATTTTTAAAAAAATTAGTTCTACAGAATTTTTAATTGAAGTCATGAAATGTTTCTTAAAATTGAATTCTCATAAAGTACTTTATCATAACAAATTTTTAAATAATTAAATTCTTTTGACGAATTTTAATAAAATTTCTAAAAATAATTACATTTCTCGAGAAATTCAATAAAAATTGTATTAAAAATAATTGAAATTCTGCGATGAGTTTTATTATTTGTGAAAATAATTGAATTCCAAAAAAGAATTTTTTATTTATGAAAATAATTTAATCCCTGTAAAAAAAATTTATTATTTATAAAAATAATGGAATTATTGCTAAGAAATTTATAAAAAATTTATAAATAATTGAATTCTTGTGAAATTTTTATTGTTTATGAATATAATTAAATTTTTGCGTAGAATTTTATCAAAAATTTTTTTAAATAATTGCGAATTCGTCTGAAATATTTTATTAAAGTAATAGATATACAAATTATTGAATTAAGGAAAATTTTTTTGAATAATTGAAATTTTACCAAAAATTTTATTTTAATTTTTTTAAATAATTGAACTTTTTTACTTACCTAAAAGATAATTGAAGTTTTAACGAGAATTTAAAAGAATTTTTTAACATAATTCAAATTTAGCACAGAATTTTATTAAAATTTTTGAAAATAATTGAATTTCGGAGATGAATTTTACTATTTATAAAAATAATTGAAATTTTGACTAGGATTTTATTTTAATTCTTGAACATAATTGAATTTCTGTGAAGAAGTTTATTCATTTTTGAATCAATCATTATTATAGAAACTTCTACGAGAATTAAATTATTTAAATGGAAAAATAAATAAATTATTGAATAATTGAATCTTTCTTAAAATTGAGTTCTCGAATTAAAAATTTCATAAACAAATGTTTAAATAATTGAAGTCTTTTGACTAAGTTTAAGAAATTTTTTAAGAAAAATTACATTTTTCGACGAATTTGATTAAAATTATTGTATTAAAAATAATTGAAAATTTGCAATAAGTTTTATTATTTATGACAATATGTAATTGAATTCCTAAAAAGAATTTTATTATTAAAAAATAATAATTGAAATAATAATTGAATTCCTGTAAGAAAATTTCTTAACTTCATGAAAATAATTGAATTAGGTTGCGAAGAAAGTTATAAAAAATTTGTAAATAATTGAATTCCTGTGAAAATTTTTATTATTTATGAAAATTATAAGATGTTTGTGTAGAGTTTTATCAAAATTATTTTTAAACAATTGAACTTTTTTTCTTAAAAGATAATTGAAATTTTGACGAGAATTTAAACAATTGCTTCCTCATAGAGGAAGGATTGTATTTTTAAACATAATTGAAATTTGGCCAAGAACTCTATTAAAATTTTTGAAAATAATTGAATTTCAAAAATTAATGTTATTATTTTTAAAAATAATTGAAATTTTAACGAGAATTTAAAAAAAATTTTTGAACATAATTGAATTTCTGCGAAGAATTTTATTACTTTTGAAAATAATTGAATTTTTGCAATTATTTATAACTTCTCCAAATTAATATTGTTTTTTTTTAGTATTTTAAACTAAAATTCTTCTGCAAATCCATTATTTTAATAATTAATTAAATGTATATTAAAAAATTCAACTAATTTGAAATTTTCTTAAAATAAAATATTTTTAATGCTCGAATTGAATTTCAAGTACTATTGATTAGAAATTTTCGATTAGTTCGTGTTCGAACCGGTCAGGAATTCAGTAAAAATTATTCTAATGTTAAAAATGTTTAAAAAATGAGGTGAAAGTGAGTTTTATTTTTAACAGTTTAAAATTATTTTTCACATACTAAAACCCTTCTGGCCATCAAACAATAATTACTTAGAAAATTTACGAAAGCCAAAAAATAATCAACATAAATTTAAAATTTAAATTTCAACACTATTTAACAAAATGCCTATATAGTTACGTTTAAATGAATCCGTTTACTGCAGCTTTAAGGTCATAAATTTTGTAGCAAAAAATCGTAATCCAACGAGATCTGAAACTACAACCCTTCTCTCTAGGGAAAAGTCTGTCTTGCACGAACTTGCGGAGAAACAGAAATTCGAGAACCCTCTCATTATTTCCTGCGAGAGTTTATACAAATTCCGTAAGTTCATTATACAAAAAAAAACTATCTTTTCCCAAAACTTTCTTCTTAGTACTTATAATAAAATGATAAAGGGAAAAAAATTAAGACTTTTGTAATTAAGAAAATAAAGTAATAGAATGTTTTACGTCACAAGGGACAAATTTTTTAGGAGAATTTAAGAAGAACTGTTTTTTTTACTTTGAATAATAGAATTTTTCAAGAACTTTTTCAAAAATTATTTAAAATAAATGAAGAATTTTATTTAGAAATTCTAGAAAATAATCGAAATTAAATCTCGGGAATAATTTTGGAGAAGTTACAGTAGCAATTTTTATGAATTATCGAGTTTGTAAAATGATTTCAAATTTGAAGTTTTTAATTGAAAATTTTGAAAGCAATTGAATTTTATAAGGAAGAATTTTATTAAAATTGTATTGAAAATAATTAAATTTTTGCGAAGAATTTTACTGTTTATAAAAATAATTGAATTGTTCTGAAGAAATTATTAAAATTTTAGAAAATAAATGAATTTTAATGTTAACATTTGAAAATTTCAATTCTTTTGAGGAATTCTATTAAAATTGTTTTGAAAATAATTGAATTTCTGCAAAGGATTTTACAACTTATAAAAATAATTGAATTATTGCGAAGAATTTTACTATTTATAAAAATAATTTAAATGTTTCGAAGAATTTATTAAAATTTTAAGAAATAATTAAATTGTTATGAAGAATTTTATAGAAATATTTAAAAATAATGAAATTTTTTCCTGAAATTCAATTAAAGTTGTTTCAAAAATAATTTAATTTTTTTTAAAGAATTTTATTAAAATTAAGTATATATTCAAAATAATTGAATTCATCACAAGAATTTTATTATTTGAAAATAATTGAGTTCTTTCAATTCTTTTGACGAATATAGTTAAAAATTGCATTGAAAGTAATTTAATCTTTATAGGTATAGAATTTTTTAAAAATATTTTGAGAATAATTGAATTATTTTTAGAGAATTTTAAATTCTTGTTGAAATAATTGAATTTTATGGAAATTTTTGAAAATAATTAAATTATTTCATGTAATTTTATTTAAATTGGATTAAGAATTATGTAATTCCTGCAAAGAATTTTACTATTCATAAAAATAATTGATTTTTTCGAAGGATTTATTTAAATTTTAGAAAAAAATTGAACTTTTTCGAAATGTGTTAAATTTTTTTGTTAAAAATTGAATTCTTTCAAAGAATTCAATTAAAATTGTTTTGAAAATAATGGAATTTTTGTAAAGATTTTACTATTTAAAAAAATAATTGAATTGTTTAGTACTTAATAAGTGAATTTTTTAAATTGTGATTATGAAATTATTTAAAAAATTTATATCTGAAAATAGAAAATTGTATAAGTCAAAATTGTTTTTAAATAATTGAATTTTATTACTTTTGAAAATAATTGAATTCTTGTAATGAATATTGTTATTTATAATGATTTTATTATTTATGAAAAAAAAAATAAATGCCTGAAAAGAATTTAAAAATTTATAACAATAATTTAATATTACTGCGAAGAATAAATTACATTAATTTTGAAAATAATTGAATTCTTGTGATGAATATTGTTATTTTTGAAAATAATTGAAATTTTTCCAAGAATTTTATTAAACTTGTTTTTAAATAATTTAACTTTTTTACTTATACCTACAAAATAATTTAAATTTTGACGAGAATTTTTAAAAAATTTTGAACATAACTGAAGTTTAGCCAAGGATTTTATTAAAATTTTTGAAAATAATTGAATTTCGGAGATGAATTTTATTACTTAATAATAATTGATAATTGAAATTTGAACGAGAATTTTTTTAAATTCTTGAACATAATTGAATTTTTGCAAAGAAGTTTATTCATTTTTAAATCAATTATTATTATATAAAAACTTCTACGAGAATTAAATTATTTAAATAGAAAAATAAATAAATTATTGAATAATTGAATTTTTCTTAAAATTGAATTCTCGAATAAAAAATTTCGTCAACAAATTTTTAAATAATTGAATTCTTTTGACGAATTTTAATAAATTGTTTAAGAATAATTGCATTTTTCGACGAATTCGATTAAAATTTTATGAAAAATAATTGAATATTTGCATTGAGTTTTATTATTCATGAAAATATTGCGAAGAAATTTATAGAAAATTTGTAAATAATTGAATTTCTGTGAAATTTTTATTATTTACGAAAATTATAAGATGTTTGCGTATAGAATTTTATCAAAATTATTTTTATACAATTAAATTATTTTAGAAATTTTTTGAAAATATTTGAATTTCGGAAATGAATTTTATTAAAATTTTCGAAAATAATTGAATTCTTGTGATGAATATTGTTATTTATAAAAATAATTTCCTTTCTCCGAATGATTTTATTATTTATGAAAAAAAATAAATCCCTGAAAAGAATTTTAAAATTTACGAAAATAATTGAATATTATTGCAAAGGATATTTATTAATTTTGAAAATAATTGAATTCTTGTGAAGAAATTTTGTTATTTATGAAAACAATTGAATTTTATTTTGAATTTTATAGAAATTTTTTAATGTAATTAAATTTCGGCGAATAATTTTGCTATTTATAAAAATAATTGACTAGAGTTTTTTGTACATTTTTGAAAATAAATAAATAAGTCAATTTCTGGAAAAAATTTTATTATTTATTAAGTTAGTTAAATTTTTTTAAAGAATTGCGTTAAAATTTTTAAAATTGAAACTAATTTCAATAGAATTGAAATTAAAATTTTCAAAGAAATACTTCATTAAATGATTTATTCATATTATTTTTTTAGAGTCAGGGAAAAAGTCATAATTCTATCTGGAAATCAGGAAAATGTCATTATAACTTTACAGAATAGGATCAATATTGAGGAAAATGTTACAAAAAGAAAACACATTTTAATTTTAATAGTACTTTAACTTTTAATTACGATTTTGATATCTTATAGAGAATACAATTCGTTCTTGAATTTTTATTCTACATTTAAAAACGTTGCAGAACTATTAAACTCGAATAAGTACGCTTTTTTTTAATGCAAATCTAATTACAATTTTTAGACATTTAAAAAAAAATATTGAAAGACAAAAAATCGAAAGTCCCAAATAAGGATCAATGTCGAAAAACCGGGAAAAAATACATAAATTTTGTATATAAATATAATAAAGTAATAATAATAATATAATATAAATATATCATAATGAACCTTAATACATAGTTTAATATTTGGCGTCAATCACTTTTTTAAAACTTACAATCTACATAATGCCGTGTACTTGCAAAAAAAAAACATCGATAATTTTCAATATATTAAAAAAAGGATCGATATTTTACCTGATAATCAAATACTGTTTGAAAAACTATCGCCAAATTAATCTTTCTACGCAATAATTTTCCAGTGGTACAAAGCACCCCAAGTCCAGGTCGCGCTACATCGCAGCAATTTTTTTTTTTCAATTTAAATTTTTCTTTATTCGCCGGTAACAAAAATACTATATATACTTTTTTAAAAAAAAGTGTAATAACGTGAAAAACAAATCCTTAAAAACGGATATTAATAAACTTTTTTTTATACAATTTGTGATTAATTTACAATTCAAAACACGTGTTCATTTACATTTTGGATTTTATAACGAAAAAGTGTCTAACAATCTTAGAAATATTTTTAAGACCTGTCTCGTTATTTAATATTTATTTACAACATTTAAGAATTTTAATAGTATTTCTCTTAAAAAATACAAGAAATGGCGCGCATTAAATTATCTTGAGACGGAATACGAGTGGCGGAGGAAAATGGAAATTTTTTTCTATATAAAAATCGCAATAAGTGAAATCTTCTACAAAAATAAATTTCTCAAATATACTACATTGTACACTCGACTGTATTTCTTTTTTTTCTCTTTCATTCTTTCTTGAACAATATTCAACTTTCTTAAGGCTTCATTTTTCATATTAGTTTGATTATGTCTCTCCCTCACTTTCTCTTTCTCTCTTTTTTCTGTTTTAATAATGCTCTATTTTTAATATTGCTCCTATAACTTTGTATAAAAATATGTTCTCTTTCTATTAACTCTGAATTCTCTTTTTTTTTTTGAGCAAACATACAACAATCTCTTTTTTTCAAACTCTGTACTATTCTTGTTTTTCTTTTTATTCCATTGTCCTCCGTGACTCAACAAAATAATCCAGCGTCCAATATTTATTATAATCTCTAGTTTTGCGCTACGCGCCTAATTAATTCAATTAATTACTAAAGTGGCTCATGATTATTCGATGAAAATATTTGTTCTTTTTCTCAATTTCAAAATTATTTTTAGTGCTTAAAATTGTTATAATTTTATTTAGCAAATGTTTGATAAATTTATAATATAATTTAATAAAATTTCTAACATTTAGCAAAATGTATATGTAGTCAAATGCATATTTTTTATAATAAAAAAATTCTTTTTTCCAATTTTTAATCCCCGATTGCATTTGCTTCATTTTTAGTTTTTAAAAAAGCAGATAAATTAAATGCGAAACTTACTTAAAATTTATATTTACTAAGAACGAAAAAATACTGTTTTGGAATGGAAAAATTTATATTATTCATTCTTTGTTACTTATAAATAATATTATTAATATAATATTAAAATTAATTTATAATAATTTAGTTTTCCATTTTCTATCCTAGTCTTTAAGTTTAGAAATTCAACAAAAAAAGGAAAAAAATGCAAAATCTTTTTCGAATTTTCTTCGATTTATATAAATATTTAAATTTTCCTTATTTTATAAAAAATGAATAACAATTTTACATTTTCTTTTTAAAATCCCTAATTTCTATTTTTTCGATTTTTATTTTTACTTTCTTTACTTAATTTACCACTAATTTTTGTCTTTTCGAAATTTATTTTACATTTAAATTTTTACTTTTTCTAAAGTTTACTTAATACGTATTTTTTATATTTGTACTCATTTCCATTATATAATTTCTTTTCGTAATTATTATTAATTTTAATTTTTACCTTTTTGAAATGATTCTTAAGTTATGAAGGTTCAAATGAACGAATTTTGTTTTTCTTTACAACTAATTTAATGAAATCAATTAAATTAGTTAAATTAATTAATTGAATTAAATTAAATTAATTTTTTGAATTATATTAAATTCATTTTTGGAATTGAATTAAATTAATTTTTTGAAAATATTTCGAAACATTACAAACTGTAATTGAGAGTGAAAATGTAAATTAAAATTAGAACAGTTTATAATTTACTTTTCAATTAATTTCACGCAGTACCAATAAAATTCAAAGACGAATCGGAGCAAAAGTTAGTTCAATTTCATATTTTCTACTTTTAAAAAAGGAAATTTTAATTTTATACGCATTTTGGTGAAAGAATATTTAATTTTTAATAGTTTAGTCAATTAACAGTTGCACTTGAATTAAAATTTCAATTTTCCGTCAATAAGAATAAGAATCGATTAAATAATTAACATAATAAAAAATTAAACAAGTGTTTCTTATAGAAAAATTAACAATTTTCATTCAAATGCAATAATTCTCGTAAATGATAAAAATTTAATTCTTTACTCTTTTTACCAAAATGCATTTAAAATTTGCATTTAAAATACAGAAAATTTAATTCAAAAATAAAAAATATGGAGTTGAATTAACTTTCGATTTGATTGTCTCTCTAATTTTTTTTTTAAATTTACTGAAGAAATAAACAAAATTTCATTCATTTGAATGTCTTCGAAACATTAGGTACATTCTTTCGAATTCTCATTATTTCTAATCTTACATTTATAATACCAGAGAATCCCAATTATTATTTGTAAATAATTTCATTTCATTAAAGACCAAAAATGGAAATAAGTTAATATGTAACCGAAAAAAAATAAAAAAAAATTGACTAGTAAAATTTCAGAAAGATTAAATTCGACAAATTATGTTACTTTTGAAAAGAAATAGAAAAAAAGGGAAAAATGCTACAAAAATTGTTTATTCTGATTAGAAAGTGAGAAAAAGATTCAATTTAGTAAATAATCATGCGCCTGGGGATTTTCATTGTGTAATTTTATTTTGACTTTTAACTTTGAATTTGTTTTCCATTTTCACTTTTACTTTGACTTTCACTTTGATTTTTAGTTTGACTTTGACTTTAACTTTTATTTTACCTTTACTTTGACTTTCACTTCGATTTTTACTTTGACTTTCACTTCAAATTTTATTTTAACTTTACTTTGATTTTTACTTTAACTTTTACTTTAACTTTTACTCCGATTTTTACTTTGACTTTGATTTTTACTTTTACTTTCACTTTGATTTTAACTCTAACTTTACTTTAACTTTACTTTGACTTAGACTTTCACTTTTATTTTAACTTTACTTCAACTTTAACTTTATTTTAACTTTAACTTTAAGTAAAAGTCAAAGACTTTTACTTAAATTTTTACTTCGACTTTACTTTGACTGACTTTTACTTTTACTTCAATTTTTACTTCTACTTTACTTTGACTTTAACTTTACTTTAACTTTGAATAAAAATCAAAAGCAAAGACAAAGTCAAAGACTTTCACTTCAATTACTTTGACTTCGACTTTTACTTTAATTTTACTTTCAATTTTACTTTAACTCTAAGTAAAAGTCAAAAACAAAGAAAAAGTCAGACTTTTACTTCAATTTTAACTTCCACTTTTACTTTAATTTTACTTTCACTTTATCTTTAACTTTGAGTAAAAGTCAAAAACAAAGACAAAGTCAAAGACTTACTTTAATTTTACTTTAACTTTGAGTAAAAGTCTTTGACTTTTACTTCAATTTTTACTTCGACTTTACTTTGACTTTAACTTTACTTTAACTTTGAATAAAGATCAAAAGCAAAAACAAAGTTAAAGTAAAATCAAAGTAAAAGGAACGTCAAAAACATTCCTTTTACTTTTACTTTTACTCTAATTTGACTCTAACTTTGCTTTTGATTTTTACTTTGTCTCCGACTTTAACTTTCACTTTGACTTTGTCTTGTCAAAACTGAAAGCAAAGAAAAAGTAAAATAAAATTCAAAATAAATGTCAAAGTGAAAGGGAAATTCGAAGTCAAAAATGCCTTTTACTTAATAATACCGTTAGTAAAGTTCACAACGTTTACAATCAACGATTTATTTAAAAAAAAATATCTTTCTATTTAAATTTTTATATATTTCTGTATAAAAAACGTTTTGCATAGTTTTGCGATCAATAATTTAAAAAAAAAATTTGTAAACAAAATATTTTATTGTTTTCGGTATGAAAAATACTATTTTCTTTCAATCCTTGATCATAAATGTCATGAAAGTGAAAGTAAAAACTAAAAATCAAAATAAACGTCGAAAAGTCAAAATTTAACATCGAAGAGAATTTCGATGTTAAAATGAACTTTTGACAAAGTGAAAACAAAATAAAAGTCAAAGTGAAGGAGAATGTAAAAGTTAAAATGAACTTTTGACTTTGACCTACTAAAAGTGAAAAGAAAATAAAAATCAAAGTTAAAATTAACTTTTGACTTTAACCTACTAATAGTGAAAATAAAATAAAAATCAATATAAAAAAGAAATTCAAAGTTGAAATTACTCTTTGACGTTGACACACTAATAGTCAAAAGAAAAGAAAAATCAAACTGGAAGAGAAATTCCCAGTAAAAGTCAAACTGAAATTACACAAATACAACCCAAGTTAGATACAATATCCTTATTATCATCTTACAATCGGCTTAATTCGTTTTTCGTACGCATACAAAAACAAGTCAATTTAAAAAAAAATGCATTTGGCGTGCCTCGATGATAAACTTTCCATGGGAAAGTCCTTGTGAATTTTAAATTTCATCTCGAGAAATCAATAAATTAATTATCGTTTTACCCACTCTATCACTCCCCAAAAAAAAAAATAGTTCGTCACACTCGCTTCAAAAAAAAATTTTTTTTTTTCACTTCACTTGAATAAAAAAAAACTTTTTCCAAAATCACTTTGTTCTCGCTGAATTTATTGCGTTTGAACGATTAACACTCTGTCTATTCACTTTATTTCTACTCGCTGCCGTTGTTGTTTCAACAACAGATTTACGAATTTTAATTTCCTTTTTCTCACAACTCGTTGTTGTTGACACGTCCTCTCTTTTCTTCACTAAATTTTTTCCCGTTATATTTTTTTGTTTTGTCTCCTCATAGGCCTTTCTCGTCGGTTGTGGTGTATGATATAAACTTAAACGTTTTGCTTTCGCTAGAACATTCGCCGTTTGTTTATCGTCACGTAATTCATCAGACGAATTGTACTTTCTTGTCGAGGACTTTGATCTTCCATTATCGTTCGAATCCGACTTTTTTGTTGTATACTGTGGCGCACAACTGTATCGCTTTGACCAATTGTCCGGATGATTATTGACCTTTATTCGTCGTTTGACAGCTTCATTTTGATCGTTTTTGGAATTTTCGAGAACGCGGTTGACTGTTGATGATGATGTTGATGATATGATGCGTTGTTGGACCGGAATTTGTGATTTTGATGTTTGGGATCTCGTTTGTCGGGGGAGAATCGTTGTTGGTGGTTCCTTTCGATTTTTATCTTTCTCTGAGGATTGTTTGGGGAAAACAACAGCATTTTCGTTATTTTTTGGTGATTGATGGTATTTTTTAATTGACTCGTGTTCGGTTTCATTGTCTGAACAGTGAATTGAGGAGAAACCGTTTGTTTTGGTGAGTTTGTATAAATTTTTTCGGGTTATTCTTGCGCGATTGGCAGTGGATTTGGCAGATTTTGGTGTATCGAGGTAATTGTCGATGGACATTTTTGGAGTGGAATGTATACTTGATGGGGTGATTCCGTTTCGTTTGGATAACGAAGAATTTTTATCGGGGGTTATTAGGAAAGGTGGGGGTTCCTCGGGGGAATTTAGATTTTCGGGAATGCTGTTTAGGGAGGAGGAGATACTTTGCGATGGTTTTGGAAAGTCTTTTCGATAAGAGATTTCTTTTTCCTCACTTGGTTGTTGTTGTTTTTCGAGTATTAAATCCTGCAGAGAACGAGTGAGATCTTTTAGACAATCGTTGCTGAAGGGAAGCGTTGTGTCTCTACAATTGCCATTGGAGAAATCGCATTCATCACGTCCAGCGGACACAATATCGTTCTCGATTTCGCGCTCTAATTCCGCGCTCTTGTGCTTAATGGGCTCAATTTTCGTCCATCTGGTTCGTTGAACATTGTCCGACTCGTCCTTGGTCTGGCGATGCCTCTGCTTCTTGTAGTCGAATTCGAACGTAGCGACTCTTATCGGCTGACGCTGCTGATTCCGGTGTTGCTGCGGTGATTCGAGATTGGTTGCTGCTGCCGTCTGTTCGCCTCCTAGAAAGCTCTGCTGGTGTAGAGAGGCAGAAAAAAAGAAAAGAAAAGCTTTGCTACAGATAAGACAAACCACTACTGAAGCTCTTGCTGTGTCAGGGTGACCTAAATTAATAAATAATCTCCAACCAATGTTTAACATTAATTTTCTGTCTGTTTGCTTGAGTCATGTGCCAGAACTCAGTACGTAAACCCAAGGATACAATTATAAAGAATCAGGATTCAAGCTCAGTGCGTGTTCACAAGCAAATTATTATTTAATATTTCTCAAAGAATTAATAAAACTGTGTGATATAATAGCGTTAGATTGACATATTTTTTTCCCCAGAAAGAATAGTGAGAAGAAAGTGTGAAAGAAATAATACCAAGGAGGACTACACAGATTTCCCATTAATCCCACAAGTTAATAGTGTAATTGTAAAAGCTCTTGATTGTTTAGGACATTAACAATTCTGAAAAAAAGAACATAAGAAAAAATTTTCAAAACATATTCTAAAATCTAAGTAGTGAAAGAATTTTAATTATAAATCATAATTATAAATAATAAATTATAATGAAAACAAAAATGAATAATGAATTATAATGAAAACAAATGAATAAAGAATAGTAAAATGGATAATGCGAATAAAGAATGAAAAATAAATTAATAAAAGAGAATTTTTCAAAAATTGAAACATAGTAAGAAAAGGGACTTGAGATTCTTTCTTTAGCTGACAATCAAGACTTTAGGATAATATTTACTGATTAATTAATATAACATATAACCATATTACGAAAGATGTAAAATTCGTTAATTTTAATAACATAAAGAAAGTTTTCTTTTCAATAATAAAAATTTTTCGCCCCATAATAAAGTTCGCAGTTTGAAGTTAGTTGTTTGCTTTTTTGTTTCTTAACTTTTTAAATAATTTTTCTTTTCAAATATTTTCAATATTAAAATTAATGTATTTAAAATCATTGAATTCTTGCAAAAATATTTATCAAAAAATTTGAGAATTTGAGAATTCCTCCAAAGAATTTTATTATTTATGGAAATAATTCAATTTTAGCCAAGAATTTTTTTTAAAATTATTTTAAAATAATTGAATTTTTTTGTGAAATTTTATTATAAATAATTGAATTTTTGCAAAGATTTTACTATGTAAAAAAATAATTGAATTGTTTCGAAGGATTTATTAAAATTTTGAGAAAATAATTGAATTCTTTTGAAACATTTTGTAACGAATAAAGAAAAAAAAATCGAATTCTTTCGTAAAATTTTTTTAAAATTTTGTTGAAAATAATTGAATTTTAGCAAAAAATTTTACTATTTATAAAAATAATTGAATTCTTGCAAAAAATTATATTACTATTTTTGAAAATATAAACAATAATAATTAATTATGCAATTAATAAGTGAATTTCAAAAATTTGTATTATGAAATTATTTAAAAATTTATATTTGAAAATAAAAAGTTTTATAATTTTTATAATAATACTAATAATATTAAATTAATTATTTCGATCCACGCGTATCATTTGCTAGTTAATAATAATTAGTAACTTAATTCACTTTTTATAACCCAAATAAATAAAAATATTATTTATGATTTCATTAAAATGAGGCGAAAATCTAAATTATGAAATTAAAAATTTGTACGAATTATAAAATCAAATAAATTTTACATCTTTTTTCTCCTTCTAAAATCGTTCGTTTAACCATTTAAATAAAATAAAATGCCCTTAACTTACATCATTGTCAATGATTTAAAGAAACTTTTAAAGAATTTCAAAGGCATCCAAGAAAATGAACTAATAATTCCGGGACTCCAGTTTGCTAAAACCATAATAAAATTCCTTTCTAAATAATCAAAAATCAAATAAAAATTATATATAATAAGCTAAAAATAATTATTAATCTCTTTTTTAATTAATAATAAAGTAAAAATTTTATCTAAACAGAATAAAATTTTTTCTTTAAGAGTCCTTGATTGCCTTGAATTTAAAGACAAATGATTATTATAAATGTACATAAATTTTATCTTTAGAAAAAAGCCTAAAAAAATGATAATATAATTAATATAAATAGCCCACAACCTTAAGCTTTATATTTAGTAAAAAAAAAGAACGTTATTTTTAGTTTACTTAAAGCAATGCTAAATAACTATTTAAAGAGTGTTTAAAACAACGAAAGTATAAAAATGATATAATTACAATTATTTCAGAAATTTGTGGAAATTCACTATACACTTGAAAAAGAAATTAAATATTGAAACAATTACTAAATTTTTCCTAGAGTTTCTAAAATTTAGAAAAAAATAAATAAATATTTAAAGAGCATTTTAATCAGTAACTGAGAATTACTACGATTTAGAATTTTAGTCTATTTTTTAAATTTTCGAAAAATATTGAATTATTGAGTGACAAAAATACTGAAGACACAAACACAAAACTAATTTCATAAACAATGCTTTCTAAAATTGCAAACATTTAAAAAAACGTCGGTGAAATTTAAGACGTTTATGATCAATGATCTAATGAAAAAAAATATTTTTCTTGACGAAAACAACAAAATGTTTTGTTTACGAATTTTTCTTTTTGAAATTATTGATCAAAAAATTATGTAAAAACATTTTTTATTCAAAAATATATAAAAATTGAAATGGAAAAATATTTTTTCTTTTGAATCGTTGATTATAAACGTTGTGAATCTAACCAATGTTTTAAAAAAATAATAATCGTAATAATAAATATAATAATAATAAAAATAGTGATAATAATAAATAATATAATAAATAATAATAGTAATAAATAATAATGTTAATAATAAATATAATACTAATATAATAATAAAAATAATATAATAAATAATATAATAAATAATAATAATAAAAAAGTAATAATAATAATAATAATCAAAATAGACTAGAAATCTTGACCGCAGTAATTAATTTTAAAGAAAAATTCAAATCACTATAACTAACTATTAATTGAGAGAAAAGATGAAACATCACCGACTATAATGAACTATTTAGAGAATAATTTAAATCACTATGATTATTCATTTAGAGAGTACTCTCTCAGTGATTAACTAAAATTCTAATTATTATGAATCCTTTCCCTAGAAATAACTCTGAAAATCCCTCTAGGAAAAGAGAAAGCTCAGAGATTTAATTTGAATTAATCAGCCGCATAAAATTTGCCTTTTTTTTAATTCATTCTCCGTACCAAGTTAGAACATGCGAATAGATAAGAGAGGGTTTTCTATTTTATAAATATTATTATTATTATGATAGCAAGAAAAGAAAGTTACCATAAGCCACGGATGATCGAGAACATCTTCAGCGCTGAATCTCAATTCGGGTTGTGCTTGTAGCATATTTGAAATTAACATTTTCGCCGAATCGGAAATATTGTCCCAATAAGGAGACGTAAATTCGTATTGTCCACTTAATATTCTTTCGAATAATTCTTCTTGCTCGTTGTCAGGTGAGACGAAAGGCGGAAATCCACAGAGTAGAATGTATAATATAACTCCAGCTGCCCACACGTCAATCTATAATAATCAAATTTTGGTTTATATTTTTTTCTTTTCCTCGTAGTAAATTCGATTTTTTATTTAAAAATATCGAACGCCTCGGATCGACTTTAAGGAACTTTAAGGAACCAAAAAAGTCGCTTTAGTCGATTAAAAATAGAAAAAAATGTCGAAAAAGGTGTTTATTTACTTCAGTGTTGTCACAAAAAATGTTATTTTGTATTTCCTTGATTTTTCACTGATTTATAAATTCAATTAATCAAAACTTAAATAATTTTGCTAAATAAATATTTAAATACTTCTTACCTCTTTTTTCACGAAAAATAAATTTTTTTAAATTTCAACTTCTGGAATTTATTAATTTCTAAAAATTACCATATAATAATCCTTCCAAAGTTCAATTATTTTCTACAATTTTGAACTAAACTTCATCTCTAAATCAATTATCTATATTAATTTTTAATAATTTTTCAAAAGTTCTTCGAGAATTCAATTGATTCAATACGAAAATTCAATTTTTTATAACAATTAAAAAATGTCCAAAATATTGGAATTTGATAAAATCTTTTAAAAAATAATTGAAATTCTAAAAAAAATTTTTGTATAATTTAAAAAAAGTAATTAATTTTTTGAAGAATTTTAATTAAAAATTTTGAACATGATTTTTTTCTTCAAAATGTTAAAAATAATTCTAAAATGTTATTATTTTTGTATGTATTTGAATTTTTGGAAAAATGTGATTGAGAATACTGAAAATATTGAATTTTAAAAATTAGAATGCAAAAATTCCAAAAATTATTTTTATCCAAAATATTTTAATATAATTTTTTTGTAGCTAATTTTCATTAATTACCATTTTTAAATTTACACTTGAAGATTTTTCATTAAAATTTTTGAGAATTTAATTATTTCAAAAATTTCCAATTAAAATTCTTTTAAAGTTTATTTTCAACAATTTTTATCAGACACTTTGAAAAAAATCAATTATTTTCAATTAAATTTTACAAAATTTCAATTATTGAAA
The DNA here is from genome assembly GCA_032872505.1 of Leptopilina syphax. NCBI lineage: Eukaryota > Metazoa > Arthropoda > Insecta > Hymenoptera > Figitidae > Leptopilina > Leptopilina syphax. Next base: position 6,084,170 of record CM065475.1, read on the forward strand.
CTCTTTTTTATTGTAAATTTTGAAAATTTAGTAATTTATAAAAATAGTTGAATTTTTTCGAAGAAATTATTAAAACTTTAGGAAATAATTGAATTTTATAGAAATATTTGAATTCTTCCGAGAAATTAAAATAAGATATTTTGAAAATAATTGAATTTCTGCAAAGAATTTTACTATTTTATAAAAATAATTGAATTCTTGCGAATAATTTTGCCATTAATAGAAATAATTGAATTGTTTCGAAGGATTTATTAAGATTTTAGAAAATAATTGAATTTATTCGAAATATATTAAATTTTTTTAAAAATTAAATTCTTCCGAGGAATTCAATTTCAATTATTTTCAAAATTTGCAATTCAAATTCTACAAAAGTTGATTTTCAAAAATTTTTATAAAACACTTTAAAAAAATCAAATATTTTCAATTAAGTTTCACAAAATTTCAATTATTGAAACTCTTTTTTTATTGTAAATTTTAAAAATTTATTTAGTATTTAATATTTATAAAAATAGTTGAATTGTTTCGAAGAAATTATTAAAATTTTAGGAAATAATTGAATTTTATGGAAATATTTGAATTCTTTCGAGAAATTCCATTAAATATGTTTTGAAAATAATTGAATTCCTGCAAAGAATTTTACTATTTATAAAAATAATTGAATTCTTGCGAAGAATTTTACCATTTATAAAAATAATTGAATTGTTTCGAAGGATTTATTAAGATTTTAGAGAATAATTGAATTTATGCGAAATATATATTAAAAATTGGTTTAAAAATTAAATTCTTCCGAGGAATTGAATTTCAATTATTTTCAAAATTTGCAATTAAAGTTCTTTAAATGTTGATTTTCAAAAATTTTTAATAAACACTTTTAAAAAATCAATTATTTTTAATTAAATTTTACAAAATTTCAAATATTTATTGAAACTCTTTTCAATTGTAAATTTCGAAAATAAGTTGCATTTTATACTAAAAATTATTGCAATGTTCGAAAGAAAAGTCGAAAAAGTCGTAATTTTTGAAAATAAGTCGAAAAAAGTCGCATTTTTTGAAAATAGTCGAAAAAAGTCGAAAATGTTATAATATCCAAGGCTTGTAAATATAGAAAAAAATAATTTTTCACATCTTTTTCATTACCTTTAGGCCGTATCCCATTTCGGCTAGAATTTCAGGAGCAACATAAGTTGGAGTGCCGCACACTGTGAATAATGGTTCAACAACAACTTGAGCAAGTCCGAAGTCAGCTAATTTCAGACATCGGACTCTACTTCCATCCATTTCAACTAAAAGATTTTCTGGTTTCACGTCTCGATGCACAATATGATGAGAGTGCAAATAAGCTAGAGCTGATGTCAAGTGTCCTATCATAATGCTCGCTTCGGTTTCTGAAAATTTTGTCGCCGCTGCTATGGCGTCAAATAAGTCTCCGCCCTGAATGAATAAACAGAGAATTTATTACAACTTCAGCCTTTCTACCTAACCCGGAAATAGAAGAGAAAGACATTACACTTTATATTTTAAATATTTAAATACTGACAAAAATTACAAATAACAAGAAATTTGTGATAAAAACAATTTTTAGTAATAGTTTTCAACTTTACCTTCACTAGTTCCATAACTAAAAACAATTGATCCGTTGTTTCTTGTTCAGCAATTAAACTAATAATATTCGGATGACAAACTTGTCGCAAAATTGCCACTTCACTCGCCAACATTGTTTCTTTCCCTTGACATTTGTATTTGTCCACTATTTTAATCGCATATTCGGCTCCTGTTGCTCTGTGTAACAAAAAATACTTATTTAGTCAATTTTTTAATAATTTCAGATTCAAAATTTTTTAAATTTACTTATTAAGTAGTACATAATTAAATGTTCTTGATAATTTTTAAAAATTTTATTAAAATTTCTTGTAATAAATTAATTATTCTCATAAATAATTCTTTTGAAGACTTCAATTATTTTAAATACAATATTAATACAATTTCTCGATAGAATACAATTATTTTTAAAAAGAATAATTAAATTAGATTTTTTTCAACAATTTTGATAAAATTCTATGGAGGAATTCAATTATTTTCTTAAATAATAAAATTCTTCGGAGGAATTCAATTATTTTTATAATTAGTAAAATTCCTAGGAGAAATTGAATTATTTTTCTAATTATAATAAAATTCTTCAAAGGAATTCAATTATTTTCAATATAGTTTTAAAAAAATTTTTCGAAAGAATACAATTATTTTTAAAAATATTAATAAAATTCAATTATTTTCAAAATTTTAATAAAATTCTTTCAAAACATTCAATTATTTTCAAAAATTATGATAAAATTCTTCGAAACAATAAATTCAATTATTCTCAAAAATAATAACATCTTTGAAAGAATTCAATTATTTTTATAAATAGTAAAATTTCTCGAAGGAGTTAAATTATTTCTCTAAATAATAAAATTGTTCAAAGGAATTCAATTATTTTTAATACAATTTTAATAAAATTTTTCGGAAGAATACAATTATTTTTTAAAATATTACTTAAATTCAATTACTTTCAATAGTTTTAATAGAATTTAAAAAAAAAATATATTATTTCTAAACGTTTTAATAAAATTTTAGAATTGAATCCAATTATTTTCAAAATTATAAATTGTAGTCAAATTTTTCTAAAAAATTCAATTCTTCCCAAAAGTTTTTCTTAAAATTCGTTGTAAATATCAATTATTTTCTAAATTTTCAATTAAAATTATTAAAATAAATCTACTTTATTTTCACGAAATTTAAAGAAATTCTTGAAAAAATTTATAATTAATTATCCGAGGAATTTTACTATTTATAAAAATACTTGGAATTCTTTCAAAGAATGTTATTATTTTTGAAAATAATTGAATTGTTTCGAAGAATTTTATCAGAATTTTTGAAAATAATTGAATTTTTTGAAAGAATTTTATTAAAAATTTGGTAAATAATTGAATTCAAGGTAAAAATTTTATTAAAACGTTTAAAAATATTAAATAATCGAATTTTATTAATATTTTAAAAAATAATTGTATTCTTTTGAGAAATTTTATTTAAAATAATTTAATTCCTTTGAAGAATTTTATTATTTAGAAAAATAATTTAATTCCTCTGAGGAATTTTACTATTTATAAAAATAATTGAATTCATTCATAGAATTTTATCCAAATTGTTGAAAAGAATCTAATTTAATTATTCTTCTTTAAAATAATTGTATTCTTTCGAGAAATTGTATTAATATTGTATTTAAAATAATATTATTCTCAAAAGACAACAGTTTTAATAAGAATTCAATTATTTTCAAAAATTGTAATAGAATTCTGTAAAAAATTCAATTATTTTTCAAAAATTTACATAAAATTCAATAATCAAATTTTTAATTGCAACAATTAAAAAAATTTTCAAAAAAGTTGCAAGTAAAAAAAATTAAAAAGTTTTCATAATTTTCAATGGAAATTATTTTTTAAAAAAACTATTATTTTTAAAAAACTTAAAGAAATTCTTCAAAAGAATTTAAATATTTACGAAAACTTTAATAAAATGGTTCAATAGAATTTAATTTTCTATCAATAATTTTAATAAAATTTAATACTAAATTATCAATTACAATTATTAACAAAATCAATTAGGTATATAAAAAAACTTTTTTTAAATTCTTCGAAAAAATTCAACTAATTTCAATACTTTAATAAAATTCCTGGAAAAAATTCAATTATTTTCAAAGAAATTTTTTGGTAAAATTCAATGATTTTCAATTCATTGATGTTGAAATTAAAAACATTTAAGGGCATTTGAACCATTATGACGTCACAATTTTAAAACTCATGCTTTGCACACATTGTGACGTCATAATGGTTCAAATGCCCTTAAAAAGAAAAATGATTCAAATAAAAAAAAGTAAAATTTTTTATTTTCTGGAAATTTTATTTCTCTGCTGAATTTTTATTCTATATTATAGACTACCTCATTTTTTATTTTTGTACCATTTTCATTTGAAAATTGAGATTTTTTCTAATCAATTATGTAAAGTTTAAAAATGGAACAATAATAGATTTTCAAGAAAATATAAAAAAACTAACTTTTAAAATACTTTCGTTTATTTTATTGAAAATTCATTGTTGTCCCATTTTCAAACTTTACATAATTTATTGGAAAAAATTTCAGCTTTCCAAAATGATAAAAAAAGATAGCTTTTGTAAAAATTAAAAAATGAGGTTTATTATTGAAAAAATAGAGGTTAAATAATTTTTTTTTAAAAAAGACTTTCGGAATTGAAAAGTAAACAAAAAATGCTTTAAAATGGCAAGAAATTGAATATAAAAAATCAAAATTACTTAATTTTTGTAGAAGTTATGTCAATTTGAATATAATAATGTCCCTTAACATCTAATTTTTTTATTTGATCATTTCACGTGAAATTGCTTAACAATAAAAATAGTAATAATATCATTGCTATTTTTATTGATATATTGTTCCTATTATTTGGTATTATTTTACGGAGTGATAAAAGTTTTAAAAATACATCAACTTTTAAATCACTAAAGAAGAAAGTTAAAAAAATACGAACAAACAAAAATAAGTTTTGATAGTTTGAATTGTTTTAACTTTCTCTCTATTATTAAGTAATAAAAATTTTTGTAAATAAAAAAATGTATACTCCATAGTAAAAGATAATTGAGTTTAAGGAAATAGTTTTAATTATTATGAATTATTTAATTTAACTATTATCTACGTATGAGAAGTAGTAAAATTGAATACTTAATTTTGGAATTTTTTTAAAAGACTTGTTTTTAAATTTTGAAAAGTTTGATTTTCTCTGTAATTACACAATATTGATTGTAGTAAAAATAGAAATATTTTTTAACGATTTCTTATTTTACTCCTCTTCTATGGGTAAAATATTTCGTCATTTTCTGACTTTTGCACATGTATCCAGAACTATTGATTTTCGTTTTTAGTAGCAGATGTTTGGTGTCATGTCTGTTTGCTCAATGTTATTTATATTCCGTGATTTGTAAAATAATTTAATTCTTGCAATTTCTTTTATTCTTTACGTTTCAATTTAATTCAATGTAGGCAGTAGAAGTAACATTAATATTATTTGCATTATTATATGCAATATTATTTGCATATATTTTTAAATTATCAAATTATGTTAAATTTATAAATATTTTATTTGCATCAATTAAACTTTATGATAAATATATATATAATTTATATTTGTAAAATTCATAACTATGAAATTTATGACAAATAACAAGTATGTCAAATGATAATTATGATAATAAACATTTATGTCGAATGATAATTATGCCAAATAGAAAATATTATATTTTAGAGACATTATTGTATTTAAATTCATATCCTCGACAAAAAATTTACAGAGTGAATTTTAAAGCACTTTTTGTGTACTTTTCAATACCAAACATTTTTTTCAAACAAAATTTTTAAACCTCTCTTTTTATATTTTTTTGATGAAAGTTTTTTTTTCAATGAAAGTGATTTGAAAAAAATGAAAAAGTGGTAGTTTTGTAAAAATTGATAAATAAGATTTATTTTTGAAGAAAGAGCGGTTTAAAAATTTTATTTTTAAAAAAGTTTTTGTCATTGAAAAGTAAATAAAAAGTGCTGTAAAATTCACTGTTATTGGAATTAGATTTATCAAGTTTCGTCGAAATTAAAAATTTATTGCCCTAAAGTTTTCCTGATTTCCATAAGAAATATTAACTTTTTTTCTAATCCTGGTACTAATTTCAATTCTAAATTTTTTTAAAATTCAAAAATTTTTCATATTTTTTGTTAAAATTTTCACTATTTACTAATTTACAATATTACAATTTTTGAAAAACCACATTTTTCAGAATTTCAAAATTAAGTTATGCAAAACTTTAATAATTATTTTAGCCAATTAATAAATTAATCATTTGTTTAAAATAAATATTATTATTACAATTTTACAGGAATTGAAATTTTCAAAACTTTCAATTCAAAAAACCTTCAGAAATTGAATTATTTCTAAAAATTTCTACTACATACATAAAATTGTTTCAAAAAACTTTAATAAAATAGTAGATATTGAAAATAATTAAATTTCTTCAAAGAATTTGTGAAAATAATTGAATTTTTTCCAAAGAATTTTATTAAAATTTAAAAAAATTATTGCATTCTTGCGATAAATTTTGTTATTTATGGAAATAATTAAGTGCTTTCGAGGAATTTAATAAAAATTAAACTTAAAATAATTGAATTCTTTTAAAAATATTTTAAATAATTGATTTCTTCCCAAAAATTTCATGAAAATTATATTTAAAATAATTGATTTCCTATGCCAATTTTATTATTCATGAAAATAATTGAATTTTTGGGAAAATTTGTTAAAAAATTGAATTATATTTTGAGAAATTTTATTTAAATCGTAAATATTGAAAATAATTGAATTTCAGCAAAGAATTTTATTATTTTTGAAAATTGAATTTTTTCCAAGAACTTTATTAAAATTTTTAAAAATGATTGAATTATTAAAGATAAATTTTATTATTTATGGAAATAATTAAGTTCTTTGAAGGAATTCTATAAAAATTGCACTTAAAATAATTGAATTCTTTCAAAAATATTTTAAATAATTGTTCTTTTGAAACATCTCATGACAATTATATTTAAAATAATTAAATTCTTATGAAAATTTTACTATTTATGAAAATAATAGAATTTTTTAGGAAACTTTTTTAAAAATTTGTTTAAATAATTGAATTATATCAAAGGATTTTATTATTATTGAAAACAATTGAATTTTTTCCCAAGAACTTCATTAAAATTTTTAAAAATTATTGAATTCTCACGATAAATTTTATTATTTATGGAAATAATAAAAATTCTTTCGAGGAATTCACTAAAAATAATTGAATTCTTTTTAAAATATTTTAAATAATTGATTACTTTTAAAAAATTTATTGAAAATTATATTTAAACTAATTGAATTCCTATGAAAATTTTATAATCTATGAAAATAATTGCATTTTTGGGGAAAAGTTTTTAAAAATTTATTTAAATAATTGAATTTTAAACGAATTTTATTATTTTTGAAAATAATTAAATAAAAAATTGCAGAATTTAATATTATTTTGAAGAAAATTAATATTTATTTTTTTATTTCAACTATTAGCGAATTTAAAGTAGTGGAAATTCTGAAAAAGTAGCTGTTTAAAATCATAAATCTAAAAAAATTATCCAAATAGTAGCGGATCGTAAAAAAGGTAGTAAATAGTAAGTTTTTGAAGATAAGTGCAAAGCCAGAAAGAAGTAAAAAAAAATATCATCGTTCATTTGAATGTTCGAAAAGTTATAGGAACATAAAAAAATATGCTGAGTGAGCATTATTTTAATTGAGAATCATGATGAACAAGATCTATTCCAAAGATATAATAAATTTGCTTAGGTGAAATTTTTTTTTGTCAGATATTGTCATTTGAATCGTGGGAAAACATTTTCGACTCAGAAAAGCATTGCTACGAAAAAAAGCAAAAAAAAAAAAAAAATATCAGACTTACTTATGGACGCATTGCCGTACAACTGCAAAGTTACCGTCTCCAATAACATGGCCAACAGTGTAATGCAGTCTGAGCGGTTGTGGCAAAATAAGTGACGCAGGACTTGGAGTCCTAACTTGAGGTGCAGTCAATGACTTCTTTCCCGACTTGCGAGGCATTTTTGGCATTGGTCCACTTTGTTTCTTAACAGGCCAAGCGCCTCGTCTAAAGCTCTGAACGCATTTAGATTCCTCGAAATCGAGCTCGAAGTCCTCTTGACTAGCCTTTTCCGTGCCATACGCCACGAATATCTCCTCGTCATCAAAAAATTGATCCAAAGAACTAATCTGCTGGCCCGACAGTGAATAAACTTTTCTCACAGCGCCCGAGTCCAATTTCACAGCGTCCGTGATCGCCTCGAGGACATGCTCAAGACTCGGTGCATTCCTTTTGTTCAACAAGAGTCTCACGACCCTCCTTGGCTTGGTGCCATTCCGAATCAAGGTGATAATTTTCGCCTTAACGCAGGCAGGTATTGCACTTATTTGTCTGCCGGTACCAGCCGGTGACTGCGGTAAACCAGATAGGGAACTGCCTCTTCTCACCTTCGACGACGAGTACTCGACTTTCTTGAATAACTCACCCTGGCCGGACACCACGTAGCATTTTCCGTCCTCAAGATCGCCGACAGTCGACACTTTTCTTCCGTCCATTGTGTAAATTGCTCGCACTCCACTCGGCAGAGTGACACTCGAGACGAGGGCTCGCGTCAAATCTGATGCCAGACTGTCAAAACTTCTGTATCTCTCCGGTGTCACGGCCATCACAACACCCGTGTAGAATTTGTCGCCATTGCGAAAAAAGCGAACGCGCTTCGCTTTTTTCGTTGGTGGTGTTCGCAGTGAATTGAGCGAGTGACGAGATGTGATGTCCATTAATCTCTCCTCGAGGGAGGCGACGATCGACGACGCGTGAAGTTCGCCACTTCCAGAGAGATTGCTGTCTCCTGATGGTGAGGTACATCGTCTGATTGGCTCCTCCGTCATCCTGAATTTTAAAAATTCGAATTAGTTCTCGATTTAAATTATTATAAAAATAAACACATGCACACTGATTTTCTATACTTCAAGGTTGCCACAAAAATTTAATTTTTCTTGCCTGATTTCCAGACAACAAGCTTCAAAGTGCCCCTAAAAAGTATTTTTAGGGGAAATAGGGGACTGAAAATTTAAAAATAGGGGACCATAAAAAATAGTTAAATAAAGATAAAAATTAATTTATTTATACAGGTTTGTCACAAAAATTTAACTCTATTTTTCCCTGACTTTTCCCTGATTTTCAAACACAACCTTCACTTTTTTCCTGACCCTAAAGAATATTCTGATTCACTCGAAAAATTATTAGATACTCAAAAAAAAAGTTCTATTAAATTTATTTACCTACAAATTTCTTCAAAAGTAAAATTATTCGAAAACATCAATAGTTTTACAAGGTTGCCACGCTTTTGCTCATTTCAAATTCCCTGACTTTTCAAGGTTCTCCAGGTTAAAAAACGGAATTTTTCCAGGTTTTTAAAACTACATTTATATTTAACAAAATTATTAATTTAAACCTTTTTGAAATTAAATATCTTATAAAAAATTGTTATAAAACATGAAAATATCGATAACTCCGAGTCTTCGACTCTGATAAAATCATTATTTTATATTATAAGAATATTGTTACTGTAACTTATTCAAAATTCAAAATTTAATTCAATTATTCCTTTCCGGAATTTTTAACTAAAATTCTTCTTTAAATTAATTGTTATTAATTACCTATTATTAATAATTTTTAAAACATTTCTTTCAACATTTTCAAATCCTTTTGTTTACAAACCAATTTTACGAAATTTCATCCATTATTCGGAAATTCTTTAATCAAATATTAGAAAATAAAAACTTCAAATAACTTAAAAAAAAATCCAATTGAACTTTTTCAAAAAAATTAAATCTACACAACAACTTTCAGTTAAAAGTATGAAAAATTCAATTATCTACAATTTTAACTGAAATTCATATTTGAATCAATTATAATCAGAAAATTATACGACAATTCAATTATTTAAATACAAAAATAAGTAATTTATTGAATAATTGAATGTTTCTTAAAATTCAATTCCCATAAAGAATCGTTATCAACAAATTTTCAAATAATTCAATTCTATCAACGAATTTTAATAATATTTTTAAGAATAATTACATTTTTCAAGAAATTCGATTAAAATTGTATTAAAAATAATTGAAATTCAGCAATGAGTTTTATTATTTGTTGAAAATAATTGAATCCCTAAGAAGAATTTTATTATTTTTGAACAATATTTAATTTTTGCGAAGAATATTATTACTCTTGAAAATAATTGAATTTTTGCAATAATTTCTAACTTTTACAAAATTAAATTTTTTTCGTGTTTTTAACTAAATATCTTCCATACATTTATTATTTTTAATAATTTTTGAAAAAGTTCTTTAATATTTATAAAAATAATTGAATCTCTGTGAAAATAAATTGAATATTTTTGAAAATAATGGAATTAATATTGCAAAGAAATTTATAAAAAATTTGTAAATAATTCAATTGCTGTAAAATATTTGTTATTTATAAAAATAATAAAAGGTTTGCTTAGAATATTATCAAAAAAATTTTTTTAATTATTCATTTGTTTTGGACAATTACAATTTTTGAAAATAATTGAATTTTGGAGAAAAATTTTAATATTTATAAAGATAATTGAAATTTTGACGATAATTTTTTCAAACTTTTGATCATAATTAAATTTTTGAGAAAAGAATTTTATTACTTTTGAAAATAATTGAATTCTTCAGACGAATTTTTTAATAATATTTTATTTTTAAATACCTAATTGAATTCTTTTGTCAAATTTTATTGAAATATTAGATATTGAAAATAATCAATTATTATTTAATTAAACTTTTTCAAAAAAAATTAATTCTACAGAATTGTTAGTTAAAAGTACTAAAAATAATAATTTAATTCTACGAGAAATCAATTATTTAAATACAAAAATAAATAATATAATTGAATGTTTCTTAAAATTTAATTTTTACGAAGAATTGTATTAACAACTTTTGAAAACATTTAATATTTCTTTTAAGGAATTTAATTAAAATTTTAATGAAATTTTTTTTAAAGAATTTTATAACAGTAGTTTTTGAAAATAAATGAAAACTTTTTGAAGAATTTTATTAAATTTTTTAAAAATAATTGGATTCCTGAGAAGAATTTAAATAATAATTTTTGAAAACATTTGAATTCATGAGAAGAATTTTTTTTAAATTTTTGAAAATAATTGACTTGTTGAGAAGAATTTTTAAAAAATTTTTGACAGTAATTTATTTATTTATAAAGATAATTTAATTCTTGACAAGAATTTTTAAAAAATTTTGAAAATAATTTAATTTCTGCAAAGTATTTGATTACTTTTCAAAAGAATTGAATTCTTGTGATGAATTTTGATATTTATCAAAATAATTGAATTTTGGAAAAGAATTTTATTAAAATTCCTTAGAATAATTGATTTTATGGGAAGAATTTGTGCAATTTTATTGTTTATCAAGCTATTTGAATTCTTTTGCAAAATTATTTAAAATTTCTTGAAAATATTTGGTTTTCTGCGGCGAATTAAATGTTATTTATGAAAATATTTGAATTATTGCAACGAATTTTATTGTTTTATTAAATAATTGAATGTTTCTTAAAATTGAATTCTTTCCTCAAGTTTTGATAAACTTTGTAATAATAATTGCATTTTTTAAGGAATTTATTTAAAATTGTATTAAAAATATTTGAAATTCTGCGATAAAAATAATTGAATTCGTAAATGAAATTTTATTATTTATGAAAATAATTGAATCTTTTCGTAGAATTGTATCAAAAAGTTTTTTCTATAATTAAATCTGTTGATAAATTTTATGAAAATAGTAAATATTGAAAATTATTGAATTGCAAAAAAACAGACTTCATTCATGATAGTTTTGGTTTTATTAATTTTTTATTATCTATTCATTTTCTTTATTATCTCCTTTTTTTCGTCTTTTTCTCTCATTTGCATTTTCAAATAATAATTATATTGTTCCCTAAAAAAGAAAAAAAAATTCCCTAAAGTAGCAATTTTTTCGCTTATCTCAGCTTGAATTGACAAAAAAATGAAGTACTGTAGTATTTTCAAGGTCAAAACTTTTATTCAGTGTAAAAAAATTTACAAGATTCATATCCGCCCATTCTTGATACTCAACCGCGCAGGACTGTGTTACGAATAAATACAAAGACTGTAAAATTTTAATTACTATTTTTTCAATAAATAATTTATAAATAAACTATTAAAAATAATTAAATGACAAAATAAATATATAATGTAATTGTAATTATTATAATTACTTAATAAATATTTTATTAATTTTATTTCTTTATTGTATTAATAATTAATAATTATTTTATAAATTTAACTTATTAAAAAATATCTACGATTTAAAATTAATGCGAAAGCAAATTTAAAAATAAAACAGTTTTATGTTTTGAATAAACTAAACGAATGTCATTAAAAAATCAATTAATTAAGTACCAAGTAATTATGATATTTAACAATATAAAAGCTTGCGTAAATAAAACAATAAAAACGTCAATTACTGTCAATTTTAAACAATAATACTCCAAACAAATAGTACACTTTCTATTATAATAATGACAGAAGTTTTAATTAATAACCGATTTCTCTAAACAATAGTTGTTAATTAGTCACTTAGGATACAAAAATTATTAATACGAATTACAATTCCCGAAGAGCTTTATTATAATAAAAAGTGTTACCATAAAATTAAAAATTAGAAATTTTTTATAATTAAAAATATTTGTTTGTAGAATAAATATTATTTGGTTATTAATTTATACAAATTGATTTTTGATGAAAAATTATAATTAATAGAATTTCGTTTTAAATTGAGATGTTTCGAAATTTTTATTCTTTTCTCAATTTGCTGATTGTCAAAAAATTAAAAAAAAGAAAATGAAACTTAATGATTAAAAGTCAAATGGAAATAATTTCTAAAATACAGAATTAATAATTTTTAAGTAATAAATAATATTGTAATAAAATAACTATATGCGTAAAATTGAAATATTATATTGATATTAATAAATTCGATGTAAATTTATTCAATTTTATTTTATTTATAAACTTCACTTTTATTATTTATTATATTTATTTCGTTAATTTTAATTTTAGGTACATATTTCAAATTTCAATTATATATAAATTACCATTAATTTTCTAAACTTTAAATTCACGTTTTTACTTTCAATTTATCATGGTTGCCACAAAATCTAGATTTCAAAATTCCAGGCTTTTTCCAGGTTTTCCAGGTTAAAAATATTAAAAATTCCAGGTTAAAATTTAGGAATTATTTGTGATGAAAAAACAAGAATTTTACATTATTATGTTTATTTTTCTGAAAGTGATACTTTTGATATTCGATTTTTCAATATATTTTTTTAAATTATATGGTTTTTTCTACTGGAAACTACTTTATTTCATACTCAATAGTAAGAATTTAAGTTGCGCAAAATTAATTTGAAAATATATTAAAGTCTTTCTTCTTTGAATTTTACTCGGGCCAATATGTAAAATTTGAATATTTATAAAAGCAATAATCAAAAATAAAAGCAATCAGATCATTAACTTTATTTTAATGTGCATTCACATTTTTTTAGAATATTTTTAATGTATAAAAACATTATTAATCATCGTGAAGTAATTTTAACTTAAACGGGAGACAAAATTGAAACATTTTTATCACATATAAAGCGGAGGTCAAAAAATTTTTAAAATGCACATAATGATAGAAAAAACATTGTATTTTCTGGCACTATTTTTAAAAAATTTCTAAAAGTTTGAAAAAAACCATAAAAATTTAGTTTTCTTATAGAACTCCTATTGGAGACATGTTAAAAAGACTTTAAAGATGAAATTATTTTAGCCATTGTATAAATTCAGTTAAATAAAATTGTTTAATTTTTTTAATGATAAGTAAGTGCTAAATTTTTTCTATGAAAATTGTTAATAATATTATCAGAGAGTAGATTTTATAAAATTAATCGAGATATCAAAAATGTCACTTTCAGAAGAATCAGCCATAATTAGCACATTGAAGTCATGTCTAAATTAAATAATTTTCATCTTCAAACTTTGTTCAAAATCTTGAACAAAAAGCAACTGGTAACAAAAAATTTTGACAATCGTAATACTAATAAAGATATAAAATCCTATTTTTCACAGTTTTAGTCAATAATTAAAAAGAAAAATTAAATTAATTTAATTTAGTCAATAATTAAAAAAAAATTAAATTAATTTAAAGAGAAGATAACATGGAAAAGGAAAATTGCATGTTAACATTTTTAAAGAAAAATAACATGTTGAATGAAATTTTTCTTAATATCTTTCATTAACCCAAAAAAATTCCAGAAATTCGTTCCAATTCCATGCTATTTCCAGGTTTTCCATACTCTTTTTCAATTTCCATGCTATTTCCAGGTTTTCCAGGTTTTCCAGGTTGTGTGGCAACCATGTTTATTGGAGTTTGCAATTATTGTAATTATTATAATTATTGTATTATTATAAGGATTATAATTATTTTAATTGTTCTAATTATTATAATTGATTTATTATTGAAAGTCCAATTTGCAAATCAAATGCTCCTTTCAACTTTTTACATAAAAAATTCATGATGCTAGTTATATATATAGTAATATATACACTAAACAAATTACATATAAAAATTTATGACAACTGATCAGCAAATTGAGAAAAGAATAAAAATTTCGAAACATCCGAATTTGAAAGAAAAACCTGAACCGTCTATAGAAAGTACAGTTCTATGAAAATTGAGAAATAATTAAATCCGTAAAAGGAAAGTTGCTTTCGTGCAAGAAATTGGAGATTTTATGTCTAAAAAGAGATTGTTGAATGTTAATTAATTTAACCTGCATACCACCATTTAAAAAACAATTGGAAAATAAATGCAAGAGTTAAATTTTTATTTCAGTAAAATACTATATAATTATATTGTATATTCGCAGAATATAACCGGTGATCCTAACCTATCGAATACCATCGAAATTTGCTCCAATATGTATATACTTGAACATTTAACAAATTGAAAAAAACCCACTTTTCATCTAATCACAAAACTAAACACACTTGTATAAACAAAAATTAAAATTGAAACTTACCTGGCAGACAGCACACGAGATCAACGAACTTTTGTTTGGCCTGCGAACTGAATAAAGGCGAAAAAGCAGAATCAGAGAATGATTCACCAGCGTTCTGGCATTTTCATTCCACACCAAAGACACAGTAGTAGATATTGAAAATGTTTTTTACACCGAGTTACGCCTCCGTTTAACATTCAAGCACTTATTTTTGTTGATGAATTTAAAAATTATTAAAAAAAAGAACGATAAACACCAGACACTGAACGATTGAACGAATCTATAAATACAGAGTTTTTTTCTTGTCAAAGCAGTGGCGGAACCGGAAACTTGGAAAATACGAAGAGGGGAGGAGGAAGAAGAAGTTGAATTCAAAGAGAATGGCAGGCCTCTTCAGACCGTCCATTTTCCAACTGAAAACACTTTTAAAGTTATACTTCAACTCATGACGGCAAATCCATTAGTAACAATTGTTTCCCTTTTACAGTAAAAGTACTCCAAAGCAAAGATTGATCGTTTGCCACCTACTGGAACAATTTTCTAACCTCAAAGTAATCTATAAATTTCATAAATTTTAGAAATTCTTTTTTTTTCTTTCACATTATAATTTATTCCTACCTATTATTTTTTGACAATTTATCAATATTTTAATGATTTTAAGTTTTATTGCATTGGAAATGCGAACGTGGTAAATAAAAATCGTATTTGAAATTACTTTTTCAATAAGGTCGGTAAGGTAGATTTTTTCTTCATATACAAGTTTACCGACAGATGGCGATAGGGGTTTTAAAAACGTCAGATTCCGACTTTCCGAGTGATACAATAATCAAATAATCAGCTTACTGAAAGCAGTTATAATACTTCGAATGGTAAATTAATAATACACTTTAGGCCGGAAAGGATATTTTTCGAAAAAAATGAATAAATTGGATGATTTTAAAATATGTGTTACTCGATACAGTTAGTAGAAAACATTTCAAACTAATACACAAGTCCTCAGTTAGCCGTGATCGTCTAGTGGTTAGGACCCTACGTTGTGGCCGTAGTAACCCAGGTTCGAATCCTGGTCACGGCAATGTCTTAGATGACATTGTCACGGTTGAGGTGTTTTTTTTTTTTCCTTTTTTTTATTTATTATAAATTAATTAACCCCGAAAAACGAAATTTTAATTTTTTTTACTAAAGAAATTTCTTTTTTTTTCTAAGAATTTTTGAATTTTTCACAATATTTTTTTTATTTTCTTTTTCACTATGTGAAAATTAAAAAGTCATTTTTCAAATTAGGAGAAATAATTTTTTTCGATAAAAAATTTTGATAGTAATTTGATTTTATATATTTTATAGTGTTTAAATTAATTAAACGTGAACCGAAAGTATCGGTTAAAATTTGTGTCATTAGAAATTAATATTTCTATTCGCGGAGGAAAGGAAATGATTTTCAATGACTAAAAGAGTGGAATTTTCTACGTATCATCATCATCACAGGGATCACAGGTGACTAAGTCAGTTAGGAATTCAGTGGGTGGTAGGGAGATGAAGTTGGTTGGTACGCACCTGGTGGCGTGGAGTTTTGCCGCGGGAAGGGGCACTGGAAACCGATGGCGATGACTGGGGTCAGGTGGGGGACCAGGGGCCACGCTGAAGCGTTCTCCAGGACAGTAGTTCGGTATGTTTGTGCAGTGAGTGCGGGTGGATGTTGAAGTTTAAAATCAAAAGGTACAAACGCGCCTTTAAATAAAAACCCAAGTGAATTTTAAATGTTTTAATTGGATACAAGGTGTTGTTCGCAAATAATGTGTTGGAAGTGAGTGGAGTGAGAGGAAGTTGTTTCTTCCCTTTGGTTCTTTTTTTTTTTAATTAAATTTCCCACGGATTTCCAGTAGAAGTCCGGCCGGAGAAATGCGGACGCTTTACGTTGTCACAGGTGAGCACTCCCCCCTTTATGACCCCCTCTCGATTCTTCTTGACAACTCGCGCGTTCTCCATCATACCTGTAATATTGTGTAAATGCTGTAAATTCACACTGAGAATTTTTTATTTTCTAGTTTTATTCAAAATATGAAAAATGCTAGTTTGTATTAACTGAAATATTCTTTCGCCAGTTGAATACATAAAACTATAAATTATAATATTGTTGACATTTTTATAGGTTAGTTTTTTTTAGTCATTAATGACAAGTTACAATAAAAATTGTTACTTTGTTTATTACTGACATTTTCTTTTGTTTATTTGCAAATAAATTTTAGAACATAATAAATACCAAGTTTGTATTTTTTTGAAAAAATAGAAAAAACTTAATTTTTCGCATGAAGCAAAAAGTTAGAAAAGATCGGTAATTATTTTTTTTTAAGCAAATCTATAGTAAACTATATTTTTTTATTTTTTGTCTTTTTTTGATAATAATACGATTTACTTTGCAACCTAAATTAACTAGAAAGTTCCCCACAATTCCATTATAATGGCGGAAATACATCATTAATAAATTCCTTATACTTTAGTTTAAGGAATTTCTAATTATTTCTAAATGACATTTCTCCGTTTTGTCAGTGAAATTTGTTGAATATTTAGAATACCATTCGCAGCCAATAATGATCAAATTTTAATAACCCTTCGAACTAAATGCATAATAATCATACATTAATTGCATAATATTGAAATATTAGTATTTTTTCCTTTGAATACAAAATATTAAATAAAATAAACAAACTTTGAGAGCAATTAAGTTTTTTTATGTTCAGCATTGAAGAACTAATTATTGTGGAGAATTCGGTCATTATAAGGCAATATAATGAGGCAAATTCATTAGGTTCTGACAAATTTTTCTTGAAATTTCTTTACTGTAATTTATAACTAATTTACGCAAAACAATTTTCGATGGTAATCGTGGTTTAATTACATTGTGAATTTTTATTCTTGTTATTTTCTTTTTCTATTTATATCTTCTGAAAAAAATACAAGTTTGTCATTAGCTTAAAAATTAAAATATTTATTCAATAACTTTTCATTTTATTTTATTACTAAAATAATTGTATTATTTTCATTTTCTGAAAAAATATTAAACTTCTAGAAATCAATATTGAATCAACATAAATCTTTATAACTTCCGATAAACTTTTATCATAAAAATAATACACCTATTTTCTCTTATCACGGATAAAACAATATACATTCAAATTAAATAATTTTGCAATTAAAATAGAATAAAATTTCCATTATTTCTAGAAATGTTTCCCACGCAATAAATAAATTTTTCCTTCGTTTCTCTCGCAGAGAAATAGTTGTTGTTCGGGGTGCTTTTCAAGTATTTTAGGAGAAAATTTTTCCCACTCTCCTATGGAGCATTATAATCGCAGGTAGAAGATCAGGTGCACTTTGAAACCCATGGAGAGATCTCACCTGTCACGTATTTTTCATTTGAAAACCAGAACTCTGACGGTTCCATGAATTTGAACGGAAAAAAAATTCTTTTTTTCCTCTCTCTGATTATATACGCCTCTTCTTCTTCTTCTTAGTACATACAGGTCCTAAACAAATTTCCTTTCAATTTATTACTCTTGACAAAAATGCATTTGTTATTTAAACAATGTGAGAATGATTAAATGTTATTTTCTTCTTTTTCGAAAGAAAAAAGAAAAGAAGGAGATATGTAAAGTAAATATGTACATTGCCATTATTATATATCCACGGTGTGTTGAATATTGTGCATTGCAAAATGACAGTTGCTAAAGTTATTACAAAATGAACAAATACTGTTTCATGTTTTGCGCGGATGAGGATTATGGTG
This sequence comes from Leptopilina syphax, assembly GCA_032872505.1. Lineage (NCBI taxonomy): Eukaryota > Metazoa > Arthropoda > Insecta > Hymenoptera > Figitidae > Leptopilina > Leptopilina syphax. Next base: position 6,102,752 of record CM065475.1, read on the forward strand.
TTTAAAAAAAAATTACAAATCATGATTAATTACTACTTAAATCTGCTTGACGTTCCCAATATAATATATTTAATGCTTTTTAAATTAAATTCAAATCGAAAAATTAAATTTTTACTTGCACATTGGCGTCGACGCTAAGCGTCAAAAATTATTTTTTGTATTTAGTTATAAAAATAGCACTAATTTTACTATTATCTCACTTTAAATTCTGAATCTTTTTATTTAACGATTTGAACTTAAAATCGAATTGAAAGAAAATTGTTTAATTTTTTTGTGGGTTTTACAAAAAGAAAAAGTTTTTTTTATACATTTGACTATATAATATTGAAAACATTGTCATAATTTTTCTTGATATTTAGTCCCTACTTTAGTTGTTGAATTGTAGGTGTATATTTGAATTTTTGTGAATGATTGTCTATATATAGAGGAGACGTAAAACAGATTGTTCACTTGATCAGGAACCCAACAAAGTTCCCATCATATTCGAGAATCAAATTACCATTCACGTGTTACCTAACTTCCATTTCTGCCCACTCCACGGGAGATTCACTGTCATTGAAAAGTCTGATATGATCTAGATTAAAGTTCATTTCGTATTCCGTATAATTATGTCACACTGTTGCCTTTTCTATCGGCTCTCGAATAATTTATATAAAACGCTTTACATTATATTTTCATTCGGATTTTCTAGGTCTGTTATTTAAAGTGTTTTGTTTAGCCTACTTTATTATTAATATTATTATTGTTATTATTTATTATATTATTATTATTATTATTAGCTATTATTCTCTCTTAATTTGAATTAGTAAAAATTTTTACTAAGAATTCGTGACTGATTTTTTTAATAGTAGGAACTTAGATTTTCGACAAATTTTAAGAATTCAAATTATTCTGAAATTAATTAAATTTTTTAATATTGTATATTGAATTAATTATTAAAATAATGGATTTATGGAGAAATTTTAGTAAAAGGCACAAAAACAAATTGAATTTTGGAGACGTTACGCAAATGATTGCAGAAATTCAATTATTTTTAATAAATAATTAATTATTTTCCAAGGCAATAAAATTATCTGCAGAAATTCAACTATTTTTAATACAATATTTCAATCGAATTCTTCGAAAAATGTAATCCAATAAATAATTGAATTTTCGTAAAATTTTCGAATAAAAATTGATTCAAAAATAAATTTTAGAAAAAATTAAATTATTACGCACTTATAAATTATTTAATAAGTAAATAATTATTTTACTTAAATATTTTTAAATTAATTGAATATTAAGAAATGTTGCGTTTACAATTTTCATAAATAAATGAATTTCAAAAGGTTTTAATTTGAAATGTTATAAACTTTCAATTTTGAATAAATTTAATAAAAAATTTAATAGAACTTAGATTTTCAAAAAATTTTAACAACTCAAATTCTTTTGAAATTAGTTCAATTTTTTTTAAATTTGTATTTAATTAATTATTAATAATAATGGATTCATAGAAGATTGAAAGAATTCAATTATTTTCAAAAGCAACAAAATTCTTCGGAGAAATTTAATTATGTTGAAAAATTTTTTTTAATTCTCGTTAAAATTTCAATTATCTTTATAAATAATAAAATTCTTCTCTGAAATTCAATTATTTTCAAAAATTTTAATAAAATTGTTGTCAAAATTTCAATTATTTTTAAAAATTATTTTGAATTTCAATTATGTTCAACAATTTTAGTCTAAACTCCAATTTTATTTTGAGTAAAAAAGTTTTCGCAGAAATTCAATTATGTGCAACAATTAAAAAAAAATTCTCGTCAAAGTTTCAATTATCTTTATAAATAATAAAATTCTTCTCTTTATTAAATTCAATTATTTTTAAAAAATTTAATAAAGTTCTTAGCAAAATTTCAATTATTTTCAAAAATTTTCCTCATTTTAATTATTTTTGAGTAACAATATTCTTATGATTTTTTTATATCTACTGTTTTAATAAAATCTTCCACAAAAATTTAATTATTTTTAAAATTTTATATACAAAAATTCTACGTAAACATTTAATTATTTTCAAAAATAAAAATTTCACGGGAATTCAATTATTTTCAAATTTTTTATTATAAATTTCTTCTCGAAAATTCAATTATTTCGATAAACAATAAATTTTTTTACAAGGATTCAATTATTTTCATAAACAAAATTAAGTTTTACAAATTCAATTATTTTCATAAATTATAAAACTCATTCTGGAATTTCAATTATTTTTAATAAAATTTTAATTGAATTCCACGAAAACTGTAATTATTCTAAAAAATTTTATTAAAATTCGTCGAAAGAATATTCAAATCTCATCAGAAATTCATTAATTTTCAGGAATTTTAATAAAATTCATTGCAAAATTCAATTATTTTCATAAATAATAATATAAAAATAAAAATGTCTCGTCAAGATTTAAATTATTTTCAAAAAATTTTATCAAAAAAAAATTCAATGATTTTCAATATTTACTATTTTAATAAAATTTCCCAAAGAATTTAATTATTTAAAAAAAATTTGATAAAATTCTACACAATCATTAAGTTATTTTCTAAAATAGGTAATAAAAATTTCACAGGAATTCAATTCTTTAAAATAGAATATGCATAAATTTTGTCGAAAAAAATCAATTGTTTAACAATTTTTTATAAAATTTAATTATTTTTATAAATATTAAAATTCTTTTCTCGGATTCATTTGTTTTCATAAGTAACAGAATTCTTTTTTTATAGGAATTCAATTATTTTCATAAATATAACAAAACTCATTGTAGAATTTAAAATTTTTTTAATACAATTTTATTTGGATTTCTCAAAAAAAAATTCAGTTATTCTTAAAAATTCTATTGAAATTCGTCGAAAGAATTCAATTATTTATTTTTATATTTAAGTAATTGAATTTTTGTAAATAATTGAATTGAAATGATGAAAATAATTTTGAAGAAGTTACAGTAACAATATTTTTAAAATATAAAATATTTATTTTATCACTCGGTTAACTTCATGTTTTATATATAATAATATTCTTATAAAGTTGTTGAATTTGAAATTTTTGAAAATCATAAATGGATGATGTTTTAGAATAATTATTTAATTAAAGAAATTCGTAAATAAATGTAATAGTAGAACATTGTTTTGAGTATCTAATAATTTTTAGAGTGCATCATAATATTTTTTAGAGCCAGGGAAAAAGTCAACATTTTTACTGGAAATCAGGAAAAAACAAAATTGAATTTTTGTGGCAACCCAGATTCTGGATATTAACCCTAAAAATCCATTTTTCTCCTTGAATTTGATTACGTAAGAAAAATATTGTTAAATTAATTTAAATAAATACTTATATGTATAATAAAAATGAGGGGAAAAAATTGTTTTCTTTATGCATAAATTAACATAACTAATTATAGAGAATTATAAAAAGAATTTTAAAACAATTATCAAGAAAAATAATGAACTTCTAGAATCTAGATTTATGTAATGTTATTTACATTTCAATGAATTATTAATTAAGGACGATTTCCTTTCGTTATTTCATTTCAAAAACAATTTTTCTTCATTACCTTCTGTAGAGACTCTAATTTCATTTTCAAATATACATACGAGTTGCTTCTTTTTTTTCATATATATAATACTTGTTTGTTATCCTTCACTCTAAGCACTCTCTATTCTCTATATAGACGCTATTTTGCAAAAAAATTTTTTCTTTCAAAATAAAGCAATGTTTGCGCACACGAAAGTAAATTGTGTATATAGACGAAGGCACTGAAGTTACGCACCAAAGCGTGAAGAGGAGAGACTCATTAATTCACCGCGTTCGAGAGTCTTCCACCTGTGCTGTAACTTGAAAATGTTTCCTTTAACTTAAAAAATCCGTTAAGGATATTGTAACTATTCAAGAATCTTTTTTTAAGATATAGTTAAAGTGCGATGACACTTTAAAAGGAACTAAGTTTCTAGGGGGGAAAAAAAGGTTTGAAATGCGACTACTTGGATGACTTTTAATGAGTTACCAGCAATAGCTGGCAATAGTTTTAAAAGCCTTGAATTATAAGTGCAGGTTATCTGAAAAAATCAAGGCCAACATATCAAGAAGAAATATTCTTGCGATTGAGGATTGAAAAAAAATAGATTATCCTCGAAAAAAGAATATAGTTGTTGGAAAATTTACTGTTTAGAAATAAAGTTAATTATTTACACTAGCGGAGTTAATTGTGATGCTTCTCTTTTATGTTATTCTAGAAATAAATTTGCGCATTGAAGTAACTTGCAACCACAGCTGAATAATAATAATTGCTAACGAGGTATAATTTATTTTACAATAAGCTAAAAAGTTTGCTGAGAGTTGAATTTTTTCTACTTTTTGGACTGATTTTGAATGTAAATCTAACTTTTTATCCAAAAACAAAAATTTAGATCAATTTTTTATTTGAACCACATTTTTGGTATCATATTCGTTGCAATTTTCAGGCTTCGCAAATTCATCTACTAAAACCTACTATTTAGTACTTTTTTCAAGTTGTGCTACCATTTGGCAACTTTTTTTAGATTTCAACCACTAAAAGATACTATTTCTGTTTTTTTTTTTTGGGAATTTCCACTACTTTAAATTCGCTAATCAAAAAATTATTCTCAAAAATTATAATCAAATTTTTTAAAACGATTCAATTATTTTCAAAAAATATTCAAAATTCAATTATTTTCAATATCTAGTATTTTCATCAAATTTCCCAAAACAATTCAATTATTTAGAAAAAAATTGATAAAATTCAATTATTTTCATAAATAATCAAATTTCTACAGGGATTTAATTAATTTAGAATAGCATTTTCAAAAAAAGTTCAAAATAATTAATTATTTAACAAAATTTTCATACAATTCTTCACAATAATTCAATTACTGTCACTAATAATAATATTTTTCATGGAAATTGAATTTTTTAAAAAATTTTTTGATAAAATTCTAAGCAAGAATTTAATTATTTTCACAAATAAAGTTTTCCACAAGAATTCAATTATTTAAAATAAAATTTTCACAATATTTATTATATTTAGAAAAAAATAATTATTTAAAACAATGTTTTTAAAATTCTTATGAAGAATTCAATTATTTTCAAAAATAACAACATTTTTTACAGAAATTCAATTCTTTTTATACATTTTAATAAAACTTTTCGCAATAATTCAATTATTTTCATAAATAATAAAATTCTTCTGAAAAATTCAATTATTTTTGGAAATTTTTATAAAACTCTTAGCTACTATTCAATTATTTTCACAAATAATAAAATTCTTTGCAACTATTCAATTATTTTAATAAATAATAAAATTCTTAGCAGGATTTCAATTATTTTTAGTACAATTTTACAGGAATTGCTCAAAAAATGTAATTATTCTTAAAAATTTAATTTCAATTCCTTCAAAAAATCAATTATTTAAAATAATATTTTTCTTAGTTCTTTGTAAGAATTCAATTATTTACAAAAATATTAGGATTTTCCACAGGAATTCAATTATTTTCAAATATTTTAATAAAATTGTTTGAAAAAAAATTCAATTATATTTTAAATAAAATTTTAATTAATTTTTTTAAATAATTCAATTGTTCTTTTAGATTTTAATAAAATTCTTCCCAAGAATTCAATTATTTCCATAAATAATTCTTCGAAAGAATTTATTTATGTCGAATATAATAAAATTATTCACAAAAATTCAATTTTGAGACATTGTAATAAAATTCTTTTGCAAAGTTCAATTATTTTTGGAAATTTTAATAAAATTCTTAGCAACTATTCAATTATTTTCATAAATAATAAAATTCTTAGCAGGATTTCAATTATTTTTAATACAATTTTACAGGAATTGCTCAAAAAATGTAATTATTCTTAAAAATTTAATTTCAATTCCTTCAAAAAATCAATTATTTAAAATAATATTTTTCTTAGTTCTTTGTAAGAATTCAATTATTTACAAAAATATTAGGATTTTCCACAGGAATTTAATTATTTTCAATTATTTTAATAAAATTGTTTGAAAAAAAATTCAATTATATTTTAAATAAAATTTTAATTAATTTTTTTAAATAATTCAATTGTTCTTTTAGATTTTAATAAAATTCTTCCCAAAAATTCAATTATTTTCCTAAGTTTTAATAAAATTCATTACAATATTCGATTATTTTCATAAATAACAATATTCATCAGAAGAATTCAATTATTTTCAAAAGTAATCAAATTCTTCGTATAAATTCAATTACTTTTTGATAAAATTCTATGGAAGAATACAATTTTTTTCATTATATAAGTTTGATTAAATTATTCTGCGATTTGACTGTATTAAATTTTTCTGATAGTTCAGATCATTTTGGGGTTTGTATAGAACTAGATGTCTCAACGCAGTCTAGATTGGTCCAGACGGCTGTAGGTTTTCCTGTGGAAAATATAAAATGGGATGAAACAAAAATTCATGATTACTTGTATAACCTGTCAGGTTCAACACTATTGTATTTTAATAGCGAAGACACTGATTGCCTCTTCAATAATTTTAAAATAGCAATCCTAGATAGTGCTAGAAAGACTGGAATGTTGACTGTAAAAAAATCATCTGAAAGAGTGAATAGCTTTATGGCAAAACCCTGGTTTGATTGTAAGTGCAATGTGGCTAAACGCAAAGTAAATAAAGACTATAAAAAGTTTAAAAGTAATAAACAGAGTTTGGAACTATTAGAAAATTATATTTCTGCTCGAGACCAATATAAGAAAATCGTTGCGCAGGCCAAAACAGAATATAATGGTCAAATTCAGGTTAAATTAAGTAATTTAAGTAGCAGCAAAGAGTTTTGGAATACGGTTAAACTGTTTAATACTAAGGACTATCGATCCAACGGTGTGGAATTGGATGCATGGGTAGAATTTTATAAGGATGTTTATCCCGGAAGGTGTATAAATGATAGAATTTTTGTAACTGTTTTGCATCCTTATTTGGATTCTGAATTTAGTTTAGATGAACTAAATAAGGTTTTATCTAAATGTAGTAACAATAAGTCACCTGGTCCCGATAAAATTGTTAACGAATTTCTAAAAAATTTGCCGTCGGAATGGTCTCATTATTTTCTCAATATGATTAATAGAATTTTTGAAAGTGAAAACGTGCCGGGATCGTTTGCAGAGGCGAATATGTCTATGTTATATAAGAAGGGGGATCACACCGATCCAATGAATTATAGAGGCATTGCCTTGTTAAATTCTGTCACAAAGGTTTTTACCTCTCTCCTTGCAAAGAGGCTTGGGGGATGGGCGGAGTCTTGCCGTCTAATTCCTGAGGAACAAGCGGGCTTTCGAGCAAAGAGAAGTTGTGTCGAACAGTTATTCACTCTCTCCTGTTTAATTAATACAAATCTAGAAACTAAAAAAGATTATGTTTTTGCAGTATTCGTGGACTTTAAAAGGGCCTTCGACTCCGTCCAGCATAATAAATTATGGTCTAAGCTATTTGAATTGGGGATTTCAGGAAAATTTTTAAGAATTTTAAAAAATTTATATGATGGGGCAAATTTTAGAATTAAACTCGGTTATCGGAAATCTGCTACTATTGATGTAACTGAAGGGGTCTTACAGGGCGACTCTCTTAGCCCTCTGTTGTTTATTTTATTTCTCGCTGATATAATTCAATTCTTTAAGGAGAGGGGAGTACAGGGTTTAAAGTTAGATTCATACAAGGAGGTAGTGATGCTTTTGTTTGCAGATGATATTGTCCTATTGGGACGCTCATGGCATGATACACAGTTAAAGCTCAAAATACTTAAGGAATACTGTGATCTTAACGGCTTGATTTTAAATGTATCAAAAACTAAAATAGTACGTTTTAGAAAATCTGGAAGGTGTAAGAAGTTAAAGCCTCTATTTTGGGGAAGTGAAAAAATTGAGTATGTAAAATCTTATATTTATCTGGGGGTTCCTTTTTCTTCTTCTGGTAAATTTAAATTAGCAAAGGATTCTTTTTTGGCTAAGGGACTTACGGCGGCAGCTAATGTTCGCAGTATTCTATATAGAAGTAAAAACAAATCCTGGTATACTATTGTGAGTCTTTTGAGCAGTGTAATTAATGCCACAGCTTTCTACGGAGGTGAGGTGTGGTCCCTATCTTACTTGAATGATTTAGATTGCGTGCAAACTCGTTTTTTTAAAAATATTTTAGGTTTAGCAAAAAATACTCCCAATCATTTTGTGCGCCTGGAATCTGGTATTCCATTTCCTAATGTAATTTTATTTCGACGTATTCTGAATTGGTGGATAAAATTGCTTGAGATGCCGGATGATAGACTGGCAAAGTGTTGTTTTATAAGAATGTATGAGTTGGATCGTATTGATGGCTCTTTTCCAGTTGGTTCTAATTGGGCTTCGCGGCTTAGAATGCTGTTGGATTCGCTGGGGGCTGGATATTTGTGGGAACACCAATTTCAAAACGTAAATTTTATAAAAAATGAAAAGAAAAATATAATAAAAAAATGGTGTAACAATGAGATTAGTTTGGCAATAGATAGAGTGATAAATTCTAATTATAATCCTAATTATAGATTTTTTAGTCAATTAAACTCAACAGAAGAATATTTAAAATATAATATGTCCATAGGAAAAATTAGAATAGTAAGTCAGTTACGGTTAGCAAATTTAAACAGATTAAAATTAACATATAAACAAAATATATATACATGGAACGCAAATGTCACATGCTCCTTGTGTAATTCCAACGAATGGGAAAATATTCAGCATTTTTTGCTGCGTTGCCCGATATACGAGCCTCTGCGAACAAGGCATCTTTCTTGTTATATATACACTGAAAAATCAGATAATGAAAACCTCAACAACTTGTTAGTTATTAAATGTCCAAAACAAGTTAACGATTTATTTTATTTTGTTGTAAACGCGCTTCTCTTGAGATCTTTTATTATAAATGAGTAATGTGTGTTCTGTATTGTTTTGTACGCCGAGTTTAATATCTTATGTTTAAGTTTGTTATTCTTTTTATACATTTGTAAACAATTTTAAAAAATTTTATTACAAATAAACTAAACTATTAACTATTAATAAAAATAAATAATAAAATTCTTAGCAGGATTTCAATTATTTTTAGTACAATTTTACAGGAATTGCTCAAAAAATGTAATTATTCTTAAAAATTTAATTTCAATTCCTTCAAAAAATCAATTATTTAAAATAATATTTTTCTTAGTTCTTTGTAAGAATTCAATTATTTACAAAAATATTAGGATTTTCCACAGGAATTCAATTATTTTCAAATATTTTAATAAAATTGTTTGAAAAAAAATTCAATTATATTTTAAATAAAATTTTAATTAATTTTTTTAAATAATTCAATTGTTCTTTTAGATTTTAATAAAATTCTTCCCAAGAATTCAATTATTTCCATAAATAATTCTTCGAAAGAATTTATTTATGTCGAATATAATAAAATTATTCACAAAAATTCAATTTTGAGACATTGTAATAAAATTCTTTTGCAAAGTTCAATTATTTTTGGAAATTTTAATAAAATTCTTAGCAACTATTCAATTATTTTCATAAATAATAAAATTCTTAGCAGGATTTCAATTATTTTTAATACAATTTTACAGGAATTGCTCAAAAAATGTAATTATTCTTAAAAATTTAATTTCAATTCCTTCAAAAAATCAATTATTTAAAATAATATTTTTCTTAGTTCTTTGTAAGAATTCAATTATTTACAAAAATATTAGGATTTTCCACAGGAATTTAATTATTTTCAATTATTTTAATAAAATTGTTTGAAAAAAAATTCAATTATATTTTAAATAAAATTTTAATTAATTTTTTTAAATAATTCAATTGTTCTTTTAGATTTTAATAAAATTCTTCCCAAAAATTCAATTATTTTCCTAAGTTTTAATAAAATTCATTACAATATTCGATTATTTTCATAAATAACAATATTCATCAGAAGAATTCAATTATTTTCAAAAGTAATCAAATTCTTCGTATAAATTCAATTACTTTTTGATAAAATTCTATGGAAGAATACAATTTTTTTCATTATAATGAGTTTTAACTCATCGAAAAATTTCAATAATTTTTAATATTATTTTAAATTAATTAAAAGAAAAATTGAATTATTTTCACAAATAAAGTTTTTCACAATAATTCAATTATTTCAAATAAAATTTTCATAATATTTATTATATTTTGAAAAAATTAATTATTTAAAACAATGTGTTAATGAAATTCTTACGAAACATTTAAATATTTTCAAAAATAACAAAATTTTTCACAGAATTTCAATTCTTTTTAAACATTTTAATAAAATTTTTCGCAATAATTTAATTATTTTCATAAATAATAAAATTCTTCTCAAGTATTCAATTATTTTTAGAAATTTTAATAAAATTCTTAGCAACTATTCAATTATTTTCATAAATAATAAAATTCTTCTCAAGTATTCAATTATTTTTAGAAATTTTAATAAAATTCTTAGCAACAATTCAAATATTTTCATAAATAATAAAATTCATCACAGGATTTCAATTATTTTTAATACAATTTTACAGGAATTGCTAAAAAATGTAATTATTCTTAAAAACTTAATTTCGATTCCTCAAAAAAATCAATTATTTAAAAAAATATTTTCTTAAATTCTTTGGAAGAATTCAATTATTTACAAAAATATTAGAATTTTTCACAGGAATTCAATTATTTTCAAATATTTTAATAAAATTGTTCGAAAGAAATCAATTATTTTTCATAGAATTTCAATTAAATTGTTTTGAAATAATTCAATTATTCTTTTAGATTTTAATAAAATTCTTTCCAAGAATTCAATTATTTCCATAAATAATTCTTCGAAAGAATTTAATTATGTCGAATATAATAAAATTATTCACGAAAATTCAATTTTGAGACATTGTAATAAAATTCTTTTGCAAAGTTCAATTATTTTCAGAAATAACAATATTCATCACAAAAATTCAATTATTACTAAAAGCAATAAATTTATATATTCTTGGAAATCCAATTATTTAAAAAAATTCTAATAAAATCTTTAGCAAGAATTCAATTATTGTCAAAAGTTTTAATTAAATTCTTTGTAATATTTTTAAAAACTTTTCGCAATTTAATGATTAAATTAGAATTTGCATAAAATTAGTCGAAAGAATTGAATTATTTAAAAAATTTTATAAAATCCTTTGCAAGAATTAAATTATTTTTATAAATATTTAAATTCTTTGATGAATAATAAAATTCGTTGTAGGAATTAAATTTATTTAAAAAGAAGTAAGAAAGAAGGAAGTAAATATTTTTTATGGAAATTAGGAAAAAATTTAATTGCTACTTTTTTAAAATTAATTATCGAGTGCGAAGTCTGAATTTAATATCCTTAGAAACTGTTTTCATTCTCTTTTTTTTAGTATCAAACTGAAGTTACCAACGTTTTTGTCGTCGCAAAAAGAGAATTTTTGTTTTAATGCCAAAGTAGCAAATAATTTTTGATAAGAAACATAATCATTACTCTCATTGCATCCTAAATCCTTCAATTTGATCAGAACTTGAAGAAAATAGTCTTCTATGTAGAAAACAGTAGAAAATTTAACCTATATTTACACATATTAAAATCAAGAATGTACACGATAAGAAAACAAAAGAAAAAAAGAATCAGAGCAAAAGTTATTTTTGCACTTTCTTCATAAACCGCAAAAGTGTGTTTGATAAACCACAAAAGGACTTTGACAATAAAAATAAATAGCAATAAATACAAAAGCAAAAAAAAAAAATAAATAAAGAGGAAAAGTTTCTCATTGCTTCACGCACATAGATATAATGTGTCCATTAATCATTTTTTCACAACGCTAAGAAGCGTGAAGCGCTATAAAATTATATTATTGCACATGAAAGATATAATCGTTGAAAAACGAAGGCTGTGTGTCTCTTATGCTTAAAAATTTCAAACTATAATATAAAAGAGTCGCAATAACTTTTGAAGCTATTGCACCGGCGCGATTAGGAAAACGCCTTTTATCTCTTGCAAAACGGAAGAGCTACATGTTCGACACTTGATGTTGAGTTTTAGGCGCATAAAATGTGATATTACAATGTTTCAATATAATTCTATCACACTATGTATATACTAAACGTTAATCTTTTTCCTTTTAATAGCAACTTTACTATGTGTAATAAAACTTAATTGTTGTGCAGTGTATCTTTTTAGAACTTTGGGTACTTATTTATGTTCAAAATCTGCATGTTCTGGATATATTTTTACACTAGGAAAAAAATTCTGTACTATAAAAAATAAAACTGCCAAGTTATCAAAGTTTACGTGATGGAAAAAGGTTGTATTTTCTACATGGAAAACTATTTTCTTCAAGTTCTGATCAAATTGAAGGATTTAGGATGCAATGCGAGAATAATGATTATGTTATCAAAAATTATTTGCTTCTTGGCATTAAAACAAAAATTCTCTTTTTGCGACGACAAAAACGTTAGTAATTTCAGTTTGATACTGAAAAAAGAAAATAACAACATATAGTGGCTCAACTTTTACAAATTCTGATTGAACGCAATTATTTTTTTTTATCAGTAATGTGTTATTAAAATATTCTCATTTACAATGTCAGGAGTGATGGTAGCTTTTAATTTTCTTATTATTTGTCTGTTTTTCTTGTATTTATTTATATAAAAACTTTATTTAATCGTGATCTTTATCTTAAAGGTGTGATTTCTTTATAATTAATTAATTACTATTTACCGTTTGTTATTTTTCAATAATAAATATAAAGAAAAATGCAAAAGATTGTCTGAAAATAAAGACAACTTTAAATTTCCTTGTTTTATTTTTATTATTGAATTTATTTTCTTGTTTGTTACACAAATTTATAGACAAGCCACACCATAAATATGCATATAATATTTTCTCTCTTAATAACGTTTCTGACATTGATATATTTGCAAATGAATGTTGAGAATAACAACAGAAATAATTAAAATATAAGCGAAGTAAAATATTTTTATATAATATACAAGTTTTTAGTAAAGATTGAAAGTATCACTTTGGCAAAATATTAATAATAAACTTTTTATTTCAACACTAACGGTATTCAATTACTTTCATAAATAATAAAATTCTTCGTAAGAATTCAAATAATTTTTTACAAATAGTAAATTTTTTTGCAGAAATTCAATTATTTTTAAATAAAATTTTAATAACACTTCACGAACGAAAATACAATTATTTTTTAAAATGGTAAAATTCTTTGCAAAAATTCAATTATTTTCAAAAAAATTTCAAGAAAGAATTCAATTTTTTTCTTAATTCGTTATAAAATTTTTCAAAAGAATTCAATTATTTTCTAAAATTTTTATAAATTCTTCGCAACAATTCAATTATATTTATAAACAGTACCTAAAATTCTTTGTAAAAATTCAATTATTTTCAAAAAAATTTTACGATACAATTCAATTATATTTATAAATAGTACAATTATTTGCAAAAATGCAATTATTTTCAGAAAAATTTCACTAAAGAATTCAATTTTTTTCTTAATTTGTTATAAAATTTTTTTTTAATAATAATTCTATTATTATTTTCTAAAATTTTAATAAAATTCAATAATCAAATGTTTAATTTCAATTATTAACAAACTCGATTATTTAAAAAATTTGAAAGAAATTGTTCATAAAATTCAATTATATTTAAAAAAAATTTTTTTAAAACTCAATGTTAAAATTCAAAGAAATTCTTCAAAAAGAATTTAATTAGAATTATTAAAATTTTTAACATAATTCTTCACGGGAATTTAATTATTTTTCTGAATAAAAAAAACTCTTCGAAAGAATACAATTATTTTTAAAAATATTAATTAAATTCGATTATTTTCTAGAATTTCAATGTATAAATTCAATTATTTTTAACAATTTTAATGACATTTTTTTTTAAATTTATTATTTTCCAAATTTTTAATAAAATTCTTTCAAAAAATTAAATTATTCTCAAAAATTCAGATAAAATTCTTCGAAACAATTCAATTATTATTATAATTGTAAAATACTCCGCAAGAATTTAATTATTTTCATAAATAAGAAAATTCTTCGCAAGAATTGTATAATAAAATTTTTCTAAACAATTTAATTTCTCAAAAGTTTTTAATCAAAATTCTTTGTAAATTTCAATTATTTGAAATTTACTTTAAAATTTACTTTAAAAAATTACATAATTTTTTACGAAATTTAATATAAATTTCTTCAAAAAGAATGTTAATTATGTACAAAAACTCTAATAAAATCGTTTAAAAAAAATAAATTTTCTATGAATAATTTTAATATAATTTAAAAGGAAAATCCTTAATTACAAATTAATAATAAACAGGATTATTTTAAAAAAACTTAAAAGAAATTTTTCTTAAAATTAATTTATAATTAAATCGCAATTTTAAAAGACGTTTTTCATAATAATCATTTAGTAAATAAAAGCATCTTTTAAAATTAAAATTAATAGGATAGAAATAATAGAAAGGTAAATGGCATGAGTTACTGACTTTTAATTTTATTACGCAGACGTATCGCTGACAAAGCTGTGTTATGGGCACAACGAAAAGTGCAATTTTAGGGCTTCCGGCAACCAACTATTGCGCAACGCATAGTTCGATTTCTTTCAAATATAAAAATAGAAGTTTCGACATCTATTATTAAATAATTATTAATATTATAAGCTTCCAATAAATTGCATAATATTTCAATTCTAATTCTGCAAAATATAATAATTTGCCTAATTCATTACTTCCTTATTATTTACAGAGGATGTATACTTGATTTACATATTAATTTATTCATTTATTTTTAAATCATTCTTTTTATAAAATTTAAATTAATTTATAGCCTTTGTTTCATTAAACTATTTTTAAATTTTTTTAAATTTTTTTAAATTTTCGTTCATTATTTTTGTAAATAATAAATTTTTTTTCGAAATTCAATTATTTTCAGAAATTTTAATATAATTATTCTTGTCAGAATTTCAATTATTTTTAATACAATTTTCATCAAATATCTCGAAAAATGAAATTATTTTTAAAAATTTTATTAAAGTTTGTTTAATAAAATTCTTGGCAAAATTTCACAGGAATTCAATTATTTACAAAATTTTTAATAAATTTCTTCGAAATAATTCAATTATTTTCATAAGTTATAAAATTTTCACAGGAATTCAATTATTTAAAATACACAATTTCATAAAATTTTTCGAAAAATATCAATTATTTAAAAAGATTTTTATAACATTCGTCGCAAGAATTTAATTATTTAAAAAAAATTAACCAAAGTTCTTTTCAAGAATTCAATTTTATTGATAAAATACTTCATGAGAATTCAATTTTAACAAAAATTCAATTAATTAATAAATTATTTTTTAAAATTTAAATAATTGAATATTCTTCTAGAATTTTCTAATAAAAATTGATTTAAAAATGAATTGCAGAATTATCGATTGATTATTTATGAAAATAATTGAATTTTTGCTGCGAATTTTATTAAAATTTTTGTAAATAATTGAATTTTTCTGAAGAATTTTATAATTTATGATAAGAATTGAAATTTTAATGAAGAATTTTATAATTTATGATAAACACAATTTTTTAAAAACTTGAAATAAATTCTCCTTAAAATTTAATTATTTTCAAAATTTTCAGTAAAAATTCTGTTAAAAAAATAATTATTTTCAAAATTTAAAATAAAATTCTTTCAAAAAATTCAATTATTTTCAAAAATTCAGATAAAATTCTTCGAAACAATTCAATTATTTTTATGAATTATGAAATTTTTGACAAGAATTCAATTATTTTTAAAAATAAAAATTTTTTAATAAAATTCCCTGCGCTAGAAATTAATTCTTTTATTTCAATTCAGCTTTTTATTCATAACTGATCTCTTATCAATACAAATATTTTTAGATATTTATTTTACTAAAATTGTATTTTAAAAAAATGAATTCGTAGGAAGAATTTTATTATTTATGAAAATAATTGTAATCTTGTTAAGATTTTCTAAAAATATTTTTGATAAAAATTTGTTTCTATGAAGAAATTTTATTGAAATGAATTGAATTTTTTAGAAAAATTTTATCCTTTATGAAAATTTTTGAATTTTTATAAACAATTTTAAGTAAATTTTTGAAAAAATTAAATTTTACTGAAGAATTTTATTATTTGGGAAAATAATTCATTCTTGTTGCAAATTTTATTAAATCTTTTGAAAATAATTGAATTCTTGAGGCGAATTTTATTACAATTATTTATAAAAATAATTGAATTATTGCAACGAATTTTCTTACATTTTTTTTAAATAATTGAATTTTTTTGAGAAATTTTACTACTTGTAAAAATAATTGAATTCTTGGGAAGGATTTTATTTTTATTTTTTTTTAGGATTTTTGTAAATAATTAAGTTTATTTCTTTTTTTAATAATATTCTTATAAGTTGTTGAATTTCAAAAAGGTTTAAATTTGAATGTTTTGAAGAACTTCAATTCCTACAGAAAAATAATAATGATTAAATATTTATTTAAGAAAGAAGTTTTTAATGTTTTTGAATAATTTTACAATTAAAGAAATTTGTAAATAAATGTAATAGAAAATTCGAGAACATTTTTTTGAGTATCTAATAATTTTTAGAGTGAATCAGAATATTCTTTAGGATCAGGATAAAAGTGAAAATTTTGTCTGGAAATCAGGGAAAAGTCAGGGAAAAATAAAATTAAATATTTGTGGCAACCTTGTAAAAATTTGTTGATAAAATTCAATTTTAAAAAACATTTAATTATTGTTTAATAAAATATTTATTTTTATAGTTATAAATAATTGAATTCTCGTTGAATTTTCTATAATAAATATTGATTTAAAAATGAATTTCAAATTAAAATCTTTGAAATATTGAACTTTTCATACTTTTAATTAAGAATTCTGTAGAATTAATTTTTCTCAAACAGTTTCATGGGATTTTTTTTAATTATTAAAAGTTTTTAATTTCTATTTAAAAAAAATAATGATTAAATATTTATTTAAAAATGAAGTTATTGATGTTTTCGAATAATTTTCTTTGGTTTAGAAAGAGATTTTATTAAATTAAAAAAAACATATATTTTTAATTTATAATTTTTGTTTTTGTTTGAGTTTTTGTTTTATATATTTTTAATGTATACAGAAACTTGATACGCTTTTTGAAATGAAAAAAAGGGCAAAAACTTTCGGTGGAATAATTGGCACGTTATAATGAATTTGCACAGTCCAGATGATATATAGATGCGAAATATAATTGGTTTTTCATGCTGAAGTGAGCATATAACTTTACACAGAACAATTGATATATAGAGAGAGGGATATATAGAAGTCAAACATGTCGCTAATTGCCATCGAGTGCATGTTAACGATATATAGCAGATAAACAAAATGATGAGCGCACGATTGAACTGATTTCATTTAAAAAAATAATAATAAATACAGAATCTTTTTATTTTTAATTCCTCCTCTCGAATCGATGGTTGTGTGCTGTATATTATTTTGTGATATCAGAAATAAATAAAAAAATTATGCACGGAATCGTGACATACACCAGAGTGTAATCGACACCATTCTAACGTTACCGAGACCATCCAGCGTGAATTTGGTGTACTATTTCCGTTACGGTTCACTCGACTCATGTAATGTGCATACAGACACTTCAGCACACGAAAATTCCAGTTCATGAATAAAGAATAACTCGCTTTTAAAACGGGAAGTTGGAATATATATTATGTCGCTTCGTTCTGTTAATGGGGATTTGGGGGGAAAAAATTGTGTATACTGTCACAAATAGAACACACAATATGGAGAAAAAAAAATTGGTGCTCGTTGACCGCGTAGTTTCTTGAAAATTATCCGGTAGTTGCAGTGAATATTATTTATATAATATATATGTTACGGGCAATGTTCAAGAGCCGGTCAATGTCCGACAATGCCCGGGCACTGTCGACATTGCCCACTGTCACTGGGCATTGTCGACATTGCCCTGGTTTTTTTGACAATACCTATAAAAATCCGATAATGCCCGGGCATTGTCGGACATTGACCGGTCATTGTCGACATTGCCCAGTCCGACTTGGGCAATGTCGATATCAGTAGAAATTATGACAAATGAGTTTGATATAATTCAAGATTTTTTATTTGATGAGGAACAAAAATTTTTTTACTTATTTGTTTGTGCAGGACAAACTACTGTGACACTTAGAATTACATTGTTTGTTATTTCTAAAGCATTTGCATTTGTTTTGGGCACATCCCGTTTTACAATTGCACCTCTCGTAACCCTGAGCACCAAATATGCTATTCTTGGAAGCAGCTTCTCTCAATGAGATTTGCAAAGCTGAAACATTTTCCATCGCAATAAGATTTTTTGCGCATTTGTGAAATTCGCTGCGGACGTATTTTTTATTCAGAGTGCCATGTTCATTTCCTGAAAACCAATACACGATTAGGAGAGTTAGACAACATGGAATTAATAAACCACAAAAGTTACTTACCCAGAGTGTAAAAGTCATTATCAGTACTTATGACTGCTGCCAAAACGTTTCTTGGCGCCCCTCTTGCCCTGTCTACGTCGGGAATTGGGAGTCTGACAGTGGATCCAACTACTACAGGCGTTAAACTTTGGGCAGAAAGTTTTAACATTTTTTTTGCTTGTCGTCCTAAATATTCTCTAGCATTTTCCCGATTTTCCGATATATCACGAAGTCGCTTTTTTATTGGATTGTCTGCAGTTAAATTGAATAATAGATTTATTATTTTAAATTTATGATTATAATAAATAAATAAATATAAATAAATATTTATTATTTTATTTTATTTATTATTTTAAATTTACAATTATAATAAATAAATAAATATAAATAAATATTTATTATTTTATTTTATTTATTATTCTAAATTTACAATTATAATAAATAAATAAATATAAATAAATATTTATTATTTTATTTTATTTATTATTTTAAATTCACGATTATAATAAATAAATAAATATAGTTTTTAGACATGCTATTTAATATATTATAATTACCAGCAACAGACAACTCTGTGTTATTTTCATCGTTGCAAAGTTCTACAGCAGGCGATTCTAAATTTTGTGACATTGTTGGAAGCGGTTGATTAATAATTCCTTTGTTTCGAGTATCGTCATTTTCTGTACAAATTCGTTCAATATCCTCCTCAGTGTTTATATTATTAATTTCAGAGAATGGGATTCCAATCGACAAAATACCAACTTGTGCTGAGCAACCAAATATTGCTTCGAAAGGTGAACGACCTATTCCTAAACAATTAAAATTAAACATTAAAATTGATTTAAATTTCATAATTACATAAATTATTTATATATTATTATTAATTATTATTAAAGAAATAAAAATGATTTTATTCATTTTAAATTAAATTAGAAGTTTAATTTATAAATTTATTTGTTTTATATTTTGAATAGATTAAAATTAAATTTTAAATTTAAGTCGAAATTAAATTCTATTAATATATAAAATTTACCTGAATGAAAAGCTCGATTTTTACGAAACTGGACAATGTCAAGAGCATTGGGCCAGTCTTTAGACTGATTTTCCTCCATCCAAGAAGACAAAATTTCTTCTATGTCCCTGTTTGCCCTTTCAACAGATCCTTGGGACTGACTATGGCGTGGTTTTCCGTGAACTATTTTCACTTCACTCCAGATCTTATGAAGCTCTGTAATAACAGAGTTCACGAATTCCCGACCGTTGTCTGAATGAAGGATTGCTGGTGCACCAAAAAGCGTATAAATCTTCTTAAGATTGAAAGAGATTTCTTCTGCCCTTTTTGACTTCAGAGGACGCAGGTTCACAAATTTTGTCAAATGGTCTTGATAAACCATAATAAAGCGATAGCCATCGTGTTCTTGTGATTGCATATCAATTAAGTCCAATTGAGCTCTAGAATTATAAGCTGAATGTAAAATAGGTTTGGAGACGAGACCTCTCTTTTTGTTTGTAGATTTTTTTTGGCAAACGACACATAACTTCAAAAACTCCATTATACACTCCCTTGTGACATTACAATATAATTTTTTGCACTCGTACTCCATACGATTTCTTCCTCCGTGTCCAATCGAAGAATGTATAGTGGAAAGAGATTCAAATAACTCTTCGTTTTTTACATAATATAAAATTTTGTCATTATTTTCATTTATTGGTTTTATTAATTTCCGTTGATTATTAACGGAAATTGTGTCAAATCTTCGTAAATATCTAAAATCACTTGAATCCTTTTTGATTTTTGATTTTAAAAGTTCTACTTTTTGTACACACTCATCATATGCCACCGAAGAAAGGCCAAAACTATTATCAGCGCGTTTTTTACAATGTAGTTCTTTTAAATAATTTTCAAAACGAAGTTTTTCATTTGAAATTTCCATGATCGCGCACGTCGATAACTACTGACAGCAAAATGCAAACTAATCAGTATAAATTTCGTTTCTATTAATGAGTTATTTACCTTCGAAAGTTGATTGAAAACCTTGTTTACATTATGATATTATACGTTAGATAGACATTGCCCAAGTCGGACCGGGCAATGTCGACATTGCCCGGTACAACCGAGTAATATGGATATTTTCTAACATTGCCCGAAAAAAACCAGGGCAATGTCGACAATGCCCAGTGACAGTGGGCAATGTCGACAGTGCCCGGGCATTGTCGGACATTGACCGGCTCTTGAACATTGCCCGTAACATATACAATATATTGTATATATTCATATATACATATTTCAGGCTTCACAGTCTGTCCCTATTTCCCTAAAATTCCCCTTTTTCAATTTTGGCCCCTAAACGTACCCTATTTTGAAAATTTCCCCTAAATTTCCCCTATTTTTTTCGTCGCAGGAAATTTATTTTTTTTTAATAATTTTTAAGTAATTCTGCAAAAGAATTTAATTATCTTGATAACCAACAAAATTCTCCGCATAAAATCAATTATTTTAAGGATTTTTAATGAAATTCTTTTCCAAAATTCAATTATTTTGATAAATATCAAAATTTTTCTCAAGAATTCAATTATTTTCAAAAATTTTAATTAAATTCTTGGCAAAATTTCAATTATTTAAACAAAATTTAATAAAATACTTGGAAATAATTCAATTATTTTTATAAATTTTAATGAATATCTCGTCAAGAATTCAATTATTTTTATAAATAGTAAAATTTTTCGCCAAAAATTCAATTGTTTTCAAAAATTTTAATAAAATTCTTTGCAAAATTTCGATTATTTTCAAAAGTTTTTCGCAGTTCAATGTTTTTAAATATTTACTATTTTCGTAAAATTTATCAACAAATTTAATTATAAAAAAACTTATTGTTGATACAATTCTACGAAACCCGTGCAGAAAAATGGTGAGGGCCCCCGGCGGGGCCCTCGTGGATTGCCCTCTTGCCATGTGGAATCCATAATGGCAATCCACGCGGAGCCCTCGAAGGCGTGACATGCTTTCCCTCATGGGTGCCCTCGAGGAAAATCCTCATGGATTCCATATGGATTTTCCACGCGGTGCCCTCGTGGATTTTATAAAATGCCCTCAACTTTATTTTCAATTAAATTAATAAATTAATTATTTATTAATAACAAATTAGTCCAATTATTGACAAATAACATTCTTATTTAACAATTTTTACTTTTTTTAATTAAATCGCGACCAAAAAAAAAAAAATCTGACGCACGCGGGAATTGAGCCAACGACCTACTGACTACCAGACAACACTCTTACCACTATGCTACGAGACCTACTTGAAAATTTTTGCTTTACACAGAGAAAAGCGAGTGTTGTTTTTGATGCGGGTAAATTTTGGTAGGGTAATTTTAGTGAGGATAAATTTTCTATAATAGAAAATTTACCTTATTTTCGGTGTTAAAATAACACTTCCGAGCTAAAGTTTGATGCAGACACTTTTAACACCGAATTCAGTGTTAAAATGACACTCACTTTTTTCTGTGTAATGTAGGTGACTTGCTGACTTGCTTTTGATGATTCAATAAATTATTTATTAACACTAATACACCATGACAAATAATTAAATAGTTTAATGATAATAATAACAATATCAATAATATAATAATAGACCATAAATATTCATAAATTAATATTTTTATAATTTCAAAAAAAAAAAAAATGTCAAAACATTTGTGTTAAAAACGCGTTTTTCATAGTTTAAAATCATTATAAACATTAATTTTTTTATGTAAAAAAAAATTTATTTTTTGGACTTAGAAATTTTTTCTAGTTAATGATGTGGGCAATCCATGAGGGCCCTCGCGTGGGCCCTCATGGATTTGCCCTTAGGTAAGTTCAATATTTTCAAAAAAAGTAACATTAAATATTTGTTAAAAACGTGTTTTTCATTGTTTAAAATGATAGTAAACAATAATTTTTTGTTGTAAAAAAAATTTTTCGTTTGGACTTAGAAAAATTGTTGAGCAGGGCATTCATAATGGCTAAGAGCAGGGGCCCTGCTGGTGCCCTCGTAAATTTCCATAACTTTGTGATAGGATTTCTGGAAAAATGTCACTTAATGTTTATTTCAGGTGCTTTGAAACGTAATTTAATGCATTCTGAACTAAAGTTTTTCAACAAAAAAAATTTTTTTTTAAAACTTAGATAAATTTTTGAGCAGGGCAACCGTAAGGGCAAAGAACGGGGCCCCTGCTGGTGCCCTCGTGGATTTCTCCTCATGGATATTCCACGAGGGCCCCCGACGGGGGCCCCGGAGCTGTGGGGCTCGAACGTGGCTTTTTCCACACGGGAAATATTTAATTATTTTCATAAATAATAAAATTTCATTTACGAATTCAATTATTTTCATCGTATAATTTCAAATATTTTTAATACAATTTTAAATAAATTCCTTGAAAAATGCAATTATTATTAAAAATTTTATTAAAACTTGAGGAAAGAATTCAATTTTAAGAAACATTCAATTATTTAATAAAACAATAAAATTCGTTGCAAGAATTCAAATATTTTTATAAATAACATTTTAATTCGCCGCAGAAAATCAATTATTTTCAAAAAAATTTTTAATAATTTTGCAAAAGAAATCAAATAGCTTGATAAACAATAAAATTGCACAAATTCTTCCCATAAAATCAATTATTCTAAGAAATTTTAATAAAATTCTTTTCGAAAATTCAATTATTTTGATAAATATCAATATTCATCGCAAGAATTTAATTCTTTTGAAAAGTAATAAAATACATTGCAGAAATTAAATTATTTTCAAAATTTTTTGAAAATTCTCGTCAAGAATTGAATTATCTTTATAAATAGATAAGGAAAATCTTCTCAAGAATTAAATTATTGTCAAAAATTCTAATAAAATTCTTTTCATAAATTCAATTATTTTCAAAAATTATTATTTAAATTCTTCTTAGGAATTCAATTAATTTAAAAAAATTTAATAAAATTCTTCAAAAAGTTTTTAATTATTTTCAAAAATTGTTATAAAATTCTTTAATATAATAAATTTTATTAAAATTTTAATTAAGTTCCTGAAAAGAAATTAAATATTTTCAATAGTTGTTAATACAATTCTTCGTAAAAATTAAATTTTAAGAATTATTCAATATTATTTATTTTTGTATTTAAATAATTGATTTTTCGTAAAATTAAATTATTGTTTTTCGTACTTTTGACTAACAATTCTGAAGAATTAATTTTTTTTGAAAAAGTTTAATTGAATAATAATTGATGTTATTGATTTAAAGTAGAATTTTAGTTAAAAATTCTAGAAAATGTTAATTGAATTGAAATGATAGAAATAATTTTGAAAAAATTTTAGTAACAATATATTCTTATAATAAAAAACTAATGATTTTGTCAGTCGGTCATCTTTAATTATTATAAAACATAAAGAAATGGAATCCATTCCTTTATGCTTTATAATAATATTCTTATGAGTTGTTCAGTTTGAAATTTTTGAACATCTTAATTCCAATGAAAAAAAAGTTATTATTAAATATTTATTTAAATATGAAGTTGTTGATGTTCTCGAATAATTTTACTTTTGAAGAAATTTGTAAATAAATTGAATACAAAATTATTTTGAGTATCTAATAATTTTGAGAGTGAATCAGAATATTCTTTAGGGTCAGGAAAAAGTTAAAGTTGTGCTTGGGAATCAGGGAACAGTGAAGGAAAAATAAAATAAAATTTTTGTGGCAACCCTGTATAAATAAATGATATTTTTATCTTTATTTAACCAATTTTTATGGTCCCCTAAAAAGTCCCCTATTTTTTAATTTTTAGTCCCCTATTTCTCCTAAAATTCTTTTTAGGGGCACTGTGAAGCCTGAACCTGGAAAAATTCCATTTTTGAACCTGGAAAACCTGGAAAAGTCAGGGAATTTAAAATGAACAAAAGTGTGGCAATCCTGTCTTTGCTTGAATTTAAGAATACTCGCACATATGAAAAAATCTTTTTGGCAAAAAGTGTTTTAAGTGGTATTTTAATGACTATCATCTTGAAACAAAAAAAGACAATATGTTTTTGGACGGAAATGAAAAGAAGTTCAACTGGAAGAGAAATTGAAAACTTGGAGTGTCAGAAAGGATATTGTTTTACGGGAGATACATGATCGATCAGGGGTTTAATTTCGCAAGCGGTTTACTACCATGAATCATGCTTGAGTGTAAGAAAGTTTTGGTGACTGTGTATTTGTGTCTGTAGATGAATAGATCCTACGCACTTTCATTGTCAAAGAGTCAGCCACTCAAGTTCATTCTGAGCACATTCTAAATCTCAATTAAAACAATAGCAGTCATGCGAAACGAAAGTCTTTAACATTATCATTTGTATAATTTTCTTTCCTTCTAATTTTTACTTTCAGATTTAAGTAGTACTGTAACTTTAGAACAATTGGGAACTTTTTTTTAATAACATAAGTACTGTTGTCTGTTTTTATAACCAAAAGGCCAAAAAGTAACTATTAATAAGCAACAATAGGAGTATTATTAAAATAAAATTCTTAATCGTTCTAAATGTCATAAGCGCAATTGTTGACAAACAGTACCAAGAGTGTTGTTAAAATTTTGCTTCTGCATTTGAACACGACGAGCTTCGTAGTTAAAGATTTTTAATTTTCTTTTAAACTATATTCTTTCCTTACTTCAAAAGTAATAAAATCATTCGTAGAAATTCAATTATGTACAAGAATTAAAAAAATTCTCGTCAAAATTTCAATTATCTTTATAAATAAAAAAATTCTTCTCCGAAATTCAATTATTTTGAAAAATTTTAATAAAATTCTTGGCAAAATTTCAATTATTTTTAAAAATTTTCCTCAATTCAATGATTTTTAATATCTACTATATTTTAATTAAATTTTCCAAAAGAATTCAATTGTATACAAATTTTTTTATAAATTTCTTTGCAATCATTCAATTATTTTCATAAATAATACAATTTTTAGACGGATTCAATTATTTTCGTAAATAACAAAATTCTTTTTAGGAATTCAATGATTTTCATAAATAATAAAACTCATTGCAGAATTTCTTAAAAGTTCTTAAAAAATGCTATTAAACTTTGTCGACAAAATTCAATTACATTAAAAATTTATTGATAAAATTCTTTATGAGAATTCTTTTCTAAGAAACATGCAATTATTTAATAAATTGTTTTTCGTATTTAATTTTAAATAAAATAATTGGATTTTA
Source organism: Leptopilina syphax (assembly GCA_032872505.1). NCBI lineage: Eukaryota > Metazoa > Arthropoda > Insecta > Hymenoptera > Figitidae > Leptopilina > Leptopilina syphax. The sequence continues at coordinate 6,128,539 of CM065475.1, forward strand.
TAGTCGAATTTTTTAATAAAAATTGATGTATAAATAAATTTCAGTTAAATTTTTAGAACATAATTGAATATTAAAAGCATTAGAGCGTGAGTTTTTAGAAATAATTGAATTTTCAAAAGGTTTTAAATTGAAATCTTTGAAAATCTGAATTTATCATTTTCAAAAGAATTTATTTTTATTAAGTGCAATAAGAAATTCTGCGAAAAAATTAAATTATTTTCAAAAATTTTAATAAAATTCTTCACTTGAATTCAATTATTTTCACAAACATTAAATTTTTTCGCAGTGAATTTAATTATTTTTAAAAAAATCAAAGTTATTCAATTATTTTTATGAGTAATAAAATTCTTCGTTAGATTTCAATTATTTTCGATAAAATTTTATTTGTCTTCCTCGAGATATCCAAATATTATTCAAAATTTTATTAAAATTCCTCGAATAAATTCAAGTATTTTTAAAATTTTTAATAAAATTCTTTATGACAATTCAATTACAAAAATAATCAATTATTCTATGAATTATGGTTAATTATGTTTAGTTAATTATAGCGTATAAATTTTTAGAAACAATTGAATTTTAAAAAGGTTTCAAATTTAAAATTTTTGAAAATCTGAATTTTTCATATTTTTAACAAACAATTCTGTGGAAATAATTTTTTTGAGAAAGTTTAATTCCAAATTTTTTAAAAAATTATTTCAAGTTTTTATTTTTTAATATAATTATATTTAATTGAAGAAATTACGAATAATTGAAATTTTGTAAAATTGAATATTGTAAACAAGTGAATTTGAAAATTCTCAAAGAACTTTTTCAAAAATTATTAAAAAAGTTACAAATTATTACAGAAATTCAATTATTTTCAATTATTTTATTCAATTATTTTATTTATTATTTTTTATAAAATATTGTTAAAAAATAATAAAATTCTTTTTAAGGATTCAATTATTTTCACAAATAATAAAACTCATCGCAGAATTTCAATTATTTTTAATACAATTTTAATTGAATTCTTTAAATGAATTCAATTATTCTTAAAAATGTTATTAAAATTCGTCGAAAGTATTCAATTATTTAAAAATTTGTTGATAAAATTCAATTTTTTAAAAAATTGATAAATTCTTTTTTTAATTCTTTACAATTATTCAATTATTTTCCCAAATAATATAATTTTTCACGAGAATTCAATTCTTTTCATAAATAATACACTTCTTGTCAGAAATTCAATTATTTAAAAAAAATTGATAAATTCTTTCTTTATTTCTTCGCAATTATTCACTTATTTTCCCAAATAATAAAATTTTTCACGAGAATTCAATTATTTAAAAAAAAAATTAATTTAATTCTTCGCAAGATAAGAATTCAATTATTTTCATAAATATTAAAATTCTTGTCAGAAATTCAATTATTTTTTTTAAAGATTGATAAATTCTTTATAAGAATTAAATTTTGAGAAAATGTCAATTATTCAATATTGTATTATTTAGTTTAGTATTTAAATAATTGAATTCTAGTAGAATTTTCTTATAAACATTATTGAATTGAACTGATTTTTTTCCACACTAAAAAATGTGCAGGTACTTTTATTTGTAGAAATGGAGCAGTTTCTCACGCATGATTTGCGGGTTCTACTAATAATATTACAATGGTTGTAATGTCCATTATTATGTACTGATAATAGCTTTGTTGTGAAAGGAGAAATTGGTATTTCTGATTGATCTCGTGTATATAGTTGAAGGAAAATTGCTTCTTAGTAGGGTGCGATCAATTATTCACGGGCCAACAAAGTGTTTGGCTTTGGACGGTCAGTGATCCACGATGATGATCCTGTGAGACTTCCATGCTGTAAGAAACCGTTACGAAAGACATTCTGTGTACCAAGGAATATAGTCTACATTAAACTTTCTTCGTGTATTTTCGATAGTGCAACAAGACATTCACTTTTCTTCATTTATAAAACATTACTTAAGTCCGCTTTTTTCGTACTATACCCAAAATTTCAGAAATTCGTTGTTTGTAAACATTAACGTTTACTGTTGCAAGAAAGAAAACTGAACTGTTATGTTATACACTGAGAAAACTGGAGTATTGGACTAAACATCTGGAGGGACAAATCGTTGATATTTGAGAGTTAGCTATTGGATAACAATCTAAATGTTCAAATACACCATTGATGGATATTCGTGCCATTTCTCTTGGAGCGAAAATGAGTTTATAACAGAGGGACAAATTAACCATCTTGAGAAATCCCTTCCTTATCCGGCGCGAAATGAATAAATATGGCAACCTAACCCCTAAATTAAATACATAAAATGTCAGAAAAATAATTTCGCGCGCATCAGATCGTACACATTTTCTGCGCAACTTTTAACCCTCAGATATAATGGGAGAGAATATACAAGTAGATTTCCATTATCAATTCAAAATTTATTTTAGAAGGACTATTTAACTCTCTTCATAAGCAAAGGAAACATACACTTTTTGAACCTCTGAATTTGACTCTCCAGTTTTCTCAGTGTAGAAATAGAAAATCTCAAATCAAGTGTATAGGTAAAAATATCCGTAAATAGTTTACGGAAGGATTTTTAAATGTCTTTAAAGATTTTAGTATTCCATCTATATTCAAAATTTAAGGCATATTCCTACTTATATTTCATAAGTTAACAATTATTATCTTCATTTTTATTTTTTTTATAATAATTCTAATATAAATTATTTTCCTTCTGTTTCAGGTGAGTTAAACATGCTTTATTTCGCATTCATTTCGTAAGTAAATATTTGTAATTTTATATTATAATAAGTGATGCATATTCTAATTTAGATTGTCATTATAATTTTGTTTCCATAATTCTTAACTGCTTACGATATAGTACAAATGTTTTATACTTAATTAGAAAAATCCGCTTTTTTTAAACTGAATCTCCTTTTTTTTCGTTCTTTGCTTAATTACATTCTCATCACATGAGAAAGTATTAGTTTTTTTTTATCTTGCATCGACACTAACTTCAGAGACCTGAAAAGCTTCAAAATTAACTTATCGATTTCATTTTCAATTCAAAATTGAAGTGTACTTAAAAGTTACTATTTCTGTTTTTTTAGAATTTACACTACTTTAAAATTCGTTAATATTAGAAATCAAGAAACAATTCTCAAAAATTATAATCAAATTCTTTAAAACGATTCAATTGTTTTCAAAAAATATTCGAAATTCAATTATTTTCAATATCTAGTATTTTCAGACGTAAAATAATTCAATTATTGAAAAAAAAATTGATAAAATTCATCCAAAATTCAATTATTTTCATAAATAATTAAATTTCCTCAGGAATTAAATTAATTTAGAATAGCATGTTCAAAAAAATTTCGAAATAATCAATTATTTAACAAAATTTTCATAGAATTCTTCACAATAATTCGATTATTTTCAATAACAATAACATTTTTCATGTAAATTCAATTTTTTAAAAAAATTGTTGATGAAATTCTAAGCAAGAATTCAATTATTGTCATAAATAATAAAACTCATTAAAGAATTTTAATTATTTTTAACAATATTTTTCATTAATTAATAGAAAAATTCAATTATTTTCAAAAACAAAGTTTTCCACAAGAATTCAATTATTTAAAATAAAATTTTCACAATATTTATTATATTTCGAAAAATTTAATTATTTAAAGCAATGTCTATAAAATCATTATAAAGAATTCAATTATTTTCAAAAATATCGAAATTTATCACAAAAATTCAATTCTTTTTAAACATTTTAATAAAATTTTTCGCAATAATTCAATTATTTTCATAAATAACAAATTATTCTCAAAAATTCAATTATTTTCATAAATAACAATATTCATCACAAGAATTCAATTATTTTTAAAAATAATAAATTTCATCTTGGAAATTCAATTATTTAAAAAAAATTATAATCAAATCGTTCTCAAGAATTGAATTATTGTCAAAAATTTTAATGGAATTCTTTGTAGAATTTAGTTATTTTTAAAAATTTTTTGCAATTCAATGATTTTCAATGTCTACTATTTTTATAAAATTTCCAAACAGAATTAAAATTATTTATAATAATTGATCGAAGAAAATCAATTATTTTAAATTGAAATAGAATTTTAATTAAATTTTTTTGAAATAATTTAATTATTCTTTTAGATTGTAATAAAATTCTTGCCAACAATTTATTTAGTTACATAAATAATATTCTTTGACAGAACTCAATTATTAAAGATAAATAACAAAATTATTCCCAAAAAATTCAATTATTTTGAGACATTTGAAAAAAATTCTTTGCAAAATTCAATTATTTTCAAAAATAACAATATTTATCACAAGAATTTAATTATTTTTAAAAGTAATAAATTTCTTCTAGAAAATTCAATTATTTTCAAAAATTCTACCAAAATCTTTAATCAATTACAAAAATTTGATCCATGGAAGGTAAAAATAACATAAATAAAATAAATTTATGTCATATTTTTAAATAAACAAAAAATATGACATAAATTTATTTTATTTATGTTATTTTTACCTTCAATGGATGAAATTTTTGTAATTCATTAAAAACTTTCGGAAGGAAATTTTCACTATTAATATATTCTACTAAAATCGTTCGTAAGAATTCATTTATTTTCAAAAATAACAAAATTCTTCACAAAAATTCAATTCTTTTTAAACATTTTAATTTAAATAAATAGTAAAATAATAAAATTCATCGCTGGATTTCAATTATTTTTAATACAATTGATTATATAATACAATTAATTAATTTTACAGGAATTGCTCAAACAATGTAATTATTCTTAAAAATTTAATTTCAGTTCCTTCAAAAAATCAATTATTTAAAAAATGGTTTTTTAAAATTCTTTGAAAGAATTCAATTATTTACAAAAATATTAGAATTTTTCACAGGAATTCATTTATTTTCAAATATTTTAATGAAATTGTTCGAAATAAATCAATTATTTTAAATACAATTTTAATTAAATATTTTTTTGAAATAATTCAATTATTCTTTTATATTTTAATAAAATTCTTGCCGACAATTTATTTATTTACATAAATAATTCTTCGACAGAATTCAATTATTAAAGATAAATAATAAAATTATTCCCAAAAATTCAATTATTTTGAGGCATTTTAATAAAATGCTTTGCAAAATTCAATTATTTTCGTAAATAACAATATTCATCACAAGAATTCAATTATTTTTTTAAGTAATAAATATTTTCTTGTAAATTCAATTATTTTTACAATTGTTAATAAAATCGTTCGCAAGAATTCAAATATTTTCATAAATAATAAAATGCTCTTTATAGGAATTCAATTATTTTCAAAAAAATTTAATAAAATGCTTCTCAAGAATTCAATTAATTTTGAAAATTTTAATAAAATTTTTAGCAACAATTCAATTATTTTCATAAATATTTAAACTCATCGCAGACTTTCAATTATTTTTAATACAATTTTACAGGAATTGATCGAGAAATGTAATTATTCTTAAAAATTTAATTTCAATTCCCCAAAAAAATCAATTATTTGAAAAATTGTTTGTTTTAATTCTTTGAGAGAATTCAATTATGTACATAAAAAATATTAAGATTTTTCAGAGGAATTAAATTATTTTCAAATAATGTAATAAAATTATTCGAAAGAAATCATTTATATTCAAGTTCGACTGACTAAATTCAAGTTTGACAAGAATTAACCTAATTAGATGCATCGACAATAAAGTTGTACTAGATGATTGCTAATAAGATATAAAGAAACACGTTAGGGTCACATTCTGATCGAACCGCCGCGCGCGAGAAAATGCATTGCAATTGAATTAAAGTACCTACAGAAACTGTACAGAGGGTTCGGTTCGGTTTCATGGATGCAACTCAGAATCGTAGTGAATGGGTCTAATTCATTACAGCAGTGGTTCTCACGATGACTATGGTGACCCTCAATGGATCGTAAATCACGTGTCTCTGCTATATTTTCATCTTCCAGCTTCCTCCATTTTCCCGTCACTCTATGAACCTATTGGAGAATCTCTGGGATAGATCGAACCAGTACCGCAATGCAATAGCACGATAATGACGTATAACTGCATTCTACTGCTGTTTAAAATGCACTCCCGTAAGAAGCGATAAACATGGGTCCGTTAGTCTCTATAGCGAAAAATTCGTAAAACTCACTAAACTATACAACTATTAGTAACTACATGCATACTATATCTCTTTGCTCTGCCTATATCAAATTTCAATTTTCTTTAAATTTCTCTTTTCTTCAATTTTCTTTCTTTCATGTAAAGCGAAATTTTTACTGGGTCCATAAATATGTACAGAAAAAACTTTTGCTCATTTTTTGCTGCTAATAAAAATATGTCCTGATAGGTCAAAATTCGAGTGACAAACTATTTTGAATGGTATGTTTTAAATGTACCTACATTCTTCGCAGTTTCGAGTTGCATGGTGGGTACTATGCTTGTCAGTTATCAGAATTTCTAACCTAATAGTTCTTCTTTTTATTTTCTCCAATTTTTGTGAATTAGTTTTGAGAAAAAAAGTTTAGCTTAGTTACCAGACTTCGCACTCGATAATTAATTTTAGAAAAGTAGCAAAAAGTAGCTTTCAAACTAAAAAAAGTAGCTATTGAAAAATTAAACTTGACGACCAAAAAAACTCGTTTTAAACATTTCACAAAACTGACGAAAATTACATTCTATATTTGAATATTCTGCGACTTTTTCCATTAGGATAAAACATTTCATCAAAAATATTTACTTTTGTCTTATCCTATACTAATAAATTGAATTCCTGCAACGAATTTTATTATTCGTGAAAGAATTTAAATATTTATGAAAATAATTCAATTCTTGCGAAGAATTTTATAATTATTTTTAAATAATTCATTTCTTTCGACTAATTTTATGCAAATTCTAATTTAAATAATTCAATTCCTGCGAAATTTTTATTGTTCAAGAAAAGAATTTAATTCTTACGAAGATTTTTACAAACATTTTTTTTAAATTTATGAAAATAGTAGATATTAAAAATCATTGAATTGCGAAAAGTTTTTAAAAATAATTAAATTTTACAAATAATTCTATTAAAATTTTTGAGAATAATTGAATGTCTGTGTGGTATTTTATTAAATATTTTTGAAAATAATTGAATTCTATTTTAAATAATTGATTTCTTTCGATCAATTTTATTAAAATATTTGAAATCCTGTAAAAAGTTTTAATATTTTTGTACATAATCGAATTCTTCCAAAGAATTTAAAAAAAACATTTTTTTAAATAATTTGTTTTTTCAAGGCATTGAAATTAAATTTTTAAAAATTTTTTGAAATCCTGCAATGAATTTTATTATTTATGAAAATAATTGAATATTTGATAAGAATTTTATTAATATTTAAAAAAATAATTAAAATCCTGAGAAGCATTATATTATTTGTGAAAGGAATTGAAGTTTTCTATTAATTAATTTTAAATACACTGAAACCCCACTTATTTAAAGTCTCGTTTACTTAAAGTCGCGTTTATTTGAATCCGTTTTTGCTTCAGTTATTTTTAGTTAGAATCAGCCCTAACCTCACTTATTTTAGCTCATGCGCAGTACGCGACCAATGGAAAAATACTTACATTCCCATTGGTTGAGTTCAAACAAAATCAACCAATCATGTCAATTTATCGAATTACGTCACCAACATAGGTTATGTCGACCAAAATACAAATAAACGCGACACTTCGTGTCGAATTGCGTGAGCCATGTTCAAATAAGTGGGGTTTCAGTGTATTATTTAAAATAATTGAAATGCTTCGACGAGTTTTATGATTTATGACAATATTTAAATTCTTGCTTAGAATTTTATAAAAAATTTAAAAGAAAATTGATTTTCCATGAAAAATTTTATTATTAGTGAAATTAATTGAATTATTGTGAAGAATTGTATAAAAATTTTGATAAATAATTGATTATTTCGAAATTTTTTTGAAAATGCTATTCTAAATTAATTGAATTCCTGTGGAAATTTAATTATTTATGAAAATAATTGAATTTTGGATGAATTTGATCAATTTTTTTTTAAATAATTGAATTGTTTTGCGAAATTTGATGAAAATACTATAGATATTGAAAAGGATTGATTATCGAATATTTTTTTTAAATAATTGAATCGTTTTAAAGAATTTGATTACAATTTTTGAGAATAGTTTTTTGATTTCTAGTGTTAGCGAATTTGAAGTAGTGGAAATTGTAAAAAAAAACATAAATAGTAGCTTTTAGTTGCTGAAATTTAAAAAAAAGTACTCAAAATGTAGCATAAAGTAAAAAAAGTAGTAAATAATAGGATTTAGTAGATGCGTGAAAAGCCTGTTTTTTGGATGATTAACAGCATCTACATTAATTGCAAACAGCATCTAGAAAAAAGTTTTTCTTTGTACCAAATAAATAATCCTTTCAGTTAAACAAATAAGATTAAAAAAAAGTGAATTTTTCGAAACTAAATCTTTTTTCGGATAATGAATAATTCAAGATTACTTATTCTAATTTTAATAAATTCTTTCATTATATAAAAATAAATGAATTCTCTCGTTTAAAGCATAATATTAGATATATAAATAAGAAGTGGATATAAATAAGAAAATCTTGTTCGTTAAAATAATGAATTGAAAATTTATTTACAATTAACTAATTAGTGTGGTATTTTATATACTTTAATAATGTCTTCCGTATAACTATATAAAGAACGAAAACAAGTTCTTGATGATTCTATGAACTCATTGCAATCTTTTAATCTATCTTTAAGATAGCTATTCCCTAACGGAGTTATTATTGAACAATGCTATTATTTATTTTTTAATAATATTCCTATTTTTTCCCTTTATTTCCTTATAATAATGATATATTTTTTATTTGTTATTACTATAACCATTTTTATTTATTTTTTTATCATTTTTACCTATTTATTTCTTTTTATTATTTTTATTTAGTAATATTTTTATTATTATTTTAATAAATTATTGTGATAGAATGCAATAAAAAATAAATTTTTATTTTATGCTTTTTAATTGGTCCGAATCAATTCGGAATTGTTACTTCTATCAGATAAGATTCACATCATTGCTTTCCTCGTTATGAGCTGTTAACTTTCACACTCTTGCATTGATTAATTGGACAAAATTAGTTTTCTCAATTTTCTGTAATTTTCCTCTATTTTTTGTGTGCTAAAAGGTAATAATACTGTAACACTTTTTAAGTTTTTTTTAGCCCTCTGCCATTGAAAATCCTATCGCAATAGAGCGTAAATTTCATAGTCCCCACCGTAGTGTTCGATCTGACGATTTCTGTCGATAACGGTCATTAGAAATAGCAGAGAGGGTTTAAAATAATTTCTAAATATTAGTTGTATCTTCGAATCTTTAGATCTGTTGTTTGAGATATAGAGTTGAAAATACTTAACAATTTTAATAGTTTTACAAATTCTAATTCTACTTCAGTATTAGATAACACTTCAGTTCATTAAATAGTAGATAGTTTGTGTGCAACAATAAAAGAAATGTTAAATTCGTACTTAACCTTTTAGTTTATTACTTTTATCATAGTAATTAAATCAATAATAATCGAAAGTACACTTTTTACACTTTCTGTAGGTATTATTATAATGTGAAAACACTCCTCTTTTCAATCGTATATTAGGAAATAAATGCTCTTTACCAGATGCTTAAGGATGCAAGTATGCAATATAGTTTTGTATGCGCAGGCATTAATCAGCATCATGTTAATTGTGTCTGAGAAACTTGACACTTTTAATAGTCCGAAGTCTTTTAATAGTGCACCTTTTGAACTTGTAGATATTTGCAAGTAATTCTTAGATACCTACAAATAATTCTGTAAACTTGCAGATACATACAAGTATTCTGTAAAGTTGAAGATACATACAAGTATTCTGTAAAGTTGTAGTAAACTTGTAGACTATTTAATTTTTCTCATCTGTAAAATTGGAGCTCTCGCAAACATATTATTAAAAATACGTACAGCTTCACAGGGTATAAACACTTAAGGTTACAATGATCAGTCAACCATGCGAGTATCCGTCACCGTTATAAGTTATATTACGATATCTTCGCAGATATCACCTTGAGGGAGTCGAGTTGTGCCATTTTTAAAAGAGAAAAATGCTTTTTAGGACAAATCGATTGCGTGGGAATGCATAGCGACAGTTCTATATTTTTTATTTTTATAAATATATCTATATGTGAAAACCTGTTTATTACTTTATGTAATGATAATGTTCTGGTTCTCACTCTCTGTCTCCGTAGATATGGACTTCTTTTAATAACGAAGTCAATCCAAATCGGATTGTAAATCGTGGGATAAATGATTATGCATCTACAACGAATTTTTAATTTCAATGTCTAAGCTTCGAGCAATTGAAACTAAGCTTAGAGCCAATTGAATCGATTTTTGATTTTGGATCAAAAATCAAAAAATACATCGAAAAAGGAAACGAATCCTTGTAGCCAAAGAGTCAAAGAGTTTTTGATTTTGGATCTGAAATCAAAAATGTATTAGAAACGGAAACGAATCCTTTAAGCCAAAGAGTCAAAGAGTTTTTGATTTTGGATCAAAAATGAAAAATATATCAAAAAAGGAATAAAAATCAGTGCAAGAAAGTTTCAAAAAAGTGTATTAAGAACGATGATGATGATTAAGAAAAGGGTCAAAATATAACAACAGAAGATTCTTTAAATTCTGTAGTTTTCATTAACAAGACTTTTAATCAATTTGTATCTTAGGAGTAGAAGTTATGTACTGAAATCAGAAATAACTATCAAATCATAAAGGTAATCACAGACTTCGCACTCGATAATTAATTTTAAAAAAGAAGGAAAAAGTAACTTTCAAACTAAAAAAAAGTAGTAAAAACTGACAAAAATTCTTTTCTATATTTTATCTTGACTTTTTCCTAATTTTCATCAAAAATATTTACTTCCTTCTTTTCCTGCTAAAAAATTGAATTCCTGCAATGAATTTTATTATTTATTCATGAAAGACTTTAAATATTTATAAAAATAATTTAATTCTTGCAAAGAATTTTATAAAAAATTTTAAATAATTGATTTCTTTCGACTAATTTTATGCAAATTCTAATTTAAATAATTGAATTCCTGAGATATTTTTCTTATTCGTGAAAAGAATTGAATTCTTATGAAGATTTTTACAAAAATTTTCTAAATAATTGAATCCTGTTTGGAACACTTACAATTTTTTCACTAACATTTATGAATATTCAATTATTTCAAAAATATGCAATTAAAATTCTTCAAAAGTTAATTTTTTTAAATTGTAATAAAATACTTGAAAAAAATAAATTATTTTCAATTAAATTTTACAAAATTTCAATTTATTATTCAAAAAATAATATTGAATCTTAAAACAATTTTATTTTTGTATAATTTAAAAAATTTAATTAATTTTTTTTTAAGAATTTTAATTAAAAGTTTTGAATATGTTGTAACTAAAATATTAAAAATAATTCTAAAAAATTGAATTTTAAAAAATTAGAATGAAAAAATTCTAAGAATATTACCTACTTTTTTCAAAAATATTTCTTAACATAATTTTTAGAAGCTAATTTTCATTAATTTTCATTTTTAAATTTACACTTCAAGGTTTTTTATTAAAAATTTTTGAGAATTCAATTATTTTCAAGAATTTGGAATTAGAATTCTTCAAAAGTAAATTTTTTAAAATTTTAATAAAATACCTACTTGATAAAAATCAATCATTAAAAAATTCAATTTTAAATTTTAAAAACAATTAAATTTTACAAAATTTCAATTATTCAAAAAATAATTGAATCTTAAAACAATTTTTCTATAATTTTAAAAAGTCTAATTAATTTTTTTTATGAATTTTATTTAAAAGTTCTGAATATTATGTTGCATCTAAAATATTAAAAATAATTGTAAAAAATTTTAATGTTTTTATTTTTTGTGATATTTGAATTTTCGGAAATATTTAATTGAAAATATTGCAAAAAATATTGAATTTGAAGAAATTAGAATGAAAAAATTCTCGTAATATTACTGTTTCCAAAAATATTTTAATATAACTTTTAAATGCAAATTTCTTTTTAATTTTCATTCTTAAATTTACACTTGACGATTTTTCATCCAAATTTTTGAAAATTCAATTATTTCAAAAATTTGCAACTTAAATTCTTCAAAAGTCGATTTTTAAAAAATTGTAATAAAATACTTGAAAAAAATAAATTATTTTCAATTAAATTGTACAAAATTGGAATCATTCAAAAAAATGTTAATTCTTTATTTCGAAAATTTAATTAGAAAAATTATATTCAAAAATAATTTTTTAAAAATTTGTCTAGTTATTTTGCTTGGTATAAAAATTGTAATAACTTGCATTTTATACTAAAAATGTGGTATTTTGTTGCGATATTTGGAATAAAAGTCGAAAAATTCGAGGAAAAATTTGCAATTTTTGAAAATAAGTAGAAAAAAGTCGTAATATATTATACGAGGTCTGCGAATTTATAATATTTTTCTTTAAATAAATATTATAATGGAAGGAAACTATTTGAAACAAAAAGTTTCAAAAGTTTTAGGTTAAAAAACTCCCCTGAACATAAATTTGTAAAAACCACTGTCGAGATTAAATTTATTAATAAAGATTATATTGTTTTATAAACCAACTCAGTTTTATAATTTTTAAGTGTAATATAATTACAATTATAAATTTTATTAATTAAATTATTTTATTACTTACACTTGATTTAATATAATTTTAAAATTAAAATTAAAGTAAAAAAAATTATATGTATAAATATATGTAGACATGTACATTATATGTATCAATGTCAATACTTTTCTCGGTCACGGTCTAGTTCAGGTATATAACTCAATATGATACGAAAATTTAATTCCATTTTATTAGATTGTATGTGCCTAGAGAAGAAAAATAGATGTTATATCCTAAAATGGTCATTAGTCTAGTAATACAAATAAGCGTCTGGTTTCCCACACACAGTCGCCGAGGGGCATTATGCACCGTGAGAAGTTGCTGAAGAAGTATTCGAATGAATGGCATAACTCGATTGCAAGATTTTCTTCAAAGCAAGTTTCAATTGAGTGTAAGGAAATTGCATATATCTCTGGATGCCGAATTACAAGGAATGCCATATAACCTTTCTATTATAAGCCTCCAAACTTGTCGGACTGGCAAACAATATTTCGAGAAAGGCAATTCCTTAAATAAGTTATTTCAATAAATTTCTTCAAACTACAGAACAATTTCTTTTGCTTCGAACAATCGTATTATAACTACTTTTATAATGATTATTATTATGATTATGATTAAAATTATGATTACAGGTTTTGCACCCATCTACGAAAACCTACTATTTACCTACTATTTACCTACTATTTAATACCTACTATTTACTACTTTTTTTACGTTATACTACTATTTGGATACTTTTTTTTATATTTCAGCCAAAACCTACGTATTTCTGTTTTTTTAATTTCCACTATTTACAGGGTGGCCATCGAACCTTGAAACCTTGAAAACCTTGAAATGGACGTGAATTTTTTCAAACCTTGAAAAAAACCGTGAATTGAACGTGAATTTTTTTTAAAAAAAGCCTTGAATTTTAGTATTATATATTATTAAAACTAAAAAAAAAAATTTTTTGACCATTTTCAAAATTTTATTTTTGATCAGGAAATCAAGGAATTCATGGAAAAGTCAGGAAAAGTAAAATTGGTCAGGGAAGTCAGAGAAAAATCAGGGATTTTTATTTAAGTAATTGAAAAAAATTGAATTTTTGAGAAGTTAAAAATGATTGCAGAAATTCAATTATTTTCAAAAGTAATAAAATTCTTCGCAGAAATTCAATTATGTTCAAAAACTAAAACAAATTCTCATAAAAATTCAATTATCTTTGAAAATAATAAAATTCTTCTCGAAATTTCAATTATTTTAAAAAAATTTAATAAAATTCTTTGCAAAATTTCAATTATTTTTTAAAAATTTTTCTCAATTCAGTGATTTTCAATATCTACAGTTTTAATAAAATTTTTCAAAAGAATTCAATTACAATTTTAAAAAAAAATTTTGATAAAATTCTAAGCAAACTTTGCAATAATATTCAATTATTTTCATAAATAATAACATTTTTTACAAAAATTCAATTATTTTCATGAATAATAAATTTCATCATAGAATTTCAATTATTTTTAATACAATTTTAATTAAATTTCTCGAAAAATTTAATTATTCTTGAAAATTTTAATACAATTTCTCGAAAAAAATCAAATTTTGTTGATAAAATTCTTTATGATAATATAGTTTCAAAAAACATTTATTTATTTTTATTAAATTATTTATTTTTATATTTAAATAATTGAATTCTTGTAGAATTTACCAATAAAAATTTATTTGAAAATGAATATTAGTTAAAATTTTAGATAATAATTGAATATTAAAAGCATTATAAATAATATAACAAAATTTTTGAAAATAGTGACATTTTTCGAAGAATTTACTTAAAATTGTATTAAAAATAATTAAAATCATGTGAAGAATTTTATTATTTTATGAAAGTAATTGAATTCTTGCAATGAATTTTTTCAAACTTGTTTTAAATAATTGAAATAATGTAAAGAATCTTATTATTTATGAAAATAATTGAATTCCTGCATCGAATTTTATTACATTTTTTTGAATAATTATATTCTTTTGAAAACTTGTGTTAAAAATGTAAATTTTGAAAATTGAATTTCAGCGAAGAATTCCATTATTTGTGAAATGTACCTAATTTAATTCTTGCAAAAAATTTTTGAAGATAATTTTATTTTTCGAAAACTTTATTTAAAACTGTATTAAATACTTATTTAAAAATTTTATTTAGTTATTGATGTTTGCGAATAATTTTACAATTTAAGAAATTCGTAAATAAATGTAATAAAACATTTTTTAAGCATCAAATAATTTTTAGAGTGAATCAGAATATTCTTTATGGTCAGGGAAAAAGTGAAAATTTCGTCTCTCTGGAAATCAGGGAAAAGTCAGGGAATAATAAAATTAAATTTTTGTGGCAACCCTGAATTTTTTGAAATTTGAAATAAAAAATAATTAAAAATGTGGAAGTAGTTGAATTTTTTAAGTATTACTATAGTAAAATTTGAACCAACAAAAAAACCTTGAAAATTTCCTAGAAACCTTGAAAAAACCGGAAAATAGACGTGAATTTTATTCACGAGTTTTGGTGGCCACCCTGTACTTTAAATTCGGTAATACTATGTAGAAATCAAAAAACTATTATAAAAAATTATATAATCAAATTCTTTAAAACGCATTAATTATATTTTTAAAAAATTCGAAATTCAATTATTTTCATAAATAATAAAATTGTTCTCAGGAATTCAATTATTTTTGAAAATTTTAATAAACTTCTTAGCAACTTTTCAATTATTTTCATAAATAATAAAATTCATCACAAGATTTCAATTATTTTTAATACAATTTTACAGAAATACCCAGCTCACTTTGTTACCGAAAAGTTAGAAATGACCAAATTTTCCAATTTCAACTCTTGTAGTTTACCACTTTTTTAATAAGTTCAAAATTCGAAGTTACTTTTCAATCTAAATTTACGAATTTTATATATTTTGACTTTTGCTGTGAATTAATGAGGAATAAATCCAAAGTTTATGAAAAAGCCTAAAAAAAGTTCAAAATAACGCTAGATGGCATTTTTAAATCTCCATCTTTAGAATACAAAATCCCATTGGATTCAAGGAAACTAAGGAAACTTGTTAAACAAAAATACTCAATGTTCCTTTTGATTTTTATTGCATTTACATAGAAGAGGAAACTTTGAAAATCGTGCTCCGCGAATTTATTTCGTTTTAAATTGTGTATAAGATGAAAATTCCCTGTTGCAAGAAATGTAAAGTAAAGTGTTTTTTATTTGCATAAAATAAAAGCGACGAAAAAACGAAAGCGTGAGAAAATAGTCGAGAATATATTTCGTAAATATAAAATATAATTTCGTTTTCTGTTTATGTACACATTTTTTTCTTGCCCGCACATATTATAAAACTTGTATTTCTATACAAGTTAATTTGCACCTTTTGATGAAATTTTCATATTCGTACACAAATAGGCAATAATAATAATAAATCAAAGGAAAAAGAGTTGTAAGAGGTGTTAATCAGTGAATATTCATGAAACCCAGATTAAATCATTTACTGTTACAATAAACCGGAAATCGCCAAGAAATCTCCAACTTTAGATTAATTACTCTTATGTAACTTTTCCTTATTAAGAATATATTTCACCGATTCTTTATTATTTTTTATTCACTGTTTTTTTTTCTTTGCGATAATGCAAATGAACCGTAATTGCTGTACACTTTTATTTTTAATTCTATTTTCATTTTTTTATTACGGGATTTTATTGTAAAAAAACCGTTTGATTAGATTTTATGTCGAATAGGAAAAGTGATTGTGGAATTTTTATTTATTTATTTTTAATTATTTTAGTCCTTGAAGTTAGCGTGTCAAAAATTATTATTCACTTCTTTTATTCGCCTAGGGTGATTTTTTTTAATCGAAATCTTTGAAAAAATGGTTTGATTCTTTTAAATTTCGTGAAAAGACTTTCTTGAGTTTTTTCGACTCTTTTCAGAAAATGCGACTTTTTTCGACATATTTTCAAAAATTGTGACTTTTTTTCAACTTTTCTTTCAAATAATTTTTCTAACGAAATTCAAAAGATTTTGAATAATTGAATTTTTGGCAAATTTAATTGAATATAATTGATTTTTTAAATGTATTTTATTACAATTTTTAAAAATCAACTTTTCAAGAATTTTCATTGCAAATTTTGCAAATAATTGAATTCTTGAAAATTTTAATGGAAAATCTTCAAGCGTAAATTTGAGAATGAAAATTAGTAAAAATTAGCTTCTAAAAATTATATTAAAAAATTAAAATATTTTTGAAAAAAGTAATTCTCAGAATTTTTTATTATAATCTCTTTTAAAATTCAATTTTCAATATTTTCAAATAGAATATTTCCGAAAATTGAAATATATCTATAGAAAAAATAATATTAAATTTTTTTAAAATTTATTTATTTTTTTAAATTAATTAATTATTAGTTTAAATTTTTTGGAGAAAACAATCTTGATCAACGTTCTTAATTAAAATTCTTCAAAAAATTAATTAGTTTTTTTTTAAATTATACAAGAATTCTTTTAATAAATTCAGTTATTTTCGAAAGATTACATTAGAATATTTTTTAAAAAAAGTAATTCTTTCAATTGTTTTATCATAATTTTTTAACATTCAATTTATCTTCGAACAAATGAAATTAAAATTTAAAAACATGTTTTTAGACTTATTCAGATTTGGAAGAAATTATGTTCATATTTATAAAATTCTTAACAAATTCTTTTATTTTTTTTATATTTTTGAAAAATTCAATTATTTTTTAAAAGACTTTATAATAAATGTCAATTGTTTGGAATTTTTTTAAGGAAGAATCCGACAAACAATAGGAACAAAAGTTATTTCAATGTCAAAAGAAAAGGTCAAAATAAAATTTAATTTGACCTTTTCTAAATTAAATTAAAAATTTAATTTATTTTGATAGGAAGCGTAAGGAATTTAATTGTCTATAAATTTTGAACAATTTAAAGTTATATTTGAATAAAAATTATAATTTTTTGTCAATAATAAATGATTTAAGTATAATATAACCAAAAATTTAACAAATGTTTCTTATTGACAGAAAATTGTAATTTTGATTCAATTGCAACTTTCAATTAATTTTAAATAATGTTCAAATTAAATTCTTCGCATTTCTTCCAAAACAAATTTAAAATTTAATTTCTTTTAAATTACGAAACTATCACATTGGACTAAACTTTTGTTTTTACTGTCCGTCAGATTCTTTCTTAATTGTATATAATTGAAAAAAATAAAAATATTATCTGTCAAAAATTGATTTTAAATATTTTGAAAAAATTAGTTTTAAGAATTTCGTTACACATTAATTTTTCGAAAATATTATACCTTAATAACTTTTACAGTTACAATTACAATTATTTTTATTATAAAAAATTGAATTTTTGTATTTAAAATTTGAATAATTGAATTCTCGAAGAACTTTCGAAAAATGATTAAAAATAATTGCCTTAAAGATGAAGTTTATTTCAAAATTATAGAAAATAATTGAATTTTGGAATGGTTGTAATTAATTGTAATTTTTAGAAATTATTAAATTTTTAATTTCAGATGGGTTAAATTAAAATGTTATAAATTTTATTTCCTTTGTAAAAATAATTAAATATTTATTTAACATAAAATTATTCAAATTTTGAATAATTGAATTTTGAAATCAGTGAAATATTTTTTTGATAACACTGAATTAAATAAATGCCTTTTTCGACTTTTTTTGTATTTTTAATTTTTTTGTATGTTTTAAAGTCGGTCCGAGGCCTGTAAATCGGATATGAAGTAAAGAAGTGTAGATTATATCGAAACGCACACAGATAGAGACCTCCGGAAAAAATGAAAGAAAGGCGTTACGTAAACTTTGATAATTGATGGAAACAATGAAAAATGATTTTTTGAAATTGAAAGTGTTGAGTCAATTTTATATAAGTATGGGATTTATCATGATGAGCTATGGAAAATTAACACATTTAAATTACACGTGTTTGTGTTTCTATATGCAATTCGTATTTGGATTCTAATTATCTTCTTCTTCTTCTTCTTTTTCTTCTTCTTCTTTTTCTTCTTCTCAAATGACTTTAGGCGCAACAACTATTGATGTATTGACAATAAATTTCTGCCTTTTTACAAAAATACTCAGATGAGAGACAAAGGATGAAAAAAAAACAATAATCTGACGATAAGAATCTTATACGGATCTTGGTTATTCCCTCGAGAAAAATTGTCAATTGTTTAAAATTTTCAATTACGTCAGTGCGATTTGCTTCCGCGTGAATTTCACGCTATTGTTCCTTCTCTTTTGCAAAAGGGAACCTTTAAGGTAATCGACCCATGGATCTAGCTTGTCCGATGAGTTTTGCCTTTTTTCATTTCTGCTTCCCTTGCTTCCGTTTATGTTCTTCTTTTTTTTTATTCTTTTTTTCTTCTTTTACTTCTTTTTCTCTTACTTTTTTGCTGTTTTCTTATTATTTTTACTACTTCATTTTCGAGGAGCGATTTTTTATACTGTTTGAAAATTGAAGTAAAATTTCTACTGTAAAATTATTACAAGAATTATTACAATCAATATTAGCTATGAATTTTTCATCTTTCTTAGCATTTTTCATTTAGAAAAATTAAAAAAGTTTAAAAAAAGTTATGAATTTAAACAGGGTTGCCACAGGTCAGGGAATTCAGGGAAAAGTCAGGGAAAGTAAAATTGGTCAGGAAAATCAGGGAAAAGTCAGGGATTTTTATTGTAAAAGTACTGGAAAAAATTTAATTTTTAAAATTCATGAGAAAACTCTGAATTTTGATGTTTTTTTTTTTGTTTGCCTCGTAAACTATGAAATTACCACGAATTTTAATAAATAATTAATAAATAACTTAATTTTCCAAGAACTATTATAAAATTATGATTTATAAATTATTTAATGAATAGGTAATTATTACAATTTTCATAAATACTAAATTTATAGAAGAATTTTAGTTAAAAATACTAAAAAAAATTTACTTTTGGAAAACTTACAAATTGATTCCAAAAATTCAATTATTTTCAAAAGTTATAAAAATTCTTCGCAGAATTTCAATTATGTTCAAAAATTAAAAAAAAAATTCTCTTCAAAATTTAAATTGTCTTTATAAATAATAAAATTATTCATCGAAATTCAATTATTTAAAAAATTTTAATACAATGCTTGGCAAAATTTCACAGGAATTCAATTATTTACAAAATTATTAATAAAGTTCTTTATAAGAATTCAATTATTTTTATAAATAATAAAATTCTTCACCGAAATCCAATTATTTTCATATAAACTTGAATAAAATTCATTGCAAGAATTCAATTATTTATATAAATAATAAAATTCGTTAAAAGAATTAAATTATTTTCACAAGTAATAAAATTCTTGGGAAAATTTTAATTATTTTCATAAATAATAAAACTCTTCGCAAAATTTCAATTATGTTCAAAAATTAAAAAAAAAAAATTCTCGTCAAAATTTCAATTATCTTTATAAATAATAAAATTATTCATCAAAATTAAATTATTTTTAAAAATTTTAATATAATTCTAGGCAAAATTTCACAGGAATTCAATTATTTACAAAATTATTAATAAATTTCTTCGAAATAATTCAATTTTTTTTATAAGTAATAAAATTTTCACAGGAATTCAAATTATTTAAAATACAAAATTTCATAAAATTTTTCGAAAAATATCAATTATTTAAAAAGATAACATCTTTTATTAACATAAAACAAATAACATCTTTTACTATTTAAAAAGATTTTTATAAAATTCGTTGCAAGAATTCAATTTTATTTAAAAAAATTTAACAAAGTTCTTTTTAAGAATTCAATTATTTTTATAAATACTAAAATTCTTCACCGAAATTTAATTATTTTTATAAACTTGAATAAAATTCGTTGCAAGAATTCAATTATTTATATAAATAATAAAATTCTTCACAGAAATTCTGTTATTTTTGTAAACTTAAATAAAATTCATTAAAAGAATTAGATTATTTTCAAAAGTAATAAAATTCTTCGTAGAAATTCAATTCTGTTCAAAAATTAATAAAAAAAAATTCTCGGCTAAATTTCAATTATCTTTATAAATAAAAAAAATTATTCATCAAAATTCAATTTTTTTTTGTAAATTTTAATAAAATTCTTAGCAAAATTTCACAGGAATTCAATTATTTACAAAATTATTAATTAATTTCTTCTCGAAAATGTAATTATTTTTATAAATAATAAAACTTTTCACCGAAATTCATTAATTACTTTTATATAAACTTGAATAAAATTCTTTGCAAGAATTCAATTATTTATATAAATAATAAAATTCTTCTCCGAATTTCAAATATTTAAGAATAATTTTAATAAAATTCTTGGGGAAATTTTAATTATTTTCATAAATAATACAACTCATCGCAGGATTTTAATTATTTTTTATACAATATTTGAATCAAATTCCTCGAAATATGAAAGTTATTCTTAAAAATTTTATTAAAATTTGTCAAAAGAATTCAATTATTTAAAAAATTTTTGATAAAATTCTTTATGAGAATTCAATTTTAACAAACATTCAATTGTACAAAAATTATTAATTTTTAAATTTAAATAATTGAATTCTTCTGGAATTTTCTAATAAGAATTGATTTAAAAATGAATTACCGAATAAGCGATTTATTATTTTTTATGAAAATAATTGAATTATTGCAACGAATTTTATTACATTTCTTTTTAAATAATTGAATTTTTTTTTGAGAAATTTTACCATTTGTAAAAATAATTGACTTCTGGCGAAAAATTTTATTAGGATTTTTGTAAATAATTAACTTTTCTTTGAAAAATTTTATGGTAATTTAAATTATTACAAAACATGTAGAAGACGATCACTCCGAGTCTTCGACTCGAAGTGATCGCCTTCTTCATGTTTTCCAATAATATTCTTATAAGTTGTTGAATTTAAAAAAGGTTTGAATTTGAATGTTTTGAAGAATTTTAATTCCTACAGAAAAATAATCTTATTTATTCAAAAATGAAAGTTACTGATATTTTCGATTATAATTTTACTTTTGAAGAAATTCGTAAATAAATGTAATAGAAAATTTTCTTTGTTTCTAATAATTTTTAGAGTGAGAGAGAATATTCTTTAGGGTCAGGGAAAAAATGAAAATTTTTTCTGGAAATCAGGGAAAAGTGAGGGAAAAATAAAATAAAATTTTCGTGGCAACCATGTTAAAAATTTGTTTCTTAAAATTCATCAAAAATAATAATATGAATTTGATGTCAAAATAGAATAAATCGTCACATTATCATTTTTTAAAAAATTTTAGGTACAAACTTCAACCACATTGGACCATTCCAGAAAATTTAATAGCGATTTAAAATGAAGATGAATAATGAATTAATAATGAATTCTTATAATTCGCTGGAACTGAAATCTAAAATTTTAAATCGGAATTTCTTTGTGTGTTTTATTTTTATTTTTTTTTCATTTTTATTTGATTATTGTACTCAGAAGTAACATCCGAATGAGAAGAGAAAAAAAAAGAATGTGAATTTTAATATTACAGATGTGACTTTTAGAATACCGAAATTGTTGAATTTTGAATTTTGATGTAGAAAATGAAATGAGATAAATTTTCCTTTCGAGAAATATCGACCGCAGTATAGAGGATAGGTGCGGGTATGTGATCAAAGAAATGCCTATAGCGACTTGAAACGAGTTCGGGAGACTTCGATGCTTCGTAAAACTATTAGTTGATTGTGAGAGCTGTATATGTGTGGAGTATCTATAATGTACTTACTATAGACAGGCTTTTTCTATTTAAAACAGTATACCTGAGTTTGTGCGGACTACGGCATTCTATCTTTCAGAATTGAAAGGACAATGCACTTCATTTTTTTCAGTCGTAATTACCAGACAATTTTTAAACTTTAACAGCATGTGACATTGTTAAGTTCTCAATGGTAATTTTTTCGAAAAAGAATTTTATTATTTATAATGATAATTGAAATTTTGACAAAAATTTTATAATTTGGAATATAATAAATTATAAAGGACGTACAAAACTATGGTGTCATATGTTATACAAACATTCAGAATGAAAACGTACCATCTTTACAATTATTCATCGAAGCTTCTTGGAAAAATTAAGAATTTTAATTTATTCTAGTATTTCTAGTAACACTGAAGAAATAATGTTAAAGAAGAAATTTTCTTCATATTTTCGATGCTTTAACCGGATTTTAATTCCTCGTAATTTTGCAACTCTAAATTTAGTTTTCGTATATAAATACATACATTAGTTAATTTAATTAGTTTTCGGTATATAAATGATTCGGTATTTAAAATAAAAACTATTACACAAAGAGTATGGAAGACACAATACAGTAAACAAACAGATTATCAAAATGGAAAAAGAAGTTTGGTCATTTCTATAAAAAAAAAAGTTACAAAAAGGGTTTGAACTTTTTTCGACTCTTCCTAGCAGACCGAAGAATTTAAAAAATGTTCTAATAGGTATTTTACAAATTTATATGACCTGTGACTAATGTATCCTTCTCTTTATTATTTCTGCACGTGACTAAGAATGACTTCCTGGAAGCCAAAGACGGTCAAGAGAGGAACTCACGATTTGGCACGACTAGCATATCGAAGGAGTTGAAGGCAAACTTTGCAAACCGGAAATGACGAGTACCTCTTTTATATCTCTTATATATATATGAATACATATACTCGCGATCGTTTATCAAAAAAAAAAAAAAAAAAAACCTGGAACGAAATTGATGTATTCGCTTCGATTCTCTCATCCGAAAATAAATATTCATCGATGAAGAAAAAATTTTATTTTGATCAGACATCCTGGCATTGAAGTCTCTTTTTTTTAATCTCTCAATATAGTTTGCAAACAAGTGAATACAACCGCAGTGCTCAAACTAAGTCCGTAAATTCCGTAAAGGTCCGTAAATGTCAAAAAGTTCGTAAATTGTATACGATATAATTTGGAGAATTTTAGAGAAAATACAAATGATTGCAAAAATTCAATTATTTTAAAAGGTAATTAAATTCTTCGCAGAAATTCAATTATGTTCAAAAAGTTAAAAGAATTCTCTTCAAAATTTCAATTATCTTTAAAAATAATAAAATTCTTCTCCGAAATTCAAGTATTTCCAAAAAAATGTAATACAATTCTTGGCAAAATTTCGATGATTTCAATTATTCTCAAAACTTTTCCTCAATTCAATGAATTTTTTTCGAAAAATGTTAAATTTAGAAAAAAAATCCTTGTCAAAATTTCAATTATCTTTCAAAATAGCAAAATTTTTCTACAAAATTCAATTATTTCAACAAAAAAAAACTTCTGAATCCAATGATTTGCATTAAATACTATTTTAATAAAATTTCCCAAAAGAATTAATTTATTCAAAATAATGTTGATAAACATTCAATTATTTTTATAAATAATAAAAGTTTCACAGAAATTCAATTATTTAAAATTAAAATAGAATTAACATACATTTTTTCTAAAAACTCAATTATTTAAATTACATCAATAAAATTCTTAGTAGTAATTCAATTACTTTCATAAATATTTTAATTCTCTTTGGGGATTCAATTGTTCAATTATTATAATATTATTTATAGAATAATTGAATCCCCAAAGAGAATTAAAATATTTATGAAAGTAATTGAATTACTACTAAGAATTCTATTGATAAAATTTAAATAATTGATTTTGTAGAAAAAATTTATGCTAATTCCATTAAATAATTGAATCTTGCATAGAATCTTATCAACATTATTTTAAGTAAAATTATTTTCAAAATTATTTAAATTCTTCTCAAGTATTAAATTATTTTCATAAATAATAAAAATCTTTTAAGAAATTCAATTATTTTCATAAATAATAAAACTTATTGCACAATTTCAATTATTTTAAACAAAATTTTAATCGAATTCTTCGAAAAATGTAATTATTCTTAAAAATTTTATTAAAATTTGTCCAAAGGATTGAATTCTTTTAAAATTTATTGATGACATTTTTCTGAGAATTCAATTTTCAGAAAAATTCAATTATTCCATTCAATAAATTATTTAATTTTGTATTTAAATAATTGAATTCTCTTAGAATTTTCTATTAAAAATTGATTTAAAAATGAATTTCAATTAAAATTTTAGAAATAATTGAATTTTAAAATGGTTACAAATTAAAATCTTTGAAAATTTGAATTTTTCATACTTTTAACTAACAATTCTGTAGAATTAATTTTTTTTCGAAAAAGTTTAATTGAAATTTTTTTGAAATTATTTTGAGTTTTTATTTTCTAATATATATTTAATTGAAGAATTTCTGAATAATTGAAATTTTGTAAAATTGAATTTGAAAATTCTCAAAGAACTTTTTCAAAAATTATTAATAATAATGGATTTATAAAAGAGTTTTAGTTAAAAACACTAAAAAAAATATTAAATTTTGAAGAAGTTACAAATTATTGCAGAAATTCAATTATTTTCAAATGTAATAATATTCTTCGTAAAAATTCAAGTATGTTAAAAAATTTTTAAATTCAATAATTAAATGTTGAATTTTAATTATTAAAAAATACGATTATTTTAAAAACTTGAAAGTAATTCTTCGTAAAGTTCAAGTACTTTGAAAATTTCCAATTAAAAATTATTAAAGAAACTTAATTCTTAAAAATTTTATTTTCAATTTTGAAGTTTACTTGGAATTATTTTTTTGGAATTTCTATTTTCTAATATATATAATTTATTGAAGAATTTCCAAATAATTGATAAATAATAGAATTTTAAATGTAAACAAATAAATTTGAAAATTCTTAAAAAACTTTTTAAAAATTTGTTAAGAATATTGTATTTATAGAAGAATTTTAGTTAAAAACACGAAAAAAAAATTTAATTTTTGGAAAAGTTACTAATTATTGCAGAAATTCAATTATTTTCAAAAGTAATAAAATTCTTTGCAAAAATTTAATTATATTCAAAAATAATAAAATTCTTCTTAGGGATTCAATTATTTACGCAAATAATAAATCTCATCGCAAAATTTCAATTATTTTAAATAAAATTTTAATCGAATTCCTCAAAAAATGTAATTATTCTTAAAAATTTTGTTAAAACTCGACAAAAGAAATCAGTTATTTAAAAATTTGTCCATAAAATTCTTTATGAGAATTACATTTTAAGAAACATACAATTATTCAATAAATTATTTGTTTTTGCATTTAAATAATTTCTAAAAATTAATTTCACTTAAAATTTTAAATTAAAATTGAATATTAAAAGAAATACAGCGTGAATTTTTCGAAATAATTGAATTTTAAAATTAATTTTTTGTTGAAAAAGTTTAATTGAATTTTTTCTAAAGTTATTTGAAGCTTTTATTTTTTAATATATTAATTGCGAAGAATTTGCGAATAATCGAAATTTTGTAAAATTGAATTATAAACGAATGGATTTGAAAATTCTTAAAAAGAATTTTTTCGAAAATTATTATTAAAAATAATTTGATTTAGAGAAGAATTTTAGTTGAAAATTGTTGAAAAGAATAATTGAATTGAAATGATGAAAATAATGTCGAGGAAGTTAGAATAATAATATTTTTATAATATAAAATAATGATTTTACTCTCGGTCATTTTTAATTATTTATTATAAAAAACATAAAGAAATTGATCACTCTGAGTCTTCGACTCGGAGTGATCCATTTCTTCATTTTTTATAGTTATGGAAAAATTTAATTTGTTTTAAGTAAAATGTTCCTTTATTTGACTCAGACTGGTTATATTTTTGTCTTGGTCCGTAATTTTTAATTTTTGGTCCGTAAAGTTCGCATTTTTAAATACTTTCACTGGTTCGTGCCCTGCAACCATAATTTTTTTGTTCCAAATAATAATGAAAGAAGAAAAACTTACAAATCTTTAAGAACTTCATTTCATTTGTATAAAAAAATACCTAATAAATAATTGAAAATGTATGTACCAAAACAAAATACCAGTTTTCCGTTTTAAAAGACGTCGTGTCTTCTCGTGTTTCATACTCAAATCACGTATACGGGATTCAGGTCTCGTTAACATGTCGAATCCGCAGCGTAACAGTAAAATTTGCATTCTCTTTAGTGTGTCATAAAAAGAGATAATTTTTGTCTGAAGGAAAGAAGAGACACGGAGAAATGATTTCCGTTCCACTCGGATGATGAAAATGCAAAAATATATATAATTTTTTTTTCACGGTGAGCTGCTGAAAACTTTCATTTTTAACGAAGGACATTTCTCTATATTCTATATAGGAAAAGCGCTTTTTTTATTGTTATTATATTTTGAAGAACAAAGCAGAATAGATATTTAAAAAATGAGAGCTAGATTTTAACTGTACGTACCTAAACACAATGAGTTATTTAGTTAACATATTCCATGAGCATGAGTTTGGAAAATAAAATCTCGAAAGTGAAGAATATGGAGAAAAAAGTAAACATCTTTATAATGACAGGGAAAATTTTCTATATACGTCGCATTACAAACGGGATTTTACCTATAGATATAATATATGCGCGTAAAAATTTCAGAACTTGATTGATTAAGTGAAGTAATCAATTTTAAAATTTTATATCTTGCTGTGGGAAACCGGTTTTTATACCAATGAACTCTAAACTGGAAAATGAGTCACCAAATACCGAAATTTATTCAATGCTATACACGTAACAGTTATTAGAAGCCTGCAATAAAATAAATTTATACATTGCTTTCATGTTTTTTTTTTACTAAAGACATCTTTTAAAATCAACTTTGAACGCACACTTAAATATAAATCTTACTTTCAGCCCACTTTTAACAATAAACTAGTTTACAAGAAGTTTACGTTTAGAACCGCATTTTTCACTGGAATTTTAGGTATTAATTGAAAATTTACTTCTAGTTTCAAGCTATAATTTATCTTGTTTTTAACTTAAAAATAGACAAACTCTTAATCAGTTTGAATTTAAGATGTATACGTACACAGGGTTGCCACAAAAGATTAATTTTACTTTTCCCTGACAAAATTTTGACGCTTTCCCAGACTTTAAAAAATATTCTGATTCACTCTCAAAAAAATGTTCTAACACTTTTAATTGCGAATAACTTTCATTATTCGAAAACATCAATTATTGAAAATAAATATTTAATCCTTAATCATTTTTTTACAAGAATTATGATTTTCAAAAATTTGAACTAATTTTTTTGAAAAATGGTAATTTTTCAATTTTAATTGAATCTTTTAATAAATATTTGATATTATTTCAAAAATGTTAACGGAATTCTTTGAATGAATTAAATTTTTAAAATATTTGAAAAATCCTCGTCAAAATTTCAATTATCTTTAAAAATAGGAAAATTGTTCGACAAAATTCAATTATAAAACTTTTCTAAATTCTATGATTTGCATTAACTATTATTTTAATAAAATTTCCCAAAAGAATTCAATTATTTAAAATAATGCTGATAAAATTCTATGCAAACATTCAATTATTTAATGAAATTAGCATAAATTTTTCCTAAAAAAAACAATTATTTAAATTTTATTACTAAAATTTTTAGCAATAATTCAATTATTTTCATAAATATTTAAATTCTCTTTGGGGATTCAATTATTCCATATAATAAATAAATTTATAATATTTATTATATAATATATAAATATTATAAATAAATATAAGTATATACATATAATAAATAAATTTAAGTATTTTCATAAATATTTAAATTCTTTTCAAGAATTCAATTATTTTTATAAACTTGAATAAAATTCTTAACAAAAATTCAATTATTTATATAAATAATAAAATATTATTCTTTGAAATTCAATTATTTTTAAAACTTTTAATAAAATTCTTGGCAAAATTTCACAGGAATTCAAAAATTTACAAAATTTTTAATAAATTTCTTCGAAATAATTCAATTATTTTTATAAAATAATAAAATTTCCACAGGAATTCAATTATTAAATGTACAAAATTTCATAAAATTTTTCGAAAAATATCAATTATTTAAAAAGAATTTTATAAAATTTGTCGCAAGAATTTAATTATTTTTATAAATACTAAAATTCTTCACCGAAATTCAATTATTTTTATATAAACTTGAATAAAATGCGTTGCAAGAATTCAATTATTTATATAAATAATAAAATTTTTCACAGAAATTCAGTTATTTTTATAATCTTAAATAAAAAAATAAAAAAAAAATTAACAAAGTTCTTTATAAGAATTTAATTCTTTTTATATAAGCTTGAATAAAATTCGTTGCAAGAATTCAATTATTTATATAAATAATAAAATTTTTCACAGAAATTCTGTTATTTTTATAAAAACTTAAAAAAAAAAAAAAAAAAAAAAAAAAATTTAACAAAGTTCTTTATAAGAATTCAATTATTTTTATATAAACTTGAATAAAATTCGTTGCAAGAATTCAATTATTTATATAAATAATAAAATTTTTCACAGAAATTCAGTTATTTTTATAAACTTAAAAAAAAAAAAAAAAAAAAAAAATTTAACAAAGTTTTTTATAAGAATTCAATTATTTTTATATAAACTTGAATAAAATTCGTTGCAAGAATTCAATTATTTATATAAATAATTAAATTCTTCCCAGAAATTCAATTATGTTCAAAAATTAAAAAAAAAATTGTTGTCAAAATTTTAAGTATCTTTATAAATAATAAAATTCTTTTCCGCAATTCAATTATTTTAGAAAAATTTTAATAAAATTTTTGTGTGAATTTGAATTATTTTTATAAATAATAAAACTCATCGCAGGATTTTAATTATTTTTTATACAATATTTGAATCGAATTCCTTGAAAAATGAAAGTATTCTTAAAAATTTTATTAAAATTTGTCAAAAGAATTCAATTATTAAAAAAAATTTTGATAAAATTCTTTATGAGAATTCAATTTTAACAAACATTCAATTGTTCAAAAATTATTTATTTTTTAATTTAAATAATTGAATTCTTCTAAAATTTTCTAATAAAAATTGATTTAAAAATTAATTACCGAATAATCGATTTATTATTTATGAAAATAATTGAATTATTACAACGAATTTTATTACATTTTTTAAGATCCTAAAGTTCTGAACGTTCAAATGAACGAAATTTATTTATTTCTTCTAGAAATTAAATTTTTATTGCAATTATTTTGCGACACTATCCAAAAATTTAATAACTGAGTTTCTAACCGTAAATATTTCAGTTTTAAATTTTTTGTGATTAGTAATTTATAAAAATATCTTCAATAAAAAATATTTCGTTCATTTGAACGTTCAAAACTTGGGGATCATCATTTTTTAAAAATAATTGAATTTTTTTGAGAAATTTTACTACTTTTAAAAATAATTGAATTCTTGCGAAGGATTTGATTAGAATTTGTGTAAATAATTAAATTTTTTTTTGAAAAATTTTATGGTATTTTGAATTATTGCAAAATATGAAAAAGGCCTTTTTCATATTTTGTAATAATATTCTTATAATTTGTTGAATTTAAAAATGATTTGAATTTGAATGTTTTGAAGAATTTCAATTCCTACAGAAAAATAATAATGATTAAATATTTATTTAAAAAAGAAGTTATTGATGTTTTTGAATAATTTTACAATTAAAGAAATTTGTAAATAAATGTAATAGAACATTTTTTCTTTTGAGTATCATAATAATTTTGAGAGTGAATCAGAATATTCTTTAGGATCAGGATAAAAGTGAAAATTTTGTCTGGAAATCAGGGAAAAGTCAGGGAAAAATAAAATTAAATATTTGTGGCAACCCTGTAGTTATTTTTCGCACTATTAAAATCGAAATGAGTTACATTTAATACTAAAAAATATGATATATTGTGTTGCAATATTTGAAAGAAAATTCATCGAAAAAGTTGTAATTTTTAAAAATAAGTGGAAAAAATCCCAATTTTCGAAATTTCCCTGACAAAATTTTTTTTTTTCTGACATTTCCCTCAATTTAATCGCACTTTACTAACATGTAGCCACTCTGAGTGAATAAAGAGAGCATTTTTTATTGTCATAACAGAAAGAGAATACTTTGTTTAAAGAAGAATATTTTGATTATTAAATTATTGATAGTTATAGTCAATAGTGAAAAAAGTGAGTGGGAAAACATATTTTGAAATAAAAAAAAAAGTATATTGCCTCGCTCCGTCCTCCTCTGTGATGTATAAAACATGAAAGACGTTTGTCCGCCCACATTATTCACTGTAGTTGCGCAGGATCGCTGATAAACCTTTTGCGAAGCCTCCAATCTTGTGTGTGTTATATTGTACGGTAGCGCTTTGTGCAAATAAATGATAAGAAATCTCAAAGCAGTCATTGTAAAAAGTCTAAAGGGATCTAATTTCAAAATACACGTGTCATACATATTAATTAGAAAAGAAAAAAAAGAATTCAGGTCGTACATATAAGTTCAATAAACCAGGTCTGCTTAAAAACTTTTTTTTAAGAATTCAAGAATAAAATAATCTACATAGTAAATTTTTGTATTAGAACGAGTATATTTTAACACAATAAGAAAAATGTATTTTACAAGGGAATTTAAATTCTTGTGATGCAGTTTAAATATATGTCATTCTTTTCTAAAAAGGGTTTGCTTTCTGTGACAAGAGTCTGCTTTATCATCTACTTAAATTAGTGTATTGTCCACAAAGATGTTCTATTGACAATTTAGGAACGGTTGACATGGTACGTTCTTAAACTATTCCTTGAAAAGAATTTCCGACATCTATACATTGATAGTACTTTATACAAATTATACTCAGATGACTGTCAACTTGTCATCGGATTATTCAACAGTTACATCGAATTTGAAAAGAAATTTTAAAATTCATGTGCTGTCGCTGTCTAACTTCGAGTCTTTATAAGTTTATATATAAGAATTTATTCTACAAACACGAATTTCCTTCAGGGAAAAATGAACAGTTTTTATTGTTAAATTAAAAAAAACAGCATTAGTTCTATATAATAAGGCAGAAAGGATTTCCCTTGTCCGTGTAAAAGAATGATTGGTTGTAAACGGAGAATTATCGGTTCCAGCATCCCGTTTTCATTGGGAATATAAAAAAAGGGGCTTTTGCTGGAGAAATAAAATCGTTTCCTTGAGTTCTTCACAGCTTGAATTCCTGCAAATTTTGCATGGTCGTATAAGTTGTGTTGCAATAACGAAAGCTGCCTTTTGAGCCGCGTGGTATCATCAGTGCTCGTAAAGTATAACTGAGCGAGGCTTCCGTGCGAATCGTTGCCGGCGATTTCCTTTTGACTGCGGATTTAGAAAATAGTATAGTTCTTCTTTGCCATCAAGTGAGGAGTCTAGGCTTTTGCTTCATAGATTGCGATTATATATTCTAGCAAAATGCATAATATTTATATATTTTCTGTACGTAGGAGAGAGTGAATAAGCAAAACTCAGTCATAATTTTATCTCTTTACATTAGAAAACGAGTCGAAAGGGAAAAATAATTTGGGAAGTTTCCATCATTCTTTTTATTTTTTTTTGTCAACTTTTTTATTATTATTATTATTTGTGGTTTCTAGAGATAAAAATGGCACTAATTTCAGTTAAAAGTTAGGAAAAGAGTTAAGCTTCATTTTGGGTCTATCCAGAACATCATATATCTTGCACACATAGAAACTTATAGTCATTTGAAGAATGTACAATTTTACAAGCAAAAAATCAAAAATTGCTGCAACTTCCCTTAATCATAACCAAAACCCTATCATATTTATTGTATTTAAAAGTTAGGAAAGAAGTTAAGCTTCATTTGAGAAAATGGTTTGATTATTTTCGGTTTTGCAACGTCAACTTCAGGGACTTCAGAGACTTCAGTTTTCATTCGGCACAAGGAAAAAGCACTAAAGAATATTATATTAAATTTACATATTTGTAACCTCATTTTTTTGTAAAACAGCAGTACTTAAACAATTTTTTATGAATTCAAAACTGAAATGCCTTACAGCTATATCTGTATAATTATAATGTTCGTCGAGAAAAAAAATATTCTTCGGGTGTCCAGTTTATTTGAGAGGATTTTCCTTCTGAAACTGAAACACAAACAAACCAAGAACTCTCATTCAAAAATAGATGATGTTCGTTATATAATATATTATTTAAAAAGAATCAAGTGCATAATTAAAGAGATCCTTCCTTTTTCGGATATATTTATTACTATTCCCAAAAACAAATTACTTAGACAATATTTTAAAATTATTTAACGGCAAACTTGAAAGAATTTAATGCAAATGTAGAGCAAAAAATAATAATCGACATATAACAAACAATTCTTTTTAGTTTCGTATATTGATAAGCATAAAAATTTGTAAACAACACAACATCCACACAGCATTTAAAGCAACAAATAACATTTAAACATTTAAGAAAACATTTAAAAACAAACATTTAAGCAATAGAAACAAATTTTTAACAGAATAACATTCAAACATTTACTTTAATAACACGACAACATTTAACATAACACAATTTTAAATAAAACTAATCAATTTATAAATACAGAAAAAGATTAGTTCTCGAAATGACTCGCACTGTCACTTTTAACACAGATAATAAAAATACCGGAAAACTAAAAATTAGCGCATTTTAATTTTAATTTTCTGTAACTTGTGAATTATGTCAAATTAAAATTAGCGGCTATAAACTTTGGATTATAACCTCTTAAGGCTGCAATTTAGACAAAAATGATGTTAATGTGAACGGTTTTAGTCAAAAGTGGACTGTTAAGTCCTCATCTTATTAAAAGCAGTAGTTATAGTAGTCAGAGTTACCACGCAACCTGGAAACGTCAGGGAATGTCAGGGAATTTTATAAACCTTGAAAAAACCTGCAAAAGTCAGGGAATTTTGATTGGAATCCTGGAAAAATATTGTTTTCTAAAGTTATTGTGCTTATTCTTGAATTCTAATTTCTCTTTAATTCAATTTTCTTAATTCAATTTTAAAAGAGTTGCCTTCACAATTTTTCAATTATTTTCATAAATAATATAACTCATCGCAGAATTTCTATTATTTTTAATACAATATTTTAACCGAATTCTTCGAAAAATGTAATTATTCGTAAAAATGTTATTAAAATGCATCAAAGAAATTCAATTATTTTAAAAACCCTTCATATAATTTATTTATTAGAATTTAAGTATTATTGTCAATACATTTTTAATTAAATTTCTTGAAAGAATTCAATTATTTTCAAACATTTTAATGAAATTCTTTTTAACAATTCAATTTATTTTCAAAATAATTTTAATAAAATTCTTCGTAGAAATTTCATTAATTTCTATAATTTATAAAAATTCAATTATATTTTCTGTACCTACTATTTCAATAAAATTTCACAAAAGAATTCAATTAGCTATTTAAAAAGAAATATTATTAAAAAAATTCGTCTGAAGAATTCAATTATTTTCAAAAGTAATAAAATTCTTCGCAAAAATTTAATTATCGTCAAAAGTTTGAAAAAATTATCGTCAAAATTTCAATTATCTTTATAAATATTAAAATTTTTCTCCAAAATTCAATTATTTTCAAAAATTTTAATGAAATTCTTTTCAACAAATTCAATTTTTTTTTCAAAAATTCTCCTCTATTTAATGATTTTAGTTTTTTACTATCTACTATTTTAATAAAATTTTCCAAAAGAGATGAATTATTTTAAAAATACTAAGCAAACTTTTTATTATTTTTGTAAATAACAAATATTTCACAGCAATTCAATTATTTACAAATTTTTTTCTATAAATGTCTTCGCAATCATTCAATTATTTTCCTAATAAAATTTTTACGCACGGATTCAATTATTTACGTAAATAATAACATTCTTTTTAGGAATTTAATTATTTTCATAAATAATAAAACTCATTGCATAATTTCAATAATTTTTAAGACAATTTTAATCAAATTCCTGGAAAAATTTAATTATTCTTAAAATTTTTAATAAAATTCGTCAAAA
This sequence comes from Leptopilina syphax, assembly GCA_032872505.1. Lineage (NCBI taxonomy): Eukaryota > Metazoa > Arthropoda > Insecta > Hymenoptera > Figitidae > Leptopilina > Leptopilina syphax. The sequence goes on from CM065475.1 coordinate 6,163,316, forward strand.
GAATTCAATTATTTAAAAATTTATTCATAAAATTCTTTATGAGAATTCACTTTTAAGAAATATGAAATCATTGATTAAATTTTTTTTGTATTTAAATAATTGAATTCTAGTAGAATTTTCTAATAAAAATTTATTTAAAAATGAATTTCAGTTAAAATTTAAGATTATAATTGAATATTAAAACCATTAAAGTGTGCATTTTTAGAAATAATTGAATTTTGAAAATGTTTCAAATTAAAATCCTTGAAAATCTGAAATATTCATTGTTTTAACTAACAATTCTGAGGAATTAATTTCTTTGGAAAATTATTTTCATAAATAATAATATTCAACACAAGAATTCAATTATTTTTAAAGTTAAAAAAATTCTTCACTGAAATTCAATTATATTCAAAAATTTTTTGTTAAATTCTCATAAAAATTTCAATTATTTTTATGAATAATAACATTCTTCGCCAAAATTCAATTATTTACGTTACTTATAATAAAATTCATCTTGTCAAAATTCCAATTATTTTCAATATCTACTATTTCAATAAAATTTGACAAAAGAATTCAATTAGGTATTTAAAAAGAAATATTATTAAAAAATTCGTCTGAAGAATTCAATTATTTTCAAAAGTAATAAAATTCTTCGCAAAAATTTAATTATGGTCAAAAGTTTGAAAAAATAATCGTCAAAATTTCAATTATCTTTATAAATATTAAATTTTCTCCAAAATTCAATTATTTTCAAAAATTGTAATGAAATTCTTTTTAACAAATTCAATTTTGTTCAAAATTTCTCCTCCATTTAATGATTTTCAATATCGGCTATTTTAATAAAATTTTCCAAAAGAAATGAATTATTTAAAAAAATTTTTGATAAAATTCTAAACAAACCTTTTATTATTTTTATAAATAACAAATATTTCACAGCAATTCAATTATTTTCAAATTTTTTATGAATTTCTTTGCAATAATTCCATTATTTTCAAAATTATTCAATTAATTTTCACAGAGATTCAATTATTTTTATAAATATTAAAGAACTTTTTCAAAAATTATTAAAAATAATAAATTTATGGAAGATGTTTAGTTAAAAACACGAAAAAATATTCAATTTTGTAAAAGTTACAAATTATTGCAAAAATTCAATTATTTTCAAAATAAGAGTAATAATATTCTTCGCAAAAATTAAATATTGTTCAAAAATAATAAAATTTTTCTTAGGGATTCAACTATTTTCGCAAATAATGAAACTCATTGTAGAACTTCAATTATTTTTAATACAATTTTAATTGAATTTCTTAAAAAATGTAATTATTCTTAAAAATATTATTAAAATTCGTTGATAGAATTTAATTATTTAAAAATTTGTTGATAACGATTCTTTAAGAGAATTGAATTTTAAAAAACATTCAATTATTCAATAAATTACTTATTTTTGTATTTAAATTTTAAATAATTGAATTGTCGTTTGAATTAATTAATTAATTGAATTTAAATTTTAATAATTTAATTTAATAATTATCAAAAGGAGAATTTTCTATACTTTTAACTGAAAGTTGTGTAGATTTAATTTTTTTGATAAAGTTCAAATGATTTTTTTTTAAGTTATTTGAAGTTTTTATTTTCTAATATTTGATTGAAGAATTTCCGAATACGATGAAATTTCGTAAAATTGAATTGTAAACAAATGGATTTGAAAATGTTGAAAGAAATCTTTTAAAAATTATTAATAATAATTAATAATAATTAATTTAAAGAAGAATTTTAGTTAAAAATTTTAGAAAACAATAATTGAATTAAAATGATGAAAGTAATTTTGAATAAGTTACAGTAACAATATTCTTATAATATAAAATAATGATTTTATCAGTCGGTTATTGTTAATTAATAATTATTATAAAACATGAAGATATCGATCACTCCGAGTCGAAGACTCGGAGTTATCGATATTTTCATGTTTTATAACAATTTTTTATAAGATGTTTAATTTCAAAAAGGTTTTAATTAAAAATTTTGTTAAATATAAATGTAGTTTTAAAAACCTGGAAAAATTACGTTTTTTAATTTTAACCTGGAAAACCTGGAAAAGTCAGGGAATTTGAAATGAGCGTGGCAACCCTGAGTAGTAATAATGAATAGTAATAATTAATATTAATATTATTAATTATTATTAATAGTAATATTAATATTATTAATAGTTAATAGTAAAGTGGTTAACAGTACCAAATATTTACCTAATATTAGCAAAATAATAGTAATAGTAAAAGGAAAAGTAACTAAATTCGGCAATAAAGAATTTCGACACAATGACATATATTCATTTAATGGCAAATATTCAAATAATTTAAAAGTATGTATACCTAAAGGAAAAATTGGAGCGAGTGATAAATAATATTGACATTATTCTGTAATTGATGATTGATGTTATTAATTTTGTAACCAAGTTTCTTTTGCTAGGCGTTAAAACGTTAAAAATGATTAGATAAAGAAAAAATTGATGTGACGCGTGTTCCGATTTCCAGACTGCAAGTTCGTAAAACGATCGAACGTTAATCTGATTGTAGTCGTACTTACAACAGCTCAAACATATCGAATGTGTGAGGAATGCGTCACCTCAAAAAAGTGGAGCAAAGAAAATTTTTACCCACAACACATAATTTATGATTGCACACAAAAACTGAAACAAACATATTGCAAGAATGGAAAACAAGTTTACTTTTTCCAAATGATTTAGCTAATTTTTTAATATAACAATAAAAATACTCAAGTGGAAATATTCAAGTAAAAAGATTCAAATCTTCTTAAAATTCTTAAAAATTCTTAAAACTGTTGAGCATTTATTTAACATGCAGTTTTGTTGAAGAACGCAAAATTTATTTCACATCTGTAGTAAAAAGTAAAATAATAGGAAAACTGAAAGTTTAATTTCCTTTCTTGCAATTCTAAAATTCACATAATGCTCGCAAAAGAAGACACGTAAGTATAATTTTATGAAAATATACAACAAAAGGAAACAATCTGGAACAGCATATGAAACGTAAGATAAGAGTATCTTGTAATTAGACTACTTCAGGATGCAACTACTGCAATTTACATTTGACTAATTATATACATCCTTTCAACAAGAAATTGTAGTATACTTGTATCTCCTTTTCAAGAGTCTTTTGCATCTTAAATTTTATTGTATATTCTTAGTCCCTTATTTCATTTTAATAGCGTTTCGAAAATTGTCGACCAAGTGTCCATACCTACTTTACAAAAAAAAAGAAAAGAAACACGTAAATAAACTTGTTTCTGGAATTTTTTAAATAGCGGACATCAAATAAATTTTTTGTGTCATATTCATATTTAACCTTCGACTTTTTCCCGCGTGTTCACTAAATTCTAATCTAGTAACTTATGCTATTAATTCGCATTTGCAAATTTAATTGCAACTTTAATACAAATGCATTAAAGCTTCAACTGAGGCATTTTAATATTTGTAAAACGTTGATCTTAATTTTAATACTAATAAATAATTATTTGTTTGTTTGTTTGTTTTCAGTTTTCTCAATTCTCTGGGCGTCGACGCAGCAGATTCCCCAGGATGCGAGATCGCAGGAACCGCCTCGGGAAGCATATTTCAATGGTTCGGGATATTTGATATTGAGTTCCTTCGTCTCAGTTCACAGGCATAGTGGTCTCAGTTTCCGAACATGCGAACCTGGAAATCTTTTCACTCAGTGGTTTAAAAGTGATTCGATAAGCCTCAAAGTCAATTCAGAGGGTCTTCTCTTTGTTGCGACTGTTAATCAAAAACGATACGAAGTCAAATTAAATGCTAAACTATTGGATAACGTCTGGCACAATGTTAATATTTTCTTCAAACTTGGCAACTTGACGCTTAATGCCGCCAATCACAATCAGGTATGTAATTACCAAAGACAAATTTTACTAAATTTTATTTAAAACTTTCATTTTTATTCTATGAAATCATTTCGAAGTTGGTTTTATTATTAAATTTTTAATTTCTATTGTTGATTGGAACGAATTTTTCCGGTCTTTTTACGTAAAGGAAGAAAACATCTACAAAAATTTATTAGAAAACATTGTAAAATTTCTTGGAAACTTTCCGTTTCTTTTAGACTAATTTCTGAAGTTTCTTGTTGAATTATTTTCTCCCAGAAAAGAATTATGCTAATCGGAAATTATGTTTTATTTTGTCTAAAAATTCTAAAAATTCTGAACATTTTTTAATTTCTTTTTTGTTTGCCTTACAAATTTTGAAATAACTACCAAATTTTTTTCTATTTCCGACAATAAGTTACTTTAAATAATGTAATCCTTGAAAAACTGTCATAAAATTATTACTTATAAATTATTTTCTGAATAATATGTTACTTAAAAATTCCGAAAAAATTAAATTTTGTAAAAATTAAGTTTATAATTTTCATAAATATTTTAATTTCAGCAGATTTTATTTTCAAAGTTTGGAAAATTTTAATTTCTAATTAATTTAATTTACAATTTTAGAAAATTTTAATTTTTAATGAATTTAATGAGAAACTTTAAAAAAACTTAGTTTTTTAAAAAATTATAATATTTCAAATTCTGAAACTTGTTAAAAGTTTTAAATGTATAAATTTATTTATTTTTTAACCCGGCGAGCGTAAGGTGGAATTTTGCAACACCGAGCGTAAGGTAGGGTATTTTTTACCCTGTAATGTATTACTATTTATAAATTAAAAAAAACCTTAAAATCATGAAAATTTTTTTTTATAATTATTTTATGTTGCATAGTTATCTAATTTATTAATGTTACGATAAATTTTTCGTTTGTTTAAACAAATTATTATTGTTAATTTCTAAAAATTCCAAAAATAAAATAGAGAAAAGCACATTTCTAAAAATTTGGCAGCTGATATTGGTATTATTTAATGCTAAATTAATGACTTAAATAAAACATTAAACTAAATTTGCTGTAGTTATTATTTAACATTGTTTAAACAATTAATAGTTGTTATTTATTAACTTTTTTTCTATTGCACTTAGAAAGATGCAGTTTTTTTCTAATTTTGCAATTTTGGACCTAAGATAATAATTGTTACTTCTTAAATGTCAATTCTATATGTTAACAATTGTTTAAATAATTAATTATTGTTATTTATTAACTTTTTTCTATTGCACCTAGAAAGATGCAGTTTTTTTTCTGATTTTGCAATTTTGGACCTAAGGTAATAACCGGTAATTATTAAGTGTAAATTCGATATGTTAACAATTGTTTAAACAATTAATTGTTGTTATTTATTATCTTTTTTTTATTACACATAGAAATAGTGCAGTTTTTTTCTAATTTTGCAATTTTGGACCTAAGATAATAACCGTTAATTCTTAAATGTCAATTCTATATGTTAACAATTGTTTAAACAATTAATTGTTATTTATTAATTTTTTTTCTATTGCATCTAGAAAGATACAGTTTTTTTCTAATTTTGCAATATTTATCGGTTATTACCTTAGGTCCAAAATTGCAAAATTAGAAAAAAAACTGCATCTTTCTAGGTGCAATAGAAAAAAGTTAATAAATAACAATAATTAATTATTTAAACAATTGTTAACATATAGAATTGACATCTAAGAATTAACGGTTATTATCTTAGGTCCAAAATTGCAAAATTAGAAAAAACTGCATCTATCTAGGTGCAATAGAAAAAAAGTTAATAAATAACAACAATTAATTGTTTAAACAATGTTAAATAATAACTATAGCAAATTTAATTTATGTTTTATGTAATTCATTAATTTAGCATTAAATAATACCAACATCAGCTGCAAAATTTATAGATATTTGCTTTTTTCTATTTTGTTTTTGGAAAAGTTATAAATTGACAATAATAATTTTTTTAAACAAATAAAAATTTAATTGTAATAATAGTAAAATATATTATTTATCCTTAGGAAAAATAATAGTGAAGTTCATTCATGATTTCAACTTTTTTTTTCATTATACAAAAAACAATACTTGTAGTGTGTTTTATATTCAGGGTACATGTGTTGACAATAATTATAAATAAACAATAAAAAATGCAAAAAAAAAATTTTTCTTATTCTTTATTGATTTGATACCGTATCCAGAGCAGCTATTAAAAATTACAATCAAATTCATCATTTCAAATTCGAATTATGGAGAAATGAATATTCTACAGGGTAAATTTTACCCTACCTTACGCTCGCCGGGTTAAAAATAATGGATTTCTTTCTTCTACTTAAAAAACTGTAAAAAAAATTGAATTTAAAAGAAGTTACAAATAATACCTAGTAATTTTTAGAAATAATTGAATTTTGAAAAAATTTCAAATTTAAATTATTGGAAAATGTGAATTTTTTAAAACTTTTAATTAATAATTCTGTAGAAATAATTTTTTTGAAAAATTTTAAATTCAATTCTTTTGAGATTTTGAATATTTTAATAAATATTTAATCTTATTTCAAAAATTTTAACGCGCAATTCTTCGTAAGAATTCAATTATCGTGATAAATATCGAAATTCTTCCCAGAAATTCAATTATTTTGAGGAATTTTAATAAAATTCTTTGCAAAATTTGATTACTTTCATAAATAACAATATTCATCACAAGAATTCAATTATTATTTTGAAAAGTAATAAAATTCTTCACTCAAAAATCCAATTATTTTCAAAAAAATTTTTTAAATTCCTTGTCAAGATATCAATTATTTTTATAAATAACAAAATTCTTAGCCAAAATTCAATTTTTTCCAAAAAATATTCTCTATTCAATGATTTGCAATAACTGCTATTTTAATAAAATTTCCAAAAGAACTCAATTAATTAAAAAAAGTTGTTGATAAAATTCTATACGTAAACATTCAATTATTTTCATAAATAATAAAAATTTCACAGGAATTTAATTGTTTTAAAATAGAATTTATCTAAATTTTTACGAAAAAATCAATTTTAAAAATTTTTTAATAAAATTCTTCGGAATAATTCAATTATCTTCATAAATATTTGAATTCTTTTCAAAGATTATAAATTATTTTTATAAATAACAAAATTTTTTTTAGAAATTCAATTATTTTCATGGATATTAAAATTCATGTTAGAATTTAAATTATTTTCAATGCAATTTTAATTGAATTTTTCGAAAAATACAATTATTCTCGAATTATTCTTAAAAACTTTATTAAAATTTGTCGAAAGAATTCAATTATTTAAAAATTTTTGATAATATTCTTCATGAGAATTCAATTTTAAGAAACATTCTATTCAGTAAATTATTTTTTTTTTTTTTATAATTGAATTCTCGTAAATTCTTCTAATAAAAATTTATTTAAAAATTTAATTTAGTTAAAATTTTAGATAATAATTGAATATTAAAAGAATTAGATTGAATAAATGGAATGAATTTTTATAAATAATTGAATTTTGAAAAGATTAAAATTAAAATCTTTAATAATCGGAGTTTTTTTATACTTTTAACTAATAATTCTATACTTAGAATTAATTTTTTTAAAAAAGTTTAATTGAATTTTTTATGTTATTTTTGGGGGTTTTTATTTTCTAATATTTATTTAATTGAAGAATTTCCGAATAATTGAAATTTCGTAAAATTGAATTATTGTAAACAAATGGATTTGAAAAATTCTCAAAGAACTTTTTGGAAAATTAATAAAAATAATATTGATTTAAAGAAGAATTATAGTTAAAAATTGTAGAAAAGAATATTTAAATTGAAGTAATGAAAATAATTTTGAAGATGTCACAATAATAACAATATTCTTTTAAGTTTTTGAATTTCAATATGTTTGAATTTAAAATTTTTTGAAAATCCTAATTCTAATGGGAAAATAATAATGATTAAATAATTATTTTCAATAAAACTATTTTTGTATTCAAATTCAAATAATTTTACATTTAAAGAAAGTCGCAAATAAATGTAATAAAAAATTTTTTGAGTTACTTAATAAATTTTATAGTGAATCAGAATATTCTTTAGGTTCAGGGAAAAAGTCAAAATTTTATCTGGAAATCAGGGAAAAGCAAAATTAAATTTTAGTGGTAACCTCGAGGTAGTAACGTATTTCGATTAGCATCATTCGGTTGGTAGTAATTTTCTTTACCAGTAATGAAAATAATTTTAATTAATTTTTTTTTTTTTTTAAATTTTTTTTTAATTGTTCCTCTAAATTCTCAATAGAGATAAATTCGAATTTTTTGAAATTAAAATCCAAAATGTAATTTTTTCCCTGATTGTCTAATACTAATTGGTAAATGAAGTAAGAATTTATAAATTGTATTTTTTGCAGATAATAGCGAATGCTACCTACAACTCGGCAATTCTCACACTTCCGGATCATAGTGTAAATAGTTCTCTAATAGTTGGAGACAAATTTCGAGGTTGCATTCTCCAGGGACCGGGAATACTCTTCAATGACTCGATCAACACTGGCGCATTCTTCGGATCCTGTCCATCCAACTTCACAGCATGTGAGTCACGAGAAGATTTCTTTTTTCGAAAGTGAACCCTTTTCAGATTCTTCAGTTATATATTAGAAAGAAAATATTGAAGTTTTAGAACAGAACAACAAATTGTTTTGTACTTTTGATATAAGAGTGAAATGCACTAGTTTTTTTGTCACAGCACTGTTTGAAATTAAAATCACGAGTTTGTTTTTGTAAACAATTGAGAGAAAATTCTTTTACTTTTACGGAGAAAATTCAATTTGGAAAAAGAAAGATTCGAAAATTTACAGGCTTGACACAAGTCAGGAAAATCAAGGAAAAGTCAGGGATTTTTATTAAAGGACTGAAAAAATTAAATTTTGGTGAAGTTACAAATGATTGCAGAACTTCAATTATTTTCAAAAGTAATAAAACTCTTCTCCGAAATTCAATTATTTAAAAAAAAAATTTCTCAATTCAATGATCTTCACTATCTACTACTTTAATAAAATTTTTCAAAAGAATTCAATTATTTAAAAAAAAATTTGATAAATTTCTTCACTATAATTCAATTATTTTCATAAATAATAAAACTCGTTGCAGAATTTAATTTTTTTGTAATAAAATTTTAATCGAATTCCTCGAAAAATGTATTTATTTTTGAAAATTTTATTAAAACTCGTCGAAAAAATTCAATTATTTAAAAATTTGTTGATAAAGTACTTTATGAGAATTCAATTTTAAGAGACATTCAATTATTTACTTTTATATTTAAATAATTGAATTCTCGTAGAATTTTCTAATTAAAAATTATTTAGAAATTAATTTCAGTTAAAAGAATTCTTTTTTCGAAGAATTTAAATAAAATTTTTGAAAATAATTAGGCGTTTTTAAAAGTATTTAATTGAATTATTTAAAAACTTGTCGATAAGATTCTTTATGAGAATTCAATTTTAAGAAACATTCAATTATTCAATCAATTATTTATTTTTGCATTTAAATAATTGAATTCTCGTAGAATTTTTTAAGAAAAATTGATTAAAAATTCAATTTGCAGTTTAAATTTTTAGTTTTTAATAAAATTGAATTGTAAACAAATGGATTTGAAAATTTTCAAGGAACTTTTACATTACAATAATTATTAAAAATAATTGATTTCTTTCGAAGAATTTTAATAAAAATTTTTATAATAATTATATTTTTCAAAGAATTTACTTATAATTGTATTAAAAATAATTGAAATCCTGTGAAGAATTTTATTATTTATGAAAATAATTGAATACTTGCAACGAATTTTATTACATTTCTTTTAAATAATTGAATTCATGTAAAGAATTTTATTATTTATAAAAATAATTAAATTCTTGCAACGAATTTTATTACATTTTTATTTAAATAATTAAATTCTTTTGATAAATTTTATTAAAATGGAAGATTTTGAAAATAATATAATTTCAGCGAAGAATTTCATTATTTGTCAAATGCAATTGAATTCTTGCAAAAAATTTGTAAAAATAATTACCTTTTTCGAGGAAATCATTTAAAATAATTGTATAAAAAATAATTGAAATCCTATGAACAATTTTTTATTTATGAAAATAATTCAATTCTTGTGAAGGATTTTATTAGAATTTTTGTAAATAATTAAATTTTTTTTTTTGAAAAATTTTATGGAAATTTAAATTATTTTCAAAAATTTTAATCAACTCAATTATTTTCAATATTTACTATTATAATAAACTATTCCAGAAGAATTTAATTATTTAAAAAAAATTTAATAAAACTCTACGGGAACATTTAATTATTTTCATAAATAATAAAAATTTCACAAGAATTCAAATATTTAAAATATTTTTTTATAAATTTCTTCACAATAATTTAATTATTTTTATAAATAACAATTTTCATCACAAGAATTCAATTACTTTCAAAAGTAAATAAAATTTTTTGCATAAATTGATTATGTTCAAAATTTTTTAAAAATTCTCTTCAAAATTTCAATTATTTTCAAAAATTTTAATAAAATTCTTTGCAGAATTTCAATTATTTTTAACACAATTTTAATCAATTTCCTCAAAAAATGTAATTTTTCTTGAAAATTTTCTTAAAATTCGTCGAAAAAATTCAATTATTTTAAAAATTTGTTGATAAAGTTCCTTATAAGAATTCAATTTTAAAAAACATTCAATTATTCAATATTCAATTATTTTCAAAAGTAAAAGAAATTTTTTGCAGAAATACAATTATGTTCAAAATTTTTTAAAAATTCTCTTGAAAATTTCAATTATTTTTGGAAATAATAAAATTCTTCTCGGAAATTCAATTATTTTCAAAAATTTTAATAAAATTATTTGCAGATTTTTAATTATTTTTAACACAATTTTAATCGAATTCCTCGAAAAATGTAATTATTCTTGAAAATTTTCTTAAAATTCGTCGAAAAAATTCAATTAATTTAAAAATTTGTTGATAAAGTTCTTTAGAAGAATTCAATTTTAAAAAACATTCAATTATTCAATAAATTCTTACTTTTGTATTTAAATAATTGAATTCTCGTAGAATTTACTAAGAAAAATTTATTTAAAATTCAATTGCAATTTAAGTTTTTAATTCTCAGTAAAATTGAATTGTAAACAAATAGTTTAAAAAATTTTCAAAAAACTTTTGCAATAATTATTAAAAAATTTAATACTTAATTTCTGTGGAAGAATTTTAATAAAATTTTTAAAAATAATTACATTTTTCGAAGAATTTACTTAAAATTGTATTAAAAGTAATTGAAATCCTGTGAAGAGTTTTATTATTTGTAAAATGTTATTGAATTTTTGCAAAAATTTTTTGAAATTTAAAAAAAAAAAATTTTTTGTTTGAAATTTTTTCATAAATAATTTAATTTCTTTTTGAAAAATTTAATGGAAATTTAAATTATTAGAAAACATGACGACATCGATAACTCCGAGTCTTCGACTCGGAGTGATCGATATCTTCATGTTTTCCAATAATATTCTTATGAGTTGTTGAATTGCAAAAATGTTTGAATTTGAAATTTTTTCTAAATTTTAATTCCTTTTGAGTAATAACAATGATTAAATATTTATTCAAAAGCAAAAGTTATTGATGTTTTCGAATAATTTTACAATTAAAGAAGTTTACATTTTTTTTGAGAAACATTGGAATACTAGGTAAATAATTTTTTGTTTTTGAGAAACATTTTTTAGAACATTTTCCCGAGTACATATTTAATAATTTTGAGAGTGAGTTGCAGAATATTCTTTAGGGTCAAGGAAAAAGTAAAAAAAAATTTTTTACATTTTTTTGAGTATTTAATAATTTTGATAGTGAATTGCAGAATATTCTTCAGGGTCAAGGATAAAGCAAAAAATTTTTCTGCAAATCAGGGTAAAGGAAAATTAATTTTTTGGTGGCAAGCCTGATTCAAGAATCTTTTAATTTTTCCACAATTCACAATCCATAAAAGCAAGAGAAGAGTTTCTATACTTGTGAAAATGAAATCATACAGGTGAAACTATTTTTCTCTTTGAAGAATTATCGCTTGATTAAGAATGCATGTCTAGCTAATTGAGTGTCTAATTATCTTCAACGAGGTATTTTTTTTCTCAATTTTCCAACCATTTTTGCAAATGGTTATTAAGTACGTAATAACGTAAACAAAGAAGATTGAATAAATAATTAAATTATAGAGTTTTCTTTTGAAGCAAAAAAAAAGAGAAATAACAGTTTGGATTTAGAAATTAGATGTTTTTTTTAGAAGTAGATTGTAGAAAACCCCGCACTAGATAGAGAGAGTACTTATGAAAATTTCAGGTGGTTCCGGAAAGGGAGACGAAGTTTCCACCCCAATATCAACTATGGACAACTGCAAACACGAGCCATGCTTGAGGCACGGAAAATGCGTGTCGAGGCAGAACCGTTACGAGTGCCACTGTTACAAACGATATTCCGGCAACAACTGCCAAATTGACAATGGTAGATCTCGACTGATCCTTCACGATCCAATTCGCATGACCTTTCTATTCATGGGGACAATGCTTTTATTTTAGAAATCCTTTTTCACCCGGTCAATGCTCTTTAAATCTTTTTAATAATAATAATAATAACAATAACAACAACTACCAGTCCCAGGAACAAGGAAGTCCACAATTACTCAAAAGTGCCAGATGAATAAAACAATGAAAGAATTAACTGCACGAAAAAAAATCGAAGTGTGCAAAAAAAAACACGAGTGTTTTTATACAGTTAGGAAGAGTTTCATGTCAGTCATAGTCTGTGAGTGCGAAAGAGATAATCTTTGGCGAATTCCATAGTTTTCTACACTTAGAAAATGGAGTAATTGAGGCAAACTAAAATAATTGAGGCAACTAATAGAATTGCAGTGAAAAACTGTTGTGCAGCGCTAGTCGATGTTTGCTCTCACAGATGAATAAAAATTGGGGGAGGAGCTTTTCGAAAAATTGGTGATTGTTGCCGTTTGGTTAGTGATTGCTTGAAAAAAGTTGGAGAGCTCGATCCAGAGCCTTCATCAAAAAGGAAAGCTGCTCTCCCAAAAGTAAACTGAGTTGTGCATTTCTTTTTTACGCAGAACTTCCGCACATTGTACGAACAGTTTTTCAGTGTATGCTGGCATCACAGTTGATCCTCTTTTCCCCTTTTGTCCCCTTATTTCAATTTTATCACCTTTTTCACCTTTTTTTGCTGATTTGTCCCCTTTTTCACCTTTTTCTAATCAAAAACAAGGAAAAATAATTAATTAACATTCAAATAATTAAAAGATTATTATTAATAGTTTTTTCTAGAAAAACTAAAATTCTAATACAAAACCTTCAATTTTTTCCATTTCTGACAATATATAATTTCTTTTTAACTAACTTAATTCTTGAAGAACTATCATAAAATTATAACTTAGAAATTATTTAATGAATAATAAATAAAATTTTATTCATACATTTCAAAATTAATTGAATTTTAAAATAGTTTCGTTAACACTTTTCTTAAATAGATGAACTTTAAAACATTTTAATTTCAAATTTTACAAAATTTCAATTTTGAATGAATTTCATTAGAAATTCTAAAAAACTTAAATTTTTGCAAACATTTTCAAAATTTAAATTATTCTAAAATCAGTTAAATTTTTTAATACATTATATTTAATTAATTGTTAAAAATAAAGAAATAACCGGGAAATTTTAGTTAAAAACACGAAAAAAAAAATTTTGAATTTTAGAGAAGTTTCAAATAATTGCAAAAATTAAATTATTTTCAAAAGTAATAAAATTCTTCGCAAAAATTCAATTATATTAAAAAAATTTAAAGAAATTCTAGTCAAAATTTCAATTCTCTTTATAAATAATAAAATTCTTCTTTGAAATTCAATTATTTTCAAAAATTTTAATAAAAAATTCTTGGCAAAATTTCAATTATATTATATTATATTCTATTCAATGATTTTCAGTATCTACTATTTTAATAAAATTTCTGCAGAAGAATTTAATTATCTTTAAAAATTTTCTTCTATTCAATGATTTTCAATATCTACTATTTTAATCAAATCCTCCAGAAGAATTCAATTTTCGAAAGTAAAAAAATTCTTTACAGAAATTTAATTATATTAAGAAATTTTTTTTTAAATTCTCATAAAAATTTCAATTCTCTTTTAGAAATAATAGAAATCTTTTCCAAAATTAAATTATTTTTAGAAATTTTAATAAAATTCTTGATAAAATTTCAATTATTTTCAAAAAATTTCCTCAATTCAATGCTTTTTAATATTATCTAGAATTTTAATGAAAATTTCCAGAATAATTCAATATTTACAAAAAATTTTAAGAACATTTTACGCAAACATTTAATTTTTTTTCATAAATAACAAAAATTTCATTGAAATTCAAACGCATTTACAAATTTTTTAAATATTTCTTTGCAATAATTTTATTACACTTATAGAGTAAAATATTATTTAAACCAAATATATTTTATTTCAGTTAAATAAACGAAAATTTTTACAAACCATTTTTTAAATAATTAAATTCTGTTTGGAAATTTTATGAAAATAGTAAATACCGAATTGAATTGAATAAATCATTGAATTGCGGAAAGTTTTTAAAGATAATTAAATTTTACAAAGTATTCTATTCAAAAATTTGTCAATAATTGAAAGTCTGTGGGAAATTTTATTAAATTTTTTTGAAAATAGTTCAATTCCTAAAAAGCATTTTATTATTTATGAAAATAATTGAATTTTGAAAAGAATTTTATTAAAATACCTTAAAATAATTGAATTTTCGGGAGTAATAATTGTCTTATTTATCGACATAATTGAATTCTTTCGAAAAATTATTTGTGTAAATAATTGAATTCTCAGGAAAAATTTAATTAAAAATTTTAAAATTAATTGAATTGTTTCAAAAAAATTTAATTAAAATTGCATTTAAAACAATTTATTCCTTTAGAATAATTTTATTACATTTTTGAAAATAATTATTCAATCCTTCCAAATGTTATTTAAAAAAACATTTTTTTAAATAATTGATTTTTTCGAGAAATAGAAATTAAGTTTTTAAGAATAATTACATTTTTTGAGAAATTCTTGTTAAATTGTATTAAACATAATTGAAATCCTGCAATGAATTTTATTATTTATGAAAATAATTGAATTCTTGCGAAAAATTTTATTAAAATGTTTTAAAAGAATTGAATTTCTGTGGAAAATTTTATTATTTTTGAAAGTAATTGAATTCTTCATAAGAATTTTATGAACATTGTTAAATAATTAATTTTTTCAAAATATAATAAATATTATGAAAATTTTATTAGTTTAAATAATTGAATTCTCGTGGAAAACTTTATTTGTGAAAATAACTGAATTTTTCGATTATTAATTTCAAATAGTAATGAAAATAATTGAAATTATTCCATGAGTTTTATTATTTATGAAAATAATTAAATTCTTGCTTAGAATTTAATCAAAAATTTTTTTATAAAATTGAATTTTCATGAAAAATTTTATTATTAGTGTTTGCAATTGAATTATTGTGAAAAATAAATTACATAAAATTTTGTTGAATAATTGTTTTTTTCGAAATTTTTTTGAAAATTAGCGAATTTAAAATAGTGGAAATTCTCTAAAAAAAATATTATTTATATTCTTTGTTCAGAAAGTTGAATATATAATAATTTTTTTACCTTTTCTAATTTCTTCAGAATAATTAAAATTTTCGTTATGAAGATTATTTTTAATTTGGGTATCAAATAACAATTTTTGCGAAATTAAATTCAATTCAATTCAAATTTCCTCGTACAAGAAAGTTTAATTATTTTCAATTTTGAAAATCTGATGTCAAATTTGAAATTAGTATCAAAATTTGTTAAAGTTTTTTTATATACTTTAAAGATTAAAAATATAATATCAGAATAATAATAATTTGAAAATTTAATCCTAAGTTCAATAAATAAATGAAATAAATTAAATTTGATAATAAAATATTGACTTTCTTAAATACTATAAATATTTGTTCAATAGTAATACATTTACTAAACATATAAGTGTATTAAATAGACACTATAAAATAATATAAATATATTTTGATATTCTGTTATAAAAAGAAATAGGCGCTTTTTAATAATTGAGGAAATTGTGGCAGACGATCACTGGCAGGTGTACCATACATATGAGTAAATTAATCGATTCAATCATGCATTGAACTATATAAAACTATATATACTAACTTACTGTACTATAGGTTCATGCAAGAATTGATCCACCCTCCTTGGGTTTCGGTCTTACAATCGTACACTATTCTACGTGCATGTAAAGAGGTTTGCGTGCATTGCCTTATCGAACAAAAAAATTTACGTTGGTCAAAGCACTTTTATAGATCTTTGCATACAATTATGTAGATCCTTTAAGAATAGAAAAAAACCTCCCGTAGAATTAGAACATTAACGCTTGAAAATTTCTCCTTTTAAAATACCACTTATTATTCGAAATGCACACTAATAATAATTATTGTAATTTTCTTAAAAACTTCTTTCACTTTCAGGTCTTTTAGTTTGAAAAAAATGCCTTTTTAGTTTTTAGTTTCTAAAATTACAATTATTATAAGTCTAATTATAATTATTGTAACTCTTAAAATCTAATGACTAACAAAATTTTGTTTATAATAATGAGTATGAGTAAAACAGATTTTAAAAATTGTAAACAAGAAAATTAATATAATATTCAACACTGGTAATTTTATGCAACTTATTTTGTATTTAATTTTGTTTTCTTTTTTTCTATTTACTTGAACCTTGAACCTGAAGTAAAATCGATTTCCAGGAAAAAGAAGGGTGCATATTTTATTACAATATAAATGAGTAATATTGAAATGTTTTATTGTGTTTAAAAAATTCATGTATATTTTCTGTATCTGATTTTTTTTTGCTGTTTTTTACTTTTTTGTACTTTTTATGTTTAGCGAAAAAAAGCAAAACAGTAAAAATTAAATTTATTTAAGATTTTACGTAACAATTTTTCTTTTGCAAACGAAGCCGATTTATAAAAATATTCACATGAATTAAAAACAATGAATTTTTGCTAGGATATGTAAGGACTCGAACTAGGTCGGTAAATTTTTTTGAGTGACATAAAAGTAATTTTTTTAAAAAACGTCCGTAAAGTCCGCAATTTCTTTGTAAAAGTATAAAAAGTTCGTACATTGTACGAATATAATTAGGAAAATTTTAATAAAATTCTTGGCAATATTTTAATTATTTTCAAAAATTTCCCAAAAGAATTCAATTATTAAAAAAAACAAAAATTAATAAAATTCTACTCAAACATTTAATTATTTTCATAAATAATAAAAATTTTATAGGAATTCAATTATTTAAAATAATATTAGCATAAATTTTTTCGAAAAAAAATCAATTATTTAAATTTTTTAATAAAATTCTTCAGACTAATTCAATTATTTTCATAAATATTTAAATTCTCTTCAGGGATTCCAATTATTTTTATAAATAATAAAATTCTTCTCCAAAATTCAATTATTTTTAAAAATTTTAATAAAATTCTTGGCAAAACTTCAATTACTTTCAAAATTTTTCCAAAAGAATTCAATTATTTAAAAAAAAATTCATAAAATTCTACTCAAACATTTAATTATTTTCATAAATAATAAAAATTTCACAGGAATTCAATTATTTAAAAATAAAAAAGAGTTTGCATAAATTTTTTCGAAAAAAATCAATTTTTAAAATTTTTTTATAAAATTCTTCGGATTATTCAATAAATTATTTTTTTTTTTCGTTTTCAAATAATTATTAAATTCCCTTAGAATTTTCTAATAAAATTGATTGTTAAATGAATTTCAGTTCGAAAAGGTTTCACATTAAATTCTTTGAAAATCTGAATTATTTATTCTTTTTCTAATTAAAAATTTTGTAGAACTAAATATTTTGAAAAATTTTAATTATAATTCTTTTGGAATAAGTTGAATTTTTTAGAATAAATATTTAATCATTAATTATTTATTTATTAAATATAATTCAATTTTGAATAAATTTAATTAAAAATTCTGTAGAACTAAATATTTTGACAAATTTTCATTATAATTTTTTTGAAATTAGTTACATTTTTTAATGTATATTAAATTAATTATTAAAAATAATGGATTTATAGAAGAATTTTAGTGAAAAACAATAAAAAAATAGAATTTTAGAAAAGTAACAAATAATTGCAGAAATTTAATTATTTTTCAAAAGTAATATAAATTTTCGTAGAAATTCAATTATATGTTCAAAATTATTTTTAAAAATTTAATAAAAATTCTACGTAAATATTTAATTATTTTCATAAATAATAAAAATTTTACGGAACTTCAATTATTTACAAATTTTTTATAAATTTCAACTCAATAATTTATTTATTTATTTATTTATTTATTTAGATATATATACGGGCTGTGCCCATTCGTACAGTGTACTAAATATAATAAAAAGTATGACAGAATTAATTACAAAAATTAGTTGGCCGCATTTACATCATTATTATTATTATTATCATAAACAATCGCTCGCAAATTTTTTATAAATGAATTGATTGAATTCAATTATTAATTGAAAATAAATAATTAATAAATAATTAATAAAATTAAATAAATAATAATAAATAAATAATAATTAATAAATAATAATTAATAATAAATAATTAATAAATAATAATTAAATAAATAAATAATTAATTCAATTATTTTCATAAATAATAAAACTCATCGCAGAATTTCAATTATTTTTAATACAATTTTAATAAAATTCCTTGAAATAAATAATTTTTCTTAAAAATTTTATTAAAATTCGTCGAAACAATTCAATTATTCAATTATGTTTCAATTATTTAACAATTTGTTGATAAAATTCTTTATGAAAATTCAATTTTAATAAATAATCGGTTATTCTACAAGTTATTTATTTTTGTATTTAAATAATTGAATTCTGTTTGAATTTTTTAATAAAAATTTATTTAAAAATGAATTTCAGTTAAAATTTTAGATAATAATTGAATATTAAAAGCAAAATAGCGTGAATTTTTAGAAATAATTAAATTTTGAAAAGGTTTCAAGTTAAAATCTTTAAAAATTTGAATTTTTCATATACTTTTAACTGAAAGTTGTGTAGATTTAACTTTTTTTTCTTAAAAGTGAATAATATTTCAAATATATAACAAAAAGTTATTGATTTTTTTTTTTAAATTATTTGAGGTTTTTTTTCTAAAGAATATTGAATTGTAGAATTACAGAATAATTGAAATTTCGTAAAATTGAATTGTAAACAAATGAATTTGAAAATTTTCAAAAATAATTAAAAATAAAATTGATTTAAAGAAGAATTTTAGTAAAAAATTCTAGAAATTAATAATTGAATTGAAATTATAAAAAAAATCTTGAGGAATTTACAGTAACAATTTTTTTTATAATTCAATAAATTTTAAAAGGTTTGAATTGGAAATTTTTTAAAATCTTAATTCCTATGGAAAAATAATAATGAAATGATTGAATTTTGAAAAGATTTCATATTAAAATTTTTGAAAATTTGAATATTTCATACTTTTAATTAATAATTCTGTAGACTTAATTTTTTTTTTTTGAAAAATATTAATTCATATTCTTCTTAAATTATTTGATGCTTTTATTTTCTACTCTATATTTAATTGAAGAATTTTTGAATAATCGAAATTACGTAAAATTGAATTGTAAACAAATTGATTTAAAAATTCTCAAGAAACGTTTTCAAAAATTATTAAAAATAATTGATTTAATGAAGAATTTTAGTTAAAATTTCTAGAAATAATAATAATTGAATTGAAATTATGAAAAAAATCTTGAAGATGTTACTGTAACAATATTCTTATAATATAAAATAATGATTTTATCACTCGGCCATCTTTAATTATTAGAAAACAATCACTTCTTGTTTTTTTATAATAATTCTTATAAATTGTTACATTTGAAAAATGTTTGAATTTGAAATTTTAGAAAATCTTAATTTCTATGCAAAAATAATTATTCAACATTTATTTAAAAATGATGTTATTGATGTCTTTTTAAAAATAATTTTACAATTAAAGAAATTCGTAACTAAATGTAAAAGAACATTTTTTGAGTATCTAATCATTTTTAGAGCGAATCGCAGAATATTCTTGAGGGTCAGAGAAAAAATAAAAATTATGTCTGGAAATCAGGGAAAAAGAAAATTAATTTTTTGTGACAACCCTGTTATTATATATTTTTATTTACGTTAAAAATTGTTCTACTTTCGATGTCAAGTTCGAGTCACCATCTCCCTTAAATAACCGACTTTAAATTAATCAATTAATGAACTCATTGAAAAGTTGATGTGGGAAAAGTTTCTCACGATAAAACTGATATCAAAGTATAAGATCTGTGGTTACACGAGGCTGCATGAAAACAACAACAACAACAACAACAACAACAACAACAACAACAACAACAACAACAACAACAACACTCTTGGGCTTTTGATTTCACTTATGTTTATGACTAACATGCAATAATAATTATTATGTATCAAAAAAGTTGAAGCATTTGATTAACATTTAAATGATTTTCATTCAGGTTCTCCGTGTTTGAAGAATCCTTGTCACAGTGGTGGCACCTGCTTCGAGGATCAAAGAGGCGATTATAGTTGCAACTGTTTACCTGGATACACTGGGACTCATTGCGAAACGAAGATGGGAGAACGATTGTGCAAAGACAATCCCTGCAGGAATGATGCCATCTGTATTGAGTCAAACAACGATTACAAGTGTGAGTGCAAACCGGGCTGGACTGGAAAAAACTGCGATGTCAACTTCAACGAATGCCACTCGAATCCATGCAAGAACTCCGGAACCTGTATTGATGGAATCAATAATTACACCTGTAAATGCGAAAAGACTGGGTTAGTCATTCTATTCATTTTCTATATTATGTATTTATTTTTATTTTCAGAGTTTGGAAATTATTTATTTTCAAAAATGCAAAATCGTGCGATAAATTACTTTTTGTAGTAAGTAATTCTGTTTACGAGAATAAGACAAGAAAAGATTCGTACAAGAGATGTTTTATAATTGAGATAGAGAAGAAGAGAGTTGTTTCTTTCCTTTTTTGTCTTATTTGCAAAATATCATGCACAGTAACATCTTTTCTTAAACGAGAAATTTTACGATAATTCTAAAAACTGCGGGATATTACAGAGTGAGTGAAAGACAAAAGCTACTAAACACATAAGATTCTTATCACAGGGTTGACACAGGTCACCATAGTAAAAAAAGTTTTATTATTTTAGTTTGTTTTTCAAAAATCGCTTTTTATTTCAATTTTTATAGATATTTATACTGTTCTCTAAATTTGAATTAGTTAAAAATAATTAATTTGATAGTAAAAAATCAGTCACTGATTCAAATATAGTCTGTAAATAAATTCAAAAAAAAATTATCGAATTAATAAAAATTTTTTAAGATTCAATTGAAAATAATTAAATATGTTAAAGAATTTCATTAAAAACTTTTTAACAAATCGAATTTTCAAAGTATTTTAATTTAATAATTGATAAATAATTGAATTTTATAAAGAGTCACATTTCAGTATTCATGTTTCTTTGTGCGAAGATTATTAATTAAAATTTTTATTAGTTAATTTAAAAAAAGATACTGAAAATTTTTTAATAAAATTGAATTTTAGCAAAATTTTTTTGAAAATTCTGAAAAATGAGATTTTTGAAATTTTTCAATTCTATTGTTTCGAGATAATTAAATTTTTATAAACAAATAATTGAAATTTCTTTACATTCTATTAAAAATAATTAACTGCCTTAAAGAATTATATTTAAATTTTTCGAAAATAATCGATTTTCGAGGGAAGTTAGTCACCGTAATTATAATTTTATTTTAAAAAAATTTTTCGCAATAAATATTCAATTAATTTCATAAATAGTAAAACTCATTGCAGAATTTCAATTATTTTTAATACAATTTTATTCGAATTCCTCGAAAAATGTAATTATTCTTAAAATTTTTATTAAAATTCGTCGAAAGAATTCAATTATTTCTAGAAACTGAAAAAAAATCTTCTCAAGAATTCAATTATTTCCATAAATGCAAAATTCTGCAGATTTACTAAATTCTTTTGAATATTATTTTTC
This sequence comes from Leptopilina syphax, assembly GCA_032872505.1. NCBI lineage: Eukaryota > Metazoa > Arthropoda > Insecta > Hymenoptera > Figitidae > Leptopilina > Leptopilina syphax. The sequence continues at coordinate 6,185,448 of CM065475.1, forward strand.
AAAGATATTCTTCACAAGAATTCAATTATTTTTATAAATTTCCATGAAATTCTAAAAAATAATTCCATTATTTTCAAAAGTAATAAAATTCTTCGCAGAAATTTAATTATACATATTTAAAATTTGTTTTAAATTCTTCTCAAAATTTAAATTATCTTAATAATTGCTGAGAAAAAAACCCGGAAAAAATTAAGATAAACCTGGAATAACCCGGGAATTTTGTTTTTATTTTTTTAAATTTTGTTTACTGTAAAAAATTAAATTTTTAGAATTCATAAAAAAATTCTGAATTTTGGTGTCTTTTTTGTTTACCTCATAAACTATAAAATTACCATGAATTCTAATACAAAACCTTCAATTTTTTCTATTTCTCACAATAATTAATTAATTTATTTTTAAATAACTCAATTCTTCAAGAACTATCAGAAAATTATTACTTATAAATTATTATATCAACAATTTTACATAAATATTTCAAAATTAACTGAATTTTAAAAAAGTTGCGATTACAATTTTCGTAAATAGAAGAACTTCAAAAGGTTTCAATTTGAAATTTTAGAAAATTTTAATTTTTAATAAATTTAATTAGAAATTTTAAAGAACTTCGATTTTTGAAAAATTTTAATAATTCAAATTTTTCTAAAATCAGTTACCTTTTTTAATATGTTTAATTTATTAAAGATAATGGATTTATAGAAAAATTTTAGTTGAAAACACTAAAAAAAATATTGAAATTTCGAGAAGTTACAATAAATGATTGCAGAAATCCAATTACAATTTTCAAAAATAATAAAATTCTACGAATAAATTCAATTATGTTCAAAAATTAAAAAAAAAATTCTCATCAAAATTTCAATTATCTTTATAAATAATATAATTTTTCTCCGAAATTCAATTATTATTAAAAATTTTCAAAAAATTCTTGGCAAAATTACAATTATTTTTAAAAATTTTCACTAATTCAATGATATTTCAATTATTTTTATAAATAGTAGAATTATTCTTTTCCGAAATTCAATTATTTTCAAAAATTTTAATATAATTCTTGACAAAATTCAATTATTTTCAAAAATTTTCTTTAATTCAATGATTTTTAATATCGAAAATTTTATTGTTTTTATTATTTTTTTTGACTGACTTAGATTAATTGATAATTATTAAACACATATATCTAGAATTTTAATAAAATTTTCCAAAAGAATTCTATAATTAAAAAAAAAAAAAATTTGATATAATTCTACGGAAACATTTAATTATTTTCTTAAATTCTAAAAAATTTATTATTTACGAATATTTTACAAATTTCTTCGCAATAATTCAATTATTTTCATAATAAAACTCATCACAGAATTTAAATTATTTTGAATACTAATACATACAATTTAAATCGAATTTCTCTAAAAATGTAATTATTCTTAGAAATTTAATCAAATTCGTCAAAAGAATTTAGTTATTTGGAAATTTGATGATAAAATTCTTTATGAAAATTCAATTTTAAGAAACATTTAATAATTATTCAATAATCTGAATTTTTCATACTTTTCACTAACAATTCTATAAAATTAATTTTTTTGAAAAAGTTCAATATATAGAGAAGTTTTTTTTAAAAATTATTTGAAGTTTTTATTATCTAATATATATTTAATTAATGAATTTCCGAATAATTGAAATTTCGTAAAATTAAATTGTAAACTTTCTTGAAAATTCTCAAAAAATTTTTTTAAAAATAATTAAAAATAATTTATTTAAGGAAGAATTTTAGTTTCAAAATTATAGAGAATAGTGATTGAATATAAAATGATTAAAATAATTTTGAAGAAGTTCGGTAACATATTCTTATAATGTAAATTAATGATTTTACCACTAGCTCATCTTTAATTATTATAAAAACATGAAGATATATTGATTACTCCGAGTCGAAGACTCGGAGTGATCGATTTTCTCATGTTTTATAACAATTTTTTATAAGTTGTTTAATTTCAAAAAGGTTTTGAATTTGATATTTTTAAAAATCTTAATTTCTATGGAAAAGTAATAATTAGTAGATATTTTTTTTAAAAATGAAGTGATTGATGTTTTTGAATAATTTTCCAATTAAAGATAATTCGTAAATAAATGTAATAGAACATTTTTTTTGAGTATCTAATCATTTCTAGAGTGATTCAGAATATTCTTTAGGGTCAGGGAAAAAGTAAAAATTTTGTCTGGAAATCAGAGAAAAATCAGAGGAAAAAAATTAAATTTTTGTGGCAACCGATTTCTTATTGGTGGATCATTTCAATTTTTGAAGCAATTTTGCGGCTTGTTGCGAAATTACGAGCTGCAATGTTGATAATGTTGCTGCAAGTTTAGATATACTGGTTTCTGAATTAAGCGGAAAAAAATTTCAAACCCAACTTCAGAGATCTGAAAAATGTAGCAAAAACGAAAATGGTGTGAATATTCTTTTCATATACCTCTATTATTACCCAATCAGATAAAATTAGGTAGCTAATTACCGAACAAATTCAGATAAGAAACTCCTCTCTTAGTCTAATAATCGTAATTTTTTTGTTGAATTAGATACCGAGGGCCTCTCTGCGAGATAAACATCGACGAGTGCGAGGATAATCCCTGTCTGAACAAAGGAAAATGCTTCGACCATTACGGAGGTTACACCTGTCAATGTCCCGTGGGATTTGACGGCTTAAATTGCGAGCAAAATGTAAATGAATGTCTCTCGGGTCCCTGTCAAAATGGTGGAGTGTGCGTCGACGACGTTGGCTCCTATCATTGCAATTGCCCTAATGGCTTTGTTGGACGTAATTGTGAACATTCACTTGCCATTCAAGCGCGTTTTGGAGGTGAAAATGATAAATTTTCACCAAACGTCTGTAAACCGGGATTTGTCGGGACTCCACCGAACTGTTCCTTCAATTATTGCACCAGTAATCCTTGTGAAAATCAGGGTACCTGCCGCAATACTAAGGACGGATTTACCTGCTCTTGCCTACCAGGTTTTAAAGGTAAGAGTTTTCTTCTGAATTCAGAATATATTTGTTTGTTGTTTCGTTTTTTTTCTGGGATATTGTGTGGTTGGATTTTTTCGTGTGCATATAGTGAAAGTAATTTTTCTTTCTTAGAAATTTAAAAATGTATTGTTGCTTATTTATTGCAAACCTCTTACAATTTTTTTTCCTTTTTAGTCTCTTTTCAAAAATGAAACGAGGGGTTTTTATTTTGGTTTCTAATTTGCTTTGTGTGACTTAATTTGTTAATGCTATCCTTACAGTATTTTCGTTTCTTTTCAAAAATAAAAAAGGGATTTTTACTTTGGTTAACCCTGAACAGTACAACTATGTTTAATTTTTCCACTGTTAACTTAAATGTATTAAATTGCAACGAAATGATAACAAAAATGTGGATCAAATAAAAAGTTGATCCGGATTTTTAGCATCAATTTAATCCACTTTAGTATCAATTTGATACTTTTAAGAAAACTGCGATAAATTCTTTCTATTTCTAAAAATAATTAAATTTTACAGATTTGAAATTGAATTTATTTCAAATAATTTAATTCCTGAAAAACTATCAACGAAACGTAGTATTTACATAATTTATTATAAAATTATGTAAATTACAAAATTTTTTTAATTTTCGAATATTAATTTCAATTTTTAAATAATTTCAGATTCAAAATTTAAAAAATTCAACTTAAATCAAATTCTTCAAAACAATTTGGAATCATTTTCAAAAAAATTAATACAATTCTTCGCAAAGAAATTCAATATTATTTTCAATATAATTTTAATAGAATTTCTCGATAGAATTCAATTATTTAAAAAGATTTTAATACAATTCTTCGCAAAGAAATTCAATTATTTTCTTTAAAATTTTAATTAAATTCGTCTAAAAAATTTGCAAGAATTTGATTATTTTCATATATAAAAGAAAATTCTTCGCAGGAATTGACAATTATTTTCTATATAATTTCAATAGAATTTCTCGATAGAAATCAATTATTTAAAAAAAAATTTAATACAATTCTTCGCAATAAAATTCAATTGTTTTCAATACAATTTTAATTAAATCAATTTAAAAAATTTGCAATTTTCATACATATATAAGAAAATTCTTCGTAGGAATTCAATTGTTGTCAATAGAATTTTAATAGTATTTTTTAATAGAATTCAATTATTTAACAAAATTTTCATAAAATTCTTCACGAAAATTCAACTATTCTTAATAGAAATGTTAATTAAATTCCTCAAAAGAATTTAATTATTTTCATAAAATTCTTCATAATAATTAAATTATTTGGAAAAATTTTAATGAAATTCTATCGAAAAATAAATCATTTCAGATTCAGTATTATAAAAATTAAAAAGTTATCAAAAACGTTTATCTTTTAAAATAGAAAAAATTCCACGCAAAATTATGGAAAATAAATTAATTTCTAAATTTTTTTGCACTAATATTAGAAAACTTTATAAAGTTTATCAAAAAATTTGAAAAAAAATGGATTCCTTCGAAGAATTTTAATGTTTACAAAAAGAATTTAATTCTTGGGAATAATTTGATTAAAATTTTTAAAGATCCTAATTAAATTCTTTCAAAGATTTTCTTTGAATTTTTTTAATATAATCGATATTTGTTAATAATTGTAATTTATAATTTTAATATTAAATTTTATTAAAATAATTGAAAAAAAATTCAATTCTTCTAAACTTCTTCTTCTAATTTCATTACCTAGAGTTTTTGTAAATAATAATTAAATTCTTTGAAAGAATTTCTTTGCAGTTTCTTGAAAGTAATGTAGTTCCTTTAATAATTTTAATTGAAAATTTTGAAAATTATTTGAATTTAACAAAGAATTTTTTCAATATTTTAAAATAATCGTTTCTGTTTATAATTGCAAAGAATTTTACTTGTTTATAAAAATAATTGAATTGTTTTCAAGAATTTAAAAAAATTTTCGAAAATAATTAAATTCTTTCGTGAAAAGAATTTTATTAAAAAAAATTGAAAAAAATGAATTTCTTCAAAGAATTTTAATATTTACAAAAATAATTAAATTCTTAGAAATAATTTGATTAAAATTTTTAAAGATCCTAATTAAATTCTTTTAAAGATTTGCTTTGAACTTTTTTTAATAAAATAGACTTTGTTATAATAATTGCAATTTATAATTTTAATATTAAATTTTACGGAAATTATTGATAGGAAATTAAATTCTTTCAAAAAATTTCTTTAAGTTTCTTGAAAATAATTTTGTTCTTTTAATAAGTTGAATTGAAAAAATTGAATATAATTGAATTAACCAAAGAATTTTTTTCAATTTTTTGAAATAATCGTTTTTGTTTATAATTATAATTAAAAATTTCTATAATTCAATTTTATTAAAATTGTATTGAAAATAATTGAATTCCGGAAAAGAACTTGAATGTTTTTAAAGACAATTGAATTCTTGCGAAGAATTTTACTGTTTATAAAATAATTGAATTGTTTCCAAGAATTTATGAAAATTTTAGAAAATAATTGAATTCTTTAGAAAAATGTTACTAAAATTTTTTTTTTAATTGAATCTTTTCGTGAAATTTTATTTGAAATTGTTATGAAAATAATTGAATTCTTGCGCGGAAAATATTTTGAAAATAATAAACAAAAATAATTATTCAATTAGCAAAGTGAATTTTTTAAATTTTCATTCTAAAATTATTCAAAAATTGAAGTTTATATTTGAAAATGAAAAATTTCGTAATTTCTGTAATAATAACAAAATTGAATATTCTTGTTTTTATGAGATTGAATTGTAAATAAATGAATTTCATAAATATTTTAGGTGAACTTTTTTTCTTCAAATAAATAATTGAATTTTTAAGAAACTTTCTTAAAAATTAAATAGTTGTAGAATTTATCACTCGGATTGATAATTTTCTTGACATTTTATATTTCTTAAAATTAATGAAAATTAATTTCAAAAATTTTAATAAAATTCTTCACAAGAATTCAATTATTTTCATAAATAATAACATTCTTCGTAAGAATTCAATTATTTTTATAAATAGTAAAATTTTTTGAAAGAATTCAATTATTTTGAAACCAAATTTTAATAAAATTTCACGAACGAATTCAATTCTTTTTTAAAATTTTATTAAATCCTTGGAATAATTCAATTATATTTATAAATATATATCAAAATTCTTATAAAAAATTCAATTATACTCAAAACTATTTCACGAAAGAATTACATTTTTTAAACATTTTTAAAAATATTTTTCGGAAAATTTATTTATTTTATAAAATTTAAATAAATTTTTCGAAAAAATCCAATTATATATTTGTAAATAGTAAAATTCATCTTAAGAATTCAATTATTTTTAATATAATTTTAATAAAATTTCATGAAAGAATTCAATTTTTTAAAAAAAATTTAATAACATTTTTCGAAAAAATTCAGTAAATTTCAAAAAAATTAAATTTTTTTCTTAATTCGTTATAAAATTTTTCAAAAGAATTTAATAACTTTCTAAAATTTTAATACTATTCAATAATTAAATGTTTACTTTCAATTGTTAACAAACACGATGATTTTAAAAACTTGAAAGAAATTGTTTATAAAATTCAATTATTTTCAAAAATTTTAATTAAAATTATTAAAGAAACTCCATTATTAAAAAAAAAATGAAAGAAATTCTTCAAAAAGAATTTAATTAGAGAAACCCTGCTTTTTTACCCCGCAGTTGTACTGTCTAGGATTAATTTGCTTTTTGTGATTTAATTTGTTAATATTATAATTGTTGTGTGTTTTGTGTTTGTCGTATTGTTCGCAATCCTTAGGACCTACTTGTCTAACTTCCGTCTCAAATTGGTGTTCGTTTTGTGCCAATGGAGGTACATGCATCGAAACAGTTTACGGTACAATTTGTCAGTGTACGAGATTTTGGACGGGAGCACAATGCAAAGAACCAGTCACTTGTCGTGACATGCCTTGCAATCAAGCGACAATGTGTCGCGATTATGTGAGTTTGTTTTTCCCTTTTGTGTCTAGAAATTATTGTGTTTATTGTGTTTTATTTTTATAATATATATAAACATCTATATATCTGTGCTTTTTGTGTCTGTCTTTATTGGCAAAAATTCGTTTTCTTTTCCCTTGAAAAAAACCAAACAGCCTGGTGGTTATTACTGCAATTGTGAGCCTGGCTGGACTGGAGCAGATTGCAGTATTGAAATCGACGAATGCCTCAGTGATCCTTGTCGTAATGGAGGAATTTGCATCGACCAGACGAATAATTATTATTGCCAGTGTCTCTCCGGTTTTACCGGTAAAAAAAATATTTTTCATTGAAAGTCCTGCTTTCTGGAAATATTTTAACACGCTTTTTTTTTGCTATTACATAATCGCAATTCAAATTTATTATCTGTCGCTTTTTTTGTTAATTTTTTGCAAAACATTTTTCACGTTATTTTTTTTACACAGGTCTGCATTTATTCAAGGAAGAAATTTAAAACGTTTTGTGGAGAAAAGGGTTTTTCAAAAATTAGCTATTAAAAAAATTAATTAGTTTGTTCATTCGAAACAAAAATAATTTGACAAATTATTTTTGTTTCGAATAAATAATCAATTTTACAATACTAGCAAATGTTACACGAGCAAAAAGCATTATTCAATTTATTATTACTTTATTTATTTATTTTATTTATTATTATTTATTACAAAAATTTTTTTTCAAACATAAACTTTCAATTTTTGAATAATTTCACATTTAATCAAAATCTAAGAATTCACTTTATTAAGTACACAATTAATTATTTTTGTATATTATTGTCAAGAATATTAATAAAATTCTTCACAAAAATTCAATTATTTTTATAAATAATAACATTCTTCAGAAGAATGCAATTACTTTTTTAAACAGTAAAATTTTTCGGAGGAATTCAATTATTTTCAATACAATTTTTAAATAAATTTCACAAAAGAATTGAATTTTTTTTAATTTTCCAAAGGAATTGAATTATTTTCCAACGTCTTAGTAATGTTTTCGGAACAACTCAATTTTTTTTATAAATTGTAAAATTATTATCAAGGATTTATTATTTTTGTAAATTATGAAATTCTTCTCAGAAATTGAAAAATTATTTTCTAAATTTTCAAATAAAATTATTAAAAAAATGAGAATGTAAAACTATATTATTTTCAAAAAACTTCAAAGAAGTTCTTCAAAAGAATGTAATTACTTACGAAAAATTTAGTAAAATTGATCAAAACAATTTAATTTTGTTTATTTTTAATAAAATTTCACAAAAGAATTCAATTTTTTTTAAATTTTACGAAATAATTGAATTATTTTCCAACATCTTAATAATATTTTCGGAACAATTTAATTATTTTTATAAATAGTAAAATGATTCGTAAAGATTAAATTATTTTTATAAATAAAAGAAATCTTCTCAAAAAATAAATTATTTTGAAAATTCCCAATTAAAATTATTAAAAAAAATGTATTATTTTCAAAAAACTTCAAAGAAATTCTTCAAAAGAATGCAATTATTTACGAAAAATTTAATAAAATTGATCAAAAGAATTTTATTTTCCTATGAATAATTTTAATAAAATTTAACAATAAAATATGAATAATTAATTGCAATTATTAACATAAATCAATTTTATTCAAAAAATTAAAGAAATTCTTTCCTTTGAGATAGAATTCATTACTTTTGAATATTTTAATAAAATTCCTTGAATTAATTTAATTATTTTAAAAAATTGTAAAAAAAATTCTAAGAAGAATTTTATTATTTTCTAAAAATTTTAATAAAATTCAATAATCTGATGTTTAATTACAATTAATAAGAAAGATTTTTAAAAAAATTAAAAATTTTTTAAATTTGACAGAAATTCTTCATAAAATTAAATTAATATCAAAATTTTCAATTAAAATTTAAAATTATTAAAATCAACTCCATTATATTTTCAAAAAATTGAAGCAAATTCTTCAAAAGAATTCAATTACTTTCAATTAATAAAATTCTTTGCGAAAATTAAATTATTTTCATAAATAATAAATTCTTCGCAAGAATTCAATTATTTTCATAAATAATAAAATTTTTCGCAAGAATTCAATTATTTTCATGAATAATAATATTCTTTGGGGAATTTCAATTATTTTCCATAGAATTTAATAAATTTCCTCTAAACATTTCAATTATTTTTAAAAGTTTTAAGAAAATTCTTCTAAGGAATTTTAATTATTTTCAAATTTTTTAATAAAATTCTTTACTTACATTTAATTATTTTCATTGCTTTATTTTTTAAATTCAAAACATTTAAATAAAAAAATTTTTTAGAAAGATAACCAAAAAGAAAAATTGAGTTTTTATATCTATTTTAAGTAAATTTTTCATTTTCTTTCTTTTTTTTAAATTATTAAGTTCTTAAAGAACTCTCTCAAAATTATTGAAAAATAACTTTTTAGAAAAGAATTTCAGTTTAAAATCCTAGAATGTATTTTACTTTTGATAAAGTTACAATAGCAATTTTTGTCATTAATTAATTTTCAGAAGGTTTCGACTTAAAAATTTTTGAAAATTTTTAAACTTACAAACAATTTTAGTTAAACATTCTAGTAATTAAATATTAAAAAAAAATTGCAGTTGTAATTTCTAAAAATAATAATAAAGTTCTAGAAGGTTAGAAATTGCATATTTTTAAAAAATTTAGAACAATTATTGAAGGCTTGAATAAGTAAATCTAGAAATTCAAAAAATATTAGATATTTTAAAAATTTTATATCCAATTTTTTTTAAGATAATTGAATTCCGTAAAGTAATTAATTGCAAAAATTGTCAAAAAATTGTAAATTTCGTTCAATTTTATTGAAATAAGAAGAATTTTACTATAATATTTTGAGAATAATCGTATTTTTGAAGAAAAAAGCGAATAAATTTTCAAATTTATTGATTGATTCAATTATTTATTGAAATAAATGTATTGAAATAAATTTTTTTTTTAAAAATTTTATTACAATGTTTTGGAAATAATCGTATTTTTGAAGAAACATGTAAAAAAAATTGAAAATTTTTTAAAATTCAATTGAATTTTACTTTTTAAAATTGACTGATTTCATTAGTTATTTTAATTTTATTGAAATAAAATTTATATTTTGAAGAATTTTGTTACAATGTTTAGAAAATAATCGTATTTTTGAAGAAAAATGGAAAAAATTGAAAATTTTTTAAAATTCAATTGAATTTTACTTTTTAAAATTGACTGATTTCATTAGTTATTTTAATTTTATTGAAATAAATTTTGTATTTTGAAGAATTTTATTATAATATTTTGAGAATAATCGTATCTTCGAAGAAAAATGCGAATAAAGTTGAAAATTTGTAAAATTTAATTGAATTTTATAAAAACTTTGAATTGAAGTTATTATCGAAATAAGGGAAATAAGAGTAAAAATGTTTTCTATAGAAATCAGAATACAATATTCTTTTTTCTGTACTTTGGATCGATTAAAACAATTTTTTTTGCGTCTTAAAGTCGATCCGTGGTCTGTATTTGAGATCAAATCTTAATAAAGTCTTTGATTTATAGCTTTTAATGGAGCTTACTTATAAGTTTTTTTACTTTGGGTTTAGATGGTAAACTTTTAACGCATGAATACTAAAAGTTAAAGGTTAAAAGTGCATGTGGATTGATGTTAGGCGTAAATTTACAAAAATTTCTAAATTTTAAATTCTACTCCAAAAGTATTAAATTTATAAGAACGATTTTTAAATTCACTGCTTTTCAAAATTTTTAATTTTTGCAGATTTCTATAAAATTATAAATCAAAACTAAAACAACAGATATATAATTTTTTTACAGTGAATTTCGATTTTAAATCATTAGCAGAAATTAGAAAAAATGTTTATGATGAAAATAGAGATTCTTCTTTAGAAAGAAGAAGTCAAATTGAGAATTAAATTTTATGTCCCTGAATTTAGTGTCTTCAGTTTTCAATCCTTTTTTTCTCGAATTTTCAATTTATTTCAATTTAAATAAATAAATAAATAAATTTCATGAGACTAATGTTTGTAAATAAATTGCAGGTAAAAATTGTCAAATAAACTTTGATGTCTGCGTGTCTCAACCGTGTCAGAATGGAGGGCAGTGCATCGATAAGGTTCACGGGTATTCTTGCAATTGTACCCGGGACTATATGGGGGACAATTGTGAATTGGAATTCGACGCCTGTGCTGTGAATCCTTGTACCAACAATGGAACTTGTACGCTAATGCCACGATCCAGACGGGACTTTGTCTGCAAGTGTCCAAAGGGATTCGAGGGAAAGACCTGCCAGTTCAACACCGACGACTGCGTGGGAGTTGATTGTCCAGAAGGAAGAATGTGCGTCGATATTGTCGATGGTTACGAGTGCCGATGCAGAGAAGGTTACACCGGTCCAAACTGCACTGAACTGATTGATCCCTGCTACATGAGGCCGTGCAATAATGGCAGTTGCGAAGATCTCGGCAACAAGACCTTCAAGTGCAACTGTCACGAAGGATACACGGGTATTTAATATATTTAAAAATACAGAAAATTAAATTCAAATTCAAAAAAAGGCATAGAATTTATTTCTATTCAGTTTCAGGCGCCGGATTTAAATATTTATTTTATTTATTTAAAATGTGCATTTTTGGCCTTTTTTGGACTATTTTCAAGAAAAGTTACTTTTTTCGTCTTGTTTTCAAACAATGCGACTTTTTCAACTTTTCTTCCAAATGAGGCGTTGGATCTTAAAAAAACACATGCTCTAATTTCATACTTAATTATTATCCGTTGATGGTAATATTTATAAATCGTTTAATATCAAATTTGAAAAATCGTTTTTTATACATAAAATTTCAGAGCTGGGCAAAATGATTTTTAAAACCAATTTAAAATGGCATTTCAAATAGAAAAAAAAACTATTTAAAATGCCATTTTAAATAGATTTTAAAAACCCTTTTGCCCAGCTCTGTAAAATTTAGAATTAAATAATTAAAAAATTTTACTATTTGAGGCCAACAATTATGTCGAAAAATAGACCGTGTGATTCTATGCCTCAAATATTGATAAGACTGAAGTCAGAAATGTTTTTAAAAACGAAATTTTTTTTTTTTTTTTTTTTTTTTTTTTTTTTATTATTTATAGATAATTATCTATAGGTACAAATAATTAAAATTTGGAGGCAAAATAAAAAATATCGTCTTAGCATTATTTTTAGAATTCGTTTTTAAACACGTTGCGACTGATTGCAATAATTAAAAATTTTTCAAAATAAATTGAATAATTGTATAATTTTATTGAAAACAATTGCTTTTTTAAAAGTATTTCTTCAAAATTTAAAAAAATGAAAATTTGAAGAATTTTAATTGCAAATTTTGAAAGTAATTAAATTCTCAAAAATTATAATGAAAAATCTTCAAATGGAAATTTCAAAAGATAAAATTAATATGACAATATTTGACTTTTAAAACTATATTTCAATATTTTTTAAAACAGTAATTCTTAACATTTTTTTCATTTTAATTTTTAAAATTCAATTATTTTCAATGACATATTTCCGAAAATTCAAGAATCTCGAAAAAATAATTTCATTCAAATTTTATAAATATAGTTTATTCTTTTATAAAATTATTATTAAACTTATGGAAAAATCAATTATTTTTGAAATTTTTAAGAAAAACTCGTCAACAAAAATTCATTAGTTTTCTAAATTGATGAAAATTCTTTTAAAAATTTCATGATTTTCAAAAAAATTAAATATATAATATTTTTAAAAATATAATTTTTAGAAATTATTAAAACACAATTATCAGCAAATAAAGTAGATTAATATGTTTAAAAATCTACGTTTTTAGAATTATTATTAAAAATTTAAGAAAGTCAATCATATATGAAATTTTTAATAAAAATTCTTCAAAAAAAATTAATTAGTTTTTTAAATTGACAAAAGTTCTTTTAAGAAATTTAATTATTTTCGAAAAATGTCTAAAAATGAGATTTTAAATAATATTGTCATTTTAAAACGTCTAAAAATTAGATTTTAAATAATATTGTCATTTTTAAAACAGAATTATCTTAAAATAAAGTGAATTAATATTTTTGAAACATCTACTTTTTGATAATTATTATTAAAATTTTAGAAAAAGCAATCATTTTTTAAATATTTAATAAAAGTTTTTTAAAAAAATCAATTATTTTTGGAAAATGACGAAATTTCTTTCAAGAAATTTAATTATTTTCGAAAAATGACAATATGCTTTTTTACAATTATTATTAAAATTTTTAAAAATCAATTACTTTTGAAATTTTTAATAAAAGTTTTTAAAAAAATTGATTTTTTTTAATATTACGAAAATTTTTTCAAGAAATTTAATTATTTTCAAAAAATGACAATATTTTTAAAAAATTAATTTTTAGAATTATTTTATTATAATTTTTTTAAAATAGAATTATATCTTCAAATAAAATAGATTATTATTTTTAAAAATCTACTTTTTTAGAATTATTATTAAAATTTTTTGAAAAAGTCAATCATTTCTGAAATTTTTGGTAAAAATTCTTGAAAAAAATTGATTAATTTTTTAAATTGACAAAAATTCTTTAAAGAAATTTAATTATTTTCGAAAAATGCCAATATTTTTAAAAAACTAAATTTTAGAATTTTTTAAAATAGAATTATCTTCAAATAAAATAGATTAATATTATTGAAAAATTCACTTTTTTAGAATATTATTTTTAAAATTTTGGTAAAATCAATCATTTCCGAAATTTTTAATATAAATTCTTCAAAAAAATTGATTACATAGTTTTTTTAATTGACAAAAATTCGTTAAAGAAATTTAATTATTTTTAAAAAATGAAATTACAATAATTTCTAAAAATTAATTTTTATAATTTTTTATCATAATTTTTTAAGTTAGAACTAGCCAAACTATCCGCGCGCAAGCGCGCGGGAATGTTGTATGGGGCTGCTTATTTTAAACAATTTAAAAAATTTTAAAGAAATAATTATTATAACCTAACAAAGAGATTTAACTAACTAAAATTCAAATAATTTCACTCAATGGTCTCAATTTAAATAGAATTTACATTACTAGACTTAAACTATGGCTAGAACAATTACAATTAGTATCTGGGTCATCCTTTGCATTGCTTATTTTATAAAGCCATTTAAAAATAAATACTTGTTAAAAAAATAATAATTATTACACACTAAAAAAAGTTTGACTTGAAATAGCGATAAGTTTCTCTAGAATAACGAAAGTATTAATTGAAGCACTGAATAATTTCGCTACTAAAGTGAAATCTGTAGTTCATCCAGCTAAATATTTTTTGCCATGCATAACGAAAAAAGAATTAAATTAACATCAGATTTTCTACATTCAAAAAAAACGAATTCAAATAGAAATTAATCATTTTACAACTTAACCAAATTCACCCCAGAAATCACTGAATTCGATAATTTAGAAGAAAGTCAGACAAAAGCAGGGTTCCTACAGAATCTGGAAATCATGGAAACCATGGAAATGGTATGGAATTTTTAAAAGGCTTCTGGAAATCAGGGAAATCATGGAAAAGGCCTGTAATTTTTAAAAAATTCTAAATTTTTTCAGTTTTCCATTTTTTCTCTTGAATAAAAATTCAAATAATAATAAAGCTAAATTCTATAAAAGAGAAAAAAAATGTTGAATTTTAGGAAATTCAATTTTTCGGATTTTTGATAATTTTTAATAATTTTTTATTTTTTTCCAAAGAGTCGAGACAATTTAATAAGTAAAGTATTTTCCAAAAGCACAAAAATAATGAAGCTAAATTCTATAAAAGAGAGGAAAAAATGTTGAATTTTAAGAAATTCGGATTTTTGAATTTTTGATAATTTTCGATAATTTCACATTTTTTACCAAAGAGTCGAGACAATTTAATAAGTAAAGTATTTTCCAAAAACCCCAAAAATAATGAAGCTAAATCCTATAAAAGAGAGGAAAAAATGTTGAATTTTAAGAAATTTGAATTTTTGATAATTTTCGATAATTTCACATTTTTTACCAAAGAGTCGAGACAATTTAATAAGTAAAGTATTTTCCAAAAGCACAAAAATAATGAAGCTAAATCCTATAAAAAAGAGGAAAAAATGTTGAATTTTAAGAAAATCGGATTTTTGAATTTTTTCGAATTTTTGATAATTTTAGATTTTTTACCAAAGAGTCGAGACTATTAAATAAGTAAAGTATTTTTTAAAAGCACAAAAATAATGAAGCTAAATCCCATAAAAGAGAAGAAAAAATGTTGAATTTTAAGAAAATCGGATTTTTGAATTTTTTCGAATTTTTGATAATTTTTGATTTTTTACCAAAGAGTCGAGACAATTTAATAAGTAAAGTATTTTCCAAAAGCACAAAAATAATGAAGCTAAATCCTATAAAAAAGAGGAAAAAATGTTGAATTTTAAGAAAATCGGATTTTTGAATTTTTTCGAATTTTTGATAATTTTAGATTTTTTACCAAAGAGTCGAGACTATTAAATAAGTAAAGTATTTTTTAAAAGCACAAAAATAATAAAGCTAAATCCTATAAAAGAGAGGAAAAAATGTTGAATTTTAAGAAAAACGGATTTTTGAAATTTTTTGAATTTTTGATAATTTTAGATTTTTTACCAAAGAGTCGAGACAATTTAATAAGTAAAGTATTTTTTAAAAGCACAAAAATAATGAAACTAAATCTCATAAAAGAGAGGAAAGAATGTTAAATTTTAAGAAATTCGGATTTTTGAATTTTTGATAATTTCCGATAATTTTAGATTTTTTACCAAAGAGTCGAGACAATTTAATAAGTAAAGTATTTTCCAAAAGCACAAAAATAATGAAGCTAAATCCTATAAAAAAGAGGAAAAAATGTTGAATTTTAAAAAATTCGGATTTTTGAATTTTTGATAATTTTTGATAATTTTAGATTTTTTACCAAAGAGTCGAGACTATTAAATAAGTAAAGTATTTTCCAAAAGCACAAAAATAATGAAGCTAAATCACATAAAAGAGAAGAAAAAATGTTGAATTTTAAGAAAATCGGATTTTCGAATTTTTTCGAATTTTTGATAATTTTTGATTTTTTACCAAAGAGTCGAGACTATTAAATAAGTAAAGTATTTTCCAAAAGCACAAAAATAATGAAGCTAAATCCCATAAAAGAGAAGAAAAAATGTTGAATTTTAAGAAAATCGGATTTTTGAATTTTTGATAATTTTCGATAATTTTAGATTTTTTACTAAAGAATCGAGACAATTTAATAAGTAATGTATTTTCCAAAAGCACGAAAATAATGAAGCTAAATCCCATAAAAGAAAGGAAAAAATGTTGAATTTTAAGAAAATCGGATTTTTGAATTTTTTCGAATTTTTGATAATTTTAGATTTTTTACCAAAGAGTCGAGACTATTAAATAAGTAAAGTATTTTCCAAAAGCACAAAAATAATGAAGCTAAATCCCATAAAAGAGAAGAAAAAATGTTGAATTTTAAGAAAATCGGATTTTTGAATTTTTTCGAATTTTTGATAATTTTTGATTTTTTACCAAAGAGTCGAGACAATTTAATAAGTAAAGTATTTTCCAAAAGCACAAAAATAATGAAGCTAAATCACATAAAAGAGAAGAAAAAATGTTGAATTTTAAGAAAATCGGATTTTCGAATTTTTTCGAATTTTTGATAATTTTAGATTTTTTACCAAAGAGTCGAGACTATTAAATAAGTAAAGTATTTTTTAAAAGCACAAAAATAATAAAGCTAAATCCTATAAAAGAGAGGAAAAAATGTTGAATTTTAAGAAAAACGGATTTTTGAAATTTTTTGAATTTTTCATAATTTTAGATTTTTTACCAAAGAGTCGAGACAATTTAATAAGTAAAGTATTTTTTAAAAGCACAAAAATAATGAAGCTAAATCTCATAAAAGAGAGGAAAGAATGTTAAATTTTAAGAAATTCGGATTTTTGAATTTTTGATAATTTTCGATAATTTTAGATTTTTTACCAAAGAGTCGAGACAATTTAATAAGTAAAGTATTTTCCAAAAGCACAAAAATAATGGAGCTAAATCCCATAAAAGAGAAGAAAAAATGTTGAATTTTAAGAAAATCGGATTTTTGAATTTTTTCGAATTTTTGATAATTTTTGATTTTTTACCAAAGAGTCGAGACTATTAAATAAGTAAAGTATTTTCCAAAAGCACAAAAATAACGAAGCTAAATTCTATAAAAGAGAGGAAAAAATGTTGAATTTTAAGAAATTCGGATTTTTGAATTTTTGATAATTTTCGATAATTTTAGATTTTTTACCAAAGAGTCGAGACAATTTAATAAGTAAAGTATTTTCCATATTAAAAAGTTTGACATTAAAAAATATATAAAAAATGCCAATACTTAACCCACAAAATTAAATTTTCAAAACAAACAAATGAATGCAGATAATTTGCTAACGGAAAGGAAACTTACGATTATTATAATGTATGTATATGTATATGTATATTTCTATTTTCTATCAAAACGTATAAAAAACAAAAGAATAACTATAACTAACTTCAAGTGTGGACAGAGATCCGGAAATCTGGAATCACGACGATTATTATATATAACTAGCTAAACTATCCGCGCGCAAGCGCGCGGGAATGTTGTGTCAAACTGCTTATTTTAAACAATTTAAACTCCATTTTATTTTAAAAAATGTTTAAAGAAATAATTATTATTACCTAACAAAAAGTTTGAAATAATTAAAAGTGGAAAAAGTTAACAATTATAGAGAATTAAATTTTCATTTTATATTATTTTGAAACTTTAAAGTTTACAAAAAAGATTTAAGAACTTCGAACTTCTAATTTTTTTTAAATTCAAATACTTTCACTTAATGGTCTCAATTTAAATAGAATTTACATTACTGGACCTGAACTATGGCTAGACATGGTGGCCACTGGTCAGGGAAAAGTCAGGGAATTTTTTAATTAGTCAGGGAAATTGTAAAGATTATAAAAAGAAAAAAAAATTTATATAAGGGAGACTAGGGCTAAATATTAAACAGCCAAAACAGTCAAATTGCATTATCTTTCTAACGGAAATAGTTAGATATAAATATCAAATAATTTTTATTTATATCAAATATCCAATTAATTGAGTGAAATAAATAAATAAATTGTTTCAAATAACTAATTATTTGCATTAAATAAATTCGTTTATTAGAATCAATTAATTATTTAATTGATCCAATTAAGATTTATTTGAGTTAAACAAATGTGATTCAAATAATTCAAGTTATTTGAAGCAAATAAATATTTATTAGATCCAAATAAAATTTTTGCAAATAATTCGAATTAATTGAATCAAATAATTTTTTTCAGTGTATTTATGTCATTAGGCAAGTACACAGCCGAAAAACGAAACCGCCCACGACAATTAAACCCATAATTTTGTTTTTTATTTATAAATAAATTTTAGTTTATTAAATTTATAATTGTTAAATGTTACAAAATCAAAGTTTTGAAAAAAGAGCAAAACATTTGTTTTACGCTAAAATATTAGAAGCTTTTTTATTAAATGTTGGTGAGGACAATTGGCCTATACAAGATTGATCTATTTATATATTTTTGCATCTAAACGGATTTATTGACTAAAAAACATCTTTTCAAAATTTAAGTTTTAGCCGCAGTCTCAGCTACTTTAAGATTAAAGATTTAATTTTAAAAATAAAGAATTTTATCTACTTCTACAAATTGATTCAAAAATCCTTAAAACATCCTTCTCAACTGTTTGAAATGAATAGTAGTTATTAATAATAATTTGAGAGATATATTTCTTATTTAAATTATTGTTCATTAGAAACCAAGTTAAAAACACCCAGAATATTGGTCAGGGAAAGTCGGGAAAAAGTCAGGGAAATTTTTTTACTGTTTTTAGTGGCCACCATGCTAGAACAATTCCAATTAGTATCTGGGTCATAAAAATTAATTTAATTCACAATTAATAAAAAAATAGCCACAGCCGGTAACCAGCAGGAGGTGAAAAATTATTTTTTGAGCAAATTTTATCTTTTACATTGCTTATTTTAAACAATATAAAGCCATTTTAATTTAAATATACTTTTTAAAGTATTAATTGAAGCACTGAAAAATTTCGCTAATAAAGTGAAATCTGTAGTTTATCCAGGTAAATGTTTTTTGTCGTGCATAACGAAAAAATAATTAAATTAACATCAGATTTTCTAAATTCAAAATAACGAATTCAACATAGAAATTAATCATTTTAGAACTTTACCAAATTCACCCCAGAAATCACTGAGTCCGATAAATTAGAAGAAAGTCAGACAAATGGAAGTTCTATTTTGAATTTCTAAATTTTAATGTCATATTTAACGTATTAGAAACGAATTTTAAGTGAATCCTATAAATTTTGTTAAAATACTATTACTGCTGTTAAACTTTCATGTTGTACGAAGAAAATTGAATCTCGCAAAAATTGTTACATATTTTATACTTTTATTTTCAAAATAATTTTGATTACGAAAATTTTAATTATTCCAAAAATTAAAAAAATAATTATTCATTTAGCTTTTTAAACAAAAAATTCCGTATCTTTTGAAACTACCATAACTGCAAAAAATTAAATTAATTGAAAAATAATAAAGTTAACAACTTTTAATTCTAATTTCTTTGGAAAACAAAATATCTATAGTATAAATACAAACTATAACTTGCATTAATTATTTAATTACAAGATGTAATATAATATTATAATGAAGCATAAAAAAAATATTCTAAATTCGTTTTTAGAAACAAAGAAAAAAAAATTTCAGATAAATTTTAGGCGTATGATAGCCCCTACATTTTAATTCTATATATTGGTTGTTTAATTGAATTTTTAACTTTATAATTATTATTTACTCATCGGCAGGTATGTGTCCATAATTTAATGTTAACATTATTTAAATATTGGGAATAGATATTTGATGTAATATATTTTTAATTGAAAAAATTGACAATATATTTTCATTGATTTGTTGAATATTCCATAAATCACGTATTAATTAAAAACATATGAAAATTAAGACACGTTAAAAGTTCATAAAATAAACATGACATTAGACAATATTTTTATGTAATAAAAAATATAAATATAAAACTTGTATTAAATTACTATTTTATAAAATATACTTTGATAATTTAAATTTATGTTGTAGTCTTTAATAATATAGTAATTATTTTAAATTATTATGAAAATAATTAATAATTTTAAATTATGAAAAATAAATATTATATTTTTAACAATTACATTATTTAGAGTTTTGCAAGTTAAAAAACTAAATATTCTGCATTAAGAAATTTATAAAAATAAAATTCAATTGAATGTAAATTATATCAAATAACTTTTTTCAATATATTGAAATAATGTTAACATTAAATTATAGAAAAGTATTTACCTTTAGAGTAAATGATAGTTGTAAAGCTAAAAATTGAATCAAACACTATAACAGTACTGCCAGATGATTAAAACGACAAATCTTCAGAATATTCTTATTCATCTTCAGAAATCTTTAAATTAATCAAAAAACTTTCTTCAGATTTTGGTTATAATTTTTTCTAGAATATGATAAAAGAAAATAAATTTCACAAAGAATTATAAAGAAATAAATTAATATTGCTGTGTTTGAATCTGTTCGCAATTTGAAAGTAAAAGTTTTCAATGTTTTTAATTTTAAAAATTAATGCACTGAAAATGACTAAAATCTTGCAAAGTTTTTATTGAAAAATTTGGAAATAATTAGTCATTTGATTTTTATAAAAATTTTTTTTTAAATAATTAAATTCTTTCGAAAACTCTTATTAACATTTTTGAAAATAATAAACAAGAATAGTTAATTATGTAGTTAATCTAAAATTAAAAAATTAATGTTTATATTTGAAAATATAACATTTTTTGATTTGCAAAATAATAAATGGAACAGTAACAATTACTTTAGTAATTAATAATTATTACATTTATTATTATAATCATAAAAACGTAAAGAACAAAAATTATAATTTATCTTTAAAAAATGGTTTATTTATATTATTTAAATGTTTATAAATATTTTCATAATTACTTGATATATACACAGCCTTCACAACATTTTCAAACAATCTTCAAGTTTTTACTATATTTCTTCCAATCTGGCAGCACTGTACAATAATAACATAAACATTGAAAAATTTGACATTTAAAAATATAAAAAATGCTAATACTTAACCCACAAAAATTAATTTTCAAAACAAACGTATAAAAAACAAAAGAATAACCATAACTAACTTCAAGTGTGGACAGAGATCCGGAAATCTGGAATCACGACGATTATTATATATAATTATGGATATATGGAGAAATTATAAATTAAATCATACAATTTAAACTGAAAATTCTTCTACAACTTAATTATTTTTTATTGTTTTTGAAAAATTATTATAAAAAATTTAATTATTTGTAAATTGTTTCTATTATATTTCAATTATTCGGGAATTTTTCAATTATATACCATTGAAAATATGGAAGATAATTAATTTTTCAATTATTTATAATTGAAAAACTAATTATCTTCCAAAAAATATTTTAAAATACTTTCAAAATCTAATGTTTAAAACTGCTTTATTATAATTTTTAAAAAAATAAATTATTCTCAATACTATGAGTTTCATATTAAATCTTTAAAAAAAACCGTATTAGCAGTCACAGTTACAATTATGACAAAAAAATTGAATTTTTGTCTTTTAATAATTGAATTCTCGAAGAATATTCGGAAAATCATTAAAAATAGTTGATTTAGAGAAAAAGATTAGTTAAAAATACAAGAAAAATTATTAAATTTTCGAAGGGATATAATTGAAAATTTTAGAAATAATTGAGTTTCAGGTTTTAGATTTAAATTTAAAAAATTGTAATTCTTGTGAAAAAATAAATAACAATTTATTTAAATATTGATTTATCAAAATTTATTGAAATTTTTAATAATTGAATTTTGAAATCAATGAAAGATCAAAGAAGTACAAAATGAATTTTTTGTCACAACACTAAATTAAATAAGCGACGACTTTTTCGACTTTTTTGTATCTTTAATCGACAAAAACGACTTTTTTGCGCCTTAAAATCGATCCGAGGCCTACATTTTCTATTGATACTGAAAATTTACTTTATTGGAATTAAAAAATAATTAGCATAAATTAGTTAAATAATTTTTAACGTCCGAGATCTTTTATAAAATGAGACATAAAATTTAAGTCTTCGTTTATTTTACTTATTAATTTTTTGTAAGATAATTATTAATTATTTTTATTTTATTTATTGTTAAATTATTATTTATTATTTTAATTTTATGTATATTTTTTGGATAGACTCCCTGAAGAGGAAATCATTTAGATTTCGAAAAGTTGGAATAAATATATTTTTATTAATTTATCGGACTGTTTTTGTTTTATTTGCCTTATATTATAATAAATTATTTAATTAAATTTCTTACAACAATATTTTTTCCGTTTCAGGTGAATTCTGTGACGAAGACATAGACGAATGCGCCCAGAAGAACAACACTCTCTGCAACAATGGAATTTGCGTGAACAAAAAAGGTGGCTTTGAATGTTACTGCAAACCAGGTTATTCCGGAAATTACTGCAACATCGACATTGACGAGTGTCTATGCGGGCCCTGCAAAAATAATGCAACCTGCATCGATAAAGTAAATACATTCGAGTGTGATTGTTCACCAGGTTACACGGGCAAAACATGTGAAATTGATATAAACGAGTGCGAGAGTGATCCATGTAAAAATGGCGCCACTTGCATCGATGGAATTGCCGTCTACAATTGCATCTGTTCAGTGGGATTCACTGGCTACAACTGCGAAACAAATATCGACGACTGCGAATCACAGCCGTGCTTGAATCAAGGAAAATGTATCGACGGTCTCAATTCGTATACCTGCGACTGTGCAAATACTGGCTTTGAGGGTGAACATTGCGAGAATAATATCGACGATTGCATTTCAAATCCCTGCGAGAATGGCGCCTCTTGTATCGATGATGTCAAATCATTCAAGTGCCAATGTTATCAAGGCTACACTGGTAATCGTTGTGAAATTGATATCAACGAGTGTGAAAGTTCTCCGTGTCAGTATAACGGCACTTGCCTGGAAAGATCAAATGAAATGTACTACAAGAGCGATGCCATTAATAAACCGGAGATATTTAAAAAGGAATTCAGCTACTCCAATGCAAGCGGGTGAGTTTCAATTTACTACTACTATTACTACTACTGGTCCTTGAAGTCCTGGAATTCCTGGAAATGTCCTGGAATTTGAAAAAATGTCCATAAATGTCCTGGATCTTGAACTTTTGTCCTTGAATTTTCCATATTTTGCTTTTCAATACATTATAATAATCGTAAGTTTCCTTTCCGTTAGCAAATTATCTGCATTCATTTGTTTGTCTTGAATATTAATTTTTGTGGGTTATTTTCATTTTTTTTAATGTCAAAAAAAAAGAAAAAAAACTCGTTTTATTTACTTCACAAAATTGACAAAATTTCCATTCCATATTTTTTATTTTCCTGATTTTTTCCTAATTTTCATAAAAAATATTTACTTTTTTCTTATCCTGCTAATAAATTGAATTTCTGCCACGAATTTTATTATTCATGAAAGAATTCAAGATAATTTAATTCTTGCGAAGAATTTTATAAAAATTTTTAAATAATTCCTTTCTTTCGAATAATTTTATGCAAATTCTAATTTAAATAATTGAGTTAATGAAAATTTTTATTATTCATGAAAAGAATTAAATTTTTACAAAACATTTTTTAAATAATTGAATTCTGTTTGGAAATTTTATGAAAATAGTATATATTGAAAATCATTGAATTGCGAAAAGCTTTTAAAGATAGTTAAATTTTACAAAGAATTCTATTAAAAAATTTGTCAATAATAATTGAATATCTGTGGGAAATTTTATTAAATTTTTTTGAAAATAATTAAATTCCTAAAAAACAGTTTATTATTTATGAAAATAATAGAATTATTGCAAACGATTTATTAGAATTTTTCTAAATAATGGAATTTCCAAGAAGAAATTTATTATTTTTAAAAATAATTGAATTATTGTGTTGAATATTGTTATTTATGAAAATAATTGAATTTTGAAAAAAAATTTATTAAAATACCTCAAAATAATTGAATTTTCGGGGGTAATTTTTTTATTTATCTTTAATAATCTTTAATAATTTTTCTTTCGAAAAATTATTTGTGTAAATAATTGAATTCTTAGAAAAATGTTATTAAAATTTAAAAAATTGAATCATTTCAAAAAAATTTAATTAAAATCGTAGGTGTTTAAAACAATTAATTTCTTTCGAACAATTTTATTACATTTTTTAAAATAATTATTCAATTCTTCCATAGAATTTAAAAAAAACATTTTTTTAAATAATTTATTTTTTCGAGGAATTGAAATTAAGTTTTTAAGAATAATTAAAATTTTTGAGCAATTCCTGTAAAATTGTATTAAAAATAATTGAAATCCTGCTATGAATTTTATTACTTATGAAAATAATTGAATGGTTTTTAATTTGAATAGGATTTTATTATTATTCTCAAAAATAATTGAATTACAGAGAAGAATTTTATTATTTTTTAAAATAATTCAATTATTGCAGAAAAGTTTATTAAAATATTTAAAAAGAATTGAATTTCTGTAAAATTTTTTATTATTTTTGAAAGTAAGTGAATTCTTCATTAGAATTTTATAAACATTGTTTTAAATAATTATTTTTTCGAAATATAATAAATATTATGAAAATTTTATTATTTTAAATAATTGAATTCTTGTATAAATACTTTATTTGTGAAAATAACTGAATTTTTCGATTATTAATTTAAAATAGTAATAAAAATAATTGAAATTCTTCGATGAGTTTTATTATTTATGAAAATAATTAAATTCTTGCTTAGAATTTAATGAAAATTTTTTTTAAAAATTGACTTTTCATGAAAAATTTTATTATTAGTGACAGTAATTAAATTATTGTAAAAAATAAATTGCATAAAATTTTGTTAAATAATTGATTTTTACAAAATTTTTTTGAAAATTAGCGAATTTAAGGTAGTAAAAATTCTCTAAAAAAAAATATTATTTATATTCTTTGTTCAGAAAGTTGAAGATTATTTTTAATTTAGGTATTAAATATCAATTTTTGCGAAATTCAATTTACCTCGTACAAGAAGTTTTCAATTTTGAAAATCTGATGTAAAATTTGAAATTATAGTATCAAAATTTGTTAAACTTTTTTTATGTACTTTAAAGCTTAAAAATATAATATAATTTGAAAATTTAATTCTAATTATTAGTTTTTTAGTTATGTCATAATAAGTATTTCTTTAAAAATTACATAAATTAAAATGATTTGAAATTGTTTACAATAAACATTGCAATACTACATTCCCGCGCGCTTGCGCGCGGATAATTTGGCTAGTATTCAATAATTTAAAAATTTTACTCAAATTTAAAAAAATAATTTTTTGATCCATCAAAAAATAATTTCAATTTTTCATTTGATTAAAGAAACTGGTATCAACAATATTGATTTTTAACTCTTTTATAATAAAATAAATATTTTTGTTCAAATAGGTTAATTTCAATTATGTTAATCGTAATGTGAAATAATATTACTCAGGGTTGCCACAAAATTTTAATTTTATTTTTTCCTGACTTTTCCCTGATTTCAAAATTTTCACTTTTTCCCTGATCCTGAACAACATTAATAACTTCTTTTTTAAATTAATATTTAATCATTATTATTTTTCTATAGGAATTAAGATTCTCAAATTCAATAACTAAGATGACAAAGTAATAAAATCATTATTTTATTTCATAAGAATATTGTATAACGAAAAATTCAAATTTCCAAAGATTTTAATTTTAACCCTTTTCAAAATTCAATTATTTCTAAAAATTCACGCTATAATGTTTTTAATATTCAATTATAATTTAACATTTTAAGTGAAATTCATTTTTCAATCAATTTTTATTAGAAAATTTCCCGAAAATTCAATTATTTAAATACGAAAATAAATAATTTATTCAGTAATTGCATGTTTTTTAAAATTGAATTTTTATGAAGAATTTTATCAAAATTTTTAATAACAATTGAATTCTTTCGGCGAATTTAAAAAAAAAATTGTAAGAATAAATGCAATTTTCTATCATTTTATTAAAAATTTTATAAAAATAATTAAAATTCTACGATAAGTTTTGTTATTTATGAAAATAATTGAATTTTTGCAACGAATTTTATTAAAAATCTTTTTAAAGAATTGAATTCCTGTGAAGAATTTTATTTGTAAAAATAATTGAATTTCAGAGAAAAATATTATTATTTATGAAAATAATTAATTTCTTCTGAAGAATTTTATTCAAATTTTTTTAAATAATTGAATTTTTCAGAATTTTTAAAAACTTTTTTAAAAATAATTAAATTTTATTAAAAAGATTGAAAATAATTGAAATCTGACAAAGAATTAAAAAAATTTTTTTTAAATAATGTATTCCTGTGAAAATGTTTATTTTTGAAAAAAATTGAATTCTTGAAAAGAATTTTATTAAAATTTCTTAAATAATTGAATTGCTTAGAAAAATTTTATTAAAATAATTGAATTGTTTCGAAGAGGTTTAGAAACATTTTTGATAATAATTGTATTTGTAGAAAATTTTATTATTCATGAAAAGAATTTAATTCTTATAAAAAGTTTTGCAAACCATTTTTTAAATAGGTAATTGAATTCTGTTTGGAAATTTTATGAAAATAGCAGATATTGAAAATCATTGAATTGCGAAAAGTTTTTAAAGATGATTAAATTTTATAAAGACTTCTTTTAAAAATTTTGGCAATAATTGAATGTTTGTGGGAAATTTTATTAAATTTTTTTTTTAAATAATTGGATTTTCCTAAAAAAACATTTCATTATTTATGAAAGTAATTGAATTCTTGCGAACGATTTATTAGAATTCTTTAAAATAATGGAATTTCCAAGAAGAAATTTATTACTTTTAAAAATAATTGAATTATTGTGATGAATATTGTTATATTTATGAACATAAATTGAATTTTGAAAAGAATTTTATTAATTTTCCTTAGAATAATTAAATTTTTGGGAATAATTTTGTAATTTATCGACATAATTGAATTCTTAGAAAAAATTTTATTAAAATTTAAAAATTAATTGGATTATTTTAAAATTATTTAATTAAAATTGTATTTAATTTAAAGCAATTAATTTCTTTCGAATAATTTTATTAAATTTTTTAAAATAATTATTCAATCCTTCCAGAAAATATTAAAAAAACATTTTTTTAAATAATTGATTTTTTCGAGGATTTGAAATTAAGTTTTTAAGAATAATTACATTTTTTGAGCAATTCCTGAAAAATTGTATTAAAAATAATTGAAATTTAGCGATGAATTTTATTATTTGTAAAAATAATTAAATATAGTTGCAAAGAATTTTATTAAAATTTTCAAATATAATTGAATTCCTGAGAAGAATTTTATTTTTTTTTGAAAATCATTGAATTATTGCGGAAAAGTTTATTAAAATGTTTAAAAAGAATTGAATTTCTGTGAAAAATTTTATTATTTTTGAAAGGAATTGAATTCTTCATGAGAATTTTATGAACATTGTTTTAAATTTAAATAATGAATTTTTAAATATTAGGAAAATTTTCGTAATGAAGATTATTTTTAATTTAGGTTTTAGACAACAATTTTTGCGAAATTCAATTTTCCTCGTACAAGAAAGTTTAATTATTTTCAATTTTGAAAATCTGATGTCAAATTTGAAATTAGTATCGAAATTTGTTAAAGTTTTTTTTTAAATACTTTAAAGTTTAAAAATATAATATAATTTGAAAATTTAATTCTAATTAGTTTTTCAGTTATGTATCATAATAAGTATTTCTTAAAAAATTACTTAAATTAAAATGACTTAAAATTGTTTATAATAAAGAGTGTAGTACAACATTCCCGCGCGCTTGCGTGCAGATAATTTGGCTAGTGATTATTAATATAAAGAAGATTAAAACTACAATTCTTCCAATTCTTGAAATATTTTCTAAAATTTGAATAAAAATTCTTTTTCAAATCAATTCTTATCAAAAAGTTGTACGAGAATTCAATTATTCAAATACAAAAAATAGGTAAAAAATAATTTGGAAATTCTTCTGGTCAAATATTATAAATTTATTTAAACTAAAAGTCACTCCTTTTATATTATACAATTAGTTACAATTGAAAATGTGCTCCGAATTCCCGACAATTAAAATGCAAACATTGTGCCAAGTTCGTAATTGAGATCCTTTGCTAATCTTCTTCTTCTTCTTAATTTAATGGCTTCGACAAGTCAGGCCAATTCTAGTCCTTTGCTAATCTAAATAGTCCCCACACTAATCATTCATAAAATTTTCTTACTTTACTGTTCTGTGAAAATTCTAGGGTAATTAATTTTAACTAAAACACTAATCACTCTATTTAAAAATTAATTGTCAAACATTTGACATGACAATTTTAGCTGTAATGTCACAAAAAAATGTGTTTTCTTTAATTTTCTAATCTGAATCTCACATATAAGTTATACACTCTGTTACTAAAATTCCCTGTCAATATTTCAAATAGAAAGCTGATTATTGAAACGGAGTATCCAATGCCTAATACATAAGATATTATGAAAAACAGTTTTTCCTTTTTAATCTCTTCTGGCGGTGATGTTTTACCAGGCAGTGCGCTATTTACAGAATAAACTGTATCAAACAATCCAAAATCTGTGGCTCTTTGAATTATTTTATTGTAAATATCTGTGAAAGGAACATTTCCAATCGTTATCCAGACGAAATAATGATAGGCAACAATTTCTGGCAATATTTTAACATTTAACTCTTCTCCTCTCGATGATCTATATGCATTAACATAATTTTCGGCATCAGGAATAATACAGCTTATATTTTTAAATCTTGCCAACTTTTCTAAGCAGCTTTTCTCATACGACGGTTCAGAATCAATTCTTCCTTTGAAAGTTAAAGTTTTAGCTAATAGCTTTTCAACATAAGGAGCTTTATTAAATTTTCTTATTTGATAGTAAGTATCCTGATCCATTCGCGGTATTAAAGACGAATCAGCTAATTCCTCCAAAGTCGAAATTTCAGGTGCCGTCCGTAGATTAATGTCCAAAATGACTGAATAGATGAAACCTGTGTAAACAGTGCATGCAATCAATAAAGAACCGAATACAATTCTTTCTAACCCGTTATTTGGTTCTTGATTTGCAGGCATTCCAATTATAATTTGACTGATGTTTAAAAATTGCCATGTAGTCCTATCAAAATTCAAGAAAAAAGCTACCAGTAGAATGATGACAATCGTACAAAGTGTTACTATTGTCATGTGTAAAAATTCTGGTGAAACAACCATGTCTTCTGTGATCTTTTCCATTCTTGGAATTACAGCTTTAAGAGTACCAATTTCTTGCAATCGTAAAATTTTAGTAGGATCCATGATTATAGAGGTGTCTTGAAAATAGGCTATCAAATGTAATGGATAATATTGTTTGTTTTGTATACGTTTAGAATTCATTGCTCGAGAAAAAATTTCTATAGTTCTTTTTTCCATCCACAGTCTATGTTCAGGATTGCGATTAAAAGGATCAGCTATGAAATTAAAATCAATTTCCAGACCTTTTAGATCGTTTAATTTATCCGGAAACCATTGAGTGTTAGATGTTATCTCCTGAGCAGTGAAGGTTTTCGTAAAAGGATTTATATAACTCAAAAAAGGTTTAACTTCGTGTTTTTCAGTGTACGTCATGATTGTTATATCCAAATATTTCCATTTCCAAAAGGAATACAAACTACTGTTAAGATACTCAAGAGTTGAATTAAAAGAATTCATAATTAAACATCTCGGTAGTGCAAACTTGTCCCAAACATTTATCTTTTTAATGTGTTCTATAATAATTGAATTCATTGTGTTATCGTTGTTTGCTTGGAAAACAAATAGAGTCGATCTTCTGTAATGCAGATCACCATAAAATATTCCATATTTGTGCATTCTACAAAGGAAAGAAGTAAAAAATAATTAATTACTTAGAGAAATTGTAAATCTTAATTTGATCTTATGATTTTTTATGTAAAAAAAGAGTCTTTTGCATTTTTATCATATAAAGACAATGTTTTTTTTATCTCAAAATTAACAAAATAATTTTTGAACTTATATACCTTGCCGACCAAATTATAAATTCATTGTAGTTGATGCTGAAAGATGGAAAATGTTGATTGACATTTTTTATTAGCGAATTCATCATTGGATCTGTATTTGCAAATTGATCTTCAAGAATAAACACAACTCGATACAATTTAGATTCGTTGATCAGATAATTTACCAAACCATCGAAGTAATCTGTTCTTGCAGGTTTTTCTAAACTAATTGTTGGACGTTCTGCAAGAATTTCCTTCCACAAAATACAAATAAAAAAGTATATTTCACTTAACTTCATTCTTGACAACCACTTTCTATGACTGACAAAAAGTGGCTGCTTGAGTGCCAAACAAAAAATGAAAATACTGTTTTTAGTGGATTATTTTTATTGAATTAGATGAAATAGAAAATTAGTTTGAATTGATTGATGACATACAATTAGATTGAATTAAATTAAATTCATGTTCAAAATGATTAACTCTTAATTTCTAAAGTGCCCTTCAGGACAAATGTTTCTTGGTATGATTTCCAACAATTTACCTGAAAAACTCGAAAGTTACCTTAAGTGCACAATATTGTATTGCTTATAGATTTTTTTGTTATTGGCCTTTAATCATGGACAACTATTATTGAAAGTGTATTGCGTATTTACAGCTGATTGCTTTCAATATAAGACATACAATTCTTATATTTCTTTTACATTTATATTTGTATATTAAATGAAATTAATATTGGAGTAAAAAAATTTAATATTGAGAATTACCGGACTTTTTCATTTTGTTTTCATCAATTTTATTGGAAAGCTAAATTATTTCTAATAAATTATTTAATAATAAATTAATAAATAAAAAAATTATTTATATTTATATTTTTCAATTTTTTCAAAAACCACCCCTTTTCATATTTGTAATAATTTTCAATAAAAAGCTAAAACCTACTATTTACTACTTTTTTTTAAAAAAATTTGTTGCAATTTGTATACTTTTTATAAATATTTGTGTCACTAAAAAGCTACTTTCTCTCTATTTCTTGAAAATTTAATCTTTGACGTTCAACATTTTTGACAAAACAGGGTAAATAAAACGAAAAAATTCGGTCAATAAATAAATATTCATTTTGTTTAAAATAATCATAAATTTCTGTTACTTTTTATTCAATTAATTCCACAAATAATAAAATTCTTTGCTGAAATTCAATTATTTTAAGAAATAACACAATTTTTACAGGAATTCAATTATTATTTTAAATACAATTTTCATGACATTTTTAGAAATTAATCAATTATTTTCAAAAAATTGGATGACATTTTTTTTAAAAGAATTCAATTATTTTAGAAAATTTTAATAAAATTCTTGGAAAAAATTTAATTATTTTTCAAAAATTTAAATTATTTTCACAAATAATGGAATTCTTCGCAGAAATTACATTTTTTTAAAAACATTTTAGCAAAATCTTTCAAAAGAAATCCAATTAATTTTCATAATTTTCAAAAAATTTGTTTATGCGGAGACAATTATTTTTCAAATAATTGTATTTAAATTCCTCAAAAGAAGACAAATATTTTTAAAACTGTCAATAGAAAAATATGCGAAATAAATGAAAAATTCAATTATTTTCAGAAATTTTGTTGTTTTTATTTATTTAAATTTGTTTTATTTATTTAATTTTAATTATAAAATTCAACAATTATTTTTAAAAATTTTAATAAAATTATTCACATGAATTTAATTACTTTCAATGTCTACTATTTTTTTTAAATTTTTCGAAACATTTTAATTATTTTGAAATATTTTAGCAAAATATTTTAAAAAAATCAAATTACTTTTAATAAATATAATAAAATTTGTTTATGCCCGTGTGGAAAAAGCCACGTTCGAGCCCCACAGCTCCGGGGCCCCCGTCAGGGGCCCTCGTGGAAGATCCATGAGGAGAAATCCACGAGGGCACCAGCAGGGGCCCCGTTCTTTGCCCTTACGGTTGCCCTGCTCAAAAATTTATCTAAGTTTAAAAAAAAAAATTTGTTGTTGAAAAACTTTAGTTCAGAATGCATTAAATTACGTTTCAAAGCACCTGAAATAAACATTAAGTGACATTTTTCCAGAAATCCTATCACAAAGTTATGGAAATTTACGAGGGCACCAGCAGGGCCCCTGCTCTTAGCCATTATGAATGCCCTGCTCAACAATTTTTCTAAGTCCAAACGAAAAATTTTTTTTACAACAAAAAATTATTGTTTACTATCATTTTAAACAATGAAAAACACGTTTTTAACAAATATTTAATGTTACTTTTTTTGAAAATATTGAACTTACCTAAGGGCAAATCCATGAGGGCCCACGCGAGGGCCCTCATGGATTGCCCACATCATTAACTAGAAAAAATTTCTAAGTCCAAAAAAAAAAAATTTTTTTTTCATCAACAAATTAATGTTTATAATGATTTTAAACTATGAAAAACGCGTTTTTAACACAAATGTTTTGACATTTTTTTTTTTTTTTGAAATTATAAAAATATTAATTTATGAATATTTATGGTCTATTATTATATTATTGATATTGTTATTATTATTATTATTAAACTATTTAATTATTTGTCATGGTGTATTAGTGTTAATAAATAATTTATTGAATCATCAAAAGCAAGTCAGCAAGTCACCTACATTAAAGCAATAATTTTCAAGTAGGTCCCGTAGCATAGTGGTAAGAGTGTTGTCTGGTAGTCAGTAGGTCGTAGGCTCAATTCCCGCGTGCGTCAGATTTTTTTTTTTTTTTTGGTCACGATTTAATTAAAAAAAGTAAAAATTGTTAAATAAGAATGTTATTTGTCAATAATTGGACTAATTTGTTATTAATAAATAATTAATTTATTAATTTAATTGAAAATAAAGTTGAGGGCATTTTATGAAATCCACGAGGGCACCGCGTGGAAAATCCATATGGAATCCATGAGGATTTTCCTCGAGGGCACCCATGAGGGAAAGCATGTCACGCCTTCGAGGGCTCCGCGTGGATTGCCCCTGCGGGTTCCACATGGCAAGAGGGCAATCCACGAGGGCCCCGCCGGGGGCCCTCACCATTTTTCTGCACGGGTGTGAATTGAATTACTTTTAATATAGTACTAGCAACAATTCGCGCGCTAAAAAGCGCGGCTAACTTTTTTAGGATAAAATTAGCAATTTTAAAAATATTAGAATTTAAAAATTTGAACCTAAGTCAAATTTTTGTTGAAAACACTAAAAAATATCCAATTTTGGAAAAATTACAAATAATTGCAGAATTTCAAGTAATTTCAAGAGTGGTAAAATTTTTCTTATAAAATTAAATTATCTTTCAAATTTAAAAAAAATTCTCGTCAAAATCCCAATTATCTTTATAAATAACAAAATTCTTCTCCAAAGTTCAATTGTTTACAAATCAATTTTAAATTCCCAAAAATAGTAAGCAAACATTTAATTATTTTCATAAATAATAAAAATTTCTCAGGAATTCAATTATTTACAAATTTTTTATAAATTCCTTCTCAATTATTCAATTATTTTTATAAATAATAAAATTTTTTCGAAGGAATTCAATTATTTTAATAAAAAATAATTAAAAATTGTAGAAAATAATAATTGATTTAAAATGATGAAAATAATTTTGAAAATGTTACTGTAATAATATTCTTATCATATAAAACAATAATTTTATCGCTCGGTCATCTTTAATTTTATTATTATAAAACATGAAGAAATCGATCACTCCGAGTCTTCGACTCGGAGCAATCGCTATCTTCATGTTTTATAAAAATATTCTTAAAAGTTAAAATTGAATTTAAAAAGATTTGAATTTCAAATTTTTAAATATCTTAATTTCTATATAAAAAAAATAATGATTAAATATTTATTTAAAAATGAAGTTATTGATGTTTTCTTATAATTTTTGTTTTAAAAACCTGGAAAAATTCCGTTTTTTAACCTGGAAAACCTGGAAAAGTCAGGGAATTTGAAAAGATCAAAAGCGTGGTAACCATGAAAATAAAAAGAACGTTTCCCTTTTTTTTTACTTAATATTACATGATTATTATGGTATCCGGACAAGAAGTCCAAAACAAAAAGTCCAAATAAAAAAATCCAAAGTAAATGAAATCCAAGAAAGTAAAAAAAAAAGTTTCACTTTAGATTTATTTTTTTTTGTCCTTGTCAGAAAGTAAAAAGAAATTAAAAATCCAATGAAAAAAATTGAGATATAAAAATTTAAATGATTACCTTGAATGAAATTGTCCTTTTTTAAAAACATTTTATTAAATAATTAAAATTCTTCTAGAAATTTTTTTGTTTATGAAAATAATTGAAATTTTGGGAAGAATTTTATTATTTTTTAAAGTAATTGAATTTTTGTAAAGAATTTAATCAAAATTGTTGGAAATAATTGTATTTCTTGAAATAATTTATTGTTTTAAAAATTTTATAGAATATTTCAAATTCTTCTAGAAATTTTTATATTTTTGAATGTTTTTGGATTGGATGTTTACACCTGATTGCTTTCAATATTAGATAAACAATTCTTATATTTCTTTTACATTTACATAATTGTATATGAAATGAATTTAATATTGGAGTAAAAAAATGTAATATTTGAGAATTCGTTTTTTCCATCCTTTTTATTGGAAAAGTTGAGTTTTTTCCAATAAATTACTTAACAATAGATAAAAAATTAAAAAGTTATGTAATAATAAATATTATTTTTCAATTGTTTTAAAAACCACCCCCTTTTCTTATTTGTAATTATTTTTTAAAGATCTAAGTCACTAAAAAGCTACTTTCTCTATTTCTTGAAAATTTACACTACTTTAAATCCGCTAATAGTTATTTAATCTTTAACTTCCGAGATTTTTGATAAAACAAGGTAAATAAAACGAAAACATTCTGTCAATGAACAAATATTTTCTTTAAAATGATAATAAACTCTGTTATTTTTTATTCCATTATTTCCACAAATGATAAAATTCTTTACTAGAATTCAATTATTTTCATAAATAATAACATTCTTTAGGAAGAATTCATGATTATTTTTATAATTATAGTAAATTTTTTTTACAAAAATTCAATTATTTTCAATAAAATTTCACGAAAAAATTCAATGAGTTTATAAAATTTTAATGAAACCTTCGAAACAATTCAATTATTCAATTTTTTCCTTAATTTGTTATAATGTTTTTCGAAAGATTCAATGATTTTCAAACATTTTAATAAATTCTTTAAAAAAATTCAATTTTATTTTTATTAATAGTAAAACTCATTGCAAGAAGTAAATTAATTTTTAGAAATAATAAAATTCTTCTCAGGAATTCAATTATTTTAAATACAATTTTGATAAACTTCAATAATCAAATATTGAATTATAATTAAGTATTATTAACAGACATGATTATTTAAAAAAAAATTCTTTGTTTTTCAATTATTTTCAAAATTTTCAAATAAAATTATTGAAGAAAATACATTATTTTTAAAAAATTCAAGTAATTTTTCAAAAAAGTTTAATTATTAGGATTATCAAAAAATTTAATAAAATTCTTCATAAGAATTCAATTTATTGTTTTCATAAATAATAAAATTCTTCGAAGGAATTCAATTATTCTTAAAATTTTTGTTAAAACTCTTTGAAAGAATTTAATGATTATTTATATAAAGAAGATTATTAGAACTGCAGTTTTTCTAATTCTTGAAAGATTTTCTAAAATTTGAATTAAAATTCATTTTCAAATCAACTCTTATCAAAAAAATTCTACGAGAATTCAATTATTTAAATACAAAAATAGGTGAAAAATAATTAATTATTGTGAGGATGGTTTTAAATAAAATATATAAAATTTGGTATCAAATATTTGCACAGTTTATTAATTTTGATTTGCAATACACGCTTCAGTTTCGGAAGTTCGCCACAGACTTTTTTTTATTTTTCTCCATGCCAAGGGCACTAGTGTCATTTCGGAAATGACGTATATTTTATAGATTAATCAAATTCAAATTTTTTACATTATTTCTAAAAATTGCATTTATAACTACACTTATAGATTTTTTTTCAATTTGAGAAAGAAAATTCATAGACTGAATTTTTTTTTAATTATATGTTTTTTTTCTATTGAACTTAATTTATTTCATACTCAAGAGTAAGAATTCAAGTTGCGCAAAATTAATTGTTAAAAATATTAAAGTTTTTCTTCTTTAAAGAAGATTGACTTTGTTGCTCTAATTGGTTAGTTTCATTTGTTTCGTGAGTTTTTTTTTATTAAATATAGTCACTATCATAATTCACATAATTCATAATACAATTACACTGTTTTTTAAAAAAGTAATAATTTGCTTATTTTAATATCTAATATATTCAGTTCGATTAAAATATAAATTTATAGTTAAAGTATCTGATTTGATGGTTATTTAGATTAATATTTTTAAATCAATGCAGGTAAATACTAAAAAGAAAAACTTGCACATTTCAAGGAAAAGGCTTCGGAGATGAAAGCTTCGGAAATGAAAACTAAATTTTTTTTCGCATTTATTCACATTAGGGCACAATTAAAATATATTTTTTAGTAAAATGTACAAATTTCACATCGTAATTTTATATTATCCTCAAAAATATTTTATTATTATTAATAATAAATTATTATTATTTTATTATTTTATTTTTTATTACTCGTATACTCAATTATTTAAAAAAAGCAAGACTTTGGAGATGAAATTAAATTTTTACTTGGGCCAAGAACTAAAATTTGATTATTTATAAAAGCAATAATTCTTCTCCTTTTCACAATTAATATATGGGCAAGTTAAACGCCAGACTCTCAACTTTATTTTAGTGTGTATTAAAATTTTGTTTAGAATAGTTTTAATGTATAAAAATATCATGAATCATCGTGAGATAATTTTAACCTAAAACTGAAGACAAAGTTTTAACATTTTTATTATATATAAAACGGATGTCTAAAAATTTTTAAAAAGCACATAATGATAGAAAAACATTGTACTTTCTGACATTAGGTATTTTTAAAAAATTTCTAAGAGTTTGAAAAAAAGCATAATTTACTTTTCTTATAGAAGACCTATTGGCGACATGCTAAAAAGGCTTCGGAGATGAAATTATTTTAACTATTGCATAAATTCAGTAGAATAAAATTGTTTAATTTCTTTTTTTTAATGATAAGTAAGTGCCAAATTTTTTACTATGAAAATGGTCAACAAATAGAATGGTTAATTAGAGAGTAGATTTTATAAAATTAATCGAGAAATCAAAAATGTCACTTTCAGAAGAATTACCCAGACTATATAAATTTTTAATAATTTAATACTTTTTTAATACTTTGCATAAAATTTTCTTACTTTACTATTCTGTGAAAATTCTAGGGTAATTAATTTCACTAAAACACTAATCACTCCATATACAAATTAATTGCTAAACTTTTGACATGACAATTTCAGCTGTAAAACAATTATGTCACAAAAAATGTGTTTCTTTAATTTTCAAATCTGA
This sequence comes from Leptopilina syphax, assembly GCA_032872505.1. Classification (NCBI taxonomy): domain Eukaryota; kingdom Metazoa; phylum Arthropoda; class Insecta; order Hymenoptera; family Figitidae; genus Leptopilina; species Leptopilina syphax. Next base: position 6,223,269 of record CM065475.1, read on the forward strand.
ATCTCGCATATAAGTTATACACTCTGTCACCAAAATTTCCTGTCAATATTTCAAATAGAAAGCTGATTATTGAAATGGAGTATCCGATGCCTAATACATAAGATATTATGAAAAAGAGCTTTTCCTGTTTAATCTCTTCTGGCGGTGATATTTTTCCAGGCAGTGCGCCATTTACCGAATAAACTTGATCAAACAATCCAAAATCTGTGGCTCTTTGAATTATTTTTGTGTACCAATCTGTGAAAGGCACATCTAGATCCGATTGCCAGACGAAATAATGATAGGAAACAATTTCTGGCAATATTTTAACATTTAACTCTTCTCCTCTCGATGATCTATATGCATTAACTTGATTTTCAGCATCAGGAATAATACAGCTTATGTTTTTAAATCTTGCCAACTTTTCTAAGCAGTTTTTATCATACGACGGATTATTAGATAAATACATTTCGAAATGTAAAGTTTTAGCTATTAGCTTTTCAACATAAGAAGCGTTATTAAAATTTTTTATGTGATAGTAAGTACCCAGATGCATTAGCGGTATTAAAGACGAATCAGCTAATTCTTCCAAAGTCGAAATTTCAGGTGCCGTCTGTAGATTAATGTCCAAAATTACTGAATACACGGAGAAAAATTATTTTTAATGATTACAATAGTCTACATTACAGCGCGGATATGTGACCACTTTTTGGAATGATTACGAAGACTATGTAATGTGTTAAGAATTTAGTAGGAACGATTACTATAGCTGTTGTAAGGGATACCTTCACGTTTGTACTCCTTACAACAGCTATAGTAATCATCACAAAAAGTGGTCACATATCCGAGCAGTAATATAGACTATTGTAATCAGTACGAATAAATTTTTCTCCGTGTACATGAAACCTGTGTAAACAATGCATGCAATCAATAAAGAACCGAAAACAATTCTTTCTAACCCGTTATTTGGTTCTTGATTTGCAGGCATTCCAATTATAATTTGACTGATGTTTAAAAATTGCCATGTAGTCCTATCAAAATTCAAGAAAAAAGCTACCAGCAGAATGATGACAATCGTACAAAGTGTTACTATTGTCATGTGTAAAAATTCTGGTGAAACAACTATGTCTTCTGTGATATTTTTCATTCTTGGAATTACAGCTTTATAAGTACCAATTTCTTGCAATATTAAAATTGTAGAACCACTAAAGTATATATCGCTGTATTGGAATTTGGCTGTCAAATGTATTGGAAATTTTGGGCTTCGTGGTAAAAGTTTCCAATTCATTCCTCGAGAAATAATTTCTCTAATCCTTTTTTCCATCCACCGCATTTGTTCATAATCTTCTTTATAATTATGAGCTTCGAAAAGAAAACCCATTTCCTGACCTTTTAGATCGTTGCATTTATCCGGAAACCATTGAGTGTTAGATGATATCTCCTGCCCAGATAACAATCATGCGTCGCACTTTGTCGCACTTCGGGCGCAGGACATGCGAGTCACGCGGTGCGTGCATAATGAGACGCATTTAGCAGTCACTCGTTCTGATTTTGTTGCACTTTAGGCACATGACGTGCGAGTCATACCGTGCTTGCTTAATGAGACACATTTTGCTGTCGCTCGTGCTAATTTTGTAGCATGCGTGAGGGCATAAACGTAATACTTTGAAATGAGGGGTTGATAGTAAAAGTAGTAATTAGGAGCAAAAGTAGGATAAGTGACTTGGGCGCAAATACGGGCTAAAATGATTTTGTAATTTATGGATAAATTAATTATAATTAATGATAAAAAAATATTTAAAATAGTAAAGAAAAACTTTAATATTTTGCAAATCATTCGTGTAATAAACTTATTGATAAATATTTTAATTGTTTTAAACCATTTTTGCTACCAAGTCACTTATCTCCCAATGTTTTTTTTAAACCACTTTATATCAGCCCCTCAAATAATTTTATATTACATTAAAGTTAATAAAATTTATGAATTTATGAAAATTACTTTAATAAAACTTTTATTTCTATAAGTTATCACTTATAGAAAATTTTAAAATTGAATTATTTAATAATTTACAATTTATATTTTATTAATTTATATAAAATGCATATGAACCATTCCATTATATTTCGACTAAAGTTGTTGCCGATTAATTGTAAAAAATTATAATATTTTGCAGGAATAATTTTAAAGATATTAGGATCATCGAACAAAAAGAATTTTTTAAATATTTTTTATATTTATTGTAAAATAATCATTTTATTATTATTGCCCAATTTTCGTAATTTTTCTTTTTTCTGGGCAGAAGTTATTTACATTTTAAAACAGGCCTGTTTTAAAATCGTGAAAATAAGCAAAGTGCCAGTTTTAATTGCTTATTTTTTAACATTTGTGAAGAAAAAAGGAAGAAAGTGATAAGAAAAACTAAAAGTTATTAAAAGTTTCTTTATATTTCATAAGGTTTTATTCAATTTAATGATTTCTCTTTCTCACATTTAGCGAATTAAATCTGCAAAAATAGGTTATTTGCCAGGTGAACTTTAAAATAATTGTTTATTTAATATTTCCTAATAATAATTGTTTGTATCAATTTATAATAATAAAATAATTCATTCATAATAAATTCTAATAATTTTTTTACGTTTTCATAGTAAATTATGTGTTTTCTTTAATATTTTCTAATAGACAGTTTTTACGACTTTATATACTTTAGATGCTTATTTTACTATAAATATAAAAAATATTTAAAAAATTCTTTTTGTTCGATGATCCTAATATATCTTTAAAATCATTCCTGCAAAATATTATAATTTTTTAAAATTATTCGGCAAAGACTTTAGTCACAATATAATGGAATGACTCATATACATATATAATATTTATTATAGATTGTAATTTATAATTTAATTTAAATAATAATAAATTACTAAATGTTTTGAAATTACTACAAAAAATTTTTACTTAAAAAAATAAAACTTTACTGTAGAACGTTATTTTCATTTATTTATCTAAAGTTGATAATAAAGGCAGAAAAATATTTGACTTTATAATTTTTTAATATTCGCGGTCTCACCGATGCGCATGTGCGCAGGGTGCGCAGCCAATTTTCCCAATATGGCCGAAAATGTACTTGTTGATGTCCGTCTCGAGTCACATGACGTCCAGCAGTGATGCCAGAAACCCTACGCGATTCACCCCCACCATAGCGCCAAACTTACTCCTTCCAACTTCTACTAACACAAAGATACATCACGAGTTTAGTCTCGTAGGTGTGTCTCTTTTTCGTTTTTCATGAAAGCACGCGGCAGACGCGGCGCGAGATTTGAAAATCATACGTATCAAATAGTGATTATTAAGGGAAATGCTGTAAAAAAATTATTTATTATTATTTAATAAATGTATAATTCATTATTAAATAATTTTTATATAATTAATTATTTAGTTTTATAATTATAATCAACTAATTATGTCTGTATTTCTTAATTAATTATTAGTGATTAATTACTAAATTCAGTACAAATTAACATAATTTGCTGAAACCAAATTTAATAAGAAATTAATAATAATTTTAATTATTAACAAAAAAATCCACAAATAATAAATAATCAATTGAATTAGTTGAAAATAACTAATTACTAGTAAAATCATGACTGATTTTTTGCTTCAGCAATTAGTGTAAAATAATTAATTATGAGTAGAAAGTTATTTAATAGTAAATAAGTACCTAAAAAAATAGTTAAATTACGAATATTTAATTAGTTAGAAAAATTTTCAGTTAATTTTATTATAAAATTGAATTAAAATTAAATTACTTTTATTTTAATTTTATTATAAAATGAAATTAAAATAAAATTACTTTAATCTTATTATAAAATTTAATTTCTTTTATTTTACAAATTTAAAAATTTTGAATTTACAAATTAACAATTTTATTTTGCAAATATGAAATTTTTTTATTTACAATCTAAACGTGAATTTAAATAATAATTCGTCATTATTAACAATTTTAGTAGTAAAATATTATTATTTAAACCAGTGACTAACTTTTTACTATTAAATTAGTTATTTTTAACAAATTAAAATTTAAAGAGTATTAATTAATTTTAACCCTCCGTCGCACACCTAGGGAAGGATTCCCTCTACGGTTTCAGTATTTTTTAAATAACTTTTGTTTTCCTCATTTCAAAATAAAATCAGTTTCTATACCTTTCGACAATTTACTCCTCAACACGTACATTTAAAAAAAACATTTAGTTTAAACATAATTAATATTTCATTATGAAGCTTCAAAGTCAGAAAAAACTCGAAAAAGTGAGGTTATGTTAAATAAAAAATCAAGTTTTGAAAACATTTTTGTTACACTGGACAAAATTATATTATAAATATAATTAAAATTAATTGTTTAATGGTTTTTTTGCTTATTTGTTAATGTTACATTATTTATTTTACATGTCAAGTGGAATTCCTTAAAAGATGTGGATTCGTGTAATAAATTTTTATTTTTGAGGCCGAAAATTAATTTTATTAATATTATAATTTAGAATAATTAATTAATATTAAAATAGTATTATTTAGTGTCATAAATTGTAATTAATTTTTTGTTCTTTTATTACATTTTTAATAATTATTAATTCCAAAAATTAACAAAATGTTGAAAAATAAAAAGTACTGTTTAGTTTTAAAAATATTTTTTTAATTAGTATTTATATTAAGAAATTAATTAAAAATTTGTTGCACTTTTTTTATTTAAAAAAATAAAAAAATAATTTAATAATTAAAAAATATCAATATTAAAGAAAATCCTAAAAAATTTAATATAAATGAAAATTTATTCTTTAAATTTTAATTTGTTAAAAATAACTAATTTAATAGTAAAAAGTTAGTCACTGATTTAAATAATAATATTTTACTACTAAAATTGTTAATAATGACGAATTATTATTTAAATTCACGTTTAGATTGTAAATAAAAAAATTTCATATTTGCAAAATAAAATTGTTAATTTGTAAATTCAAAATTTTTAAATTTGTAAAATAAAAGAAATTAAATTTTATAATAAGATTAAAGTAATTTTATTTTAATTTCATTTTATAATAAAATTAAAATAAAAGTAATTTAATTTTAATTCAATTTTATAATAAAATTAACTGAAAATTTTTCTAACTAATTAAATATTCGTAATTTAACTATTTTTTTAGGTACTTATTTACTATTAAATAACTTTCTACTCATAATTAATTATTTTACACTAATTGCTGAAGCAAAAAATCAGTCATGATTTTACTAGTAATTAGTTATTTTCAACTAATTCAATTGATTATTTATTATTTGTGGATTTTTTTGTTAATAATTAAAATTATTATTAATTTCTTATTAAATTTGGTTTCAGCAAATTATGTTAATTTGTACTGAATTTAGTAATTAATCACTAATAATTAATTAAGAAATACAGACATAATTAGTTGATTATAATTATAAAACTAAATAATTAATTATATAAAAATTATTTAATAATGAATTATACATTTATTAAATAATAATAAATAATTTTTTTACAGCATTTCCCTTAATAATCACTATTTGATACGTATGATTTTCAAATCTCGCGCCGCGTCTGCCGCGTGCTTTCATGAAAAACGAAAAAGAGACACACCTACGAGACTAAACTCGTGATGTATCTTTGTGTTAGTAGAAGTTGGAAGGAGTAAGTTTGGCGCTATGGTGGGGGTGAATCGCGTAGGGTTTCTGGCATCACTGACGTCCAGTTTCGCTCTGAGCATGTGTTTTTATCGTTGGGTGAATGTCGTGATTGTTTGTTATTTATAAAAAGTGCGTGTGCGAATCACAGTTTTGTTTCTTTTATGTTTTATAAATATTTGTTTTTGTTTAAACTCGTTTTTAAATTGAAAAATTAAAAAATATAACGGTCATATCGAACAAGAGCATTTAAAGTTATTTTGCTTCGAATAGAAAGGCTCTTAGACGCAGTCCAAATTGTTTAATTTATTATGTTATACAGTTGACTTTTGTTGAACTTGTGTTGAAAAGTTTATATTTATTACGAATTATGATCTCAGCTGTTTATTATAGGTTATTTAGGAGGTTATGTATGTTCAAGACTAAAGAGAAAAATGTTCAATATTAATGCCATGTTTATATTATTGAAATAAAAAATTTTAATGAAATATTTTTAAATTTAACCTTAGTTTTTTGTATTTAATTTTTTACAATATATTTATCATAAATAATCCTTAAAAAACGCACGAGACTCGCATTTCACTCTCATGCATCATGTACCTTTATGACATGCGAGCGTAATGCGTCTCATATGAGGACGCATCTGTCTGCATCAGTGAAGGCACGAGTGCGAAAAGAAACCTCATACATGCGAGAGATATGAGACGCATATCAATCTCAAATTGTTATCTGGGTGAGCAGTGAAGGTTTTCGTAAAAGGATTTATATAACTCAAAAAAGGTTTAACTTCGTGTTTTTCAGTGTACGTCATGATTGTTAAATCCAAATATTTCCATTGCCAAAAGAAATACAAACTACTGTTAAGATACTCATGAGTTGAATTAAAAGAATTCATAATTAAACATCTCGGTAGTGCAAATTTGTTCCGAAAATTTATCTTTTTAATGTGTTCTACAATAATTGAATTCATTGTGTTATCGTTGCTTGCTTGGAAAACAAATAGAGTCGATCTTCTGTACTGCATTACTTGATGATTCCCTAGTTTATAGAGTCTACAAAGGAAAGAAGTAAAAAATAATTAATTATTTAGAAATATTTGATCTTATGATTTTTGACGTAAAAAGAGAGTCTTTTGCAATTTTATCATATAAAGACGATGTTTTTTACCTCAAAATTAACAAGATAATTATTTAACTTATATACCTGTTATCCCAAACTAAAATGTCATTGTAGTTGGTGATGAAAGATGGAAAATGTTGATTGACATTTTTTATTAGCGAATTCATCATTGGATCTGTATTTGCAAATTGATCAGGAATAAACACAACTCGATACAATTTAGATTCGTTGATCAGATAATTTACCAAACCATCGAAGTAATCTGTTCTTGCAGGTTTTTCTAAACTAATTGTTGGACGTTCTGCAATAATTTCCTTCCACAAAATACAAATAAAAAAGTATATTTCACTTAACTTCATTCTTGTCAACCACTTTCTATGACTGATAAAAAGTGACTGCTTAAGTGTCAAAAGAAAAATGAAAATACTGTTTTTAGTGGATTATTTTTATTGAATTAGATGAAATAGAAAATTAGTTTGAATTGATTGATGACATACAATTAGATTGAATTAAATTAAATTCATGTTCAAAATGATTAACTCTTAATTTCTAAAGTGCCCTTCAGGACAAATGTTTCTTGGTATGATTTCCAACAATTTACCTGAAAAACTCGAAAGTTACCTTAAGTGCACAATATTGTATTGCTTATAGATTTTTTTGTTATTGGCCTTTAATCATGGACAATTATTAGAAGTGTGTTTCGTATTTACACCTGATTGCTTTCAATATTAGACAAACAATTCTTATATTTCTTTTACATTTATATTTGTATATAAAATGAATTTAATATTGGAGTAAAAAAATTTAATATTGAGAATTACCGGACTTTTTTATTTTGTTTTCATCAATTTTATTGGAAAGCTGAATTATTTCCAAAAAATTATTTAATAATAAATTAATAAATAAAAAAATTATGAAATAATAAATAATATTTTTCAATTTTTTCAAAAACCACCCCTTTTCATATTTGTAATAATTTTCAATAAAAAGCTAAAACCTACTATTTACTACTTTTTTGAAAACAATTTGTTGCAATTTGTATACTTTTTATAAATATTTGTGTCACTAAAAAGCTACTTTCTCTATTTCTTGAAAATTTAATCTTTGACGTTCGACATTTTTGACAAAACAAGGTAAATGTAACGAGAAAATTCGGTCAATAAATAAATATTCATTTTCTTTAAAATAATCATAAATTTCTGTTAATTTTTATTCAATTAATTCCACAAATAATAAAATTCTTTGCTGAAATTCAATTATTTTAAGAAATAATACAATTATTATATAAAATTAAATTATCTTTTAAATTTAAAAAAATTCTCGTCAAAATCCCAATTATCTTTATAAATAACAAAATTCTTCTCCAAAGTTCAATAATTTCCAAATCAATTTTAAATTCCCAAAAATAGTAAGCAAACATTTAATTATTTTCATAAATAATAAAAATTTCTCAGGAATTCAATTATTTACAAATTTTTTATAAATTCCTTCGCAATTATTTAATTATTTTTATAAATAATAAAATTTTTTCAATTATTTTCATAAAAAAATAATTAAAAATTGAAGAAAATAATAATTGATTTAAAATGATGAAAATAATTTTGAAAATGTTACTGTAATAATGTTCTTATAATAAAAACAATGATTTTATCACTCGGTGATCTTTAATTTTATTATAAAACATGAAGAAATCGATCACTCCGAGTCTTCGACTCTTAGCAATCGCTATCTTCACGTTTTATAAAAATATTCTTAAAAGTTATTGAATTTAAAAACATTTGAATTTCAATTTTTTAATTATCTTAATTTCTATAAAAAAAAATAATGATTAAATATTTATTTAAAAATCAAGTTATTGATGTTTTCGAATAATTTTCGTTTTAAAAACCTGGAAAAGTCAGGGAATTTGAAAAGAACCAAAGCGTGGCAACCCTGAAAATAAAAAGAACGTTTTCCCCTTTTTTACTTAATATTAGTAATTTTACTTTTTTTTCCTAAACAAAAAGTCCAAATAAAAAAATCCAAAGTAAATGAAATCCAAGAAAATAAAAAAAAAAGTTTCACTTTAGATTTATTTTTTTTGTCCTTGTCAGAAAGTAAAAAGAAATTAAAAATCCAATGAAAAAAATTGAGATATAAATATTTAAATGATTACCTTAAATGAAATTGTCCTTTTTTTAAAACATTTTATTAAATAATTGAAATTCTTCTAGAAAATTTTTTATTTATGAAAATAATTGATTTTTTGTGAAGAATTCTTTTAATTTTGAAAATAATTGAATTTTTGTAAAGAATTTCTTTAAAATTGTTGAAAATAATTGTGTTTCTTGAAATAATTGTTTTAAACAATTTTATAGAATATTTCAAATTCTTCTAGAAATTTTTTTATTTTTGAAAATAATTGATATTTTGTGAAGAATTTTTTTATTTTTGAAAATAATTGAATTTTTGGAAAGAATTTCATCAAAATTGTTGGAAATAATTGTTTTAAAAATTTTATAGAATAATTGAAATTCTTCTAAAAATTTGTTTATGAAAATAATTGGAATTTTGGGAAGAATTTTATTATTTTTGAGAAAGTAATTGAATTTTTGGAAAAAATTTCATAAAAATTGTTGGAAGTAATTGTATTTCTTGAAATAATTGTTTTAAAAATTTTATAGAATAATTGAAATTCTTCTAGAGATTTTTTTTATTTATGAAAATAATTAGATTTTTGAGAAGAATTTTTTTGTTTCAAAATAATTGAATTTTTGTAAAGAATTTGATCAAAAATATTGAAAATATTTCCAATTTTATAGCGGAAAAGTAAAAACGTAGCTTTTTCACATATTTCATTATTTATTTTGGACGTTTTTATTCATTTTTGATTTTTTGACTTTGGACATTTTTATTTTGAATTTTTTGTACTTTGAACTTTTTTTCTTGGACTTTCCAATCTGGATCTATTGAATTGAGTTTTTTGTCCTGTAATCGATTATTATACCCAATTATACCTAATATTACAGGTGATTCATGAAAAGAAATAAATTTCAAAATTGACTATATTAAAAAAAGTAATCATTTTCCTTGCAGGTACGAGTGCCTTTGTGTCCAGGGTGTGACGGGTAAAAATTGCGAAATAAACATCAACGAGTGCGAAAGTAATCCGTGTCAAGAGGGGACGTGCACTGATCGAATTGGAGGCTACACCTGCGAATGTAATGAAGGCTTTGAGGGTGATCACTGTCAGCATGATATCGACGAATGTAAACGTTACACGCCCTGTGTTAATGGAACTTGCATCGACGGACGGGCCGATTACTTTTGCACTTGTGAACCTGAATACGGTGGTAAAAATTGCTCAGTCAAACTCACTGGTTGTCAGGGGAACGCTTGTCGTAATAATGGTACCTGCTGGCCTTATCTGGTTAACGAAACGGAACACTTATTCAATTGCACATGTCCCAATGGATATCACGGCGAGACATGCGATAAGGTAAAGCTCATCAATCTCAATATGCTTTTTAAAATCTCTTGGTCATTTCGTTAATTTTTTCCTGTTAGAAAAAAATTTATTTGGGATACCAAATATGAAATTTTACAGTTAATCACGATTACAAGTATACGAATTCTTTTATCTAGAAATTACAAGTGTTTGAATTTTTATTCCTAGAAATTATTCGTATATAAATTTTTCTTCCTAGAAATTATTTAAGTATATGAATTTTTAAAAATTGCATCGATTTTGACTCATCCTTAAAAAAATTATAAGTTAATTAAATTACTTAAAAAAATAAGACATTTTTACGTATAATAAAAAAATTGAACCAAGTTTTACCTAGAAAAAAAATGATTCAGGAAAGTCAGGGAAAAGTCATAAAAAGTAAAACTAGCCAGGGAAATTAGAGAAAATTATTTATTAAAAATACTGGAAAAGATTAAATTTTTAGAATTAGTACGTAAGAAAATTCTGAATTTTGGTCTCTTTTTTTAAAAAAAAATTATTTAATATTTAAAATTTAATAAAATTTTAAAAGAGTTGCGTATCGAATTCTCATAAATAGATAAACTTCAAGAGTTTCCAATTTGAAATTTTATAAAAATTCAATTTTAAATGAATTTAATTACAAATTTTAAAGAACTTAGATTTTTGAAAAATTTTAATAATTATAATTATTCTGAAATTAGTTAATGTTTTTAATACATATTTAATTAATTATTAAAAATAATAATGGATTTAAAGAAGAATTTTAGTTTGAAACGCTAAAAAAATTAAATTTTGGAGAAGTTACAAATAATTGCAAAAATTCACTTATATTTTCAAATAGTAATAAAATTATTCACAGAGATTCAATTATGTTCAAAAATTTTATGTAATAAAATCCTTGGATAAAATTCACTGTCTTATTTTCAAAAATTTTCCTCAATTCAATGATTTTCAATATCTTCTATTTCAATAAAATTTTCCAAAAGAATTCAATTATTTAAAAATTTGTTAATAAAATTCTTTACGAGAATTCAATTTTAAGAAACATTGAATTATTGAATAAATTATTTATTTTTGTATTTAAATAATTGAATTCTCATGGAATTTTCTAATAAAAATTGACTTAAAAATGAATTTTAGTTAAAATTTTTAGAAATAACTAAATTTTGAAAAAGTTTTAAATTAAAATCTTGGAAAATCGAAATTTTTCTTACTTTTAATTAAGAATTATGTAGAATTAATTTTACTGAAAAAGTTTAATTTCAATTCTGTAGAATTTCATTAAATTTTTTATTAAATATTTGATATTATTTCAAAAATCGAAAAGATTTTCGAAAGATTTCAAAGAAATTCAATTATCTTGTTAAATATGGAAATTTTTCCAGAAATTCAATTATTTTAAGCAATTTTAATAAAATTCTTTGCAAAATTCGATTGATTTTCATAAACAACAAACAATATTCATCACAAGAATTCAATTATATTTAAAAGTAATAAAATTCTTCGCTGAAATTCAATTAATTTTAAAAATTTTAATAAATTTCATTGCAAAATTTCAATTATTCTCAGAAATTTTCCTCAAATCAATGATTTTCAATATCTTCTATTTCAATAAAATTTTCCAAAAGAATTCAATTATTTAAAAATAATTTTGATAACATTGTACCCAAGCATTCAATTATTTTCATAAATAATAAAAAATTATTTAATACAATAATTTAATACAATTTTAATTAAATTCCTCGAAAAGTAAAATTATTCTTAAAAATTGTATTAAAATTCGTCGAAAGAATTCAATTATTTAAAAATTTGTTAATAAAATTCTTTACGAGAATTCAATTTTAAGAAACATTGAATTATTCAATAAATTATTTATTTTTGTATTTAAATAATTGAATTCTCGTGGAATTTTCTAATAAAAATTGACTTAAAAATGAATTTTAGTTAAAATTTTTAGAAATCATTAAATTTTGAAAATGTTTCAAATTAAAATCTTGAAAAATCGAAATTTTTCTTACTTTTAATTAACAATTCTGTAGAATTAATTTTACTGAAAAAGTTTAATTTCAATTTTAAAAATTGTAACGCAATTCTTCGAAAAAATTCGATTATCTTGATAAATATCGAAATTTTTTCCAGAAATTCAATTATTTTAAGGAATTTTAATAAAATTCTTTGCAAAATTCAATTGATTTTCATCAACTACAATATTTATCACAAGAATTCAAATATTTTCAAAAGTAATAAAATTCTTCGCAGAAATTCAATTATTTTCAAAAATCTTTTAAAAAATTCTTGTCAAGATTTCAATTTTCGTTATAAATAGCAAAATTCTTCGCTGAAATTCAATTATTTTTAAACATTTTATTAAATTTCATTGTAAAATTTCAATTATTTTCAATAGTAACAAAATTCTTCGCAGAAATTCAATTATTTTCAAAAATCTTTAAAAAAAATTCTCGTCAAGATTTCAATTTTCGTTATAAATAGCAAAATTCTTCGCTGAAATTCAATTATTTTTAAAAATTTTAATAAATTTCATTGTAAAATTTCAATTATTTTCCTAAATTTTCCTCAAATCAATCATTTTCAATATCTAATATTTTAATAAAATTTCTTAAAAATGAATTAAATTATTTTGAAATTTTTTTAATTAAACTCTATAAAAACCTTTAATTATTTTCATAAAATAATAAAAATTTCACACGAATTCAATTATTATTGAAAAATAGAATTTAAATACATTTATAAAAAAAAATTGTTTAAAAATTGTTTATAGGTATAATTCTTCGCAATAATTTAATTATTTTCATAGATATTAAAATTATTTTGAGGTTTTTAATTATTTTCATAAATAATAAAATTATTTATAGGAATTAAATTATTTTTCTAAATAATAAAACTCATCTCAGAATTTCAATTATTTTTAAATTAATTTTAATCTAATTCCTCGAAAAATGTCATTTTTCTTCAAAAATTTTATTAAAATTCGCCGAAAGAATTCAATTAAATTTAAAAATTTGTTCAAAAAGTCCTTTATGAGAATTCAATTTTAAGAAACATTAAATTATAAATATCTGATTTAAGAATTTCAGAAAAATCAAAATTTCGTTGAATTGAATTGTAATTGTATTTGTAAACAAATAGATTTGAAAATTCTCAAAGGACTTTTTAAAATATTATTAAAAATAGTTAATTTAAAGAAGAATTTTAGTTGAAAATTCTAGAAAATAATAATTGAATTAAAATGTTTTTGAATAATTTTACATTTAAAGAAATTCGTAAATGAATACAATAGAACATTTTTTTATATAATCATTTCTTTAGAGTAGATCAGAATATTTTCTAGAGTCAGGGAAAAAGTTAAAATTTTCTCTCGAAATCAGGGAAAGTCAGGCAAAAAGAATTATGTTTTAGTGGCAACCCTGAAAAATTATAAGCATTCGAATTTTAATCTCTAAAAATTACAAGTTTACGAATTTTTTTCTCTAAAAATCACAAGTATACGAATTTTTTTTCTTAGAAATTATAAGTATATGAATTTTTATCCCTAAAAAATGATAAGTGTAGGAATTTTTGCCTTTAAGGGGATGTCAAAGTCAGTGCGATTTTTCCAATTATATAAATTTTTACCTAGAAAGAAAATGATAAATATACGAGTTTTCATGTCTGCTAAAAAAAGGATAGAAATTTTTACTTCTGATAAAAAAAAGTACAGGAATTTTTCCCCCCCAAAAAAATTTTAATTATATTTTTGACCAAGAGTTTTTAACAAAAAAAAATGATTTAAATTGCACTGAATTGAATATTTAATCCTTGCACAATGCTCCTTAAAAAATCTTGAGACAGAGTCAGGTGCGTAATGAAATTACTCACAATGAATGAAAATTCTAAAAATAATATTCTGGTTTTTGCTTTTGTAGATAACAAAAATGTCGCTGAGTGGAAAGTCGTATGTGATGGTGAATACAACTCGCGACGAGGGTTACGATATTCAATTCCGATTTCGAACAACACTGCCCAATGGTCTTTTGGCAATGGGAAAGGGTCTTACCTACTATATGTTGGAACTTGTCAATGGAAAATTGAATCTACACTCGAGTCTTTTGAATAAATGGGAAGGAGTTTTCATTGGAAGTGGCTTGAATGACTCGAATTGGCAGAAGGTCTTTGTCGCCATTAATGCAACGCACGTTGTGCTCTCTGCGAATGAGGAGCAAACGATATATCCCATTAATTTGAACGAAGGTTCGAATGCATCTCATACTTCGTTTCCAACTACTTTTGTCGGCGGTACGATTACGAATTTACGGAAACTTCCGCATGGACCGCCTTTCTTTGTTGGTTGCACGGAAGACGTTGTCATCAACGGCGAATGGGTAAGCGAATTATCTTAATTTTTTATCTATGTTCTTATTTGTGCTGTATTTCTTTTTTTTTCGTTTTTGGTCAGTCCATTACATTTCGATTAAAATCATCGAGCTTACGGTTTTTGATAGTATGACATTTTCGACTTTTGTTTAATTATATTAAAAAAATGCGACTCTTATCGACTTATTTTGACAAAATGCCACATTTTCAAAATTTTCTTTCCAAAATTGCAACAAAATACCACATTTTTCGTATAAAATTCAACTAATTTCAATTTTTATTTTTTATAGTGTGAAAAATAACTAAAATCAAATCTTTTCCTGCAGAAAGTCTTCCATTTTCTTGATAAGATTCGAAACTTCTTTTTTCTAATTTGACAACTAACTTTTTTGTAAAATGCTAAAAAGTGAAATTATTATTCATCGAAACAAATTTAAAAATTTAATTTTAAATATTTTTTAAAATTTATTTTATCTTATTATTATATTTTATTTTTGAATCTCATTTGTTTAAAATTTTTTTATGAATTTTGACAATAACAAAATTGCCGTAGATCTGGGAAATCCTGTGAAATTTCTATTATTTATGAAAATAATGAAATGTTTGTGTTGAATTTTATCAAAATTTTTTTTTCAATAATCAAATTCATTTGGAAAATTTGATTGAAATAGATTTTGAAAACCATTGAACTGAGGAAAATTATTGAAAATAGTTAAATTTAGAGAAGAATTTTATTTATTTCCAATTAAAATATTAAAAAATTAAAGATTTTAAATCATAGAAATTTTTTAAATTTAAAATAATTGATTTTTTAAAAATATTTCATAAAAATTTCAAAAAGTCAAATTTTGAACAATTTTAATTGCAAATTTTGAAAGTAATTGAATTATCGAAAATTTTAATGAAAAATCAATAAATGAACATTTGAACATATAAAAAGAAATAAAAATTTATTTAAAAAGATGATATTAAACATTTTTTAAAGAAGTATTTATAGCATTTTTTCTTCATTCTAATTTTTTAAAATTCAAATATTTTGAATATTTTCAAACACATTTTCGAAATTATGTATAAATATTTACATAAAGTAATTACATTAATTTTCGGTAAAATCAATCACTTTTCAAATTTTTTATTAAAATTCTTTAAAAAATTGAATATAGTTTTTCAAATTGACAAAAATTATATTAAGAAACTCTTTTATTTTCGAAAAATTACATTACAATATTTTTAAAAAACTAATCTTAAGAATTTAAATATTAAAAATTTTTTTTTAAAATATTTTTCAAAAAATCTTGTAAAAAAATCAATTTTTAATTTTTTTTACAATGTTAACATTTTTAAAAATGTTAACATAATTTTTGTCGAGAATTCAATTATTTTCATAAATAATAACATTCTTCGAAAGAATTCAATTATTTTTATAAATGATAAAACTTTTTCCAAAAATTAAATTATTTTCTAAAATTTTAATAAATGCTTCGAAACAATTCAATTATTTTCTAAAATTTTAATAAATCATTCGAAACAATTAAATTTTTTTTATCTTTAATAAATTTCGTCGAATGAATCCATTTATTTTCTGAAATTTCAATACATAAATCCTTCGAAAGAATGTGACCTTAAGGCCACAATATAAACAGATTTATTATTTAAATACAAAAATTCAGTTCTTTATAATGATTCTAGCTGTCCATGTTTTTTAAGTTATTAATTAATTTTCAAAAAATTATAATAAAGAAATTCTTAAAATTAATTTTTCAAAATAATTTTTAAAATAATTTATGAAAGATAATAGTTCTCAATTACATAGAATTGAAAAATTTCCAAACAATTGAAATTTGGTAAATTCTATTAAAAAAATAATTGAATTTTTAAAGAATTTTAAGTATTGATATAAACGCGATTTCTCCAAAATTTTAATAAATCTAAAAAAGTCGCATGTTGTTAAAATGTTAAAATTAATTGTAAAAAATTTTAATGTTATTATTTTTTGTATGTATTTGAATTTTTGGAAATTTGTATTTGAAAATATTGAAAATAATTGAATTTTATAAAATTATAATGCAAAA
Organism: Leptopilina syphax; assembly: GCA_032872505.1. Taxonomy (NCBI): domain Eukaryota; kingdom Metazoa; phylum Arthropoda; class Insecta; order Hymenoptera; family Figitidae; genus Leptopilina; species Leptopilina syphax. Next base: position 6,239,971 of record CM065475.1, read on the forward strand.
AATTCTAAGAATTATTTTTTTTTAAAATATTTTAATATAATTTTTTTTGAAGCTAATTTTCATTAATTATCATTTTTAAATTTACACTTGAAGATTTTCCATTAAAATTTCTGAGAAATCTATTATTTTCAAAATTTGCAATTAAAATTCTTTTAAAGTTCATTTTCAAAAATTTTTATCAAACACTCTGAAAAAAATCAATTATTTTCAATTAAATTTTACAAAATTTCAATTATTGAAACTCTTTTTTATTGTAAATTTTGAAAATTTATTTAGTATTTATAAAAATAGATGAATTATTCCGAAGGATTTATTAAGATTTTAGAAAATAACTGAATTTATTCGAAATATTTCAATTATTTTCAAAATTTGCAATTATAATTCTTCAAAAGTTGATTTTCAAAAATTTTTATAAAACACTTTGAAAAAAAATCAATTATTTTTAATTTAATTTGACAAAATTTCAATAATTGAAACTCTGTTTTATAATAAATTTTGAAAATTTATTTAGTAATTAATATTTATAAAAATAGTTGAATTGTTTCGAAGAAATTATTAAAATTTTAGGAAATAATTGAATTTTATGGAAATATTTTTGTAAATATTTGAATTCTTCCGAGAAATTCAATTCAAAATGATTTGAAAATAATTGAATTCTTGCAAAGAATTTTATTATTTATAAAAATAATTGAATTGTTTCGAAAAATTTATTAAGATTTTAGAAAATAACTGAATTTATTCGAAATATTTCAATTATTTTTCAAAATTTGCAATTATAATTCTTCAAAAGTTGATTTTCAAAAATTTTTATAAAAAACACTTTAAAAAAAATCAATTATTTTCAATTAAATTTTACAAAATTTCAATATTATTTATTGAAACTCTTTTCAATTGTAAATTTCAAAAATTTAATTAGAGAAATTATTAAAAAATAGTTTTTAAAAATTTGTCTATAATTATTTTTCACACTATATATCAAAATCGAAATAAGTTGCATTTTATACTAAAAATTATTGCAATATTTGGAAGAAAAGTCGAAAAAAGTCGCATTTTTTGAAAATAGGGGAGACTGGGGCTAAACCGGACACGTCAAATATTTCCGAAACCATGAGGAATTTCAAATAATGTTAATAACCTTTGAACGCGCTATTTCGTGAAGCATATATTGCATGAGGTTTTAGGGACATGTCATTTTTCTTGTAATAATAGTTGCCGTTAATGTGTGAAAATGTCATTTTTCGAGGTAAAAGTAAAAATTTTTTTTTCTCATTTTTTTGGGTTTTTATCGTTATTATTAAAGTGCATATATCATATGGAAATTTTTTTATTAGCTGAAGGTGTACTGAGTTTAGTGGAAAAAAAGTTTAATGGAAAACGTTAAGAAGAAAAAAATTATTGCAGGTTAATTATTAGATGACGGTGTGGGGCTAAATCGGACGTCGTGATAAAAAACAATCAAATTTGCGAATACTATAATTTATTTGATATTAATGACCTATTTTATATTATATTCTTTGCATAGAACCACTTTATTAATAAATAAATAAAGAATTTATTTTAAAACACGAATTAGCAAGCAAGTTGCTGAAAACAAGCAAGTCTGAAAACTGTAATTCATTTTATATTATATTAATTACATATTTTACATTTTATATTATATTCTTTGCACATAACTACCTACAAATAAATAAACAAAGAATTGTTTTGACTTTTCTACAAAAAAAACGAAAATTTGTCTCTCTCTCTTTAATTAATTAGCCGTGTCCGATTTAGCCCCATGGGGTGTCCGGTTTAGCCCCACCAATTTTGGGATTTTCGTTTATGAGGTAGTCACCTTCAAAGCAATATATCTCCTAAGCTATTGTAGTTTTTTAAAAACGAACAAGTGCGATTTGTAGGTGAAGGAACAAGCTTTAAAACGGTATATTACTCTTTAGCAAAAAAAAAATTTTTCTATGAGTTTTCTGGTCAAAGACCAAATCCGTCCGGTTTAGCCCCAGTCTCCCCTAGTCGAAAAAAGGCGAAAATGTTTTAATATCCGAGGCCTGAATATAGAAATTTTCCCCAGAAATTCAATTGTTTTCAGGAATTTTAATAAAATTCTTTGAAAAATTGAATTATTTTTAAGAATTATTTAAAAAGTTGAGAAATAAAAAATGAGACACAACCTCAGTCGAAATACATGAGACGGACGTTTTTAAAAACTTTTCTCGAAATTTTCTTCATTTTTTCTATCTTCATATTTGACATCGTATAATAAAAATGATATTTTGTTTCCAGGTTTATTCAGGAACAGAGTCAAAAACAGTTTTAATGGAGAACGTAGAGTCGGGCTGTTCGAGAACCGATCAGTGTGAACCGAATCCATGTCAAAATTCAGGCCACTGCACGGATATTTGGCGAAGTTATAAATGCGCCTGTGAGAGGCCTTATTTGGGAAATGCCTGTCAGTACAACATGACAGCGGCGACTTTTGGCTACGAGAACATAACAGACGGTTTCGTGACCGTAAAAGTACACGACGCCGCCAGAAGAGCAGTGAGATCGATCATCGACATTTCCATGTTCATTCGCACCAGACAAGAGAGAGGGGACATTTTCTATCTCGGTTCAGAGCAAAATACTCCCTTCGATCTCAAGAATCAGGATAAAACCTACATCGCCGCTCAACTGAAGGGCGGTGAACTTCGTGTGACGATACAATTTAACGGAACCGAATCGTACACAGTCGTCGGCGTTAAACTGAACGATGGAAATAATCATCTGATTCAAGTAATAAGAAACGTGACGATTGTTCAGGTGAAGATCAATGGTACCGAATATTTCCGCAAAACAATAAATGCGATTGGTTTGCTCAACGTGACAGTATTGTATTTAGGTGGTTCTCCCCACTTTTCGCGTAATATCCGTCAAGTCGAAAGTAGATCAATGGAGGCGCCAGAGCCGCTGGTCAATTTCAAGGGTATCATTCAGGACGTGCAAATATCGAATGGCGTCGAAACAATGGTCGTGGAATTTTTCCCACTGAAAGCGACAATAAGTCCACGTTTGAAGGACTTTGGCGAAGTAATCATCGATCAGACGAAAGTTCTCGAGAACGTGAGATCGGATAATGTTTGCATTAGCAGTCCTTGTTATCACGATGGCAAATGCCACGTGACTTGGAACGATTTCTGGTGTGAATGCCCTCGCGGCTACACCGGCAAGACATGCCAGGAAATGGAGTTCTGTCAACTTCAAGACTGTCCCATTGGCTCGAAGTGTCAGAATTTAGACGACGGTTACGAGTGTCTGGCTAATGCGACATTCGACGGAATAAACACGTCCTTCAGCTATGTCTATAATCGAGAGGACTTTGAAATGAGTGAATTGGACGAGGTTATTGATTCGATTAAAATTTCCTACAGATCGAATACTGGCGGTACTCTCATGCACATGGCCTCGCCGTCCGGCGATCATTACTTCACTATTTTTGTTTTCAAGGACATGGTGACTGTTTCTTGGAAATTGAGTATCGAGGACACGGGAATTTTCACTTTTGGAAAAACCGAACCCGACGGCAAGTGGACGTCGATTGTATTGAAATTGAGCAATCATTCGATTGAGAGTATTCTTAATAATATGAATGATGACTCGGTGCCGCATACGAGTCAGAACTTTAATTTTTCACTTTGGTACGAGTTACTTGTTAATGGTTCTGTCACTCTCGGTGGACTTGGAACGACTTTGTCTGAAAAGCATACGTACGACATGATTGGAACTGAGAGGCATATTGAGAGTAGGGACAGAATTAATGGGAATTCGGTGGATTTTGGTGATCAAAGATTGACGACTGCATTACCTCCGCATAGTATGATGACTGGTGAGTTTTTTTTTTATCTAATTTCAATTTTAAGTTTCGAATAATATAAATTTTTGAATATTTTTCTAGTTCTTTCAAAAAAGGCTATATTTTTCGATTTTTTTTTTTTAAATGCGAATTTTATCCCTTTTATTCTAAACACTAGAAAATGTTACGCGCGGAACGCGATGTTCAATTTTTGTGCAAATTAAACAATTTTTTATTTTCAAATATGAATTTTTGAATAATTTCAGATTCAAACTTAAAAAAAATTCAACTATTAAGTAATTTACTAATTAATTATTCTGGTTGATTAATTTCAAAAATTTTAATAAAATTCTTCTTAAGAATTCAATTATTTTAATAATTTAAATTAACTTGTAAAAATTCAAATTATTTTTTATAAATAGTAAAATTTTTTGCACAAATTCAATTATTTTTAAATAAAATTTTAATATAACATTTTCATGAACAAATACAATTATTTTCTAAATTTTTAATAAAATCCTATGAAACAATTTTTTAAATTTGTAAAATTTTGTGCAAAAATTCCATTTTTTGCAAAAAAATTTCACGAACGAATTCAATTTTTTTCTTAATTGCTTTTATAAAATTTTTCCAAAGAATTCAATTATTTTCTAAAAAATTTCACGAAAAAATTCAATTTTTTCTTAATTTTTTGATAAAAAATATTTCAAGACAATTCAATTATTTTTTCTCGATATAAAATTTTTCAAAAAAATTCCATTATTTTCTAAAATTTTAATAAATTCTTCTCCAAAAATTAATTATATTTGCAAATAGTAAAATTCTTTGCAAAAATTCAATTATTTTTCTAATTCTCAAAAATTTTAATGGAAAAAATTACAAATGAAAATTTGAAAATAGAAATTAATGAAAATTAGCTTCAAAAAATTATATTAAAATATTTTTTAAAAAAGTAATTCTTAGAATTTTTTAATAATTTAATTATTTCTGAAATTTTTCAATTACGAATTTCAGAAAATTTAAATATCAACAATTGCATTAAAATTTGTAAAAAATCTATTTTTTAAAAATTATTTTTAGAATTTTGGAAAAATTAATTTTCTATCAAAATTTTGATTTAAATTCTTCAAAAAATCGATTATTTTTTTAAAATTATCTTAAGATATAAAGATTATTTTTGAAAAATGACATTACAAGGACTTTAAATAAATAAATTACAATATTTTTAAGAAACAAATACATAGAATTTTTATCATAATTTTTTAAAATTCAATTATCTTCAAGAAAAGTTAATTTAGAATTTAGAATGTTAAAGAAATCTTCTTTTAGGCTTATTATTAAAATTTCAATGAAATTATGTATTTTTATACTTGTTTTTAAAATTCTTCAAAAACTTGATTATTTTTTAATATTTTTTTAAAATGCTTATAAAAAATTCAATTATTTTCAAAACATTTTACTAAATTTCAATTATTTAGAAATTTTTAATTATGTAATTTTTGTATAAAAGGAATATTCTAGTTTTCGTTTATTGAATAAATAAGCAAATAAAATAAATAATAAATGATTATGAAAAAATATTTTTTAAACATATTTTGCAGAATTTAAATTAATTTAATTAATTATAGAATTAAAGAATGTAACACGTTTCCTATCTTTTAAAAATTCATCAATTGATTCCAGTTTCAACTTATTAAAATTTTTCATTGATTTATAATTTTCGTAGATAAAGTTTAAATCTGCACTTTCAATTAATTCAAAATTTAATTTATCCAATTTTTAATTATGTAATTTAGAAGACAATTGAACCGAATTTCAATTTTATTCGAATTAGAATTTATCCAAATTTTAATTCAATCAAATTTTAGTTGATCAAAATTTCAATTTTTCTTAAGTTTTAATTCAATTTTTAAAGTGATTTAATCTTTGCTCAATTCTTATTTTGTATTGGTCAAAGTAAATTTATTAATTAAAACTTTTATAGATTTTAAATTTAACTTATGCAATGTTAAATTATTAAAATTAAAATTTATTTTAATTTTTATCAAAATCAGATTTAATTAAATCGAAATTTTATTACTATATCCAAATTTCTATTTGATTACATTTTCCAAATTTTAAACAATTTGAGCTTCAGTTATTGATTAGAATTTTAGCTATTATTTACTATGTTCATTAATTTGTTTATACAAATTTTTCTGAATTGTATTTTTGTCTTAAAAACTATTGAAATCATCACGAATTTTTAATACAAAACTTTGAATTTCTTTTCTATATCTGTCAATAATTGACTCCGAGAACTTTCTAAAAATTATTATTATTTAACTGTTGTAGTGAAAAATTTTATTTAGAAATTCTAATAATAATTGAAATTTTATTTTCAATAATAATTGAATTGTTTCGAAGGGTTTTATTAAAATTTTTTGGAAAAAATTAAATTTTTTTTAAGGAATTCAATTAAACTAGAATTGAAATAATTAAATTATTCTAAAGAATTTTATCAAATTTTTTGGAAATTTAATTTCTGTAAAGAATTCTATTAAAATTTTTAAAAATAATTTAATTCTTTCGAGTGGTTTGATTAAAAAATCGAAGTTGATATTTCAGAAAAAAATATTTATGTAATTTTCCTAATAATATAATGCGCGTTACTTCTGCTACTTAATAATAATTCAAAATAATTTGCGAATTTTCAAAAAAATAATTAAAATTCCAATATTCAATCTTTTTTTTTATAAATTTTAGGTGAACCATTCAAGGGATGTTTGGGAGAAGTGAGAATCGGAAAAATGCTGTTGCATTTCTTCACAATGGAGGAGGTTTATCAAAATGCTACCTTTACGCCAATTGAATATTTATATCTTAAAAGAGATAACTCAACAGGAACGTACAGTCGAGAAGATATAGGATGCAGTCTCTGTTTCGAAAACGATTGTAAAAAATGACGGTCATTGTAAAGATAAATTCAACAGTTACATCTGCGAGTGTCCCGCAGGATTTGCCGAGGACGATTGTTCAGTGGACATCAATGAGTGTGAAGGCAATGAATGTCAAAATAATGCCACTTGCTTTGATAAAATTGCAAAATACGAGTGTCTCTGCAAAGAGGGTTGGAAGGGCCAACAGTAAGTCACTTTATTTCATTTTTTCCAAGATTATTTGTTCTGTATTAATATTGTTTTCTTCTTCGATTTATTCCGATTCTTTAATTATTTCCACTTCTTTAATTTTTTTATTTCTTTAATTTTAACTGGTTCTTCGATTTTTTCTGTTTCTTTAATTTTTTCCACTTCTTTACTTTTTCATTTTCTTAGTTTTTCACCATTTCTTGAATTTTTTCGACTTTAAAATTTTTATTTCTTTAATTTTCACATTTCTTTAATTTCTTTATTTATTTAATAATTGCCACTTCTTTACTTTTTATTTTTTTGGCTACTTTTAAATTTTTATTTCTTTTATATTTACCGTTTCTTTAATTTTTTTCCGTCCTTTTAATTTTTCACTCTTCTTTAAATTTTACCGTTTCTTAAATTTTTTTCACTTCTTTAATTTCGTTATTTCTTGAATTTTTTTCTCTTTGCCTTTTAATTTTATTTCGACTTTTAATTTTTTATTTATTTTATTTTTAACGTTTCTTTACTTTTTTCCCGTCTTTTTAATTTTTTCCACTTCTTTAAATTTTACCGTTTCTTGAATTTTTTACCTTCTTTACTTTTTACTTTTTTTCGAATTTCAATTTTTTATTTCTTTAATTTTTACCGTTTCTTTAATTTTTTTCACTTCTTTATTTTTTAATTTTTTTAATTATTACCGATTCTTCAATATGTTTTACTTTAAAATTTTTATTTCTTTAATTTGTACCCATTCTTTAATTTTTTCTTTTTTTAAAAAATTTTTTCCACTTATTCAATTTTGTCATTTCTTTAAATTTAAAAAATGTTTAATTATTTTCCCTGTTTGATTGTAGTTGATAAATTTGATTAATTTGGTTATTTTTTTAAGTTTCGTATTTTAAAGTACACGTATACATTTAATTTAATTTAATGTTTAATTTCGAACTTTTATAATGAATAAGTAATTCAATTTCGTAATTAATTAAATAAATTCAATTTCATTTTCTAACTTTTTTTGTTCTACTGTCAACAGTTGCAATGAAGATGTGGACGAATGTGAAACGAAGAATCCCTGTCAAAATGGAGGAACATGCAACAATCTTCCTGGCTCTTTCAGTTGTGAATGTCCAAATGAATTCATTGGTGATCTCTGCGAAACTGTCAAATTAATTACGTGCAAAGATAATCCTTGCAAAAATGGATCAACTTGTCTTGATGTCGTCAATTCAGAAACTGGGGATAATTACACCTGTAACTGTATGAAGGGATATGAAGGAAAAAATTGCCTTCCCTATTGTCTCATTAAAAATTGCGAAAATAACGGAACGTGCATGACTTCCTTTGACGTAAGTTATTCCACTTTTTTTCTTCTATTGTTACTAATTTCGTCTTATTTCAAGTCTTACCTATATTTTTTTTAATATTATATTTTTATTAATTATTATAATCTTATTGAAAATAAATTTAAAACTACGAAAAAATGAGAGACTAACTCTGATTGTTTTTTTGTGAAAATTGTTTCGTGAAAAAATTCTGAAAAAATTCAAAATTTATTAATAATAATAATATAAATAATTATAATATTATAAATTATAATTATTAGGAAAATAAGTAATATATTTTACATAAAATAATTAGTTTCGATTATTTTTGATTGAGGGACCTCAATTTTTGTCAAATAGTATTTGTAAATTACATTTTATTAATTAAAATTTACAAAGTTAAAAATTATTTCTTATTTTATAATAAAAAGTCCTAAATACGGTTATTTTTGTTTCTCAAGTTTAACGAAAAGCAAATAATTATTATTACATTGGAAACTAATTATTAAAATAGAAAATAGAAAAAAAATTATAAGAATTTGTCCCTCTGAAATGTGTAAATTAAAGACGAAACCAACAATTACGACTTGGATAGAATGATAATTGTTATTTTCATTTTTAAAACAAAAATAGATTAGTAATTTTTTTTTTTAATTTTGTGTTACAGCCTCCGGAATGCACCTGTCATCCTGGATTCAATGGAAAGTTTTGTGAGAATAATATTGACGACTGTGCACCCGACGATCAGGGCAATGTTCCCTGTAAACATGAGGGTTACTGCATTGATCAAGTGAAGGGTTTCCTCTGTAATTGCACGAACACGGGATATGAAGGTGTAGATTGTACGGAAGATATAAATGAATGTGAATTAGGAGCAAATTGTGGCAATGGCGTCTGTATAAATTTGAATGGAACATTCCGCTGCCAGTGTAACGAAGGATACTGCGGTATAGACTGTCTCAATACAAAACCATGCAAAGAGGTAATTTCCAATTTCATTCATTTTTAAAAAATTTTAAAAACTTGAAATTTCCTTGAATTTTTTTTCAACTTTGTAAACTTTTCAATCTCTATGAATTTTTAAACAATGCCTTAATTTTTTCCTATTTCTGTAAAGAATTAAATTTATTTTAAATAAATAATTTTCTAAAAAAAATTAGATTTTTAAAATATTTCAATTCTATTTTTTAGAAATATTATTTAATTTTAATGAACATGTAATTGAAAATGTTTAAAATAATTGAAATTTCCAAGAATTCATTATTCTATTTATTATTATTTTGTAAATTAAAATTTTTTATATTTTTAAGAATAGACATCAATTTTTGAACGATTACAATTATTTTCGAGAATTTTAATATAAATTCAATTTTATTTTTGACAATTTTGATGAAATTCGTTTAAAAAATCATTATTTTCAAAATTTTTAAAAAAATTCCTTCAAAAAATTAAAAATTATTTTTAAAAATTCAGAAAAAATTCTTCGTAACAATTAAATTATTTTTATGAATTGTAAAATCCTCCGCAAGAATTCAATTACTTTCATAAATAATAAAATTCTTGGTAAGATTAAAATATTTTTATTGTAAATAATAAAATTCTTGAAAGGAATCCAATTATTCAGGGTGTCTACTAAATTTTGCTTGACAAATTCCCGGTCATTTCCCGGTTTTTTCCCGGTTTTTCCCGGTTGAAAATATCAAATTTTCTTTTTTTTAAAGCATGAATAACAAATTCTAGTCTATTTTAGCAACCTACCTTTGTAGTTTAATGTTATAAATTAATGCATGTAGGTATATATTCATAAAATTTAAAAAATTTAAAAGTAAATTTATTTAAAAAGTTCACAACCATGAAAATACTTTTAATTAAACGATTAAATAATTGCAATGTTTTCAATATGCTACCTCTTATAACATATAAACAGTAGAGTCTTTGTGAAATCTATTTGACAGTATATTATGGTAAGTAATAAGTTTATAATATAAACGAAAGTAAATGTTAAAGTTTATTAAAGTAGAGCTCTTATTGGATTCGAAACAACATTAAAAAATAAAAAAAAGTATTAAAAAATATTTATCAAATCAAGGAATGTAACAAGTGTCAAGGTAAAATAACCTTAAAAACTTTTATTTTAAAACTTGATTAATTAAAAAAAAAATTTAGGTACATTTTCAATTAATTTTAATTTGGGCATTTTAAAATAAAAATAATCCAATGATTTGATATATAAAATATTTTAAATTAATTCAGGAAAATCGATTAAAAAATACTCGTTTTTAATCAGTTTTATTTTTCGCAATATCACACAAATTTTCTAACCAAAAACCACCAAATATCGAAAAAACTCAATTCAAGTAAAATTTTCATAAAATGTTTTGAATTAGATTTAAGACAATAAAAATTTACAAAAATGAATACATATATGTACCTGCAGAAAATTAAACAGTTTATCACTATTAAACGGATTGAACGCTTCTTACCGGGCTATGTAAATAACAAGTTCAATAAAAACATTATTTTTTAAAGAATCCATCGTTTCAATTATGGTATAAAAATAACAAGTTAATTACACTGCAAGCCCGATCAGCGGTCACCCGATCAGTGGTCACTTGTTTACGTCGTTTGTAGATGGGGCGGGCGAGGGGCAAAGAGGGAGTCGAAAAGTTGTGGCAGTAGCGTATACATTAAAGACGCTCTGGCCCCTTAAAAAAAAATTCAGTAGTCAAGTAATGGTAACCCATCATAAAACAGTTCGTACGGTCCTATATGTTTACGCCCGATCAGCGGTCGAGCACCCCCGGAGCTGACCGCTGATCGGGCTTGCAGTGTACTAAAAGCTTTTTTTGAATTAATTTTGTATAAAGAATTTATTTGCTAGTTGAAATTTAATTCGTAACCTCAAATTCAAATAAGATACTTAGATACATGTGACTATGAATCCCACTATTTGGCTTGAACTTTTAAATACTATTATTAAAACTTGATAGATTTATAACACAGTATGTTTTCTAATACTTGAATTTATAAAAAATAGCTTACCGAAATGTAAATCAACACAATTAACTTTTTTACAAAATATTTTGCTGTCTTTACTTTCAAATGTCAAAAAAAAATTTTCTAAAAATTTATTGAATTATTACGAATAAATTTCAATTCCCGAATATTTCCCGGTTTTCCCGGTTATTCCCGGTTTTTATTTTTTTCCCGGCTAATTCCCGGTTTTCCCGGTTAGTAGACACCCTGTTATTTTCATAAATAATACAATGATTCGGAGGAATTCAATTACTATCAAATTATTTTTAAAAATATTATTTAAATTCAATTATTTTCAAGAGTTTTAATAAAAATTCAATTATTATTAATAATTCTGATAAATTTCTTCGTAACAATTCAATTATTTTTGTAAATTGTAAAATTTCTTGGCAAGAATTAAATTATTTTTGTAAATAATAAAATTCTTCTGAGAAATTCAATTATTTTCAAAATTTTCAATTAAAATTATTTTCAAAAATGACATTATTTTTACGAAATTTAATTAAATTAAAAAAAATGTAATTCTCCTTTTTTCAATTTTGGCCCCTAAACGTACCCTATTTTGAAAATTTTCCCCTAAATTTCCCCTATTTTTCTCGTCGCAGGAAATTAATTTTTTTTCAATAATTTTTTAAGTAATTCTGCAAAAGAATTCAATTATCTTGATAACCAACAAAATTCTCAGCATAAAATCAATTATTCTAAGGATTTTTAATGAAATTCTTTTCCAAAATTCAATTATTTTGATAAATATCAAAATTCTTCTCAAGAATTCAATTATTATCAAAAATTTTAATTAAATTCTTAGAAAAATTCCAATTATTTAAACAAAATTTAATAAAATACTTGGAAAGAATTCAATTATTTTTATAAATTTTCATGAATATCTCGTCAAGAATTCAATTATTTTTATAAATCCTAGAAAAATTTTTCGCCAAAAATTCAATTATTTTCAAAAATTTTAATAAAGTTCTTTGCAAAATTTCAATTATTTTCAAAAGTTTTTCGCAATTCAATGATTTTCAATATTTACTATTTTCATAAAATTTATCAAATAATTTAATTATTGAAAAAATTTTTTGTTACAATTCTACGAAAAGATTCAATTATTTTCATAAATAAAAAAATTTCATTTACGAATTTAATTATTTTCATCGTATAATTTCTAATATTTTTAATACAATTTTAAATAAATTCCTTGAAAAATGCAATTATTATTACAAATTTTATTAAAACTTGAGGAAAGAATTCAATTTTAAGAAACATTCAATTATTTAATAAAACAATAAAATTCGTTGCAATAATTCAAATATTTTCATAAATAACATTTAATTCGCCGCAGAAAATCAATTATTTTCAAAAATTTTTTAATAATTTTGCAAAAGAATTCAAATAGCTTGATAAACAATGAAATTGCACAAATTCTTCCCATAAAATCAATTATTCTAAGGAATTTTAATAAAATTCTTTTCCAAAATTCAATTATTTTGATAAATATCAATATTCATCGCAAGAATTTAATTCTTTTGAAAAGTAATAAAATACTTTGCAGAAATTAAATTATTTTCGAAATTTTTTGAAAATTCTCGTCAAGAATTAAATTATCTTTATAAATAGATAGGGAAAATCTTCTCAAGAATTAAATTATTGTCAAAAATTTTAATAAAACTCTTTTTATGAATTCAATTATTTTCAAAAATTATTATTTAAATTCTTCTTAGGAATTCAATTAATTTTAAAAAATTAAATAAAATTCTTCAAAAAGTTTTTAATTATTTTCAAAAATTGTTATAAAATTCTTTAATATAATAAATTTCATTAAAATTTTAATTAAATTCCTGAAAAGAAATGAAATATTTTCAATAGTTGTTAATACAATTCTTCGTAAAAATTAAATTTTAAGAAACATTCAATATTATTTATTTTTGTATTTAAATAATTGATTTCTCGTAAAATTAAATTATTGTTTTTCGTACTTTTAACTAACAATTCTGAAGAATTAATTTTTTTGAAAAAGTTTAATTGAATAATAATTGATGTTATTGATTTAAAGTAGAATTTTAGTTAAAAATTCTAGAAAATGTTAATTGAATTGAAATGATAGAAATAATTTTGAAGAAATTTTAGTAACAATATATTCTTATAATAAAAAACTTATGATTTTGTCAGTCGGTCATCTTTAATTATTATAAAACATAAAGAAATGGAACCATTTCTTTATGCTTTATAATAATATTCTTATGAGTTGTTCAGTTTGAAATTTTTGAACATCTTAATTCCAATGAAAAAAAAGTTATTATTAAATATTTATTTAAAAATGAAGTTGTTGATGTTCTCGAATAATTTGACTTTTGAAGAAATTTGTAAATAAATTGAATACAAAATTATTTTGAGTATCTAATAATTTTTAGAGCGAATCAGAATATTCTTTAGGATCAGGGAAAAAGTTAAAGTTGTGCTTGGAAATCAGGGAACAGTCAAGGAAAAATAAAATAAAATTTTTGTGGCAACCCTGTATAAATAAATTATATTTTTATCTTTATTTAACCAATTTTTATGGTCCCCTAAAAAGTCCCCTATTTTTTAATTTTTAGTCCCCTATTTCCCCTAAAATACTTTTTAGGGGCACCGTGAAGCCTGCGATTTAAAAACTTGAAAGAAGTTCTCCTTAAAATTCAATTACTTTCCAAATTTTGAGTAAAAATTATTTTAAAAAAACTCCATTATTTTCAAGCAAATTGAAATAAATTCTCCAAAAGAATATTTAATTATTTTAAAGAATTTTAATAAAAATCTTGCCAGGAATAAAATTTTATTGAAAAAATGTTGATAAGATTTTTGAAACGAATTCAATTATTTTCAAATTTTTTAATAAATACTTTGCAAGAATTCAATGATTTTCAGTACATTAATTTTAAAATTGAAAACATTTAAAAAGGAAAATTATTTCAAAAGTTAGGAAACAAAGAAAAGAAACAACAAATAACTTTTAACTGCGAACAGATTATCGGAACACAACGATTATTAATATAGATTTTTTTATAATCAAAAGCTATTTTGAAACATTTTTTCTACAATACATATTGTAAATTTTGTTATATTGTAAACAATCTTTTTTTTTGTCTCTAAACAGGACGAGGAATCAAACGAAGATCATCTGCTTGGAAGTCAAGCGCTGGACATTGCACTGATCGTTGGACCAATCGTCGGCGTTTTATTCCTCATTGCCGCAGGTTCGTTGATCGCATTCTTTATGATGGCACGAAAGAAACGTGCCACTCGCGGAACCTACAGTCCCAGCGCTCAGGAATTCAGTAATCCTCGAGTTGAAATGGACAATGTGATGAAGCCACCACCAGAGGAAAGATTGATTTAATTTCATTCCAAAAAGTGGTAACAAAGGGACGAAAAAAAATCCCCACTCCCTTTTACTTTCAATTGGAAACAAAAAATCCGATAGTAAATTCAATAATTCCACGAGAGATTTCTGTATGAGCCGTGATCAACTTTGACAAAGTTTCTCTCGCCCTTCTAGTCCTCGTCTCACGATTTTACACACGAAACTTTGTTCATTTCTATCTAATAGCAATGTTACAAGTTTACAAAACAAAAAAAAAAGTTTTAAACTAGGCTCTTTTTTATCAATGATTCATTTTTAAATTGAAAGGATATTTTGGAGCTTTAATGAAAGTCTTCTTTGCGAAGACAAAAAACAAAATGGAAAACAAGACTCACGACCCTCATGGTCGTTTGGTTTTCGTATCGAAAACTGTTTAAAGTGTACTTAAAATACTATTAAAGTGTTCTTATCTTATTGTTAGATTGAAGCTCTAGAGCGGAAACAAAACCCGTCCATTTAGTGCCTAATGTACTCAATTCATAATTTTTTTTTTTTAATAATTTATAGGCAAATGAAACTTAATGCAATAATCACATTCCGAAATATCACGTGTCTTAGGACAAGATCTCCAAAGCATAATTGTGAACTAAAAGATGAATTCGCTGCGAGATAAAAGAAAAGTTATATAAATACACTCATACTTGAAGCGAATGTTCTTTTATCAGAACTCATGTTTATTTTGGAATTCATCTCTTTTTAGTGTTCAGATTCTTGACAAAATGGAATAATTTCTTTTTTAAAGAAAGCAAAAATTTTAATTGTGTAAAACTACTTTTTTTACACATCTGTTCGAATTTTATTAACTCTATATTTTATGTTTCCATATTTTAGTGACCCTTTTCGGTCAATTAGATTTTTTTATTTTTCTAATTACAATTTTATTGTATTGTACTTTTTTGGTTTTTATTTTATTTTTCTGATTACAATTTTTTTTTATTGTATTTTTTCTGTACTTTATTTTCTTTTTTTAATACAATTTTATTTTATTGTATTTTTCTGGTTTTTATTCTATTTTTCTAACTAGTTTTATTTCATTGTACTAGCAAATGTGATATTTAATTTATTATTATCATTGTTTATATTTTCAAAAATTTTAATAATAATTCAATAATAATATTATATGTGAAATAAAATAAAGAAATAAATCATTTTCTAAAACAATTATTTTTTTAAATAGTAAAATATTTGCAAAAATTCCATTACTTTCAATAACATTTCACGAAAGAATTCAATTTTCTTTCTTAGTTCGTTAAAAAATTTTTCAAAGGAATTAATTATTTTCTAAAATTTGAATAAATCCTTTGAAGCAATTCAACTATTTTTAATATAATTTTAATAATACATTTTATGAAAGAATTCAATTATTTTTAAAAAAATTTTAATATTTTTCGAAAAAATTCAATTATTTTCTAAAATTTTAATACATTTTTCAAAACAATTCAATTATTTTTATAAGTAGTAAAATTCATCACAAGAATTAAATTAAATCCTATTATTTTCATATTTTTTGAAAAAATTATTTAAAATGTTAGGAAACAAAAAAGCAAATAACAACAATTATTGTTTTTATTTGCATTTTTATCTGTAATTTTTCTTTTTACTTTTTATTTTACTATGTACAACTATTTACTCCGAAATTTTACAATTTTACCATTTTTTTAATTTTACAAAATTAAAATTAACAAAATTTTTAAAATATGTATCATTTTTATTTCGTGAATTTTTTTATTCCAATTTAATTGAATTAAATTAATTTCTAAAGAAATACGGAATTTGAAAAAATAAATTTTGTCAAAAAAGAGGGTAAACAATGATGACTACTGAGAAATAGAAATTTTTAATAGAAATTCGGAATTGTGATAAAATTTGGAAACATAAAATGTAAAAATCAATACAATTGCGAAAGAAAATTCGAATTGTAGAGAAATTGAGATTAATGTCATTTTCAAATTATTTAAATTTAAGTTTAAATTATTAAAATTTTAAATTCTATTATAAATATATTTTTTTAAGTTCAATGAAGAAAATTTTTCAATTCAAATATATTTAAATATTTTCTTTAATTTAAATGTATTTAAATATTTTTTTATTTTAAATTTATTTAATAATTTTTTAATTTAAATGTATTTAAGTATTTTTGAAACTTTTATAAACTTAAATTACATTCGTCTGTAAATAGAAAAATAGAAAAAGTAAAAAAAAAGAAATATTTAAAAGCGAAAATATAAAAATCGATGAAGAAATAAATTATTCGATTTTAAATTCTGAACAATGGGCTAAAAGTGTAGAATTTACAATATAATCATGCGCTCAATTTTTATTATTGTAATTGAATCTAAAAATATTGAACGACACGTTTTAATTGAAACTAAATGCTCAGCTTAGAAATTTTAGGAAAAATTTCAATTTTCAAAGTTAGAAAAATAATTATTTTTCTAAAAAAAATTGTTATTGTAAATTAACGTAAAATTTAATTTAAAAAAAAAGAATTGTTTAATTTTTAAAAGCAGATTGCTCATTTTTAACTATATGAAATTTCATCGTGTCGTTCAGATTGTTAATTTTGTAAATACTATAGTTAATAAGTTATAAAATTTAAAACTATATTTTAACGATATTTTATATGGAGAATAGTATTTAACGATAAACGTATTATTATTTGATATATTGAATATTTACCGTTACGACCAAAGTATTTTTTGATCGTGGGAATAAAACGATTTATCGACTTAAAAAAAAAAAATATTCGTGAATGGAAAAATTTATTTTCGAAATTTTAAAATAAAATATTGCAGATTGTTACAGTGTTTTACACACGTTTTTTTTAATGTAATGTAACTGTTTTTTTTAGTTCCATTCTGTATTTAATATCAAAAATATATAACTTATTAAAATACAAAAAATATTTTGAAATTATAAACTATTTGATTTCATATTGTTTTAATAGAAAATAATGTGAAGTAAATCTATTTGTACATCTGCGATTTCGCAAGACTGAGAGATGTGGATGTGTGGTTAATTTTTAAAAAGCACTGTGTGCTTGTCATTTAGAAATTTACTCAATTTTTGAGATTGTTATTCGACTATAAGCAGATAATTAAAAAAAAAAAAGAAAAAATTGCTCTTAAATAAAAATTCATCAAAAGCTCGAATGTATGAAGGATAAAATATATATATTTTAACATTCAAGACTTCGTCGTTATACATATCTGACTCTTAAGTAACATTTATAGCGTTAAATGATATGCAATTTGTTTGAATTAAAATATATATGTATATATAAAACAGTTCATTTACAGATATTTACATTTTTCAATTAAAATAAATAAATACTAAAAACAGTTTCGAAATTAAGACGATGTTAAATTTTTTTTCTCGATCTTTAGAAAAGAAAAAATTCTGAATAATCATAATCATTGGTAGATAATTAAAAAGAAAATGTGTATAACTTAAATTTTCCTAGATGTTTACATTCTATGTACATAGTCAACGATATTGCACTTTAGATGCGCATCGATATTGAAATTTTTTTCAAATAAAAATTTTCGAGACTGATTAAAATTTGTTCCTAAAATTTATATCCTATATACTCGTTTTTCATTTCCAATTTTTTTCCATTTACTTTGTGGAGTTTCTCACGTGATAGTCTGTCAAAAAATAAAAGACCTGCCGCTCGTTCGATACTCTCAGGCGGAACCTATTAGAATAAAGAATTATTAGAATTTCTTTCATTAAAATAAAGAATAAAATTGTTAGTAATAATTATTGAAGTAGCATTTTTATTAATTATTAGAAAAAAGAGTAAAAAAAAGTATTTATTTTCTTATTTACAATTTATAAGATTTATTCTCTTGTGATGATAATGTAAAAAATTTAATTATGGTAATTGGGTTAATTAATTACACTCAAAGCTTTAAAATACGTTAATAAAAATACTTCCTGTATGAGAAAGTAATAATTATAATTCTTTTCAATTCAAAGTTAAAATTTAAAATTCAAATTCAAAATTTTTAAATTTTTAAAAATTCTAAATTGTAATTTTTTTAATTATTAAGTTAAGTGGAGTAATTATTATTTTTTATTTAATTTTAATGAGCACGTACATAGTGAATTTATTGCTATTGCAATTAAAAGAGGTAATTACCTGGAAATTCTTAAGTGGCGCTTTATCGTCAATTGGTGAATTTGGCATGACAAAAGCTTCCATTTCAAGTTTATTGTCGGATGTTTCTCCAACAACCACTTTATAAAAGTGAGTCGGTACTGCAACATGATTGTTGCCAATAACTTCGTATCTAACGTATTTTTTACCATCTGCCTCCATCCTGAAAATCAAAAATTAAGTTTACTAGTTTAAAAAATAAAATTTCATCACACACTTATACGTATATTTCATTTTGAAAAAGGGAAATTAAATTTTTTTCAAAATTAATAAATGAAAATGTGTCTTTTCAAATAAAAAAAAAAGGTGAAGAAAAATTATTCTTAACGTCACTTTCATCAACAAAAATTTATTTATTATTCTTTTAATTTTTAATAAAACAAAAATAAATATTTCGTGAAATTATATAATACAATAAATACAATATTAAGATGCAAAAATTAAATTTTTTATTTCGTTGACCTTACACTGATTTCTAAATTCAATTATTCAAGACTTGAATAATTTTGTTAAATAAATATTCAAATACTTCTCCTTTGCTTTTCCACGAAAAATAAAATTTTTAAAATTTCAATTTAAAACCTTCTGAAATTTAATCATTTCTAAAAATTACAACCATAAACCTTCTACCATTCAATTATTTTCTACAATTTTCAACGCATCTTGATCCCTAAATCAATTATTTTTAATAATTTTCCGAAAGTTCTTTGTAAGTTCAATTATTCAAATACAAAAATTTAATTTTTAATAATAATTTGAACTAACTGTCCATGCTTTTTTTAAAAAGGTTGTTAAAGTAATATTTTCAAAAAATTATAATAAAGAAATCCTTAACATTTATAATTTTTCAATTAGATGGAATGGAAAATTTCCAAACAATTGAAATTTGGTAAAACCTTTTAAAAATAATTTAATTTTTTAAAAAATTATAAAAAAATAATCAAATTTTTGAAGTCGAAAAAAGTAAATTTTTAAAAATTCAAATTGACTTTCTTCGAATGTAATTCTAGGTACGAATTACTTTTTTCAAAAATATTTTAATAGATATAATTTTTAGAAACTAAATAATTTTCATTTTCAAATTTATAGATACTTGAAAAATTTTCATTAAAATTTTTGAGAATTCAATTATATTTAAAATTTGCAATTAAAATTCTTTAAAAGCTGATTTTTAAAAATTGTAATAAAATACTTGAAAAAAAAATCAATTATTTTCAATTAAATTTTACAAAATTTCAATTATTCAAAAAATAATTGAATCTTAAGAAAATATAATTCATTTTTAAAAAATATTGTAATGTAGTTTTTGGAAAATAATTGTATTTCTTAAAAGAATATTTGTATAATTTAAAAAAATCTAAAATCTATTTAATTTTTACAAGAATTTTAATTAACAATTTTGAATATGATTGTTGTATCTAAAATATTTAAAATAATTCTAAAAAATGTTTAATGTTATTATGTTTTATATTTATTTGAATTTTCTAAAATATGTAATTGAAAATATTGCAAATAATTGAATTTTAAGAAATTAAAATGGAAAAATTCTAAGAATTACTTTTTCCAAAAATATTTTAATATAACTTTTAGAAGATAATTTTCATTAATTTTCACTTTTAAATTTAAACTTGTGAAGGATGGCCAAATAAATAGACTTTAAATAAATTAACCATATAAATATATTTTTGTCAGGTACAATCTTAATCTTGTCGCTCGCACACCCGATTAGCAACTGCCCCCTTGCTTCGTCAAGACTTAGCCCCCCACAATTAATAAAGAGGGAGAGAGACATGCGCGTAAACGTTATCATTCTCAAAAACTTGAAGATTTTTCATTAAAATTTTTGAGAATCCTATTATTTTAATAATTTTAAAATAAAATTCTTCAAAAGGCGATTTTTAAAAATTGTAATAAAATACTTTTAAAAAATGTTTGAAAAATTTGTCTATAATTATTTTTTACACCAGAAAAATCGAAATAAGTTGCATTTTCAGGCCTCGGATCGAATTTTAAGTGCAAAAAAAGTCGCTTTAGTCGATGTAAAATAGAAAAAAAAGTCGAAAAAGTCGTTCATTTAATTCAGTGTCGTCACAAAAATGTTATTTTGTATTCTTCTAATCTTTCACTGATTTATAAATTTAATTATTTAAAACTTGAATAATTTCGTTAAATAAATATTTAAATACTTCTTGTTTGTTTTTATACGGGAATAAAATTTTTAAAATTTCTATTTAAAACCTTTTGAAATTTAATTAATTCTAAAAATTACAACTTTAATTCTCTTAAAATTCAATTATTTTCTACAATTTTTAATCAAACCTCTTCTCGAAATCAATTATTTTTAATAATTTTCCGAAAGTTCTTAAAGAATTCAATTATTTAAATAGAACTTAGAATATTTTCAGGACCTTAATTTTTGTCAAATAAATATGTTTATATTGTGACCTTAAGGCCACAATATAAACAGATTTATTATTTAAATACAAAAATTCAGTTCTTTACAATGATTCTAACTGTCCATGTTTTTTTAAGTTATTAATTAATTTTCAAAAAATAATAATAAAGAAATTTTTAAAATTAAGTTTTCAAAAATATTTTAAAAATAATTTATGAAAGATAATAGTTTTTCAATTATATAGAATTGAAAAATTTTCCAAACAATTGAAATTTGGTAAATTCTATTAAAAAAATAATTGAATTTTTAAAGAATTTTAATTATTAATATAAACGCAATTTCTACAAAATTTTAATAAATCTAAAAAAGTCACATGTTGTTAAAATGTTAAAATTAATTGTAAAAAATTGCAATATTATTATTTTTTGTATGTATTTGAATTTTTTGAAATTTGTATTTGAAAATATTGAAAATAATTGAATTTTATAAAATTATAATGCAAAAAATTCTAAGAATTATTTTTTTCAAAAATATTTTAATATAATTTTTTTGAAGCTAATTTTCATTAATTACCATTTTCAAATTTACACTTGAAGATTTTTCATTAAAATTTTTGAGAAGTCAATAATTTTCAAAATTTCCAATTAAAATTTTTTTTAAAATTTATTTTCAAAAATTTTTATCAAACACTTTAAAAAAAATCAATTATTTTCAATTTAATTTTAAAAAATTTCAATTATTGAAACTCTTTTTTATTGTAAATTTTGGAAATGTATTTAGTATTTAATATTTATAGAAATAGTTCAATTTTTTCGAAGAAATTATAAAAAATTTTAGGAAATAATTGAATTTTAGGAAATATTTGAAAATATTTGAATTCTTTCGAGAAATTCAATTAAATATGTTTTGAAAATAATTGAATTCCTGCAAAGAATTTTTCTATTATTATATATAATAATCGTCGTGATTCCAGATTTCCAGATCTCTGTCCACACTTGAAGTTAGTTATAGTTATTCTTTTGTTTTTTATACGTTTTGATAGAAAATAGAAATATACATATACATATACATACATTATAATAATCGTAAGTTTCCTTTCCGTAGCAAATTATCTGCATTCATTTGTTTGTTTTGAAAATTTAATTTTGTGGGTTAAGTATTGGCATTTTTTATATATTTTTTAATGTCAAACTTTTTAATGTGGAAAATACTTTACTTATTAAATTGTCTCGACTCTTTGGTAAAAAATCTAAAATTAATGAAAATTATCAAATATTCAAAAATCCGAATTTCTTAAAATTCAACATTTCTTCTTCTCTTTTATGGGATTTAGCTTTATTATTTTTGTGCTTTTGGAAAATATTTTACATATTTAATAGTCTCGACTCTTTAAGGGGATTTGAACCTTGATGACGTCACAGTTTGTGAAAAGCATTAGTTTTAAATCTGTGACGTCATCATGGTTCAAATGCCCTTAATAAAAAATCTAAAATTATCAAAAATTCGAAAAAATTCAAAAATTCGATTTTCTTAAAATTTAACATTTTTTCCTCTCTTTTATAGGATTTAGCTTCATTATTTTTGTGCTTTTGGAAAATACTTTACTTATTAAATTGTCTCGACTCTTTGGTAAAAAATCTAAAATTAATGAAAATTATCAAATATTCAAAAATCCGAATTTCTTAAAATTCAACATTTCTTCTTCTCTTTTATGGGATTTAGCTTTATTATTTTTGTGCTTATGAAAAATACTTTACATATTTAATAGTCTCGACTCTTTAATAAAAAATCTAAAATTATCAAAAATTCGAAAAAATTCAAAAATTTGATTTTCTTAAAATTCAACATTTTTTCTTCTCTTTTATGGGATTTAGCTTTATTATTTTTGTGCTTTTGGAAAATACTTTACATATTTAATAGTCTCGACTCTTTAATAAAAAATCTAAAATTATCAAAAATTCGAAAAAATTCAAAAATCCGATTTTCTTAAAATTCAACATTTCTTCTTCTCTTTTATGGGATTTAGCTTTATTATTTTTGTGCTTTTGGAAAATACTTTACATATTTAATAGTCTCGACTCTTTAATAAAAAATCTAAAATTATCAAAAATTCGAAAAAATTCAAAAATCCGATTTTCTTAAAATTCAACATTTTTTCCTCTCTTTTATAGGATTTAGCTACATTATTTTTGTGCTTTTGGAAAATAATTTACTTATTAAATTATCTCGACTCTTTGGTAAAAAATGTGAAATTATCGAAAATTATCAAAAATTCAAAAATCCAAATATCTTAAAATTCAACATTTTTTCCTCTCTTTTATAGGATTTAGCTTCATTATTTTTGTGCTTTTGAAAAATACTTTACTTATTAAATTATCTCAGCTCTTTGGTAAAAAATCTAAAATTAATGAAAATTATCAAATATTCAAAAATCCGAATTTCTTAAAATTCAACATTTCTTCTTCTCTTTTATGGGATTTAGCTTTATTATTTTTGTGCTTTTGGAAAATACTTTACATATTTAATAGTCTCGACTCTTTAATAAAAAATCTAAAATTTCCAAAAATTCGAAAAAATTCAAAAATCCGATTTTCTTAAAATTCAACATTTTTTTCCTCTCTTTTATAGGATTTAGCTACATTATTTTTGTGCTTTTGGAAAATACTTTACTTATTTCATTATCTCGACTCTTTGGTAAAAAATGTGAAATTATCGAAAATTATCAAAAATTCAAAAATTAAAAAATATCTTAAAATTCAACATTTTTTCCTCTCTTTTATAGGATTTAGCTTCATTATTTTTGTGCTTTTGGAAAATACTTTACTTATTAAATTGTCTCGACCCTTAGGTAAAAAATCTAAAATTAATGAAAATTATCAAATATTCAAAAATCCGATTTTCTTAAAATTCAACATTTTTTCTTTTTTTTTATGGGATTTAGCTTCATTATTTTTGTGCTTTTGGAAAATACTTTACTTATTTAATACTCTCGACTCTTTGGTAAAAAATCTAAAATTATCAAAAATTCGAAAAAATTCAAAAATTTGATTTTCTTAAAATTTAACATTTTTTCATCTCTTTAATGGGATTTAGCTTTATTATTTTTAGGCTTTTAGAAAATACTTTACTTATTTAATACTCTCGACTCTTTGGTAAAAAATCTAAAATTATCAAAAATTCGAAAAAATTCAAAAATCCGATTTTCTTAAAATTTAACATTTTTTCCTCTCTTTTATAGGATTTAGCTTCATTATTTTTGTGCTTTTGGAAAATACTTTACTTATTAAATTGTCTCGACTCTTTGGTAAAAAATCTAAAATTAATGAAAATTATCAAATATTCAAAAATCCGAATTTCTTAAAATTCAACATTTCTTCTTCTCTTTTATGGGATTTAGCTTTATTATTTTTGTGCTTTTGAAAAATACTTTACATATTTAATAGTCTCGACTCTTTAATAAAAAATCTAAAATTATCAAAAATTCGAAAAAATTCAAAAATTTGATTTTCTTAAAATTCAACATTTTTTCTTCTCTTTTATGGGATTTAGCTTTATTATTTTTGTGCTTTTGGAAAATACTTTACATATTTAATAGTCTCGACTCTTTAATATAAAATCTAAAATTATCAAAAATTCGAAAAAATTCAAAAATCCGATTTTCTTAAAATTCAACATTTTTTCTTCCTTTTTATGTCAATGAGCTTCATTATTTTTGTGCTCTTGGAAAATACTTTACTTATTTATTAGTCTCGACTCTTTGGTAAAAAATCTAAAATTATCAAACATTCGAAAAAATTCAAAAATCCGATTTTCTTAAAATTCAACATTTTTTCCTCTCTTTTATAGGATATAGCTACATTATTTTTGTGCTTTTGGAAAATACTTTACTTATTTAATACTCTCGACTCTTTGGTAAAAAATCTAAAATTATCAAAAATTCGAAAAATTTCAAAAATCCGTTTTTCTTAAAATTCAACATTTTTTCTTCTTTTTATGGGATTTAGCTTCATTATTTTTGTGCTTTTGGAAAATAATTTAATTATTTAATACTCTCGACTCTTTGGTAAAAAATCTAAAATTAATGAAAATTATCAAATATTCAAAAATCCGAATTTCTTAAAATTCAACATTTCTTCTTCTCTTTTATGGGATTTAGCTTTATTATTTTTGTGCTTTTGGAAAATACTTTACATATTTAATAGTCTCGACTCTTTAATAAAAAATCTAAAATTATCAAAAATTCGAAAAAATTCAAAAATCCGATTTTCTTAAAATTCAACATTTTTTCCTCTCTTTTATAAGATTTAGCTACATTATTTTTGTGCTTTTGGAAAATACTTTACTTATTGAATTATCTCGACTCTTTGGTAAAAAATGTGAAATTATCGAAAATTATCAAAAATTCAAAAATCCAAATATCTTAAAATTCAACATTTTTTCCTCTCTTTTATAGGATTTAGCTTTATTATTTTTGTGCTTTTGGAAAATACTTTACATATTTAATAGTCTCGACTCTTTAATAAAAAATCTAAAATTTTCAAAAATTCGAAAAAATTCAAAAATCCGATTTTCTTAAAATTCAACATTTTTATTTCTCTTTTATGGGATTTAGCTTCATTATTTTTGTGCTTTTGGAAAATACTTTACTTATTAAATTGTCTCGACTCTTTGGTAAAAAATCTAAAATTATCAAACATTCGAAAAAATTCAAAAATCCGATTTTCTTAAAATTCAACATTTTTTCCTCTCTTTTATAGGATTTAGCTACATTATTTTTGTGCTTTTGGAAAATACTTTACTTATTTAATACTCTCGACTCTTTGGTAAAAAATCTAAAATTATCAAAAATTCGAAAAAATTCAAAAATCCGATTTTCTTAAAATTTAACATTTTTTCTTCTCTTTTACGGGATTTAGCTTCATTATTTTTGTGCTTTTGGAAAATACTTTACATATTTAATAGTCTTGACTCTTTGGTAAAAAATCTAAAATTATCAAAAATTCGAAATAATTCAAAAATCCGATTTTCTTAAAATTCAACATTTTTTCTTCTCTTTTATAAGATTTAGCTTCATTATTTTTGTGCTTTTGAAAAATACTTTACTTATTTAATAGTCTCGACTCTTTGGTAAAAAATCTAAAATTATCAAAAATTCGAAAAAATTCAAAAATCCGATTTTCCTTAAATTCAACATTTTTTATTCTCTTTTATGAGATTTAGCTTTATTATTTTTGTGCTTTTGGAAAATACTTTACTTATTGAATTATCTCGACTCTTTGGTAAAAAATGTGAAATTATCGAAAATTATCAAAAATTCAAAAATCCAAATATCTTAAAATTCAACATTTTTTCCTCTCTTTTATAGGATTTAGCTTTATTATTTTTGTGCTTTTGGAAAATACTTTACATATTTAGTAGTCTCGACTCTTTAATAAAAAATCTAAAATTTTCAAAAATTCGAAAAAATTCAAAAATCCGATTTTCTTAAAATTCAACATTTTTATTTCTCTTTTATGGGATTTAGCTTTATTATTTTTGTGCTTTTGGAAATTACTTTACTTATTGAATTATCTCGACTCTTTGGTAAAAAATGTGAAATTATCGAAAATTCGAAAAAATTCAAAAATCCGATTTTCTTAAAATTCAACATTTTTTCCTCTCTTTTATAGGATTTAGCTTAATTATTTTTGTGCTTTTGGAAAATACTTTACTTATTTAATACTCTCGACTCTTTGGTAAAAAATCTAAAATTATCAAAAATTCGAAAAAATTCAAAAATTTGATTTTCTTAAAAATTAAACATTTTTTCTTCTTTTTTATAGGATTTAGCTTTATTATTTTTGTGCTTTTGGAAAATACTTTACTTATTAAATTGTCTCGACTCTTTGGTAAAAAAACTAAAATTAATGAAAATTATCAAATATTCAAAAATCCGTTTTTCTTAAAATTCAACATTTTTCTTCCTTTTTATGTCAATTAGCTTATTTATTTTTGTGCTCTTGGAAAATACTTTACTTATTTAATAATCTCGACTCTTTGGTAAAAAATCTAAAATTAATGAAAATTATCAAATATTCAAAAATCCGATTTTCTTAAAATTCAACATTTTTTTCTTTTTTTTATGTGATTTAGCTTCATTATTTTTGTGCTTTTGGAAAATACTTTACTTATTTAATACTCTCGACTCTTTGGTAAAAAATCTAAAATTATCAAAAATTCGAAAAAATTCAAAAATTTGATTTTCTTAAAATTTAACATTTTTTCATCTCTTTTATGGGATTTAGCTTTATTATTTTTGGGCTTTTGGAAAATACTTTACTTATTTAATACTCTCGACTCTTTGGTAAAAAATCTAAAATTATCAAAAATTCGAAAAATTTCAAAAACCCGTTCTTCTTAAAATTCAACATTGTTTCTTCTTTTTATGGGATTTAGCTTCATTATTTTTGTGCTTTTGGAAAATACTTTACATATTTAATAGTCTCGACTCTTTAATAAAAAATCTAAAATTATCAAAAATTCGAAAAAATTCAAAAATTTGATTTTCTTAAAATTTAACATTTTTTCTTCCTTTTTATGTCAATGAGCTTCATTATTTTTGTGCTCTTGGAAAATACTTTACTTATTTAATAGTCTCGACTCTTTGGTAAAAAATCTAAAATTATCAAAAATTCGAAAAAATTCAAAAATCCGATTTTCTTAAAATTTAACATTTTTTCTTCTCTTTTACAAGATTTAGCTTCATTATTTTTGTGCTTTTGGAAAATACTTTACTTATTAAATTGTCTCGACTCTTTGGTAAAAAATCTAAAATTATCAAACATTCGAAAAAATTCAAAAATCCGATTTTCTTAAAATTCAACATTTTTTTCCTCTCTTTTATAGGATATAGCTACATTATTTTTGTGCTTTTGGAAAATACTTTACTTATTTAATACTCTCGACTCTTTGGTAAAAAATCTAAAATTATCAAAAATTCGAAAAATTTCAAAAATCCGTTTTTCTTAAAATTCAACATTTTTTCTTCTTTTTATGGGATTTAGCTTCATTATTTTTGTGCTTTTGGAAAATAATTTAATTATTTAATACTCTCGACTCTTTGGTAAAAAATCTAAAATTAATGAAAATTATCAAATATTCAAAAATCCGAATTTCTTAAAATTCAACATTTCTTCTTCTCTTTTATGGGATTTAGCTTTATTATTTTTGTGCTTTTGGAAAATACTTTACATATTTAATAGTCTCGACTCTTTAATAAAAAATCTAAAATTATCAAAAATTCGAAAAAATTCAAAAATCCGATTTTCTTAAAATTCAACATTTTTTCCTCTCTTTTATAAGATTTAGCTACATTATTTTTGTGCTTTTGGAAAATACTTTACTTATTGAATTATCTCGACTCTTTGGTAAAAAATGTGAAATTATCGAAAATTATCAAAAATTCAAAAATCCGATTTTCTTAAAATTCAACATTTTTTCCTCTCTTTTATAGGATTTAGCTTAATTATTTTTGTGCTTTTGGAAAATACTTTACTTATTTAATACTCTCGACTCTTTGGTAAAAAATCTAAAATTATCAAAAATTCGAAAAAATTAAAAAATTGGATTTTCTTAAAATTCAACATTTTTTCCTCTTTTTTATAGGATTTAGCTACATTATTTTTGTGCTTTTGGAAAATACTTTACTTTTTAAATTATCTCGAATCTTTGGTAAAAAATGTGAAATTATCGAAAATTATCAAAAATTCAAAAATCCGAATTTTTTAAAATTCAACATTTTTTCCTCTCTTTTATAGGATTTAGCTTCATTATTTTTGTGCTTTTGGAAAATACTTTACATATTTAATAGTCTCGACTCTTTAATAAAAAATCTAAAATTATCAAAAATTCGAAAAAATTCAAAAATTTGATTTTCTTAAAATTCAACATTTTTTCTTCTCTTTTATGGGATTTAGCTTTATTATTTTTGTGCTTTTGGAAAATACTTTACATATTTAATAGTCTCGACTCTTTAATAAAAAATCTAAAATTATCAAAAATTCGAAAAAATTCAAAAATCCGATTTTCTTAAAATTCAACATTTCTTCTTCTCTTTTATGGGATTTAGCTTTATTATTTTTGTGCTTTTGGAAAATACTTTACATATTTAATAGTCTCGACTCTTTAATAAAAAATCTAAAATTATCAAAAATTCGAAAAAATTCAAAAATCCGATTTTCTTAAAATTCAACATTTTTTCCTCTCTTTTATAGGATTTAGCTACATTATTTTTGTGCTTTTGGAAAATAATTTACTTATTAAATTATCTCGACTCTTTGGTAAAAAATGTGAAATTATCGAAAATTATCAAAAATTCAAAAATCCAAATATCTTAAAATTCAACATTTTTTCCTCTCTTTTATAGGATTTAGCTTCATTATTTTTGTGCTTTTGAAAAATACTTTACTTATTAAATTATCTCAGCTCTTTGGTAAAAAATCTAAAATTAATGAAAATTATCAAATATTCAAAAATCCGAATTTCTTAAAATTCAACATTTCTTCTTCTCTTTTATGGGATTTAGCTTTATTATTTTTGTGCTTTTGGAAAATACTTTACATATTTAATAGTCTCGACTCTTTAATAAAAAATCTAAAATTTCCAAAAATTCGAAAAAAATTCAAAAATCCGATTTTCTTAAAATTCAACATTTTTTCCTCTCTTTTATAGGATTTAGCTACATTATTTTTGTGCTTTTGGAAAATACTTTACTTATTTCATTATCTCGACTCTTTGGTAAAAAATGTGAAATTATCGAAAATTATCAAAAATTCAAAAATTAAAAAATATCTTAAAATTCAACATTTTTTCCTCTCTTTTATAGGATTTAGCTTCATTATTTTTGTGCTTTTGGAAAATACTTTACTTATTAAATTGTCTCGACCCTTAGGTAAAAAATCTAAAATTAATGAAAATTATCAAATATTCAAAAATCCGATTTTCTTAAAATTCAACATTTTTTCTTTTTTTTTATGGGATTTAGCTTCATTATTTTTGTGCTTTTGGAAAATACTTTACTTATTTAATACTCTCGACTCTTTGGTAAAAAATCTAAAATTATCAAAAATTCGAAAAAATTCAAAAATTTGATTTTCTTAAAATTTAACATTTTTTCATCTCTTTAATGGGATTTAGCTTTATTATTTTTAGGCTTTTAGAAAATACTTTACTTATTTAATACTCTCGACTCTTTGGTAAAAAATCTAAAATTATCAAAAATTCGAAAAAATTCAAAAATCCGATTTTCTTAAAATTTAACATTTTTTCCTCTCTTTTATAGGATTTAGCTTCATTATTTTTGTGCTTTTGGAAAATACTTTACTTATTAAATTGTCTCGACTCTTTGGTAAAAAATCTAAAATTAATGAAAATTATCAAATATTCAAAAATCCGAATTTCTTAAAATTCAACATTTCTTCTTCTCTTTTATGGGATTTAGCTTTATTATTTTTGTGCTTTTGAAAAATACTTTACATATTTAATAGTCTCGACTCTTTAATAAAAAATCTAAAATTATCAAAAATTCGAAAAAATTCAAAAATTTGATTTTCTTAAAATTCAACATTTTTTCTTCTCTTTTATGGGATTTAGCTTTATTATTTTTGTGCTTTTGGAAAATACTTTACATATTTAATAGTCTCGACTCTTTAATATAAAATCTAAAATTATCAAAAATTCGAAAAAATTCAAAAATCCGATTTTCTTAAAATTCAACATTTTTTCTTCCTTTTTATGTCAATGAGCTTCATTATTTTTGTGCTCTTGGAAAATACTTTACTTATTTATTAGTCTCGACTCTTTGGTAAAAAATCTAAAATTAATGAAAATTATCAAATATTCAAAAATCCGATTTTCTTAAAATTCAACATTTTTTCTTTTTTTTTATGTGATTTAGCTTCATTATTTTTGTGCTTTTGGAAAATACTTTACTTATTTAATACTCTCGACTCTTTGGTAAAAAATCTAAAATTATCAAAAATTCGAAAAAATTCAAAAATTTGATTTTCTTAAAATTCAACATTGTTTCTTCTTTTTATGGGATTTAGCTTCATTATTTTTGTGCTTTTGGAAAATACTTTACATATTTAATAGTCTCGACTCTTTAATAAAAAATCTAAAATTATCAAAAATTCGAAAAAATTCAAAAATTTGATTTTCTTAAAATTTAACATTTTTTCTTCCTTTTTATGTCAATGAGCTTCATTATTTTTGTGCTCTTGGAAAATACTTTACTTATTTATTAGTCTCGACTCTTTGGTAAAAAATCTAAAATTAATGAAAATTATCAAATATTCAAAAATCCGATTTTCTTAAAATTCAACATTTTTTCTTTTTTTTTATGTGATTTAGCTTCATTATTTTTGTGCTTTTGGAAAATACTTTACTTATTTAATACTCTCGACTCTTTGGTAAAAAATCTAAAATTATCAAAAATTCGAAAAAATTCAAAAATTTGATTTTCTTAAAATTTAACATTTTTTCATCTCTTTTATGGGATTTAGCTTTATTATTTTTGGGCTTTTGGAAAATACTTTACTTATTTAATACTCTCGACTCTTTGGTAAAAAATCTAAAATTATCAAAAATTCGAAAAATTTCAAAAACCCGTTCTTCTTAAAATTTAACATTGTTTCTTCTTTTTATGGGATTTAGCTTCATTATTTTTGTGCTTTTGGAAAATACTTTACATATTTAATAGTCTCGACTCTTTAATAAAAAATCTAAAATTATCAAAAATTCGAAAAAATTCAAAAATCCGATTTTCTTAAAATTTAACATTTTTTCTTCTTTTTTACGGGATTTAGCTTCATTATTTTTGTGCTTTTGGAAAATACTTTACTTATTAAATTGTCTCGACTCTTTGGTAAAAAATCTAAAATTATCAAACATTCGAAAAAATTCAAAAATCCGATTTTCTTAAAATTCAACATTTTTTCCTCTCTTTTATAGGATATAGCTACATTATTTTTGTGCTTTTGGAAAATACTTTACTTATTTAATACTCTCGACTCTTTGGTAAAAAATCTAAAATTATCAAAAATTCGAAAAATTTCAAAAATCCGTTTTTCTTAAAATTCAACATTTTTTCTTCTTTTTATGGGATTTAGCTTCATTATTTTTGTGCTTTTGGAAAATAATTTAATTATTTAATACTCTCGACTCTTTGGTAAAAAATCTAAAATTAATGAAAATTATCAAATATTCAAAAATCCGAATTTCTTAAAATTCAACATTTCTTCTTCTCTTTTATGGGATTTAGCTTTATTATTTTTGTGCTTTTGGAAAATACTTTACATATTTAATAGTCTCGACTCTTTAATAAAAAATCTAAAATTATCAAAAATTCGAAAAAATTCAAAAATCCGATTTTCTTAAAATTCAACATTTTTTCCTCTCTTTTATAAGATTTAGCTACATTATTTTTGTGCTTTTGGAAAATACTTTACTTATTGAATTATCTCGACTCTTTGGTAAAAAATGTGAAATTATCGAAAATTATCAAAAATTCAAAAATCCAAATATCTTAAAATTCAACATTTTTTCCTCTCTTTTATAGGATTTAGCTTTATTATTTTTGTGCTTTTGGAAAATACTTTACATATTTAATAGTCTCGACTCTTTAATAAAAAATCTAAAATTTTCAAAAATTCGAAAAAATTCAAAAATCCGATTTTCTTAAAATTCAACATTTTTATTTCTCTTTTATGGGATTTAGCTTCATTATTTTTGTGCTTTTGGAAAATACTTTACTTATTAAATTGTCTCGACTCTTTGGTAAAAAATCTAAAATTATCAAACATTCGAAAAAATTCAAAAATCCGATTTTCTTAAAATTCAACATTTTTTCCTCTCTTTTATAGGATTTAGCTACATTATTTTTGTGCTTTTGGAAAATACTTTACTTATTTAATACTCTCGACTCTTTGGTAAAAAATCTAAAATTATCAAAAATTCGAAAAAATTCAAAAATCCGATTTTCTTAAAATTTAACATTTTTTCTTCTCTTTTACGGGATTTAGCTTCATTATTTTTGTGCTTTTGGAAAATACTTTACATATTTAATAGTCTTGACTCTTTGGTAAAAAATCTAAAATTATCAAAAATTCGAAATAATTCAAAAATCCGATTTTCTTAAAATTCAACATTTTTTCTTCTCTTTTATAAGATTTAGCTTCATTATTTTTGTGCTTTTGAAAAATACTTTACTTATTTAATAGTCTCGACTCTTTGGTAAAAAATCTAAAATTATCAAAAATTCGAAAAAATTCAAAAATCCGATTTTCCTTAAATTCAACATTTTTTATTCTCTTTTATGAGATTTAGCTTTATTATTTTTGTGCTTTTGGAAAATACTTTACTTATTGAATTATCTCGACTCTTTGGTAAAAAATGTGAAATTATCGAAAATTATCAAAAATTCAAAAATCCAAATATCTTAAAATTCAACATTTTTTCCTCTCTTTTATAGGATTTAGCTTTATTATTTTTGTGCTTTTGGAAAATACTTTACATATTTAGTAGTCTCGACTCTTTAATAAAAAATCTAAAATTTTCAAAAATTCGAAAAAATTCAAAAATCCGATTTTCTTAAAATTCAACATTTTTATTTCTCTTTTATGGGATTTAGCTTTATTATTTTTGTGCTTTTGGAAATTACTTTACTTATTGAATTATCTCGACTCTTTGGTAAAAAATGTGAAATTATCGAAAATTCGAAAAAATTCAAAAATCCGATTTTCTTAAAATTCAACATTTTTTCCTCTCTTTTATAGGATTTAGCTTAATTATTTTTGTGCTTTTGGAAAATACTTTACTTATTTAATACTCTCGACTCTTTGGTAAAAAATCTAAAATTATCAAAAATTCGAAAAAATTCAAAAATTTGATTTTCTTAAAAATTAAACATTTTTTCTTCTTTTTTATAGGATTTAGCTTTATTATTTTTGTGCTTTTGGAAAATACTTTACTTATTAAATTGTCTCGACTCTTTGGTAAAAAAACTAAAATTAATGAAAATTATCAAATATTCAAAAATCCGTTTTTCTTAAAATTCAACATTTTTCTTCCTTTTTATGTCAATTAGCTTATTTATTTTTGTGCTCTTGGAAAATACTTTACTTATTTAATAATCTCGACTCTTTGGTAAAAAATCTAAAATTAATGAAAATTATCAAATATTCAAAAATCCGATTTTCTTAAAATTCAACATTTTTTTCTTTTTTTTATGTGATTTAGCTTCATTATTTTTGTGCTTTTGGAAAATACTTTACTTATTTAATACTCTCGACTCTTTGGTAAAAAATCTAAAATTATCAAAAATTCGAAAAAATTCAAAAATTTGATTTTCTTAAAATTTAACATTTTTTCATCTCTTTTATGGGATTTAGCTTTATTATTTTTGGGCTTTTGGAAAATACTTTACTTATTTAATACTCTCGACTCTTTGGTAAAAAATCTAAAATTATCAAAAATTCGAAAAATTTCAAAAACCCGTTCTTCTTAAAATTCAACATTGTTTCTTCTTTTTATGGGATTTAGCTTCATTATTTTTGTGCTTTTGGAAAATACTTTACATATTTAATAGTCTCGACTCTTTAATAAAAAATCTAAAATTATCAAAAATTCGAAAAAATTCAAAAATTTGATTTTCTTAAAATTTAACATTTTTTCTTCCTTTTTATGTCAATGAGCTTCATTATTTTTGTGCTCTTGGAAAATACTTTACTTATTTAATAGTCTCGACTCTTTGGTAAAAAATCTAAAATTATCAAAAATTCGAAAAAATTCAAAAATCCGATTTTCTTAAAATTTAACATTTTTTCTTCTCTTTTACAAGATTTAGCTTCATTATTTTTGTGCTTTTGGAAAATACTTTACTTATTAAATTGTCTCGACTCTTTGGTAAAAAATCTAAAATTATCAAACATTCGAAAAAATTCAAAAATCCGATTTTCTTAAAATTCAACATTTTTTCCTCTCTTTTATAGGATATAGCTACATTATTTTTGTGCTTTTGGAAAATACTTTACTTATTTAATACTCTCGACTCTTTGGTAAAAAATCTAAAATTATCAAAAATTCGAAAAATTTCAAAAATCCGTTTTTCTTAAAATTCAACATTTTTTCTTCTTTTTATGGGATTTAGCTTCATTATTTTTGTGCTTTTGGAAAATAATTTAATTATTTAATACTCTCGACTCTTTGGTAAAAAATCTAAAATTAATGAAAATTATCAAATATTCAAAAATCCGAATTTCTTAAAATTCAACATTTCTTCTTCTCTTTTATGGGATTTAGCTTTATTATTTTTGTGCTTTTGGAAAATACTTTACATATTTAATAGTCTCGACTCTTTAATAAAAAATCTAAAATTATCAAAAATTCGAAAAAATTCAAAAATCCGATTTTCTTAAAATTCAACATTTTTTCCTCTCTTTTATAAGATTTAGCTACATTATTTTTGTGCTTTTGGAAAATACTTTACTTATTGAATTATCTCGACTCTTTGGTAAAAAATGTGAAATTATCGAAAATTATCAAAAATTCAAAAATCCGATTTTCTTAAAATTCAACATTTTTTCCTCTCTTTTATAGGATTTAGCTTAATTATTTTTGTGCTTTTGGAAAATACTTTACTTATTTAATACTCTCGACTCTTTGGTAAAAAATCTAAAATTATCAAAAATTCGAAAAAATTAAAAAATTAGATTTTCTTAAAATTCAACATTTTTTCCTCTTTTTTATAGGATTTAGCTACATTATTTTTGTGCTTTTGGAAAATACTTTACTTTTTAAATTATCTCGAATCTTTGGTAAAAAATGTGAAATTATCGAAAATTATCAAAAATTCAAAAATCCGAATTTTTTAAAATTCAACATTTTTTCCTCTCTTTTATAGGATTTAGCTTCATTATTTTTGTGCTTTTGGAAAATACTTTACATATTTAATAGTCTCGACTCTTTAATAAAAAATCTAAAATTATCAAAAATTCGAAAAAATTCAAAAATTTGATTTTCTAAAAATTCAACATTTTTTCCTCTCTCTTATAGGATTTAGCTACATTATTTTTGTGCTTTTGGAAAATACTTTACTTATTGAATTATCTCGACTCTTTGGTAAAAAATGTGAAATTATCGAAAATTATCAAAAATTCAAAAATCCGATTTTCTTAAAATTCAACATTTTTTCCTCTCTTTTATAGGATTTAGCTTCATTATTTTTGTGCTTTTGGAAAATACTTTACATATTTAATAGTCTCGACTCTTTAATAAAAAATCTAAAATTATCAAAAATTCGAAAAAATTCAAAAATTTGATTTTCTTAAAATTTAACATTTTTTCTTCCTTTTTATGTCAATGAGCTTCATTATTTTTGTGCTCTTGGAAAATACTTTACTTATTGAATTGTCTCGACTCTTTAGTAAAAAATCTAAAATTAATGAAAATTATCAAATATTCAAAAATCCGATTTTCTTAAAATTCAACATTTTTTCTTTTTTTTTATGGGATTTTGCTTCATTATTTTTGTGCTTTTGGAAAATACTTTACTTATTTAATACTCTCGACTCTTTGGTAAAAAATCTAAAATTATCAAAAATTCGAAAAAATTCAAAAATCCGATTTTCTTAAAATTTAACATTTTTTCTTCTCTTTTACGGGATTTAGCTTCATTATTTTTGTGCTTTTGGAAAATACTTTACATATTTAATAGTCTTGACTCTTTGGTAAAAAATCTAAAATTATCAAAAATTCGAAAAAATTCAAAAATCCGATTTTCTTAAAATTCAACATTTTTTCCTCTCTTTTATAGGATTTAGCTACATTATTTTTGTGCTTTTGGAAAATACTTTACTTATTGAATTATCTCGACTCTTTGGTAAAAAATGTGAAATTATCGAAAATTATCAAAAATTCAAAAATCCGATTTTCGTAAAATTCAACATTTTTTCCTCTCTTTTATAGGATTTAGCTACATTATTTTTGTGCTTTTGGAAAATACTTTAATTATTGAATTATCTCGACTCTTTGGTAAAAAATGTGAAATTATCGAAAATTATCAAAAATTCAAAAATCCGATTTTCTTAAAATTCAACATTTTTTCCTCTCTTTTATAGGATTTAGCTACATTATTTTTGTGCTTTTGGAAAATACTTTACTTATTAAATTATCTCGAATCTTTGGTAAAAAATGTGAAATTATCGAAAATTATCAAAAATTCAAAAATCCGAATTTTTTAAAATTCAACATTTTTTCCTCTCTTTTATAGGATTTAGCTTCATTATTTTTGTGCTTTTGGAAAATACTTTACTTATTAAATTATCTCGACTCTTTGGTAAAAAATGTGAAATTATCGAAAATTATCAAAAATTCAAAAATCCAAATTTCTTAAAATTCAACATTTTTTCCTCTCTTTTATAGGATTTAGCTTCATTATTTTTGTGCTTTTAAAAAATACTTTACTTATTTAATAGTCTTGACTCTTTGGTAAAAAATCTAAAATTATCAAAAATTCGAAAAAATTCAAAAATTTGATTTTCTTAAAATTCAACATTTTTTCTTCTTTTTTATGGGATTTAGCTTTATTATTTTTGTGCTTTTGAAAAATACTTTACTTATTAAATTGTCTCGACTCTTTGGTAAAAAATCTAAAATTAATGAAAATTATCAAATATTCAAAAATCCGATTTTCTTAAAATTCAACATTTTTTCTTTTTTTTATGGGATTTTGCTTCATTATTGTTGTGCTTTTGGAAAATACTTTACTTATTTAATACTCTCGACTCTTTGGTAAAAAATCTAAAATTATCAAAAATTCGAAAAAATTCAAAAATCCGATTTTCTTAAAATTTAACATTTTTTCTTCTCTTTTACGGGATTTAGCTTCATTATTTTTGTGCTTTTGAAAAATACTTTACATATTTAATAGTCTTGACTCTTTGGTAAAAAATCTAAAATTATCAAAAATTCGAAAAAATTCAAAAATCCGATTTTCTTAAAATTCAACATTTTTTCTTCTCTTTTATGGGATTAAGCTTCATTATTTTTGTGCTTTTGGAAAATACTTTACTTATTAAATTGTCTCGACTCTTTGGTAAAAAATCTAAAATTATCAAACATTCGAAAAAATTCAAAAATCCGATTTTCTTAAAATTCAACATTTTTTCTTCTCTTTTATGGGATTTAGCTTCATTATTTTTGTGCTTTTGAAAAATACTTTACTTATTTAATAGTCTCGACTCTTTGGTAAAAAATCTAAAATTATCAAAAATTCGAAAAAATTCAAAAATCCGATTTTCCTTAAATTCAACATTTTTTATTCTCTTTTATGAGATTTAGCTTTATTATTTTTGTGCTTTTGGAAAATACTTTACATATTTAATAGTCTCGACTCTTTAATAAAAAATCTAAAATTATCAAAAATTCGAAAAAATTCAAAAATCCGATTTTCTTAAAATTCAACATTTTTTCCTCTCTTTTATAGGATTTAGCTACATTATTTTTGTGCTTTTGGAAAATACTTTACTTATTGAATTATCTCGACTCTTTGGTAAAAAATGTGAAATTATCGAAAATTATCAAAAATTCAAAAATCCAAATTTCTTAAAATTCAACATTTTTTCCTCTCTTTTATAGGATTTAGCTTCATTATTTTTGTGCTTTTGGAAAATACTTTACTTATTAAATAGTCTCGACTCTTTGGTAAAAAATATAAAATTATCAAAAATTCGAAAAATTTCAAAAATCCGTTTTTCTTAAAATTCAACATTTTTTCTTCCTTTTTATGTCAATTAGCTTCATTATTTTTGTGCTCTTGGAAAATACTTTACTTATTTAATAGTCTCGACTCTTTGGTAAAAAATCTAAAATTATTAAATTTATCAAAAATCCGAAAAATTGAATTTCTTAAAATTCAACATTTTTTTTTCTCTTTTATACCATTTAGCTTTATTATTATTTGAATTTTTATTCAAGAAAAAAAATGGAAAACTGAAAAAATTTAGAATTTTTTAAAAATTACAGCCCTTTTCCATGATTTTCCTGATTTCCAGAAGCCTTTTAAAAATTCCATACCATTTCCATGATTTCCATGATTTCCAGATTTTGTAGGAACCCTGCTTTTGTCTGACTTTCTTCTAAATTATCGAATTCAGTGATTTCTGGGGTGAATTTGGTTAAGTTGTAAAATGATTAATTTCTATTTGAATTCGTTTTTTTTTTTAATGTAGAAAATCTGATGTTAATTTAATTCTTTTTTCGTTATGCACCGCAAAAAATATTTAGCTGGATGAACTACAGATTTCACTTTAGTAGCAAAATTATTTAGTGCTTCAATTAATACTTTCGTTATTCTAGAGAAACTTATCGCCATTTCAAGTAAAACTTTTTTCAGTGTGTAATAATTATTATTTCTTTAAAAAGTATTTAATTTAAAATGGCTTTATAAAATAAGCAATGCAAAAGATGATCCAGATACTAATTGTAATTGTTCTAGCCATAGTTTAAGTCTAGTAATGTAAATTCTATTTAAATTGAGACCATTGAGTGAAATTATTTGAATTTTAGTTAGATAAATCTCTTTGTTAGGTTATAATAATTATTTCTTTAAAATTTTTTAAATTGTTTAAAATAAGCAGCCCCATACAACATTCCCGCACGCTTGCGCGCGGATAGTTTGGCTAGTTTATAAAAATAATTAAATTCTTGCGAAGAATTTTGCCATTTATAAAAATAATTGAATTGTTTCGAAGGATTTATTAAGATTTTAGAAAATAATTGAATTTATTCGAAATATATTAAAAATTTTTTTTAAAATTAAATTCTTTCGAGGAATTCAATTTCAATTATTTTCAAAATTTGCAATTAATATTCTTCAAATGTTGATTTTTAAAAATTTGTATAAAACACTTTAAAAAAAATCAATTATTTTCAATTAAATTTTACAAAATTTAAATACTTATTTATTGAAATCTTTTCAATTGTAAATTTCGAAAATAAGTTGCATATTATACTAAAAATTATTGCAATATTCGGAAGAAAAGTCGAAAAAGTCGTAATATTTGAAAATAATTTGAAAGAAGTCGCATTTTTTGAAAGTAGTCGAAAAAAGTCGGAAATGTTATAATATCCGAGGCCTGCATTTTATACTAAAAAAAATATGGTATTTTGTTGTAATATTCGAAAGAAAAGTCGAAAAATAGTCGCAATTTTTGAAAATATATCGAAAATGTCGCATGTTTTAAAAATAGTCGAAAAAAGTTATAAAATACTTACTTTGGAAGATACAGAGGTCCAGTACATACGTAAACATCTTTATAAACATTCGTTAAAGATCTAACATATTTTTCTAATCGATTCCAAGAGTCTCTGTTAAATCCTCGGCCCACCTGAGGAGCCATATTTGATAAAAGAAAAGTTTCTTCTATATGCTTTTGGCAAACCTTGTGATTTCCAGCAGCTGCTAAATGCCCTCGATCGTAACCACTTCCTTTGTAATCACTATTTTCTGACCTAATAACAATAACAATATTAATAATTGAGGGGCTGGATGCTATAATGTGTTACGCGCCATTCACTTAACATGGCGCGTAACACATTATAGCATCCAGCCCCTCAATTAATAAAATAATTTTCGAAAAATAGCAAATTTACAAAAACTGATAATATTCTTTTTACTTTTCTTTTTCTAAAATATGAATTTTAAGCATAAAATATATAATTACATGTTTAAGAATATAAAAAAAAAGTTTATCAGATTTTGCAAAACTGTTATTTAAATAAAAAGAAATAAAAAATACGTAAATTGACGTTTGAATCAGAATTTATTTTAATTTTAAATTGTTTAAAAGGATAAATTCAAATTTAAATCACCAAAAATAGAACTTGACAAAAATTAAAAATTCTAAAGAATTAAATTCAGAAATAACAAAGATTTTAATCGAAGAAAGTTTTAACAAATTAAAATTAAAAATTTTTATAAACTAAATTTTTGATTAAAAATTTTTGAAAAATTTACAAAACAGGAAAAAAAATTTTAAATTAGTGAATGAAGGTAAAAAGGTGACAGTCTGTGATTCCTGTTAATAAAATAAAAAAATAACAATTAAGTAATTCAACATCAGAAAATTGAAGAGTAAATAAATAAAATGATAAAATACCTGAAAAATGGATGAATACTTTTATCAATAGTGAATTCGCATTTTGAACGGTCTACAGTATTTTTTAAATGTATTTTCTCCTTTGTTAAGTGTTCAAAGACCCAATGAGCAACTCTGTTTCGTCTATCATAAGAAAGAACGTAATCCTCAAAGGATCTGACATTATCCAGACTAGGAAACCCATACTTCATAATCTAAATTAAAACATAAGTTTTTATTAAATTTATCATTTTAATTATTTAATAAACAGTAACAGTAATTTTACAGAACTATTTAGTAGGTAAGGGCATTTTTTCGTTTCTGTAAATATTTTTAATTCATTGAAATTCATTTTTGATTGATAAAATCAAAAAGTGGCTAAAAATAAAGAAAAATACGTTTAACCATTATTTTCTAAACTCCTGTCTACTGTACTTAAAATTGCAACAATATTATTGACTTACATTGACACAATGTTTATCAAATTATTTTTGGAACATTCGAATATTGTGGGAAAGTTATCAATATTACAGCAACAAGTTTATATGCTTTTTGGAGTATAAAGTATAATAACACTAATTTTATCCACAATGAGAAAACAAAATAGAATTGGTGCAAAGAAAAAGAAGAAAATCTTAATTGTAAAATTAAGAAAAACGAGAAAAACGATAAAGACAGATATAAATAGAGAATATAAGGTTATGTGAATATAATCTCTGTAAAAAACTTACTTCAGTTACTCTTGATCCTGGTACAGATAATTTAGCACCCATATTTGCCTGATTATTATTTGGCACTATCGGCGTAGCTGCCGATACTGTGCCGAAAATCGGCAAACAGGGTTTATTCTTTATGTTTACATTCGAAAACAATCCACCAACTCTTTTGTCATCTTTTTCATCATTCAATCTTTCGAAATGTTTTCCCGCAAACCATCCTCCTAACCCCACTCCTGTTAGTGAACCAATTTGCAAAAATACTTTCCCCACACGTACCATTATATATTTTGTTTTTCTTAAAATATAAAGCAACAAATTTATATCAATTTCGTAATTTCTACTGTGTTTAGCATAAGAAAGAAACAACAACCTCGTGTGCACTTTACAACGCAACACACGTAGCAGACGACAAATATGACGTCATGAGAAAATATCGTCTGCTAGTCACGTGACTCATGGGATTTAATTTCAAAAATGTTGATCAATTTTTTTAATTAAAATAATTTATTTTATTAATTTTAATGTTTTATTCGTGTGGCAAAATA
The DNA here is from genome assembly GCA_032872505.1 of Leptopilina syphax. Classification (NCBI taxonomy): domain Eukaryota; kingdom Metazoa; phylum Arthropoda; class Insecta; order Hymenoptera; family Figitidae; genus Leptopilina; species Leptopilina syphax. Next base: position 6,282,666 of record CM065475.1, read on the forward strand.
AAGATAGAAGTTGAATATATTTTCTAAAACGTATTTGAATTTTCTACGCAGTTTTTCTAAACAATTTGGCCTTTCTCCAAACATTTATCTCTTTTTCTCCTTGGTATAAAAAAAATAAAATGATTTTGTATAAACAATTAAATTAATTCTTTCGGGATTTTTCTTCTAAATTTTTTTTTACTTTTTTCATATTTTAATTACAATTAAATTAAATATATTTTCAAATTCTACTATTTATTATTGTTATTATTATTATTATTATTTCATATTCAAATAAAAATTAAAAATATATAATTATTAATTAATTATAATAATTATTAAAATTGACAGAATTCAATTATTTTCAATACACTTTCAAAAAAATTTGTCAAAGAAATTCAATTATTTTCGAAAATTTTAATTAAATCCTTAACAAGATTTCAATTATTTTTATAATAATTATTAAAATTCTTTACAGAAGTTCAATTATTTTTAATACAATTTCAAAAAAATTTGTCCAAAGAATTCAATTATTTTTAAAAAATTTTGATTAAATTCTTCATGAGAATCGAAATTTGTTCAATACAATTTTAAATATATATTCCTTGAAAAAAATCAATTATTTAAAAACATTTTTATTAAATCACTAACAAGAGTTCAATTATTTTCAGTTCAATTTGAATAAAATGTCTTAAAAGAATTCAATTATTTTAAAAATTTGATAAAATTGTTCTGACAAATTCAATTATTCTCAAACATTTTGTTTAAATTCTTTATGAGAATTTAAATTTGTTGCAATATAATTTCAATTAGTTCCTCGAAAAAATTCAGTTATTTTCGAAAATTTAAATTGAATTCAATTATTTCCAATTATTAAAAATTTGGTAAAATTCTTCTCCAAAATCCAATTATTTTGAAAAATTTTGATTAAATTCTTTATGAGAATTGATATTTTTTCAATACAATTTTAACTAAATTCCTCGAAAAAATTCAATTATTTTGAAAATTTTTATTAAATTCGTTACGAGAATTAAAATATTTTCATAATAATTATTAAAATTCTTTACAGAAGTTCAATTATTTTTAATACAATTTCAATTAAATTTTTCAAAAAAATCCAATTATTTTTAAAAGTTTGATAAAAATTTCTCAAAAATTCAATTATTTTGAAAAATTTTATTCAATTCATTACGAGAATTGAAATATTTTCAATACAATTTTCACTGAATTCCTGGAAAAATTTCAATTAATTATGAAAATTTTAATAAAACTCTTAACAAGATTTCAATTATTTTAATAATATTATTAAAATTCTTTACAGAAGTTAAATTATTTTTAATTCAATTTAAAAAAAATTTCTCAAAAGAATCCAATTATATTTTTTAATTTGATAAAATTCAATTATTTTGAAAAATTTTAGTAAAATTCTTTATAAGAATTCTCTTATTTTTAATACAATTTTAATAAAATTCTTACCAAGATTTCAATTATTTTCATAATTATACTAACATTTTTCGTAAGAATTCAATAATTATTATCCTAATTACAATTATTACTTTTGCAAAAAATCATCTATTTTTCTAATAAAGTTTATTAATTTTTGTTTTAAGATACAAAAATAATCTTCTTTGCAAAATTAAAAAAACTTTTATTATTAGGAAAATAATTTTTTAAATTAGATTTGAAAACTTTAAAAAAACTATTTGCGGTCAGTGGCAAAAATATTTCTCTGAGCAAAGTGCTTGCGTTTCGAGTTGGCACCAATTCATCTTCACAGCTAGAAATTAAAATATAGAAATTATAGAAATTTATAGAAAATTATAGATTTTTAGAAAATTATAGAAAATTATAAAAATATAGAAATATTTCTACAATTTAATTTAATCAATTGCCAACACAAACTTTTAACAAAATGATTTTTCGAAAAATAGATTTTAGAAATCTTTTCTTAAGTGAAAAATTAATTAAAATCAATTATTCTTTAAATTATAAATAAATTATGATTTCCATAAATTTTAATTATTAATTCATTTGAATTAAGTTAAACGTTTTAATAAAAAAATAATAGAAAACGTTACAAAAATTTTATAAATACAATACAAAACTATTTAATGAAAATATACATCTGCAAATACAATTTAAAATCGACTTTAACGTTTGTGAAATGAGTTCTTAAGCGTTTCTGGTTCACTTTGTATAATAATGACATTTAACATACTCTTTCAACATTATTTTTTAAATAATCGAAAACTAATTAAATATAACGATAATTATTTATCTATTTATTTTTTTTGAAAACGAAGTAACCTTAAATTTATCAGGTCAATTTCACGTCTCCTCGTCAGAATCTTCGGCTAGGACTTTATCATGGCCAGGTAACATTCTCGGGTCGAAAGTTGCTTTAAAGCATTTTTGGAAAATTAAACGCGCCTTCTTCGATGGCTGTCGTGGTGGCGAGCATGGAATAATTTCATCATCATTCCTCTGATTACTTCCACCAGGATTGGATTTTCTTCTTGGTACCGGTGGAAAGAGGGTTTGCAATGCACTGTTCGTTTTCTTCAACACTGTACTTGAGGTTGGCGATGGTGTTGATGATGCTGATGATGGAATTCTTTGTGGTAATCGATTCGAGTGATTTTCGTTTAATATTGCTGGTTCAGACATCATCGAGACGGAGCTCATTGACATTATATCCTCTTCGGTTGTATTTTTATTTTGACTAGTGCGCTTGGAAGTTTGATAATTTTTTTCATTAATTGACTTTGTTTTCGACACTTTCGAAACGGACTTTGATGTTTTGCTCGGCGCTCTTTTGGCTGGTGCTTTCTTTTTTAGAGCTGAATTCACTTTTGGAGTTGGAATCGACTGACTTTCGGTGTCGGGATGAAGAGTCGAGAGAACGAGATTCGCTTCAAATGATGGATTTTTTAGAACAAACACTACGGGTCTAAAAAAGTGAAAAGTTATCAAATATTATAATTAATAACGTTAAAGAATATTGATATTATTAATTAAAAAATAAGGAAATAAAATTTTACTTTTACAGGGTTGCCATAAAAATTTAAATTTTTTCCCCTAATTTCCAGATAGAATTTTGACTAAAATTCTTCTTTAAATCAATTATTTTTAATAATTTCTGAAAAAGTTCTTCTTTGAGAATTTTTAAATCCATTTGTTTACAATTGAATTTTACGAAATTTCGATTAGTCGGAAATTCTTCAATTTATATTAGAAAATAAAAACTTGAAATAATTTCAACAAAAATTCAATTTAACTTTTTCAAACAAATTAATTCTACAGAATTGTTAGTTAAAAGTATGAAAAATACAGATTTTCAAAGATTTTATTTTTAAACTTTTTCAAAATTCACGCTAAAAAGCTAATATTCAATTATTATCTACGATTTTAACTAAAATTCATTTCTAAATATCAATTTTTATTAAAAATCTACGAGAATTTAATTATTTAAATACAAAAATAAATATTTATTGAATAGTGGATTGTTTCTAAAAATTGAATTTATACCAAGAATTTTATCAACAAATTTTTAAATAATTGAATTCTTTTGACGAATTTTAATGAAAATTTTAAGAATAATTATATTTTTCGAGAAATTCGATTAAAATTAAATGTTTGCGTAGAATTTTATCAACATATTTTTTAAATTCTAGAATTCGTTTGGAAAATTTTATTAAAATAATGGTTATTGAAAGTCATTGAATTGAGACAAATTTTGTAAATAATTGAATTTTGGCGAAAAATTTTATCTTGAGGATTTTCTTATCAATTTTTGAAAATAATTGGATTTCTGTGGGAAAAATTTTATTAATTTAGAAAATTATTCAATTCTTGTGATGAATATTGTTATTTTTAAAAATTATTGAATTTCACAAAAAAAATTTATTAAAAATCCTAAAAACAATTGAATTTCTGGGAACAATTTTGATATTTATCAAGATAATTGAATTCTTTCAAAGAATTGTTTTAAAATTTTTGAAATAATATAAAATAGTCAATAAAAGATTCAAATAAAATAGTTGATATTGAAAATCACAGAATTGAAAACAATTTTGGAAAATAATTGAAATTTTGCAAAGAATTTTATTAAAATTTTTGAAAATAATTGAATTGCGGAGATGAATTTTATTAGTTATGAAAATAATTGAATTATTGCGGAGAAATTTATTAAAAAAAATTTAAATAATTGAATTCTTGTGAAATTTTTATTATTAATGAAAATAATTAAATGCTTGCGTAGAATTTCATTAAATTTTTTTTTTTAAATTGAATTTTTTGGGAAATTTTTTTTTTTAAACAGTGAATATTGAAAATCATTGAATTAAGGAAAATTTTTGATAATAATTGAAATTTTGACAAGAATTTTATTATTTTTGAAAACAATTTAATTTTGTAGAAGAATTTTATTATTTATAAAAATAATTGAATTCTTTTGAGAAATTTTATTGAAATGGTATTGAAAATAATTGAACTCCTGTAAAGGATTTTTGTTTAATTTTATTTAATTTGTCCCCTGACAAATTTTACATTCCCTAACTTCCCCTGACCTGTGGCAACCCTGCTTTAGCTTAAAATTTAAGTATAGTTTAAAATAAAATTAAATAATTTAGAATCGTGTTCAATTTTAATTTAACAAAATTATCCTTAAGTTTTGAACGTTCAAATGAACGAAATATTTTGTATTAAAAATATTTCCATAAGTCACTAATTGCAATACAAATTTAAATCTTAAATTTTACGTTCATAAACTTTATATAATTAATTTTTTTATAGTGACGCAAAATTTTTGTAAAAAAAATTTAATTTGAAGAAAAAATATAAAAATTTTGTTTATTTCAACGTTCAAAACTTTAAGGAGAAATTTAAAATTCAAAGAATTGGGAATTAAAGTAACAAAGTTATTTTACCTTCCGGCGTCCTCGAAATTAATGCTTATTGGTAAATTGACTATTTCAGCGAAACTTAAAATTGCTCTTAATTCTTTTAAACAAAATGTCACATTCGCATTTGAACCTATGGTGTACTGTTCGAATTCTCCAACAGCAAGAGCAATTTGCGTTCGGGTACCATTCGATAAACCTGCAAACGGAATTAATAGTAAAACACTTTTAGAATACAATAAACTATACAAATTTATTGGGATACAATAAAAATAATTGTTATTTCATGTCTCGGATTAACTTTAAGTTTAAGGAGCAAAAAAAAGTCGTTTTAGTTGATTTAAAGGAAAAAAAAGCGAAAAACCCGTTTATTTTTATCCAGAAATGTCACAAAAATTTAATTTTCTATTTATCTGACTTTTCTCTGATATTCAGAAAAATTTGTAACTTTTTCGCTTATCGCAATAATTTGTTACACTATGTAAATCGAGATTATTTGCATTTTATACTAAAAATATGTGGAAGAAAAATCGAATTTTATGAAAATTAGTCGTTAAATTCGCATTTCTCAAAAATAATTGAAAAAATTAAAAAAGAATACTATCCGAGGTTACTTATTAACTACTTATTAATTTTTAACTATAAACATACAAAATACTTACTAGAAGAATCATCTACGTAATTTCTTATCAAAACTTTATGTGGAGTGACTTCTAACGTTATTTCAATCAAGTTTTGCGGAAAATTTTGAGTAACGTCCAAAAGAACTTTCGCCTGTGCTAATAATTGATTTGGAAGTCCATCTTTTTTGTACGCTGCCTAAAAAAATAAAATAACAAAGTTTATTGATTTTATTGATATTTAGTTTGATAATTCAATATGGATTTTTTTTATTAATGAGAGAAGAAAGTATATTTAAAGGTGAATAAAATATCTCACCTTAATAGTTTCACAATCAAGTATCGGCAGTCGATGGGTTTTAATAATGCTGTTTTTATACTTCAAAATAAAATATATTTTCGATGCATTTGGTTCCAGTTTTATATGGCAAGTTTCTAGAACTTTATCCATTAGATGAGGTGCTTTGAAAACACCTAAGGCACACTGAAAAAAATTTTTACTTCAGTTTTCTAAAAGTAAGAAGCAATAAGAAAATAAATAATTTGTCTCTATTTTAAAAATTAAATTAATTATAAATATAATTAATGAGCCGAAAGTTATGAACGTTCTAATGAACGAAATTCATTTATTTCTTCTGAAATTAAATTGTCGTTATCTACACAAATTTTGCCTTATAAAAAAGGTAATTATAAAGTTTCTAAAATTTATGATTTTAATTTTTATTGCAATCACTTGTTTTACCAGGATTGCAACAAAAATTAAATTAATTAATTTTAATTAATTTAATTTAATTATTATTATCATTATTAAATATAAAATCATTATTATTGTTTCATAGGAATTAAGATTTTAAAAAATTTCAATTTAAAACCAAATAAAACTCAATTATTTATAAAAAATCTTTTTAGATAGTTTCAATCAATAGTTTTATTTAAAATAAATATTTATTCATTATTATTTTTCAATAGGATTTTTTTAATTTCTAAAATAGTTTTCAAAAATTACAAATTCAAACATTTTCCAAATTTAACAAAACTTATAATAATTAAAGTTGACCGAGTCAAAATAATTATTTTATATTATAAGAATAATTGTTACTGTAACATTTTCAAAATTATTTTCATCATTTCAATTCAATTATTTTTTTCTACAATTTTTAACTAAAATTCTTCTTATTAAATCAATTATTTTTAGTAATTTTTGAAAAAGTTCTTTAAGAATTTTGAAATCCATTTATTTACAATTCAATTTTACAAAATTTCGATTATTCGGAAATTATTTAATTAAATATTATATTAGAAAATAAAAACTTGAACTAATTTTAAAAGAAATTCAATTAAAATTTTTCAAAGAAATTAATTATTGTTAGTTCAAAGTATGGAAAATTCAAATTTTCAATGATTTTTATTTGAAATTTTTTCAAAATTCAATTATTTCTAAAAATTCATGCAATAATGCTTTTAATATTCAATTATTATCTAAAATTTTTAACTAAAATTCATTTTTTAAATGAATTTTTAACAAAAAATTTTTTATGTGAATTCAATTATTTAAATAAGTACAAAAACAAATATTTCATTAAATAATTAAAAAAATTAATTCTTAAAATTGACTTCTGATAAATAATTTTAACAATAAATTTTTAAATAATTGAATTCTTTTGACGAAATTAAATAGAATTTTTCAGAATAATTGCATTTTTCGAAGATTTTGATCAAAATTGTGTTAAAAATAATTGAAATTGTGCGATGAATTGTATTATTTATGAAAATATGTAATTAAATCTTTGTAATTTAATTATTGCAAAGAAATTCATAAAAAAAATTAATAAATAATTGAATTCCTGGGAAAATTTTTATTATTTTTATTTTTATTTTTATTATTAATAGTAGATATTAAAATTCATCGAATTAAGGAATATTTTTGTAAATTTAACTATATTTCAAAAAAACATTTTATTATTTATGAAAATAATTGAATTAATGGGAAGAAATTTTTTAAAAATTTGTAAATAATTAAATTATTGCAAAAAATTTTATTATTTATGAAAATAATTGAATCCATGTAAAAGAATTTATAATTTATGAAAAAAATTGAATTATTGCTAAGAAATTTATTACTTATGAAAATAATTGAATTATTGCTAAGAAATTTATAAAAAATTTGTTTTTTTAAATAATTGAATTCCTGTGAAATTTTTATTATCTATAAAAATAATTCAATGTTTGCGTAAAATTGAATCATTTTTTTTTTAAATAATTTAATTCATTTGAAAAACTTTATTGAAGTCGTAGATATTGAAAGTAATTGACACTTTGCCAAGAATTTAATTATTTATGAAAATAATTGAATTTCGGAGAAGAATTTTATTAATTATAAAAATAATTGAAATTTTGATGACAGAATATTTAAAAATTTTTGAACATAATTAAATTTTTATAAAGAAGTTTATTTCTTTTGAAAAGAATTGAATTTCTGCAATAATTTTTAAAAACTTCAAAAATGCTTTTTTTTAGTGTTTTTAACTAAAATTCTTTTATAAATCCATTAGTTTTGATAATTAATTAAATATATATTTAAAAAATTAACTAATTTCAGAAGAATATAGAAATAGAAAGAATTGATGGTGTTTGTATAATTAATTATAAATTTATACTACCAAATTGATTAATTAATGTTATTCCAATTAAATGATAAATTTATACTACCAAATTGATTAATTAATCTTATACCAATTAAATTTTATTTAATTATAAATGAATACTACTAAATTATAATCCTTAAATTAAATTTTACATTAAAATTGTTAATTTAAGTATTTTAAACTTTCACTTACCCTCATCGAAATTTTACATTTTAATGCATCGTCGTCCTTGAGATCTCCAAAAGAGTAATACGAAAAATAATTTTTAAACATTGTAAAATTCACATAAGCAGAATTTGACATACTAACTGCTCGAAAGGAAATTGAATCTTCTTGTGGTTGTACATACATTTCATCTCCGATTTTCCCAAGAGCATTAATCGCTTTTGCTAATACTGTAAAAATAGCCAATAAAAATATAACAAAATTACAAGAATAGTTTAGGATTTTCAAATTAAAAAATAGCAGAAAATTTACAATATTGTTTATGCAAAAAAGACCCTCGCTTTAAAGAAAGTGGACTGTTTTAAAAATATTAAAACTAAATTCTAGTATTTGAACTTTACGGTGAATAGAACTTTTCAATCTTTCTAATTATGATACAAATTAAATTGTTGTTAGATTATAAATAAGATATATTTTTTTATATGAAATAAAAATAAACATCAATTTCGGAATGTTGAACATAACCTATACAAACAAGAAATTATGAATTTAAACTTACTTTTTATGTTTGATCCAGAAATGATGCACTTCATGATGAAAGCTATTTGTCCTCTCAATAAACTTTTGTTATCTATGAGAATTTCTAGTAAGTATATTTAACATTTCACTAACTTTTATTTATTTAAACATTTCTCTTGACATTTTCCCGCAAACGCCGCAAAAACCGAATGAACAGAAAAATTGAGAAAGAAAAACTAGAGAAAAACTAATTTACTCATTTTTGATTGGCTGAAATACTTTCCGGACAAAATAATCATTTAAGGTTAGGTCACTCACCTGTCACTCCCACTTCCTGTTTGAGTTTTGACATTTTTACTGCTGTTTTCTTGGGTCTTTATAACATTTTAAAACTGAAAATACTCATTATTTTAAATAGTTACTTTATATTCTTGTTACTAAAGTTGTGTTTTATTAGTCAAATATGGTAGGTGAATTGTCGAAATTTTTTACAGAGACTTTTATAAATTTTTGTGGTGAAGCCTTTTAAAATCTAACCTCAAATTTTATTGTATTTTATTTTCAAAAGCTGTTTTTGTCTATATCTGTATTGAAATTGTAATTTACAATATAAATTAAATATTGTTATAACTATTATTAATGATTATTATGAATTTTATAACAGTTTTGAACAATTTTGATTTAATTGCAGTTGGTACTAGTTTTGGGTGATTTACATATTCCACATAGATGTAGTAGTTTACCGAGTAAATTTAAAAAACTTCTCGTTCCTGGAAGAATACAGCACATTTTATGTACTGGAAATTTATGTACAAAGGAATCTTACGATTATTTAAAAACATTGGCCAGTGATGTTCATGTTGTGAGAGGTGAATTTGACGAGGTAAACAATTAAAAAAAAACGTATTTTTAAATAGTTTGTACTTTGTTCTCAATTTCTATTTATTTTTCCAAGCGAATTTTTATAATTGTTCGATGAAAATAATTTTACATTTACTTTTCTTTAATCGATATTAAAACAATTTGTAAAAAATTATCGTTTTCCGCTTGAAAAGAAATGATTTTTTTCTTCAATCGTTAATTGTGAATTAAATAATTTTAATTAACAAATAACAAAATTTTACAATTTCTTGATCAATCAACATAAAAAATTTGCAAAAAATTATTATTTTCCGCGTGAAAAGAATTTATTTTTTCTTCAATCGTTAATTCTGAATTAAATAATTTTAATTATCAAATAACAAGAATTTTTGAAAAATAATTAATTAAATTAATTAAACAAAAAATAATTCTTGAAATTAATTTGTCTTCTATATTAACTTCTTGTAGTAATTTTTTCTTTTTAAATGCTTTGAATTTTAAAAATAATGCATTGAAAAATTATCAAATTCTAGAATTTAATTATTTATTTATCAAATTTATCAAAATTTTTTAATATAATTCAATTCTTTAGAAGTATTTTATTAAAATTTTTAAGAATAATTGAATTCTTTCGAATAATTGTATTAAAATTTTTAAGAATTGAATTCTTTCGAGAAATTTTATTAAAATTGTATAGAAAATAATTGAATTCACGCGAAAAATTTTATTATTCATGAAAATAATGGAGTTTTTTCAATAATTTTAATTGAAAATTAAATTAACTAAATTTTATGAAGAATTTCTTTCAAGTTTTTAAAATAATAATGCTTGTTAATAATTTGTTAATAATTGCAATTAAATATTTGATACTTTAATTTTATTAAAAATATTTAAAATGTTTGAAAAATAATTAAATTCTTCCCAAAATTTTATTAAAATATTGAAAGTAATTGAATTTCTTAGATGCATTTATTTAATTTTTTGAATATAAAATATTGACTGAAACGAATGTATAAAAAAATTAACATAATCGTAATTAATAATTTTATTATTAAATTTTATTAGAGGTTTTATGAATAATTAAATTTATTCAAAGAATTTATTTAAGTATTTTGTAAATAATAAATTTTTTATATAATAATTTTATTTGGAAATTTTCATGGTAATTGAATTTTACGAAAAATTTCTTTCATATTTTTTTCAAAAAACGTGTTTGTTACTAATTGTTATTAAAAATTTTATTATTGTATTTTGTATTATTAAAATTAATTTTTATTCTTACAAAAAATTTTATTAAAAATTTTTAAAATAACTAAATTTCCGCAAAAAAATTTATTATTTATGAAAGTACATAATGGAATTGTTTTAAAGACCTGCTTTGAATTTTTTTTTTTAATTAATGGAGTTTTCTTTAAATAATTTTAATTAAAAGATTAAAGTAACTGAATTTTATTACGAATTTCTTTCACGTTTTTAAAATAAAATGGCTTCTTAATAATTTATTAATAATTGCAATTAAATATTAAATTAAATATTTAATATCATTAAAATACTTGAATTTTATTAATTTTTTTAAAAAATAATTAAATTCTTCTCAAAATTTTATTAAAATATTGAAAAAAATTGAATTTCTTAGTTGTATTTATTTAATCATTGGAATAAAAAATATTGCTTGAATTGAATACAAGGAATTTATTTTTTATTATTGAATTTTATTAGAGGTTTCATAAATAATTACATTTATTTGAAAAATTTCTTTGAGTATTTTGAAAATAATGAATTTTTCTAATAATTTTGTTTAGAAATTTTGAAAGTAATTGAATTTTAGGAAGAATTTTTTTCATATTTAAAAAAACGTGTTTGTCACTAATTGTCATTAAAAATTTTATTAAAATTTTTTGAAAATAATTGAGTTCTTCCCAGAATATTTACAATTTTTGAAAATTGTACTGAAAATAATTGAATTCTTTAAATAAATTATTGAATTTTTTAAGTAAACTTTTATTCTTTCAAAAAATTTTATTAACATTTTTGCAAATACTTGAACCTTTTGCAGAAAGTTTATTAAAATTGTATAAAAAATAATTGAATTCTTGTGAAGAATTTTATTATTTATGAAAGTAATTGAATGCCTTAAGGTCATGTTATTCAGTGGTCACGTGCTCCATATAGTTTACTATGGGAACACGTGACCACTGAATAACATGACCTTAAAAGAATTTTATTATTTATGAAAATAATTGAATTATTGCGAAGAAATTTATAAAAAATTTGTAAATTCAATTCAATTCAATTTTTTTTAATAATTGAATTCATTTAAAAAATTTTATTGAAAGACAGTAGATATTGAAAATAATTAAATTATAAAATATTTTTGAATATAATTGAAATATTGCCAAAAATTTTATTAAAATTTGTGAAAATAATTGAAATTTTGCGAAAAATTTTATTAAAATATTTGAAAATAATTGAATGTCGAAGAGGAATTTTATTATTTATAACCTAAATTAAAATTTTGAAGAGAATTTAAAAAAAAAATTTTAAACATAATTGTTTTTCTGCGAAGAAGTAATTAGGTATTACTTTTGAAAATGTTATTGTAATTCTGCATTCATTTGTAAAAACTCTAAAATTCAATTTGTTTAGTGTTTTTAACTAAAATTCTTCTGTAAATCCATTAGTTTTGATAATTAATTAAATATATAAAATTAAAAAAATTAACTAATTTCAGAAAAATATAGAAATAGATAAAATGAAGGTTTTGTATTAAAAACTCAAAACTTTAATTTAGAGAAAATATTAAAAAATCAAAGAAAACACTTATGAGTTTTTTCCACTGCTTTCTCTAAAAACTTTAATTTAAATAGTAAAATAAATAATAAAATAATAAATATAAAAAATAATTAAAAATTGTAAAAAATAGTAAAATACAAAAATAAACAATAAATAAGTAAATGTAAATAGTTCTTACAAAAGTAATTTCAAAATAAGTACGTTAAGATTTAGAAATTAAAAATTTCTTCCTTTTGATAGAATTTAAATTATCCTGAGCAAAAAGTAGTGACTGTTGGACAATTCAGAATTGGATTGTCACATGGCCATCAAGTAGTACCATGGGGAGATCCAGAATCTCTGGCCTTAATTCAGAGGCAATTAGATGTTGATATCTTGATATCTGGCCATACACATAAATTCGAAGCCTATGAGCATGAAAATAAATTTTACATTAATCCTGGCTCAGCGACTGGAGCTTACAATCCACTTGATACGTAAGTTTTTCCTCTTTTATCAGTTTCAAAGCTGTTTACCTGAAATAGTCTCAGTCTTCCTGGAAAGCAAAAATATCAATTAAATTTAGAAATTTATATTTAAAACTAAAATTTTTTAAGTTTTAAATTTTTCATTGAGTATAAAGAATAAATTTGTTGCTCTCTTGAGTGGAAGTTTCGTTGTTTTTGCATTTTAATCGTAATTAATAAAACAATAACATTTTTTAGCTAAAATCTTTTTTTCTTTTGAAAATTAATCCAATTTTTAATAAAAAATTAAAAATAGATTTGAAAGTGTATTCTTGACTTAAAACGAATTAATAAATTTTTAAAATGTGGATGTTTTATCTATAAAACTAATAAAAGTAGTACTTAGTCGCAATTTTTTTAACAATTTTCTAATGAAATATTTTCCGAAGAATGAAAAACAAAATTTTATAATTAAAAGTTAAACAATTTTTCAAAAAATTGCAATTATTTGAAAAACAACTCTAAAATTTAATTTGCAATCAATACCCGTAATCATATGGAAAAAAAAATTTGAAAAATGAGTTATTTTTAATTTTTTCTAATGAAATACCTCTCGCAGAATGCAAAATAATTACACTGAAAAATGTTCATTGCTTTAAATTTTACTGCTCGTGCTTCGTTTAAAATGTTTTCTTTCATCAACAATTTTAATCGCTTCCCGTCGCCAATTTTCTTTGTTTTTCAATACATTTTTCATGATTTCGTTTTAAAAATTTATTTTCATATTTTTCTTTAGAAAATAAAATTTCTAAAATTATCAAAAATATATTTTATTAGTTTATTAGCTCCAATTTTTAATTTTATTTAAATTTGAATAAATTTAATTTCTTACTAGTAAAAGTCTGTTCCTTTAAAAATATGCTCCAATTATTAATTTTCTTTTAACTAGAATACTGTATTTTTATTCATTAAAGTTTAATTGTGTTAATTAAATAATTATAGTGTTAAATAATTTATTAAATAATTAAAGTGTAATTGCAGTTTAAAATCTGCAACAAGGTTAGAAAACTCAAATGACCCATGAAAGGCTTCCATGTCAGGGCTACGCTTTAAGGTCGAACAATTTTTACTAAAATACAGTAATAAAATTTTTAATTAAAGTAAAAATTAGATAAAAATTAATAAAAATAATTTCTCTAAAGAGGAAACATAGTAAATATATTTAAAAATAAATCTATTTAAATAATTATTCGAATATTTCTGAACGTTTAAATGAAACGAACCACAAGTTCTAAACATTCAAGTGAACGAAATATTTTTTATTAAAAACATTTTCATAAATTACTAATTGCAATAAAAATTGAAGACTTAAATTTTACATGTAGAAACTTTATAATTAATTTTCTTGACAATGAGGGGCAAAATAATAATTGTAATAAAAACTCAATTTCAATGAATCAATTTCGATCATTTGAACGTTCAGAACCTTAGGATCATTAAATGAAGGAAATATTATTTAAATATAAATGTTTTTAAAAATTACTGACTGTAAGAAGAATCGAAAATGTAAATTAAACATTTTGAAAGCTAAATTAATTTTTATTAGGTGACTCAGTATTATTAAAATAAAATTAACTAATTTTTCAAAGTTTTTTTTTACTTATTTATTTACGAGTATCGGTTGTAATTGAATTTGTTTATAATTGTTTTTCCATAAATATTGCAATTTTTTAAACAAAGGTTTTAATTTTGTTGCATTTTTCGGAAATTATTTCATTAGGAAAAATTATAAACAACTAATTTTTCAAAATTGTTTTTCAAGAAAATGTGATTTTTAAAAAAAACTGTTCAAATAATAAAATATTGTTATACTCTCTTTGGAAAAAATTTCATTAGTTAAAATTAAAAGCAATTAATATTTCAAATGTTTAGAATTGCTTTTCAAGAAAATACGATTTTTGAACAAATTCATTTCAATTTCTAAAAACAAAATAAAAATAACAGTTAATTTTTTTCTTTTAAATTTTTAATTTAAAATTCCACTTCTTTAACAATGTTTATCATTATTTATCGCCGATGTTTAAAAATACTTTTGCCATGGTTCTGAATAATAAATCGTTTGAATTTTTAAATATTTTAATTTTTTTAAAAAATTTTTTAAAACTATAGAAAAACACTTTATAAAAATTAATTTTAATTTTAATTTTTTTAAATTAATAGAATAATTTTGTATCTTAAAAAATGGCAGAAATAGTAAAAAAGCGAACAGAAATAGATATTCGCCAACAATATGAATTTCGATGAGAGTTAAAAATTCATTGATCACGAAGTTTATATCATTTAAAAAAAAATTTTATAGACTTTTGTAAACAAAGAAATAAAATTGTATTTATTTTTACTTTACGTTAAAAATAGATAAAAAAAAATAATTGCAAAAAAGTTAAGTTTCATTAAGTGAAATTTTTGGTTTAAAATACAATTGAAATTCATTTATATTAAAAGTTTCCTTTGTTTGGCGAAACAAATTAGTACGTAAGTCATAAAATCTTCAAAATTTCTCTTGAATTTTTTTTCGACAGAGACTATAGCAGGTGATAAGTAGTTTTTTACAGTAATAATTGAAGAAAAATATTTTTTTCTATAGCTCAGTAATTCCATCATTCGTTCTAATGGATATCCAGAGTTCCACAGTCGTTACATACGTTTATCAATTGGTTGGTGACGAAGTTAAAGTTGAACGGATAGAATACAAAAAGAGCTAAGTTTAGATTGCAAAAAAGTGATATTTTTTTTGCTGCAATTTTTTTTCTCAATTCTTTAATATACATAAATGAATATTGCTTTATTGTATATTTTTTTTTCTCGCAATTTTTTAGCATATGAATTGATTTTTACAAATTTTCGCAAATATTTATACAATTGCGTTATAAGACGCATAATGAGAGGCTTACGGCTTCTATAATGTAAATATGTCGGTGTAAAAAAAAGAACTATCTGAGAGGGACATTTATTTATCGAATAATCTCAGTTTTTAGATATATTATTATTGGTATTATGAGATTTTATCATTTATATTGATTTTTAACTTTAATAATTATTTTATCTTAAAGAATGGATATACTATAAAATTTAGTAAACAAACGTAAATTATAAATATTGATAAGATAATAAATAAAACGTTATGTAATTTATCTGTTTTTTGTCTTGTGGTGCGTGCAGAAAAAAAATTGTTTTTCCTATTTTTAGAAGAAACACTTCAATTTTTCAAAGTGTTGATAACAAAATAAATTTTATTTTTTTTTTATTAAAATTAATATTCTTGTTTTATAGTCGAAAGAAATGAACTATGAGGAATAAACAGGCCTCGTAAATTATGATTTTTTTTACTTTTTTCTACTATTTTCAAAAAACGCGACTTTTTTCGATTTATTTTCAAAAATTACGACTTTTTCAACTTTTCTTCCAAATATTGCAACAAAATATCATATATTTCGTATAAAATGCAAATTGTTTCGATTTTTATGATGTGAAAAATAATTACAGACAAATCTTTCGAAAATTATTTTCGAATCATTTTTCTAATTAAGTTTTCGAAATGTGCAATAAAAATATTATTAATAATTGAAATGTTGTAAAATTTAATTCGAAATAATTGATATTTTCAAGTTTTTTATTACAATTTTTCAGAATCAAAAGTTTTGAAGATTTTTAATTGCAAATTTTGAAAATAATTGAATTCTGAAAAATTGTAATATTTTTATTCTAATCTTTTAAAATTCAATGATTTTCAATATTTTCAATTAAATAAATAAATTTCCGAAAATTCAAATACATACAAAAAATAATTTTGAAATTTTTTAGAATTATTTTCAATATTTTGGAGAAAATAATTATTTTCAAAATTTTTAATTAAAATTCTTCAAAAAGTTGATTTCCAAAATTTGTAATAAAGTCCTTTAAAAAAATCAATTATTTACAATTAAATTTTACAAAATTTCAATTATTCAAAAAATAATTGAATATTAAAAAACTATATATATCTTTGTAAGATTCAATTATTTTTTAAATAATTGAAATTTTGTAAAATTTAGTTGAAAATAATTGATTTTTTTCAAGTAATTTACTTATTAAAATTTTTGAAAATCAACTTTTGAAGAATTTTAATTGCAAATTTTGAAAATAATTGAATTCTGAAAAATTGTAATAAAAAATCTTCAAGTTTAAATTTAAAAATGAAAATTAATAAAAATTAGCTTCTAAAAACACAGGCACACAAAAAAAAAAAAGTGTCGTGGCCGAGACACTACAGTAGTATATTCCCATGTATTTTTGGCCGCTGAATCCGAATCTGAAGTCCGAATGCTCAAATTGGTTCTTTTTTTTGAGTTATACTCATAAAACGACTCAAAACACGAATTTGAACCAAAAAAATTAAAAATTTTTTTTGTGACATG
Organism: Leptopilina syphax; assembly: GCA_032872505.1. Classification (NCBI taxonomy): domain Eukaryota; kingdom Metazoa; phylum Arthropoda; class Insecta; order Hymenoptera; family Figitidae; genus Leptopilina; species Leptopilina syphax. The sequence goes on from CM065475.1 coordinate 6,300,049, forward strand.
ACAATAGCATATTTCCATGTATTTTTTCCCGCTGAATCCGGATTCGAAGTCAGAATTGACAGATGTGCTCAAAATTATGAGCTAAACTCAAAAAACGACTCAAAAAACCGAATTAAAATGACGAAAATGAAAAATTTTTTCTGTGACACTGCAAAAGTATATTCCTATGTATTTTTTCACGCTGAATCCGAACTCGAAGTCAAAATAGACAGATTTGCTCAAAATTTTGAGATAAACTCAAAAAACCATTCAGAAAAAGACTCAAAAATCCGAATTAAGATGAAAAAATTTTTTATGACACTACACAGTAGTGTAATATAGTAATATTCCCATGTACTTTTTCCCGCTGAATCCGTATTCGCAGTCAGAATTGACAGATTTGTTCAAAATTTTGAGATAAGCTCAAAGAACTGATAAAAAAAGCGATTTAAAATAAAGAAATGGCAATTTTTTACTATGACACTACATTACAGTATTTCCATATCGGATCTCGCATTTAAAGTCAGAATTGACAGATTTATGACTGATTTGCTCAAAATTTTGAGATATACTCAAAAAACTGATAAAAATGTAATTTAATATGAATAAAGGAAATTTTTTGCTATGACACTACACTAGTGTATTCCCATGTATTTTTTCACTGTGATTCCAAAGTCAGAATTTTCAAAGTGGCTCAAAATTTTGGATTTCATTAAAAGTGCTCAAAAACATGCATGCTTGTACCTGTAACCAGGGTTTGAGTTCTAAAAAATATTATGTCATTCTGATAATTCTAACTTCGAATTTGTATTCAGCGTATATAAAATTCATGAGAATACACTACCGAATACCAAAAAAATGAACTCTTTTGCATTAAATTAAATTTTGAGCATTTTTGGATTTAACTTAAAATTTTGAGCCAATTTAATAATTTTAACTTTGAATTTAGAAGCAGATGTAAAAACATGAGAATATACTAATGTAGTGTACTAGCAAGAAAAGTAGAGTTTCTTTACTTTAATTTTTGTAACTTAACAGATTTTCTTGTGTGTCTCAAAATTTTGAGCCATTAGAATAATTTTGACTTCAAATGCGAGATCTGAGTGTAAAAATATATGGAAATACTGTAATGTAGTGTCATAGCAAAAAATTGCCATTTCTTTATTTTAAATCGCTTTTTTTATGAGTTCTTTGAGCTTATCTAAAAATTTTGAGCAAATCTGTCAATTCTGACTGCGAATTCGGATTCAGCGGAAAAAAGTACATGGGAATATAGTAGTCTAGTGTCATAAAAAATTTTTTCATCTTAATTCGGTTTTTTGAGTCTTTTTTTGAGTGGTTTTTTGAGTTTATCTCAAAATTTTGAGCAAATCTGTCTATTTTGACTTCGAATTCGGATTCAGCGTGAAAAAATACATAGGAATATACTTCTGCAGTGTCACAGAAAAAATTTTTCATTTTCGTCATTTTAATTCGGTTTTTTGAGTCGTTTTTTGAGTTTAGCTCATAATTTTGAGCACATCTGTCAATTCTGACTTCGAATCCGGATTCAGCGGGAAAAAATACATGGAAATATGCTATTGTCATGTCACAAAAAAATTTTTTAATTTTTTTGGTTCAAATTCGTGTTTTGAGTCGTTTTTTGAGTATAACTTAAAAAAAAGAACCAATTTGAGCATTCGGACTTCAGATTCGGATTCAGCGGCCAAAAATACATGGGAATATACTACTGTAGTGTCTCGGCCACGAAACTTTTTTTTTTTTGTGTGCCTGTGAAATTATAATTAGAATATTTTTGAGAAAAATAATTCACAGAATTTTTTCATTCTAATTTTTTAAAATTTAATTGTCTGCTATATTTTCAATTACATATTTGCGAAAATTCAAATAAATCGGTACAAAAAATAATGAAATTAAAATTTTTAGAATGATTTTTATTTAAAACTTAAATTATAATTTAAATTTTTTTTACGAATTTTGGCATTTCGAAAATTCAACTACATACAAAAAATATCATTAAAATTTTTTTGAATTTTTTTTAATATCTTGAAGAAAACAATCATTTAAAATTTTTTAATTGAAATTCTTCCAAAAATTAATGACTTTTTGTTCAATTATACAAAAATTCTTTTAATAAATTCCATTATTTTCACAATATTTTTTAAAATATAATTCCTAGAATTGTTTTTTATCATAATTGTTTAAGATTCAATTATCTGCGAACAATGTAAATTGAAATTTTTCAAAAATTTACTTTTTTATATATATTAAAATTTTGGAAAAAATTATTCTCATGTTTATAATATAATTAAAATTCTTCAAAAATTTGATTGTTTTTTCAATATTTTTCAAAAATTCCATTTTTTTTACTAAAAGAAGATATCGACATCAATTATTATTTAAGAAATTTTTTATTTAAATTATTTTTAATTATTTTAAAAAGATTTTACCATCAATTGTTTGGGAATCTTTCAATTTTATGTAATAGAAAAACTATTGTCTTTTAAAAATTATTTAAAAATAATTTTAAAATTAATTTTAAAAATTTCTTTATTATAATTTTTTTTTAAAAATATTATACCTTAATAACTTTTGAAAGAAATTTACGGTTGCAATTATTGCAAAAAATTGAATTTTTGTGTTTGAAATTTAAATAATTGAATTTTTGAAGAACTTTCAGAAAATTAAAAAAAATAATTGATTTTGAGATGAAGTTTAGTTGAAAATTGTAAAAAGTAATTGAATTTTGGAAAGGTTGTAATTAATTGTAATTTTTTGAAATTATTAAATATAAATTTCTTATTTCAGAAAGTTTTAAATCGAAATTTAAAAAATTTTATTATGGAAAAAAATATTGTATTTAAATATATTTATTTAACAAAATTATTCAATTTTTGAATAATTGAATTTAGAAATCAGTGCGAGAAGGAAAATTCAGGGAAATACAAAATGAAATTTTTGTGACAAATTTTTGAATTAAATAAAATACTTTTTCGATTTTTTTTTTGTATTTTTAATTTTTTAATTGAACAAAGAGACTTTTTTGCGTTTTAAAGTCGATCCGGGCCCTGAATAAATATTTAAAAAAAATTATTTTTCTCTTTATGTTATAATATAAATTATTATTTTTTCTTATCTATTTGTAAGTAACTTTTTTTATCGTAAGACTTAAGGAAAAAGTCGTTATTTTACGTAAAAATTGTAATATACGAAAAATAGTAAATTTTAGGTAGAAAAATTAAAATTAAATATAATAATTAAATTAATTTTTTTAATAATTAATTTTATTTATTATAATAATTATTATAATTATTATATAATTATAATAATTATTATAATAATTATAATTTATTTTAATAATTATATTTATTTAGACTAAAATGTCGAGGAACTAAAATAATTTGTAAAGAATAACAAATTTTTGCCAAAGTGAGAAAAAAGTTGAATAAAATTGAAGACAAAAGAGGATTACAATTTATAATGAGATTTTTAAAGTCTCTTTCCTGTTACTTCATCGCGATAGGAATGAAAATAAACGTGATTCTTGTTTCCCTTTCACTCGTGTCACGATGGGAGATAATATCGCAAAAGCCCATGAAAATGAAATAATCGATCTCGAGGACATCGTCCTTTTTAAGTTTTTATTCTTTATAGAATTTGCATTTCAAGTTTTCGCTGTAGGCATATCGATCCTTGGTATTTTGTTTACGAGTTTCCACGCTTGCGATTTTCCAGCCATGCTGTTGGTCACGTACAGTCATAATATGACCTGGTTAAAGTGACTGGTAGACGTGCATTTTGTCCGACTGTTTACATCTAACATTAATGTATAATTATAGTTTCCGCATATCTGTATTTTTTTTATCTATTCACGCAAATCACCTACGCGCTTGATAAGAACTATTATCTTTCCTTCTTGTACAGCTTCATTTATACAGTTACAAAATTATTGCCGCGCAACGTCATATTTTTGACCTCTTCTCATTGCGAAGAGATGAGATTAATTTTTATTTCGAATATAATGAAAGAGACTTTGTATTTATATCGACTTGTATTTATATTTAAATATACTGCATAGTCTGTTGAATAAATAGAATTTGAAATTCTAATAAACAAATGGCAATTGACTTTCTAAAGCAAATTGCAGAATATAGTCAACAAAACAGACGTTCAACATTATAATCAGTATTCAACACCTCTAATCAAGGTGTTCTGGTATTTTTTTTTAAGATGAGGTTTATGTTTACAAACTTTTAAATAGAAAATTAATTCTGGATTATTGTTTTCTGTTCTATACGCACGAAGAATTAGAATTACAAATTTAGTTCAAATTTGGTAAGAGGTTTAAGATGGAAGCAAACTGGTTCGCCTAAACAAAACAAAAAAGAATTAACGCGTATTTTACGTTGATCTTATATACGATTTTTTGTCAAATATTTCTTAAAGTTTATTATATAAAATAATAATACTAAATAATAATAATAGGTAGTAAAAATAGTAATAATAATAATATTAATAAAAAATTATTGTAATACTGAACTTGACAATAAACCATAAAATAAACTTTACGAAATATTTGCCAAAAAATCGTATACAAATGTTTCGTAAAATTTATTATAGAATTTCAACGAATAACGCTTTTTTAACGAATAATTTTTAATTAGTTAGACGTTCAAGGCGATCAGAGAGGGGCCATCATTTTTTAGAATTACAGTTTTCTTGACGGAAAATCGGAGACGTTAAAGAATAAAAAATACGGAAATGACGACGAATTGTTACAATCACCAAAACGAAGACAGGAAACTTGGATGACTAGGTATGTACAAAGAACGACGAATATTGACATTTTTTTTAAATTTCGAGTATATTCAGGATATTTTTAATAACAGGTAAGCAATTTTCACAGTAATAATTAATTTCAAATAATTTCAGAAGTTTCACCAAATTAAGGGGAGGATACACCGACAGTTTTAAATAAAAGTTCCACAAAAATTATTTTTAAGGTAATTTTTTGAGAGGAATTCAAACTGGAAACCTGAAAAACCTGGAAATGTCAAGGAATCTTATAATCACTAGGGTGTCTACTCGTCCTTGAAGTCCTGGAATTCCTGGAAATGTCCTGGAATTTAAAAAAATGTCCTGGATTTTGAGCTTTTGTCTTTGAATTTTCCATATTTTGCTTTTCAATATCCAATAATTTAAAAATTTTACTCAAATTTAAAAAAATAATTTTTTTGATCCATCAAAAAATAATTTCAATTTGTCATTTGATTAAAGAAACTGGTATCTACATTATTGATTTTTAATTCTTTTTATAATAAAATAAATATTTTTGTTCAAGTAGGTTAATTTAAATTATGTTAATCGTAATATGAAATAATATTACACAGGGTTGCCACAAAATTCTAATTTTGTTTTTCCCTGACTTTTCCATGATTTCCAGACAAAATTTTCACTTTTTCCCTGACCCTGAACAACATTAATAACTTCTTTTTTAAATAAATATTTAATAATTATTATTTTTCTATAGGAATTAAGATTCTCAAATTCAATATATAACTTATGAGAATATTATAATAAAACATGAAGAAATTTAAGATGACAAAGTAATAAAATCATTATTTTATTTCATAAGAATATTGTAACTAAAAATTCAAATTTTCAAAGATTTTAATTTTAACCCTTTTCAAAATTCAATTATTTCTAAAAATTCACGCTATAATGTTTTTATAATTCAATTATAATTTAAAAAATTAATAATTGAATTCATGTGAAAATGTTTATTTTTGAAAAAAATTGAATTCTTGGGAAAGAATTTTATTAAAAAATTTCTTAAATAATTGAATTGCTTAGAAGAATTTTATTTTTTACGAAAATAATTGCATTGTTTCGAAGAGTTTTACAAACATTTTTGACAATAATTGTATTTGTAGAAAAATGTTGTATTTCACGAAAATAATTGTATTCTATGAACGATTTTATTAGAATTTTTCAAATTTATAAAGTATTTTATCAAAATTTTTAAAAATAATTGAATTCTCAAGAAAACAAATAATTGATTTCTAGCGAAGAATTTTATTCAAATTCCTTTAAATAATTGAATTCCCATAAAAAATGTATTATTTGTGAAAATAATTGAATTCTTATGAAGAAATGTATTGAAAACAATTGAATTGTATAGGAAAATATTATTAAAATTGCAATTTAATGAACTAAATCTTGTAAAGAATTTTGTCAACATTTTTTCAAATAATAGAATTATTAAAAGAATTTTATTTAAATTTTTCGAAATAATTGAATTTCTCAGACTATTTTTTGCAATTTTCTTTATAATATATTTGAATTCTTTCGAGAAACTTCATTAAAAAATTTAAAATAATTGAATTGATGCGAAGAAATTTATAAAAGAAATTGATAAGTAATTGAATTCCTGTTAAATTTTTATTAAAATTTCGTTTAAATAATAGAATTCTTTTGTAAAATTTTATTAAAATAGTAGATATCAAAAAAAATTGAAATGAGGAAAATTTTTGAAAATAATTGAAATTTTGTCAAGAATTTTCAAAAATTTTTTGAAAATAATTGAATTTTTGATGAAGAATTTTATTATTTATAAAGATTTTAATATTAATTTTTGAATTAATTGGAAGCAAAAAAATTGCCTAACAAAATAGAAATTAAAATTCTTTTTTCGATAATAATAATTGAAGAACGCATTTGAAAATTTGATACAATTTACTATTTTTCAAAGTTGGTGAATTTCACGTTTATAATCAACGATTTGTAAGCAAAAATAGTTTTCTATTTAAAATTTTTAATACTTTTGCAAAAAAATAAAATTTTTTTCACAGTTTTTTTTACCAATAATTCAAAAAAGAGAAAATTTGTAAACAAAACGTTTTATTGTTTTCGGCTTGAAAAATAATTTTTTCATGCAATCGTTGGTTATGAACGTTATGAACTTCAACGACGTAATTTTCAGATAATTGAGCGAAATAAAATAATAAATTATCGGTTTGATATCTTTAAGAAAATATTGTTTATATTCATTTTTTTATATTTGAATATTAGTTTGTTTTTTTTCTAACTAATTTTAAATCATGGCTTTTTTTATATAAAAAATAAATAATATTTAAAAACCATGAATTTTTACATTTTTCTTTCGGAGAAAATAATAATTTTTTTATATTAAAAAATCAAAAAAAAAATTCAAATTCATGATTTGAAATTAGTCAGAAAAAGAAACAAATAATGGATTGTAAATTTAAACATTGAATAACAATAGTATTTTTTAGCATTCGTGGACAAGAAACAATTTTTTAAAAATTTTTTGAAATAGTAAAAATCAAATTTTTTATTCAGCAATTTTTTTGTGGATACAAAAAACATATTTTCTGCAGAATTACGCATGAATTTTAAAATTTATAAATTTTGAGGAAAAATAAAAATTGAAAACCAAGAGGAATCAAGATATTTTCTGACCTATTTAATTTTTTGTGATTATTGAATTCATTACAAAAAATTACCTTAAAAATAATTATATGAAATATTTAAAATTTAAATATTTTTTTGATACATAGTTAAAAATATTAATGTACCCTCCCCTTAAAAAATAAGTAAAGTAGTCAATTATTTAATTAACAATTTAATTAATAATATAATTAACAAAATAATTAATAATATAGTCAATAACTAATTAATAGTAATTAATAATTAATAAATAAAATAATAAAATAGTTAATAATTAATTAATTAAATCAATGATTTACTTAAACAGTTTTTTTAACAGTTTTTTTTTAAAAAAAAAGTTTTATTCAGCATCAGCCGTTAATAAAAATGCTAACATAAACATTAACGTAATATAATTCTTGCACTGAAAATAAAATTGCATTAAGAAGTTAAAAACAAAATTTTTGCAAGATAATTCCTTTTACAATATTCAGTATGCAAGATATTGCTTACTCAAAGTGTCGTGCAACTTAATACCATAAATGAATTCACTGGATATACATATTATCTTGCACTGAATATTGAAGAATAAGAATTATTTTGCACAAATTTTTCATTGTTATTTTCATACTGAACAATTTTTTGCAATTATGTTATAATAATTATAATTATAATTATTTTTTTTCCGCAGGGAAGGAGAGAGGACGCAGATGTTGACACTTGCTCTAAAAAAAATGCGTACCATCTTTTTTTTTATGTTATGCTTATGTTAACATTTCTTATGAACGGAGGGCGTCAACTCACCTTGAAATTAACGAGTTTTAATTTTTTCAAGAAGATGACAAATGCGACCGATAAAATCAGTCTATCAGAAAGTTTACAAATTAATGATTAAAAAAAGAACTTGTTTTCCGCACGGAGGAAACTGAACAAAGAGATTTTTACTTCTTTTGATTGTTGAATTCAAATTGTTTGAATTTTTTTCACAATTTTTACTATTTCCAGAGCAAATTTTAGTGTTTTCGAAGGAAATTTTACTTCTTTTATTATTTATTAACTCGTGTCATTATTATTAACTTCAGAGATTATTAATTAATAATAAAGTATAATTGAGTAAAAGTTTACAAACAGTAAATTTTATTAATAATAAACTTTACTAGTAGTAAATTCTGCGAATAGTAAAATTTTCACTTGGGCGAAGTTTACAATAATTCTTGATCAACAACTTGAAAAAGAAAAATTTGTACCTGAACAAAAAATATTATTGATTTTTGTGTAAAAAATTATTTTCTCACCAAATCGTTGATCATAAACGTTGGGAATAACATGAACTTCATTGAAGTGTAAATTTTTTTACTATTTCCAAAGAAAATTTTAATGAAATTAGTAAAATTTACTTCGAATATAATAAGAGTTAACTTTGTAAAATTGACTAATTTTACTATTTTGTAAAATATACACTTATGGGTAAAATTTGCAACGTTTATGATCAACGATTTGGAGAAAAAAATACTTCTTACACCAAAAATAAAAATATTCTTTGTTTACAACTTTTTCTTTTTCAAATTGTTTATTAAGAAATATTGTAAAAAAATTTTTATACAAAAATTTGAATAAAAAAATATTTTTTCTTCAAAATTGTTACTAATAAACGATGGGAACTTCACTGTAAATTTTAATTTTAATTAAATTGAACTAAAAATAGTAAATTAAATTTAAATTCAAACAGTAAATTTAAATAATCAAACTATAGATTTTAATCTACTCAGATTTTCTTGGATTTACTTGGATAAAACTAAGTTTTTAAATTTAAATTAAATTTTGTTTAAAGTAAATTAAATAAAAATTAAAGTATTAAATTAAATTTATAGAAAATAGTAAAATTCAATTTTTAAATGAAAATTGCAAATTTGAATAGAAAGAGTAAAATTTTCTTCAAACTTAGTCAAAGTTACAAAATTAAATTTACTTCACTTGCATGCGGAAGTAGTAATTAAACTCTGTCAACTCATGGGAAAAAAATTACAATATTTATTTATTATTTCTTAATTTAATTAATTTATATTAATAAATCGTTGCATTTAAAGTTGTTGGGTAATTTTTTTTTTTTTTTTTTTGAATTTTAAAAATATTGAAATTTTAATTTAATGCTTTGAGGACTAAAAAATCAGTTAATCAAAGTTGTTTTCAATTAAAAATATTCCTTTTACATTATTTCTTATTTATTTCTTAACTATAATTTTGAATCTGAAATAATTAAATTTTAATAAAGAAATTTATTCAAATTTATCAAAATTACTAAATTTCCTGCGAAAAATGTAGATAATGAAAATCTTTAAAAATAAGTTAATTCTTACGAGAAGTTTAACTAAAAAAATATTTTAAATATTTAAATTCTTCTAAAGAGTTTTATCAAAATGCTTCAAAATAATTGAATTTGCGTGAAGAATTTTATATGTAATTAACATTTTTTCTAAATAATTTAATTCTGTGGGGGAATTATTTCAATTTTTACAAATAATTAACTTCTTTCCAGAAGTGTCATTAACTATTTGAAAATAATTAAAATCTTTGTAAGGATTTTCTTAAAATTGTATTAAAAATAAAGTAAAATTCTTATGAAGAATTTTACCCAAATTTTTCAAAATAATTGAATTTTTCCGAAGAGTTTTGTGATTTAGGAAAAGAATTAAATTTTTTAAAAGTATTTTATTAAACTTTTTTTTTATAAAGAATTACATTGAAATTTTTTAAAATAATCAAATTTCTGCGAAGAATTTTATTAAATTAATTTTTTTAAAATTTTAAATTCTTGAAAATAATTTAATTCGCTTTGAAAAATTTTATGAATTATGAAAATAATTCAAAATTTGCTAAGAATTTAACTAAAGTTTTGAAAATAATTGAATATTTTCGAAAACTTTAATTTAAATTTTATTGAAAATATTTCAATTCTCATAACAAATTTAATCAACATTTTTTTAAAATAATTGAATTTTTGCGAAGAATTTTATTAAATTTTTAAAAACAATTCGATTCGTTTGCAAAATTTTATTGAAATTGTATTGAAAATAATTAAATTCCTATGAAAATTTTTATAAATTATATAAATAATTGAAATTTTTCGAAGAATTTAATTAAAGATTTTGAAAATAATTGAATTTTTTCGAGGAATTTAATTAAAATAATTGTATTGAAGATATTTTGATTCTCATAAAAAATTTAATGAAAATTTTTCAAAATAACTGAATTTTTGCGAAGAATTTTATTAAAATTCTTCAAAATACCTAATTAAATTCCTGCAAAAAATTTAATAAATTATGAAAAGAATTAAAATTTTGCTAAGAATTTAATTAAAATTTAAAATACCAAATGAAGTAATTAAATAATTTTAAATGAATTAAAATAATTAAAATTAAATTTTTTCGAGGAATTTAATTAAAATTGTATTGAAAATATTTTGATTCTCATAATTAAGGAATTTAATCAACATTTTTAAAAATAATTGAATTTTTGTGAAGAATTTTATCAAATTTTTAAAACTAATTGAATTCTTTTGAGAAAATTTATTGAAATTGTATTGAAAATAATTGAATTCCTGCGAAGTATTTTATTATTTAAGAAAATAATTGAAATTTTGCGAAGAATTTAATTAACGTTTTTGAAAATAATTGAATTTTTTTGAGAAATTTAATTGAAATTCTATTGAAAATATTTCAATTCTCATAAAGAATTTAATCGAAATTTTTCAAAATAGTTTAATTCTTTTGAGAAATTTTATTAAAAATAATTGAATCCCTATGTGAAGAAATTTAATTAAAAATTTTTCAAAATAATTCAATTCTTTTTAAAAATTTTATTGAAAATAATTGAAATTTTGCTAAGAATTTTAATTAAAGTTTTTGAAAATAATTGAATTTTTTCGTATTCTATTGAAAATATTTCAATTCTCATAGGTAAAGAATTTAATCAAAATGTTTCAAAATAATTCAATTCTTTTTACAAATTTTATTGAAAATAATTGAAATTTTGCCAAGAATTTTAATTAAAGTTTTTGAAAATAATTAAATTTTTTCGAATTCTATTGAAAATATTTCAATTCTCATAGGTAAAGAATTTAATCAAAATTTTTCAAAATAATTCAATTCTTTTTAAAAATTTTATTGAAAATAATTGAAATTTTGCTAAGAATTTTAATTAAAGTTTTTGAAAATAATTAAATTTTTTCGAATTCTATTGAAAATATTTCAATTCTCATAGGTAAAGAATTTAATCAAAATTTTTCAAAATAATTCAATTCTTTTTAAAAATTTTATTGAAAATAATTGAAATTTTGCTAAGAATTTTAATTAAAGTTTTTGAAAATAATTGAATTTTTTCGTATTCTATTGAAAATATTTCAATTTTCATAAGTAAAGAATTTAATCAAAATGTTTCAAAATAATTCAATTCTTTTTAAAAATTTTATTGAAAATAATTGAAATTTTGCTAAGAATTTTAATTAAAGTTTTTGAAAATAATTGAATTTTTTCGTATTCTATTGAAAATATTTCAATTTTCATAAGTAAAGAATTTAATCAAAATGTTTCAAAATAATTCAATTCTTTTTAAAAATTTTATTGAAAATAATTGAAATTTTGCTAAGAATTTTAATTAAAGTTTTTGAAAATAATTAAATTTTTTCGAATTCTATTGAAAGTATTTCAATTCTCATAGGTAAAGAATTTAATCAAAATTTTTCAAAATAATTCAATTCTTTTTACAAATTTTATTGAAAATAATTGAAATTTTGCTAAGAATTTTAATTAAAGTTTTTGAAAATAATTAAATTTTTTCGAATTCTATTGAAAGTATTTCAATTCTCATAGGTAAAGAATTTAATCAAAATTTTTCAAAATAATTTAATTCTTTTTAAAAATTTTTATTGAAAATAATTGAATTTTTCCGATTTCTGTTAAAAATATATCAAAGTATTTAATCAAAATTTTTCAAAATAATTAAATTCTTTTGAGAAATTTTATTGCAAATAATTGAATTCCTGTGAAGAATTTCATTAAAGTATTTGAAGACAATAAATAATTATAATTAATTACTAAATTAGTTTAAAATTTAATTTTTTAAATTTTGAATCTGAAATTATTGCAATATTGAAATTAATATTTGAAAATAAAAAATTTTCTTAATTTACATTAATTAATCATTTTAAAAATTTTATCCTAATTTTTTTATAATTTATACAATTTTTATATTTTTAATACTTTTATCATTTTTAATAATTTGTGAAGTAAATTTTATCAAAATGAGTAAAATTGACTTCAAACGTAGTAAAAGTTTCTTAAATATTGTAAAATTATAACAAAAAATAGTAAAATATGATAAAAAAAATCATATTTCTTCTTTAGTATTCTTTTATTCTAAAAATCATATTATTTTTTTCAGAACTGTTCATGAACACTTTCGGAAGCGATTCTTTTTCAAAAAAAATGACGCAGTTGATGACCCGGCAAAAAAAGATCGTATTTTTTTCAAAACAAAAATTAAAAAATATTCGACGCCAATGTTGGGGACTTATTTACCGCAGAAATGGACACGTGCAAAGAAGCTCGTTACTCGATGGGGTGTATGTATAAACGAGAAATAATAAAAAAAAAGGAAATGAAAACAAGAAATGAAACCTTAAGCGCTTGCGCTAAAAAGAGCGTCTGTTGTGAGGCGCTCACCATACAAAAGGACCCGGCTTCGTGTGTTTATGTTTAGTTTGAATCGAGCGCTCTTAACGAACGTATTGCAAAGAAAAAGTGAATTTTTATCGTGAAGAAAGAATTATTTTCTTTTTTGGAATTTTAGCCGAAAAGAAAATGGCAACAGCACTTCTGAGAATGGGACTACGTACAGTAGTCTCGAAAGGTGTTTTTGAAAAAAGATCTATTCCAGCAATTGGAAACGCCCTCATTGATGCTGAGCGGCGTCATGTTCAACAAGAACAAAAATTACAAGTAATTATTAAATTAAAAAAATAATTAATTTTTTAGTTCGTTTATTTTGAATTTGAACTCTAGTTTTTCTTGATGTTTTGCAATTTTCAATCGGTACATTTTTCGCTTTTTTTAATTTGGATCCGTTTTCGTTACGTTTTCGTTTTTTCCCTATTTTTCAAAATTTAAAACACAATTTTAAATTTACAAGTAGCGTATTCTTTGAATTTGCGGAAACTTAATTTGAAAGATTAAAAAAAATATGTTTTTTGCAACAAAATTTATTTTTTTTGCAAAAAAATCCTTTTAAAAGTAAAAAGAAAATAAATTTTTATTCAAAAGATTTAAAAGAGCAATTTTTAAAAATAAATTCTTTTCGCCTGAAAATAATCGAAGGAAATAAATTTTTATTCTTTAGAAAATAATTCGAATTTTGTTAAAGTTACAAATTTTGGAGAAAAATAAATAAAAATTTTTATAAATAGTTTCTATTGAAAGGAGAATCATAAATTTTGTTCTGCAAAAATAAATAAAAGAAACTCTCCAGTTGCTTCCTGAATATGCCCTGATTTGTCATCGAAGGATCTAGATATAAAAGAACTTTTGTCCTTGTAATAATTGTTGAACAACCCGTATTAAAAAAAAAAAGTAAATTCAAGGCAGACGAGAAATGCAGAAAAACCTTCGAATAAAGAGGATTAACAATTCAATTGAAATTTTTAAACATTTGCAAAATGGAAATTTTTTCCAATTCGATTTTTTTTCTTTGAAATTTGAATTTTGTTTTTCTAAGAATTAAAATACTTCCTTTATGTAAAAATTATTTTTTCATGTATCTGTGCGAATTTTCTGTTTTGTTACGTGGGAAGTTCAAGGCGAACAACTGTAGTTTCTACGATAGCAAAAGGCCAACGATCCCATGTTATATAAATAGAAAATTGCATCCCTAATTTATTTTTGCACTAAAATTATATATCATTTAATGAATATGTATTCCTGTCCGACTTGTCTGACTTTCAAAGTTCAACTTTTGCCCGTCAATTGTAAATTCCATGTATTCAAATGCAATTATTTTTTTCAAGTGCAATTTTCGAAGAATTAAATGCAAAATCAGTTTCAGAATTTAATTTTTTCTTTTCTTTTGGTTCGAATGTCCTTTAAATTTCGAATTTACGCGTCAATGTATCAATTTTCGAATCTTTTTTCTAAATTCGATTTGTGAAAATAAATATCTCGTGTCATTGACTCCAAAAATCTGAATTATTTTTTCGAGTGTATTAATTAATTTTAATTTTAATTAAAATTAATTAATTTTAAAAAAGAGTTTCTGTATTTATCTGCAAACTAATCGAAATCACTGGAACGTTCCGCTAGACTTCTTCTTCTTTCATAACGCGAAGCGAAAATGATAAATAGTTCACAAAGTCCAACAGTGGCTGTAGCAACCGGTCGAGCTGGTTTCAAATTAGGACAAAATCAAAAATCAAGTTTTTAAAAAGTCGAATACAATGAAATGTTTTGGTCCGCATTAATAATAATAACAAAAAAATATACCGTTATCTTTCAAAAAAAAAACAAAAATTGATTAGGAATAATTGATCAATTGTGAAAATCTCGAACATCTTGTCTGAGAAGAACTTTAATTTCTAGATTAGATTAAAAAATAAAATATTGCAAAAAGTACTTCGCCATTTCAAGTGCAGAAAGGGTGTACGTGCCAACTTGCAGGCATGGAATGTTCTATATACATATATATATATTTTCCCTTTGTATGGGAAAATAAAGACAAAGAGCGTCTAGAGTTTCGCGTGTCGGATATTGCTCGTTATATAATGTTGTGCTATCAATCAAGTCCCTCTTGGGCCCTTTCGAATTTTTAATTCAAGGCCATAAAGTCCTTTTCCTAGAAATTTAGGCAAAAAAAACAATTTTTTTACTTCCCCATGCAGACTCGAATATTACGTAAAATTCTTAGTTTGACGAAATTATTTAAGAAAAATTTGCAAGAAAAAGAAAGAAAAAAATTGTGGCTAACTAGAAAAAAATTAATAAGTCAATTTTTTCATTAATTAAAAAAGTGGGAAAGAAAAATTGCAATGAAACGGAAAATAACGAAAAAATGTGACTAATTAAAAAAGCGAGTGTAAATAAAATAGTAAATAAAATGTAAATGTAAATAAATACTTAAATTTTGTAAATTCGAATTTTATAAACTCAATTTGGTAAAAAAATGAATTTATTTCATTTTTTTACCAAATTGAGTTTAAAATTCGAATTTTTAAACTTACTTTAAACTTATTCGAATATAAGTTAAATAAATAATAAAAATTTAGGTAAATAAAATTAAAATTAAAATAATTCAGAAGTAAATAAACAAATGACGAAAATTTAAAAAAATGAACACTAAAATACATAATGAAAAAATAAAAATACTAATGAAAATATAAACAAATAAATAAAGAAGTAAATATACAAAAATAATAGAAATGTAACTAAATAAACAAAAAGTAAATTAAGTTTGTGAATTCGAATTTCGAACTCAACTTGATAAAAAAGTAAAATTTGATTTTTTTGCCCTTTATTTATAGAAACCTAGTAAAAAAGTAAATAAATACAGAAATTTTGTAAATTTCAATTTTGAACTTAACTTCTGGTAAAAGAAAAGAAATTTGATTTTTTTGTTCCTTATTCATAGAAAAAAGTAAATAATAAAAATTTTAGGTAAATAATTGAATTAGAAAGTGAATAAACAAATAACCAAAGTGTAAATAAATGAGTAAAAAAATAAATAGACAATTAATGAAAATTTAGACAAATAAAAAAGTAAATAAATAAATAATTAAAATGTAACTATAAATAAAAAAGTAAATAAATACTGAAATTTTGTAAATTCCAATTCCGAACTTGATAAAAAAAGAAATTTGTTTTTTTTGCGCTTTAATCATAGAAAAAAGTAAACAATATAAATTGTAGGTAAATAAATAAATTAGGAAGTAAACAAAAAAATAACGAAAATGTAAATAGAAATTACAAATAATTAAAATCTGAATAAATAAAAAATAAATACTTAAATTTTGTAAATTCGAATTCTAAATTTCAGTTTTTGGTGAAAAAAAAGAAATTCGATTTTTTGCGCTTTATTCATAGAAAAAAGTAAATAATATAAATTGTGGGTAAATAAATAAATTAGAAAGCGAATAAACTATAATAACGAAAATGTAAATAAATGAGTAAAAAAATAAATATACAATTAGTAAAAATTTAAACAAATAAATAATTAATTAAAATGTAACTAAATAAATACTGAAATTTGTTAATTCAAATTCCGAACTTGGTAAAACTTGGTAAAAAAAAAGAAATTCTATTTTTTGCGCTTTACTCACAGAAGAAAGTAATGAAAAAGTATTGAAAATCATTTAAAATAATTGAATTTTATAAAGAATTTCTCTCAAGTTTTTAAAATAATCTTTTTTTCTTAATAATTGAAATTTAATTATTAAATTTTATTAAAAGTTTTAGAAAATAATTAAATTCTCAAAATTTTTTTTTACATTTTTCTAAAATAATTTAATTCATTCAAGGAATTTTATTAAAATATAAAAAATAATTGTATTCTTTCGAAAAATTTTATTATAAATTAAAAAAAAATGAATTGTTTCAAAGGATTTTAGAAAATAATTGAATTTTTTAAAAAAATTAAATTCTTTCGTGAAAGTTTATTAAAATTGTATTAAAAATTATTAAATTCCTATGATGAATTTTATTATTGATAAAAAATAATTCAATTCTTGCAAAGAATTTTCTTTAATTATTTAAAAATAATTGAATTCTTTTGAAAAATTTGATAACGAATTAAGAAAAAAATGATTGAATTCTTTCGTGAAATTTTATTGAAAATAATTGAATTTTTGCAAAGAATTTTACTATATATTTTTTATAAAAATAATTGAATTGTTCTAAAAGATTTATTAAAATTTTAGAAAATAATTGAATTCTTTTGAAAAATTTTATAACGAATTAAGAAAAATATTAAATTCTTTTGTGAAGTTTTTTTGAAAATAATTGAATTTTTGCAAATATTTTACTATCTAAAAAAATAATTGAATTATTTCGAAGGATTTATTAAAATTTTTGAAAATAATTGAATTCTTTCGTAAAATTGTATTAAAATTTTGTCGAAAATAAATGAATTTTGGCGAAGAATTTTACTATATTTATAAAAATAATTGAATTCTTGCAAAAAATTATATAAAAATTCTTGAAAATGTAAACAATATAATAATTAATTTTTTACTTAATGAGTGAATTTTCAAATTTTTTATTATGAAATTATTTAAAAATTCATGTTTGTAAATAAAAAATTATATAATTTGCATGACAATAATAAATTGAATATCTCGTTCCGCGCGTAACGTTTGCTTGTATAAATAAATAAAGAAGAAAAAAAATAAATAATAAAAGTGTAAATAAATAAAAAAGTAAATAATTACCTACTAAAATTTTGTAAATTTAAATTCTGAATTCAAATTTCCGTAAAGAAAAAAAATAAAAATAGATTTTTTGCGCTTTATTCTTTATAGAAAAAAACAAATAAAAAAAATTGTAGGTAAATAAACAAATTAGGAACTAAACAGACAAATAACGAAAATGGAAGTAAAAATATGTAAAAAAAATAAATTTACAAATAATGAAAATATTAACTAATAAAAGAAATAAATGAACAATAAAAATGCAAATGATTATTAAAACATAAAAAATGCAAATTTAAAACTTAAAGTTATTGCTGGTAAAAAAGAAAAGAAAATTCTTCTTTGTTCTTGTAATATTTTTTCTCAGAAAAAAATGTGTGCTGTTGATTTATTTTCTTTCACTTTTAAAAGTAATTTAAAATAATTTTATTGACTTTTTTCTGCGTTTCTCTGCAAAAAGAAAAAAAAGAAAAAAAAGTAGGCGCACTAAGTACCGTTTCGTTCATTGGCCTCGAGTTTTGTGTTATGTTTACCAATGAAGACTCTATCGGTTGATTACAGGTGAATAACGTGACACATTTATTTCCTTGCAGATTTTTAGTCGAGTGTTTTGTATAGAGTGGGATGCAGCTGTTTATAATTTGATAATGTATCATCACAATTGTATTGTGTTTATTTGCTAAGTGGCGAGCGAATTGCAAAATTCTTATCTCTGGACAAAACATATTTTATATTATTCAAATAGGGAAAAACGAGAAATTGTTTTTTTCATTTTATATTATTATTGTTATGTTATAGAGTATATAATAAAACTATAATAAAAAATTAAAAAAATATCTCTTGAATTTTTTTAAATAAAAAGTTAATAAACTCCAAAATTTAAAAAAACTCCAAAATTCAATTATTTTCAAAAAATTTAATAAAATTCTTTATAAATTTGGAAAATTATAATAAAATTGTTCATAGAATACAATTATTTTCGTAAAATATAACATTCTTCCTAGGAAAACAATTATTATTGTCAAACAATTTAGTAACAATCTTCGAAACAATTCAATTATTTCCGTAAAAAATAAAATTTTTCGAAGCATTTTAATTATTTAAGAAATTTTAATAAAATTCTTCCCCAGAATTCAATTCTTTTCAAAAATAAACATTTTCAATTATTTTCCATTTTTTCAATGAAATTTCTCGATGGAATTTAATTATTTTCAAAAAATTCTTAAAAATTCTGAAAAAATTAATTATTTAAAAAAATTTGAATAAACTTCTTCACAGGAAATTAATTAATTTCCTAAATAATAATATTTTTCTCCGGAATTCAATTATTTCCACAAATAAAATTCTTTACAGGAATTCAATTCTTTAACAAAATTTTTAATAAAATTCGTTGCGAGAATTCAATTATTTTCATAAAGAACAAAACTTATCGCAGAATTTCAATAATTTTTTATACAATTTTAAATAAAATGATGAAAAATTGCATTTTTTTCTTAAATTTTTTTTTTCAAATTCGCCGAATAGGAAGAAATCTATTATTTTTTAAAATTTTGATAAAATTCTTTATAAAAATTCAATTTTAAGAAATATTCAATTAGTTTATAAACGATTTATTTTTGTTTTTGTATTTAAATAATTGAATTCTCGAATAATTTTCTAAGAAAAATATTGATTAAAAAATTAATTTCATTAAAATTTTTAAATTATATTTTCACAGTAAATCATTTTTTTGAAAAAATTTAATCAAATTCTTCGTCAGAATTCAATTATTTTCAAATTTTTTAATTAATATTCTGATTGAAATGTAATTATTTTCAAAAAGTTTTCAATAAATTCTGAGAAATTCAATTATTTAAAAAAATTTGAATAAAATTTTTCAGAGGAAATTAATTATTTTCATAAATAATAATATTTTTCTCCGGAATTCAATTATTTTCACAAATAAAATTCTTTACAGGAATTCAATTCTTTAACAAAATTTTTCATAAAATTCGTTGCGAGAATTCAATTATTTTCATAAAGAACAAAACTTATTGCAGAATTTAAATTATTTTTTATGCAATTTTAAAAAAAAATTATAGAAAATAATATTTTTCTCCGAAATTCAATTATTTTCACAAATAAAATTCTTCACAGGAATTCAATTCTTTAACAAAAAATTTTAATAAAATTTGTTACAAGAATTCAATTATTTTTTTAAATAGCAAAATTTATCGCAGAATTTCAATTATTTTTCATACAATTTGTGAAAAAATCATAGAAAATTGCATTTATTTTTATTTTTTTTTAAATTCACCGATATAAATCTATTATTTTTAAAAATTTTGATCAAATTCTCCAAAAAAATTCAATTTTAAGAAATATTCCAAATAGTTAATAAATTATTTATTTTTGTATTTAAATAATTGAATTCTCGAAAAATTTTCTAATAAAAATTGAAATTAAAAAATGAATTTTACAATTTTTAAATTATAATTGAATATTAAAAGCCTATAACGTGAATTTTTAGAAAAAATTGTATTTTTGAAAAGGTTTCAAATTAAAATAATTGGAAATCTGATTTTTCATTTTTTTAACTAACAATTTTGTAGATTTAATTTTTATGAAAAAATTTAATTGAATTTGATTTTTCAAATTATTTGAAGGTTTTGTTTGAATTTGAAAATCTTAATTTTTATAGAAAAATAATAATGATTAAATATTTATTGAAAAAAGAAGTTATTGATGTTTTCGAATAAATTTACAATTAAAGGAATTCGTAAATTATTAATGTAACATAGAACCTTTTGAGTATCTAATAATTTTTGGAGTAAATTAGAATATTTTTCAGGGTCAGGGCAAAAAAGTCAAAATTTTGTCTGGAAATCAGGAAAAATTTAGAGAAAAAGAAAATTAAATTTTTGTGTCAACCCTGAAAAATAACAATAAAAATAATTTAAAAAAAATTAGACCCAAAATAGAAAGAAATAAAAATTAAAAAAAATATAAATGAATGAAATTTTAATGCGCAATTGAAAGAGTAGAAGGATAATTGAATTTAAACAAAAAAAAAATATGGTGCGTAGTTTTCTCTTTAGTCGAGGGTCCCTACTGGAAGAGGGACAAAAGAAAGTTTGCAATTTTTGAAGGGATCGATTTTTTAACACACAGCTGCTAACGCACTGTCCCTGTTGAGAGATTATGTTATATGTTAAGTCGCAAAAGCTCGACGGGAACAAGTACATCGGGTGAATGCACTGCATTGAACTACCTGTGTGTCTTACTTTCACAATTATGTAAAAAATGCTGACACATAACGAAAATGAAAAAATCGCTTCTGATTAAGTCTAGATGAAGCAATTTTATTATCGTAAATATGACAAAGTCAGAGCATTTAAAATCTATTATGCGGAAAAAATTTACACAAGAAAATTTTACTACTCTCATAGTCCGATATTCTATATAATTTCTAAAAAATTATGTAAATATTTGTATTTTCAATTTTTTTTTCATTCAACAATATCAACGGATTAAAAAATTGTTCTTTATACTAAAATAGTATAAAATTTACTGCGAGAAAATTGAAAATTTACTTTTTTTACAGAAGTAAATTTTACTCGAATTTAAATTTTCTACAGAAGTAAATTTTACTCGAATTTAAATTTTTTACAGAAGTAAATTTTACTCGAATTTAAATTTCTTACAGAAGTAAATTTTTCTCGAATTTAAATTTTTTATTTTAGTAAAATTTACTCCGAAAGAAGTAGAATTTCCTAGAAAAAAATTAAAATCTTTAAAAAATGGAAAAAATTGCTCCAAAAATGCAAAGAAATTTCCCAAAAAATAAAAATTTACTGCTCTTTGAATTAAATTCATTGTACCGTTTGTAAAAAAGTAAAACAATTATTTCTTTTCTATTTACAACTTTAGTTCTCATAATAAATATTTAAATATAATTTAATTAAGTATTAGTTTATTAAATTATTTATTTTTCTGCTGTAACATTTTTTTTTACTCAAAAAGAAATTTTACTAAAGAGAAAAAATTTTTTTACTAGAAATGAGAAATCAAATTTATCCAGAAAAATAAATAATTTAATAAATAAATTTACATTTAATTTATTAAATTGTTTATTTTTCCAGTGCAAAATTTTTTTATTGAAAGAGAAATTTTTCTAAAGAGAAAAAAAAATTTTTTACTAAAAATAAATTATCAAATTTACAAAAATTAATATTTTAAATCTTTATTTTTCAGTTTGCTGTAGCAAAACATTACATGAGCAGCAAGAGGAACGTTCATCATTCCAGAGCTACAGCATCATTGGACGAAGAATCCGACAGTGACAGCGATAGTGATGATGAACAAGAAAGGGTAGGTCACAATGTCAAGATTAGTCCACAAAAGTTAACGATAACAATAATTACAATTTCCGAGAAAATTTATTTAAAAAAATATTTTTTTTTCTCATTCTTTTGTGTTTCTAATAAAAAAGTTATTTTTCAAATTCAAATTTTTGAGAAACAAGTAAATTCCGATTTATTATTAATAATTATTAATATTATTTGATTAATTAATTAATTTAAGATTAATAGTATTTAAATATTATTTATTCATCATTATTACAATTAATTAAATAAAAGTAAAATCCATTTCAATAATTTATCAAAAATTTTGAAAATAATTGAATTCCAGAAAAAAATTTTATTTCTTTATGAAAAGAATCGAATTCTTCCAAAAGAATTTTATTAAAATTGTACTCAAAAAAAATTTAATTCTTGGCAAGAATTTAATTAAAATTTTTAAAAATAATAATCCATTTCAATGATTCATCAAAAATTTTGAAAATAATTGAATTCAAGCAAAAAATTTTATTATTTATGAAAAGAATCGAATTCTTCCAAAGAATTTTATTAAAATTGTACTGGAAAAAATTTAATTCTTAGCAAAAATTTAATTAAAATTTTTGAAAATAATTAAATTGTTTTGAAGAATTTATGTGAATTTTTTTAAAAATAATGTTTTTTAATCATTTTTATTAAAAATGTTGAAAATTATTGATCAGAATTTTTGAAAATAATTAAATTTTTTGGAAGAATTTTATTAAAAATTTTGAAAATAATTGAAAGTATAGGTAATTGAATAATTTTATTAAAACGAATTAAAATAATTAATTTTTCTTAAGAATTTTATAAAAACTGTTGAAAATAATCGAATTCAATTAATATTTTTAAAAATAATTGTATTTTTTTTAGAACTTTTATTAAAATTGTTTTTAAAATAATTGAATTCCTCCGAGGAATTTTACGTTTTATGAAAATAAATGAATTCTTACAAAGAATGTTATTATTTTTGAGAATAATTGAATTGTTTTGAAGAATTTTTGAAAATAATTGAATGTTTTGAAAGAATTTTATTAGAAATTTTGAAAATAATTGAATTAAATTGAAATGTTATTAAAAAATTATTTTTATCGACAAAAATTTTTTCAAAAATTACTGACTGTATTTAAAATCGGAAACGTATATTAAAAATTTTAGAACTTTATAAATTATTTCTAAAGGGGAAGATACACGAATACTTTTAACTTTATCATGAAAATATTTTAAATATTCCATAGAATTATTTTTATCGTAATTTTTGTTTCGAAGAAGTAAATGGGCATAAATTAAAATTGATCAGAAATATTTTGACCCTTGTTGAATTTTTATTTTTCTAAAATTTGATAGATTTTGATTTGAAATTCATGTGTAATTATTTGTAGAAAATATGTTTTCATATATAAGAAAAAAAATTTCCGAATGAAATATTTGATTTTTCATAATTATTTTGAAAGCGTTTTTTAAAAATTGTTTTTAAACAAAAAATTCTAAAAATACTATTGAGTTATTAAATTTTTTTTATTCGTAAATTTATTTGTTTATTTTTCTAACAAATTTCAAATCGTAATTTTTATTTCAAGTAATTTTTTTCCTATTTATAACTTTAGTTTTCATAAAAATTGAAATTGAATTTGTTTATTATCACTTATTTTTCTTGTGTAAAATTTTTAACGTTTTATTTTAATTTTTCAGAATTTTTCACGAAACAATTGTCAATTCATTTTAAATATTCAATTTAAATATTCGATTTTAAACAATTCAATTCATTTCAACATTTTATTATTTTTCTTTAATTTATTTTAATATTTTAACATTTTTAATTTCATAAAATTAATTCTAATAATTAAATTTATTAAATATTCTTTTTATTTTTTATATAAAAATAAAATAATATTAATAATAATACAAATAATAATAAAAATACTGATAAAAATAATAACAATACAAAATATCTTCTTACTTAATTTTTCAGGAACTAAATTATAAATTGCATGATAAGATAAATGAAATTCGATTTTATCAAAATAAAAGCTGTCTGTCTGATTTTAATTATAAATTGGCAAAACGTTCATTTAAATATATTATGTTCCGTTATGTGTCTTTTAGTAAATAAATATTATAATATAAAAATTAGAACGAAAAATGATTTATTCAGTTATTTAAATAATTTATTCTCAAATTAAAAGTTGATAAATATTTATAGAAGTTTAAATTTTCAGTTAGACTATTTAATAAATCATGAGAAATAAATTCCGGTGAAAATAAGTCTTGTATTGATTGTTGTAAATCATTTTTGGATCAACATATTGTTTTATTTTGCACTTTGTACTTTTTTTTATTATTCACAGTGCTTAAATATTGTAAAGAAGAAAATCCTGTACTCGTAAAGTGTGCGACTAATATAAGAACTTAGATAATCGTTCCAATTATCTTTTCATGTCAAGGCTGCTAAATTTATATTGCAGAACATTTTGTTTAACCGATAAATATTATGTTTACGCTGACTTGAAAATATTTTGAATTTTTTTGAATGGCGAAAAATAACAATGATAAATGTATGTGTTTTTTTTGGAATATTGGAAAAGAAAATTTTATTTTATTATGTTAACTATTTTTTTTTCTTTCTAGACTGAATCTAATTTCTGGAGAAGAAAGATGAGGACGCTTCATAGTCACTTGGATGTCAATAAAGACGGCGTTATTAGTTACGACGACTTTATGCTGCTTGGAGAAAGATTTGCGAATCTGGGACATTTGACGAATGAGGAGAAAAAGGAATTCCAACATGTTCTTAATGTAAGAAGATTTTTACTCTTCTTGTAAATGGAAAAAAATTTCTTCTTTTTTGGACGTCAGTCTAAAACACGTTTGAAAGAAGAAAAAATAATTTCTCTCCGGAAAACAATTCGATTTCTTGCTTAGAAATTTCTTTTTCTAAATTATAAAATTAAATACCTAATCTGATCAATTTCATGAGCAGTAATTATTGATCAAGAAATTATATATTTTATATACAATAAAAATTGAAAAATATAAAAAATATTTTTCAACCAAATAAGAATTTTAATAGAAAAATATTTTTTCTTCTAAAATTGCTGACTATGAACTTTGTAAATTTTAAAAACATTTCTTATGGGAGTGAAATCCGTAACGCTTTTGAAAGCAAAAACAAAAAAATAATTCAAAAAATTTATTTTATTTTAGCATTAAATTCATGTTATATTTTAGCACTTTTCTTCTAAGTAAAAATTGTATTTAATATCTAGTATTTTCAAAAAATTTCGCAAAAGAGTTCAATTATTTAAAAAAAAATTGATGAAATTCATCAAAAAATTCAATTATTTTCATAAATAATAAAATTTCTACAGGAATTCAATTAATTTAGAATAACATTTTCAAAAAAATTTCGAGAAAATCAATTATTTAACAAAAATATTATTATTATTCTTTACAATAATTCAATTAATTTCACTAATAATGACATTTTTCATGGAAATTCAATTTTTTAAAAAAATGCTTGATAAAATTCTAAGCAAGAATTCAATTATTTTCATAAATAATAAAACTCATCGAAGAATTTTGAATTATTTTTAATACACGAGAAATCAATTATTTACAATAAAATTTCCGTAATATTTATTATATTTGAAAAAATTAATTATTTAAAACAATATTTATAAAATTCTTATGAAGAATTTAATTATTTTCTAAATTAACAAAATTTTTCACAGAAATTCAATTTTTTTAGAACATATTAATAAAATTTTTCGCAATAATTCAATTATTTTCATAAATAATAAATTTCTTCCCAGGAATTCAATTATTTTTGAAAATTCTTTGAAAATATTCAATTATTTTCATAAATAATAAAATTCATCGCATAAATTCAATTATTTTTGAAAATTTTAATTAAATTCTTTGAAACTATTTTATTATTTTCATAAATAATGAAATTCCTCGCAGGATTTCAATTATTTTAAATACAATTTTACAGGAATTGCTCAAAAAATGCAATTATTCTTACAAATTTAATTTCAATTTCTCGAAAAAATCAATTATTTAAAAAAATTTTTTTTTTTAAATTCTTTGGAGAAATTTAATTAATTTACAAAAAATATTAGAATTTTTCACAGGAATTCAATTATTTTTATAAATAACAATATTCATCACAAGTAATAATTTTTTTTTGAAATTCAATTATTTTCAAAAATTTTTATAAAATCGTTCGCAAGCATTCAATTATTTTCCTAAATAATAAATGCTTTTTAGGAATTCAATTATTTTCAAAAAGATTTAATAATAAAATTCCACACAGATATTCAATTATTCTCAAAAATTTTAATAAAATTTTTTGTAAAATTTAATTATTTTTAAAAACTTTTTGCAGTTCAATGTTTTTTAATATCTACTATTTTCATAAACTTTTCCAAACAGAATTCAAGTGATTAAACGTTTTTTATTAAATCTTTGTAAGAATTCAATTCTTTTCATGAATAATGAAAATTTCTCAGGAATTCAATTATTTAAAATAGAATTTGCATAAAATTAGTCAACAGAAGTCAATTATTTAAAATTTTTTATAAAATTCGTCGCAAGAATTAAATTATTTTTATAAATATTAAAATTCTTTGATGAATAACTAAATTCGTTGCAGGAATTCAATTTATTAGCAGGATAAGTAAGAAGGAAATATTTTTTATGAAAATTAAGTCTGTAATAAGTCTAAAAATGTAAATTTTAATTTACTTTCTTCGAAGATGATTGAATCATAAAAAATTATGATAGAACAAGTCTAAGAAATATTTTTTCAAAAATATTGTAATGTAATTTTTCGAAAATAATTGAATTTCTGAAAAGAATTTTTTAATAAATTAAAAAAGAAAACTAATTAATTTTTTTAAGAATATTAAAAATTTTGAACATGAATAATTTCTCTAAAATATTAAAAATAATTCTAAAAATGTTAATCTTATTAATTTTGGTATGATTTTGAATTTCCGGAAATATGTAATTTAAAATATTGAAAATAATTGAATTTTAATAAATAAGAATGAAAAAAATATAAAAAAATTCTAAGGAAGTTACTTTTTTTTAAATTTTTAATTATAATTTTTAGAAGCTAATTTTCATTTTTAAAATTTACACTTAAAGATTTTTTATTAAAATTTTTGAGAATTCAATTATTTTCAAAACTTGGAAAATAAAATTCTTCAAAAGTCGATTTTCAAAAATTGTAATAAAATACTTGAAACAAATCAATTATATTAAATTAAATTTTACAAAATTTCAATTATTCAAAAGTTTTTTAATTGTATATTTCGAAAATTTAATTAGAAAAATTATTCAAAAATAATTATTGAAAGATTTGTCTAAAGTTATTTTTTACTTTATAAAAACCGAAATAAAATGCATTTTTTTTACTAAAAATGTGGTATTTTCTTGCAATATTTGGAAGAAAAGTTGAAAAATTCGCAATTTTTAAAAATTGTCGAAAAAAGTAAAAAAAATCATAATATCCGAGGTCTGCCATTTTAATTATTTTTGTATATTGGTTGAAATGATTTTTATAGATAATTGTATTAAATTGTCATTTAT
The DNA here is from genome assembly GCA_032872505.1 of Leptopilina syphax. NCBI lineage: Eukaryota > Metazoa > Arthropoda > Insecta > Hymenoptera > Figitidae > Leptopilina > Leptopilina syphax. Next base: position 6,327,874 of record CM065475.1, read on the forward strand.
TTTGTTTTAGGAAATATGGGAAGAACAGTGGGGAGAAATAAGTCCTTATAATCTCATTGGTGTGGAACAATACCTCGAAAGAATGCACCACGTTCTTGAGGATGAATCTTTGAAAAAGAAATGTCACAACTTCCTTCCTTTCCTCTTTAAAGTAAGCCACATTATTTAAAGTACAAATAATTTTTCGAAAAATTTTAATTCATTGTAAAAATAAAAATTATAATTTTTACAATTAAATAGATCAATTTTAATTTTTAAAATGAAAGTTTCTCTACATGAAGTATTTTTAAAAAATACGAGTATAATTAAATACCTAATAGTAAATTCATTCAATAATATCAATTTAATTTAGAATTTAATTAAATAATCGTACTAATTAAAGAATGGTAATTTAATTAAATAATAGTAATTTTATTAAACAATATAAATTTTATGAATGAAATAATAATTAAATGATTGAATGAATGAAATAAATATATTAAATTTACATTTTGTTTTAGGCTGTTGACAGAAACAACAATGGCGAAATATCAGTACAAGAATATCAATTATTCTTCGAGTGTCTTGGACTCTCACATGATGTAAGAACAAATTATCTTTTGTTATTCATTGCATTGTTTGAATTTGAATAAATAACTGTCTGAATAATAATACATGAGCAATTTAGAAGATATTAATTGTAAATTAATTATTAAAATTAACGAATTAGCGGTGAATCAATTATTAAAATTAGTAAATTACTTAACAACAATTAATTATTTAAAATTATAAATTATTAATAAATTAATCAGCAGTAAATTAATTGTTAAAGTTACTAAAGTAATCAACAGTAAATTTATTCGTAAAATAAAAAAATTAACTAGCAGTAAATTAAAAATACTAAATACTAAATATTTAAAAATATTAATTCTAAATATATATTAATTATAAAATATTAAATTATTTAAAAATATTAAATTATAAAATACTAAATATTTAAAAATATTAATTCTAAAAAATTTTTATTAATTTTAAATTGTAAAAAAAATGAAAATTAAAAATACGTTTCAATTTCAAAATTTTAATTTCCAGGACGCTGTAATAGCTTTCAGTCACATTGACCAAGACGACGATGGAAAAATCAACTTGAAAGAATTCGTGAAACATGGACGTGAATTTATCGTATCTCATGATCATTCAAAACCCAGCAAGTATTTTTGGGGACCACTAGATGACTGAAGAAATTTACATTCTTTTATATAAGAAAAAAAATTGTGATATTTACATTTACTTATAATTATACCACACCTGATTTCGAATGTAGTCCATTAGCTATGTAAGGTAGTTCTAAGTTATTTGTAGGCGATTTTTTTATACAAAACACTCAAATAAACGACTGAAAATCATCTTTTTTTCGAATTTATTATCACCAAATAAAACCAAATGTTAGGTGCTGAACGCTGAATTCAATTTATTGTGCAAATTTCAATTTTTTTTTTATTTTTATAAATATCTACTTCAATGTCTGAATAATTTCAGATTCAAAATAATTAAAATCAGAAAAATATATTCTATTCTTAAAGTTAAAGAATTATAACATTTTTCTTAACAAGCGTTATCTTTTGAAATTAAAAAAAAAAAATTTACTTTAGAAAATAAAACAATTTTTAAATTTTTCTTGCAAAAATAGCAGCAGAAAACATATTTTCCAATTCTCTGGATTCATAAAAATTAGTAAAACTAATTAGAATTAATGACAAATTTTTTGTGTTTGAAATAGTAAAAATTTCTTAGAAAATAAATAGATTTTTAAAAATATTTATTAAATAGTAAAATTTAATAAACTCAAAAGCGAAAAGTCAGTTAACAAATTAAATGATGAACGAGTTTTATATAAATGATACTAAAAAATATTTTTTAGATAAAATAAATATTAATATAATTTATAAATTAAAATATAAATTATATAAAATAGAATATGAATTGAAATATATAGTTTTAAATTGAATATTATTATAATAATAATTATCATATAGTCTGACATAGGGAATTCAGGAAAAAGTCAGGGATTTTTGTTAAAAGTACTGAAAAAAATTAAATTTTTAGAATTCATAAGAAAATTCTCAATTTTTGTGTCTTTTTTGTTTAACTTATAAACTATAAAATTACGACAAATTCTAATACAAAACCATCAATTTCTTCAATTTTCATAAATAAATGAACTTCAAACGGTTTTAATTTTTTGAAATTTTATAAAATTTCAATGTTGAATGAATTTAATTAGAAATTTTTATGAACTTAGATTTTTGAAAAATTTTATTAATTCAAATTCTTCGAAAATTAGTTAAATTTGTCAATATTTATCTAATTACTTATTAAATTAAAAAATTAAATTAAAAATAATGGATTTATAGAAGAATTTATGTTAAAAACAATAAAAAAATTGAATTTTGAAGAAGTTACAAATGATTACTGAAATTCAATTATTTTCAAAAGTAATAAAATTCATATCACAAAATTCAATTATGTGCAAAAATTTACAAAAAAATCTCGACAAAATCCCAATTATTATCTTTATAAATAAAAAAATTCTTCTTCAAAATTCAATTATTTTCAAAAATTTTCCCCAATTCAATGATTTTCAATATCAACTATTTAAATAAAATTTTTCAAAAGAATTCAATTATTTTAAAAAAATTTTGATAAATTTCTACGCAAACATTTCATTATTTTCATAAATAGTAAAAATTTCACAGGACTTCAAATATTTACAAATTTTTTATAAGTTTCTTCTTAATAATTCAATTAATTTCTGAAATAATAAAACTCATCGCATAATTTTAATTATTTTTAATACAATTTTAATCAAATTCCTCGAAAAATGAAACTCTTCTAAAAATTTTTATTAAAATTCGTCAAAAGAATTCAATTATTTAAAAACTTGTTAATAAAATTCTTTAGAAGAATTAAATTTGAAGAAACATTCAATTATTCAATAAATAATTTATTTTTTAATTTAAATAATTGAACTCTCGTAGAATTTTCTAATAAAAATTGATTTGAAGATGAATTTTATTTTAAATTTTAGATAAAATAATAGAATATGAAAATAATTTTTAAGAAGTTACAGTAACAATATTTTCTTATAATATAAAATCATGATTTTAACACTCGATCCTCTTTAATTATTATAAAAACAGAAAGACATCGATTACTCCGAGTCGAAGACTCGGAGTTACCGATTTCTTTCTGTTTTATAACAATATTTTTAAAGTTGATTAATTTCAAAAAGATTTGAATTTGAAATTTTTAAAAATCTTAATTCATGTAAAAAGTAATAATAATTAAATATTTAAAATATTTATAAAATTAATTTTTTTAATTCTTCATAGAACAAGGCATTACAATAAATAAATTCCAGATTTTCTTAATAAAAAATAAAATTTCTCTATTTCAGAATAATAAACACCTAATCTTTTAAGAAGAAAAATGTATTTATTTATTTATAACATTTATTTATATTATCAGAAACTTGGAAAAAAGCGAACAAAACAACTAATTTCAAACTGCGGACGAACATCCGGAATGCAACGATTATTGCAGGTAGGAAATTGAAGATTATTTAAAAAAGGAGTGATAGGATTTGCGTAAAAAATAGACTCAATTTTCAAATTATAAAGTAGATTTAATTAATCGAGCCTTACAACTAGACAAAATATCTAAAATTTATTTAAATTGAAAATCACAATAGTATCTTATCTCTTCTTTGACCTTTTTAAAAGGTTTCCTTCGCCTGCAAAGGCTTTAAACTCATTCGGGTCTTTAGTCTGCAAAAAATATTGAAATTATAGAAAAAAATATATTTTCAATTTTTAAATACAAAAAAATATGAAATTTTTCCAAACATGAATTTAAATCTAGTAAAATCGGTATTAAAATATAATTTTCTACGATTAAAAAATCTTCATGCAAAAAGAGATTTTATATTAATTTAATTTTGAAAATTTTCATGATAAAAAATTTGTCTCTAAGGTTTTGAACGTTAATGAACATTCTTTTACTCTTTTTCAATTTGTATCTTATTATTAAAAAATTTTTTTTGTTCATTAAAAAAATTATTTTGTTCATTAAAAAAATTAATTTTTGTAACTAAGTAAAGTTTAATTTACACTATTTTTCATTTTAATATAATAATTTTGGAAAATATTTAATCAGAAAAAAAATTTTCGTTTATTTTAACGTTCAAAACTTTAGAGAAATAAAAGAAGAAGTTAAAAAGTATTTTCATATATTTTAATAGCAAAAAAATAATTAAAAACTATTAAAATATGAAATCCTTTCAACCTATTTTTATTGTTACAGATTTTTACTTTGTGAACTATTTTATATTTGAAATACAAAAAAGTTAAAATTCAGGGTTGCCATAGATCACATAAGTCAGGGAATTCAGGGAAAAGGCAGGAATTTTTTTTTAAAGTACTGAAAAAATTACGTTTTTAGAATTCATAAGAAAATTCTGAATTTTTGTATCTTCTTTGTTTAACTCATAAACCATAAAATTACCACGAATTGTAATACGAAACCTTCAATTTTTTCTATTTCTGACAATAATTTCCTTTTTTAAAATTAAAATAAAATTCTTGACAAAATTTCAATTATTTTCAAAAATTTCCCTGAATTCAATGATTTTCAATATCTATTTTAATATTATTTTAATAAAAAATTTCAAAAAGAATTCAATTATTTAAATAATAGTTTTTAATAAAATTCTAACAAAAAATTTAATTCTTTTCACAAATAATAAAAATTTCAGAGAAATTCATTTAATTTACAAATTTTTTATGAATTTCTTCGCAATAATTCAATTATTTTCAAAAATAATAAAACACATCTCAGAATTTCAATTATCTTCAATAAAATTTTAATCGAATTTCTCGAAAATTGTAATTAAAAATTTTATTAAAATTCGTCGAAAGAATTCTATTACTTGAAAATTTGTTGATAAAATTTCTTATGGGAATTCAATTTTAAGAAACATTCAATTTTTAATTTTGAAAAGGTTTTAAATTATAATCTTTGAAAATCTAAATTTTTCATACTTTTAACTAACAATTATTCTGTAGAAGAATTAATTTTTTTAAAAGTTTAATTGAATTTTACTTGAAACTATTTTTTTTTAATTTTTATTTTCTAATAATATTTGATTGAAGAATTTCCAAATAATTGAAATTTTGTAAATTGTAAACAAATGCATTTGAAAATTCTCAAAGAACTTTTTCAAAAATTATTAAGAACATTGGATTTATAGATGAAATTTAGATAAAAACATTTTTAAAAAAATTAATTTTTCTAGAAGATTTGATTTTGATTTGTTTTTGCATTTAAAGAATTGAATTCTAGTAGAATTTTCTCGTAAAAATTGATTTAAAAATTAATTTCAGTTAACATTTTAGATTATAATTGAATATTAAAAAGTTTAATTTATTTTTTTCTGAAGTTATTTCAAGCTCTTATTTTTTAATATAAATTTATATTTAATTGAAGAATTTCCGAATAATCGAAATTTTGTAAAATTGAATTATAAACTTCGGATTTGAAAATTATCAAAAAGAACTTTTTCAAGAATTATTAAAAATAATTGATTTAAAGAAGAATTTTAGTTAAAATTTGTAGAAAATAATAATTGAATTGAAATGATGAAAATAACTTTGAAAATCTATTTTTTTGGAAAAATTGCAATTGGAATTTTTTTTGAAATTATTTAAAGCTTTTATTTTTTAATATATATTTAAGTGAAGAATTTGCGAATAATCGAAATTTCGTAAAATTGAATTGTAAACAAATGGATTGTAAATAAATGGTTCTCAAAGAACTTTTTCAAAAATCATTAAAAAATAATTGATTTAAAGAAGAATTTTAGTTAAAAATTCCAGAAAATAGTAAGTGAATTGAAATGATGAAAATAATTTTGAAGAAGTTAAAGTAACAATATTCTTATAAGTTGTTAAATTTAAAAAAGGTTTGAATTTGAAATTTTTGAAAATCTTAATTCCTGTGGAAAAATAATTATTTTAAATAAAACTATTGATGTTTTCGAATAATTTTACAATGATAGAAATTCGTAAATAAATGTTATAGAATATTTTTTTGAGTATCTAATAATTTTTAGACTGAATCAGAATATTATTTAGTGTCTGGAAAAAAGTCAAAATTTTGACTGGAGATCAGGGAAAAGACAGGGAAAAACAAAATTACATTTTTCTAGTAGCAACCCTGATATTATTCGTTTGAACTTTTACTGCTATTTGTCTTAAATCTCTTTTATATATAATTTTTATTAACTTTAGTTATTAATTTAATGAAAACATTCCCTAAAGTTCTAAACGTTTAAATGAAGGAAATTTATTTCTTCTTCAAATTTAAATTTTATTACAATAATACTGTGTCAAATGTAAAAAGAATATGGTTCTAAGTGCTTTATTTATTTATTTAATTTTAAATTTAAATTTAGTTCTTTATTTTGTTCTTGCTTTTTATTGCAGACAGATTTCGCAAAAATTTTCATTCAATCGAACGTTCAGAACTTGTGGACATAAATAAATGAATTGAAACTAAAAGACTAAAATAAAAAATTCAGTAAATTGAAGAATACCTCTTTGTTATTGATTGGTTTGGAATTTCGCAGAAATTTGAGCGTTCCTATTTGATAATCGTAATCGGGAATACCACGAACGTAAGTCGATTTAACATTCGTTTGCTCGGCAGGACTTGAATCCTCTTTCTTCTTCTTTTTTCCATCGAGTCTATTTCCTTGACCCTTAAATGCAACGAAACCTAAAGGCTCAGGCATAAGATCATCGGGATTAACATCGTGTTCTCCCTTTGCAACAGGCTTTGTTGGCTCCTTGTAGCCAACTGGTGGTGCAAATTCAACATTCATGTCACACTCGATAATACTAACAGCCGGTCCTGGTTTTGTCTCTAGAACGCACATTTCATATATTCGCTGATTGTATTTTATTGCAACAATATCACCAGTTGTTAGACAAGCAAAACTTCTCAGTCCATTTTCAAGAACAGCTTTTGGATTTGAAATATCTAGAAAGTCTTCGGATTGTGGTTGAAAGCGAGCGTATGTCGCCACAGGTAGAGAAACAAATTCCACGTTTATTATTTCACCTTCGTCCAAAAATAAATTGTGCATCATCTAGAATATAAAAGGTAAGAAGGTTAAAAAGGTAAGAATTATAAAAATATATAATAAAGTCTTTAACGTCCGTGTGGTTTTAATAATAAGATAAAAAACGAAGACATTCAAACATTAAAGAATCTTTATCTGAATGTCTTCGTTTTTGACTTATTATTAAATAAATATAATTATAAAAAATTCAGGGATCACAGTACCTTTTTTCTTTAGAATAGAAGAAAAGGTGAATTATTTTATAAAAATAGGTGACTAAAATAATATCATGAAGTAAAGTTAAGTAAGAAATTTGTATTTATTGAGATTTCGACTGATTTAATTTTTTTTTCATAATTGAAGAATAAAAAGTTTAAAATTTATTGATAGGACTGACAATTTTTTATAAATAAAAATTAGGAATAAATAAAATTTTGACAAATTGAAATTTAGAATATTTTTGAAGTAAGGACAGCAAGTTATGTCCCCAAAGTTCTAAAAATCTAAAACGAAATTTATTTACAAAAAAAAATTATTGTAAAAATTCGTTGTTTATACTCTTCATTATGTTTTTCTTTATAAGTTATTCGAGTAAATTATTGAAAATATACGTAAACAAAAATATTCAAAATAATTGATTCTTAAAAAATTATATTAAAAAAATTCTTAAAATTAGATTTTTAAAAATATTTTCAAATAATTTTTGACAAATAAGAAATTTTTCAATTACATCTATAATTCAAAAAAATTCAAAATAATTAAAATTTAGTCAATTTTTTTAACACAATTGGATTTTTTAAAAGAAATTTAAGAAAATGTTTAAAAATAGTTAAGTTCTAGAATAAATTTAAATACAATCATGAAAATAAATTGTATCTCCGAAATTTTAATAATAAGACGAAAAAAAGTGGATTTTCTAAAACATTTTCTTTTATTTTTTATAAAAATAATTAAATTTTAAAAAATAATGATAAAAAGTTCAAAGAATTAGTTTTTTAAAAATATTGTAATGTAATTTTTCCAAAAAAATTCAGTTTCTAAAACGAGTACTTAAGCAATTTAAAAATTCATCAATTTTTTCACGAATCTTTTATTACAAATTTTGAAAGTAATTGATTTTTCAGAATTTTAATAATAAGATTAGATAAGTAGATTTTCTAAAAAATTTTCTTATACTTGTTTATAAAAAAAATTATATATTATAATGAAAAAAATTGTAATTACTTTTTAAATAAATATTTTAACAAATCTTTAACAGATAACTTTCATTAAATTTCATTTTCAAATTATCATTTGAAGATTTTTTATTGAAATTTCAATTATTTTCAAAATTTGCAATTGAAATTCTTCAAAATTTGATTTTCAAAATTTTTAATGAAATACTTAAAAAATCAATTATTCTCAAGAAAATTTTACAATATTTTAATTATTGAAAAACTTTTTAATCATATAACTTGTAAATTTAATTTATTAAAAAAAATTACTCGAAAATAATAAATATGCTAGAAAAATCGAAATAAGTTGCATTGTATACCAAAAAAATGTTATTTTGTCACAATGTTTTTTAAAAAAAATTGCATTTTTCTGAAAATAAGTCGAAAAAGTCAAATACTATTCGAGGCCATTTTTTCCTAAAATTTAAATAAATAAAAAAATATATAAATAAAAGTTTGAATTGAATTTAACTTTGAGATGAATTAAAATTATAATTTTAAATCGTTTAAAATTTAAATAAACAGAATTTGAGATTAATTTAAAATATAATGGAATTGTAATTCTAATGATTAAAAATTGTGACGAATTAAATAAAGAGTCAAGGAAAAATTTAATCAATGAATGAAGTTAAAATCACAGATTGTTAAAATATAAATTACAAATAAAATTACAAAATATAAATTTTTAAAAATTCAACTTATGATTAAAAATAGAAAATATATAAAAAAAAGTAAAATTATAAAAATAAGTGTAAAATACGTGACAGAATTGAAAAAAGGTGACAGTCTGTAATCCCTGAAAATGTATTTTTTTCATTGAAATTTGAAAAAATTGTTTCTCATAATACCCAATATGGTAGATAAACTTTTCCCTCGTCGGCAACAAACTCTAAAACTCCACAGTGTGTAATTCTGTTGGTTTTCTTATTTGTTAGTTTAAAAAGCATTGGATAGACGATATTCAGTCTTGTCAATGTGTCCAGAGCTGAAGGTGGCATTATAACTGTAAAAAAACAATTTGTAATTAAATATTTATGACGTAAAAAGAAATACAATACATTTGAATAAAATAAAACCCGTTTTTTCAGACCTTGAAAAAAAGGAAACAATTCAGTTTAATTTTGTGTTTGAATTTAAACAAATTTTCGTAATTTTCTATTTTTTATCGAATAGACAACAAATTCCAATATTATCATCATTATTTGACAATATTATGGAATTATTAATTTTTAATAATTTTCCGAAAGTTCTTCGAGAATTCAATTATTTCAATACAAAAATTCAATTTTTTATAATAATTGAAACTGTCCATTTCTCTTTTTAAACATAAGGTAGAATATTTTCAAAAATTTTAGTAAAGAAATTCTTAAAATTAATTTTTTAAAAATATTTCTCAGTATGCAATTTTTGAAAGACAATATTTTTACGATTATATACAATTAAAAAATATCCAAAAAATTGAAATTTGGTAAAATATTTTCAAAATAATTGAGTTTTTAAAAAAATATTTAAAAAAAGTAATCAAATTTTTGAAGAATTTTAATTAAAAATGATTTTTCCAAAATTTTAATAATTTTAAAACAGTAAATTTTAAAAAATTTTAATTTACTTTGTTCGAAGATGATTGAATCTTACAAAATTATGATAAAACAATTCGAAGAATTAGTTATTTAAAAAAATTGTAATTTTGTAATTTTTTCGCAAATAATTGAATTTTTAAAAGGAATTTTTTTATAATTTAAAAGAAAAACTAATTAATTTTTATATTGAAAATAATTGAATTTTAAAAAATTAGAATGAAAAAATTCTGAGAATTAGTTTATTCAAAAATATTTTAATATTATTAGGTATTATTTTCGTAATTTTCTATTTTTTATCGAATACAGCAAAAATTACAATATTATCATCATTATTTGACAATATTATTGGAATCATTAATTTTTAATAATTTTCCGAAAGTTCTTCGATAATTCAATTATTTCAATACAAAAATTCAATTTTTTATAATAATTGAAACGGTTAATTTCTGTTTTTAAAGAAATTAAGGAAGAATATTTTCAAAAATTTTAATAAAGAAATTCTTAAAATTAAATTTTTAAGAATATTTCTAAATAATTTTTGAAAGACAATATTTTTACAATTACATACAATTAAAAAAAATGTTCCTAAAAATTAAAATTTGTTCAAATCTTTTAAAAAATAATTGAAATTTGGTAAAATCTTTGAAAAATAATTGAAATTTGATAAAATCTTGTAAAAATAATTGAGTTTTTTAAAAATATAAAAGAATAATCAAATTTGTGAAGAATTTTAATTAAAAATGATTTCTCCAAAATTTTAATAAGTTGAAAAAAGTAAATTTAAAAAAAATTTTAATTTACTTTGTTCAAAGGTAATTGAATCTTAAAAAATTATAATAAAACAATTGGAAGAATTAATTTTTTTATAAAAATTGTATTGTAATTTTTTGAAAATAATTGAATTTCTAAAAATAATTTTTGTATAATTTAAAAGCAATAATGTAAGCCCGTTTATATACTAAATAAATAAAAATTAATTAATTTTTGGAGAATTTTATATTGAAAATAATTGAATTTTAAAAAATTAGAATGAAGAAATTTAGAGAATTAGTTTATTCAAAAATATTTTTATATTATTATTATTTTAATTTTATGTTTAAATTCAAACAAATTTTCGTAATTTTTTATTTTTTATCGATAGGAGAAAAAATTCCAATATTATCATCATTATTTATGTCAATATTATTGCAATTATTATCATTATAATTAATTATTCTATTATCAAAATAGAAATATTATTCTATTATAAAGATAAAAAAATGATTTTATTCTCAAAATAATAATATTATTCGTAATCAAATAATAACAATAGTAATAATAATGAAAATATGGAACTGATGAAATGAATCGAATGAATCGTATTGTATATGTATTATGAATTGGAGACAAAGGCCATTGTTTATTCGAATACTCACTTTTTCCACCTCGTTCTACATCTTGTCTTTCGTTTCCAGGTAACATGGACACGGAAAAACATTTATATTGAGTATTAAAAGGTCGAGGATTGTCTGGGAACATATTAAAACCAAACTGAAAGTTGAAAGTCATTGTGATCACAGTAAAATTTAACCTCCAAAGTTGATAGAAATGCAATTAAAACAATATGATTTCGTTGACAAGAAGGACTTTTTTTGTAATCAGTTTATCATTTTTTTCATTTATATTTGTCACTTTCTTCGATTTACAGTTTTAGACTCACGAAAATTTATAGAAAAATGGAAAAAAATACTAATTCTCTCTTTCTCTGAGAAGTTTTTTTGTTGTATACAAAATAGAGTAAATCTGGAGTAAATCTTGCTACTTCTGAAATGTCAGATATCTATCAGTACTAGCAGACAACTTTTTTGAACATGCGCAGTTTCTCACTAAAAGAAACGCTAAACATTGAAAATTGAACTATAAAATGGAATAACAAATAATTTTCTTTTCTCTCATAAATATTCAATTTTTTAAAGATTTATAAAGATAAACGAGAAGAGAAAAAATTGGTAATCTATTGATTTTTTCGACCATTCTGATCTGAAAATTAGAATTTGTTTTTGAAAAGTCTAGTAATTTCGTTTGTCTAGTAATAAAATAAAGTCTCTAGATTCTTGCATACGTGTATATATGTATATGTTGTCATATGTACATATGTCATATGTGTATACATATATCGTCTCTCACGATTTGCTTGTTTGCTTATCAGATATATGTATACCTGTCACTTTCATAAATGTAAACTTTTCAATTTTTTGAAATGTTAAGATTAATTTTTTATAATTTTTTCATGAAAGACTAAAGTAGTGACTAAGTGAGATCGATTTTTGTATCCAGTTTGAATTCGAAGGTGAAAGCAACACTCATACGATACGATCTTCTCCTTTCTGAGAGACATAACCTTGATTTTAATGAATTCTCGATTTCGTATATGTGTAATTCTACTTCAACATTACAGTTTACATGTTTCAATGAAATCACTCGTTTCTTTCTTAATTATTCTTCATTTTGCAATCTTCATTCTTTGATTATGTGTCTAAGAAAACTTTTTTCATTATAAGATTTTCGGTTATATTCGTTATATTCTTTATACAACATTTCTTTCTTTTAACAAAAAAGTGTTTTTTTTATTGTAGATAAATAATATTCTAGTTTTTTTTATAAAAAGTGTCCTTTTATTGTAGATAATGGCTGTGTCAATAAATGAAATTTGTGAAAATACAAAATTAGCGAGAGAAATGGCTCTGACTGGTAATTACGATACATCTGGTGTTTATTATCAAGGAGTTGTTCAACAAATTCACAGGCTACTTGCCAGTATTGTGGATGTAACACGAAAAGCAAAGTGGCAACAAGTTCAACAACAAATTGTACAGGAATTTGAAAAAGTTAAAGCAACTTCGAATACCTTGCAACTTTTTAAAGTTGATTCTCAAACGGAACGTTTGCTGGGTAAATAGATCGTTTGTATATTTTAATATTGAAAATAATTCTATTTTTTTCAAGATTGATAAAATAACAGAAAAGGAGCAAAGTTTTCCTCTGAATAATTAAAAACTATTTCATTTACATTAAAAATTTAGTCTTATAAAATTATTAGAACCAAATTATTATGTTCCTAAAGTTCTGAACGTTCAAATGAACAAAATTTATTTATTTCTTCAAATTAAATTTTTTTTCTATATTTCTGACAATAATTTCTTTTTAAATAAATTAATTCTTGAGAAACTATCATAAAATCATTACTTATAAATTATTTAATGAATAATTTTACTTAAATGATTTAAAATTGATTGAATTTTAAAAGAGTTTCGTTCAAAATTTTCATAAATAGCTGAAATTCAAAATGTTTTAATTTGAAAATTTATAAAATTTCAATTTTCAATGAATTTATAAAATTAGAAATTTTAAAGAACTTACATTTTTGAAAAATTTTAATAATTCAAAATCTTCTGAAATTAGTTACATTTTTTAATATAATATATTTAACTAATTATTAAAAATAATGGATTTATATAAGAATTTTAGTTAAAAACACTAAAAAAAATTGAATTTTGGAGAAGTTACAAATGATTGCAAAAATTCAATTATTTTTAAAAGTAATAAAATTCTTTGCAGAAATTCAATTATGTTCAAAAATTAAAAAAAAATTCCTCATCGAAATTTCAATTATTTTTATAAATCATAAAATTCTTCTCCAAAATTCAAAAATTCTCCTCAATTCAATGATTTTCAATATCTACTATTTTAATGAAATTTTCAAAAGAATTCAATTATTTAAAATAAATTTTCATTATATTCTACTCAAAAAGTTAATTATTTGCATAAATAATAAAAATTTCACAGGAATTCAATTATTTACCATTTTTTTTTATATATATTTTTTGGCAATAAATAAGCAATAATTAAATTATTTCCATAAATAATAATATTTTTTACAAGGATTTGATAATAATTGTATTTTTATAAATAATAAAACTCATTGCAGTAATTCCGATTATTTTTAATACAATTTTAATCGAATTTGATGATCCACAAGTTTTGAACGTTCAAATGAACGAAACACTTTTTATTAGAAATGTTTTTATAATTTATTGTTTGCAATAAAAATTAAAAACTTGAATTTTACACTTAGAAACTTTATAATTCATTTATTTTATATCGACAAAAAATTATTGTAATAAATTTTTAAATTAAAAAAGAAAATAAATAAATTTCGTTCATTTGAACGTTCAGAACTTTAGGATCATCGAATTTGTCGAAAAGTATTATTATTCTTAAAAATTTTATTAAAATTCGTCGAAAGAATTCAATTATTTGAAAATTTGTTAAGAAAATTCTTTATGACAATTTAAAAATTTAAAAAAAAATTTAAGAAACATTTAAGTATTCAACACACAAATTATTTGTTTTTGCATTTAAATAATTGAATTCTCGTAGAATTTTCTAATAAAATATTGATAGAAACATAAATTTCAGTTAAAATTTTAGATAATAATTGAATATTAAAAGCATCATATCATGAATTTTTAGAAATAATAGAATTTTGAAAAAGTTTTAAATTAAAATCTTTGCATATAAAAAAATTTAATTTTAGAGAAGTTACAAATAATTGCAAAAATTCAATTATTTTCAAAAGTATTAAAACTCTTTACAGAAATTCAATTATGTTCCAAAATTTAAAAAAAATTTCATCGAAATTTCAATTATCTTTATAAATTCTAATAAAATTATTCTCCAAAATTCAATTATTTTCAAAAATTTTAATAAAATTCTTATCAAAATTTCAATTATGTTACAAAATTTTATAACAAATTCTCGTCAAAATTCCAATTATCTTTATAAATAACAAAATTCTTCTTAGAGATTCAATTATTTTCATGATTTACAAGTTTTGAACGTTCAAATGAACGAAATATTTTTTATTAATCATATTTTCAAAAATTACTGATTTGAATTAAAATTAAAAAATTAAATTTTAAATGCAAAAACTTTATTATTAAATTTTTTTTATAGTGACGCAAAATTTTTGTTATAAACATTTTATTTGAAGAAAGAATAAAATTTCGTTCATTTGAACGTTCAGAACTTTAGGATCATTTATTTTCAAAGATTTTAATAAAACTCTTGACTTTCAAATATTTTCAAAAATTTTCCTCAATTTAATGATTTTTAATATCTACTATTTTAATAAAATTCTACGCAAACATTTAATTATTTTTATAAATAATACAAATTTGACAGGAATTCAATTATTTACAAACTTTTAAGAAATTTCTTCGCAATAATTCAATTATTTTCATAAAAAATAAAACTCATCGTAAAATTTAGATTGTTTTTAGTACAATTTTAATTGAATTCCTCGAAAAATGTTATTAAAAAATTCGTTTGAAAGAATTAAATTATTTTAAAATTTTGTTCATTTTTATAAGAGTTTAATTTTGAGAAATGTTCAATTATTATTCAATTATTATTATTTATTTTTCTATTTAAATAATTGAATTCTGGTAGAATTTTCTAATAAAAATTGATTTTGATTCAATTATTTATTATTATTAAAATTTTAGATAGTATAATTGAATATTAAAAGCATTATAGCGTGAATTTTTAGAAATATGTAATTGAATTTTGAAATGGTTTTAAAATAAAATCCTTAAAAATCTGAATTTTTCATACTTTTAAGTATTAATTCTATAGAATTATTTTTTTTTTAAAAGTTTAAATGAATATTTTGTGAATTTATTTAAAGTTTTTTTTTTCTAATACATATTTATTTGTTAAGAATTTCTAAATAATCGAAGTTTGGTAAAATAGATTTGAAATTTCTCAAAGAACTTTTTCAAAAATTTTAATTAAAAATTCTATAAAAGAATAATTGAATTTAAATGATGAAAATAATTTTGAAGAAGTTACAGTAACAATATTCTTATAATATAAAATAATGATTTTATCACTCGGTCATCTTTTAATTATTATAAAACATAAATATCGATTGCTCCGAGTCAAAGACTCGGAGTGATCGATTTCTTCATGTTTTATATCAATTTTTTTTAAGTTGTTGAATTTCAAAAATGTTTGAATTTGAAACTTTTGAAAATCTTAGTTCCTATGAAAAAATAATGATGACGAAATATTTATTTAAAAAATAAATTATTAATGCTTTCGAATAATTTTACAATTAAAGAATATCGTAAATTAATGTAATAGAACATTTTTTTGAGTTTCTAGTCATTTTTACCAAGTTGAAGTCCACAACGTTGATCAACGAAAAAAAATTGTTCACTAAGTAAATTAATTAAAAATTACGCAGAAATATTGACAAAAAAATATTTAGAAAAAAAGGATTGATATTTATGTTTTGATAATAATTATTTTACAATTAAATATAAAATTAAAAATAATACTTGATTGCATTAAATAAATTTTTTTCGTTGATCAACGTTGTGGACTTCAACTTCGTTCATTTTTAGAGTGAATCAGAATATTCTTTAGGGTCAGGGAAAAAGTCAATATTTTGTATGGAAATCAATGAAAAGTCAGGGAAAGACAAAATTAAATTTCTGTGGCAACCCTGAATAATTTTGAGTCACGAGTAAAAAAAATAAATTATCATGATTCTGAATGTGAAATTTAAGTTAGTAGCTTTTTTTGATTCAGTAATTTCTGGAAATAATTTTTATAAAAAATATTTTATTCATTTGAACGTTCAAAAGGATCATAAATTATTTTAAAACAATAGTATATTTATTCTTAAGCAAAAATGAGCTAAAAGATTCCACCTTGTATTTTATTTTTGTGTTTAAAGCTAAAATTTTTACTCAAATTGAAAAAATGAAAAATTTGTTTAAAACGTTCAAGTTTGAAAATTAATTGATTTCTTTGCGGCAACTGGAAAATTTATGGATTATAAATAAATAAGAAATGAATTTTTGTCCAAACAGACAGAATTTTTTTTAAATTAATTAAATTATTGTTTTCAAATTATTATTTGTTTGAACTGTTTTTCAACTAATTTATTTTGAAATTTATCTTTGCAGCAACTTCTTGTTTGTCATATGAGGAGCCAACTCGCGATCCTGCTTACTGGTCTGGAGGAAGTTCAAGTGCCTGGAGCCAATCGAATATTCCTCGGGATCCTGATGTCTGGCCACCTTTAACACCAGCAGAACAAAAGTATTAATTATTATCTATTATTTATTTGTTACATTTACGGAATTGTATAAAATACCCAAAAACTTCTTTTTATAAAAAAAATTCATTTATTTTTAAAGAATTAATTTAAAATTTCAAAATATTTAAAAATCATCTTGTATTGTCCCTGAATAGTCTCTAAAGTTCTGAACGTTCAGAATTTGTCCTCATTTCTTGAAGAGAATTATTTTCACCTCGAAATTTATTAAAACCACTAGTCCAAATGTTTTCTTTTTTTATTAATCTAATTGTTATGATTACCAAAAATCCCTAATTGTAATTTAAATTATTTTAATTTAATAATCATCGTATTTACTTCGTCGTATTAATAAATTAATTCTCTCCACTCTTGAAATTAGTCATTTTTGCAAATGTTTTTACTTTCTAGTCTTTGACAATTAAAATTTAATTATTTTCAAATAATTGTTCTAATTTTTGAATATTTTTCTTTAAAAAACAAGACTATTCTAAAAAATCTCAATACATTTTTTTAAAATATAAAATTTATTTCAATAAAATTTGACAAAATTTCCAATTGTTAAAAAATGTTTTTTAATTATTCTCGGGAATCCAAATACCTCGAACAAATTGTAATTAGAATTTTTCCAAATCAAACTTTTTCAAAATTTCTAAATTAAATTCTTATTCAATTTGTTAAATTATTTTAAATATCTACTTATCGTTATTTATCTTTCCACAAGAATTAAAATGATTTAAAATTACAATTTCAAATCTTCTGAAAGTTGAAATTATTAAAAATATAAAGAATGATTTGAATTGGTATTGTTTTATTGATTTCTAAAAATTTATATTCTAGGAACTTCAAACCTCAGAAGAATCAATCAAAACTTCAGCAGAATCGTTCAGGTTTACGTAAACCAGCAATTAATTCAGGAAAAAAGACTGATGCAAAAACTGCCGGTAAAAAGGATGACAAAAA
This sequence comes from Leptopilina syphax, assembly GCA_032872505.1. Taxonomy (NCBI): domain Eukaryota; kingdom Metazoa; phylum Arthropoda; class Insecta; order Hymenoptera; family Figitidae; genus Leptopilina; species Leptopilina syphax. The sequence goes on from CM065475.1 coordinate 6,345,937, forward strand.
GCCAGTCAAAAAAGATGATTCCAATAAGGTATTTTCTTCTGCTCAATACGAATAAGTATCATTTTTATTCACTTTGAACATTTTACAAGCATTTTGAAGTATTTTATTTGTAATAATCTTTTTTTGAGTCTCGTATTTTACGTTTTTTTCTTTTAGGATAAAACGGAAACTGAAAAAGCAGAAGAAGTTGAAGAAAGGAAATTCGAACCATCTGGAATGGATAAAGATCTTGTAGATGTATTAGGTGAGTTTTAAACGATTAGAAATGTACCTAACAATTTAAATTGGAAGTAATTTGAAATTTAATAAATTCTGATATAAATAAAATAATAAATTTAATAACTTCTTTTTTCACAGAAAGAGATATTGTTCAAAAAAATCCAAATATTCACTGGGATGATATCGCCGATCTTCATGAAGCCAAAAGACTGTTAGAAGAAGCTGTCGTGCTTCCCATGTGGATGCCAGACTTTTTCAAAGTACAGAATTAAATCTTTTATTTTCTCAATTTACATTATAATTCCAAAAATAATTCCTCTATAAACATTATCGTCATATTGAGAAAGTATTTTGAATTTTATTTAAAATTAAAAAAAAAATAGTTGCTCCTTAAATTTAAAATTTAAATCATAAATTATTGAAAATTATTGATTATTTGAAACTAATTAATTTTCGTTAATTAAATGTTGATGAATTTATTTTTATCCAGGGAATCAGAAGGCCTTGGAAAGGGGTTTTAATGGTCGGCCCTCCTGGTACGGGAAAAACAATGTTAGCTAAAGCCGTTGCAACGGAATGTGGAACAACATTCTTTAACGTTTCGTCTTCCACTTTGACATCAAAATACAGGGGCGAATCCGAAAAACTGGTGCGACTATTGTTCGAAATGGTAAGTGACTGAAAAAGCATATAATTTAATATAATATAAACAAAATGTAAATAATTTTCCATTTCTTTCTCACAGGCCAGATTTTACGCTCCGAGTACAATTTTCATCGATGAAATAGACTCCTTGTGTTCTCGACGAGGTTCAGAATCGGAACACGAAGCTTCGAGACGTGTCAAGTCTGAACTACTCGTTCAAATGGATGGTATTAGTTCAAATAGGTAAATATATGTTTTTAGAAATACTTTTCCAGGGTGTCTACTGGTCCTTGAAGTCCTGGAATGCCTGAAAATGTCCTGGAATTTGAAAAAATGTCCTTAAATGTCCTGGATTTTGAACTTTTGTCCTTGAATTTTCCATATTTTGCTGTTCAATATTCAATAATTTAAAAATTTTACTCAAATTTAAAAAAATAATTTTTTTGATCCATCAAAAAATAATTTTAATTTGTCATTTGATTTAAAGAAATGTATTGAAAACAATTGAATTGTATAGGAAAATTTTATTCAAATTGCAATTTAATGAACTAAATCTTGTAAAGAATTTTGTCAACATTTTTTTAAATAATAGAATTATTAAAAGAATTTTATTTAAATTTTTCGAAAATAATTGAATTTCGGAGAAGAATTTTATTATTTATAAAGATAATTGAAATTTGGACGAGAATTTTTAAAAATTTTTGAACATAATTGAATTTATGCGAAGTTATTTAAAATTTATTTAAAAAGAAATTATTGTGAAAAATAGACAAAATTGAAGGGTTTGTATTAGAATTCTTGTCAATTTCATAGTTTATGCAGCAAACAAAAAAGACACCAAAATTCAGAATTTTCCTATAAATTTTAAAAATTAAATAAAAATCCCTGACTTTTGCCTGAATGTCCTGGAATGTCCTGAAAATATCCTGGAATTTTAAGTCATATTTTCAGTAGACACCCTGTTATTTCCCTATTTTAAAATTTTTTTTCTCGCCGAGTGAATCGCTACATTTTGCATAAAATAATTTTTTGAAAATTTTTCTCTTTAGTGAGGATCCAAGCAAAGTGGTTATGGTCCTTGCAGCTACAAATTTTCCCTGGGATATTGATGAGGCACTTAGGAGACGTTTAGAGAAACGAATATATATTCCATTACCTAATGGTACGTTATTTTTAATTCCGAAGCGTGTAAAAATTATTAATTAATATTTATTTACTTAATTAATATTTATTCATCTAATTAATATTTTATTTACTTATTTAATATTTAATTAAATTTTAATTTAATAATTTACTAATTGCTTTTTTAATCTTTCTTTAATTAATTGTTCACTAAATTTCTGTAACTGTTTGTCTTGTTCTTAGATGAAGGAAGAGAATCTCTTTTAAAAATTAATCTTCGTGAAGTGAAAGTGGACGTTTCCGTAAATCTTAAAGAAATCGCGAGGAAACTCGAAGGCTATTCAGGAGCTGATATTACAAATGTTTGCAGGTTTGTATTACATAGTTTGATTATATTCATCATATTATTGTTTGCATTTATTTATCATTTTTTATTTAATATTCAAATTTATTTTATTATATTTATTGTACTATTATTTACATTTATTTACTATTCGTATTTATTTTCTAATACTTCTTATTTTATTGTTTACATTTATTTACTTCGGATATTATGACTTTTTCGAATTTTTAAGAATATTTTTTAAAAAATGCGACATTTTCGACTTTTCTTTCATATATTGCAACAAAATACGGCATTTTTTAAGTATACAATGCAACTTCTTTCAATTTTTATACATAGTGTGAAAAAATTATTTTTGAATAATTTTTTTCGATAATTAAATTTTCCTAATATAACTGTAACTAAATTTTTTTGAATAATTGAAATTTTATAAAATTTAATTAAAAATAATTTATTCTTTTCAAGTATATTTTATTATATTTTTTTAAATTCAACTTTTGAAGAATTTTAATTCCAAATTTTGAAAATAATTGAATTATTCTCAAAATTTTTAATGAAAAATCTTCAAGTGTAAATTTAAAAATGAAAATTAGCTTCTAAAAATTATATTAAAATTATCTTTGAAAAAATCAATTCTTAGAATTTTTTTAATTATAATTTTTTAAAATTCAATTATTTTTAATATTTTAATTACTTATTTCCGAAAATAACAATATGAAGTATTTAAATATTTATTGAATAAAACTATTCAAGTTTCGAATAATTGAATCTAGAAACCAGTGAAAGGATAAAATCAGGAAAATACAAAACAAATGATTCGTAATTATTTGATAATACTTGTAGAAAAATTACATTATAAAATATTTGAAACGAACTAAAAATTTGAAATTTTTCAGAGACGCGTCTATGATGTCGATGCGAAAGAAAATAGCGGGTCTGAGACCCGATCAAATAAGACAGTTGCCAAAGGAAGAATTGGACTTGCCAGTGTCTGCGGAGGACTTTGACGAAGCGGTGGAGCGTTGCAATAAAAGTGTTTCGCAGGAAGACTTGGAGAAATATGAAAAATGGATGAGTGAATTCGGATCGTCTTGATACCGCTGCTTCCAACTTCATTAAATATTGCAAATCCATTTTTTTCTATTTGCCTTAAAAAAACAAAAAAAAAAAACAAAAAAAAAAAGAAAAGAAAAGATTGTGTTAACTGTTCCCGTGTAATACTAGATTAATAGAAAATTTAAATTCAGCGTAATATTTTAGATTTGTAGAGCTCAATTTTAACGTCTTCAAAACAATATTTATTTTTACTTTTTAAAATATATATTAATACATTAATTAATGCACAGTTTCTTGATTTTATTCATCAAAGATATATCTTTGTTTTTAAAACTTTTTAAATCAACTTTTTTATATCTTCATTTGCGGATGATATGAATTTTAAAAATAATTCTAATTTGTTAACATCGAAACACCAATAAAAAAAATTACTCTTTGTTACAATGTGTAAATAAAATAGTTAATTCGTTAATAATCGTTTTTTTTAAATTCAATATTAGCAAATATTTCTTATAAAAATAATTTCGTTTACAATTTATCTAAAATTATTTTACAAACCGCTTTTTCATTTAAAATTAAAATAAATGTTTTTGTTTTACAACTATTATATTTTTTTCATATTCACTTGTGTCTTTTAAGTGCGAATAATAACATAATAAATAAAAAAATGATCCTTTCGGACTAATAGTCAATTAAATATTTTTATAACATTAAAAAAAAATTAAACTAAAATCTTATTTTCAAAATTAAACTAAAAATTAAAATCTTAAGTATGTAGTAAAATTTGACTTTAAAATGAAATTATAGTTTATGAAATGAAACTGAAAAATAGGAGTATAATTTAGAAAATTAAACAAAAAAAAAAAATTAATTACGATATTAAAGTAAAAAATGAAATTCTAATTTTTAAAATCAACTAAAACTTTTAAAATCTTTATTTGAAAATTTAACTAAGAAATAAAATCTTAATTTTAAAAATCAACTAAAGAATTAACTTTGAATTAACAAAATTATACTAAAGAATAAAATTTTTATTAACAAAATTATAATAAAAAATATAATTTGAATTTGAAAAATTAAAATTAATAATAAAAATTTAATTTTTAAAGTAAAACAAAAATAATTTTAATTTATTGAATTAAATTAACAAATAGGTTTCAATTTACATAATATGAAAATTAAATATTAATTTAATTTTTAAAAATATTTACTGAGCTTTGAGACTAAAATAAAATAAAAAAATTACAATTGTGAATAAAAATCGTTTAGTTAATCATAATTTATATATTTTAATAAAATTTTTTCAGATTTTCTTTCAAAAAGAAGACAAGTTTTCCAAATAACACAAAATGACATTTAAATTTACCGCCATATAATAGGATTATGTTCGTATTTCGCTTCGGCCACGTTCGTAAAACTTCGTACATTTCCGAACACATCCGAATGGACGCGAGTCGCCATTTTGTCCGCCATTGTTGATTATCACATGTTTATCGCTGAAAAAACGCTCTACGGAATGATTGAAAATGTTTGTTTTTTTTAATCTTTACAGGTTCAATTTATTAATGACATGCAAATATTAATATAATTTAGATATTGTAATAATAGTTTTCCATTTTTATAACGTTATTTTCGTTTTTCGGTGTTATTATTCGGTAGTGTTTGAGAAAAACTAACCTTGTCAAAGTTTTATATGATTTTGACATTAGTTCGATATGGCGGTGTTTTTTTAAGCGGATGTGTGTGGTTAAAAGTTTTCGCGTTTTCGGGTTTTTTTTCAATAATATTAATAGTGTGCGGTAATTTTGTCATTAAATAATGGAGGCGAGTGCGAGTACCGGGACTCGTGCGACGCGTTTTATGATGGAAGGTGTTGGTGCTCGTGTTATTCGAGGACCAGAATGGAAATGGGGAAAACAGGTTAACATTTAGGTTATCTATTTAAAAACGAGACAATGTTTTATGATATTTTTCTTTATCATTAGTCCCTCTTTTTCGAATGACAACTATTTTGTTTGATTTTGATAATAATTGGTATTGTTTTTCACTTGATTGTGTTAAGAAATAGTTGATGTTTGGAGAAATATGAGGCGAAAATAGGTATGAGAATTTATTGTTTGGCATTTTTTTAGTTTCATTTCAATTGTTTTTTTGTAGATTGTTAATATTCTTCCTTATCGCATGTCTATTTTTTGTCTATTTTTTGTTTTTGGCTTTGAAAATAATGATATGATCAGTTGTTTACACCTAGCGTCTAATTATAACCTTAATTTTCGCTGTACAGCATTTGACGTATATTTTTGCAATATTTCATTTATTTTAAATAGTTTTCAATAATTTCTTTGTAGTTTATTTTCTTTTCAATATTGTTTTTTTTTATTTTTCGTTTTTGAAAAAATTTGTGTACAAAAATGCAGAAAATTGGAAAAATTGGCGAAAAAAATACATTTTGGTGTTTTATAGCTTTTTTCTGACATGTTCTGACATTTTGATGCTCTTTTTTTTCTTAGGATGGCGGCGAAGGCCATGTGGGAACAGTGCGAAATTTTGAATCTCCAGAAGAAGTTGTCGTAGTTTGGGACAATGGAACAGCGGCAAATTATCGCTGTTCGGGAGCTTATGATTTGAGAATTTTAGACTCAGCTCCAACTGGTGTGAAGCATGATGGCACCATGTGCGACACGTGTCGTCAGCAGCCAATTTTTGGCATTCGTTGGAAATGTGCAGAATGTGGAAATTATGATTTATGTTCAATTTGCTATCATGGCGATAAACATCATTTGAGGCATAGATTTTATCGAATCGCAACTCCTGGTAGTGAACGGGTTCTTTTGGAACCTCGAAGAAAGAGTAAAAAGGTAAATAATAGCAAAATATTTCTTTCGTTTTTATCTAATATTTTCTCTTTATACGTTGAAAAGTTCAAAACGTTTGTAATATTAACGATTTAGAAGAATTTTTTTTTCTACTCTAATTTTTTTTATAAAAGTTTTGTACTTTTTTTCTCTATAATTTGAAATACAAAGCTTCCTCATAAGGGAGAAAAATATCTAAATAGTAATATTTAATTTACTGAAATTCATTGAATTCTTGCAAAGTATTTATCAAAAATTTTGAAAATAATTTAATTCTTTTGATAAATCTAATTAAAATTGAATTGGAAATAATTGCATTCTTGGAAAGTATTTATAAAAAAATTTGAAAATAATTTAATTTTATAAAGAATTCAATTATTTTTAATAATTGTAATACAATTCTTTAGTCAATTTAAAAATAATAAAAATCTTTGTACAAAATTCAATTATTTTTTATATAAATAATAAAATTCATATCAGGATTTCACATATTTTCAATACAATTTTAATTAATATCTTCAAAAATTTCAATTATTTTTAAAAATCTTGTAAAACTTATCCGAAAAAATTCAATTATTTAAAAAAATAATTAAATTTTCACAGGAGTTCAATTATTAAAAAAACTTTTAATAAAGTTTAATTCAAGAATTCAATTACTTTCATAAAAATAATGAAATTTTCGCTGGAATTAAATTATTTTAAATACAATTTTAATTGAATTCCAGGAAAAATTAAATTATTTTTAAACATTTTTTTTAAATTCTTCGAAAAAATTCAATAATACCAATAAAAAGTAAATTTTCCACTGGAATTCAATTATTTAGAATACAATTTTTATAAAATTCTTCTCAAAAATTTACTTATTTTTTTAAATTTTGCAAAAATTCAATTATTTGTAGAAAAAATAAATTTTTTCGCAGGAATTCAATATTATTTAAAAAAGTTTTAATAAAATAAAATATTAGAGTTTTTGTAAACAATTTAATTTTTTTTGAAGAATTTCATTAAATTTCGTAAAAATAATGTAATTTTTTATAAAATAATAACATTCTTTATAATATAACTTAAAATTTTTTAAAGTAATTTTAATTGAAAATTTTGAAAATAATTGAAATTTACAGAGAATTTTATTAAAAAAGTTTTGAGAACAATTGAATTGTTTAGAAAAATTTCATTCCAATTTGTAAAAATAATTAAACCTGTTAGAGAAATTTTATTGAAATTATCTTGATCATATTTGAATTTTTTACCTAGAAATTTTATTAAAATTGTATTTAAAATAATTTAATTTCTCAAAAGAATTTTATTATTTACAAAACTAATTGAATTCTTGCCAAGAAATTGACAATTTATAAAAATAATTGAATTGATTCGAAGAATTGTATATCAGAATTATTGAAAATAATTGAATTGAAATAATATTTTTAAAAATAATTGTATTCTATCGAGAAATTTTATTAAAATTATATTGTAAATAATTGAATTCCTCCGAAACATTTTATTATTTATGAAAATATTTTAATTCTTGCAAAGAATTTTCTTATTTATAAAAATAATTGAATTCTTGCGAAGAATTTTTTTTATAAAAGTAATTGAATTGTTTCGAAGAATTTTATCTGAATTTTTGAAAATAATGGATTTTTTGAAGGAATTTTATGAAAATTTTTAAAAATAATGATTTTTTAAAAAGAATTTCATTAAAATTGTTGAAAATAATTGAATTTATATTAAAATTCTTGCAAATAATCGAATTTAATTAATATTTTTAAAAATAATTGTATTCTTTCGAGAAATTCTTTAAAAATTTTATTATAAATAATTGAATTGTTTTAAAAAATTTTATTATTTATGAGAATATTGAAATTCTTGGGGAAAATTTAATTAAAATTTAAAATTAAAATAATAAACAAGAAGATTTAATATTATGTACTTAATAAGTGAATTCTTTAAATTTTGAATCTGTAATAATCCAAAAATTAATGTTTATTCTTGAAAATATAAAATTTTTTAATTTAGAAAATAATAAGAAATGGAATACTACGTTCCGCGCGCTGGCGCTAGTTTTTTCATGTTTTTACAAATTTTTCTTTTTCTTCTTTAAACAAAAGAAAAATATGTATAAACATTTAAATGTTTTTAGCATGAAAAATATTTTTTTTCTTTCATTCATTGTAAACTTTTGTTTATCTAATAAAACTTATAGGAATATAAATAAAAATTACAATTTTTGTTTCCAGCTTGCTTAATAATATTATCAATAACAAATATGGAAATTTATCATGAAAAAAATTTAATTTTCAAGAAAAGGTAAATTGTTGGGATTAAAATATAAAATTTGTTTTTAGATTGCCATTCGAGGGATATTTCCTAGTGCTCGAGTAGTGAGGGGAGTTGACTGGCAATGGGAAGATCAGGACGGTGGAAACGGTCGTCGCGGTAAAGTAAATGAAGTTCAAGATTGGTCTGCTGCCAGTCCACGTTCAGCAGCCTATGTAATTTGGGACAATGGTGCAAAAAATTTATATCGCGTTGGCTTCGAAGGAATGGTACGTGGTATTTAAATGTAATTTTTTTTAAATTTAAAGAAAAGACGAAAATAACAATTTCATATGTTCTTTGAAAAAAACAGGCTGACTTGAAAGTCGTAAGCGATGCAAAGGGACAAACTGTATATAGGGATCATTTACCTTTATTGGGAGAACAAGGTCCAGGACGAACGGGTCCTCATGGTTTGCAGATTGGTGATCAAGTTAGTATTTATTTATTTATTTATTTATTTATTTATTTCGTACATAAAGTTTATTCTTTAAGTTCTGAACGTCAGTCCTCGGATATTATGACTTTTTCGACTTTTTTCGACTATTTTCAAATAATGCGACTTTTATCGACTTATTTTAAAAAATTGCGAATTGAAAACAAATCATTTTTCAAGTATTTTATTACAATTTTTGAAAATTAATTTTTAAAGAATTTTAATTGAAAATTTTGTAAATACTTGAATGCTCAAAAATTTTACTGAATAATCTTCAAGTGTATAAAATTCAAGTATATAAAATCTACAAAATTTTCAATTAAAATTCTTTAAAAATTAATTTTCAAAAATTGTAATAAAATACTTAAAAAATGATTTGTTTTCAATTAAATTTTCCAATAAATAAAAAAATTGTACAATGAAAATGAAAATTAATGAAAATTTGGTTCTAAAAATAATATTAAAATAGTTTTGAAAAAAGTAATTCTCTGAATTATTTCGTTCTAATTTTTTTAAATTCAATTATTTTCAATATTTTCGTTATTCAATATTTTCAATATTTCCGAAAATTCAAATACGTACACAAAATAATAACATTAATATTTTTTAGAATTGGAAAAAATAATCATATTAAAAATTTTTAATTAAAATTCTTCAAGAAATTATTTTTTTTAAATTATACAAAAATTCTTCAATTATTTTCGAAAAATTACATCACAATATTTATAAAAAGCTAATTCTTAGAATTGTTTAATCATAATTTTTTAAGATTCAATTACCTTTGAACAAAGTAAATTAAAATTTTTTAAAATTTACTATTTTAGAGTTTTTGAGAAATCATTTAAAATTTATAATTAAAATTTGATTATTTTTTTGTTTTTTAAAAACTTAATTATTTTAAAAATATTTTATCAAATTTCAATTACTTTGTTCTCAAAGATTTTACTTAATTTAAATTATTTTTTAAAAGATTGTACCAAATTTCAAGTTTTTGTACATTTTTTAATTCTATGTAATTTTAAAACTATTGTCTTTCAAAAATTATTTAGAAATATTTTTAAAAAAAAGTTAATTTTACGAATTTCTTTGTTAAAATTTTTGAAAATATTCTACCTTAATATCTTTAAAAAGAAAAATGGTCGGTTTCAATTATTATAAAAAAAATGAATTTTTGTATTGAAATAATTGAATTCTCGAAGAACTTTAGGAAAATTATTAAAAATTGATTTGGAGATGAAGTTTAGTTAAAAATTGTAGAAAAAAATTGAATTTTTAAAAAGGTTATAGTTTTAATTTTTAAAAATTATTAAATTTCAGAAGTTGAAATTTTCTAAATTTTATTTCCTGTGAAAAAAGAAATAAGAAGTATTGAAATATTTATTTATTAAATTTATACAAGTTTTGATTAATTGAATTCAGAAATCAGTGAAGAATCAGAGAAATACAAAAAAAAATTTTGTGACAACACAAAATTAAATAAATGACTTTTTCGACTTTTTTTCTATTTTTAATCGACTAAAGCGACTTTTTTTTATTGTTAAAGTCGATCAGAGATCTAAAACGTACAAATTATCGAAATTTATTAATTTTTTTAAAGTATAATTGTATTACAAAAATTATGGGTATTGTATAAAAAAATTAATCACAGTTTCTAAATCTTAAATTAATGTTTTTAATTTATATTACAATCAGTAATTTAAGAAAATATTTTTGTTAAAAAATATTTCCTTTATTTGAACGTTTAAAACTTGTTAAGGAAACAAAATTTGAAATTCGTTCCAGTCGAAGAGTAAATTATTTACTTTTTATTTTAAATAAACGTTACATTTTAATAAAAATTACAATTTTCCGTACAGAACGTTCTTTTATTTTAATTCATGTTTTTTTTATTGATGGAAAATTTTTATTCAAAGGCAACTCTTATTTATTTATTTATAGAGTTTGATTAACTTTTGTTCTGATTTTGTTTCTTGACATTATAATGTTATATCGCATATTTGAAATTATCATCCAGAGGTAAATATTAAAAGTTTCAATTTAAAAATTTTGAATTGGAATATAAAAAATCCATGATAAAAATTCGCGCAAAAGTTGACGGACAGTTTCTGTTAAAAACGAAAAGAAATAAAATTGTAAAAATGAAAATTCTTTTCGTTAAATTAAAATTTAAATTCATATGTAAAATTTTCTACTTGTAGATTATATTTTTCTGTCACGATCAGAGAACGAATAAATAAAGTAAAAGAGAACTGACGTTAAAAATTTTGAATTATACCAAAAAAAATTTATTATTCGTATTACTTTAACATCAACATTTGTTGCTATTTAATAGATTTATTTTACTCACAAATATTTTATATAAATATTTTTATAAAAACGATCAAACACATTAATCACTATTTATAAAAAAAATATTGGAAAAAGCAGAAAATTTTTTGAAATTTAAACTTTAATCTCATGAGAAGTGTGTTGAATAAACTTTTTTTTTTAAATAAAAAACGCAATTATTGGAATTGGAGAATGTTTTTTTTAAATTGGATTTTTTGTCCATAGGTAAATGTTGATTTAGAATTAGAAATTGTTCAATCACTGCAACACGGACATGGCGGTTGGACAGATGGAATGTTTGAGTGCCTAGGTACCACTGGGACTGTTGTTGGTATTGATGAGGATCATGATATTGTTGTTTCATACCCTAGTGGTAATCGATGGACGTTTAATCCTGCCGTGTTAACCAAAGTTCAAATACCAGTGCCTGTAACCAGTTCCAATACCGATAATCAAACTTTCGCTGTTGGCGATTTAGTTCAAATCTGCAATGATATAGAGAAAATTAAATTGCTACAGCGTGGTCATGGTGAATGGGCGGAGGCAATGGCTCCAGTAAGTCTATGAAAATTGTATTCTTTTGTCAATAATTATATTTTAATGAGGGGGGGCTGGTGGGATTTTTTCAATAAAAGAGAATAAATAGGATTTTTGTTCGAATTCCAAAAAGTTGGAGAATTAAAATGGGTTTATAATTAGAAGGGTTTTCACAGGTCAGAATATTGAGGGAAAAGTGAGGGATTTTTATTGAAAGTACTGGGAAAAATTTAATTTTTAGAATTCATAAGAAAATTATGAATTTTGGTCTCTTTTGTTTGCCTCATAAACTATGAAATTACCACGAATTCTAATACAAAGCCTTCAATTTGTTCTATTTCTGACAATAATTTCTTTTTAAATAATAACATAATTCTTGAAGAATTAAGAAAACATTATTTTTTAGAAATTATTTAATGAATAGTTTTTCTTAAATATTTCAAAAATTAATTGAATTCTGAAAGAGTTAGTTGTGTTTACAATTTTTATAAATAGATGAAAAGGTTTTAATTTGAAATTTTAGAAAATTTTCAAATTGTAATGAATTTAATTAGAAATTGTAAAGATCATAGATTTTTGAGAAATTTTAATAATTCAAATTCTTCTGAAATTAGTTAAATTTTCTGATATATATATTTAACTAATTATTAAAAATAATGGATTTATATAACAGTTTTAGTTAAAAACTCTAAAAAGAATTAAAGTTTGGATAAGTTACAAATGATTTCGTAAATTCAATTATTTTCAAAAGTAATAAAATTCTTCGCTAAAATTCAATTATTTACAAGAATTTTAATAAAATTCTTGAAGAAATTTCAATTATCTTTATAAATAATAAAATTCTCTTCCAAAATTCAAATATTTTCAAAAATTTTCCTCAATTCAATGATTTTCAATATCTACTGTTTTAATAAAATTCTCCAAAGAATTCAATTATTTATAATAAATTTTCATAAAATTCTACGCAAACAGTTAATTATTTGCATAAATAATAACAAATTCTTAGGAATTTAATTATTTGCCATTTTTTTGATAAATTTCTTGTCAATAAATAAGCAATAATTAAATTATTTTCATAATTATAATAAAATTTTTTTACAAGGATTCAATTATTTTCATAAATAATAACACTTTTTTTTAGAAATTCAATTATTTTAATAAATTATAAAACTCATTGCAGTAATTCAGATTATTTTTAATATAATTTTAATCAAATTCCTCGAAAAATGTAATTATTCTACTAAAAATTTGATTAAAATTCGACAAAAGGATTCAATTTTTTAAAAATGTGTTGATAAAATTCTTTATAAGAATTAAGTTTCAAAAAACATTCAATTATTCAATAAATTATTTACTTTAGTATTTCAATAATTGAATAATTTTGAAAAGGTTTCATATTAAAATATTTAAAAATTTGAATTTTCTATATTTTTAACTGTCAATTTTGAAGAAAATAAATTTCAATTATCTTTACAAATACAAATAATAAAATTTTTCTCCAAAAATCAATTATGTTAAAAAATTTTAATAAAATTCTTGGTAAAATTTCAATTATTTTCAAAAATTCTATTAAAATTCGTCGAATGAATGCAATTATTTAAAAATTTGTTGAGAAAATTCATTGTTCGAATAAATTCAATTTTATTTAAGAAAAATTCAAGTATTCAATACATAAATTATTTATTTTTGTATTTAAATAATTGAATTTTCGTAGAAATTTTTAATAAATTAAAATTAAATTTTAGAGAAGTTACAAAAAATTGCAAAAAAACAATTTCATCGAAATTTCAATTTTATTTATAAATATTAAAATTCTTCTCCGAAATTCAATTATTTTCAGAAATTTTAATAAAATTCATGGCAAAATTTTCATTGTTTTCACAAATTTTCCTGAATTCAATGATTTTTAATATCCATTATTTTTAATAACATTTTTCAAAAGAATTCAATTTATATTTTTAAAAAATGTAAAAAAATTCTACGCAAACATTTAATTATTTTTACATGTAAATCATAAAAATTTCACAGGAATTTAATTATTTACAAATTTTTTCATAAATTTCTTAGCAATAATTCAATTATTTTAATAAATAATAAAATTCTTTATAGGAATTCAATTTTTTTCATCAACAATAAAACTCATCACAGAATTTCAATTATTTTAAATACAATTTTAATCGCCCTTCTCAAAAAAAGTAATTATTCTGAAAAATTGTATTCAAATTTATCAAAAGAAATCAATTATTTAAAAATTTTATTGATAAAATTTTTTATAAAAATTAAATTATTTTCATAAAGAGTATAATTCTTTTTAACAACACAATTATTTTTTCTCGTAGAATTTTCTAATAAAAACTTATTTAAATATGAATTTTAGATAAAATTTTAGATAATAATTGAATATTAAAATCATTACAGCTTGAATTTTTAGAATGAATTAAATGTTGAAAAGGTTTCAAGTTAAAATATTTGAAAATCTGAATTTTTCATACTTTTAATTAACAATTCTGTAGGAACTAATTTTTTTTTGAAAAATTTTAATTCCAATTCTTTTTAAATTTTTTGACGTTTTTAATTTTTTATTTTCTAAAATATATTTAATTGAAGAATTTTCGAATAATCGAAATTTTATAAAATTGAATTGTAAAAAAATGGATTTGAAAATTTTCAAAGAACTTTTTCCAAAATATTAAAAATAATTGATTTTAGACGAGATTTTAGAAGAATTTTTGTTTAAAATTCTAGAAAATAATAATTTATTTCAAATGATGAAATTAATTTTGAAGAAGTTGCAATGATAATATTCTCATATACCTATAATTTTATAAAATTATATTTTATTTTGAATAAAACTATTTATGTTTTTGAATAATTTTATAATTAAAGAAATTCGTAAATAAATGTAATAGAACATCTTTTAAGTATCTAATAATGTTTAGAGTGAAGCAGAATATTCTTTAGGGTTGCAGAGAATGTCAAAATACACAATGATTTTTTCTTATAAAATGCAAACTAAAAGTGATTAATAAATCTCTAATCTAAGTTTCGAAGCGAACGAATTAAAGATTATGTTTGTAATAGATTGATATCTATTACAAACATAATCTGTAATTCATTCGTTTCGAAAATCCTTTTTTACAGTGTTTCGCATATTTATTAATTTTGCCGATTTTTCCTTTTTCAGACTCTTGGCAAAATTGGAAGAGTACAGCAAATTTATCACGATGGCGATCTCAAAGTTGATGTTTGTAGCACAGCTTGGACTTATAATCCTCAAGCTGTGACTAAAGTCGCGAGTAGCGATGGTAGTGTACCAGGAAACAGTAGTGGAGGTTTGTTTACTTTTAAAATTGTTTTTATTTTGATAGTTTTTATTATTTTCATAATCAAAACGTAGTAGTGCATTTTTGAATGTATGTAATTGATAATAATAATAATTTGAAATAATTGAAACAAAATTTGAATTTCAGAACGTTTATCTGCCTTATTAAAAAAATTGTTCGAAACGCACGTTTCTGGAGATGTAAATGAAGAGCTGGTGAAAACAGCAGCGAATGGCGATGCGACAAAGTGTGAAGAGTGCCTAAAACGACCAGAGGCTGATGTTAATGGTGTATTTGCTGGTCATACGGCACTGCAAGCTGCAAGTCAAAATGGTCATTTAGAAGTGATTAAAATCCTACTTCGCTACAAAGCCGATGTCGAAATTGAAGTAAGTGCTTTTGTTCTTGCAATTTTATCACATTTTTTTACATTGTTACATCGAATTTATTTTTTTATCTACTTTTTTTGTTATCTCTGTCGCTTTTTTGCTATGTAAAGTCCCTTTTACCTGAGAGTGTTATTAACCAGGGTGGCCACATGTCAGCAAAGTCAGTAATGTCAGTAAAACAAAATTTGGGTTTGTCAGTAAAGTCAGGGAAATGTCAGGAGAAAAAATTTTTTGTCAGGGCAATTTACAGGGTTGCCACAGGTCAGGAAATTCAGGGAAAAGTCAGGGAAATTCAATTATTTTCAAAAGCTATAAACTTCTTCGCATAAATTCAATTATGTTCAAAAATTTTTTTAAATTCTCGTCAAAATTTCAATTATTTTTATAAATAATAAAATTCTTCTTCGAAATTCAATTATTTTCAAAAAATTGAATAAAATTCTTCGCAGAATTTAAATTATTGCTAAAAATTTTCCTCATTTCAATTATTTTTAATATCTACTATTTTAATATAATTTTCCAAAGAATTCAATTACTCAAACAAAATTTTAATAAAAGTTTCACAGAAATTCAATTACTTACCAATTTTTTTTTATAAATTTCTTCGAACCAATTCCGTTACTTTAAATTTTTTAATGAAGTTTCTCAAAATAATTCAAATATATTCAGAGAATTGAAAAAAAATAGTTCTGAGAAATTCAATTATTTCGAAAAATTTAAAAATAAAATTCTTTTAAAAATTCTATTATTTAAAAAAATGTTGACAAAATTCTTTACAAGATTTAGTTAATAAAATTTACCTATACAATTCAATTATTTTTAATACAATTCTTCATAAGAATTCAATTATTTAAAAAATTGGAATAAAGTACTTCGCAAGAAATCAATCAGTTTCATAGATAATAAAATTTTTCTCGAGAATTCAATTATTTAAAAAAATTTTGATAAAATGCTTTATAAATTTAAAAAATTATAACAAAATTGATCGTAGAATACAATTATTTTCGTAAAATATAACATTCTTCCTAGGAATTCAATTATTGTCAAAAATGTTTGTAAAAATCTTCGAAGTAAATCAATTATTTAAGATTATTTTAATAAAATTCTTCCTAGGAATTCAATTTCCTTTCAAAAATAAACATTTTTAAAGGAATTAAATTATTTAAAAACAAATTTTTTTAAATTCTTCTTCAGGTTTCAATTATTTTCAATTCTTTAATGAAATTTCTCTCGATGGAATTTAATTATTTTCAAAAAGTTTTAAAAAATTCTGAGAAATTCAATTATTTTAAAAAATTTGAATAAAATTCTTCAGAAGAAATTAATTATTTTCATAAATAATAATATTCTTCTCCAGAATTCAATTATTTTCACAAATAAATTTTTTCATAGGAATTCAATTCTTTAAAAAAATTTTAATTAAATTTGTTGCGAAAATTCAATTATTTTCTCATAAAATTCTGAAAATTGAATTTCAAAATCTTAATTCCTATAGAAAAATAATAATAATGATTTAATATTTATTTAAAAAAGAAGTTATTAATGTTTTCGAATAATTTTACAATTAAAGAGATTTGTAAATAAATGTAATAGAACATTTTTTTGAGTATCTAATAATTTTTGTAGTGAATCAAAATATTCTTCAGGGTCAGGGAAAAAGTGAAAATTTTGTCTGGAAATCAGGGAAAAGTCAGGGAAAAACAAAATTAAATTTTTTTGGCAACCCTGATTTAGAAAATTGGGATTTTTTCTACTTATTTTTAAAAATTGCGACTTTTTCGAATTTTCTTTCCAAATATTGCAACAAAATATCATATTTTTTTAGTATTAAATGTAACTTATTTTGATTTTTATAGAGCGAAAAATAACTATAAACAATTTTTTCAAAAATTATTTTTGAATCACTTTTCTATTTAAATTTTCGAAATATACAAATAAAAAGATTTTGAATAATTGAAATTTTGTAAAATTTAATTGAAAATAATTGATTTTCTTGAGTATTTCATTAAAAATTTTGAAAATTAAATTTTGAAGAATTTCAATTGCAAATTTTGAAAATAATAGAAATTTCAAAAAATTTTCAAATGAAAATTTGAAAATGCCAATTAATGAAAATTTGTCTTCAAAAGATTTGTTAAATTATTTATTTAAAAAGTATAATTACAATTTTTTTCATTATAATTTTTTAAAATTCAATTATTTTTAATATTTTCAACTATGTATCCGAAAATTTACCTGTCAACAAAAAATAATTACATTACAAATTTTAGAATTATTTAAATTTTAAGGAAATTAATCATTTTCAAAATTTTTAATAAAAATTCTTGAAGCAAAATTTAAGTAATTATTAAATTGCTCAAATATTCTTTTTTTAAAATGAATTATTTTCGAAAAATTACATTACTTTAATTTTAAAAAACTAATTCTTTAAATTTGTCATAATTATTTTTTAAAATTCAATTATTTTTATAAATAAGTAAAAAGAAATTTTTTTAAAAATCAACTTTTCTAGTCTTATTTTTAAAATTCTGAAAAAATCAATGATTTCCGAAATTTGTAATAAAAGATTCTTGAAAAAATTGATTAATTTTTAAATTGTTTAAATATTCTTTTTAGAAACTGAATTAATTGAAAATTTTTGAAATAATTGAAATTTATTTATATTCTATTAAAAATAATTAACTTCTTTTAAAGAATTTTATTAAAATTTTTCGAAAATAATCAATGGACGTTAGTCACCGTAATTAAAATTTTATTTTTTAAAATTTCTTCGCAATATATTCAAATTCCTCGAAAGAATTCAATTATTTCAAGAAACTGTAAAAAAAATTTTCTCAAGAATTCAATTATTTCCATAAATAGCAAAATTCTTCTGATTTACTAAATTCTTTTGAATATTATTTTTTAAAAAAATGCTTCTTAAGAATTCAATTATTTTCATAAATTTTCATAAAATTCTAAAAAACAATTCAATTATTTTCAAAAGTAATAAAATTCTTTACAGAAATTCAATTATGTTTAAAAATTTGTTTAAATTCTCCTCAAAATTTCAATTATGTTTATAAATAATTAAATTGTTCTCCACAATTTAATTTTTTTTAAAACTTTTAATAAAATTCTACGCAAACATTTTTAATTATTCTCATAAATAATAAAATTCTTTTGAAGGATTCAATTACTTTTATAAATAGTAAAATTCTTTGCAGAAATTCAATATTAGTATCAATATATTGTAATAAAATTGAATTAATCAAATTTTCAATTATAATTATGAACAGACAAGATTATTTTAAAAAATTGAAAAAATTCTTTATTTAATTCAATTATTTTCCAAATTTTTAATTAAAATTATTTAAAGAAACATTATTTTCAAAAAGTTGAAAGAAACTTGTTGAATTTTGTTGAACTAAAATAGTAAACACCCTGAATATCCAATTTAGGTGTAGTCAGTGTTTTTTCTCGCGTATTATACTCCTTGGCAAATTCAGCCATTCACTTATTGCCAATCTTATGGCTATGTCGACTGTATGTAAAGCGTAAAGAATCAACAAGAACGTTACCCAAGGCAAACTGGTTGTAAAGACCGGGAATCAAATTACAGCGAAGGGTAAAAAGTCGTTGTTGTGGTCTTAATGGACCTATTGTAGTGGAGTCAAGATCTTCCCCTATTGGACCAAGGGGTTTTATTCTAATTCTCCCTGTCCAGTTGAAAACATAACCCCCAAAAAGTCTTCCATTTATACTGACTGTTGATCGTTCGCAATTTCTGTCCATTAATTTTGAATTGTGTCGTTTCTTTTCTATTCCTGGTCGGAAACCCCGAGTGAAGCTTTAGTCAATTTTAATTGAAATTTCATCACTAGGGAGAAGTTTGCAGACAATGTCATTAGTGGATATTAGATGTTAACCCCTCAGGTATAATTGCGTGTAGACTGTAGGTTATAGTGTCATTAATAAATTAAGAGGGACGAAGATTAGCTAAAATAGTCTCTGAGTTGAAAAGTGAAATTTGGTGTTGATATGTGACGGGATCTTCTTAAGTACGCCATATTGCGTTCGCCATTTTGAATTTGGAAATATGCTTATTCAATTAATTTCAATATCTACTATTTTCATGAAATTTCGCAAAAGAATTCAATTATTTGAAAAAAAATTGATAAAATTCAAATATTTTCATAAATAATCAAATTTCCACAGGAATTCAATTAATTTAGAATAGCATTTTCAGAAAAAATTTCGGAAAAATCAATTATTTAACAAAACTTTTATACAATTCTTCACAATAATTCAAATACTTTCACTAATAATAACATTTTCCATGGAAATTCAATTTTTTAAAAAAATTGTTGATAAAATTCTAAGCAAGAATTCAATTATTTTCAAAAATAATAAAACTCATCGAAAAATTATTTATTTAAATTTTAAAACAATTTTTATAAAATTCTTATGAAGAATTCAATTATTTTCAAAAATAACAAAATTTTTTAATTATTTTTAAAAGTAATAAATTTTTTCTTGGAAATTCAATTATTTTCATAAATAATAAAAAACTTTTTAGGAATTCAATTATTTTCAAAAATTTTTAATAAAATGCCACACAGACATTTAATTATTGTCAAAAATTTTTAAAGAATTCTTTGTAAAATTTAATTATTTTTAAAAACATTTCGCAATTCAATGATTTTCATTATCTAGTATTTTCATAAAACTTCAAAATAGAATTCAATTATTTAAAAAAAATTTTGTAAAAATCTTTGTAAAAAATTGATAATTTTAATAAAATTCTTAGCAACTATTCAATTATTTTCATAAATAATAAAATTTATCGCAGGATTTTAATTATTTTTAATATAATTTTACAGGAATTGCTCAAAAAATGTAATTATTCTTAAAAATTTTATTTCAATTCCTCAAAAAAATTTATTATTTTATAAAATGTTTTTTTATAATTCTTTGGAAGAATTCAATGAATTACAAAAACATTTAAATTTTTTCACAGAAATTCAATTATTTTCAAATATTTTAATAAAATTATTCGACAGAATTGAATTATGTCGATAAATTACAAAATTATTTCCGAAAATTCATTTATTTTGAGGTATTTTAATAAAATTCTTTGTGAAATTCAATTATTTCCATAAATAACAATATTCATTACAAGAATTCAATTATTTTTAAAAGTAATAAATTTCTTCTTGGAAATTCAATTATTTTAAAAATTCTAATAAAATTGTTCGCAAGAATTCAATTATTCTCATAAATAATAAAATGATTTTTAAGAATTCAATTATTTTCATAAATAATAAAATGCTTTTTAAGAATTCAATTAGTTTTAAAAGAATTAAATAAAATACCACACATACATTTAATTATTGGCAAAAATTTTAATATAAATCTTTGTAAAATTTAATTATTTTTAAGAATTTTTCGCAATTCAATGATTTTCAATATCTATTATTTTCATAAAACTTCCAAACAGAATTCTATTATTTAAATAAATTAAAAAAATTTAAATAAAATTCTCAAAAACTATTCAATTATTTTCATAAATAAAAAAATTCATCGCAGGATTTCAATTATTTTTTATACATTTTACAGGAATTGCTCAAAAAATGTAAGTATTCTTTAAAATTTGATTTCAATTCCTCAAAAAAATTAATTATTTAAAAAAATGTTTTTTTAAAATTTTTTGGAAGAATTCAATGAATTACAAAAATATTAGAATTTTTCACAGAAATTCAATTATTTTCAAATATTTTAATAAATTGTTCGAAAGAAATCAATTCTTTTAAATACAATTTTAATTACATTTTTTTGAAATAATTCAATTATTCTTTTAGATTTTAATAAAATTTTTGCAAGAATTCAATTATTTACATAAATAATTATTTAAAAGAATTCAATTATGTCAATAAATAACAAAATTATTCTTGAAAATTCAATTTTTTGAGGCATTTTATTAAAATTCTTGTCAAAATTCAATTATTTTCATAAATATCAATATTCATCACAAGAATTCAATTATTTTTAAAAGTAATAAATTTCTTTATGGAAATTCAGTTATTTTAAAAAATTCAAATAAAATCGTTCGCAAAAATTCAATTATTTTCATAAATAATAAAATACTTTTTAGGAATTCAATTATTTTTAGAAAATTTTAATAAAATGCCGCACAGAAATTCAATTATTATCAAACATTTCAATAGAATTCTTTGTAAAATTTAATTATTTTTAAAAACTTTTCGAAATTCAATGATTTTTAATATTTACCATTTTCATAAAATTTTCAAACAGAATTCAAGTATTTTAAATATTTTTTTGTAAAAATCTTTGTAAGAATTCAATTTTTTTTATGAATAATAAAAATTTCTTAGGAATTCAATTATATAAAAATTTTTAAAAAATTCTTTGCAAGAATTAAATTATTTTTATAAGTATTTAAGGTAGTACGCTCGCGACAGTCACTCTCAAAAGTAAATTTTAATAAAATGCTATAGTATGGTGCAGTTACTGTAGCATATTTTTGCTTGGACTGTACTGAATACATAGTCAGCCCTATGTACAGACACACTCACACACAAGTATACTAGTCAGGTTAGAATATTATATTATATTATATCTTTTAACTGAAACGGTTAATATTGTTAAATCTTTTTGTTATAAATTTCTCAAACATTCATTTATAATATATTAGTTTTTTAAAACAATCTATAGAAAATTTTAGAAGTTATTAGAAGAAATGTGCCGTTTACATGCACTTTTCATAGGTTAACCATGTTAAATAGCAAACTTTGAACTTAAATATCTTGTTTTAGAAACGGTCAATTTTTTTAATATTTTGCAAATACATAGATCTTGTTATTAACTATTCTGATTTCAATTTTCATGAAATTCTATAGAAAAGTGCGATCACGAGCGTACTACCTTAAATTCTTTCATGAGTAATAAAAGTCGTTGCAGGAATTTAATTTATCAGCAGGATATGAAAGAAGTAAATATTTTTGCTGAAAATTAGAATTTTTGTCAGTTTTGTGAAGTGTTTAAAACGAGTTTTTTTGGTCGTCAAGTTTAATTTTTTGTTAGCTACTTTTCTACTACTTTTCTATGTTCTATTTTTTAATTGTGAGCAAACAGAGTCAATCATCATTGGATAAAAAATAGGTATTTTAAAGCTGACAGACGTGACTTGAAGTTAGTTGCAGAAAGCATATGTGACGCTCCACGAGAAAAGGGACCTTATGACAAGAGTAAATAAGGTCCCTTTTCTCGTGGAGCGTCACATATGTATGCGCGAAGTATGTCTGGATTTGTGAATTTTTTCAATATTGTCCGAATTCGATATTCCATTAATTTTTTTTTTTAACAAAATTGGTAAATTTCTAAAAAAAAATTACAGAATTCTTGTAGCTCTGTTCTACAAAAACTTAATGGAGCTTTAGATTTCTTTGATGGCCTCGACGGCCGCGGTACAATGCACTGTCTGCACCTACGACGTTATGGACCTTACCATTCCATGATTAACATAGTGAATCCCTTGTTAATGTCTGCATTTAGAGTTGAAATATATTTTCTTTAGATTACGTTTCATTATGCTGATTATGCTGATCTGTTCTTCTGAAAGTCAAACTGGTACTGTGGATTAAGCTCGCGTTGCTCTAGGAAGTGTTCTAATCTATACTGTGAACTAAGCGTTATATTAACTTTCCATTAGCCGAAATCCGATGGCCTAAAATCTTTGTGGATCTAAAGTCTTTGTTCCAAGACTTCGGAGAGCATAAGTTTCTTGCAGGGTCTGTGTATAACAAATATTAGCCAAATCATTTCTAATTTAATTCTGCCCATCTTCCTGCGAATGCTACATTATGTAGCATTCGGAGGAAGATGGGCAGAATTAAATTAGAAAGAAGTCCGGTGTAGTATTCGTACTATTGGTTAGGAATAACTATGGTAAATGGTAAAATTAAGTTGTTATGTTGATGGTAGAGTCGCTGAATGTTGCCATTTCCATGATGATCTAATTATTAGGACCTAATAAGATCCTAAAGACTAACGATATGACATAACATTACTGACCCTCGGCAATTAAGGGATTTACTGCTCAATTAGTACTGTCCTATAATTTGTTTCGGTGTTTTTTTGTAAAAGAAATTTTGATATCGGAAAAAAAGTTGATACAAGCTAACATTATACTCTTTTACAAAAAAGTTAATAATAGTGGGTAATATTCATAATAAAGTTTGTGATTAAAAAGAATAACAATTCTAAAAGATAAGAAGTTAATGACAAAAGTGGAGGATTTTTTGTTTTAGAAAGATATGGAACATTATAGTTGGCAGTCACACTTAAAAGTTTTAATCTGATTGCAGGACAAAGACGGCGATAGAGCGGTTCATCACGCTGCTTTTGGCGATGAGCCCGGTGTGATGGCTCTTCTTGCCGGTGCTGGAGCAGATCTCAATGTTCGAAACAAAAGACGACAAACAGCTCTTCATATCGCGGTTAATCGGGGCCACGTTGGTGTTGTGAGGACTCTTCTTGAATTGGGCTGTCATCCTAGTCTACAGGTTAGTCTCTTTTATTACTTTTAAACTTCTTAATTTATTACAGGTTACTTTTCCAAGTATTTCCACATCCAGAAATTCGAATTTATTGCCGTTCTTCTGAAACTCGGTAGTCTTGTAGTTTAAGACCTCATGAACAAAAAATGTTAATGCCAAAATTCAAAATAATGTACTGTTTTTGAGCTACAGTGACTCAAAGTTACAACATAATGATAAATGAAGAAAGCTTATGCGGATGTTCCGTTCTTAAAAAATCACTCGAATTAAGTCAAAAATGTTGCTTAGCAGTTTTTTTAGGTTCTTGATTACAAATCAGAAGTCAGAATTTAAGAATTCAATATGACGAACAAAACCTTAGTTATTGCAGGCTTCACAGTTTGTTCCCTATTTCCCTAAAAGTCCCCTTTTTTTCAATTTTGGCCCCTAAACGTACCCTATTTTAAAAATTTTCCCTAAATTTTCCCTATTTTTCTCGTCGCAGGAAATTAATTTTTATTCAATAATTTTTAAGTAATTCTGCAAAAGAATTCAATTATCTTGATAACCAACAAAATTCTCCGCATAAAATCAATTATTCTAAGAATTTTTAATCAAATTCTTTTCCAAAATTCAATTATTTTGATAAATATCAAAATTCTTCTCAAGAATTCAATTATTGTCAGAAAATTTAATTAAATTCTTGGCAAAATTTCAATTATTTAAACAAAATTTAATAAAATACTTGGAAAGAATTCAATTATTTTTATAAATTTTAATGAATATCTCGTCAAGAATTCAATTATTTTTATAAATAGAAAAATTTTTCGCCAAAAATTCAATTATTTTCAAAAATTTAAATAAAATTCTTTGCAAAATTTTAATTATTTTCAAAAGTTTTTCGCAATTCAATGTTTTTAAATATTTACTATTTTCATAAAATTTATCAACAAATTTAATTATAGACAAAAATTTGTTGATACAATTCTACGAAAAGATTCAATTATTTTCATAAATAATAAAATTTCATTTACGAATTCAATTATTTTCATCTCATAATTTCAAATATTTTTAATATAATTTTAAATAAATTCCATGAAAAAATGCAAATATTATTAAAAATTTTATTAAAATTTAAGGAAAGAATTCAATTTTAAGGAACATTCAATTATTCAATAAAATAATAAAATTCGTTGTAATAATAATTCAAATATTTTCATAAATAACATTTAATTCGCCGCAGAAAATCAAATATTTTCAAAAAATTTTAAATAATTTTGCAAAAGAATTCAAATAGCTTGACAAATAATAAAATTGCATAAATTCTTCCTATAAAATCAATTATTTTAAGAATTTTTAATGAAATTCTTTTCCAAAATTCAATTATTTTGATAAATATCAAAATTCTTCTCAAGAATTCAATTATTTTCAAAAATTTTAATTAAATTCTTGGCAAAATTTCAATTATTTAAACAAAATTTAATACAATATTTTGCACGAATTTAATTATTTTTATAAATAGCAAAATTATTTGCCAAAAATTCAATTATTTTCAAAAATTTAAATAAAATTGTTCGAAAGAAATCAATTATTTTTAAAAGTGTTTTGCAATTCAATTCTTTTAAATCTTTAGTGTTTTCATAAAATTTATCAACAAATTTAATTATAAAAAAACTTGTTGATACAATTCTACGAAAAGATTCAATTATTTTCATAAATAATAAAATTTCATTTACCAATTTAATTATTTTCATCGTATAATTTAAAATATTTTTAATACAATTTTAAATAAATTCCTTGAAAAATGCAATTATTATTACAAATTTTATTAAAACTTGAGGAAAGAATTCAATTTTAAGAAATATTCAAGTATTTAATAATTTAATAAAATACAATTCGTTGCAATAATTCAAATATTTTTATAAATAACATTTAATTCGCCGCAGAAAATCACTTATTTTCAAAAAATTTTAAGTAATTTTGCAAAAGAATTTAAATAGCTTGATAAACAATAAAAGTGCACTAATTCTTCCCATAAAATCAATTATTCTAAGGAATTTTAATAAAATTCTTTTCCAAAATTCAATTATTTTGATAAATATCAATATCCATCGCAAGAATTCAGTTCTTTTGAAAAGTAATAAAATACTTTGCAGAAATTAAATTATTTTCAAAATTTTTTGAAAATTCTCGTCAAGAATTGAATTTTCTTTATAAATAGATAGGGAAATTCTTTTCAAGAATTAAATTATTGTCAAAAATTTTAATAAAATTCTTTTTATGAATTCAATTATTTTGAAAAATTATTATTTAATTCTTAAGAATTCAATTAATTTTAAAAAATTTAATAAAATTTTTCAAAAAGTTTTTAATCATTTTCAAAAATTGTTATAAAATTCTTTAATATAATAAATTTCATTAAAATTTTAATTAAATTCCTGAAAAGAAATTAAATATTTTCAATAGTTGTTAATACAATTCTTCGTAAAAATTAAATTTTAAGAATCATTCAATATTAACTTTTAACTAACAATTCTGAAGAATTAATTTTTTTGAAAAAGTTTAATTGAATAATAATTGATGTTATTGATTTAAAGTAGAATTTTAGTTAAAAATTCTAGAAAATGTTAATTGAATTGAAATGATAGAAATAATTTTGAAGAAATTTTAATAACAATATATTCTTATAATAAAAAACTAATGACTTTGTCAATCGGTCATCTTTAATTATTATAAAACATAAAGAAATGGAACCATTTCTTTATGCTTTATAATAATATTCTTATGAGTTGTTGAATTTGAAATTTTTGAACATCTTAATTCCAATAAAAAAAAAGTTATTATTAAATATTTATTTAAAAAAGAAGTTGTTGATGTTCTCGAATAATTTGACTTTTGAAGAAATTTGTAAATAAATTGAATACAAAATTATTTTGAGTATCTAATAATTTTGAGAGTGAATCAGAATATTCTTTAGGATCAGGGAAAAAGTTAAAGTTGTGCTTGGAAATCAGGGAACAGTCAAGGAAAAATAAAATAAAATTTTTGTGGCAACCCTGTATAAATAAATGATATTTTTATCTTTATTTAACCAATTTTTATGGTCCCCTAAAAAGTCCCCTATTTTATAATTTTTAGTCCCCTATTTCCCCTAAAATACTTTTTAGGGGCACTGTGAAGCCTGTTATTGTTTTTTGTGTTTCTCTTAAGCTTTATGCTTTAAATCCAGTATTTTATACCTGGTTGCGAATCAAGTTTTGCGAAGAGTTGAAAAAAAGAATTATTCTTTTCGAGCACCAAAAACGGTTCAGCCATTTAACAAACAATTTAACTTAAATTTAACAAAAGCCGCTTTGCGTTCGACTTGATAATCAATCGAATTGCCTTTATATTATGCCAAATGTTCCCTCCCTCTGATCAGCGTATACGGGAATTCATCTGATTCACACGAAATATTCGCTTCAATAAAACAATAATTAAAACAAAAATTTTAATAAAATTAACACACTAAAAATTAGGTCGTGCGAATGAAAGCCAATAATTAAATTCAATAAATTTCTATAAATTAAAGAATAGGTCGTGCAAATAAAAGTCAATGATTAAATTGATTTTTCATTTAATTTTGTTGAATAAGCAACTGGAGATGGTGAATGTATAATTTGAAAATTCATTCACAGTTAGTGATACGTCGACAGTTGGACAGTTGAGAAGTTTGGCAAGTGGTGGGCGGAATCGGATTTGGTGAAATATTGCGTTGCTAGAATACAAACATGCATAGGATATACGCAGAAAGTTGGTGAGAAGGGCTAAAAGAGAAGGGACGGGGTTGTTTATTTTATTCTTGAACTGTCTGAAACTGATATATTGGTTAAACCTCCACTTTCTACTCTCAAAACACTCCCCCCCCTCTCTTCATCCCTCTCTCATCCACCTCACACCTCTTCAATGATTTATGCTTTTGTGGAGTTACGTAACCGAACACAACCCAGTTTTCTTTCCTTCTTTTAGCATCGCCTCGATCTTCTTTTTCTCTCCCCCAACAGAAAACGTTCTGCCTGATAACGGCTACGCCAAATCCTCTTAATCCAGAGTAACCATTTTTTACTGTGGTTTAAGCTCAACTCGCTTTTATTCCCTGCCTTTCAGATTGTCTCTCTTTGCCAGTTATCTTGCAAAAAAAAGCACTGAAAGATGCATTATTCATAATATGAATAAATTTATTTACATTCTGTTTCTTCATTAATATTTCAGTTAGTTTATTTTATAAATGAGAATTTATTTATAACATAGACGGTGGGTTTTGAACGGCGTTTGCTAAATTGAAAGATGCAATTTTTATTTTGGGTATTTGTTTTTTTAAATCTACTAACCATTTGGGGGATTTCGCGGAAAATGATGCGGGGTTTATAGGTTTATGCGTGTCAGACTTTAGCACGGCTTTGAACTAAGGGGACAGACTAGGGAAATTAATTATAATCAGATGTAGGTTTTAGTTTCGACTTATGGCTGGATATATTATAGGTATACAGATATAGATTTTATAAGTATCTTGTCAAGTCAATAAATAGTTATCTTCTTTATTAACTTGTCATTACATCTATTGATTGATTTTCAGTAGATTATCAACAGATTGTAAATTAGTTAATGAAGTTGCATTAAATTCCGTCCAAGAATTTCGCAATTACTCGCAACTACCGATTTTCTCAAATATCCACAATCTCATCGGGGAATTCTGACAAACCGATTCCGTTATGCAAAACGGTCCTCTGAACAACGAACAACCAAATGAACTTTTCAAACAAGACCGTTGAGACGTTACCAATATTACTCTACTCTCCTTCGGTTCTTAATGATCGAAAACTCATTAAAAAAGTTAACAAAACAATTTATTAAGAAAAACTAAAATTTGAATTAATTAACAAAAACTCTACAAAATTAATCAAAACATCTCGATAATGACACTCGTCAAATTGCGTCACGACTTCTTGGAGATCCGCATGCAAGTGTCGATCTAGCTGATTAACCTGGGTAGGTTTCCTAATTATCAATTAGTTTCCAGTGAACCCTCCGTAAGTTTTTGAGGAACCCTTCTTCCTTTTCCCTACGGAACTGCATCTAAAAGAGACTAGGAAAGGATCCCTGATCATGTGACGTACGCTAACAATTAATCATGCGCAAAATCATTCAAATTTAGATTTCACGAAATTAAAGTTTTTATTTGAATCCTTTACAATTAGACTGAGAGAAAAAGAGTAGATCCACATTTCTTCAGGGACACTGGATCAAAATTAGAAGTTTGTGGAAACAATGAGGCGCATGAAAAGTCTCCAATTTTTATTTTCCGAATCTTTATTTTATCGAAATTCTTTTCATCTAATAAGAATTAATTATAATTTCTTTTAATCGAAAGAATAATTGTCAAAAACATTTTTTTTTGAATGACTAATCAACAGAATGTTTAATACTGCGAAAGAAATTTTTTTATAATCTTCAAATAACTGAATTATCATTTCTAAAAATTATTATTTTTTATATTTCTTATTTACACTAATATTTTTATTTTCGAAATGTCAATTTTGATAGATATTATTTTATAAATTTGTTAATAATTATAATAATTATATTCCCGAATTATTATTCAATATAATTCAAATATTACCTAATTACCAATTCTTAAAAAATTTATTGTTCCTAATAATATTTCTTTATAATGTGTAAATGTTCTATATTTTAAAGTCTCTAAATTTTATTTTATCGAAATATCATTTGTTATAAAACTCTTTTCTTATAAATGTTTATCAAAATAATTTTAACTTTTTCGAATTAACATTACTCATAATTTTCTTTACTCCTAATCATTCTTCTTTATAATTACTACATTTTCTAACTTGTATTTCTTCTAACTATAACTTTACCGAATTGTCACTTCTCATAATTATTATTACATCGAAATATTATTATTCAAAATTTTTGTAATAACTAATAATTTTTTATACAAATTTTTTTATTGTATAATAACCAGTTTTTTATAATTTTATTTTATTCGAATAATTATTTCGTATAATTTTTTTCTTACCGAAATTATATTTTAAATAATTTTTTTTAACCGATTTTTTATTTTTCCTAATATTCATTTATTCAAATAATTTTTTTTCATAATTTCTATATTTCCTAATTCGTATTTTACATAACATACATTTTTTCTAAGATTTAAATTCTCTAATTTTTTATTTTCCTAACCTATAAATGACATAATAAGAATTGCACCGAATAGTTATTTCACATACAGAGTATCCGGTTTCGATGTTTCCCATCTCTGAAGAATATGGCGCCAAATTTGAAAAAATTTTATTATTTTATTATTTAAAAATTATTAATTATTACAAATATTGTTTAAAACAATTAAATATCATTAGGAAAATTGTTTTAAACAATATTTGTAATAATTAATAATTTTTAAATAATAAAATAATAAACTTTTTTCAAATTTGGCGCCATATTCTTCAGAGATGGGAAACGTCGAAACCGGATATTCTGTATGTGAAATAACTATTCGGTGCAATTCTTATTATGTCATTTATAGGTTAGGAAAATAAAAAATTAGAGAATTTAAATCTTAGAAAAAATGTATGTTATGTAAAATACGAATTAGGAAATATAGAAATTATGAAAAAAAATTATTTGAATAAATGAATATTAGGAAAAATAAAAAATCGGTTAAAAAAAATTATTTAAAATATAATTTCGGTAAGAAAAAAATTATACGAAATAATTATTCGAATAAAATAAAATTATAAAAACTGGTTATTATACAATAAAAAAATTTGTATAAAAAATTATTAGTTATTACAAAAATTTTGAATAATAATATTTCGATGTAATAATAATTATGAGAAGTGACAATTCGGTAAAGTTATAGTTAGAAAAAATACATGTTAGAAAATATAGTAATTATAAAGAAGAATGATTAGGAGTAAAGAAAATTATGAGTAATGTTAATTCGAAAAAATTAAAACTATTTTGAATAACATTTATAAGAAAAAAGTTTTATAACAAATGATATTTCGATAGAACAAAATTTAGAGACTTTAGAATTTAGAATATTTACACATTATAAAAAAATATTATTAGGAACAATACATTTTTTAAGAATTGGTAATTCGGTAATATTTGAATTATATTGAATAAAAATTCGGGAATATAGTTATTATAGTTATTAAGAAATCTATAAAATAATATTCATCAAAATTGACATTTTGAAAATAAAGATATTAGTGTAAATAAGAAATATAAAAAATAATAATTTTTAGAAATGATAATTCAGTTATTTGAAGATTATAAAAAATTTTTTTTCGCAGTATTAAACATTCTGTTAATTAGTCATTCAAAAAGATAATGTTTTTGATAATTATTCTTTTGATTAAAAGAAATTATAATTAATTCTTATTAGATAAAAAGAATTTCGATAAAATAAAGATTCGGAAAATAAAAATTGGAGACTTTTCATGCGCCTCGAAACAATCGACAATTGAAATGGGGACAAAATTTAAAAGTATTAGTTACTTACCTTTTAGAATTATTCTTAGAATCGTAGACCCAACAAGCGATACCTCCTAATGGAAACAGACAATGCAGTAGATTTCACTCAAAATAGATCCAAAATAGATTTTTACGTTTTGCTGCCAGAAGGTTGGGTATATTTCATGAGCAGTTTAATCATGATTATCATGAGTTGCGATTAAAGTTAAACCTACCGAAAATTGAATCTGTATTAGTGTATACTGATTTTCATTTTTTATATAGATTGATACATGGCTCAATAAAATGTCCGGCGTTACTGTCAAAATTTTGTTTTTATGTTCCGATAAAGCGCACTCGCAAAACTCCTCTTTTTTATGAACGCATTCATAGGACAAATTATGGTTTTAATTCTTATGTTAGTAGAGCACTAATATTACAAAACTAGTGTCTACGAACATATTTCTTTATTCATTGTATTCATTTGTATTTAAAAGCTTCTTTTCGGCCTGTTAATTTCTAAATAAAATAAATAAAAAAGGTTTTTGGGCCGGCAAAAGTGAAAGGTCCGGAGTTTCGGTGTCGATGTAAATTAGATAAAACATCCCTCAGCCTAGGAGTGACCGAATTATTGATTTGACGTTGGTGTCGAGGTAATGCAGTCCTTAGAAAAATAGTAATGTGCCTCGCAGTAGAAATTATCTCCTTGAAGGCACTTGGTACTTGAAGAGATTTTCTGGACTAAAGTTGAAGAACAAACTCGATGACAGTACACAACTACTTAACTTGGTGACGATTCCTCGACTGACACGAAGTTTATTCGGTGGTGACTTCTAGACGAACTGAAGGCCTTTCCTGGAGTGACTAATTCGGTAAGGGTGTCACCTTTTATAGTTTTCTTTTGGAAAGGGAACTTACGTCATACCACCCAATGTTATCTACTTCAGGTCAATGTAATAGAATTTGTATTTCATGTAGGTAGGGAACCAATAGAAGAATGACAAAATACAGATTAATAGATGATCATAATTGGTATCTGCTATTCAGACAAAGACTTCTGATCAATATTGCGTTGATTACAAAAAAGATAAGGATTCAGATTTTAACTTCACAAAATATTTTATAAAATACGTCGCGATGACGTGAAAAATGAGTGGCAAATAAACTTTAATTAATTTGATAGTTTATCTCGGACCTGATTGATGGATTTTTTTGTCGAAAATAAATAAAATCGTATATTCCCTTAATTTAAAAAATGTTTGTGGTTGTTGGAATGAATTAAATCATCTCTATGATTGGATTAATAATGACATTAAAATCGTATTGGATTATTTATATTAACGTTGTTGGAGAATCCAATTAATTTCTTTCTTCCGTGAAATTGAATATCGCTTCTATATTGCTGTCGCCTTTGATGAAAGCGGCAACGAATTTTCTAAATGCTAATGAATCTGGTATCTACATATATATGTAGTCATGTATATATATATATTTTTTTTTGAGTTTCTGTGTGTTCACAACAAAACCCAACTCTGCATTCGTGATTAGCGCTAATGCACCTTTGTTAGGAAGGTATCTCCTCATTTGTAGGAGTCTTAATTAATCTAGTTACACGCGGACGTAGACTCGAATACTATCCAAGAGCAGTACACGAATGTCGCTGAATTGTATTTGAGAATACGTGTTGCGCATAATCGAAAGATGCAGTTTAGGTGTCTACTATCTACGAGACAACGCAAACGCGCGTACCCCCTTGCGTTGGGGGCTCTCGGTTGCCTTTTGCGTGAGGAGTTTCTCCATCTCAGGCAAGTATAGAAGAACCCCACCCGAGAACTCCCTATTTTCGAGACACACTCAGGGCGCGCGTGAACTTCCCCATTTCCTTTTGAAACAATTCGGACTCGAGCTTCCAAGGATGACTAGGGAAAACGTTTTCTACGATAAACAACATTTACGTGTCTCGCATAGCGCAATGCTTTTCTATCTCGTGCAACTTTACACTTTTCTCTTATTGTCGTTTTGCGCGCGCGTTTTCCTCCAATGAATTTTTCGTGAATATAGTTTTTTGCACTCCATAGACTAATACCATAGAACCCGGGGTGGGAATGTAAAAATCAAAATTACTCGATCTCTTGTGCACTCACGTGCATTCGTGATTGCCCCGGAGCCAATAACTAAAATATCATTCGATCTTGATTCAACATTCTGTTATCTGTTTCAACTTTCAAATTTCCCTGGGAATTTAAATTGCTGATTAAAGTGATTCTTCTTTTGTTTGCGACTATACCATCTTTTTATAAAATGTACTTTTTTGTAGTCTGTTATTTATTTTACGACAATTAATATATGATCCGCTGCTTTGGTACCCGTACCACACAAATATTTAAATTCACGAATTTCGAGAAAACTGAGAATTCGGGAGTTTTTTTGGTAAACGATAGGTGAATATATAATTTTAATTTGATCGCCTGGGTACTTTGTTTGAAATTGAAAAAGAAATTAGGCCATTTTTAGAGAACGGTTAGGTACTTCAATATTAATTTTACACCTTACTGGAGAAGTAAATAAGCACGGCCGGTTCTATTTACAGATTCCTGCATCGACATTTACCGACACTTTTTAGTCTAGACTCGAACCATAGGGTGAACCATAGGGTTCTAAATACCCAGCGTGAGCTATAATCAGTATGTCCTTCGATCAATTTTTAGAACTGCGGCAATTTTGAAAATGCCTGGCACGTCTGTAATTGTTTAGTAATTATTTGTTTTATACAACATATTTTAAAAACTTCTATTTAATCTGGTTGTAACTGCATTTTATTTGTGAAAAAAATCAATTTCCACTTTAAATTCTAGCCATACCTAAAAGTATAATAATTACTGCAAAAACTGGCACAGGTTTTATTTAAATCACTACAGTAATAATAAATTTTTGATGCACGTAATGTTTTTGCAAGTGACACTGGAATATGAATGAATAATGACTGTAACGTGTTGCGAAAATGTATCACTTAACGGTGCGCGCCTCTCTTCTCAATGAGTCTTCTTTTAACTAAAATTAATTTACACGGGAATTCTATCAAGTACTGTAGATCATTCGTTGTCTACCATCGGTAATTAGTATAAAAAAATCCCGCGTGTCGATGTACAGCACCCAACAACGTCTGCTATAATTAAAATGACTGCACGCGTTGCTTTGACAGGTGATCAATTGTTATATATTCGTCTTTCTGACACTCTTGAATAATTTAGTTTTGCAAATCTGGCGTCGGGATTTGATTAAAGCTGACCTAGAAAGAATTTTAGGTTTTTATTTATTATACTCTTGTTTTATTGGATTTGACTTTATGTTAAAATCAATTCAGTAGGTGGTACAGAATTATAGAAAGCCTCTTCTTACAACCGATTTATCGACATTTGAGTTCTAATTATGAGTCTGTTCCTTAGAAGTGTAAAATAAATTTTTTGCATTTTAAATTGTTTCATATGTGGAAACGCTGGTCATGTGTGCTGCCAGACTTACATTTTTGCAAAGAGGAGTGAAGAAGGGATCTTCCAATTATGAGCCTTGACCAAAACTGTCGCTAGCTTTTAGACTAAGGTTCATGTAAGGAAACGCCTCGTTAATTTAATGAAACATCTTCGAAAAATGAATCTCCATTTTAACTTTTTGATATCTGATTTCAGATTCCAATGAGATTAACTCTAGCGAATTGTAGCAAATATTTTTATTTCCGAAAAACACATTTTATATATCTCAGTTTCATAAATAACATCCTCATGCGCTTTTTTAGGAGACAGTTTAAAAATTCTCAAGTAAAAACTACCCAAGGGAATATAGTATACGGTTTGAAATTTGAACTTTAATTAAATTACTTATATAGTACCTTTGAAAATATCTTTGTAGAGACACGGAAGACATTGCAATATATCAAAATTGTTGTAAAAGAGCAAAAATGGCAATAACAAGGTTAGTTTGGGCGGTTTGTTTTTCGGCGGAGGAAAGCAAATTAAAAGGAATGTGAGAACTTGGATTACTAGAAGATTCGCTCTGCTTACCAACTGTTACCATCCCGCGATACGGTGCGATGGTTCTGGTAGTATATCTCATGCTAGATGTAAAATAACCGACCTCCCATTTTCGAGCTTCGCTTGAAAACATCTTTGATTTACGTTAACTGTTAATTTATACCATTTTTGCGGTGATTATGAAAATGAGTAGACAGTAGTGCATTGCCCAACTTTCTTAATTACTTCCTTGACCTGAAGAGAGGAGTTGATCGTTTACAATAATCACATTCTGTTTCTTTATCTTCTACAGCTGTCGTAGTATGCGCTAAA
Organism: Leptopilina syphax; assembly: GCA_032872505.1. Lineage (NCBI taxonomy): Eukaryota > Metazoa > Arthropoda > Insecta > Hymenoptera > Figitidae > Leptopilina > Leptopilina syphax. The sequence continues at coordinate 6,381,901 of CM065475.1, forward strand.
TTCTTCGTCTTGAATTCAAAGTACCATGAAAGTAATTACAGTTTGTTTGTATGCACAAGTCTGAGTGAGAGAGAGAGAGAGAGAGTCTCTAGGGTTACTTTAGAAGGGTTACAAGTTTTCACTAAAGTAAATCAATCAAATTGAAAGTAGCTTCGGGTATTTGCATCGAAATTGAAAATATAACAAATTCTAAATAGTGATATTTGTTTTTTTTGTAGGATTTTATAAACTGACATTCATAAAGGAAAATATTTTTCATTGAAGAATGGAATTCAGATCTCTACTGATGTTTTTTTACTATAAAGGATGAAGAACATTATTACTTATTTCCAAGTACCAATTTCTTTGTTTCCCTTAGCAGTAAGTACAATAAGTACTCTGTTTTTATTCTTTATTCTTCGGGCTGGAATATTTACTCTTCACTTTTTTCCACTATGGGATAAATCAATGTTGATTGAATGTTTTCTATTGTTTTAAATAACCTGTACTTAACGGCTCTTGTAGAGAGCATTTGAAGGCGATAGTTTGTTCTTTCCTGATAGATTAAATTTTTTACGATGTAGGATGAACAAACAAATAAATGAGGATATAAAAACAAAAAGTTTTACTCCGTATTGACGGAATTCCGACTACGACTACGACTTTAATTAGAATACAATTTTGAATTTTTTTCTTTTTGGAACATAAAATAGAGCGTTTGATTTTTCGACGAGGCGAAAGGGGATAGTTTCTACATTTACAAATTTTGGGAGTTTCAATTTGATTTAAATCATTTGACAGTTTGGAATTACGTAACCATTAGATGTGACGTTTTACGATTTCTCCTAAATTTCGGAATTATAATTCATTTGAATTGATCATTTTATTACTTGACAGTTTGAGGTTTTGTAACCGTTATGGTTATGATGACCGTACTCGAGAATATGAACCACCGCAGATGTGCCATTAAGGAAGGACGTAATTTACAATTTGTCAGATAGTTTGAGAACAAGAATTCAAGATGTTAGATTGTAAAAAATTGTTAAATCTTCTTTGACCAAAAAACAACCATGATTCACAAGTTTTTATGTCCCTCATTAGGATTAGTTTTCTGTCACTGCCCATAAAAAAAATTATCAATTTTGTGTTTTCGATTTTTTATAGAAAGCTGGAATTTGAAGAAAAAGTGGTCATTACTTTTTGTATCCCGGTATGAAGTTATAAAAGAGGATTATGAAGAGGGAGGAAAATGTTAAAAAGCGATTAATTTTTCGTAAAGATATAATAGCGAGTTGTGAGAAATGCGTTTTCATTGAGGGGAATATGCGGGGTAACCGATTGGAAAAAAGGGAATGGTTGGGATGGCCGAGAAGGAGGGAAGCTTTGGAGAAAGAAGATTCTGCTCTGTCGTGAAAATAATGCATTCGTTCGCATGGCAGTGGAGACTTTACGCCGGCCATCAGAACCTTCTTATCCTGTCTTGAAAATGGCGAACGATTTCGATAGGAGAGAATTGGGTGGTGGGTTTATATGTATATGTATATCTATAGATGAGTCGGTGTGTGCCTATAGCCCATATATGGCCTCTATTACAAATCCAATACCTAACCCATCCTCCAGATTTATCCACCTTGCACCTTGGCTCGATCGTGGGTGCTATATACGTATTTCGTGGCTTTCCCGGAGACTCCTCTCTTCCATCGAGAAGGGGGATTCATCCCATCTCGCTTCGTCTCACATACACTGCTCTGCATCGGCAGGATGCCTTCTGCCATAAAACATATTTGCTGACAGGGTCGATATTCCCCTTGGTGCAGACTCAACGAAAGTAACCGTCCCAATCGGGAGTTATCCAAGAAGCCAATAGCTCCTTTGGATTGTTCGTGTACTCACTACTGAAGACTACGAGACCTGGAAACTCTCCTTCTTATTGTTAGCTTAGATCGTTACTGGAATTATTATCGATAGATTGCTTTAATATCCTGTTTGAGTAAAATTGCTTTCAGGGCAAAGCCAAGGCTGATTAAAAAGCCTCCTCTGGGTTTAAATTCATCCGAAGCATTTGTTACTAGATATTGCAAAAGAACTTTCTTCTTGTTTCATTGTAAACATCTTCAATGATATTTCAGTTTTTAATTAATGCAATGTTACCCCTATCTTCCGATTTTGAGAAGTAGCGTCAGTTTTAACTTTGAAAATCATTTTGAGGTTGCAAATTATTTTGACCACCACAGAAAAGTGTTAACAATATTGAAACGCTACTGCTTAAGGAAGTTACATTTCTTATCGCCCAGCTACTTAAAAATCAATATTCATAAAATTAGTTTTTTACAAAACGGTTACTTCCCGGATTTTAAATCTTGTTTCCAAACTCTAAGAACTTACTAGAAAAATCTAATAATCACTTCTTTCCTGTTACCAAATTATAATCATCATTCGGAATTCTACCATCTACAAAAAATAAAAAATTGCGCATTTCCTATTTGTTATTTAAATGTTTCAATTTGTAAATTTTTCGACAACGAATGCCAGGAAAAGATGTTTTCAGCATTCCTGAATTTAATTAAGAAATTGTACATTTCTCTTCCGGTAGATTAAATTTTTACAGGTAATAATTGTCTAGTCTCGCTAGGATTACTTTTCTCCAAAATGGTAAATGAACGTTCATGAAATCACTCAGCATTCTGTTAATTAATTCTAAAGCATAGTGTGGTGCTATTGGAGTTTCGTCCCAAATAAATACATCAACTTGCTTTAAGTAATCAGCATCTTCAAATTGACTTTTAGAATTTGATACAGAGTCTGTAAACAAAAGTAGTGGCATTTCAAGTGCATTAATGAAGAGTTTTTCCACAAGGGGGTAATATTGCCGCTTTGGCTCTTAACGACATTGTGTGAGTAGCTTTGTTCGTTCTGTTAAATAAATAATTCCGTCTCTGCTATAGAAAATTGCTTTATCAAATAAATTAAATTTGTTAAATTACATGTACTTAATTTAAATTATTAGATTAAACATATAATTGTTTAAAAACATTAAACATATATTGAATTGTTTGATGCTTTCTGTATTTAGAGGCTTTAAACTGCAACAAATAGTTTGTTCTTTTGAATTTATACTGAGATTGAAATTTAGTGTAGGTAGATTTATTTACTTCAGGAGTAGGTTAATTAAAGCTAAAGTAATGTGGAAGCATAAATTGCTTTTCTATTTAAGGTCTTGTAGAATCATAGTTCTGTCATTAATTATCACCCTCTGGTAATTAGTTCTAATGGACAGGTAATCAAATAATAGAATGTCTTTTGTGTTATTCAAAGATCTGACGAAAATTCGATCACAAGCTTTCAGACGACTAACATTCAGTCTATAACCAATAACATTTACTCTAATTACATACGTCATCATAATTAATCGATGTTCCTGTTTCATCATCAGAAATCACAACTGCAAAATGTATCTTGTGTTTCAAATTTTCCATTTTTGGTAAATAAAAAATATCAGATTTTTCTTTAGGGATATTTTGTTGGCGCGACTATTTTTTGTCTATTGGTTTTAATTATTCATTTGCAATCTGCCTGCCATGATTGGGGCTATAAATTTTTTTTATCAAAAATACAACTTATATAACGGTTGAAACATATTATTACGGTTTCACATTTATTTTTAAACCAACTGTTTACTTTTTCAAAATAGTTATATCAGAAAACAGCAAATTCATTAGCAAGTGGCATTCATGGAAATTTGTAAAAGAATCTAAATCAAGTCTCACTCTCTCTCTATAGTCGAAGTAAGGCATGTGTGTTAAATCTTCAGCTGCAAGTAATTACGTTGGTTTTAGTTTGCTTGATTCAACGTATTTGTTTTAGTAACATGTGAAAGCGTTCTAAAGAGAAAAGGTGGATGGTGAAACTACCGGTATAAGAATGAATTGGAAACCGCATGTAGAGAACGTTCAAACGGCTTGCAGTAAAAAAAAGAAACAAAAAAGCACCACCCCTCCTCCTACCACAAAAAAGAATGGATGAGTCGAATAAAAGCGGTGAAAGTAGTGAAATTAAAAGGAAAAATGTAAAGCAATTATTCGATATCGTGTTAAATTATTTCCCATTTTTATTTTTGTGAAGCTTAAACCTTAAACAGATCCAATCGATCCAATTAAGGAGAAAACATTTCTTTTTTGTTTACATAAAAGCTGCTTCAATTTATTGCATCTAAATTTTTTTCCCGTTTAGGTTAAGAGGAAAAAATAAATTTATATTTTTGTATGTAATGCGCTTTGAAGATAGAAGCAATCAAGCTTCAATTCCTATGACACACGAGTTTTCTCCTAAATTTGGAAAAGATTGCGACCATATATAAGCCAATTTTGACAAGAGCTTGTTCAGTGTATGTTTCACTAATGAAAAAAAGATATAAAATTTTTATTTTTCCATGCACTTAACTCTTGAAAAGGGAAAAATGCGAAGAAATGTAGTACAATCACCAAAAGTGACAATAACCAAGAATAGGCTGACAAAGCAGCGCTCATCATCATTAAACACACTCTAATCTAGGTAAACACTAATTACTTCAAAATCACTGGAGGATTAAATATTTACTGACACAAAGGTTTATTGAAAGCATCGCTTTTAATCAAGTAGATTAAAACAGATTTACAGAAATCGAAACCCACAAGTGGAAATCAATAAACACATAACATACCTACATATAGCAAAAGTTTTAAATAGAACTAACTCGAGTTAGTTCTATTTGAAAGGATTAAAGATTTTTTAAATTTATTTAGTTTTGCCTTAACTAATAAGAAGAAAATAGATACTCATCTTTCTTTCTATTAATGGGTTGGTTGGTTATTAATCTTATGACCCATTTCGGAAAAACAGTTTATTATAATTAGATTCATCATTAAGAATCACAGCACTAAACCAAACGTCCCAATTAGTGGACTACCGTCAACAGCTGTAATTATGAAACACTAGGGGTAAATAATAGAAAGAGGATGGATTTTTGGGGTCACTGATTACGAATCAGAATTCTAAATCACTGACCATATTGAATCGTCCATTTTGAATTTTAAAAATCCATTGCCAAATTCGTAACGAGCAATCTTTGAAACCCCTAAGTAATAATTTTTAAGCAATAGAAGAGATTTGATAAAAATTATAGCCAACTAGCAATTTCTAATTTCAAAAATCTGATAGGATATATTTCCCTATTTAAACGAAGAAAATAAAACCAGAACATAACAGTATGTACGCTTTAAATAGGTATTATAAAAACTTTCTGCTTTCTCAAGTGTAAAAAATCGTTTTTTCTTTTAAAGACTACGATAATTTAAAAATAACCTCTAAAAATATTAGACGAAAATTCCAAATACTTTCAAACTGATGGAGGATTATAGCGCTAAGTGCTAGGCTAAATCGACCGTGTGGCGTACGGCTATATAATATCTTTCAATTTTCTTATATAATGAAATGCTCCACTTTACTATGAAAATAGAAAAGAATAATTCCATCAATTTTCCTGATTTACCACTTATTAGAGATAACAATCAAATCATTGTAGATTGTGATACGAATAAAAAAGAAATTCCACTACCTCACACAGAGACTAACAATCAATTACTTTTCGAATCACCCAATTCAGCATGAAACGAATATTATCCATTTATTTACTAATCATTTACAAATCTCTTCTTCAAAAAAGAATCCATTTCATAAAGTTTACGTAAAAAAAATTTATCTAGTTTACCAAATTTTTCATACAGTTTACGAAATACAAACAGTTAACAAAATTAAAATTTTTTTTTGCATGTAGTTTACAAAACGTGTAGTATAACAAAAAGTGAGAAAAATAAATTAATTGTTAAAAGCAATAAAAAAAAATTGTAGACAAATAAGAAAGATGATTGAAAAATTGATGCACAAATGAGAAAAAAAAGAAAAAATATCAGAAAACAAAAATTTGAAACGAGAGAAAATCGAGAAGCATTTCTCTGGAGGCATCATTTAGGTTTACCACCACACATGCTATGAACATTACAACTATCGTAGTATATATGAACAGGGAGTCCTAACTGCAATAGTAATAAACGTATTCGTCGAAACAGTTTCCTACTATAGCTTCATATTACTTCTCTTGGTTTAGTTCCTACGAGAAATGGCTTGTTCCATGAAAACTAACAAAAAACAAAACAAGAACAATCCAAATGCTTCCATTCGCTAAAGATAGGATGAAAAATGAAATTTTTCCTCGAAAAATTTTAAAAACAAGAATATTAAAAATAAAAAGTTACTTATTTGAACAAAAATATTTATATTTCAAATTTTTTCTTTAAATTAAACCTTTAGTAGACTCATTAACCTTATTCTCATCCCAAATCAGGTTAATTTGAAATTGAAAGTAATCAAAACCGCGGAAAACAGGGAACATTTAAAAAGATTTCAGCTTTGACGTAACATTCTACATCTAATTTTTTTTAAAAATAGTCTGCACACACTGTCAACCCAAAAAAATTTTTTTTTAAACTAAAAAACCGAGAAATCTGATTCAAATCGTGTGTGTCCAATTAATAATATAATTGAAACGAATTTCAAAGAGAAGGCAAACAAGTGGACAGGCCCTTAAGGCATTAATCAAATTTATTGACACTTCTTGGATTTTGCACACGTTATATCAAATTCCAAACTATACCCCTTTCTATAATTTCAGTTTGCATTGTAACTCTGTCACGAATGCGTTGAAACGTCGAGAAGTTTAACCACCAGAATGCCTTTCCTGCGAGAGAGCAAATTAAATTTTGGAGCTTGATCCAAATGAGCCAACACAATGCTCTTGCAATCTGTGCAATTTAAATTACAAAGATGAAATATTGTAATGAAATGCCAGTATTTCTAATTACTGAAATATTCACATGAATATATTCCCACGATACAAATATTGACCAAAAAAAAAAAAAAAAATTGCCATTCTTTCCTAAGTCCAGGCTTCACAGTCTGTCCCCTATTTCCCTAAAAGTCCTCTTTTTTCAATTTTGGCCCCTAAACGTGTACCCTATTTTGAAAATTTCCCCTAAATTTCCCCTATTTTTCTCGTCGCAGGAAATTAATTTTTTTTCAATAATTTTTAAGCAATTCTGCAAAAGAATTCAATTATCTTGATAACCAACAAAATTCTCCGCATAAAATCAATTATTCTAAGGATTTTTAATCAAATTCTTTTCCAAAATTCAATTATTTTGATAAATATCAAAATTCTTCTCAAGAATTCAATTATTTTCAAAAATTTTAATTAAATTCTTGGCAAAATTTCAATTATTTAAACAAAATTTAATAAAATACTTGAAAAGAATTCAATTATTTTTATAAATTTTAATCAATATCTCGTCAAGAATTCAATTATTTTTATAAATAGAAAAGTTTTTCGCCAAAAATTCAATTATTTTCAAAAATTTTAATAAAAGTCTTTGCAAAATTTCAATTATTTTTAAAAGTTTTTCGCAATTCAATGTTTTTAAATATTTACTATTTTCATAAAATTTATCAACAAATTTAATTATAGACAAAAATTTGTTTATACAATTCTACGAAAAGATTCAATTATTTTCATAAATAATAAAATTTCATTTACGAATTCAATTATTTTCATCGCATAATTTCAAATATTTTCAATACAATTTTAAATAAATTCCTTGAAAAATGCAATAATTATTAAAAAATTTGTTAAAACTTGTGGAAAGAATCCAATTTTAAGAAACATTCAGTTATTCAATAAAGCAATAAAATTCGTTGCAGTAATTCAAATATTTTCATAAATAACATTTAATTCGCCGCAGAAAATAAAATATTTTCAAAAAATTTAAAATAATTTTGCAAAAGAATTCAAATAGCTTGATAAATAATAAAATTGCATAAATTCTTCCTATAAAATCAATTATTTTAAGAATTTTTAATGAAATTCTTTTCCAAAATTCAATTATTTTGATAAATATCAAAATCGGTCTCAAAAATTCAATTATTGTCAAAAATTTTAATTAAATTCTTGGCAAAATTTCAATTATTTAAGCAAAATTTAATAAAATATTTTGCACGAATTTAATTATTTTTATAAATAGCAAAATTTTTTGCCAAAAATTCAATTCTTTTCAAAAATATATATAAAATTCTTTGCGACATTTCAATTATTTTTAAAAGTTTTTTTGCAATTTAATTCTTTTAAATATTTACTATTTTCATAAAATTTATCAACAAATTTAATTATAGACAAAAATTTGTTGATACAATTCTACGAAAAGATTCAATTATTTTCATAAATAATAAAACTTCATTTACGAATTCAATTATTTTCATCGCATAATTTCAAATATTTTTAATACAATTTTAAATAAATTTCATGAAAAAATGCAATTATTATTACAAATTTTATTAAAACTTAAGGAAAGAATTTAATTTTAAGAAACATTCAATTATTTAATAAAACAATAAAATTCGTTGCAATAATTCAAATATTTTCATAAATAACATTTAATTCGTCGCAGAAAATCAATTATTTTCAAAAAATTTTAAATAATTTTGCAAAAGAATTTAAATAGCTTGATAAACAATAAAATTGCACTAATTCTTTCCATAAAATCAATTATTTTAAGGAATTTTAATAAAATTCTTTTCCAAAATTCAATTATTTTGATAAATATCAATATTCATCGCAAGAATTCAATTCTTTTGAAAAGTAATAAAATACTTTGCAGAAATTAAATTATTTTCAAAATTTTTTGAAAATTCTCGTCAAGAATTAAATTATCTTTATAAATAGATAGGGAAAATCTTCTCAAGAACTAAATTATTGTCAAAAATTTTAATAAAATTCTTTTTTTGAATTCAATTATTTTCAAAAATTATTATTTAAATTCTTCTTAGGAAATCAATTAATTTAAAAAAATTAAATAAAATTCTTCAAAAAGTTTTTAATTATTTTCAAAAATTGTTATAAAATTCTTTAACATAATAAATTTCATTAAAATTTTAATTAAATTCCTGAACAGAAATGAAATATTTTTAATAATTGTTAATACAATTCTTCGTAAAAATTAAATTTTAAGAAACATTCAATATTATTTATTTTTGTATTTAAATTGTAATTGATTTCTCGTAGAATTAATTTATTATTTTTCGTACTCTTAACTAACAATTCTGAAGAATTAATTAATTTTTTTGAAAAAGTTTAATTGAATAATAATTAATGTTATTGATTTAAAGTAGAATTTTAGTTAAAAATTCTAGAAATTGTTAATTGAATTCAAATGATACAAATAATTTTGAAGAAATTTTAGTAACAATATATTCTTATAATAAAATATTTATTATAATTAATAATAATAATAATAATAATAAATAATAATAATAATAATAATTTTTATTTAAAAAAGAAGTTGTTGATGTTCTCGAATAATTTTACTTTTGAAGAAATTTGTAAATTAATTGAATACAAAATTATTTTGAGTATCTAATAATTTTGAGAGTGAATCAGAATATTCTTTAGGGTCAGGGAAAAAGTTAAAGTTGTGCTTGGGAATCAGGGAACAGTTAAGGAAAAATAAAATAAAATTTTTGTGGCAACCCTGTATAAATAAATTATATTTTTATCTTTATTTAACCAATTTTTATGGTCCCCTATAAAGTCCCCTGTTTTTTAATTTTTAGTCCCCTATTTCCCCTAAAATACTTTTTAGGGGCACTGTGAAGCCTGTAAGTCTAATCTTTTTCTAATCTAATATAATTCTAGAGAAACAAATTAGAGGAAAATATTTACCATAGAGAAATGTAGTTATAGTAACTACATTTCTCTGTGTTAAATATTTACTATGTTAAAACGATCAAGAATTAATTGTAAATTGTAAAATTAATTGTAAATTTTAATTTACGATAATTTACCAAACATCAAGCATTATTTGAAAATGATACTTGAGAAAAAATTTCTTCGTTATTTTTTTTCTTAGTCCGCGTTTTTTATTACTATTATGTATTTTGATTTAATGAATAATTCATTTGCTTTCGCTAATGACCATTATCGTCAAAAAGCGTCAGGTTTAACGTCTACAGTGGGGACTATGGAAAACTCATTATAAAGCGTTATAACAGTAGCGAGAAGTTAGCACACGTTGAGGGTTAATAAGAAGCGCTTAAAATTTGAATTTTCCGATAAAATTTTTATGCGTACCGTATTGACGAATTAATACAAATTCAATTATAAACGAGAGATCTGTAATTAACGGAACCATCAATTAATTCCGTCGCACAAAGAAAACAATACTTTTTATACAAATTACCAATATTTTAGCTTGAATAACATCAACAGAGTGTGAAATCAATTATTTCCATCGAGTGAATTTTACTAATTTCAAAGTAAAGTTAAAAAAAAAAAATTTCAAAGTTAATGCATTCGAAGGGGAAAATTTATTACTTGACAGTTTAAAATTATGTAACAGTTTTAAATTTACATTTTTCCAAATTAAATAACTCTCTGATTTCCAGACAAAACTTTGACGAATTTATTTAATTGTTAAATTATTCGAAAACATCAAAAACTTCATTTTTAAATAAATATTTAATCATTTTTTTTAGAAATTAAGATATTAATAAAAATTTGAAATTCAATTAAATATTAAATATAGGAATATTATTATAAAACATGATGATATCGATATCGCTTTCTTCATGTTTTATATAATAATTAAAACTTGACAAAATCGTTATTTTATATTATAGGAATATAATTGTTACGGTAACTTCTTTAAAAACTATTTTCATCATTTCGATTCAATTATTCATTTCTAGGATTTTTAACTACTTCTTCTTAAAATTAATTTTTTAAAAATAATTTTTCAAAAACTTTTTTGAGAATTTTCAAATTCTTTTGTTTACAATTAAATTTTACGAAATTTGAATTATTTTCAAGATTCTTCAATTACATATTATATTAGAAAAAAATAATAATTAATAATTTTCGATAAAAATTCCCTGACTTTTCCAGGTTTTCAGATTGCGTAGCAACCCTGTTATTATTACTTTTATCTGATTTTCCAAAAAAGATTTTTATTCGGAAATTAAAATTTTAATGGAACAAATAAAATTTTTACAGGACTTTATCCAGTTTTTCAGCTTTGCTTAATAAACGTGAATTACTGTTTGCATAAAAAGAAAAAGAAACAGGAAAAAGTTACATCATCCAACTACGAATTTCAATGTTAGTACTGCTAGAGAATCACTTTCCGAGGTAGAGATTGTTCTGTGAAAACCAACTTTTTAGAGCTACCACACGACAAAAACTTTTTCGACGTCAGTTTGCATTAATATCTATTTTTCTGGTTACAACTGTTTTCATAAGTTGATAAGTACTCAGTGCTTACCGTTATAAAAGTAGAAAAGGATTTCAAATTAATTTTGGTTATACACGGCAAATAATTTTATTATTACTCATTACTTTAAAGCAAAAAATAATTCTCAATTTTAGAAGCAGAAAAGAATATTAATTTTTTTTCTTTTTTTACACCGCAAAATGAAAAGAAATATTTCACAAAAAGAAAGTTCAAACCGATTTGTTACAGTACAAAAAACATTTCGACACTCTCCAGCCAGACTCCAGAGGTGTCTCACAAGTCTGATGTGACTAATGCCTTAGTTTTCAATTTATTCAAAGTACATATACGTATAGAATATTGTTTCACATTTCGCATATTACATTCGTTTCTCGGAAGAAGTAAAGTGCTTTTTCAAAATAAAACCCTTTCGAAATTTCTTCCCTCTTACGCTTTTAAGTTTCAAAACTTTGTTATTTGCAAACTTTAAATCCAGGTCACTTTTTACACTTGAAAGCGTTTAGAACGTCTTGTTACTTTTTTTCGGGTCTCAAAACCTTTTTATATTGTAAACTAAGATTCTTTGAAACTTCAAATTTTATTTAAAATTAAATTTACTTTCAACAAAAGAAATTATATATTAAATATCAAACATTGGAAGAAAAAAAAACATATACTTCATTTTTACATTGAATTGAAAAATTAATATGAGATTAAAATCAGATTCGTAATCAGCAACGCCAAAAATCCCTGAGTAACAAATTTCAAGCGAATCCGTTGAGTTTTTATAAATTCGTCCGCCATATTGGATCCGCCATTTTGAATTTCGAAAATTGGACTTCAGAATCGTAATCAGCGACCCCCAAAGGCCCCGAGTCCGTAATTTCATTCAAAAAGGATGAAAAGTTCGTAAATTGTACGATATAATTTTGAGAATTTTAGAGAAATTACAAATGATTGCAGAAATGCAATTATTTTCAAAAGTAATAAAATTCTTCGCAAAAATTCAATTATGTTTAAAATTTTTTTTAAATTCTCGTCAAAATTTCAATTATTATCTTTAGAAATATTAAAATTCTTCCCCAAAATTCAATTATTTTCAAGAAATCTAAAAAAAATGGTCAACACATCTGAATTATCTTTATAAATAAATAGCAAAATTCTTCGACAAAATTTAATTATTTTCAGAAATTTTAATAAAATCCATTGCAAAATTTAAATTACTTTCAAAAGTAATAATATTCTTCGCAAAAATTAAATACTGCTCAATATCTACTATTTTCATAAAATTTATCAAAAGAATTTAATTATTTAAAGAAAAAATTTATTAAAATTCTACAAAAACTTTTAATTTTTTTCAAAAAATAATAAAAATTTCACAAGAATTTCATTAATAACAAATTTTTTTTATAAATTTCTTCGCAATCATTCAACTATTTTCATAAATAATAAAATTTTTACATAGATTCAATTATTTTCGTAAATAATTATTTTCAATAGAATTTTTATCGAATTCCTCGAAAAAATTCTTGAAAATTTTATTAAAATTCGTCCAAAGAATTTAATTATTTAAAAATTTGTTGATAAAATTTTTAATGGGAATTGAATTCCAATAAACATTCAATTATTCAATAAATTATTTATTTGCATTTCATTTTGTATTTAAATAATTGAATTCTGGTAGAATTTTCTCATAAACATTGATTTAAAAATAGATTTTAGTTAAAATCTTAGATTATAATAATTGAATTCTTTCGAAGAATTTCATTAAAATTTTAAAAATAATTGAATTTTATTGAGACATTTTTTTAAAATTGTCTTAAAAATAATTGAATTTCTACCAAAAAAAGTTTTATCAAAACTTTTTAAAATGTTTGAATTTCTGCTAAAATTCTGATATTTTTGAAAATAATTAAATTCCTGCGAAGAATTTTATTAAGACTTTTGCGAAAATAATTGAATCTCTACAAAGATTTTTATTATTTTACGAAAATATTTAAATTCTTTAGAAAATTTTTATTAAAATTTCTGAATGTAATTGAAGATCTGCTAAGAATTTTATTATTTTTAAATTATGCCAAGAATTTTATTTAAATTTTTAAAAATAATTGAATTCCTGTTAATTTTTAACAAGAATTTAATTATTTTGGAAAATTTTAATAAAATTCTTCGCAAGAATTCAATTATTTTCATAAATAATAAAATTCAATGCAGAATTTCAATTATTTTATTTATTTTTAATACAATTTTAATCGAATTTTGTCGAAAAATTTAATTATACTTAAAAATTTTATTAAAATTCGTCGATAGAATTCAATTATTTGAAAATTTGTTGATAACGATTTTTTATGGGAATTGAATTTTAAGAAACGTTCAATTTTTCAATAAATTATTTATTTGCATTTTTACCTTTAAATTTGTATTTAAATAATTAAATTCTAGTAGAATTTTCTAATAAAAATTGATTTTCATTTCATAAAAATGAATTTCAGTTAAAATTTTAGATAATAATTGAATATTAAATGCAATAGAGCGTGAATTTTAAAAAAATAATTGAATTTTGTAATTAATTTTTTTGAAAAAGTTTAATTGATTTTTCTAAATATTATTTTTAGTTTCTATTTTCTAATATTTATTTAATTAAAGAATTTACGAATAATTGAAATTTCGTAAAATTGAATATTGTAAAGAAATGAATTTGCAAATTGTCAAAGAACTTTTTCGACAATTATTAAAAATATATATAATCGATAGAAAGAAGAATTTTAGATACAAAAATTCTTAAAAAAAATAATTGAATTGATAATGATTTTAATTATTATAAATTATTTTTATTAATAATTATTATCAACTATTATAAAACATGAAGAAATCGATGACTTCGAATCGAAGACTCGGAGTTATCGATTTCTTCATGTTTTATAGAATTATGAAAAATTGAATTTCTAGTTTTAAGTAAAATATTCTCTTATTTGATTCGGACTGATTTTATTTTTGTCAGTTGGTCCGTAATTTTTAATTTTTGGTCCGTAAAGTCCGTATTTTGAAATACTTTCACTGCTTCGAGCCCTGGAAATTTCATAAAATTAAATTGTAAACAAAAGAATGTAAAAATTCATAAAAAAGTAGTTTTTCAAAAATTATTTTAAAAAATTGACTTGAAGAAAAATTTTAGTTGAAAATTCTAGAAATGAATAGTAAATTTCATCGTAATAATGAAAATAATTTTTGAAGAAGTTACAGTAACAAAGTGTCAAGTTTTAATTATAATATTCTTATATTTATAATTGAATTTTAAATTTTTGAATATTGAATGATTTTCGTTTTAAAAACCTAGAAAAATTCCTGAATAATATGAAAATAATAAAATAAAAAAGAGAGTATTTAAAAATTGACGAACAGTTAATTGAATGTGGTTAAAAACTGATAAAAAATTTTTAATTCAATTTTTACGTTTCGAACAAAAAAATGTTTTTTCCTCAGTAAAGTGTATTATAATAATATTTTTATTAAAAAACAGGAATAATTTTTCTTGGGAAAACTATTTGGAATAATGTACATAAATGTAAGGTGTATTATTTTCAAAGACCAATGGCACTCTTAGAATATTTTTCACTGACTTTTATACTTTCGGTATATGAGATGATACAAGATGGCTTTTATAACGTCAATGAAAATTTTTATTCACTGAATAAACCAGCCGCTTATTCTTTAAAGTACATGCGTTACGACATGCGTCGTATTCATAGATACTCTTTGACTGCCACTCATATTTTCTGAGAAGTCAAACTATTAAAAAAAAATACAATGGCTCGAGCTGTAAAAGTGGAAGTTAGTATATACGTTCTAGTCTCTTGAAAACAAATTCCAGGGTACATGAGTTGTACTAAAAATTCTTAAATAAAAGCATCCGAAAAATTGCAGCGATCATAAAATAGCACTGTTATTTTTATACGAACTCACTGGTTGAAATTAACCCCCCGTCATTCGTATCTGATTTTGTAATATGGTCTTTCGCAACTATGGCTTGGTTTCGCGCTTCAAAAATGTCAGAGATTTTTTTCCGGCAATTGCAGAAATGGTACTGAAAAAAATTTAATTCTTTAAAATTATAAGAAAATTCTGAATTTTTGTGTCTTTGTTTGCCTCATAAACTATAAAATTACCAGGAATTCCAAAAAAACCTTAAATTATTTCCATTTCTGACAAGGAATTTATTTTAAATAACTTAATTCTGTTGAAGAACTGCCATAAAGTTATTTCTTATAAATCATTTAATGAAGTATTTTTATTTTTTTTTAAATTTTAAATTCAATTCTGTTGAATTTAGTTTCAATTTAAAAAATTTTAAATTCAATTCTGTTGAATTTAGTTTTAATTTTAAAAATTTTAACGCAATTCTTTTAAAGAATTCAACTATCTTAATAAATATTAAACTTCTTTGCAGGAATTCAATTATTTTTAAAAATTTTATTAAAAATTCTCGTTAACATTTTAATTATCTTTATAAATTATAAATAACCAAATTCTTCGCCGAAATTCAATTATATTCAGAAATTTTTATAAAATTTATCGTAAAATTCAATTATTTTCATGAAGAACAAATTCGTCATAATAATTCAATTATTTTCAAAATTAATAAAATTCTTCGCAGAAATTCAATTCTTTTCAAAAGTTTAAAAAAAATTCTTGTCAAGATTTCAATTATCTTATTTTAAATGAATAGCAAAATTTAATTATTTTCAGGAATTTTGATAAAATTTATTGAAAAATTCAATTATTTTCATAAATATAGTATTCATAACAAGATTTCAATTATTTTCAAGAATTTTAATAAAATTCATGGCAAAATTTCAATTATTTTCAAAAATTTTTCTTAATTCAATTATTTTTAATATCCTACTATTTTAATAAAATTTTCCAAAAGAATTCAATTATTAAAAAAAAAAATTGATAATATTTTACACGAACATTCAATTATTTTTCAAAAATCTTCAAATTTCACAGGAATTTAATTATTTAAAATAAAATTTGCATACATTTTTTCGAAAAAATCAAATGTTTTAAAAATTTGTCAATAAATGCTTCGCAGTAATTCAATTATTTTTTTTTATAAATTTTAAAATTCATTTCAGGGATTTAATTATTTTTATATATAATAAAATCATTCGGAGGAAGTCAATTATTTTCATAAATAACAATATTCATTACAAGAATTCAATTATTTGCAAAATTTTTTTTAAAAATTCATTGCAAAATTTCAATTATTTTCAAAAAATTTTCTTAATTTAATAATTTGTATATCTTGAATTTTAATAAAATTTATCAAAAGAATTCAATTATTTAAAAACAATTTTGACAAAGTTCTATACGTATATTCAATTATTTTTTTAAAATAATAAAAATCTCACAGGAATTCAATTATTAAAAATAGAATTTACATCAATTTTTTCGTAAAAACTCAGTTGTTTGAAACTTTTTTTATAAAATTCTAAGCAATAATTCAATTATTTTCGAAAATAATAAAACTTATTGTAGAATTTCAATTATTTTTAATACAATTTTAATCGAATTTCTCGAAAAATTTAATTATTCTAAAAATGTTATTAAAATTCGTCGAAAAAATTTAATTATTTAAACAATTTTTTATAAAATTTTGTATAAGAATTCAATTTTAAGAAACATTCAATTATTCAATAAATTATTTATGTTTGTATTTCAAAAATAATTGATTTTTCCTAGAATTTACGAATAAAAATTGATTTAAAAATTAAATTCAGTTAATAGATAATAATAAAAATAATTTTAGATAATACTTGAGTTTTGGAGAATTTTCTATAATAATTGAAATTTTTGGAAATAATTGAATTTTGTAAAGGTTTCAAATTAAAATTATTTCAAGTTATTATTTCCTAATGTATATTTAATTAAAGAATTTCATCCGAATAATCGGAATTTCCCAAACTTGAATTGTAAAAAAATGAATTTGAAAATTCTCAAAACAACTTTATAAAAAATTATTAACAATAATTTTTTATAAAGTTTAATTGAATTTTACTTGAAATTATTTTTTTTAAATTTTTATTATAACATTTTTCTCCGAAATTCAATTATTTAAAAATTTTTTAATAAAATTCGTGGGAGAATTTCAATTATTTTTAATACAATTTTCATCAAATTTCTCGAAAAATGCAATTATTCTTAAAAATGTTATTAACATTTGTCAAGAGAATTCAATTATTTAAAAATTTGTTGATAAAATTCTTTATGAAAATTTAATTTTCAGAAACATTCAATTATTCAATAAATAATTCACTTTTGTATTTAAATAATTGAATTCTCGTAGAATTTTCTAATAAATATTTATTTAAAAATGAATTTCAAATTAAAATCTTTGAAAATTTGAACTTTTCATACTTTTAATTAAGTATTCTATAGAATTAATTTTTCTCAATAAGTTTAATGGATTTTTTTTTAATTATTTCAAGTTTTTAATTTCTAATGTATCTAATATTGAAGAATGTCAGAATAATTGAAATTTCATAAAATTAAATTGTAAACAAAAGAATGTGAAAATTTATAAAGAACTTTTACAAAAATTATTTTAAAAAAATTGACTTAAAGAAGAATTTTAGTTGAAATTTCTAGAAATGAATAATCGTAATGATGAAAATAATTTTTGAAGAAGTTACAGTAACAAATTAGCAAGTTTTAATGATTATAAAACATGAAGAAAGCGATTACTCCGAGTCGAAGACTCGGAGTGATCGATATCTTCATGTTTTATAATAATATTTTTATATAATTATTATAATTAGAAATTTTGAAAATCTTAGTTTCCATGAAAAAAAAATGATTAAATATTTATTTGAAAATGAATTTATTGATGTTTTTTTGAATAATTTTACAATTAAGGAAATTCGTATATTAATGTAATTTTTTGATTATGTAATCATTTTTAGAGTGAATCGCAGAATATTCTTTGGAGTCAGGAAAAACGTCAAAATTTTGTCTGGAAATCAGGGAAAAACAAAAAATTTTTTTTTTTGACAATCCTGAAATTGAATTTTAAAATGTCAGATTTTAATTAAATTGATATCAAGAAAACAGTAACAGCACTTAGATACTTCTTGTTATCTGTTTCATTAATGAAAATGCATTATTAAGAAATTAAGAGCGTCCAAACTCGCTTCTACATTAAAATTGAAATGAAATTAAAAAAGTATAATAATATTTCTAAATTTTTGCGAAAGAAACTTATTAAAAATGCATAATGGCTTGTGTTGTACAAGTTGAAGTTAATAAACGTGCCAACCTCTTGGAAACAAATTTCAGGGCACTGTGAACGTTAAACTTGAAAATGAAAATTTTAATTCATCTTGGGAATTAAAACCACGCGGAATATAACTTTTTATCTCGCTTCGGCTTCTTAAAAAAAAAGAATATCTCATTTCTGAAAATCCCAAATGAATGGCAGAACACAACTACTCTGAATTATTACAACGTATGAATATTTATTTTAACTGAAGAATATTACTAGAGTCTTGGTTTAATATAAATTGACGTTAACGAATTTCAACGCACAGTGTATAAAATTTCCATCGCCGTCGTTTCGAGTTTACCTGCGCACAGCACGAAATGCTCACGAGAATGTTCTTTTAAATTTTTCAACTTTAACTTTAATTTGACTCTTCCTTTTTTTCCTCCGATGTTATTTTTTCTGCGGTGCCTTCTTTTTTTTTTTTTTTTTTTTTTTTTTTTTGAAGGTAAAATTTGTTTTGGTTAGGTTAGATTTCTGGTTTCCTTTTCTGATTTGTTAGCTTAACGACCTCTTTCCTCTTGCCAGACTTTTCCTTAAGATGAGATCTAGAGTAAAAGAGTTCATGGAAAGTTCGAAACCCAGAAAGTCTGTAAGGGATGTAACTGAAAAGAGGTAAATTGCTTAGAATGCTCAGAGTAGAGTTCAGAAACTCCTTTATAAACAGACGCTCAAAGGAATGAAGATTCTTCCTCTGAATAATCAAAGAAGTGTTTCCATAATTGCGAAAAGTAATACCAATTTTATCAGTTTTTCCCTCATTTGCAAAATTCTATGCCCGCACTTCAATTCATGGAATATGATCAAGTTCCTTTTTTTTAAAAGAAAAATCTTAATAATTAAAACAAAAGTCTTGTGTTTATTAATTTTTTTGATAATTTTATGCCTTAAAATTAATTACACTGAGAAAACAATGCTATTGAATCAATGATATATTTATAGTTATTTTTACTAATAGGAATGGAAAAAATTAAATTTTTAGAATTCATACGAAAATTCTGGATTTTAGTGTCTTCAAAAGACTTCAATTTTAAATCTTTTCAATTTCAATTTTAATGAAATTTTCATTAGAAATTTTAAAGAACATTAATTTTTTTAAAACTATAATAATTTAAATTCTTCTGAAATTAGTTAATTAGTTAAAAAAAATTTTTATCAAAATTTAAATTAACTTTATTATAAATAATAAAATTCTTCTCCGGAATTCAATTATTTTCAAAAAATTTCCCAATAATTCAATTATTTAAAAAAAATTTTATTAAAATTTCACGCAAACATTTATTTTCATAAGTAATAAAAATTTCACAGGATTTCAATTATTTTCAAAAATAATAAAATTCTTAACAGGAATTCAATTATTTTCAAAAGTAATAAAATTCTTCACAGAAATTTAATTATGATAAGAAAAATTCTAGTCAAAATGTCAATTATCTTTGTAAATAATAAAATTCTTCTCCGAAATTCAATTATTTTGAAAACTTTTAATAAAATTCTTGACAAAATTTCAATTATTTTCAATTATTTTAATGAAATTTTTGTGAAAATTTCAATTATTTTCAAAAATTTTATTAAAATTCAACTCAAACATTTAATTATTTTCATAAATAACAATGTTCATCACAAGAATTCAATTATTTTCAAAATTAATGAAATTCTTCGTAAAAATTCAATTATTTTCGAAAAATCTAAAAATAATTGTCAACATTTCAATTATCTTTATAAATGAATAGCAAAATTCAATTATTTTCATAAATATAGTATTTATGACAAGAATTCAATTATTTTCAAAAAATTTTAATATAATTTATGGCAAAATTAAAATTTTTTTGAAAATTTGTAATAAAACTTTTGTCAAAATTTCAATTATTTTTAAAAATTTTATGAAAATTCAACGCAAACATTTCATTATTTTTATAAATAATAAAAATTTTACAGGAATTCAATTATTTTCAAAATTAATAAAATTCTTAGCAGAATTTCAATTATTTTCAAAAAATCTAAAAATAATTGTCAACATTTCAATTATCTTTATAAAAAAACTTTTAATAAAATTTTTGGTAATATTTCAACCTACTTTCAAAATTTGTAATAAAACTTTTGTCAAAATTTCAATTATTTTCAAAAATTTTATTAAAATTCAACGCAAACATTTAATTATTTTTATAAAATGATAAAAATTTGACAAGAATTCAATTATTTTCAAAAGTAATAAAATTCTTCGCAGAAATTTAAGTATGTTCAAGAATTTCAAAAAAATTCAAGTCAAAATGTCAATTATCTTTATAAATATTAAAATTCTTCTCTGAAATTCAATAATTTTCAAAAATTTTTTTAAATTCTTGTCAAAATTTCAATTATTTATTTACAAATAATAAGATACTTTTCCGGAATTTAATTATTTTCAAAAATTTCCTTCAATTAAATCACTTTTAATTATCAACTATTTTAATAAAAGGTTCCAAAAGAATTCAATTATTTAAAAAAAATTTTAATAAAATTCTACTCTAACATTTAATTATTTACATAAATAAACAATATTTTACAGGAATTCAATTATTTACAATTTTTTTAAAATGTCTTCGCAGTAATTCAATTATTTTCATGAATAATCACATTTTTTTTACCAGAATTCAATTATTTTCATAAATAATAAAATTCTTTTTATTAATTCAAATATTTTTATAAATAATAAAACTCATCGCTAAATTCCAATTATTTTTAATACAATTTTAATCCAATTCCTGCAAAGATGTAATTTACTTATTTCAAAATATTTTTTTATTTTTATTCTTAAAAATTTTATTAAAATTCGTCAAAAGAATTGAATTATTTAATTTATTTTTTTATTTAATTTAATTTAATTTTTTTTATTTAATTTATTGATACAATTCTTTATGAGAATTCAATCTTAAGAAAAATTCAATTATTCAATAAATTAATTATTCATGAGTTTCGTTAAAATTGTAGATAATAATTGAATATTAAAGCATTATAATATGTATTTATAAAAATAATTGAATTTTGAAAAGGTTTTATATTTAAATCTTTGAAAATCTGAATTTTCATATAATTTTCTTTTTCAAGAATTATTGAAAATAGTTGATTTAAAGAAGAATTTTAATTTTAGTTAAAATTTGTAGAAAATAGTAATTGAATTGAAATGATGAAAATAATTTTGAAAAAGTTGCAGTAGCAATATTTTTATAATATAAAATAATGATTTTATCACTCGGTCATCTTTAATTATTATAAAACATGAAGAAATCACAGAAAGTATTGTTTCAAAAAAATTGAATTCAATAGCATTGGTACTATTGAACGAATAGTTTTTTTTCTCAGTATAACCTGTTGAAAAGAATAAGTTCGAAACAATTACCCGAATTTCAGAATGAAATGCACCAAAAATTAAGGGAATAAAGTGAAAATTTTGGTTCTGATTAAATTTAAATGGATTATTGTGGTTAGGCAACAATGTGTATTATTTATTGCAAGCTTAAATGCATAATAAAGTGAATTGTCACATAATTTAATTTGAAAGATAATTAAAGGGAATTTTAGCGGTGTTTGAGAGTGAATTATTCTAGCTTTTATCGACTAATGAATAATGTAATAATGCGTCAACGTCAACGTTCCTATCTCTGCTTGCTATTACAAGGCGCGAAGTAGAAATGGTTTCTTACTCGCAGATATCGCTCGACTGCACCTTGACTTGTTTTACGTGTTCTTGCCTTTAAAGAGAACGTACGTTCTTGTATTATCATGCACACAAGAATAAGATCCAGTGGAATGAGTCAAAGTTTAATTTACTTGCTATTTACATTGTCAGATAAAAAAAGCTGCAAATTATTTTATTTTTCTTTCGAAAAATTTTAATTGTATAGTCATCACCATTCTTTAAATTCAATTATATACCTACATATGTGACATAGACAATTGCAAGGAACTATAGTCATTCAAAAAACCTCTAGATGACAATTTAGTGGAAAATTAAAATATATCTTTCGCCATATTGCATCCGCCATTTTGAATTTTGAAAAACTGACAACAAATTCGTAATCAATGACCCCAAAAAATTAATTAAAAAATCATAAAAAATCATAAAATTTCGTAAGAGAATTCAATTATTTAAAAAAAAATTGATAAAATTCTTCCAAAATTCAATTATTTTCATAAATAATAAAATTTTCACAGGAACTCAATTAATTTAAAATAGGATTTTCAAAAAAATTTCGAAAAAATCATTTATTTAACAAAATTTTTATACAATATTCTTCACAATAATTCAATTACTTTCACTAATAATATTTTTCATGAAGATTCAATTATTTAAAAAAATGTTTGGTAAAATTCTAAGCACGAATTCAATTTTTTTCATAAATAATAAAACTCATCGAAGAATGTTGAATTATTTTTAATACTATTTTAAATTAATTAATAGAAAAATTCAATTATTTAAAATAAAATTTTCATAATATTTATTATATTTCGAAAAAATTAATTATTTAAAACAATTTTGATAAAATTCATATAAAGAATTCAGTTATTTTCAAAATTAACAAAATTTTTTACAGAAATTCAATTCTTTTTAAACATTTTAATAAAATTCTTCTCAGGAATTCAATTATTTTCAAATATTTTAATAAAATTGTGCGAAAGAAATAAATTATTTTAAACACAATTTTACTTAAACTTTTTTGAAATAATTCAATTTTTCTTTTAGATTTCAATAAAATTCTTCCCAAGAATTTAATTATTTACATAAATAATTTTTCTAAAGAATTCACTTATGTCGATAAATAACAAAATCATTCCCGAAAATTCAATTATTTTAAGGCATTTTAATAAAATTCTTTGTAAAATTCAATTATTTTCATAAATAACAAAATTCTTCACAAGAATTCAATTATTTAAAAAAATGCTAGTAAAATCGTTGTCAAGAATTCAATTATTTTCATAAATAATAAAATGCTTTATAGGAATTCAATTATTTTCAAAATTGACAAAATTTTTTACAGAAATTCAATTCTTTTTAAACATTTTAATAAAATTTTTCACAATAATTTAATTATTTTCATGAATAATAAAATTCTTGTCAGGAATTCAATTATTTTTGAAAATTTTAATAAAATTCTTAGAAAATTCAGTTATTTTCAGACAAAGTTAGATTCATCGCAGGATTTCAACTATTTTTAATATAATTTTGCAGGAATTGATTGAAAAATGTAATTATTCTTAAAAATTTAATTTCAATTCCTCCAAAAAATCAATTATTTAAAAAAAATTATTATTATTTGCATAAATAATTCTTCGAAAGAATTCCATTATTTTGATAAATAACAAATTTCTTTTCGAAATTATTATTTTGAGGCATTTTAATAAAATTCTTTGCAAAATTCAATTATTTTCATAAATAACAAAATTCCTCACAAGAATTCAATTATTTTCAAAAATATTTAATAAAATACCACATAGAAATTAGATTATTGTCAAAAATTTTAATAGAATTTTTTGTAAAATTTAATTATTTTTTAAAAACTTTTCGCAATTCAAAGATTTTCAATATCCACTATTTTCATAAAATTTTCAAACAGAATTCAATTATTAAAAAAATTATTTGTAACAATCTGCGTAAGAATTTAATTATTTTCATGATTAATAAAAATTTCTCAATTTCAATTATTTAAATTAGAATTTAAATGAAATTAATCGAAAGAAATCAATTATTTAAAGTTTTTTTTATAAAATTCGTCGCAAGAATGAAATTATTTTTATAAATATTTAAATTCTTTGATGAATAATAAAATTCGTTGCAGAAATTCCATTTATTAGTAGGATAAGAAAGAAGTCAATATTTTTGATGAAAATTAGGAAAAAGTAAGGAAAATAAAAAATATGGAATGGAATTTTTGTCAGTTTTGTAAAGTGTCTTAAACTAGTTGTTTTTGGTCGTCAAGTTCAATTTTTTTATATCAACTTTTTTACTATTTTTTTCAGTTTGAAAGCTATTTTTTTAAAATTAATTATCGAGTGCAAAGTCTGTCAAAAACCTCCGACTAACAAATTCTAAGCGAATCCGATTAATTTTCACTTTTACGTTCGCCATATTGGATCCGCCATTTTGAACTTTTAAAACCGGTTTTCATTTTTTTTTCTATTTTATTTTAACGGATGGTTTATAGGTTATGAATTAGTATGGCGCGAACGTATCGCGTCATTTTTAAAGCGACTTCTCTTCTCGGTTACTTCTTAGTTCTTAGGGAGCAAAATACTAAATTTACTGATGGTCGATAATTTATTATCTTCAGACGATAATAATGCAGTTTAATTTTTTTTGTCACTCAAAAGAAAAGTGAAATATTTTATACTTGTTTTTGTGATAATTTAATATAGTCATCAAAAAGAATAATATCGCGAATAGAAAAATAATATTCTCCTCATATTTTCTGTTAGATGGATACAGGATATGTGTTTTCTTTTATGAGAAGTAAAATATTTATATTTAGCTCACATCTTAGTTGGCAAGGCACGATCTAGTCGTCTGTTCAATATATGTATATGTATATAAAAGAAAAATTCCACATACGAGGAAGCGTGTTTTCCATTCGACAACTTGAATTCTATTCTCCATCTGATATTCGCGATTTTCGGTATATAGTTCGAGAGGGTGTGAAAATATTTCCTTCCCTCTTTTTTTTTCTCTTTTGCCTCTCTTCTTCTCCTCGTCTTTTTCGATAAAAATCCGCTTCTGGTGACAATTTTTCCTTGATTCTATTGTAATTTGTAATAAATTTTTAATTCCTTTTTCAATGAATGGAATATAATTTTGTTATTGGGAATTATTTTGAAATACATAATCGTTTATAATCGAGAATTTTGGTATTAATTTATTATTTATTCAGGGCTCGAAGTAGGTCCGTAAATCCCGTAAAAGTCCGTAACTTTGTTTCAAGTCCGTAAAAGTCCCTTTTTTTGAAAAAAGGTCTGTAAAGTCCGTAATTTCATACAAAAAGGATGAAAAGTTCGTAAAGTGTACGATATAATTTGGAGAATTTTATAAAAATTACAAATCATTGCAAAAATTCAATTATTCTTAAAAGTTATAAAATTCTTCGCAAAAATTCAATTACGTTAAAAAATTTTTTAAAATTATCATGAAAATTTCAATTATCTTTATAGGGTAAGTGTACTAATTCCTGCGGTATTTTGGTCAAGACGTCTTTTAACTATAAAATATAATTTTTATATTGATCAAATTGAACTTATGTCTTATTAAATTTGTAGTTTGTGTTATTAAGATATGTTTACAATAAATAACATCTCTAAAATATAATTTATTTTAATAAATTTAATGAATTAAAAATAATATTCAATGCGTTTAATTCTGCGCGTTTGAGTCAGTTGCTGCGCATCAGTTGCTGCGCGAATTTAATTCCTGTGGGTCAGTTTCTGCGCATAATTTCGTGTTTATATGTATAATACCGCAAACTACTATGAAATCAATATGGGACAATGATTTTAATCAATGTTTAATTGAATAGAATATAAATTTATTAAAAATAAATATATATCATATATTAACAAAAGTAACAAATAATTTCTGAATTATCACATTTTTGAAACATTTAGTTGAAACTTAATAACAGAATTCTTCCTTAATTAATTTATGTATTTATTAAATTTTCTTTAGTTTTTCCTCCATAATCTTCATTTTTTCTTTCATTTTCATAATTTTTTCTTGATCTTTTTCAAAATAGATAGTCTATTGTAACCAGTCTTAGTTGATTTTCTGAGGGCGCAGAAATTAAATCAAGCCCAAATTCTGTGTTAATTACTACTCTTAAAAATAAAATATAATAACAGACAAAAATAAAGTAAAGTTTAATTTTTCTTTTAAAACAAGGTTTTCTTTATCTAAAATCATCATAATAATAACCACTTTAAGTCTAAAAACAATAATAAAGCCTTTTTTATGTAGGTATTTTTGCACCGCCAGCAAAGTTAGCAATGAAAATAAATAAAACCTTGAACACGTCAACTTTTAATTAAAATAAAATACATAAATATTATGTTTTGGTATATACTTCCTATATCTATTTTAAAACTTACATCGTTAAGTAATTTTTAAAAAAAATTTCAAAATTATTTGTGCCCTGAACAAATGTATTCACTTAAATTATTAAAATGCCGCAGAAACTGAAGCACCCGCAGCAATTGACGCACTTACCCTAAATAATAAAATTCTTCCAAAAATTTCGATTATTTTCATATAAATAAGAAAATTCTTCACAGAAATTCAATTATTTAAAAAGAAATGATAATAAAGTTCTTTCCAGAAATTCAATTATTTTCATCAAAAAACAATTATTCACAGAAATTCAATTATTTTCCAAAAGTTTTAATAAAGTTCTTCGCAAGAATTCAATTATATTCATAAGAAACAAAATTCTTCGCTGAAATTCAATTATTTTCATAAATAACAGAATTCTTCATAAAAATTCAATTATTTTTAAAAATGTTAATAAAGTTCTTCCCAGGAATTCAATTATTTTCATAAAAACAAAATTCTTCAAAAAATTCAGTTATTTTCATAAATAACAAAATTCTTCACAAAAATCCAATTATTTTCACAAAATCTAAAAAAAATGGTCAACACATCTCAATTATCTTTATAAATAAATAACAAAATTCTTCGACAAAATTCAATTATTTTCAAAAATTTTAATAAAATCCATTGCAAACTTTCAATTCATTTCAAAAGTAATAATATTCTTCGCAAAAATTAAATACTGATCAATATCTACTATTTTCTTAAAATTTACCAAAAGAATTTAATTATTTAAAGAAAAATTTAATAAAATTCTACAAAAACTTTTAATTTTTTTCAAAAAATAATAAAAATTTCGCAAGAATTTCATTAATAACAAATTTTTTTATCAATTTCTTCGCAATCATTCAACTATTTTCATAAATAATAAAATTTTTACATGGATTCAATTATTTTCGTAAATAATTATTTTCAATAGAATTTTTATCGAATTCCTCGAAAAATTCTTGAAAATTTTATTAAAATTCGTCCAAAGAATTTAATTATTTAAAAATTTGTTGATAAAATTTTTAATGTGAATTGAATTACAAGAAATATTCAATTATTCAATAAATTATTTATTTGCATTTCATTTGTATTTAAATAATTGAATTCTGGCAGAATTTTCTCATAAACATTGATTTAAAAATAGATTTCAGTTAAAATCTTAGATTATAATAATTGAATTCTTTCGAAGAATTTCATTAAAATTTTTAAAATAATTGAATTTTATTGACACATTTTTTTAAAATTGTTTTAAAAATAATTAAATTTCAACGAAAAAAAGTTTTATCAAAACTTTTTTAAATGTTTGAATTTCTGCTAAAATTCTGATATTTTTGAAAATAATTGAATTTCTGCGAAGAATTTTATTAAGACTTTTGCGAAAATAATTGAATCTCTACAAAGATTTTTATTATTTTACGAAAATATTTAAATTTTTTAGAAAAATTTTATTAAAATTTCTGAATGTAATTAAAGATCTGCTAAGAATTTATTTATTTTTAATTTATGCCAAGAATTTTTAAAAAATTTTTAAAATTAATTTAATTCCAGTTAATTTTTTACAAGAATTTTATTATTTTTGAAAATTAAAATTTTATTTAATAAAAAAAAATTTTTTTTTAAATAATTGAATTCCTGTTAATTTTTTACAAGAATTTAATTATTTTTGAAAATAATAAAATTCTTCGCAAGAATTCAATTATTTTCATAAATAATAAAATTCAATGCAGAATTTCAATTATTTTATTTATTTTTAATACAATTTTAATCGAATTTTGTCGAAAAATTTAATTATACTTAAAAATTTTATTAAAATTCGTTGATAGAATTCAATTATTTGAAAATTTGTTGATAACGATTTTTTATGGGAATTGAATTTTAAGAAACGTTCAATTCTTCAATAAATTATTTATTTGCATTTTTACATTTAAATTTGTATTTAAATAATTGAATTCTAGTAGAATTTTCTAATAAAAATTGATTTTCATATCATAAAAATGAATTTCAGTTAAAATTTTAGATAATAATTGAATATTACATGCAATATAGCGTAAATTTAAGAAATAATTGAATTTTGAAATTAATTTTTTTGAAAAAGTTTAATTGATTATTTTTAATATTATTTTTAGTTTCTATTTTCTAATATTTATTTAATTAAATAATTTACGAATAATTGAAATTTCGTAAAATTGAATATTGTAAAGAAATGAATTTGCAAATTGTCAAAGAACTTTTTCGAAAATTATTAAAAATATATATAATCGATATAAAGAAGAATTTTAGATATAAAAATTCTTGAAAATAATAATTGAATTGATAATGATTTTAATTATTGTAAATTATTTTTATTAATAATTATTATTAACTATTATAAAACATGAAGAAATCGATGACTTCGAATCGAAGACTCGGAGTTATCGATTTCTTCATGTTTTATAAGTTATGAAAAATTGAATTTCTAGTTTTATGTAAAATATTCTCTTATTTGATTCGGCCTGATTTTATTTTTGTCAGTTGGTCCGTAATTTTTAATTTTTGGTCCGTAAAGTCCGTATTTTTAAATACTTTTACTGCTTCGAGCCCTGTAATTATTGTGTGATGGAAATTTGATGAAGGACTGTAAAAATTAGTGAAAGTTGAGTTTTCTAATCTTCTTTCGGATAAAGTTTTCTTCTTCGGTTTTTTGATGAATTTCGATTAATAATATAGCATCGTACTTTCCGGGTGCTGTGGATAGTGAATTAGTTATTAGGAACGAGGGAAATTTGAATTAACTTTTTGTTTGGGTTTTTTTTTATCGTCACTAGAGGGTAATTACCTGTACTCCCAGTTGAGTTTAGGCTTTGCCTTCTAACCTTAATAGGTTATATTATCTGCCGCTTGGGAAGGTAGGTAATTTTAAAAGTTTCTCGTATCACCCTTGTGATACTGCCTTGGGCTGTGCGTTGCGTTGGTGTCATTGGTGGTTGGTTCACACTGGTTCACACCATTCTCGTGAAAGCCGGGGTTGGACGTTGAGACGATAAAGCAAAAGAGAGAGGAGAAAGGGGCAACGAACCAAGTAGGTATACACTTTGGTCGAATAATTACCTCGAGGGCCAATATTGCTTTCTCTCTTTTATTCCTTCTCTTTTTCTCTCTTTCTCTTCTCTTTCTCTCTGACTTTCGATTCGAAAAGCCGCATTACATTCACTTTATGCAATCCGTTGGATCAATTTACATTTCTCGAATTTCGTTCCAGTTTCGCATAGTTTCAATTTTACAGATACATTCTTGGGGAATTTTATCTTTAACTTGAGCTTTTTACTAGAAAAATTGTAATAAGAGAAGTTTTGATGATTATCAATTCTTTTGGAATTGTTAGAAAATTGGAGGTTATTTTGAATTTTAAAAATTTGATATTAGATTCGTAATCAGCGACTCCAAAAGCCTTCGAGTGACAAGTTTAAAGGAAATCCATTGAGTTTTTAAAAATTTGTCCGCCATATTGGTTCCGACATTTTGAATTTTTGAAATCTGACTTTAGATTTGTAAGGTTGGAAGGTCATGCATATATTTGTGGATTTTCACTTCAATATCTTCTTATATATATAATTGTTCGTATTGCAACTTTGAGATTGACACAGAAAATCTTGTTCGACAAAAAGGGAGGAATAGCAATTTTTCTTCATCTACTTCTATTGATTTTTGCTTCTTTACTGAAGACATATGAAACAAGGGACGAGAGAGAGAGAGAGAGAGAGAGAGAGAGAGAGAGAGAGAGAGAGAGAGAGGCAAAAAATAAAATTTAAAAATTAGAGAGCAAAGTCAGTTTACTGTAAACTCATTTTTCTTGACGAGTTAAGGTAACAAAGTTTTGGAAGGTCCGGCAAATGGTCGTGCAGGAAGTAAGAAGACAAGGAAAAGGCACAGATGTAGGTTATTTCGTTTCGCCGAGCACGACCGCTTTCAGCTTTCGAGTTACCGTCTGTCGCCCAAGTGTTATATAGTAATAATTAAAATCTTTCTTGCATTTCACTAACGTTTCCTTTTCGTTTTCTCATTTTATTATTTATTCCAAGGGCGTTTTCCACAATTCAATTAATTGTATATTAAGTTATTTTATACCTAACAAAAAAATCTTATGCAATTTTCTATTTCATTCCTTTTTTGCAATCTAAAAATTTTCTATTTTTTGTTCAAATGGATACATAATGTTTGTATATGTTTGAAATTCTTGTGATTTTGAGGTGCAGTGGTTGCATGGAAATATTCCAATAATTTATATCTGAACAAGTTTTTCTTGGTATTCCGTAACGGCAATTTTCTATCGATCGACACCCAATTTAAATTAGTTTTCAATTTCCGATAATCTGTTGTGAATTCATCCGTATACAATTCCTGATTTTGTTGCATAATTCATGGCTGACTATCTCATCTTTCGGCTCATAAATTAATCAATTTTTTATCCCTCCCCCCTGGGAAATAAATTAATATTGTTAATATTATCAGAAGTTGGGTTTAAATTAGACAGTGGAAGTTTTTCAATTCCCGAATGTTTATTTTTCTTTATTTGATTACTTGACTGCAGAACTCGAACTAGATCCGTAAATCACGTAAAGGTCCATTTGGAGAATTTAAAAAAAATTACAAATGATTACAGAAATTCAATTAAATGATTTTCAATATTTATTATTTTAATAAAATTTTCCAAAAAAATTCAATTACTTAAGAAATTTTTGATAAATTTCTACGCAAACCTTTTATTATTTTCATAAATAATAAAAATTTCCCAGGAATTCAATTATTTACAAATGTTTTTTTGGTCCATAATGTCAGTATTTTTAATACTTTCACTGGTTAGGTTTGAGCCCTGCTTGACTGGAATGATACTAAATTTCTTCGAATTCAAAATTCGTTACGGATATAACACGATTTGTTTAGATAAACTTTTGATATTGTTATAACAATATTCGATTCTGTTTTTAGTGATTGAAAAGGGAGTTTTTTTCGAGGCTTGTTGAGTTGGGGGTTTTTTTTTGGTTCGGTACAAGAAAAAGTTCTACCTCATTTGTCTGCAATGTCGACACGATTCAGCCCACTTCTTTACTCGGTAGTTTTTTCCCCTTTCACATTCGCCACTGTACCGCAAAAACTAATACTGTCTGAGTTGAAAAAGAAAAGTCTGTGAGCTGGTATATATTAAGGGAGGCTGAGAGAGAAAGAGAGAGTTGATGAGAGAAAAGCTAGGGGAATTGCAAAGTTACTAAGAGGAAAATTGTCACTGTACTGGTATCAGAACTAAGGCACTTGAATTGCTTGTGTGATGTAGAAACGTTATATCTTTGTATGTACTTTGGAATCTAGGACTAGAACAGGGAGAGCAGACGCATATGCTAACTTGAACGAACTTGCTTGTACGTCTCTATTTCCCCAACTCCATTCTGCATTATAACGTTTGCTACCTTGTTTATTCTCGTTTGTTTATACCTCTGAGCACTAAAATGGAGTACCTACTGTTGTTTTATGTCAGGAGACTAATGTCTTTTCCTACTCATACCCTTCCCTTAGATTCATTAAACCACAATTTTCCTTCTAGACTTCGAGGCATACAACATAAATAGTGTTGGATTTAAGGGATCTTTGCTACTCTCTTTAAAAACTGTCGAGATTTATGCAGGAGGAGAAAATTTTTACTTAATTCTTCTTTATTGTCCTTCCTTTGGATCTCGTTTCAGGTTTTCTTTAACACTTTAATGCACTCAAAAACCCCAGAGTATAGGGAGTTTTAAACATGTTTTGTCAATTTTTAAAATACTCATCCACCTTATAGAACAGACATTTTCAGTTTTTGAAATGTGCATGATGTCAGATTCGTAATCAGCGACCTCAACAGGCTTCACAGTGCCCCTGAAAAGTATTTTAGGGGAAATAGGGGACTAAAAATTTAAAAATAGGGGACTTTTTAGGGGACCATAAAAATTGGTTACTCTCTAAATATGAATCAGCGGAAAATCGCTGATTAGGTAGCTATAATAAGTATGCAGCTGATTCAATCAGCATATATAAGCTAAAAAATCAGTGACTATTCGCTGATTCAAATTTAGAGAGTAAATAAAAATAAAAATATAATTTATTTATACAGGGTTGCCACAAAAATTTTATTTTATTTTTCCTTGTCTGTTCCCTGATTTCCAAGCACAACTTTAACTTTTTTCCTGACCCTAAAGAATATTCTGATTCACTCTCAAAATTATTAGATATTCAAAGTAATTTTGTATTAAATTTATTTACAAATTTCTTCAAAAGTCAAATTATTCGAGAACATCAATAGTTTTATTTAAAATAAATATTTAATAATAACTTTTTTTCATTGGAATTAAGATGTTCAAAAATTTTAAATTGAACAACTCATAAGAATATTATTATAAAGCATAAAGAAATGAATCCATTTCTTTATATTTTATAATAATTAAAGATGACCAACTGACAAAATCATTAGTTTTTTATTATAAGAATATATTGTTACTAAAATTTCTTCAAAATTATTTGTATCATTTCAATTCAATTAACATTTTCTAGAATTTTTAACTAAAATTCTACTTTAAACAATAACATCAATTATTATTCAATTAAACTTTTTCAAAAAAATTAATTCTTCAAAATTGTTAGTTAAAAGTACGAAAAACAATAATTTAATTTTACGAGAAATCAATTATTTAAATACAAAAATAAATAATATTAAATGTTTCTTAAAATTTAATTTTTACGAAGAATTGTATGAACAACTATTAAAAATATTTAATTTATTTTCAGGAATTTAATTAAAATTTTAATGAAATTTATTATATTAAAGAATTTTATAACAATTTTTGAAAATAATTAAAAATTTTTTGAAGAATTTTATTAAATTTTTTAAAATTAATTGAATTCCTAAGAAGAATTTAAATAATAATTTTTGAAAATAATTGAATTCATAAAAAGAATTTTATTAAAATTTTTGACAATAATTTAATTCTTGAGAAGATTTTCCCTATCTATTTATAAAGATAATTTAATTCTTGACGAGAATTTTCAAAAAATTTTGAAAATAATTTAATTTCTGCAAAGTATTTTATTACTTTTCAAAAGAATTAAATTCTTGCGATGAATATTGATATTTATCAAAATAATTGAATTTTGGAAAAGAATTTTATTAAAATTCCTTAGAATAATTGATTTTATGGGAAGAATTTATGCAATTTTATTATTTATCAAGCTGTTTGAATTCTTTTGCAAAATTATATTATTTAAAATTTGTTGAAAATAATTGATTTTCTGCGGCGAATTAAATGTTATTTATGAAAATATTTGAATTATTGCAACGAATTTTATTGTTTTATTAAATAATTGAATGTTTCTTAAAATTGAATTCTTTCCTCAAGTTTTAAGAAAATTTGTAATACATAAATAATTTTTCAAAAAAATTCAATTATGTAGATAATTAAGAAATTATTCTCGAAAAGTCAATTAGTTTGAGGCATTTTAATAAAATTCTTTTCAAAATTCAATTATTTTTATAAATAAAAACAATTTTTAACAGAAATTCAATTCTTTTTAAACATTTTAATAAAATTTTTCTCAATTCAATTATTTTCATAAATAATAAAGTTCTACTCAGGGATTTAATTATTTTCGTAAATATAATAAAATTCTTTTTAGGAATTCAATTATTTTCAAGAATAATAAAATTCATCATAGAATTTTAATTATTTTTAATCAAATTTTAGTGTAACTCCTTGAAAAATGTAATTATTCTTGAAAATTTTATTAAAATTCGTCGAAAAAAATTAATTACAGTAAAACCTCGATAACACGAACTTGAAGGGACCGTAATTTTTGTTCGTGTAAACCGAGTGTTCGTGTTATCCGTTAAAATTAAACCTATGTTATTTTCAAGGGACCGAAACTTTTGTTCCCGCTAAAGCGAAATTCGTGTTATCCGAGTTCGTGTTAACGAGGTTTTACTGTATTGAAAAATTTGTTAATATAATTCCTTAATTTATACGAATTCAATTTTGAGAAACATTCAATTTTTAATTTCGAAACGTTTTCAAATTATAATCTTTGAAAATCTGAAATCTTTATACTTTTAACTAACAATTCTGTACAGAAGAATTAATTTTTTTTAAAAAGTTTAATTGACTTTTACTTGAAATTATTTTTTTGAAATTTTCATTCTCTAATATTTATTTAATTGAAGAATTTCCAAATAATTGAAATTTTGTAAAATTGAATTGTAATTGTAAACAAATGAATTTGAAAATTCTCAAAGAACTTTTTAAAAATTATTAAGAATGTTGGATTCATAGAAGAATTTTAGTTAAAAACACTAAAAAAATTTAATTTTTGGAGAAGTTATAAATTATTGCAGAAATTCAATTATTTTCAAGAGTAATTAAATCTTTCGGAGAAATGTAATTATGTTCAAAAATAATAAAATTCTTCTTAGGGATTCAATTATTTTCACAAATAATAAATTTTATCTTAGAATTTCAATTATTTTTAAAATAATTTTAATCAAATTCCTCGAAAAATGCAATTATTCTTAAAAATTTTATTAACATTCGTCAGAAGAATTCAATTATTTAAAAATTTGTTGATAAATTTCTTTATGAGAATTGAATTTTAAGAAACACAATTATTTAATAAATTATTTGTTTTTGTATTTAAATAATTGAATTCTAGTAGAATTTCCTAATTAAAATTGATTTAAAAATTAATTTCAGTTAAAATTTTAGATTATAATTGAATATTAAAAGCAATATTGTGTGAATTTTTCGAAATAATTGAATTTTAAAATAAATTTTTTTGGAAAAGTTTAATTGAATTTTTTCTGAAGTTATTTGAAGCTTTTGTTTTTTAATATATATTTAATTGAAGAATTTCCTAATAATCGAAATTTTGTAAAATTGAATTATAAACGAATGGATTTGAAAATTCTCAAAAAGAACTTTTTCAAGAATTATTAAAAATAATTAATTTAAAGTAGAATTTTAGTTAAAAATTGTAGAAAATAATAATTGAATTGAAATGATGAAAATAATTTTGAGGGAGTTACAGTAATGATTTATTCTTATAATATAAAATAATGATTTTATCTCTTGGTCATTTTTAATTATTATAAAACATGAAGAAACAGATCAGATATCTTCATGTTTTATGGCTTTGAAAAATTTTAATTTATACAGTTTTAACTTAAATGTTCTCTTATTTGACTCGGACTGGTTATATTTTTATCATATTGGTCCTCAAATGATCCGAAATATCCGAATTTTTATTTTTTAATACTTTTACTGGTTAGAGCTCTGCTCTGAATACAAATTGACACAAATATCTAAATTTTTTTTAAATTCGTACACTAGACTATGATATTTATTAGTAGGTTTTTTGTTAAACAAAGGACGTTTTTCAATCTATATTCTAGAGGAAAGTATGCATAAGAATAAGAGGAATCCACTTAGATCAAGAATATTTTTTTTCGTTACATTCTTTTATGTTACCGATGATAAATTTCTGGAGTATTTAAATATTTTGGTAATTTATTTTTGCACTCAAGTTAGTTTATTATAGTCTGCAGTTTAGGATAACAGGTTATTGTTAAGATTAGTTATATTCAACGTGTACGTGCTAAATCGTTTGTTAGCATTCGCGAAGGGGAATTATAGTATAGAGTTTAATATTATTTCTTATTTTGTAATCAAATTGCTCTCTGAGGCACAATGCTTGTGAGAAACTAATAAGTTCAAAGATGTGAGATTCCCTTCATATGTAAATATTTAGGCAATTTTCATCCACATGTCATAGGCAGTGTGTGAATGGAAGGAATGTTATTGTCTAAATTTAGAGGGACATTGTATTCAAAGTTAACGATTTGCTGTACAATGTGCCTCGAGGCAAACTATATCAAGCAGATAAGATTGTGTTAACTGTTAATATAATAGAATGTGAATGATGAATAGACTTTTATGATTGAAAATAAGAAAAAGAAGACTTTTTCTGATTAATAAAAATTTACTTTTTTTTAGAACATTTGTCGCTATGATATGAAATTAAAGAAATGTTTTCTAGAATTGTTTGGTTTCTTAACTTTTTACTCTTTTTTCATTCTCATTGATGTAATGAATATTTGTTGAGGAGGGATCCTACTTTGGAAGGCCTAAAAATAGTGCTTTTTTGTTTAGCTCATAAACTATAATACATACATTTCTTTAGTATTTAATAATTTTTAGAGTGAATTAGAATATTCTCTAGGGTCAAAGAGAAACTCAAAATTTTGTCTGGAAATCAGGGAAAAATAAAATTTTTGTGTCAACCTTGTGAAAAAATGGTACCTTAAAATAGACATATTTTAATGGGATTTTATAACTGCTCATGAGCAGTTCAGGGTGTCTACTGGTCCTTGATGTCCTGGAATACCTGGAAATGTCCTGGAATTTGAAAAAATGTACTGAAATGTCCTTAAATGTCCTGGATTTTGAACTTTTGGCAACTTTTGAACTTTTTGAATTTTCAATATTTTGATTTTCAATATTTAATAATTTAAAAATTTTACCCAAATTTAAAAAAATAATTTTTTGATCCATCAAAAAATAATTTCAATTTGTCATTTGTTTAAAGAAACTGGTATCTAAAATATTGATTTTTAACTCTTTTATAATAAAATAAATATTTTTGTTCAAGTAGGTTAATTTAAATTATGTTAATCGTAATATGAAATAATATTACACAGGGTTGCCACAAAATTTTAATTTTCTTTTTCCCTGACTTTTCCCTGATTTCCAGAAAAAATTTTCACTTTTCCCCTGACTCTGAGAAACATTAATAACTTCTTTTTTAAATAAATATTTAATCATTATTATTTTTCTATAGGAATTAAGATTCTCAAATTCAATAACTTATGAGAATATTATAATAAAACATGAAGAAATCGATCACTCTTCGACTCGGAGTGATCGATTTCCTCATGTTTTACAATAAATTTAAGATGACAAAGTAATAAAATCATTATTTTATTTCATAAGAATATTGTAACTAAAAATTCAAATTTTCAAAGATTTTAATTTTAACCCTTTTCAAAATTCAATTATTTCTAAAAATTCACTTTATAATGTTTTTAATATTCTATTATAATTTAAAATTTTAAGTGAAATTCATTTTTTAATCAATTTTGATTAGAAAATTTCCCGAGAATTCAATTATTTAAGTAAAAAAATAAATAATTTATTTAGTAATTGCATGTTTTGCGTAAAATTGAATTTATATGAAGAATTTTATAAAAATTTTGAATAAAAATTAAATTCTTTCGGTAAATGTAAAAAAAATTGTAAAAATAAATGCAATTTTCTATTATTTTTTAAAAAATTTTATAAAAATAATTGAAATTCTCCGATAAGTTTTGTTATTTATGAAAATAATTGAATTCTTGCTACGAATTTTATTAAAAATTTTTTTAAAGAATTAAGTTCCAGTGAATAATTTTATTTGTGAAAATAATTGAATTCCAGAGAAACATATTATTATTTATGAAAATAATTAATTTCTTGTAAAGAATTTTATTCAAATTTTTTTAAATAATTGAAATTTTAAAAACTTTTTAAAAATAATTAAATTCCATCTAGAAATTTTAATAAAAAATTGAAAATAATTAAAATTTGATAAAAAATTAAAAAAAAATATTTTTTTAAATAATTGAATTCCTGTGAAAATGTCTATTTTTGAAGAAAATTAAATTCTTGGGAAAAATTTTATTGAAATTTCTTAAATAATTGAATTGCTTAAAAGAATTGTATTTTTAACGAAAATAATTGAATTGTTTCGAAGAGTTTTACAAACAATTTTGACAATAATTGTATTTGTAGAAAAATGTGGTATTTTACGAAAATAATTGTATTCTGTGACCGATTTTATTATAATTTTTTAAATTTAAAAATTTTATAAAAATAATTGAAATTCTGCGATAAGTTTTGTTATTTATGAAAATAATTGAATTCTTGCAACGAATTTTATTAAAATTTTTTTTAAAGAATTGAATTCCAGTGAATAATTTTATTTGTAAAAATAATTATTTTCTAGAGAAAAATATTATTATTTGTGAAAATAATTATTTTCTTGTGAAGAATTTTATTCAAATTTTTTTAAATAATTGAATTTTTCAGAATTTAAAAAAATTTTTTTTAAATAATTAAATTTCATTAAAAAATTGAAAATAATTGAAATCTGACAAAGAATTAAAAAAATTTTTTTTTAAGAATTGAATTCCTGTGAAAATGTTTATTTTTGAAAAAAAAATTGAATTCTTGGGAAGAATTTTATTAAAATTTCTTAAATAATTGAATTGCTTAGAAGAATTTTATTTTTTACGAATACAATTGAATTGTTTCGAAGAGTTTTACAAACATTTTTGACAATAATTGTATTTGTAGAAAAATGTTGTATTTCACAAAAACAATTGTATTCTATGACCGATTTTATTATAATTTTTCAAATTTATAAAGTATTTTATCAAAATTTTTAAAAATAATTGAATTCTCAAGAAAGAAAATAATTGATTTCTAGCGAAGAATTTTATTCAAATTTCTTTAAATAATTAAATTCCCATAAAAAATGTATTATTTGTGAAAATAATTGAATTCTTAAGAAGAAATGTATTGAAAACAATTGAATTGTATAGAAAAATTTTATTAAAATTGCAACTTAATGAACTAAATCTTGTAAAGAATTTTGTCAACATTTTTTTAAATAATAGAATTATTAAAAGAATTTTATTTAAATTTTTCGAAATAATTGAATTTTTCACACTATTTTTTTCAATTTTCTTTATATATTTGAATTCTTTCGAGAAACTTTATTAAAAAATTGAAAATAATTGAATTGATGCGAAGCAATTTATAAAAGAAATTGGTAAGTAATTGAATTCCTATTAAATTTTTATTAAAATTTTGTTTAAATAATAGAATTTTTTGGAAAAGTTTATTAAAATAGTAGATTTATCAAAAATAATTGAAATGAGGAAAATATTTGCGAAAATAATTGAAATTTGGCCAAGAATTTTATTAAATTTTTTGAAAATAATTGAATTTTGGAGAAGAATTTTATTATTTATAAAGATAATTGAAATTTTGACGAGAATTTAAAAAAAATTTTGAACCTAATTGAATTGATGCGAAGTTATTTAAAAGTTATTTAAAAAGAAATTATTGTGAAAAATAGAAAAAATTGAAGGGTTTGTATTAGAATTCTTGGCAATTTCATAGTTTATAAAGCAAACAAAAAAGACACCAAAATTCAGAATTTTCCTATAAATTCTAAAAATTAAATTTTTTCCAGCACTTTTAGTAAAAATGCCTGACTTTTCCCTGAATTCTTTGACTTCCCTGACTTGCGGCAACCCTGTTACATATATAAATGTCCTGGAAATATAAGAAATCTGTCCTGGAATGTCCTGAAAATGTCCTGGAATTTTAAGTCATATTTTCAGTAGACACCCTGGCAGTTGTAAAAGCATCTTAAAAGAGGTGCCACAAACTAAGTTTGTTTGTAGCAACAAAGTATTTTCAGTCTGGATAACCAATTTGCAATAATGTTCCAGAAACATATCACCATTACTACTGCATGTTATCTACTCTCAGACTAAATTAAAAAGAAGGAAAGACACGAGAAATCTGAAAATCTCTAAGGAATGAAATTGGTCCATTTATTTTGAAATGGAAGAAGTGGGTTAGTGATAATTTGAAATTGACTAGGGCGGATATTGAGAATGCTATCGACACAGGTCGTGAGACTTTGTTTTTCCTCTAATACACGAAATTCCATAAGACTGGTGAATTCGAATAGGAACCTATTCGAGTTTAATGGAACGGAACATCTATCTACAATGGAACGCTGTATTCGGCGTCGTAAAAAGATTTATTTCGTTTTAATGGTATAGCAACGGGCACGTTTGCTTCACTGTACGAACGAAAATTTAAAATTCCCGGTAATCCACCAGGAAATTCACTGTTATATACCATTGGGTGTTTTTATCCGATATAAACACTGTGTTATCTTGAGAGGAAAACTGCTAGGAAAACAGTCTTTTAAAATGTATTTCATGACGAGCAAAAATCCTGCTCTCCTGCTATCGTATATGTATATCAGTAACTTTTGTAAGTACATACGATGTATAATCCTGTTTTGTAAAATTCTGCTCTTTTTTTTGGGAAACTTTTAAAAGCTTCCTGGAAAAAAAATCAGTCATTTATTCACAATGTCCAGCAAGTGAGAAAAGTGCGGGTATTGTATGAAAATTTTATTTGCGTGTAAAATGATGGTTTTTCTTTTTTATAAGAGGGTGCGCAGTTTATTGTTATGATGAATTAAAAGGATCTTGATACTTAAAATTTCAAGTCTCTTTTTTTTAAAGATTTTTCATAGGGCTCATTTGCGTTTTTTAGGGGAGCTGTGAACTGTAAGACTATTCTTTTTTATAACATAATATAAATTCTTAACTCTTTACGTGCCGTGGTGAAGATTTAACGTATAAGCTTCACATTTTATCGAAAGGGGTGTCTGATACTTCCTTATTTAGAAAAAGAAAGTTTTTAATATTACTGCAGGGTTGCCACAGGTCAGGAAAAAGTCAGGGAATTTTAATGAAAGTAATGGAAAAATATTTAATATTTAGAATTCATAGGAAAATTCTGAATTTTGGTGTAT
Source organism: Leptopilina syphax (assembly GCA_032872505.1). Classification (NCBI taxonomy): domain Eukaryota; kingdom Metazoa; phylum Arthropoda; class Insecta; order Hymenoptera; family Figitidae; genus Leptopilina; species Leptopilina syphax. Next base: position 6,423,350 of record CM065475.1, read on the forward strand.
TTTTGTTTGCTGCATAAACTATGAAATTGCAAAGAATTCAATTTTCTCTAATTCTGACAATAATTTCTTTTTAAATAACTTTTTTAATTATTCTGACAATAATTTCTTTTTAAATAACTTAATTCTTCAAGAACTATCAAATAACTATTTGAAAAATTTTAACGCAATTCTTGGAAAGAATTCAATTAAGTATCTTGATAAATATGAAAATTCTTCCAAGAAATTCAATTATTTTCAGGATTTTTAATACAATTCATTACAAAATGCAATTATTTCCATCAAAAGTATAAAATTCTTCGCAGATATTCAATTATTTTTCAAAATTTTTTTTTAAATTTTCGTCAAGATTTCGATTCTTTTTATAAATAGCAAATTTCTTCGCCGAAATTCAATTATTTTCAGGAATTTTAGTAAAAATCATAATTTGAAATTTAATTATTCTCATAAACAATAATATTAATTACTAAGAATTCAAATATTTTTAGAAGTAATAAAATTCTTCGCAAAAATTTAATTGTTTTTAAAAATTTGTAAAAAAAAATTATCGTCAAGGTTTCAATTAGGTATTTTCAGGACTTTTAATACACTTCATTACAAAATTCAATTATTTTCATAAATAACAATATTCATCAGAAGAATTCAATTATTTTTAAAATTCATATAATTCTTCGCAAAAATTCAGTTATACTTAAAATTTTTTTTTTTAAATTCTTGTCAAGATTTCAATTATCTTCATAAATAGCAAAATTCTTCGCCGAAATTCAATTATTTTCAAAAATTTTAATAAACTTCTTCGCTGAATTTTAATTATTTTCAAAAATTTTTCTTAATTTGATGATTTTCCATATCTTAATATTTTAATAAAATTTTTCATAAGAATTCAATTACTTAAAAAAAATTTGGATAAAATTCTACACGAACATTCAATTATTTTCTATAAAAGAATGCAAATTTTACAGTAATTGAATTATTACTAAAAACTTATTATTAAATAATAAAATTATTCTTAGGAATTCAATTATTTTCAAATGTTATAAAATTTTTTTAGAAATTCAATTATTTAAAAAAAAAATATAAAATTCTACGCAAACATTTAATTATTTTCATAAATAATAAAAATTTCGCAGAAACTCAATTATGTTCAAAAATTTTTTTAAATTTTTGTCAAAATGTCAATTATCTTTATAAATAATAAATTTTTTTTTGAAAATTCAATTATTTTCAAAAATTTTAATAAAATTCTTGTCAAAATTTCATTTATTTTCAAAAATTTTCCTCACTTACATGATTTTGAATATCTATGATTTTAATTAAATTTTCCAAAAAAATTGAATTTTTTAAAAGAAATTTTGATTAAATTCTACGCAAACATTTAATTATTTTCATAAATAATAAAAAATTCAGAGGAATTCAATTTATTTATAAAGTTTTTATAAATTTCTTCGCAACAATTCAATTATTTTCATAAATAATAAAACTTAATAGAGAACTTCAATTATTTTTAATACAATTTTAATTGAATTCTTAGAAAAATGTAATTATTCTTAAAAATTCTATTAAAATCCGTCGAAAGAATTCAATTTTTTTCTAGAAGAATTCAATTTTATGAAACATTCAATTATTCGATAAATGATTTATTTTTCTATTTAAATAATTGAATTTTCGTAGAATTTTTTTTAACAAAATTGATTTAAAAATTAATTTCAGTTAAAATTTTAGATAATTGAATATTATAAGAATTCAGCATAAATTTTTGGAAATAATTGAATTTTGAAAATTCAATTATATTGATAAAAGTAATAAAATTCTTCGAAATTCAATTATTTTCAAAACTTTTAATAAAAATCTTAGCGATAATTTAATTATTTTCAAAAAATTTACCAGTGAATTCAATTACCTACTTAAAAATAATTTTGATAAAATTCTACGTAAACATTTACTTATTTTTATAAATGATAATTTTTTAAAAATTAAATTCAAAAATTAGTTTAATAAAATTCTTTTTAAGAATTCAATTATTTTCATAAATAATGAAACTCATTATAGAATTTTAATTATTTTTAATACAATTTTCATTGAATTTTTCGAAAAATGTAATTATTCTTACAAATTTTTATTAAATTTTGTCGAAATAATTCAATTTCAAGAAACATTCAATTATTCAATAAATTATTTACTTAATTGTATTTAAATAATTGAATTCTCGTAGAATTTTCTAATAAAAATTGATTTGAAAATTAATTTAACTTAGAATTTTAGATAATAATTTAATTTTAGAGAAGTTACAAATAATTGCAATTTTTAGAAATAAGTGAATTTTAAAAAGGTTTCAAATTAAAATCTTTGAAAATCGGAATATTTTATGCTTTTAATTAACAACTCTGTAAAATTATTTTTTTTTGAAAAAGTTTAATGGAATTTTTTTTTTTTTTAATTTTTTGATGCTTTTATTTTCTAATATATGTTTAATTGAAGAATTTCCGAATAATTAATGTTTCGTAAAATTGAATTGTAAATAAATAAATTTGAAAATTCTCAAAAGAACTTTGTCAAAAATTATTAAAAATAATTGGTTTAAAGACGATTTTTAGTTAAAAATTGTAGAAAATAATAATTAAATTGAAATGATGAAAATAATTTTGAAGAAGTTACAGTAACAATATTCTTATAAGTTGATGAATTTTAAAAGGTTTGAAATGGAAATTTTTGAAAATCTTAATTATTCCTATATGGAAATTTAATAATGATTAAATATTTCTTTAAAAAATTAAGTTATTGACGTTTTCGAATAGTTTTACAATAAAAGTAGTTCGGAAATAAAAGTATTAGAACATTTTTTTTGAGTGTCTAATCATTTTTACACTGAGAAAAAATTTTCTTTTATACAAAAATAGGTAGCCAACCAAAAAAGTATGTTTGGATTAAACATATTTTATAATTAAATTAAACGTTATTTTTATTGAATTAAACTTATTATGTATTGAATCAAAATCATTATGTTTAATTTAAAAATAATTTTTAGTTGACTGTATAACAAAAATAAATATGTTTGATTCAAATATATTGTTTGCGCACTCTCTAAATTCGAATTAGTAACATTTTTTACTAATTTGAATTAGTGACTGTCTTTTTGCTTTTGAATTAGTAAATTTTACTAATAAATTAGAAAAAATGATTATTAATTAGTCAAATTTACTAATTCAAAAGCAAAAAGTCAGTCACTAATTCAAATTTATAAACATTTTTACTAATTAAAATTTAGAGAGCATTGTAGAGTGAATCAGAATATTTTCTAGAGTCAGGGAGAGAGTCGAAATTTTGTCTGAAAATCAGGGAAAAGAATAAAATTTTTGAGACAACTTTGTATTTAATTTTAATTTTTTATATTTTTGAAATGAATAATATGGTACAAATAAGATGGTACGTGATAAATTTCTTTTTTGTTGATATTAATTTTTCGGATAATATAAAAGGTAAAGTTTTCTTAGCTGAAATATTGTTGGGCAATTTACGAAGTGAAAAAAAAGGTATAAGTGGAAAGTTAATAAGGCCGTTAAGTCAACGGATTGGCGTTTAAAAATGTTCAAGTTGCGCGCTTAAGCTTAATTCAAACGGTCTTTGAAGATTAATAGCCAGCAACAGTAGTTTGTGTAACCATCTAGATAACTATAAAAAAATGAAGCTCTCAGGTAAATGTTGCACCAATCTACTTAGTGTGAAGTAGGTAAGAGTAATCTAACTTTAACTAGACGCGCCCCGTACCGCTGTAAGCTGGATAAAAGTTTAATTTTCGCAAGGATTATACGAGGTAACCATTTTCTTTTCTGAACATTTCTGAATCTCCCTTTTTAAAATGATCGAAACTTCTCCTTTTGTGCTCTATTTTAGTTACAGCTGGCAGGTGGCGACATGTCCTACTATAGTAGACACTTATTTTAGCTCCAACTTAACGGGGATTAATGCGTCTCTTATGGGAGTCCACTATCCTCACCACTCCCTTATGTCCTCTTCCGGGACTGGCTCTCAACGCTCTCAACACTTTGTACACGCGACGACTACGACTACGACGACTAGACGTAAATTTTCGGAACTTTGTCTCAGTTGAGATTTACTGGACTACTGGGACGCGCTCGCGTCCAGCATTGTGGTCTGCGTAAATGTAAGCGTCCAATGTGTGCCTAAGTATATAAGTACGTACTTTACCCGCTGGCTAATGCGAGCACAACTATTTTCCTTGGCCCAAGTTTCGCCAAGAGTTTTCTCTCTCTCTCTCTCTCACTCTCTCTTGGAGACGAAACTGATGTGAGTTTCATTTCAAGTCTCTTGGGCGTTGTCCCTCTCCTTCTGTTACTACTACTGGTGGTTTAAGTTGGGAACTTTGCCTTGAGATTAAACCAGACTTCGGTTTACTGTTCATCAGGTGCGGAGTCTCTTCTTGCAAATGCTTCATTGCCTTTTGCTCTTTATGATCCTATAAATAATTCACGAACGTTTCATCAGCATTCTCTATTTCAATCGAACAAATTCCACTGTACGAATCAATATGCGGGTTTTTTCACTGCTTTCAGCTTTTCTCTACTCTTTTCACTATTTCATGAGTTGGAGTTTTTTTTTTTTGACTGTTCGTTTATTAATCAACAATTATTAATTGCATTAACTGAGTATGATTGATGTACAATTGTACAATCTTGAAATTATCAAATCGATACTAAAGTGGATCAAATTGATGTCAAAAATTAGGATTAATTTTTTATTTGATCCGCATTTTTGTTATCAATTCGTTGCGATTTGATACTGTTAAGTTTACACTGTACTGAAAAAAATGCTATTGAATCATTGATATATTTGTTTGTCGCAATAAACGGTATGTTCGAATACAAATACTGTTGGTTTAATAACATATGCTACTGATTATTGCACTATAGATATTAGATTTAAATTCATCTTGTATTATATTATTACAGAACATTGTTGCCATGGATCAGGAAAAATGGGATTTTTATTAAAACTAATGGAAGGAATTTAAAATTTTTAGAATGAGAAAATTCTGAATTTTTGTGTCTTTTTTGTTTGACTTGCAAACTATAATATTACCACGAATTCTAATACAGAACCTTTAATTTTTCAATTTCTAACGATAATTTTTTTTAAATAACTTAAATCTTGAACAACTATCATAAAATAAATAAATTATTTTGAATGAATAATTTTACTTAAATATTTCGAAATTAATTCAATTTTAAGAGAGTTGAGTTTACAATTTTCATAAATGGATGAACTTTAAAAGGGGTTTTAATTTTAAATTTGATAAAATTTCAATTTTCAATCAATTTAATATTAGAAAGAGTAAAGAGCTTAGATTTTTGGAAAATTTTAATATAATGCAAATTCTTCTAAAATTAGTTAAATTTTTTAATTTATATTTAATTAATTACTTAAAATAATAGATTCATAGAAGGATTTTAGTTATAAACAGTAAACAAAATTTATTTTTGGAGAAGTTACAAATGATTGCAAAAATTAAATTATTTTCAAAAGTAATAAAATTCTTCTCAGAAATTTAATTATGTTCAACAATTTTTTTTAAATTCTCATCAAAATGTCAATTATCTTTATGAATGATAAAATTCTTTATCGAAATTTAATTATTTTAAAAAAATTTTAATAAAATTCTTGTCGAAATTTCAATTATTTTCAAAAATTTTCTCAATTCAATGTTTTTTACTATCTACTGCAATTTTCCGAAAATTTTCCAAAAAATTCAATTATTTAAAAAAATTTATGATCAAATTCTACAGAAACATTTCTAAAAAATTTATTAATATTTGTCGCGAGAATTCAATTATTTATAAATTTTTATAATTATTTAAAAATTTTGAGAAACAGTCAATTATTCAATAAATTATTCATTTTTGTATTTAAATAATTAAATTCTAATAGAATTTTAATAAAACTTAATTTAAAAATGAATTTCAGTCAAAATTTTAGATAATTGAATATTAAAAGCATTAAAGCGTGAATTTTTACTTTTTTAGAAATAATTGGATTTTGAAAATTCAATTATTTTCAAAAATAATAAAACTCCTCGGAGAAATTCAATAATTATGCTCAAAATTATTTAAAAAATTCTCGTCAAAAACTCAAGTATTTATATAAAAAACAAAATTCTTTTTTCAAATTCAATTATTTTTAGAAAATTTGAATAAAATTCTTGGCAGAATTTCAATTATTTTTAATTCAATTTTAATAAAATTCCTTAAATTATGAAATTATTTATAAAAAATTTATTGAAATTCGTCACAAGAATTCAATTATTTAAAATTATTTGTCAAAAAAAAAATTCTTTATGGGAATTTAATTTTGAGAAACAGTCAATTATTCAATTTTGTATTTAAATAATTGAATTCTTGTAGAATTTTTTTAATAAAAATTGATTTAAAAATTAATTTCAGTTGAAATTTTAGATAATTGAATATTGAAAGCGTTGAAGCATGCATTTTTAGAAATAATTGAATTTTGAAAATTCAAATATTATTGAAACGTTAAACGAAAGGTAAAAGAAAATGTAAATGATATCAAGGTACAATTGAGGTTTATTTTAGAGACGCTAACTGTTCGACCTTAGACGAACGACTAACTGATTGAACATGTAAAGGAAATAGATGGCAGCACATAGTTACAGCTTGTTACAAATTCAAATTATTTCCAATACTCCCCCTCAAGCGTAAATTATACAACCCTGTAAACAAAAGCAATATTAATGATTCATATTTAAACCCCCTTTTTTTTTAATTGTCCATTTTATGTTTGTTTCATTGTTTTTTTTTTTTTTTTTTTTTTTTTTTTTTTTTTTTTTTTTTTTTTGCACAGTAACACATTCTGAATTGAGTTAAGCACTTTTGAATTTTGTTTTGATTTTTACTTTTTTGCACAATAACACATTCCGAACTGAGTTAAGCACTTTAGATGTTTAGGTCCCGTTAGACCTTTTGTGACGTCTGCCATCATATCCGCTGAGGAAACGTAATCCAAAGAAATCCAGCCTTCCAGCAACGCCTGCCTGACGAAGTGATGACGTATGTCTATGTGTTTACTTCTGGAGTGAAACACCGGATTTTGAGCCAATTTTTGAGCACCTAGATTGTCGTTGAAAATCTGGATTATTTCTTGCTTTTCAATTCCGATTTCATTCAAAAATCCTCGAAGATGAGCAGCCTCCTTGGCAGCTTCCGTTAAGCCCATGTACTCTGCCTCAGTACTAGACAGAGCTACAGTTCGTTGTTTTTTAGCTTGCCAGCTAATGGCACTTCCTGCGAGGATAAAGATGAATCCCGTGTAAGATCTTCGGTCATCCAGGCATCCGCCCCAATCAGCGTCAACGAATCCTTCCAAGAGCTTCGAAGTTTTTTGATATTTCAATCCTAAGTTTGAAGTCCCACAAAGATAACGAAGGATTCTTTTAGCTGCCACCCAGTGTTCTGCTCCATATGAGTTGTTGAACTGGCTAAGATGATTTACAGCATACATTAAATCAGGCCTTGTAGCGACAGCCAGATACATGAGGCTTCCTATAAGCTCTCTAAAAGGATACTTTTTCTCTTCTTTTGGTGAATTCTCGAGTTTTCTTAGTTTTGTACCAGGATCTAAAGGTGTTGTCACTGGATTACAATTCTCCATTCCGTATTTTTTTAAGAGTTCTTGAACATATCCACTTTGTGACATTTCCAAATGGTCACTTCCTTGATGAAATTGGATTCCTAAGCAGTGATTTACGGCTCCTAGGTCCTTGATGACGAGTAATTTTCCTAAATTTGTCTTAAAATTTGCAAGCCAATCTTCATTGTTTGATAACAACAATATGTCATCAACGTAGATGGCAGTAATTAATATATCGTTTTCTTGTCTTGCAACATATATGCACGGATCGGCATTCAGTGGTTCGAGTCCAAGTAGTTTAAGATTTTTCTCTAATTTCAGATGCCATTGTCGCCCAGCTTGCTTCAGGCCATACATTGCCTTTTTCATCAAACACACTTTGTTGCCACTTTGTATGATCTTTAACATTCGTGATGCATTTCTTGAATCGTTTTTCATTTCCTCCATTGTCGACATTTCAGGAAGCATTTCTTCAAACAGCTCGGGGATTTCCATGAAAATCTGTTCGTCAATATCTCCATTTAAAAATGCAGTGGTGACGTCGAGTTGCTGAACACGTAGATCCTTTTCCACAGCAAGAGCCATTAAAAGTCTGATGGATGCGAGGCGAACAACCGGAGCAAATGTTTCCTTGAAATCAACTCCAGGGAGTTGAGAATAACCCTTGGCTACCACTCTTGCCTTTCTCTTTATCAAGATTCCTTCTTCGTTTAATTTATTTCTGAGTATCAGCCTGCTTCCAATTACATTTTTGCCGTCAGGACGATTAACTAATTCCCAAGTTTGATTTTGAATTAATGCTTGAAACTCTTCACGAATTGCACGCTTCCAATCTTCCGCTTCAGGTCCGGTCAATGCTTCTTTTAAAGAAATTTCCGCTAAATTAGCGAATTCTGCAGATCCTTCGAACGCTGTACTAGCGATTGTGTTGTAAATCTTCCTGGGTCTTCCACGATTTCCTGTTCTTTCAAGTCTTGGTCGGCCAGCCAATCTTCTTTGATTATTGTCTTCCGCATTTTCGAATCCACGAAATTCCTGTTCTTCATCTTCAATTTCTGGAATGATTCTGTTATTGTCCGGTGTGACATTGACCTCGATCCAGTTTTCGGTTTCATTTTTGTTTTCGGTTTTATCTAGAATGTCTTGTGAGATGAAATCTTCAAAGTCCTTTTTCGGTAAAAAGTCGTCGACGAATTTAGCATCCCTTGTTATCTCGACCTTCTTTTCGTTGATCAACCAGACTCTGTACCCTTTGCACTCATCTGAGTAACCCAAAAACAAACACTGACGCGCACGAGGATCAAATTTCCCTTTTCCAGGTAACTTATTTAACGAGAGACCTTTGCTTCCAAATGTTTTTAAATATGACAGATCAGGGTGAACACCAGTCCATTTTTTAAATGGCGTCATTCCATTTAAAATTCTCGAAGGACATCTATTTCTTAAGTGATTCGCGGTTGATATGGCTTCAGCCCAAAATGACGATGGCAAATTTGAACTGATCATGAGGCATCTCGCCATCTCCACCAATGTGCGGTTTTTCCGCTCCGCCACACCATTTTGTTCGGGAGTATGCGGTATTGTCAATCTTCTTTTGATTCCACAGTTTTCAAGGTGTTTGTCCAGTTCCGTGTTCCTATACTCCTTCCCGTTGTCCGTTTGTAGACACTTCACTTTTAATCCGGTTTGTGTTTCCACCATGTTTTGATAACTTTTGAAAGCATCTATCAAATCACTCTTCTTTTTCAAAAACTTAACTACACACCAACGGGTTGCATCGTCAATAAATGTTACAAAATATTTTGCACCACTGAGTGATTCTTGACGCATTGGCCCGCACAAATCCGAATGCACTAATTCCAATAATTTTGTTTTCCGAGACGATTCTTTAGGGAAGGGTTTTTGCGTAAATTTTCCTAAAACACAGGTTTCACAAATCTCGAAGGTTTCGTTTTGTTGATATTTTATTCCCTGAGTTTTTAACACACGTTTCACGTCCGTTTCATTAAGATGCCCGAGTCGTCGATGCCACAGTTCCAGTTTATTAGGATGATCACTTTCAGAAACAAGGTTAACCGATTCTGACACTTCCTTTACATAATATAAACCGTCAACCCTTTTCGCAGATAATTTTTCTTTTCCACTCGCGTCGTGTATCACTGCTGAATCACTTTTAAAGGTCACTGTATATCCATTATCACAGATTTTTCCAACTGACATCAGATGGGTTCTTAATTCGGGAACGTATAAGGTATTGTCCATTTTCAAAGATTTCGTTTGATCATGATTGTTAATTAAGATGTTCACGGTACCTTTTGATTTAATTTGAGTTGTTGCATTGCTCGCCAAACATAATTTATCACTTTCACATTTTTCGTTCGAAATAAACTTTTCTTGACTGTTGCACATATGTGATGTGCAACCACTATCCAGACACCATTTATTTTCAGGTAGATCACTTTCGGTTTTTAATGCAGATTCTTGAAAAACTGTTGTAAGAAATCCCATCTCTTCTATATTTGCAGTTTTTTCGGATGATTTAGTTGATTTGGATCGACAATCGACGGCCTTGTGTCCAATTTTCCTGCACTTATGACACTTATATGGGAAGTGATTTTCCGTCTGCTTGTTTATTCCGGTTCCTTGTTTATTTCCTTTTTTATCATATCTCCTAAAGTGACCGCCTTTGGCGCTGTTCGCCAACATGGCTTCCGAGTGTTCTTGCTGCTTGGAATTTCGCGCGTCGCTCTCTTCTATGATTTTGATTTTCAGGTCTTCAGCAGTTGGCAAGGTGTCTCGTGTTTCGATGGCGCATCGAAAATTTTCGAAACTATACGGGAGGCTGTATAGTAACATTATGGTTAGTTGGTCTTGATTTATGGTTACATCCATTTCATGCAGTTTATCTACTGCGTCAAAGAATTCTCGGATGTGATCTCGGATGTCGCCACCTTCAGCCATCTTGTGTAATGTCAATTTCTTTAAAAGTGCTGCTTTTCGAGCCGGTCCTTTTGACTGGTAAATGGAATGAAGTTTTACCCACACATCATTTGCGGTCTCACAGCCTTTTATTTGTTTGAGTTCAGATGGATGAATTGCTAATACCAGATCCGAGTGTGCTTTTCTATCAGAAATGTCCCACTGGTTTCTTGCGAGAATGGACGCGCCTGCTTCTTCTCCTTCCAGGAGTACAGGTTTGGTTTTCTCACCATTGACGAATTCCCAGGCATCATTTTTCACAAGTAGTGCCTTGACTTGTAGTTTCCACGTATCAAAGTTATCCTTCGATAGTGGTTCGATTCGCACAGAATGCGTGGAACTCATCTCGACTGTTTTTCAGGTTCACACGCTTCACTTCGAATATTTCACTAAGTTTATTTCGAGCACTGTTTGTTAACACTTTCTAATTTTTTTTTTTTTTTTTTTTATTCCCGATCACGAATATAATGAGCTGGGCCCATAACCTATTGAAACGTTAAACGAAAGGTAAAAGAAAATGTAAATGATATCAAGGTACAATTGAGGTTTATTTTAGAGACGCTAACTGTTCGACCTTAGACGAACGACTAACTGATTGAACATGTAAAGGAAATAGATGGCAGCACATAGTTACAGCTTGTTACAAATTCAAATTATTTCCAATAAATATTTTAAAAAGTAATAAAATTCTTCGCAAAAATTCAATTATTCTCAAAATTAAAAAAAAAAAAAGATTTCGTCAAAAACTCAAGTATTTATATAAAAAAACAAAATTCTTCTTTAAAATTCAATTATTTTAAAAAAATTTAATAAAATTCTTGGCAAAATTTCCATAAATAATAAAACTGAAAGCAGAATTTCAATTATTTTCGATACAATTTTCATTAAATTCCTCGAAAAATATAATTATTATTCTAAAGAAAAATTAAATTTTTTTAGATTCAAAATTATAAAAAGTTACAATAATTACAAAAAGTAATATAAAAATGAATATAAAATGTTATTAATAATGTTATATTTTAAAATAGAAGAATTTTACATTTGGAATAGTAAAAAATAAATTAATTTATAAATTATTTTTTTTGCAATAATATTATCACAAAACTTATTCTCTAAATTTAAATTAGTAAATATTTGAACTAATTAGAACACAAGTGATACGAAATTTCTAAAAATGAATTTTTTACTTCTAACTAATATTAATCTTACTAATATTATATTAATATAGATTGAATTTCAAAAAGTTTCAGAAAAGTTGAATTTTAAAAAATTATAATTAGAATTATATTATAATAATTCATTTGAAATCTTACAAAAAATTTTATAGAGTTTTTTATTAATACCGGGAATTGACCGGGAATATTCGCTCCTTCCGTTGTTTTCATCTAAAAATGATAAAAAAAATTAGTTAATTATTAATTAATTACTAAGAGGGGATCCACGGGGCGCATGATTATTCCCCAAATGTCATTTTTCCGAAATGTCATTTTACCGAACTGCACTTTTGCGAAAAGCTATTTTTGCGAATTGTCATTTTTGCGAAATTTCATTTTTGAGAAATGTCATTTATGCGAATTGTCACTTTTGCGAATCGCCATTTTTACGAATTGTCACTTTTCCGAAAAGTCATTTTTGCGAATTGACATTTTTGCGAAAAATACAATAGTGAATCTATATATACTACAAGTTTACTATTGTATTTTTCGCAAAAATGACTTTTCGGAAAAGTGACAATTCGTAAAAATGGCGATTCGCAAAAGTGACAATTCGCATAAATGACATTTCTCAAAAATGAAATTTCGCAAAAATGACAATTCGCAAAAACTACAATTCGTAAAAATTACTTTTCGCAAAAATGGCTATTCTCAAAAATGACATTTCGTAAAAATGTCGATTCGCAAAAGTGACAATTCGTAAAAATGTCGATTCGCAAAAGTGACAATTCGTAAAAATGGCGATTCGCAAAAATGACAATTCGCAAAAATGAAAATTCGTAAAAATGACTTTTCGCAAAAAATACTATTCGCAAAAGTGCAGTTCGGTTAAAATGACATTTCGGAAAAATGACATTTGGGGAATAATCATGCGTCCCGGGATCCACTAACTTTAAATAATTTATTATTCTGAAGGGCAACAACACTTTTGACTAAAACCGTTTACTTTAGAACCGTTTTTTACATTTTTTTAATTTTAGTCTTGATGGTGATATAAAATCAAAATTTCAAGTCCTAAAATTTTCTTAACCTAGTTTTAAGCTTAAAAATAGGCTACTTTCCAATAATTTTGATTTTAAAACGTAAATGGCTTCAGACTTTGTTTTTTCCATGTTATAGAATATTCTGTTGGGAGTTAAATTTTAACTCCTATTTTTTTACACCTGCAATAGCTATTTGTGCATAAAATTAAATTTAAATTTCTTATTGAAAATTTAGAGTCAATCATTAAATACATTCAAGTATTCTTGCCTCCAGAAGCAGTCTTCTCTTTTCTATTTTCAAAAGCATTAAATTATTTGGATAAAATTTATTCAAATAAGATGTTGAGCTACATTTATCGACTGATATATTTACATGTTTTGACGTAGAGTTGAAAATTGAAATAAAAAGAAAATGAATTCTAAAGTGAAAAGTTTGTTTTTCAATGTATATATAAAATTCTTTGACTTGGAAAACAACCAAATAATTTCCACTTGCAAACATTTTGAAAGAATATTGAATGGCGTTGTTGAGATGTAATTTCAAAGGGCTATTCGGGGAATATAGTTTTTGAGTTACCAGCCAAGTGCCATTGTGAAATATTAATCTATATATTTGACAATTTTATATTGGTTTTGTTGAAACTACTGGGGCAATAAAACTTTCTGCATTTGATTTGAGTATTTTCTCAATGAAAGAAAAAAATTGTTTTGAAAAATTTATTTTTAAACTAGAAAAAATACGCGGTAGACGTTAGTTTTCAGGTCAATATATATTTCACGATAATATTCTTTATTTTCGCAATATTTAATTAATAATAATTATTTTTAAAATGAATGTGAAATATTTCGTAAAAATACTATTCAATATTAGAAAATGAAAAAATTTGTTAAGTTAAAAATGAATTATAATTTTTTCACTAATTGAATAAATTTTCTTTTTTTCAGGTGAGTGCATTTGAGTCTTCTAAATGTTTTTTGCATTTCTTATTGTTTCAATGGTATCGTCTTCGGTGAGTTCAAGTTTTGTACTACTATTTACATATTTTGTTTTCTTAGAAAAAACAATTTTTACAGTATTTTCCAGAAACTATAGTGCTAAAAGTTTTTGTCTTGTAAAAAATCACCTCCTAGTGATTTAAGTTCAAAATATATAAAAATTTCCACCATATACAGAGAAAATTTCTTTAATTTTTAAATATTTTCATAAATAATAAAATTATTTTTAAGAATTCAATTATTTTCAAAAGTTATAAAATTCATTGCAGAAATTCCATTCTGTTAAAATGTTTTTTTAATTCTCGTCAAAATTTCAATTATTTTTCTAAATAATAAAATAATTCTCCAAAATTCAATAATTTTCAAAAACTTTAATAAAATTTTCTAAAAGAATTCAATTATTTATAAAAAATGCTGATAAAATTCTAAGCTAAATAAAATTCTAATAAAAATAAAATAAAAATAAAATAAAGATAAAATTCTAATTATTTTCATAAATAATAATAATTTCAAAGAAATTAATTTATTTACAAATTTTTTATTTAATTTTTTATTAAAATGGCAATTATTTTTTATGAATAATAAAATTATTCTCCGTAATTTAATTATTTTCAGAAATATTATTCAATTCAATGATATTCAATATCTGCTATTTTAATAAAATTTTCCAAAAGAATTCAATTTAAAAAAAAAATTTGATAAGATTCTACACTAACTTTTTATTATTTTCATAAATAATAAAAATTTCACGGAAATTCAATTATTTACAAATGTTTTATAAATTTCTTTGCAATAATTCAATTATTTTCATAAATAATAACATTTTTTATAGAGATTCAATTATTTTTGAAAATAATAAAATTATTTTTATAGGAATTCAATTATTTTCATAAATAATAAAACTCATTGCAGAATTTCAATTATTTTTAATACAAATGTAATTATATTCTTAAAAATTTTATTAAAATTCGTCAGAAGAATTCAATTATTTAAAAATTTGTTGATAAATTTCTTTATGAGAATTGAAATTTAAGAAACATTCAACTATTCAATAAATTATTTATTTTTGTATTTAAGTAATTAAATTCTAGTAGAATTTTCTCGTAAAAATTGATTTAAAAATGGATTTCAGTTAAAATTTTAGATTATAATTCAATATTAAAAGCATTTGAGTGTGAAGTTTTAGAAATAATTGAATTTTAAAAAGATTTCAAATAAAAATCTTTGGAAATCGAAATTTTTCATACTTTTAACTAAAGTTTCTGTAGAATTAATTTTTTTAAAAGTTTAATTGACTTTTTTTAAATTATTTGAAGTTTTTATCTTTTAATATATATTTATTTGAAGAATTTCTGAATAATCAAAATTTTGTAAAATTGAATTGTAAACAAGTGGATTTGAAATTTCTCAAATAATTTTTTAAATAATTATTATATATAATTTTTTAAAGAATAATATAAAAATTCTAGAAAATAATAATTGAATTGAAATGATAAAAATAATTTTGAAGCATTTACAGTAACAAAATTCTTATAATATAAAATACAGATTTTAGCATTCGGTTATTTTGAGTTATTATCGGTTGTTGAATTTCAGAAAGGTTTGAATTTAATATAACATTTATTTATTTATCTTTTTTTTTTTTTTTTTAATATTTCCTTCTGTTTTATTGTACCAACCCCACATAGCCTTGGAGTGCGGAGTCCAGGGTATCTGTAGGCAGATTTCCCAAAAGTCCCTAAGCAAAAAAAAAAAATCAGAATATTCTTTACGATCAGGAAAAAAGTTAAAATTTTTTCTGGAAATTAGGGAAAAGTCTTGGAAAAACAAATGTTTGTGGCAACACCGAAATTGTTTCCTGAAAAAAATGTTAATTAATTTTAGAATTCTTTATGGTTTCTCTTACTTTTACACTTGAAAAAATCGACTTTGATAAAATATTCTTGAAATTTTCTTTTCTTTACAAAAAAAAATTTTAATTTATGGTTTTAGGTAAAATGTTCTCTTATTTGTCTCGGACTGGCTATATTTTTCTCAGTAATTGATCCCCAATTTTTAATTTTTGGTCCGTAAGGTCCGCATTTTTAAGTAAGGGAGATTATGGGGAATTGTGGGTCACCCTTTTTTTTGCTCAATATCTTACACACAAATTTTTTAATTTTTCGTGTCAGTAGGAGCTATAAACTAACATATATCATAGTCAGTTTCCCAAAATTATCACTTACCTTAAAGAAATTTCAGTTTTACCAAAGAGTGCACTTTTATGATTTTTAAAAATGTTGGGGAATTGTGGACCACTGTCTAAAAATTAAGTTCAAAATTAAAAATAACGATGAAATATATTTATTAAATGGTTAGAAATATTAGAAATGTTATAAATGTTTCATTATTAATTTAAAATTAGAAAAGAAAAAGTAAGAAAATGAAATTAATCGGAATCACAATTTGGACAAGTAAAATAGGCTCTATTAATTACAAATTTTTAAGTGAACAGCTTTATCACATGAATCGCAATGAATCGAATTTTTTTTTGTTAAATTACTATAGCTATGAGTATATGTACTTGCATTGTGCAATTAAATCACCAAAAACAAGCAATAAATACTTCCTTAAAAATGTGGTCCACAATTCCCCAAATGCTTCATTTTACAAAAAGCTTTTTGTATTATTTATTCATTTTAATTTGATGCAAAATTTCTTTTTGGAGTCAAAGTACCAATGCCACACAATAATTAAAAAAAATATTTTCCGTAATTTATTCTTGAAAATCAGAAGAAGGCCCAAAATAAATATTTGATTAGCAATTTTCAGGTGATTTTTATTTACGGTTTATAGGTAATTGTAAAGCGTTGTAAAGTCATGAAATGCTAATGAAAAATTTACTTTGGACGAACAAAAGAAAATAAAAAAAAATTGGTTGATCAAACTTATAAATATTATTAAATAACTTGCACAAATAACGCGCGCTGAAGCGCGCGTGAAGTTTCTTGTTTCACTTTTAACATAATTATATATATATAACAATAATGTAATTTTTACATTACATGTCACATGAAAATTAATGAAAGCGTGAATGCCAATGAGACGATAATAAAAAATATGTTCATTACATTATTTTTGACTTATTAATTATCAAAAATAAATTACATTTAATTAGAATTAATTATTTATTTGTTATTTTGTTTCTAATAGTTTTCTAGTCAAAATTAATTAATATTATTTTTATGTCATTAACATTAAAAAATTCAATTATTCAGAAGAATTCTACACAAAATCACTATTTTTCTAAATTTATTCAGGGAAATCAGGAAAAAGTCAGAAAATTTTGTCAAAAGTGCTGGAATAATATTCAATTTCAAGAATTCATAAGAAAATTCTGAATGTTATTCTTCAGCATTGAAAAGATTTTATATATTTCAAACTCTTCCTGTTTTTAACAATAATTAGACTTTACAGATTTAAAATTGATTTTCTTAAATAATTTAATTTTTGAAAAACTATCGAGAAAAAATTATTTTTTATTAATTATTTTGGAATAATTTTTTATTTAAAAATTAAAAAAATAATTGAATTTTATGAAATTTGTATTTAAAATTTTTTTATAAATAATATAAATAAGCAGTAAATGTCACGCCCGCCAAACAAAGTATTTAATTTATTATTATTATTATCATTACTCAAAAGAAATTCGATTATCTTTACAAAATTTCAATAAAAAATTCTTCGAAAAATTTATGAAAAATTACAAAAATGTTATCTTTTGAAATTATTACAGGTGACAGCTAAAAAACGCGCGTGTATAGTTTCTCCTAGTATTAATAGGTAATTAATAATAATGCCTATTAACAATAAAAACTGGTACTTAATCACTTAACTACTTAATCACAAAAATAATTCAAAAATTAAAGAAAATTTCGTTAAAATTGAAATTTACAAAATATATCACTGCTTTGCTAACTTTGCATAAAATTTCATATTTGTGCCTTCAAAAAATAAATTTAAAAATGTTTTGATAAAATTCTTTATCAGACTTAAATTTTAAGAAATTTTAATTATTCAATAAATTATTTATTTTTGCATTTAAATTATTGAATTATCTAATAAAAATTTATTTAAAAATGAATTTCAGTTAAAGTTCTACATAATAATTGAATATTAAAAGCATTATAGCATGAATTTTAAGAAATAATTAAATTTTAAAATAGTTCCAAATCAAATTCTTTAAAAATTTGTATTTTTCATACTTATAACTAACAATTCTGTAGAATTAATTATTTTAAAAAAGTAATATTGAATTTTTTTCTGAAATTATTTGAAGTATTTATTTTTTAATTCGTATTTAGTTGAAGAATTTCTGAATAATTTAAATTTCGTAAACAAATGGATTTTAAAATTCTCAAAGAACTTTTTTCAAAAATTATTAAAAATAATTTATTCCTGTGGGAAAATAATAATGATTAAAATTTATTTAGAAAAGAAGTTATTGATGTTTTCAAATAATTTTAGAATTAAGGAAATTCGTAAATAAATGTAATGGAACATTTTTTGGAGTATCTAATCATTTTTAGAGTGAACCAAAATATTCTTTAGAAATAATGAATAATATAAATCATTTTTTTAGATTAATAAAAATATTTTTGAATTATTTGAGAAATAAAAATAATATTATTAAATTAAAAAAATAATAACAAAATAGAGAAATGTAATATTATCTATCAAAACATATTAAAAACAAAAGCATGAATTTTGTTATAAAAATCGTTATATTTTATTTCTATTTTCTATCAAAACGAATAAAAAACAAAAGGATAACCATGACTAACTTCAGGTGTAGACAGACTGGACAGAATGAATGAATGAATACGACGATTATTATAGTTAATTGAGGTGGCCCACAATTCTCCAATCTCCCCTACTTTCACTGGTTCGAGCCCTGAGTTGGTTTTATTAATAGTGTATTTTACAGTTTAAGATCTGTGGGTTTTTAAATAGTAAATTTTCGAGAAAGGAAAGAAATGACCCAAATAAACAGAAGCGTGTGACACAGATTATTTTTTCGTACTTTGAGTATAAAGATAAACCTGTAGGGGAATTATTTAGAAGATCGACTTCCTCACAGCGACTGGAACTGACGTTATAAACACTTTAAGGATCAAGTCATAAGAAAGTAAGCCATTTAGCACTCTCACCTGTTAGGAAAAAAGGGGAAAAAAGGGTAGAAAGGGGAAAAAAGAGGATGTCCTGCTCTATAAGGTTTAGACGTGGCACCTCAACAGACTCTGCATTAAGCGTAGACTTTGAATTTGCATGCTCCGCTAAGCCAGCGAAAGAGCGCAGGTGCTCTAGACGAACAATAGTGCTTGCCGAGAGTTCTTGACGGTTTAAAAAGTAATCTCTGTAACGAGCAACGTGCTCGTTTTCGAGAATGCGAGTCGAGCCTCTGAAATGATGCTTTTTTACTGCGAATACTCTTCTCCGAGCATCAAGCCGATATCGTTCTATCTATACGAGTCCACTTGTAATAAGGACTGTGTAGTCTCAGACTGCAGTAATGATATTACAGCAAAAATTTATTTTCAAGATAACAATTTTTCACGAAAAAATAATAAGGCCAATTTTTATTAAGCACTTCACTTTTATGTTTATAATTAAAATTCATGATTATGGATTTTTAATTTTCCTTTTTTATTCCGCTATATGCGCTACTACGCTGTGTGTAGAGGAAGCAACATTTTCTTTATTACTGCATTTATAGTGACTTTAGCAAAAGTTGGAGTAGTATAATTTTTAAGAAAATCGGTTTGTTAAATAATAGGGTTTTAGTTTATTTTCTCATCGCGCGAACGGCGTGAAATTTATTCGAAGCTATAAACGCATGTGAAGTGTAAGCGAAACACTTGCAGTAGTATAAACTATATATAGTCAGCCGTATCATAAAGACGTTTGTACTGAATCACCAGTTTTTAACTCTTTACTTTATAGATTCAAATAACGTCAAACGGAGTTATTGTCCAATGAAAAACGCTACTTTTCTATTCAATGCTTCATTAAAATTCAGAATTAAAAGAAAAAAAAAACAGTTTTAACCGGATATGTAGGGTAAACTAGATACATCTTATTTTTTCGAACATATTAAAATATTAACATAAAAAATATAGATTAATATTATTATGACTAACAAAAATCAGATTGTTACATTATATTAACTATTTGCCCTTTAATTAAAGAATTAAGTGAAGAACACAAAAAAAATTAACGGGATTGACCCAGATCAGGGAAATAAGGAATTTTTATTAAAAGTACTGGAAAAAATTTAATTTTTTAAATTCATAGGACATTTATGAATTTTTGTGTCTTTTTTCTTTGCCTCATAAACTATGAAAATACCACGAATTCTAATACAAAACCTTTAAAATTCTTTTCTACTTCTGACAAGAAAGTATTTCTTAATATTATTTAATTCTTTCAAGAGTTTTAACGCAATTATTTTGATAAATAACAATATTCATCACAAGAATTCAATTATTTTTTGGAATTTTAATGAAATTCTTTGCAAAATTTAATTATTTTCATAAATAACAATATTTATCACAAGAATTCAATTATTTTTAAAAGTAATAAAATTATTCCCAGGATTCAATAATTTTTTTGGAATTTTAATAAAATTCTTTGGAAAATTCAATTATTTTCATAAATAACAATATTCATCACAAGAATTCAATTATTTTTAAAAGTAATAAAATTATTCCCAGAAATGCAATTATTTTTAAATTTAATAAAATTATTCACGCAGAAATTCAATAATTTTTTTTTGGAATTTTAATAAAATTCTTTGGAAAATTCAATTATTTTCATAAATAACAATATTCATCACAAGAATGCAATTATTTTCAAAAATAATAAAATTCTTCGCAGAAATTCAAATATTTTCAAAAAATTAAAAAAAAATTCTTGTCGAAATTTCAATTAATTTCAAAAAATTTTCTTATTTAAATAATTTTCAATATCTACTATTTTAATAAAGTTTTCCAAAAGAATTCAAATTAGTTAAAACAAAATTTTGATAAAATTCTAAACAAACATTCAATTATTTTTTAAAATAATAAAAATTTCACAGGAATTCAATTATTTAAAATAGAATTTGCATAAATTCTTTCGAAAAAAAAAAATTAATTGTTCATAAATTTTTTCGTAATAATTAAAATGTTTTCGTAAATATTAAACTTCTTTTGAGGGACAAAATTTTTTATACAATTCTACGAATACATTCAATTATTTTCATAAATAACAAATTTTAGTTTAGAAATTCAATTATTTCATGGCAGAATTTCAAATATTTTTAATAGTTTTAAATAAATTTCTCAAAAAATGCAATTATTCTTAAAAATTTTATTAAAACTTGACGAAAAAATTCAATTTTAAGAAACATTTAATTACTCAATAAAATAATAAAATTATTTCATAAATAACAAAATTCTTCACTGAAATTTAATTATTTTTAATTTTTTAGGAATTTTAATAAAATTCTTTGCAAAATTCAATTATTTTTGATAAATAACAATATTCATCACAAGAATTCAATTATTTCACAAGTAATAAAATTCTTTGTAGAAATTCGATTATTTTAAAAATTTTTAACGACTATCTCATCAAGAATTCAATTATTTTTATAAATAGAAAAATTTTTCGCCAAAAATTCAATTATTTTCAGAAATTTAAATAAAATTCAATGCAAAATTTCAATTATTTGCAAAAGTTTTTCGCAATTCAATTTTAAATAAATTTCTCGAAAAATGAAATTATTCTTAAAATTTTTATTAAAACTCGTCGAAAGAATTCAATTTTAAGAAACATTCAACTGTTCAATAAAATAATAAAATTCATTGCAATAATTCAATTATTTTCGTAAATAACTTTTAATTCGTCGCAGAAAATCAATTATTTAAAAAAAATTTATGTAATTCTGCAAAAGAAGTCAATTATTTTGATAAACAACAAAATTGCATAAATTCTTCCCATAAAATCAATTATTCTAAGGAATTTTAATAAAATTCTTTTCCAAAATTCAATTATTTTGATAAATGTCAAAATTTATCACAAGAATTAAGTTATTTTTATAAATAGGTAGCGAAATTCTTCTCAAGAAATTATTTTCAAAAATTTTAAGAAAATTCTAGCCATGAATATGCAATTATTTTCATAAATTATTATATAAATTATTCTTCTCATGAATTCAATTATTTAAAAAAAAATTAATACAACTCTTCAAAAGTGTTCAATTATTTTCAAAAATTGTGATCAAATTCGTTAATTCAATAAATTTCAGTAAAATTTGAATTGAATTCTTTAAAAGAATTTAATTATTTTCCAAAGGTTTTTAATAAAATTCTTCATTAAATATTCAATTTTAAGAAACATTCAACTATTCAATAAGTTATTTATTTTTGTATTTAAAATTTAAAAAATTGAATTTTCGCAGAATTTTCTAATAATGATTTATCTTTATTGGATAAATTTACTATTTTCACTAATTTATTAGTTTATTATTAAGTATAATTTATTTTTAACTTCGGTTAAAATTTTAGATAATAATTGAATATTAAAAGCATTATAGCATGAATTTTTAGAAATAATTGAATTTTGAAATGGTTTCAAATTAAAATATTTGGAAAATTTGAATTATTTCTTAGTTTTAAGTAACAATTCTGTAGAATTATTTTTTTTGAAAAAGTTTAATTAAATTAAAAATTATTTGAAATTTTTATTTTCTTTTCGAAGTTTTTCTATTTTCAAGTTCATTTGAATAAAGAATTTCCGAATTATCGAAATTTCCTAAAATGAAATTGTAAACAAATGGATTTATAAATTCTCAAAGAACTTTTTAAAAATTTATGAAAAATAGTTAATTTAGAGAAGAATTTTAGTTAAAAATTCTAGAAAATAATAATTAAATTGAAATGATGAAAATAATTTTGAAGAAAAGTTAAAGTAACAATATTCTTATAATATAAAATAATGGTTTTATCACTCGGTCACTTGTAATTATTAGAAAACATGAAAAAATCGATCAGTCCAAGTCGAAGACTCGGAGTGATCTATTTTTTCTTGTTTTTAAATAATATTCTTATAAACTGTTGAATTTGAAAAATGTTTGATTTTGATATTTTTGAAAATCTTAATTCCTATGGAAAAATAATAATGCTGAAATATTTATTTAAAAATGAAATTATTGGTGTTTTTGTATAATTTTACAATTAAGGAAATTTGTAAATAAATTTAATACAACATTATTTTGAGTATCTAATAATTTTTAGAGTAAATCAGAATATTCTTTAGGGTCAGGGAAGCAGACAAAGTTTTGTCTATGGAGATCGGGGAAAAACAAAGTTTAGTTTTTGTGGCAACTTTGATTAAGGTCATTGCTAAACTGATTAAAATCTGTCAACACATTGTCTCATTTTTTCATGAGTATAATTTTAACTGCGGATTCTCGTTAATCATTTTAATTTTGTTTTAAAAAATGTTTCACAACTTGTGTACACTGGATTTTAAATGATAATTCCCATAAGGCAAGATTGCCATGCCTTGATTAGTTTAATACTGATGGACGATGTGCATAATACATGACGTCGACTACGGCGGGGTTCACACGCACGAATTACTATTAGCTATGGTAGCTAACAATCACAGCTAATGATCATTATATCGTATAACAAATGAATATTAGCTGATATAACGAGTTATTTGCCATATCAAGTAAATAATTAAAGTGCTAACAACTGGTAATTTTCAGCTAATATTCACAGAAAAAAAATATTCTTGTTTTAAGAGGATTCCTCTTATTTCGATGCATATTATCCTCTTGAATATGGCTAAAAAATTATCATCTTATTTTATTTTATTATTATTTTCAAAAATTTTAATAAAATTCATGACAAAATTTCAATTCTTTTCAAAAAAATTTTCCTCAATCCAATGGTTTTCAATATATTTAGGTATGATTTTAATAAAATTTTTCAAAAGAATTCAATTATTAAAAAAAATTTTTGATACAAATCTACGCAAACATTTTATTATTTTTATAAATAATAAAAATTTCACAGGAATCAAATTATTCCCAAATTTTTTATAAATTTCTTCGTAACAATTCAATTATTTTCATAAATAATGAAACTCATGGCAGAATTTTAATTATATTTAATACAATTTAAATTGAATTATCTGAAAAATGTAATTATTTTTAAAATTTTATTAAAATTTGTCGAAAGAATTCAATTATTTAAAAATTTGTTAATTCAGGGTTGTTAGGCTTTTGCTCATTTCAAATTCCCTGACTTTTCCAGGTTTTCCAGGTTAGAAAACGGAAGTTTTCCAGGTTTTTAAAACTACATTTGTTGGCAACAAAAATTTAATTTTGTTTTTCCCTGACTTTCCTTTGAATTTCAGACAAAATTATTACTTTTCCTTCACTCTAAAGAATATTCTGATTCAGTTTAAAAATTATTACTTAGAAAAATATTTTATCACTTCTTTTTTAAATAAATATTTAATGATTATTATTTTTTCATAAGAATTAAGATTTTCAAAAATTTCAAATACAAACCTTTTTGAAATTAAACAATTTTAAAAAAATTGTTATAAAACATGAAGAAATCGATCACTTCGAGTCTTCGACTCGTAGTGATCGATATCTTCATGTTTTATAATAATTAATTAATAATTAAAGATGACCGACTGACAAAATAATTATTTTATATATTACAAGAATATCGTTACTGTAACTTCATAAAAATTATTTTTATTATTTCAATTCAATTATTTTCCAAAATTTTTAACTAAAATTCTTCTTTAAATTAATTACTTTTAATAATTTTTGAAAAATTTCTTTGAAAATCTTCAAATTCTTTTGTTTAAAATTCAATTTTTAATATTAAATTATTATCTAAAATTTTAACTGAAATTCATATTTAAATCAATTTTTATTAGAAAATTCAATGAGAATTCAATTATTGAAATACAAAAATAAATAATTTATTGAATAATTGAATGTTTCTTAAAATTGAATTCGCATAAAGAATTTTATCAACAAGTTGTTAAATAATTAAAATTCGAATTTTAATAAAATTTTTAAGAATAATTTCATTGTTCGAGAAATTAGATTAAAATTGTATTAAAAATATTTGAATCTCTTTAAAAACTTTGATTGAATTGAGAAAAGTTTTTGAAAATAATTGGAATTTTGCAAAGAATTGTATTAAAATTTTTGTAAATAATTGAATTTTGAAGAAGAATTTTATTATTTTCAAAGATAATTGAATTTTTATGAGAATTTGTTTTAGTTTTTGAACATAATTGAATTTCTGCGAAGAATTTTATTACTTTTGAAAATAATTGAATTCTTGAGGCGAATTTTAATATTTCTTTTTAAATAATTGAATTCTATTGTGAAATTTTATTGAAATAGTTGATATTTAAAATAATTGAATTTCGATATATTTTATTAAAATTAATTAAATTTATACGAAGAATTTTATTAAAATTATTTTGAAAAAAATTGAATTGACAAAAAAAAATTCATTAAAGTTTTCGATAATATTTTAATTCTTTTAAGAAATTTAATTAAAAATGTATTGATAATAATACTTAAATTCTAATAAATAAATTATAGGAAAGCTTTTTAGAATAATTGAATTTCTTTGATGAATTTTAAAAAAAATTTTTAAGAATAATTACATTTTTCGAGAAATTCCATTAAAATTGTATTAAAAATAATTGAAATTCTGCGATGAGTTTTATTATTTATGAAAATAATTAAAAACCTATAAAGAATTTTATTATTCATGAAAATCATTGAATCTTTGTAAAAATTTTATCACTTATGAAAATAATTGAATTATCGGGAAGAAATTTATAAAAAATTTGTAAATAATAGAATTGCTGTGAAATTTTTATTTTCCAGGTTTTTTTCAAGGTCTATAAAATTCCCTGACATTTCCAGGTTTTACAGGTTGCGTGGCAACCCTGTTAATAAATGTCTTTATGAGAATTCAATTTTGAGAAACATTCAATTTTTTAATAAATTGTTTATTTTTTTACTTAAATAATTGAATTTAAATAATTAGAAAAATTAATTATTAATAATTAATTGAATTGAAATATGGAAAAACAATTTTTAAGAATTGAATTATTAATTAGTTAATCAGAAAAAATCAAAATTCTGTCTGGAAATTAGGAAAAACTTCAAAAGTTTCAACATGGTTTTGAAACTTAAGAAAGTAATTAATTTTTATAATCTCGGATATCGCTATTAAGAAAAATATTTTCTGAAGAAATAATAAATTAATTTTAAGTCAAAAAATGAAATTTGATTAATTTTTTGTTAGTAAAAATTTCAGTTATTTTGATCTAACCTAAAAATGAACTTTTTTTGGTTTTATTTCCTCGACAGTAAATTTTAAAGTTTGTGCTCTTGAAATGTGACTACAGGAAGTTGGTTGTGCAATTTTTATTCTCCTTTTTTAATTTCATTTTAACTTTGAAAGATTGTTATGTTCATTTTCTATCAAAGTGAAAAGGAAAATAAATACCTAATTTATCAAGTTGAAAGTGACAGTAAAAATAAAAATGTATTAAAGTGACAGTGAAAATAAAAATAACAGAATTGTTTTTTATCCAATTTTTTAGACTCAATATGTAGTTTCTATTAAAACCGAAAAAGTTTTTAAAAAGTGTAAAATTTGAATGTTTTGAGGGATAAAAACAAAACGATAATTTCTTTTGTTCAAATAGTGGTGGGATTAGTAACGAACCTGTAGTTTACATTGAAATTTCTTTTTTTATTTTAATTAATGCAATTAATTCTTGATGTTTTATTAAAAAAAAACACTCGGAGTCGTAAATTTTTTTCTCAATGCAAACGAGGATTGATGATAATAATTCTGTACGGAGTTAAAGAAAATTCAGTTTCACAATGTCATCCTCGATGGTATCTTGAGGTTAAACTTAAAATTTATTCTTCGTGGAATGCACTTTTGTTCCTCGGACAAAGCGGAATACGTCCGCTCGCTATAGTTTCTAGATGGATTTTCACTACATACATGTACATCCCCTTCTTTTTTCGACCATAAGTCGTAACTATCTCTCGCGGTCCTCCGGGGTAAAAGTGTGCGCTATATATGCAATCCGAATGAAAGTTCTATTCTCTTTTCTTGATGTACTTTAACCTTTCTTTAGTTTTTATTCCACGTTTGTTCCCTCCCCCAAATTTTTTTTTGTGCTTGTTCGCCAAGCGTTATCCAACGTCACAGAAGCAGAAAGATCGGGGAAAAGTCCAACGGACACAAGAAACAATGCTTGTAGAAAGGAAAAGGGGGAAAAGAACAACAGGCAGAAAGACGCGTTTATCTCTGATGAATTTATACCATTTTTTTTCATAAGAAAATACATGGCCTTGCTGCCTCGAAAATTCACTATCTCTTCTTCTTCTTTTTCCTTCTTTTTCTTCTTCTTTTTCTTAAGGATCGACCGAGTGTTATTCAGGCTCCACAATTCTTTTCAAACTTCTTGTTTATTTGCACTTCGTGAGTCTGATTAAGATTTTCAGATAAAGGCAAGCGAAAATGACTATAACGTAATCCACTCGGTTCTATTCGAGCGACGAGGGAATTTAGCCAAAGGATCAAAATGTATCATTACTGAATGCCATTTGTCGGTATTAAAAATCCTTCTTTTTTTCTCATTTTGTATGTGAATTTTTCATTTGAGAGTATACACTCTACTTCCTAATAGGTGCATTAGGAATTAAATGCTCTTTATGTGGATTTATAATGGTTTCTTTTTTTACTGTTTTCTGCCGGGATAAAATAACAATATACCCTCTACATATAAACACGGAAAGAAGATTCCATTTTTCTGGAGCTTTTAATAAATTTATGTACCGTTCCAAAATATTCTTCTTTTAATTTTTTTTACCATTTATTTATTTTTCAGTTCTTTCTATTATTTTGGTTGATTTAATACGAATTTAGTATTTTTTTTTGTTCTTGTGATTTTCTTTGTAATTGTTTCTATAAATCTTTATTAATCTAAAAAAATTATTAATGTTATTATTCAATATTTTATTTTATTTTTCATAGAAGTTTAAAAATTATTAACACTCATAAAGCAAAATCGAAATTCAGAAAATTAATGAAAACTTGGAATATTGTTAAGAAGTTGTTGTAACAAATTTTTAGTCTCAATAGTTGTGAAAATATTAAGGAACATTTAAATTACAAAAAAATCAATTTAAATCAAAGATAAATTCAATTAATTACATAATGAACATTTTTTTCCAACAATTTTTGAAAAAATTTCTTTGCGAATTTTAAAATCAATTTGTTTAAAAATCAATTTTACGAAATTTAAATTATTCAGGAATTCTTCAATTAGATAGGAATTAAAAAATAAACACTTGAAATAATTTCAGAAAAAAATTCAATTAAACTTTTTTAAAATAATTAATTCTACAGAATTGTTAGATACAGAATTCTTAAAATTGAATTCTCATAAAGAAATTTTATCAAAACATTTTTAAATAATTAATTTCTTTTAACGATTTTTCATAAAATTTTTAAGAACAATTTTACATTTTTCGATAAATTAGATTAAAATTGTATTAAAAATAATTAAAACTCTGCGATGAGTTTTATTTATTTATTAATTGTTTAATCCTTTTAAACAATTCGATTATTTTTTTAAATATCCCGTGCAGAAAAATGGTGAGGGCCCTCGTGGATTGCCCTCTTGCCATGTGGAATCCGCAGGGGCAATCCACGCGGAGCCGTCGAAGGCGTGACATGCTTTCCCTCATGGGTGCCCTCGAGGAAAATCCTCATGGATTCCATATGGATTTTCCACGCGGTGCCCTCGTGGATTTCATAAAATGCCCTCAACTTTATTTTCAATTAAATTGATGAATTAATTATTTATTAATAACAAATTAGTCCAATTATTGACAAATAACATTCTTATTTAACAATTTTTACTTTTTTAATTAAATCGTGACCAAAAAAAAAAAAAAAAAATCTGACGCACGCGGGAATTGAGCCTACGACCTACTGACTATCAGACAACACTCTTACCACTATGCTACGGGACCTTCTTGAAAATTATTGCTTCAATGTAGGTGACTTGCTGACTTGCTTTTGATGATTCAATAAATTATTTATTAACACTAATACACCATGACAAATAATTAAATAGTTAAATAATAATAATAACAATATCAATAATATAATAATAGACCATAAATATTCATAAATTAATATTTTTATAATTTCAAAAAAAAA
This sequence comes from Leptopilina syphax, assembly GCA_032872505.1. Taxonomy (NCBI): domain Eukaryota; kingdom Metazoa; phylum Arthropoda; class Insecta; order Hymenoptera; family Figitidae; genus Leptopilina; species Leptopilina syphax. The sequence goes on from CM065475.1 coordinate 6,452,507, forward strand.
AAAAAATGTCAAAACATTTGTGTTAAAAACGCGTTTTTCATAGTTTAAAATCATTATAAACATTAATTTTTTTATGTAAAAAAAAATTTTTTTTTTGGACTTAGAAATTTTTTCTAGTTAATGATGTGGGCAATCCATGAGGGCCCTCGCGTGGGCCCTCATGGATTTTCCCTTAGGTAAGTTCAATATTTTCTAAAAAAGTAACATTAAATATTTGTTAAAAACGTGTTTTTCATTGTTTAAAATCATTATAAACATTAATTTGTTGATGAAAAAAAAATTTTTTTTTTGGGACTTAGAAATTTTTTCTAGTTAATGATGTGGGCAATCCATGAGGGCCCTCGCGTGGGCCCTCATGGATTTTCCCTTAGGTAAGTTCAATATTTTCTAAAAAAGTAACATTAAAGATTTGTTAAAAACGTGTTTTTCATTGTTTAAACTGATAGTAAACAATAATTTTTTGTTGTAAAAAAAATTTTTCGTTTGGACTTAGAAAAATTGTTGAGCAGGGCATTCATAATGGCTAAGAGCAGGGGCCCTGCTGGTGCCCTCGTAAATTTCCATAACTTTGTGATAGGATTTCTAGAAAAATGTCACTTAATGTTTATTTCAGGTGCTTTGAAACGTAATTTAATGCATTCTGAACTAAAGTTTTTCAACAAAAAAATTTTTTTTAAAAACTTAGATAAATTTTTGAGCAGGGCAACCGTAAGGGCAAAGAACGGGGCCCCTGCTGGTGCCCTCGTGGATTTCTCCTCATGGATCTTCCACGAGGGCCCCCGACGGGGGCCCCGGAGCTGAGGGGCTCGAACGTGGCTTTTTCCACATATAGTAAAATCTTTACGAAAATCCAATGATTTTCAAAACAATTTTAATTGAATTTCTCAGAAGAATTTAATTTTTTTTTAAATTTTAATACATTTCGAAAAAATTCAATTTTTTTCTAAAATTTCAATAAATCCTACGAAAAAATTCAATTATTTTTATAAATATAGTCAAATTCTTCGCAAGAATTGAAATATTGTCAATTCACTTTTAATAAAATTCTTCTTTATAAAATTCAATTGCTTTCAAAATTGTCAATTAAAATTATGAAAGAAACTCCATTAGTTTAAACAAAATTTTCAATTATCTTTATAAATAATACAATTCTTCGAAATTCAATTATTTTAAAAACTTTAATAAAATTCTTGGCAAAATTTCACAGGAATTTAATAATTTACAAAATTTTTAATAAATTTCTTCGAAATAAATCAATTATTTTCATAAATAATAAAATTTTCACACGAATTCAATTATTTAATATAAAAAATTTCAAAAAATTTTTCGAAAAATATTAATTATTTAAAAAGAATTTTATAAAATTCGTCGCAGGAATTCAGTTATTTAAAAAAAATTTAACAAAGTTCTTTTTAAGAATTCAATTATTTTTAGAAATAGTAAAATTCTTCACCGAAATTCAATTATTTTTGTAAACTTGAATAAAATTCAAAAATATTCTTAAATTGTTAACTTCTTCAAATTTAATATTTAATCACCGAATGATAAATTCACTTCCTTCAATTGAATAAAAATCATTGGAAGAATTAAATTATTTTCAAATGTAATAAAATTATTCGCAAAAATTCAATTATGTTCAAAAATTTTTTTAAAATTCTTGTCAAAATTTCAATTATCGTTAAAAATAATAAAATTTGTCCTCCAAATTCAATTATTTTTAAAAATTTGAATTAAATTCTTGTTAAAATATAACAGGAATTCAATAATTTATAAAATTTTTAATAAATTTCTTCGAAATAAATCAATTATTTTCATAAATAATAAAATGTTTACGGGAATTGAATTATTCAAAATACAAAATTTTATAGAATTTTTCGAAAAATATCAATTATTTAAAAAGAATTTTATAAAATTCGTCGCATGAATTCAATTATTTAAAAAAAAAATTTAACAAAGTTCTATTCAAGAATTCAATTATTTTTATGATCCAAAAGTTTTGAACGTTCAAATGAATGAATAATTTTTTTTTTAGAAATATTTTGATAAATTACTGTTCGCAATAAAAATTAAAAACTTAAATTTTACACTTAAGAAACTTTATAATTAATTTTTTGTTTATAGTGACACAAAATTATTGTAACAAAAATTTAAATTGAAGAAGAAATAAATAAATTTCGTTCATTTGAACGTTCAGAACTTTAGAATCGTTTATTTTTAAAAATAAATAAAATTCTTCACCGAAATTCAATTATTTTAGAAAAATTTTAATAACAATTTTGTGGAAATTTTTAATTATTTTCATAAATAATAAAACTCATCGCAGGATTTTAATTAATTTCTGATACAATATTTTAATCAAATTCCTCGAAAAATGTAATTATTCTTAAAAATTTCATTAAAATTTGTCAAAATAATACAATAATTAAAAAATTTGATTACAAAATTCTTTATGAGAATTCAATTTTAACAAACATTGAATTAGTCAATAAATTATTATTTTTAAATTTAACCCTCACAGGCTCGAGTTCGATTTTTGAAATGCGCGCACAAGGTGGGTCCGAGGGACCCGGATGTTTCAATGCAATAAAAAATAAAATTTAATAGCAAAGTGCTTCATATTTTCCATATTTAATACAGTTTTAATGATATAATTGCATAAAAAATTTTAAATATTAAAAAATAATCAAGATATAACTAAAATTTGTTTAATAAATTTAATGAGTCATTTTGAATAAATCGAACTACATACTTATTAAGCAAGATTTTTTTAATGTGTATTTTTTGTTCTATTAAATTTACCGATGAATTAGGCATATGTTATCACTTATTATAGCAGTTGTTGATAAAAATACCATAAATAAATCCAATATTGCATAAAAATTTCAAATTTTTAAATTGTTTTTCATAGCCCGGGTCCCTCGGACCCGGCTTGAGCCCTTACGTATGTTCGACTTAAAAGGTAATTTTTCCAGAATATTTTATAAATAAAGAATTGTTTATATTGATGAAAAATGTGTGTTTTTACGTCCCCAAGCCTAATGTGAAGTTGATTTTCCAATAATATTTTTTTAACCGGAAGTAGATCAAAAAAACTTTCCTCCGGGTCCGAGGGACCCGGCTCGAGCCCGTGAGGGTTAATGTGTATTTTTTGTTCTATTAAATTTACCGATGAATTAGGCATATGTTATCACTTATTATGGCAGTTGTTGATAAAAATACCATAAATAAATCCAATATTGCATAAAAATTTCAAATTTTTAAATTGTTTTTCATAGCCCGGGTCCCTCGGACCCGGCTTGAGCCCTTACGTATGTTCGACTTAAAAGGTAATTTTTCCAGAATATTTTATAAATAAAGAATTGTTTATATTGATGAAAAATGTGTGTTTTTACGTCCCCAAGCCTAATGTGAAGTTGATTTTCCAATAATATTTTTTTAACCGGAAGTAGATCAAAAAAACTTTCCTCCGGGTCCGAGGGACCCGGCTCGAGCCCGTGAGGGTTAAAAAAATCTTGCTTAATAAGTATGTAGTTCGATTTATTCAAAATGACTCATTAAATTTATTAAAGAAATTTTAGTTATATCTTGATTATTTTTTAATATTTAAAATTTTTTATGCAATTATATCATTAAAATTGTATTAAATATGGAAAATATAAAGCACTTTGCTATTAAATTTTATTTTTTATTGCATTGAAACATCCGGGTCCCTCGGACCCACCTTGTGCGCGCATTTCAAAAATCGAACTCGAGCCTGTGAGGGTTAAGGATTTTTGTAAATAATTAAATTTTTTTTGAAAAATTTCACGGTAATTTAAAAAAGGTTTGAATTTGAATGTATTGAAGAATTTTAATTCCTACGGAAAAATAATAATGATTAAATATTTATTTAAAAAAGAAATTATTGATGTTTTTGAATAATTTTACAATTAATGAATTTTGTAAATAAATGTAATAGAACATTTTTTTGGATATCTAATAATTTTTAAAGTGAATCAGAATATTTTTTAGGGTCAGGGAAAAAGTGAGAATTTTGTCTGGAAATCAGGGAAAATTTAAGGAAATTTCTCCAAAATTGAATTTTTTTTAGTGTTTTCAACAAAAATTTAATTTAAATTAGAAAATTTTTAAATTCTATTATTTTGAAAATTGCTAATTTTATTGAAAAATGGTAGTAAGAAGTTAGCATTCAATTATTGCTAGTTAGTTAAAATTATTATGTTTCGATTTGTTTTCTTTCAAAATATAACCTAGCACCCAAAGTTATAAATTTGAATCTTATTTAAAAAGTGATATGTTAGTATCGAGTTTCTAAATTTTAATTCATCAAATTCATTAAGACAAAATAATTAAAATCTTCAATGTCGTATTGTAAATACATTTTCCACAAAAACGATTTATAAAAGTAAAAAGATTTTAAAATTGAAAATTTCCACAATACTACTATAAACTTTTTCAAGTTTTCAGGGGATAAAACGAAATCCCCTTTTTATTTCTATTGTTTGACGATAGGATCCATCTATTGTTCGATTTCCAAATAGGTACGATAAAAGAAGTGGGAGCTTAGCATCTAAGATTCCTTCCTCTCGAAAATATTCTATTATTAAAGTCTTAAAAATATTACCAGAAAATACACACAAAAAAAGTACATTTTTTCTAAAAAAGGAAATTATCCACCTAATGAGTTAAAAAAATGCACATGGCTGAATAAAAGATAAAACATTTTAAATCTGTAGAAAAATGCAATTTCGTATTTAGTTTCTGTCAGACGAAGCGAGACGCACAACTTTCGCTGACGAAAATTTCATGTCACGTCGTTAGTAAGGTTGAGCGTAGCTTTATTAAAATAAGGATCAGTGAAAAGGTTGAATCTGTAGAGAACGGACCTCGGAAATAGTACGTGACTGTTGCTTCTTAATCATCCACTGGGGTGGAGAGTCAGTGCAATGCTGACATTGCATTGCTTGATGGAATCCCCTTCTCTCCTCTTTTCGCATTCTCTCTCTCTCTCCATCTCTCTCTTTTCCAAGAGTAAAATATCCCAGCAATTCGAGCAAATACGAACATTTGTATTTGCAAAAGCTTGTCATCGCTTCTTCTGGTTCTTAAGAGTCGAAACACTCGATTGCATTCCCCCAAGTCCAATTGATGATCACAGAGTATGGACTTTAGGAAAACGGGTTGAAAAGAACGAATACAAGAAAGAAATGGAGATTGGACGACAGTCAGTATCGAGAAAGTGCATTTGGAAACGCAATTTTTCTCGCTACAGCCCGAGAAGCGTGACAAGTAAACAGATCATCTATTTGTAAAATGACATGTTTTCAAATAAACATTTTTCCGTTAGTGTAAACATCATCTATGTATATGCTTCCCTTCCATTAAGAAAATATATTCATCACTTTCGAATAATCGATTTCTTCTTTATTTTCTTTCTGTTAAAGTATAACAACTTAAAAAAGTTTTTAAAGTCAAGAAATGTGTGCAACGCCGTCAACAATTTTAATTTGTTTTGTTTATTTCAAAGCACAAAGAAAGAAATCATTAATTTTACTGGAATATTGTTATCATTCCTGATTGTGAATCAAACTATAACTATTTAGCTACCATTTTTATAAATAAGTTACTAATGATATTTGTTTCATAAAAAAGGCACAAATGGTACTATTTCTTAAATCAAGACAGGGTTGTCACAAGTCAGGGAAATGTCAGGGAAATTTTTCAAATTGAATAAAGGTTTTGAAAATTGTTATAAAATTTGGATTGAAAATCTCTTTAGTTTAGATGGAAGAGGAATTAATTAATATTAGTTTTACCAAAAAGTGCACTTTTATGTTTTTTTTTTGAAATGCTGGGCAATTGTGGGCCACTGTCTAAATTAAGTTTAAAATCAAAAATAACGATGAAATATATTTATTAAATTATGAAATAGTTTCGTCTGTTTGATTTTTTGTGTCGTAATAGTAGAGAATTTAATAGTTTGAAATCTGTATAGTGGTATCGCGTTAAAGTATCATTCTGTTGAACCATCTATATTAAACTATCACTGTGTAATGCATAGAATGCTTTCATTCCCCATGCTATTTGTATTTAGTCCCTTTGGTCCGATAGGTGACTTTGATTTAGTACTTCTCTTTATCTTAATACAGTACGTGAATCGTTGATCGTTATTCTCGCCTCGTCGAACGAATAGCTTTCTGGCAGTGGCTTATGGTCCTTCACTAGTTCCAACGATAAGTTTCTCTCTTGAATAAAATTGCTTGCCATTTGCACATTAAATTCCACTTCAATTTAAAAGACAATACCTCCTCTCATTGAGCAAACAAAACTGTTACATTTATCCTTCGAAAAATTGGATCAAGTCCAATATAGTCGTTCAACAATAGACCCCCCCCTCTCTCCCTCTCTCTCTCTCTCTCAAAAATAAATAATTTATTCAGTAATTGCATGTTTTCTAAAATTGAATTTTTATGAAGAATTTTGTCAAAATTTTTAATAACAATTCAATTCTTTCGGCGGATTTAAAAAAATTGTATGAATAAATGCAATTTTCTATCATTTCATTTAAAATTTTATAAAAATAATTGAAATTCTGCGATAAGTTTTGTTAATTATGAAAATAATTGAATTCTTGTAACGAATTTTATTAAAAATTTTTTTAAAGAATTGAATTCCAGTGAATATTTTTATTTGTAAAAATAATTAAATTCCAGAGAAAAATATTATTATTTATGAAAACAATTAATTTCTTGAGAAGAATTTTATTCAATTTTTGAAAAATAATAATTGAATTTTTCAGAATTTTTTAAAACTTTTTCAAAAAAATTAAATTCTATCGAGAAATTTTATTGAAAAATTGAAAATAATTGAAATCTGACAAAGAATTTTAATAAATAAATTGTTTTTTAAATAATTGAATTCCTGTGAAAATGTTTTTTTTTATTAAGAATTGAATTCTTGGGAAGAATTTAATCAAAATTTTTTAAATAATCGAATATTTATGAAAATAATGGAATTCTTACAACGAAATTTATTAAAAAATTTTTTAAAAAATTGAATTCCTGTGAAGAATTTTATTTGTGGAAATAATTGAATTGTAGAGAAAAATTTTATTATTTATGAAAATAATTGATTTCTTGTGAAGAATTTTATTCAAATTTTTTTAAATAATAATTGAATTTTTCAAAATTTTTTAAAACTTATTCAAAAAAATTAAATTTTATCGAGAAATTTTATTAAAAAATTGAAAATAATTGAAATCTGACAAAGAATTAAAAAAAATTTTTTTTAAATAATCAAATTCCTGTGAAAATGTTTATTTTTGAAAAAAAATATTGAATTCTTGGGAAGAATTTTATTAAAATTTCTTAAATAATTGAATTGCTTAGAAGAATTTTATTTTTTACGAAAATAATTGAATTGTTTCGAAGAGTTTTACAAACATTTTTTGACAATAATTGTATTAGGAGAAAAATGTTGTATTTTACGAAAATAATTGTATTCCATGACCGATTTTATTATAATTTTTCAAATTTATAAAGTATTTTATCAAAATTTTTAAAAATAATTGTATTCTCAAGAAAGAAAATAATTGATTTCTAGCGAAGAATTTTATTCAAATTCCTTTAAATAATTGAATTCCCATAAAAAATGTATTATTTGTGAAAATAATTGAATTCTTAACAGCATGTGACTGTTACAGAAATGAATGTTAATTTTTTCGACCACTTTTCTCTTAAAATATTAAATAAATTAAGCTAGTTTTTTGTGAATAACTCTAAAATATCATAAAGAAGAGCAGTGATGTGCAAAAGTTTTAATAATTCTAAAATAAATTATAGAAAAATATTTTGAAATAGGAAAAGACGAGAAATTGATTAAAAGTGATTTTGAGAACTGATAATTTTAAAGTTATTTTTTAATAAATAATTTTAAAAATATTAAAACTTTTTCACATCACTGCCCTTCTTTATGATATTTTAGAGTTATTCACAAAAAAACTAGCTTAATTTATTTAATATTTTAAGAGAAAAGTGGTCGAAAAAATTAACATTGAATTCTGTAACAATCACATGCTGTTAAGAAGAAATGTATTGAAAACAATTAAATTGTATAGGAAAATTTTATTAAAATTGCAATTTATTGAACTAAATCTTGTAAAGAATTTTGTCAATATTTTTTTAAATAATAAAATTATTAAAAGAATTTTATTTAAATTTTTCGAAATAATTGCATTTCTCAGACTATTTTTTTCAATTTTCTTTATATATTTGAATTCTTTCGAGAAACTTTATTAAAAAATTTAAAATAATTGAATTGATGCGAAGCAATTTATAAAAGAAATTGGTAAGTAATTGAAATCCTGTTAAATTTTTATTAAAATTTTGTTTAAATAATACAATTCTTTTGGAAAATTTTATTAAAATAGTAGATGTTAAAAATGATTAAAATGAGAAAAATTTGTGAAAATAATTGAAATTTTCCCAAGACTTTTATTAAATTTTTTGAAAATAATTGAATTTTGGAGAAGAATTTTATTATTTATAAAGCTAATTGAAATTTTGACGAGAATTTAAAAAAAATTTTGAACCTAATTGAATTGATGCGAAGTTATTTAAAAGTTATTTAAAAAGAAATTATTGTCAAAAATAGAAAAAAATGAAGGGTTTGTATAAGAATTCTTGGCAATTTCATAGTTTATGCAGCAAACAAAAAAGACACCAAAATTCAGAATTTTCCTATAAATTCTAAAAATTAAATTTTTTCCAGCACTTTTAGTAAAAATGCCTGACTTTTCCCTGAATTCCTTGACTTCCCTGACTTGTGGCAACCCTGTTACACTGTTACACATATAAATGTCCTGGAAAAATAAGAAATCTGTCCTGGAATGTCCTGAAAATGTCCTGGAATTTTAAGTCACATTTTCAGTAGGCAATTTGGGTTTTTGTAGGGTGACCACTTTTGCAATTTATCAGGTTTGGTTTGATCGTTTTTCATGTCTTGATTTGTTCACTCGTCCTTTCTGTTGCTTGTTTCGCATGAGAGAGGACGTTGGGTAAATAGAGGCTGATGTATAAGTTGGTGGGCGCGGGTCTATTTGTTTCTCGAGTGGACCAAGGTGCCACGATACGAGGGCAACATTGGACGTTAAAGCTTCGGTGGGTCTCTGAAGGCCCAGTCACGTTGAGCTTTAATCCCAGGTAATAAACTGCTCCGTCACTCGGCAGGCTTTTAAGGCAACTCGCTATCTGTTACATTTCCCGTTTCATTGACCGGATCTCTGCAGGATTTTCTCTGTTGACAATGCATCTTGTGTTCTCTTCTTGATCTTTTGCTTCTCTCTCTCTTTCTCTCACTTGCTCCGACCTTTACGAAAGACAAAGTGGATTTCCGATCTTTTATGTCCTCTTTTACTTACCATTATATATTAGACCCTAAAGATAACGAGGTTACTTTCGCCATTGACATAAACATGTACTTTCAGCTTGAAAGAGGAAATGTGTTGTGAATTTTCATTTATTTATGTTTATAAAGTAGCTGTATAAATGAGAATTTAAACAACAAAATTTCAGGGCTCGAACTAGGTCCGTAAATTTGCTTCCAGTTCGTAAAAATCAGTTTTTTTTTTAAAAAGGTCCGTAAAGTACGTAATTTGATAGAAAAAGGACGAAAAGTTCGTTAATTGTACGATATAATTTGGAAAATTTTGAAAAAGTTACAAATTATTGCAGAAATTCAATTATTTTCAAAAGTAATAAAATTCTTCGCAAAAATTCAATTAAAATTTTTTTTCTAATTCTCATCAAAATTCTGATTATCTTTATATAAATAATAAAATTCTTCTCCGAAATTCAATCATTTTCAAAAATGTTAATAAAGTTCTTGAAAAAATTTCAATTATTTTCAAAAATAATAAAATTGTTTGCAAAAATTCAATTATTTTTAAAAATAATAAAATTCTTCGCCAAAATTCAATTTTGTTAAAAAAAATTTTTTAAATTCTCATCAAAATTCTAATTATTTTTATATTTAAATAATAAAATTCTTCTTCGAAATTCAATCATTTTAAAAAATGTTAATAAAATTCTTGACAAAAATTTCAATTATTTTCAAAAAGTTTCCTCAATTCAATATCTACTATTTTAGTACAATTTTCCAAAAGAATTCAATTATTCAAAAAAAAAAAAAAAATGTTAATAAAATTCTACGTAAACATTAAACTATTTTCATAAACAATAAAAATTTCACAGGAATTCAGTTATATATAAATTTTTAAAAAAAATTTTCGTAATAACTAAATTACTTTCATAAATAATAAATAACAAAAATTTTGATAAATAACCAAATTCTTCAGAAAAATCAATTATTATAATCGGACAGAACAAAGTTATTCGCCGGAATTCAATTATTTTTAAATTTTTTTAATAAAATTCTTCGCAGAAATTCAATAATTTTCAAAAATTACAAGAATTTAATTATCTTTATAAATAACAAAATTCTTCGTAAGTATTCAATTATTTCCATAAAGAACAAAATTCTTAATAGGTATTCAATTATTTAAAATTTTTTTTACAAAATTCTTCGAAGAAATTCAATTACTTTTAAAGATTGTAAAACAATTCTTGTCAAGAATTCAATTATCATTAGGTATAAATATCAAAAATTCTTCGCAGAAATTCAATTTTTTTCAAAAATCAAATTTTTAACATGATTCAATTATTTTTAAACACTTCATAAACTTCTTCGCAGAAATTCAATTATTTTCTAAACTTTCTATAATTTTCTTCGCAGATATTCAATTACTATTAAAAATGTAATACAATTCTTGCTAAGAATTCACTTACCATTATAAATAATAAACTTCTTCTCCGAAATTCAATTCTTAAAAAAAATTTTAATAAAAAAAAAAAATAAAATTAAAAAAATAAAAAAATAATAAAATAATAAAAAAATAAAATTCATGTCAAAAATTCAATTACTTTCAAAATTTTTCCTCATTTCAATGATTTTCAATATCTACTATTTTAATAAAATTACCCAAAAGAATTCAATTATTTAAAAATAATTTAAATGAAATTGTACGCAAACATTTCATTATTTTCATAAATAATAAAAATTGTACAGAAATTCAATTATTTATAAATTTTTTTTTAATATCTTCGCAATTATTCAATTATTTTCATAAAATAATAAATAACAAAAATTTTTATAAATAACCAAATTCTTCAGAAAAATTCATTTATTTTTATCATAAAGAACAAAGTTCTTCGCAGGGAGTCAATTATGTAAAAATTTTTTTTATAACATTCTTCGCAGAAATTCAATTATTTTCAAAAAAATAACAAAATTTTTAACAGGAATTCAATAATTTTCAAAAATGACAAGAATTCAATTATCTTTATAAATAACAAAATTCTTTGTAAGAATTCCATCAGTTTCATAAAGAACAAAATTCTTAGTAGGTCTTCAATTATTTAAAACAAATTTTACAAAATTCAATTATTTTCAAAAATAAAAAAATTTTTAGCAGAAATTCAATCATTTTCAGAAATGATGAGAATTCAATTATTTTTATAAATAACAAAATTCTTTTTAAGAATTCAATTATTTGTATAAAGAACAACATTCTTAGTAGGTATTCAATTATTTAACATTATTTTTATAAAATTCTTTGATGAAATTCAATTATTTTTAAAAATTTGTTATAAAATTCTTTGATGAAATTCAATTATTTTTAAAAAATTGTTATACAATTCTTGTCAAGAATTCAACACAATTTACATATTTAAAGCATTATATTGAATTTTTAGCAATAATTGAATTTTGAAATGGTTTGTAAATTAAATTTTTTTGAAAATTTGAATATTTCTTAATTTTTACTAACAATGCTGTAGAATAAATTTTTTTTTGAAAAAGTTTAATTAAATTTTTTATTTTTTACAATAGATGTAACAGGTTCAGTTAAAAGGGACCTACGGTCCGAAAAGAAGATTTCGAGAAAAACGACTTCGAAGTTTACTAATATATGTAATTGAAGAATTTCTGAATAATCGAAATTTCACGTAAAATTGTATTGTAAAGAAATAAGCTTTCAATTAAATGCTATTATTATGACCTATTATTCTGAAAATCAACAAATTTTTTTGAAAATAACAATTGGTTGATCCGTTTTAAAAATTAATAGACTAATATCTTTTAGAAGTCAAGATTAATCAAAGTTAGCAAACAATTTTTACGTTTTGTCCTCAATGAAGGGATGTTCAGTCTAGCGTTTCGCAGTTGCTCCCAAGAGAATTTGTGTCATCTCCAGCGCGACTAATCAATACACCTAAGTGATTTCTGCTACAATAAACCACGAGTCACTAATTTTGTCAATAATAGTTAGAAGTCATTGCGAGTCAGTAGAGTGAGTAGTCCGCTCATCAGTAGTTATTAATGTATTCTCTAAACCGTAATATTTCTCTAACCATAATTTATCGACATCCGTCGGTAATGCAGAAGTTCTACTTATCAATGACAACAAAATCGTCAAAGAACATTGGCCATTTTTATGCTAAAAGTATAAAAAAAATAAAAATAATAACAGGGTTGACACAGGTCAGGGAAATCAGGGAATTCAAGGGAAAATCAGGGAAAGTAGAATCAGTGAAAAATCAGGGATTTTTATTAAAAGTACTGGAAAAAATTTAATTTTTAGAATTAATAAGAAAATTCTGAATTTTGGTGTCTTTTTTGTTTGTCTCATACACTATGAAGTTACCACGATTCTAATACAAAACTTTCAATTTTTTCTATTTCTGAAAAGAATGAATTTTTTAATATTTTTTAAATTATTTCAACAGTTTTAACACAATTATCTTCATAAATAAATTTAACAAAACTCTTCACTAAAATTTATATATTTTTAGGATTATTATTAAAATTCTTTGCAAAATTCAATTATTTTCATAAATAACAATATTCACCATCACAAGAATTCAATTATTTTCAAAATCAAAAACTAATAAAATTCTTCGTAGAAATTTAATTATTTTCAAGAATTTTTAATGAATATCTCGTCAAGAATTTAATTATCTTTATAAATAGCAAAATTTTCCACCAAAAATTAAATTATCTTCAAAAATTTAAATAATATTCTTTGCAAAATTTCAATTATTTTCAAAAGTTTTTCTCAAATCAATGATTTTTAATATTTACTATTTTCATAAAATTTATCACAAAATTCAATTATTTTCAAAAATTTTAATAAATTTCATTGTAAAATTTCAATTATTTTCAAAAATTTTCCCAAAGAAATTAATTATTTAAAAACAATTTATTTTAATTCTACACAAACATTCAATTGTTTTCTAAAATAATAAAAATTTCACGGAATTCGATTATTTATAATAGACTTAGCATACATTTTTTCGAAAAAAATCAATGGTTTAAAAATTGTTTATACAATTCTTCGCAATAATTACATTGTTTTCATAAATATTAAAATTTTTTTCAATGATTTAATTATTTTCAAAAATAATAAAATTTTTTTTAGGAATTCGAATTTCTCCTAAAACATAATTATTCTTAAAAATGTTATTACAATTAGTCGAAAGAATTTAATTATTTAAAAATTTGTTGATATACTTCGTTATGGGAATTCAATTTTAAGAAACATTCAATTTTGTAATGGTTTCAAATTATATAATGTTTGGAAATCTGAATTTTTCATATTTTTAGTTAACAATTCTGTAGAAGAATTAATTTTTTTAAAAAAGTTTAATTAAATTTTATTTGAAATTATTTTTTTGAAATTTTTATTTTTTAAAATATATTTAATTGAAGAATTTCCAAACAATTGAAATTTTGTAAGATTAAATTGTAATTGTAAACAAATTCTCAAAGAACTTTTACAAAAATTTGTTAAAAATGTTGGATTCACAGAAGAATTTTAGTTAAAAACACTACAAAAAATTAATTTTTGAGAAGATACTAATTACATATTGCAGAAATTCAATTATTTTCACAGCATGTAACTGTTACAGAAATCAATGTTAAATTTTTCGACAACTTTTCTCTTAAAATATTAAATAAATTAAGCTAGTTTTTTGTGAATAACTCTAAAATATAATAAAGAAGGGCAGTGATGTGAAAAAGTTTTAATATTTTTAAAATTATTTATTAAAAAATAACTTTAAAATTATCAGTTCTCAAAATCACTTTTAATCAATTTCTCGTCTTTTCCGATTTCAAAGTATTTTTTTATAATTTATTTTAGAATTATTAAAACTTTTGCACATCACTGCTCTTCTTTATTATATTTTAGAGTTATTCACAAGAAAACTAGCCTAATTTATTTAATATTTTAAGAGAAAAGTGGTCGAAAAAATTAACATTCATTTCTGTAACAGTCACATGCTGTTCAAGAGTAATAAAATTCTTTGCAGAAATTTAATTATGTTTAAAAATTCTAATCAAAATTCTAATTCTCTTTCTATAAATAATATAATTCTTCTCCGAAATTCAAATATTTTTGAAAATGTTAATAAAATTCTTGATAAAATTTCAATTATTTTAAAAAAAAATAAAAGTCTTCGCCAAAATTCAATTTCGTTAAGAAATTTATTTAAATTCCCATTAAAATTCTAATTATCTTTATATAAATAATAAAATTCTCCGAAATTCAAATATTTGCAAAAATTTTAATAAAATTCTTCACAAAATTTCAATTATTTTAAAAAAATGTTCCAAAAGAATTCAATTATTAAAAAAAAATGTTAATAAAATTCTACGTAAACATTTAAAGATACTAATTACATATTGCAGAAATTCAATTATTTTCAAGAGTAATAAAATTCTTTGCAGAAATTTAATTTATGTTCATAAATAGTAAAATTCTTCTTAGGGATTCAATTATTTTCACAAATAATAAATCTCATAGCAAAATTTCAATTATTTTTTATATAATTTTAATCGAATTCCTCGAAAAATGTAATTATTCTTTAAAGTTTTATTAAAATTCGTCAAAAGAATTCAGTTATTTAAAAATTTGTTGATAAAATTTTTTATGAGAATTTAATTTTAAGAAGCATACAATTATTCAATAAATTATTTATTTTTGTATTAAAATAATTGAATTCTAGAAGAATTTTCTAATAAAAATTGATATAAAAATTAATTGCAGTTAAAATTCGACAAAATTTAATTATATTTTCGAAAATTTTAATAAATTTCATTGCAAAATGAGAAGAGAAGAGGGATCTTATAATCTAAAAATAAAATTTTAAAACCAATGTTGAATAAAAAAAAAAAAATTGCAAACCTAGTCTAATTTGTCCCAAATTTGCAAAGTTTCAGAAGAAATTGTAAATTCGTAAAAAGAAAAAAAGTATTCGCAGTTACATAAAGAACGTAAAGGGGCGAAGGGGGGGGGGGTGTTAGTGGTAAAAAGGTAAACTTTTCCAAGTGAGATTGTTCCTGAAAAATAGGGTCGGTATTTCTAATGGAATAGCACGTTTTGTCTTCGGTATAGACCATGGAGAGTATACAACAACCGAAGGTATATTAAATACAGGCTGATGCAGACCCTCCAAGCTAAAAGAAGACGAGACGAAATAAAATAGAAGCAAGTGAAAAAGAAATGAAATAAAGGTTTCATTATTTCTCGTGATACATTTCTTGGCCTGACTTAAGAAACGTCGACCAAAGTGAAAAACGATTGTAGCATTCCTTGGGAATTAAAGACGCGCGTCCCCTTTCGCGGAATAGTCAGAAAGATAGAACGAGCAAGTTAAAAGAAACCAGGAGCAAAGAGTCAGTGGAGGAGGTGGGAGGGGTGGGGGTTTATTAAGGTGCAATAATCGCGATAGCATGAGCTCCACCATTACATTCAGGATAACACAAATAATAATCACTAATCTCACTTCTTCTAGAAACTACCGTTACTTTCTTTTTATTTCACTCATTTCTTTTCTCTACTTGGCATCCCATTTTTTCCCTTTCTTTTATTTATTGCGCATTATCATCATTAATATTATTTATTACTGTCATTAATATGATTTGTCGTCATTATCATAATAACGAATTATTTGTGTTTCAGTGTATCATCAATAAAATTCATTACAATCTTCTTCTTTTTCGTATATTAAGTATCTACCGAATATTATTTGTAAAAAGCAATTTTTCCTCAATCATTTTTTTATTCAGGCTTGCCACTAAAAATTAACTTTTTTCCCTGCAATACTATAGAACATGAAGAAATAGATCACTACACTCCGAGACTTCGATTCGAACTTATCTATTTCTTCATGTTTTATAATAATAATTAAAAATGACCGAGAGATAAAAACATTATTTTATATTATAAGAATATTATTACTGTAACTTCCTCAAAATTATTTTCATCATTTCGATTCAATTATCATTTTCTACAAATTTTAACTAAAACTAGCAACAAATCGCGCTGCTAACTTCTTACTAACTTTTTAAAATAAAATTAGCAATTTTAAAAATAATAAAATTTGAAAATTTAAATTTTTGTTCAAAATACTAAAAAAAATTCAATTTTGTAGAATTTAAAAATAAATAAATATATTCTACGAAATAAAATTAAAAAAGACTTGAATAAATAATAAATAAATATTATATTGTCATTCATTCATTATTATTAATTACTATTAACAATATTAATTATTTTAAATTATTGTTTAAAGTAAAACAAAATTTACTTTTAAAAAATGTTGGAATTATAAATTAATTCGCGTCCATGTAATAATATAATAATTTATTGTTTAATAAATTATCTTATAATTGCCACAATGAATTAATAGATCAATACCTAATTGTTTATAATGATTAACTAACAGTTGAATACCTTAATTAACTAATGAGTCAATCAATTAATGTTTTCAACTGTTGTTAATTAATTAATTATTATAAACAATTAGGTATAGATCCATTATTTCATTGTATCTATTATAAAATAATTTATTAAACAATGTTATAAATATTTATTATTATTTAAGAAAAATATATAATAATTAATTGTTAATAATCATTAGTTATTATATAGTCACATGGCGTGACAATGATTTAAAGTAATTATTTATTTATTTATTTGATGTGTATTTGTATTATCTATACAATATTGTTGGAAGTAAAAATGAAAATACATTAAAGTCAATTCATTATTCTAACAGTGGATAATACCGTCCCTTTATTCAAAACGGAATATACAAGAAGTTTCTTCCAAGCTTGCGTGGCTATGCGGTATGCGTATTCGGTTTGCGTCCTCGAGGTCTAGGGTTCGATCCCCAGTATGTGCGAGATTTTTCTATCTTGATTCAAAGCATTCTGTGTTTAATATTCTGTATATTATTAATATAGTTAATTCTTCTTTAATTAATAATAATTAATTACATCGACATTTAATTCTAAAAATTTTTAAATTATGAAACTTAAAGTTCCTGTAGCTTCGATAATTTAAAAGTTAAAAACAGCACTGCATGTAACGTTATACAAAAGATTGTAGGAATAATTTTAGTTTAATCTCGATTTTGACAATAATTGAAGCCTAGACAATGAAATATACAAATGTTCAGTAGATTGCTTCCTTTAGTGGATTTATTCAGACAAAGATATCATTTCATGGTCAATTCCTGATACAATAATTTGATCTGCATCAAGCAAATTAGGTAGCATTTCATCATTTCATTATTGGTAGTAGTGCATTTCTGTGCCGCGTTCCGTTCGAATGTACTTTGTCCCTTTTAGCTCCTAACTCGCCTGCGTCGTTTATCCTTTTGTCCAGTTCCACTCAGAGATCACCATAAATCGGTCAATTTCATCATTACTAAAGCATAAACCATGCGTCAAATTCATTCCCACTCCACATGCCATTTTTCCATCAAAGAAAATTTCACGAAAAATATTCAATTACGAAAATATTAAGAAAGAAAAATCAGGGACCTTCACGGAAAACGAATTTTTATTCTATAACAAAACGAAATTATTGATTTAGGTATTTTGATTTGGTAACGAAACAGAAATTCATTCCAATAATTTTAAGATCTAAAGTTTTTATTTTGATTCTGATATTTATATCATAATTAAAAAAGAAATTGGATTAAAAAAATTTTCTGATATTGGAATCAAAGCTAAACAGAGTGCAGAGCTTTGACTTGGAAAACAACCAAATAATTT
Organism: Leptopilina syphax; assembly: GCA_032872505.1. Taxonomy (NCBI): domain Eukaryota; kingdom Metazoa; phylum Arthropoda; class Insecta; order Hymenoptera; family Figitidae; genus Leptopilina; species Leptopilina syphax. The sequence continues at coordinate 6,470,687 of CM065475.1, forward strand.
CCACTCGCAAACATTTTGAAGGAATATTGAATGGCGTTGTTGAGATGTAATTTCAAAGGGCTATTCGGGGAATATAGTTTTTGAGTTACCAGCCAAGTGCCATTGTGAAATATTAATCTATATATTTGACAATTTTATATTGGTTTTGTTGAAACTACTGGGGCAATAAAACTTTCTGCATTTGATTTGAGTATTTTCTCAATGAAAGAAAAAAATTGTTTTGAAAAATTTATTTTTAAACTAGAAAAAATACGCGGTAGACGTTAGTTTTCAGGTCAATATATATTTCACGATAATATTCTTTATTTTCGCAATATTTAATTAATAATAATTATTTTTAAAATGAATGTGAAATATTTCGTAAAAATACTATTCAATATTAGAAAATGAAAAAATTTGTTAAGTTAAAAATGAATTATAATTTTTTCACTAATTGAATAAATTTTCTTTTTTTCAGGTGAGTGCATTTGAGTCTTCTAAATGTTCTTTGCATTTCTTATTGTTTCAATGGTATCGTCTTCGGTGAGTTCAAGTTTTGTACTATTTACATAGTTTGTTTTCTTAGAAAAAACAATTTTTACAGTATTTTTCAGAAACTATAGTGCTAAAAGTTTTTGCCTTATTGTAAAAAGTCACTTCCTAGAGATTTGATTTCAAAATATATAAAAATTTACACTATACAAAGAAAATTTCTTCACTTATATTTTTAGGACTTATAATTGTTCGATTAGTGTCAATTTTTAATTTTAATCTCTATGAGGTGATATTCACTGGTTAAGAGGCAGCTTTTAACAACTTAATTCAAATTCATTTTAGATCCTTATTTCTACTAAATTTATATACATATTTATATTATTAATAAAGAAAGTTTTATACTTGTAAAGAAAATTACACTAAAAATACAAAATCTTCAATTTTTTGTATTTCTGACTTGAATATTTCAAATTTTCATAAACGAGAAAATTTTTCCCAAAAATTTAATTATTTTCATAAAAGAGAAAATTCTTCCCAAAAATTCAATTATTTTCATGAATGAGAAAATTTTTCACAAAAATTCAATAATTTTTGAAAAATGTTGATAAAGGTTTTTCCAGGAATTCATATTATTTTCATAAAAACAATTATTCATAAAAATTCAATTATTTTCAAAAAATGTTAATAAAGTTCTTCGTAGGAATTCAATTATTTTCCAAAAGTTTTAATAAAGTTCTTCGCAAGAATTCAAATTATTTAAAAAAAAACAAAATTCTTCCCAAAAATTCAATTATTTTTATAAACAACAAAATTCTTCAGAAAAATTCAATTATTTTCAAAAAATGTTAATAATTTTCTTCCTAGAAATTCAATTATTTTCATAGAAAAATAAAATTCTTCACAGGCATGTGATTATTTTCAAAAAGTTTTAATAAACTTCTTCTCAAGAATTCAATTATTTTCATAAAAAACAAAATTCTTTACAGAAATTCAATTATTTTCATAAATAACAAAATTCTTCACAAAAATTCAATTATTCTTAAAAAATGAAAATAAAGTTCTTCTCAGAAATTCAATTATTTGCAAAAATGTTAATAAAGTTCTTCTAAGGAATTCAATTATTTTAAAAAAGTTTTAATAATGTTCTTCTCAAAAATTCAATTATATTCATAAGTAACAAAACTTTCAGCAAAAATTCAATTATTTTCATAAAAATCTAAATTCTTCACAGGAAATCAATTATTTTCAAAAAGTTTTAATAAATTTTTTTTTAGGGAATTCAATTATTTTCAAAAAAACAAAATTCTTCCCAAAAATTAAATTATTTTCATAAATGAGAAAATTCTTTACAAAAATTCAATTATTTACAAAAAATGTTAATAAAGTTCTTTTCAGGAATTTAATTATTTTCATAAAAGCAATTATTCACAGAAATTCAATTATTTTCAAAAAATTTTAATAAAGTTCTTCCTAAGAATTAAATTATTTTTCAAAAGTTTTAATAAAGTTCTTCACAAGAATTCAATTATTAAAAAAAAAAAACAAAATTCTTCCCAAAAATTCAATTATTTTTATAAACAACAAAATTCTTTCCAGAAATTCAATTATTTTCGTAAAAAAATAAAATTCTTCACAGGAATTTAATTATTTTCAAAAAGTTTTAATAAAGTTCTTCCTAAGAATTAAATTATTTTTCAAAAGTTTTAATAAAGTTCTTCACAAGAATTCAATTATTAAAAAAAAAAAACAAAATTCTTCCCAAAAATTCAATTATTTTTATAAACAACAAAATTCTTTCCAGAAATTCAATTATTTTCGTAAAAAAATAAAATTCTTCACAGGAATTTAATTATTTTCAAAAAGTTTTAATAAAGTTCTTCCTAAGAATTAAATTATTTTTCAAAAGTTTTAATAAAGTTCTTCACAAGAATTCAATTATTAAAAAAAAAAACAAAATTCTTCCCAAAAATTCAATTATTTTTATAAACAACAAAATTCTTTCCAGAAATTCAATTATTTTCGTAAAAAAATAAAATTCTTCACAGGAATTTAATTATTTTCAAAAAGTTTTAATAAACTTCTTCACAAGAATTCAATTATTTAAAAAAATAAAATTCTTTCCAAAAATTCAATTATTTTTGGAAAGGAATTAAATTATTTTTCAAAAGTTTTAATAAAGTTCTTCACAAGAATTCAATTATTAAAAAAAAAAACAAAATTCTTCACAGAAATTCAATTATTTTTAAGAAATGTTGATAAAGTTTTTCCCAGAAATTCAATTGTTGTTACGGTCAGCAGAAAAAATGGCGCTAATGTATACAACATTGCGTTACATTGGGGGAGGGGGGGGGGGGGGTCCAAATTTCCGAAAAATGGCGTTACGTATTTTTTGAACGGCCCCATTCTCATAAATAAGAAAATTCTGCTCAAGAGAAGAATTTTATTTCAAAGAGTGACGCTAAATTTAGCTATTTAGCCCATTTTTCGGACCGCGAAATTTCCAATCAAACTTATTCTAAAATGCGCCGTATAAAGGGATATTAATTTCATAACCATTTTGAGTGGAGCATATCCTTTGTTTTTTGGATATAGTGTTAAAATGGGGGTTTATAGGGGTTAAAAGGGGTTAAAATACTAAAAATTAAATATGCTCAGATTCGCTGGAAACTGGTTACTCGGGGGTTTTCGGGGTCGCTGATTTCGAATCTAATGTCAGTTTTTCAAAATTCAAAATGGCGGATCCAATATGGCGGACGCTTTTTTAAAAATCACATCTTATTGCTTAAAACTTGTTATTCAGGGGTTTTTGGGATCTTTGATTACGAATCCGATGTCACTTTTTTAAAATTCAAAATGTCAATAAGATGTGATTTTTCAAAAAGTCGTCCGCCATATTGGATCCGCCATTTTGAATTTTAAAAAACTGATATTGGATTCGTAATCAGCGACCCAAAAAACCCCCGAGTAACCAGTTTCTAGCGAATCTGAGCATATTTGATTTTTGGTATTTTAACCCCTTTTAACCCCTCTAAACCCCCATTTTAACACTATATCCAAAAAACAAAGAATATGCTCCACTTAAAATGGTTATGAAATTAATATCCCTTTATACGGCGCATTTTAGAATACGTTTGATTGAAAATTTCGCGGTCCGAAAAATGGGCTAAAAAACAGGTGTTTTTAGCGTCACTCTTTGTAGAAAATAATAATGGAAGACCAGGAGTGATCGATTTCTTCAAGTTTTATAGTTATGAAAAAATTTAATTTATATTTTTAAGTAAAATGTTCTCTTATTTGACTCGGACTGCTTATATTTTTGTCAGATTGTTCCGTAAATGGTCCGTAACTCTTCATTTTTGATCCGTAATGTCCGTATTTTTAATACTTTCACTGGTTCGAGCTCTAAGAGTGGAATTTTGATTTTGATATAGGAATCAGAACCTAAATAAATTTGGTAATCTGAATCAAAACTAAATAAAAACTAATATTTTTGATTCCGATACCCATATCCGAATGAAAACAAAAGTATTTTTGAATTATTGCTTAGATTCCGTTACAATTCTTGAAGAAAAGAACAAATAGAGAATTAGTCTGTTTTAGTTAAGAGGATAAACAGGATAATGCAATCTAAAGTGAAACTTGGCTAGAATTTACCGTCATTGACTCGAATGTTCTCACGGACAACAAATGCTCTAATTTAAATCCCTTTGAACTGATGTTAAGCAGAATCTTGTGCTGTTGTGGAATTTGTAATTTAATGGTTATATGGAGTTTGTAAGGGAGTTTAAATTGTACGACGCGACGCGACGTCCCTTGTAGATGTGTTTATATAAAGTTTAATATTATATCTTTAGCTTGATATCAAATGGTTCAATCTTCTCGATAATGACGTGTATCTCAAGCTCAACTCAAGAGTCGCAGTTGGGATGGAATTATGTATTTAAGCTTGCTTCACTATTATAAAGCATTGTGCATACCCAGAATCAGTCCTTAGATCCATACGATATATCAACACATAACTTGATCTCCTACCTCCTTCAGCAAACTGTCAGCATCGCAGAGACGTATTCATAATACAGTCGAGTCAGCTTGTGCCACCATGAATGGGGTTGACGTACGTTAGGGTGTTTCGAGTGATTTACGACGTTTAAAATTAACGAGAATCTTCCAAGACGACAGAGGAGGTAACTCTGGATAACTCTGGTCCCTGACGCCACCGACGCTACTTTCAGACGTCATTTTCGTCCATGTGACGAATAATTTCTTGTACAGATAATAGCCCCGTTTATAACGTTTATAACGTTTATAACGCCTGCTATGTTAACATGTTACGTATCTTCTTCGTCAGCGACTCACACGACTCACAAACTTGCGAGCATTAACTATAGTTTGTAAATAAGATAATTTCCCTTTTAATTAATGCGAGGTTTTAGAATATCTACGTAATAAGCGCAGGGGGATTGAATATTATAAGCGTGAGGAAAGGAAGTCTTTTGAAAAATCTCAAAGTATCTCTATATACTTGTTATAAATTTATAATGAGGGTTTTTCGTATTTTTACCGTAGTTTACTATTTTAATGAAAATATGGTTATTTAAGACTTTGATACTTTTATACTTCAGGAATCACAGTATTTTTCCCCTTAAAATAAGTTTAAATATGAATTATTTTCTAAAAGTACGTGAGAAAACGGTGTAAAAAGAATTATAATTATAAATACAACTAACAAATTAATTCTTACCATTATAATCAAACGTGTCAATACAATTCTTTGAAATAATTCTATTATTTTGAAAAATGCTAATAAAATTCTTTGCAAGAATTTAATTATTAGAAATTCTTTTTAAAATTCTTCTCAAGAATTCAATTATTTTCATAAATAACAAAATTCTCCCCACAAACTTCATTACTTTCAAAAAAATTTAATAAAGTTCTTCACAGGAATTGAATTATTTTCCAAAAGTTTTAATAAAGTTCTTTGAAAGAATTAAATTATTTTCATAAAAAACAAAATTCTTCCCAAAAATTCAATTATTTTCATAAATAAGAAAATTCTTCACACAAAAATTCAATTATTTTCAAAAAATGTTAATAAAAAGTTCTTCCCAGGAATTCAATTATATTTCCATAAATAACAAAATTCTTTACAAAAATTCAGTTATTTTCATAAATAACAAAATTATTCACACAAAAATTCAATTATTTTCAAAAATAGTTAATAAAAAATTATTCCCAGGAATTCAATTATTTTCATAAAAATCAAAATTCTTCCCAAAAATTCAGTTATTTTTATAAATAACAAAATTATTCACTCAAAAATTCAATTATTTTCAAAAAATATTAATAAATTCTTCCCAGGAATTCAATTATATTTTCATAAATAAACCAAAATTATTCCCAAAAATTCAATTATTTTCATAAAAAACAAACTTCTGCCTAAAAATTCAATTATTTTCATAAATGAGAAATTTTTTTACAAAAATTCAATTATTTTCATAAATGAGAAAATTTTTTACAAAAATTCAATTATTTTCATAAATGAGAAATTTTTTTACAAAAATTCAATTATTTTCAAAAAATGTTAATAAAGTTCTTCGTAGGAATTAAATTATTTTCCAAAAGTTGTAATAATGTTCTTCTCAAGAATTAAATTATTTTCATAAAAAACAAAATTCTTTCCGGAAATTCAATTATTTTCATAAATAACAAAATTCTTCACAAAAATTCAATTATTTTCAAAAAATGTTAATAAAAAGTTATTCCCAGGAATTCAATTATTTTCATAGATAACAAAATTCTTCCCACAAACTTAATTACTTTCAAAAAATTTTAATAAAGTTCTTTACGGGAATTGAATTATTTTCCAAAAGTTTTAAAAAGTTCTTCGAAAGAATTAAATTATTTTCGTAAGAAACAAAATTCTTCCCAAAAATTCAATTATTTTCAAAAAATTTTAATAAAATTTTTCACAGGAATTAAATTATTTTCTAAAAGTTTTAATACAGTTCTTCGCAAGAATTCAATTATTTTCATAAAAAACAAAATTCTTTGCAAGAATTCAATTATTTTCATAAAAACCAAAATTAATCCCAAAAATTCAATTATTTTAAAAAAAAGTTAAAAAACAGTTTTTCCCAGGAATTCAATTATTCTCATAGAAAACAAAATTCTTACCAAAAAATTCATTTATTTTCATAAATAACAAAATTATTCACACAAAAATTCAATTGTTTTCAAAAAATGTTGATAAAGTTCTTTCCAGGAATTCATATTATTTTCATACAATTATTCATAAAAATTCAATTATTTTCAAAAAATATTAATAAAGTTCTTCGTAGGAATTAAATTATTTTTCAAAAGTTTTATTTAAGTTCTTCTCAAAAATTCAATTATTTTCATAAAAAACAAAATGCTTTTCAAAAATCCAATTATTTTCATAAATAACCAAATGTTTCACAAAAATCCAATTATTTTCATAAATAACCAAATTTTTCACAAAAATCCAATTATTTTCAAAAAATGGTAATAACTTTCTTCCCAAGAATTCAATTATTTTCATAAAAAACAATTCTTCACAGAAATTCAATTATTTTCAAAAAGCTTTAATAAAGCTCTTTGCAAGAATTCAATTACATTCAGAAGAAACAATATTTTTCGCAAAAATTCAATTATTTTCATAAATAACAAAATTCTGCGCTAAAATTCAATTATTTTAAAAAATAAATAGTTTATTAATTCTAATTAATTTAAATTAATAATTAATTCTTCGCAAGAATTCAATTATTTTCAAAAAATTTAATAAATAATTATCTTGAATACAATTTGAATTAAATTTCTTGAAAATTTTTTATTCTTTTCAGGAATTTTACCAAAATTCTTCACAGAAATTCAATTATTACAAATAATATAAGTAAAAAACTTTTTAGGAATTGAATTATCTCTTTAAATAATTAGATTAATTAATTAAAACCAGCTTTAATCTCTTTAAATCTCTTGGCAAGAATTTATTTATCTTTGTAAATGATAAAACTCTTTGAATAGTAATTCAATTATTTTCAAAAATTTTGATAAATTATTTTCAATCCAATTTTTATTAAATTCCTTGAAAGAATTAATTAATTTTTGAATTTTTAATGAAATTCATCAAAAAAAAAATTATTTCTTTTTTGAAAAATTTCATTTTTCCCAAGAATACAATATTTTTTTCGAAAAAATTTAATTAATTTAAATAATTTTAATAAAGTTCTTTCAAGAAATTCTTTTTTTTCAGAAAATGTAAAAAAAAATTTCAAAATAATCCAACTATTTTCAACACATAATTTTAGTTAAATTCCTCGAAAAAATTAGATTACTTTAAAAATTTTATAATAAAATTTATCAAAACAATAAAATTTTTTTCATTTATAATTTTAATAAAATTCTACGAAAAAATTAAATTATTTTTATGCATTTTAAGAAAAATTCAATTATTTTTGTAAATAAAATTCTTCTTAAAAATTCAATTATTTTTTTTATCCAATTCTAATAAAATTTCTGGAAAGAATAATAAAATTATTATCATAAATATTAAAATTATTCGCAGAAATACAATTATTTTCATAAATATTAAAATTATTCGCAGGAATTCAATTATTTTCAATACAATTTCAATAAAATTTCTGTTTTGTAAATTTTTTTAATAGAATTCGTCGAAAGAATTAAATTATTTTTCAAAGCTTTTAATAAAATCTTTTCGAAAATATTCAATTTTCAAAAATTTCAATTAAAATCTTTGCAGAAATTAAATTACTTTTTCAAAGTTTTAATATAATTCCTTAATTGACGATTTTCTACTAATGATTATTATTATTATAGTCCAGGATCGAAAATTCGTAACAAGTGGTTACAATCTATAACTATACGTAACTAAAGTGATGATGGTCATAGAACTTAAATGGTTATCTAGTTCTCGAATCTTGTTCTCCTATTATTTGCAATAGCCGAAATAAAGTTATTATTAACTTCAAACTTATCCAATTACTAAGTTCGAACCTTGTCCTTGGTTAAACAACTTTACCGAAATTAAAATATTATATTTATTGTTTTCATACTTTAGTTCAAGTCTTTAAAATACTTTTCTTTAGAAAACCTTGTACCTGGTTAAACAACGTTAACGTAACTAAAATGTTGCATTTGTTTTCATACTTTTGTTCAAGTCTTTAAAAAAATACTTTGTGTTAAGAATGAAAAATTTTTAATCTAGAAATACATTTAAGATTTAAAATCCAATTTGCAGAAATAAATGCAAAACTGAATATTACATATTTGTGATATTTATTTGTTCGTAGTTACTATCGTTACTATATGATTGTTTTAAAGTGAATGCAAAAAAACTATAATTTAGTTCGTAACTGTTTTGTGAAAGACAAAAAACTTTTGATGACGGCAACTTACGTGATAGTTTTTTAATTAAAACTTTTCTGTATAGCTTAAAAGAAAATTAAAGTTTTTTAAGATTTTGGAATAACTGAATTAAGAAATTCTCTGTTTTTTTGAATCTTTGTTTACTATGTATAGACGCTCTCCCGGAGTGTGATTGTACTTAAAAGCCTAAAATGTAATTCAGGCCTTTAAAGTTTTCCAAGATCCAATACGATCTCAGCTTATACTTTTTTATCCCACCTCTTTTTTCTTCTTCCTAACTTACTTAGAAAGGAAAAAAAAGAGGACTTTTTCCCTTTTTTTTCATACTGAAAGCTGCCTGGACAATTTTCCTTCTTTTTCCACGTCTTATGTAGGAAGTTGTCCTCTTCAAAAGTTGAAAGTTGAGCTTATCTCTTTTCCTTTAGAATATTTCTTCAGGTGTTTTAACGTCACCTTCATACTCTGCGTATTACGTGCTATCTTATAACTGTTCCCTCTGCGTTTTTATGCTATCTTACACCTCTTTCTTCTACATTTCCAGTGCTGCTGGAGAATATCTCTTTAACTTTCTTGAGCTATTGGGAAAAGTGACTCTATCTTTAATTTATTATTTTGCTTTTGGAACTTTTTGATCATAGAGAGACGCGTCAGTAATTGTGTTACTAAGTTACTTGGTCTCGGCTAATTTATCACTCGTTAAATTTAATGATTTTTTAAATTAGAAAACAAATGATTTTAATTTTATACGACTCACAAGTTTGGCGATAATGAATACTTGCTCAATATTTAGAATAACGAGTTAATTTTTATTCTTTTCGAAAATGTAAGATTTATGGTCAAAATTATGAAGCTTAATGATTGTACTGTCACTCCGCGAACGTAATTATGACTTTGCATCGACTTCTGAATTAAATTTTTTGTGAATTTCAACATTGACATATGATTTGTCTAGTTTTTAAACAGGCTGATAAATCTAATGTAGAAAACTATCGACCAATTTTTATTATTAATAATTTTTCCAAGGTCTTTGAAATCTGTCTTTATAATATTATTTTTAGTAAAGTTTAAAGTTCTATATCTATTTATCAACATTTATCGTAAGCTAAAAACTCGGATAATTGGTGCGAGTTTTCACAATGTGCTCCCAATAGAGACTAAAGTTGATTCGATATCACAGGTGATATCACAGATGTCATCGTCGACTATGACACTATCAGTCGTAACAATGTGTTGATGGCTGTCGAATTTATTCGATAAGCTGTGCGAATCTCATTCTCCGGTTTGCAGCAATATCATAACAAATGCATGCGGTTAACCTCAAATTTCGCTCAAGTCATGATGTTGGGCCTCAATCTTCGGTAAATCAGCAATAAATAACCAAAATCTCTTTACTATGCTCATCAAAGCATTGAGTACCAAGGTCTTGCAGTGATAGAGGGTAATAATACAAATGATAGTTGTCGTAACAAATTTTTCTCAATAACTCAGGGCTCGAAGCAGTGAAAGTATTTCAAAATACGGACTTTACGGACCAAAAATTAAAAATTACGGACCAACTGACAAAACTAAAATCAGTCCGAATCAAATAAGAGAATATTTTTCTTAAAACTAGAAATTCAATTTTTCATAATTCTATAAAACATGAAGAAATCGATAACTCCGAGTCTTTGACTCGAAGTCATCGATTTCTTCATGTTTTATAATAGTTAATAATAATTATTAATAAAAATAATTTACAATAATTAAAATCATTATCAATTCAATTATTATTTTCAAGAATTTTTATATCTAAAATTCTTCTTTATATCGATTATATATATTTTTAATAATTTTCGAAAAAGTTCTTTGACAATTTGCAAATTCATTTCTTTACAATATTTAATTTAACGAAATATCAATTATTCGTAAATTCTTTAATTAAATAAATATTAGAAAATAAAAACTAAAAATAATATTTAGAAAAATCAATTAAACTTTTTCAAAAAAATTAATTACAAAATGAAATTATTTTTTTAAAATTCACATATTTAGCATTTAATATTCAATTATTATCTAAAATTTTAAGTGAAATTCATTTTTATGAAATGAAAATAAATTTTTATTAGAATATTCTACTAGAATTCAATTATTTAAATACAAATTTAAATGTAAAAATGCAAATAAATAATTTTTTAAAGAATTGAACGTTTCTAAAAATTCAATTCCCATAAAAAATCGTTATTAACAAATTTTCAAATAATTGAATTCTATCGACGAATTTTAATGAAATTTTTAAGAATAATTACATTTTTCGAGAAATTCGATTAAAATTGTATTAAAAATAAATAAAATAATTGAAATTCCGCATTGAATTTTATTATTTATGAAAATAATTGAATTCTTAAAAAGAATTTTATTAAAATTTTCAAAAATAATTAAATTCTTGTAAAAAATTAACAGGAATTTAATTATTTTTAAAAATTTAAATAAAATTCTTGGCATAAATTAAAACTAACAAAATTCTAAGCAGATCTTCAATTACATTCAGAAATTTTGATAAAATTTTTCTCAAGAATTTAAATATTTTCGTAAAATAATAAAAATCTTTGTAGAGATTCAATTATTTTCGCAAAAGTCTTAATAAAATTCTTCGCAGGAATTTAATTATTTTCAAAAATATCAGAATTTTAGCAGAAATTCAAACATTTTAAAAAGTTTTGAAAAAACTTTTTTTGGTTGAAATTCAATTATTTTTAAAACAATTTAAAAAAAATGTGTCAATAAAATTCAATTATTTTTAAAATTTTAATGAAATTCTTCGAAAGAATTCAATTATTATAATCTAAGATTTTAACTGAAATCTATTTTTAAATCAATGTTTATGAGAAATTTCTACCAGAATTCAATTATTTAAATACAAATGAAATGCAAATAAATAATTTATTGAATAATTGAATGTTTCTTGTAATTCAATTCACATTAAAAATTTTATCAACAAATTTTTTAATAATTAAATTCTGTGGGCGAATTTTAATAAAATTTTCAAGAATTTTTTCGAGGAATTCGTTTAAAATTCTATTGAAAATAATTATTTACGAAAATAATTGAATTCACGTAAAAAATTTATTATTTATGAAAATAGTTGAATGATTGCGAAGAAATTGATAAAAAAATTTGTTATTAATGAAATTCTTGTGAAATTTTTATTATTTTTTGAAAAAAATTAAAAGTTTTTGTAGAATTTTATTAATTTTTCTTTTAAATAATTAAATTCTTTTTGTAAATTTTAAGAAAATAGTAGATATTGAACAGTATTTAATTTTTGCGAAGAATATTATTACTTTTGAAAATAATTGAAATTTCGCAATGGATTTTATTAAAATTTTTGAAAATAATTGAATTTTGTCGAAGAATTTTGTTATTTATTTATAAAGATAATTGAGATGTGTTGACCATTTTTTTTAGATTTTATAAAAATAATTGGATTTTTGTGAAGAATTTTGTTATTTATGAAAATAACTAAATTTTTTGAAGAATTTTGTTTTTATAAAAATACATAATTGAATTCCTGGGAAGAACTTTATTAACATTTTTAAAAATAATTGAATTTTTATGAAGAATTCTGTTATTTATGAAAATAATCAGGGTGGCCACATGTCAGTAAAGTCAGTAAAGTCAGGGAAATGTCAGGGAAAAAAATATTTTGTCAGTAAAGTCAGCGAATTGTCAGGAAAAAAATTGTTTGTCATTAAAGTCAGGGAAATGTCAAGAAAAATTTTTTTGTCAGGGCAATTAAAGAAATTAAGACGGTCATGCAATACATTTTTTGCTCTAAACAAAAAAATTTTTGTCAGGAAAATTCGTTGTTATGTCAGTAAAATGTCAGGGAAACGTCAGGGAAATTGATAAAGTCAATCTTGCGGCCACCCTGATAATTGAATTTTAGCAAAGAATTTTGTTTCTTATGAATATAATTAAATTCTTGCGAAGAACTTTATTAAAACTTTTGGAAAATAATTGAATTTCTGTGAATAATTGTTTTTTATGAAAATAATTGAATTTCTGGAAAGAACTTTATTATCATTTTTTCTTTAAATAATTGAATTTCTGGAAAGAACTTTATTATCATTTTTTCTTTAAATAATTGAATTTCTGTGAAGAATTTTCTTATTTATGAAAATAATCGAAATTTTTGGAAGAATTTTATTATTTATAAAGATAATTGAAATTTTTATGATAATTTTTAAAATTTTTTCAACGTAATTGAATTTCTGCGAAGAATTTTATAACTTTTAAGAATAATTGAATTTTTGCAATGATTTGTAATTTTTATAAAATTCTCCAAATTATATCGTACAATTTACGAACTTTTCATCCTTTTTGAATGAAATTACGGACTTTACGGACCTTTTTTCAAAAAAACGGACTTTTACGGACTTTCAGCAAAGTTACGGACTTTTACGGGATTTACGGACCTACTTCGAGCCCTGTAATAACTGAAATCGTCTCTTGTTTTTTTTTTTGGCTTTTTGGCATATTGGAATCGTCTCTCAGAAATATTGGGTGTTGGCTTTCATGAAAGTAGTCATGAAAGTAAGTTAAACAGTTATTATAAGGACCTGTTCCAAAACTGTATTAACCAGAGTTTAAAAAACGTAGAAAAGTTTTCGGAAGACCTCTGTAGTTATTGTAGCTAAGATGATTCTCAAGCTTTTTGAGAATACATAATAGCAATCGTTTTTAACGGAAATTGTGTGAGTGAACTGGTATAATAGTAATGTGTGGCACATTTACGGAATGATGTTGTTGAATGCCTGAAATTATCCTGTATATAGCTTCTCGCGGAACATCAAGAGGCTTATCAATTTTTATTGCTGTGCAGGTGTTGAGTGTATTATGGTGAAGGGTTACCTGATAGGATTGTAGTTGTGTGTAACAGGTTCATTTGACGATGTACTCTCGAGAATATTGGCAACTATGCACTTTATGGTGCCACTTTCCCGTGTTATCTGTGTTATGTGCATCAACATATTATTGCAGCTCTAATCCCTGTCCCTTAAGCCATTCGCACGGATGCACATTGTTCATTGTGTACGCTTAGTTCCAAGACGTCCATCGCATTTACAGTAACAATACAACGTGCATCGTTACTTATCAAGATGTTGGACCCTCTCCTAATAATCCCACCAGGTTCGTTACCAGAACACTAAATTTCGAAATGTACACACACAGTTATGGATCAGCCATTCATTTGTGTTATAATAATGTGCTTTGAAGTTATTTTATTTTATGTTTAATTATGTTTCGATTATTAAACATTTAATGTAATGACTTTAAGTTTTAGTTTATTTAATATTAGGATTAACTTTTAATCGGTGTTGGTGGTCCTAAATGTGTGGTTAGTGTTAATTATCACTTAATTCTGTAGGCACTGGCCTTATTTATCAAAGTTAGGCAGTGAAATAAGATATTGAAAATAGTAAAATACTCTTGGCATGATAGTGGAGAGTCAGATGTGGAGCGAATATTGGCGTGACGATCAAAAGAATTCTATGCGCCTATGGGACTGTAAATCGAAGAGCTGGGCACGTAAAGGGGCGTTTCGAAAATTATTCAACTGTCTCCGTGGGACTAGCTGCAAAAATACAAAGGCATGATTTATATTCGATCGTGCTTCTTGCGCATTGAACACTCGCGAAAGCCAAGCACGTACCGACCAAGAAATGAAAAGAGCGTCCAAGACGTGTCTTCGTCTTGGTCCTTTTTCCACTTGCTTCGTATCGTAGATTTCACGTATTTAATCGGATACGTAACCACAATGAAGATTGCTCCCTTTTCTATGTCTCACCATTTTTTTCCCTCAAAATTTTTAGCAACACTTTTAACATAAACCTAATTTTAGGAACATTATCACTAGAGGCCGTCCATATATTACGTAACGCAAATTTTTGAAAATTTTGACCCCCCCATCCTCAAAAAGTGTTACGTAATATATGAACGATCCCCTATCAATCCCCTTTCCCCAGCAAAATTACATTTTGCAATAATTACGTAAAAACAACATAAGAAAATAATTACGTAAAAGCAGGGCTCGAACTAGGTCCGTAAATCCCGTAAAAGTCAGTAAATTTGTTTAAAGTCCAGAAAAGTCAGTTTTTTTTAAATTCCGAAACTTGATTGAAAAAGAAAAGCAAGAAAAGTTCGTAAATTTAATGATATAACGAGTGATATAATTTAGAAAAATTTTGAGAAGTTACAAATAATTGCAGAAATTCAATTATTTTCAAAAGTAATAAAATTCTTCTCAGAAATTCAATTATGGTCAAGATCTTTTTTAAATTCTCATCAAAATTTCAATTATTTTTAGGTAAAATAATAAATTTCTCCGAAATTCAATTATTTTCAAAAATTTTAATAAAATTCTTGACAAAATTCAATTATTTAGAGAAATAAGAAAATTCTTTCAATGGTATTCAAATATTTTCAAAAAATGATAATATAGTTCTTCCTAGGAATTAAATTATTTGAAAATAGTTTTAATAAAGTTCTTCGCAGAAATTCAATTATTTTCATAAATAACAATTATACAAAGAAATTAAATTATTTTCAAAAAGTTTTAATAAAGTTCTTCGCAAGAATTCAATTATATTCATAAGAAACAAAATTCTTCGCTAAAATTCAATTATTTTCATTAAAAAAAAAAAAAATTCCTCACAGGAATTCAATTATTTTCAAAAAGTTTTAATAAAGTTCTTCTCAAGTATTAAATTATTTTCATAAAAAACAAAATTCTTCTCAAAAATTCAATTATTTTCAAAAAATAACAAAATTTTTCACAAAAATTCAATTATTTTTTAAAAAATGTTAATAAATTTCTTCCCAGAAATTAAATTATTTTCATAAATAACAAAATTCTTCCAAAAATTCAGTTATTTTCATAAATAACAAAATTCTGCACAAAAATACAATTATTTTTACAAAATGTTAATAAAGTTCTTTCCAGGAATTCAATTATTTTCAAAAACCTTTAATAAAGTTCTTTGCAAGAATTCAATTGTTTCCATAAGAAACAAACTTCTACAAAAAAAATTAATTATTTTTAATACAATTTTAATAATACTTCGTCGTAAAAGAATTTAATTTTTTTTTTAATTTTTAAAAACATTTTTTGAAATAATTCAATTATTTTCTAAAATTTTAATAAATCCTTCGAAATAAATAAATAATAAGTTGTAAAATTCATCGTAAGAATTAAAATAATTTTTTGTAAATAATAAAATTTTTCTCAGGAATTCAATTATTTTCATAAATAAAAAAATTCTTCACAAAAATTCAAATATTTTCATAAATAACAAAATTCTTCGAAGAAATTCAATTATTATTAAAATTCTTTATTAGAATTCAATTATTTTTGAAAAGTAATAAAATTCTTCATAAGAATTTAATTATTTTTGAAAATTTTAATAAAATTCATTGCAAGAATTCAATTATTTTAAAAATTTACAATAAATTTCTTCTAATCAATTTAATTATTTAAAAAAATTAGATAAAATTCTCGGCAAAAATTTCAATTAATTTTAAAAATTTTCCTCAGTTCAATGCATTTTCAATATTTACTATTTTAATAAAATTTTCTAAAAGAATTTAATTATTTAAAAAAATTTTAATGAAATTCTGCGCAAACATTTATAATATTCATAAAATAATAAAAATTTTACAAGGAATTCAATTAATTACAAAGTTTTTTATAAATTTCTTCGCAATAATTGCATTATTTTCATAAATAATATAATTTTTGCAGGGATTCAATTATTTTCAAGAAAAAAAAAATTCTTTTTATGAATTCAATTAGTTTTAAGAACATAAACCTCATTGCAGAATTTCAATTATTTTTAATTCAATTTTAATCGAATTTCTCGTAAAATTTAATTATTTTTAAAAATTTTATTACAATTTGTCAAAAGAATTGAATTATTTAAAAATTTGTTGATAAAATTCTTTATAAGAATTCAATTTAAAAAAAATTCAATTATTTAATAAGTTAGTAATTTTTGTATTTAAAGAATTGAATTTTACACTGAAAAAAATGTATTTCATTCAAATAACAGATTAATTGAATATTATTAATTAAATATTTAATTGAATCAAATAATATTCATTGGAGTCAATTAAAAGGTATTTGCTTCAAATATTGAAATTATTGGTTCAAATACCATTTAATTGATACCAAGAAATATTATTTGATTCAAGTATATATTTAATTAGTTAATTAATCGGTTATTTGAAATCAAGTAAATTTTTTTCAGTGTAGTTGAATTTTCTAATACAAATTGAATTAAAAATTAATTTCAGTTAAAATGTTATATTGATAATGATTGAATATTAAAAGCTTTATAGCATGAATTTTTAGAAATAATTGAATTCTGAAAAGGATTCAAATTTAAATCTTTAAAAATCTAAATTTTTCATATTTTTAACTAACAATTTTGTGAAATTAATTTTTTTCAAAAGGTTTAATTGCAATTTTTAAAAATATTTTTTGAAGTTGTTATTTTTTTATATATAATATATATTTAAGTGAAGAATTTTCGAATAATTGAAATTTCGTGACATTGAATTATAAACAAAATGGATTTGAAAATTGTCAAAGAAATTTTTTGAAAATTATTAATTAAATAATTGTTTAAAGAAGAATTTTAGTTAAAAATTCTAGAAAATAATAATTAAATTAAAATGTTGAAAATAATTTTGAAGAAGTTGCAGTAACAAAATTTTTATATAATAAAATAATGATTTTATCAATTTTCCATTCTTAATTATTATAAAACATGAAAAAACTATGGAAAAATAATAATAATTGAATATTTATTTAAAAAAGAAGTTATTGACTCCGAGTCAAAGACTCGGAGTAAAGTAATTTCTATATTTTTAAATACGTTTACTGGTTCGAGCCTTGGTAAAAGAAACTTTGAAAAATTACTTAAAAAATTATTTAAAAAATTACATTGAAAAATTAAAAAATAAAAAAAGTTAAAGAAATTAATGATTGAAAGGAAAGAATGAAATTTTTCGCAGAAAGGGAAAGAAATAAATATTTGTAGAGTGAAGAAATTCAAAGAATTCGATGAGATTATTTTTCTCCGTTGTATTTTACAATTACAGTCAAAATAGGAGACTAATGGCACTAGATGTGACGTGTGAAAGACTGAAATTGCCCTCAAAAGCTTTATATTGTCATTCTTAGTGTTTCCCAGACCCTTGATTACAGTTTGTCATGTAATGGACGTTAGAACGTTGTTGGTGTCGACGCAAGCTACTATTAAACGGAGAAAGCTTTCTTTAGGGAATTTCTTCCAAGTCACGAAAAAGGTATAACAGACGCGAGTGTGAAAATTGATTATAAGATGTTTACCTTTCATGACCAGCGAAGGTAGTCATAAATTTCATATTTTTTTCTTCACCTTTTTTTCTTTTTTTTCACCTTCACTGGTTTATGACTCTTTCAAAAATTCAACTTATTTTTTACTCCTTCATGCTTCGCATTATTGGGCCACGTATAGAAATTCAATATTCAAGACAATCATTCTTTGCGTAGAAGTTTATATTTTTCTTCAAGTTTCTGTTTAATTCTGGAAAATTAAAATAGGATTTCCACGCAACCTGGAAAACCTAGAAATGTCAGGTAATTTTCTAAACCTTGAAAAAACTTGGAAAAGTCGGGGAATTTTCATCGAAATCCTGGAAAATTGTTGTTTTCTAAAGTATATTGTGTTTATTCTTGAAATCTAATTTTACTTAAATATTTCAAAATTAATTCAAATTTAAAAGAATTGCGTTTACAATTTTTATAAATAGATAAACTTCGAAAGGTTTTAATTTGAAATTTTGTAAAATTACAATTTTACTTTCAATTAATTTAAATTAGAAATTTTAAAACAACTAGATATTTAAAAAAATTTTAATAACTTAAATTCTTATGAACTTAGTTAAATTTTTTAATATATATTTAATTGATTATTAAAAATAATGGATTTATAGAAGAATTTAAGTTTAAAAAGCTAAAAAAAATTAAATTTTTGAGAAATAACAAATGATTGCAGAAATTCAATTATTTTTAAAAGTAATAAAATTCTTCTCAGAAATTTAATTATCTTTATAAATAATAAAATTTATGTCCAAAATTCAATTATTTTCAAAAACTTTAATAAAATTCTTGACAAAATTTCAATTATTTTCAAAAATTTTTCTCACTTCAATGATTTTTAATAGGTATCTAATTATCTACTATGTATTTTAATACAATTTTCCAAAAAAATCTAATCATTTAAAAAAACTTTTTAAAAAATTTTACTCAAACATTTCATTATTTTCATAAATAAAAACAATTTCACAAGAATTCAATTATTTACAATTTTTTAAAAATAAATTTCTTCGCAATAATTCAATTATTTTCGCATAAATAATAAAATTCTTTTTATGAATTTCGTTATTTTTGTAATTAATAAAACTCATTGCAAATTTCAATTATTTTTAATAGAATTTTAATCGAAATCCTCAAAAAATTCTTAAACATTTTATTAAAAAATTCTCGTCAAAATTTCAATTATCCTTATAAATAATAAAATTCTTGGCAAAAATTTAATTATTTTCAAAAAGTTTTCTCAATTCAATGATTTTTAATAACTACTACTTTGATAAAAATTTCCAAACTAATTCATTAGTTAAAAAATAATTTAATATAATTCTACGCAAACATTTCATTATTTTCATAAATAATAAAAATTTCCCCGGAATTCAATTATTTACAAATTATTTTTATAAATAATAACATTTTTAACAGGGATTTAATTATTTTCATAAATACAGTGAGTTCTTTTAATTATTTTCAATACAATTTTAATGAATTTTAATGGAATTTCTCAAAAAATTTAATTATTCTCAAAAATTTTATTAAAATTTATCAAAGAAATTTAATTATGTTAAAACCTTTGCCTATATTTTCAATATATTATTTTTAATTAATTTTTCTTCAAAAAATTATATTATTTAAAAAAATTTTAATGAAATTCTTTTTAACAATTCAATTTTGTTCCAAATAATTTTTATAAAATTCTTCGTAAAAATTTAAATAATTTCAAAAATTTGTTAAAATTCGATTATGTTCAATGTCTACTATTTCAATGAAATTTCACAAAAGAATTCAATTATTTAAAAAGAAATTTTAATAAAATTCGTCTCAAGAATTCAATTATTTTCAAAAGTAATATATTTCTTCGCAGAAATTCAACTATTTTTAAGAACTTTGATAAAATTCATTGCAAAATTCAATTATTTTCATAAATAATAATATTCATCACAAGAATTCAATTATTTTCACAAGCAATCAAATTCTTCGAAGTAATTCAATTATTTAAAATTTTTTTTTCAATTTCTCGTTTATATTTCAATTCTCTCTGGAAATAATAAAAATCTTCTCCAAAATTCAAATATTTAAAAATTTTTAATAATATTCATGACAAAATTTCATTTTTCTTAATTTAATGATTTTCAATTTAATGATTTTCAACAAGTGTCTACTATTTTCATCAAATTTTCCAAAAGAATTCAATTATTCAAAAAAAATTTTTGTTAAAATTTTCCACAAACATTCAATTATTCTCTAAACTAATAAAAATTTTACACGAATTCAATTATTATTAAAAATAGAATTTGCATAATTTTTTTTTTGAAAAAAAAGTGTTTAAAATTCTTTTATAAAATTTTTCGCAATAATTCAACTATTTTCATAAATATTAAAATTCTTTTCAGGTATTTAATTATTTTTATAAAAAAAATAATTATTCTTATTAGGAAATCAAATATTTTTGTAAATAATAAAACTCATAATAGAGTTTCAATTATTTTCAGTACAATTTTAATTGAATTTTGCAAAAGAATTCAATTATTCTTAAAAATTCTTTTAAAATTCGTGGAAAGAATTTAACTATTGAAAAACTTGTTGATAAAATTCTTTAACGTTTTAGATGATAATAATTGAATTTTTCGTGAAGATACAAACAATTAAAATTTTTAAAAATAATTGAATTTGAAAAAGTTTCAAATTAAAATATTTGAAAAATTGAATTTTTCATACTTTTAATTAAAAATTCTGTGGATTTTAAGGAATTTTAATAAAATTCAATTATATTATTAAATATCAAAATTTATCACAAGAATCTAATTCTTTTGAAATGTAACAAAATATTTTGCAGAATTTAAAGTATTTTCAAAAGTTTTAAGAAATTTTCCTTTTTAAAAAATTTATTATTATAAATAGGTGGCGAAATTTTAATAAAATTTTCGGCATGAGTGCAATTATTTCTATAAATTATTATTTAAAACTTCTTCTCATGAATTTAATTATTTTTGAAAATTTAATTCAATTATTTAAAAGTTTTCAATTATTTTCAAAAAGTGTGATAAAATTCTTTAATTCAATACATTTCAGTAAAATTTTTATTTAAATTCCAAGCAAATAATTATTTTTAAAAGTTGTTAATAAAATTCTTTAAATAAAAATTCAATTTTAAGAAACATTTAACTATTCAATAAATTATTTACTTTTGTATTTAAATAATTGAATTCTCGCAGAATTTTCTAATAAAAATTTATTTCAAAATGAATTTTGGTTAAAATAATTGAAAAGGTTTTAAATTAAAATATTTGAAAATTTGAATTATTTGTACTTTTAACTAACAGTTCTGTAAACAAAAAAGATTTGAAAATTCCCGAAGAACTTTTTCAAAAATTATTTTTAAAAAATTGACTTATAGAAACTTAAAGAAGAATTTTAAGTGAAAATTATAGAAATGAGCATTACAACCCTGTGATTCTTATTAGGAATTCAAATATTTTTGTAAATAATAAAACTCAGAATAGAGTTTCAATTATTTTCAGTACAATTTTAATTGAATTTTGCAAAAAAGAATTCAATTATTCTTAAAAATTCTATTAAAATTCGTCGAAAGAATTTAACTATTTAAAAATTTGGTGATAAAATTTTTTAAAGTTTTAGATAATAATTGAATTTTTTGTGAAGATACAAATAATTACAATTTTTTTATTTTTTAAATAATTGAATTTGAAATTACTCAAAAGAACTTTTTCAAAAATTATTAAACAAAATTGATTTAAAGAAGAAGTTTAGTTAAAAATTCTATAAAATAATAATATCTGAATTAAAATGATGAAAATAATTCTAAAGAAGTTACAAAAATAATATTCTTATAAGTTATTGAACTTGTTTAAAATCTTAATTTCTTTTTGGAAAAAAATATTGATTTTAAATAAAACTATTGATGTTTTCGAATAATTTTACAATTAAAGAAGTTCGCAAATAAAAGTATTATAGAATAATTTTTTGAATATCTAATCATTTTTAGAGTGAATCAGAATATTTTTTAAAGACAAAATTTTGTCTGAAAATTAGGGGAAAATCAGGAAAAGATAAAATAAAATTTTTGTGGCTACCCTGCTGAGGTACCTAAGATAATTTTGCTGAAGGATAATATCCAATTCCGGCTTACAAATAATTAACAAATTAGATGTTTTCACCTTTTTTATATGATTTACTTTATTCCTTAAATTTTGCGGTTCTGTAAATGAATTAAACTTTGAAAAATAAAATAAACAAATATTAATTTTCACCTCGAAAGTGTGTCGCAACACTTGAAAATAAACAAAAAAAAATTCAATTTTCCTTTGTAAAAATGTACATATATATATTCTTTTAATTATAAAATACAATAGAGAGAGAAAGATTTTAATGAGTGACGAAAAAAATGTATAACAAACTGCATTTTTTTTATTTTGTTGGTCACTTGATCCGTGTGGAAAAATCGAGGCGAGGGAAAAATGAGAAAATACGAAAAGTACGGGAAATGGAGTTTAGGAAGAAATAAAAAGTCACTGAGTGTACTTTATGGAGACACAAGTGGCTTCGTAATTTATATTTTGATTTGTTGCACTTTATGCATCGTAATGGCTGTTACATCTTCCAGTTTCTCCACTGTCGACTCGTGTTTTGGTCATATTTCTATTTTTTTTCCTCCAAAGAAATTTGCTGTTTTCTTGTTCCGAACAAAACATTAAGTTCAGTTACCGTCACATATTTTTATTTTATAGATAAACGTTATTATTTTATTCTCCACATATTATTTTTAAAGATAGCGAGAGAAAGTTTTAAAAAAACAAAAAAGCGGAGAAATAAATCTTAATAATTATAATAAGAATACGAAAATTAAAATAATATGAATGGCTGTAGTGTTCTTCATTACTTCTAAAATAATTAGTAAAAACTGATTTTACAGGGTTCGATAATAATTAAAAAATAATAATTAAAACTTGCTACTTTGTTACTGTAACTTCTTCAAAAATTATTTTCATCATTACGATGAAATTCAATATTATATTCATTTCTAGAATTTTCAACTAAAATTCATCTTCAAGTTTCTATAAGTCTATTTTTTTTTTTTAATAATTTTTGAAAAAGTTCTTTGAGAATTTTCAAATTCTTTTGTTCACAGAATTGTTAGTTAAAAGTACAAATAATTGAAATTTTCAAATATTTTAATTTTAAAACCTTTTCAATTATTCTAATCGAAATTCATTTTGAAGTAAATTTTTATTAGAAAATTCTGCGAGAATTCAATTATTTAAATACAAATAAAATGCAAATAAATAATTTATTGAAGAATTGAACGTTTCTTAAAATTTAATTTTTACAAAGAATTTTATTAACAACTTTTGAAAATAATGAACTGCTTGGAATTAAACTAAAAATTTTACTAAAATTTATTGAATTAAAGAATTTTATCACAATTTTTGAAAATAATTAAAAAACTTTTAAATAATTGAATTAAAATTTCCAAAAATAATTAAATTCATGAGAAGAAGTTAAATAATAATTTATAAAAATAATTGCATTTTATGACAAAAATATTATTAAAATTTCGCCACCTATTTATAAAAATAAATTTTTAAAAACGAGAATTTTTCAAAAATTTTAAAAATAATTTAAATTTTGCAAAATATTTTATTACATTTTAAAAGAATTGAATTCTTGTGATAAATTTTGATATTTAATAAAATAATTGAATTTTGAGAAAGAATTTTTTTTAAAATTCCATAAAATCAACAGAATTTTTAATTAAAAGTAAGAAACATTCAGATTTTCAAAGATTTTAATTTGAAACCTTTTCAAATTAAATTATTTCTAAAAATTACAATTATTTGTATCTTCACAAAAAATTCAATTATCATCTAAAACTTTAAAGTTTTAGAAAGTTTTAGTTTTAGAAGTTTTAAATACTTAAATTCTTTCCACGAATTTTAAAAGAATTTTTAAGAATAATTGAATTCTCTTGCAAAATTCAATTATAATTGTACTGAAAGTAATTGAAATTCTATTGTGAGTTTTATTATTTACGAAAATATGTGAATTCCTAATAATTTTATTTTTATGAATTTAATTACATCCTTAAAAAAATTTTATTATTTATGAAAATAGTTCAATTATTATTGCGAAGAATTTTATATAGATATTTTAAACAATTGATTTTTTCCTAAAAAAATTTTGCACATTATATTTTAATTAATTGAATTCTTGGGAAATTTTTATTATTTTAGAAAATAATTGAACTTTTGTGTAGAATTTTATAAATTTTTTTTTGAATAATTGAATTCATTTGGAAATTTTATTAAAATAGTATCTGGATATTGAAAATTATTTAATTAAGAAAATTTTTGTTAATATTTGAATTTCGGCGAAGAATTTTGCTATTTATAAAGATGATTGAAGTCTTGACGAGAATTTTTTTTTCATTTTTAAAAATAATTGAATTTCTGCGAAGAATTTTATTACTTATGAAAATAATTGAATTTTTGTGATGAATATTGTTATTTATGAATATAACTGAATTTTGCAATGAATTTTATTAAAATTCCTGAAATTAAATGAATTTCTAGGAATTTTAATAGAATTTTAAGGAAAAATTTTTTTTTTAAGGAAATAAATTAAAATTGTTTTGAAAATAATTCAATTTTTGCTAAGTATTTTATTTCTTATGACAATAATTAAATTTTTGCAAGGAATTTTATTGAATTTTTTAAAATAATTGAATTTCTATGAAACGTTTTATTATTTGAAAAAATAATTGAATTCTTGCGAAGAATTTCATTAAAAATTTTTGAAAATAATTGAATATTTTTGAATCATGTTATGAAAATTTAAAAGAATTATTTAATTATTTCGAATAATTTAATCAAAATTGTTTTAAAAATAATTGAATTCCTGTGAAATTTTTATTATTTTAAAAAATAATATTTGAATGTTCATGTAGAATTTTTTCATAAATTTTTTTTTAAATAATTGACTTTGGGAAAGTATATTAAAATACTAGCTATTGAAAATCATTAAATTTAGAAAATTTAAATTGTCATGAATTTTATTAATATTTTTAAAAATGATTGATTTTTGGCGAAGAATTTTGCTATTTATAAAGATGTTTGAAATCTTGACGAGAATTTTTAAAAACAATTTTTTAAATAATTGAATTTCTGCGAAGAATTTTTTTGCTTGTGAAAATAATTGAATTCTTCAAATCAATATTGTTATTTATTAAAATAATTGAATTTTGAAATTAATTTTATTATAATTCCTTAAAATAATTGAATTCTTGTGATGAATATTGCTATTTACGAAAATAATTGAATTTTTGCGAAGAATTGGGTTAAAATTTTCGAAATAATATTAAATATTTATTAAAAAATTCAACAGTACAACTATATTAAAGAAAAACAGGTCAAAAATTATTATTAAAAATAATTGATAATAATTTATATACAGAACAATTTTTCATTATAATTCTAGAAAATAATTATTAAATTTAAATCTTGAAAGTACTTTTACAAGTTGTTTAAAATTTTTCTATACTACATATAATTAAAATATTGGTTGGGGTACAGTTTTTCTAAAATGTATTTTCTAACTTTTTATTTTCGAAAACTTTTTTTTTTTTTTTTTAATAAATGTGAATTTCGAAAAAACTTTTATCTAATGAAGGTGATTTTTTAATTTTCTTTCTTCTAATAAAGGTCATTTTCTAAAAGTTTCTTTTTCTAATAAACGTAAGTTTCAAATTTTTTTTTCTTTTCAAAGAAGAACTGAATTTTGTTAAAAAATTGTGATAAGAAATAGGAATTTCATAAAATTTGTCTTTTTTTTCAAAAATAAACTCATAATTTTGTGAACAAAATTGTAAATTGAAAAGCAGAAAATCCTAATCTTAATTTTTTTTATAATTTTTTTAACTAATTATATTAATTAATTATGGAACTTTACAAATTTTTTGGAAAATAAATATTAGAAATCATAACTTTTTAAAAAAACTCGAAAAAAACTTTATTTAGAAATTAAAACTTGTTAGAAAAACTTTTTTTTGAAAATATATTTCATTAGAAATCGCTTTTTTAGACAAAAAGGATTAGAAAATATTTTATAGAAAAAGTAACCACCTACCAAAGTATTATAATACTTATTAGTTTTAAAAATGAATTCTTAATTTCTAACGATCTTCGTTAATATGATTAATTAATATAATTCATTAATATGATAAATATTTTAAATAAAAATTGAGAATATTATTAAGTATAGTGCTGAGAAAGAGGAATTAGAACTACAGAGAACATATTTCTCTTAATATAATATCAGGCTTCACAGTCTGTCCCCTATTTCCCTAAAAATCCCCTTTTTTCAATTTTGGCCCCTAAACGTACCCTATTTTGAAAATTTCCTCTAAATTTCCCCTATTTTTCTCGTCGCAGGAAATTAATTTTTTTTCAATAATTTTTAAGCAATTCTGCAAAACAATTCAATTATCTTGATAACCAACAACATTCTCCGCACAAAATCAATTATTCTAAGGATTTTTAAAGAAATTCTTTTCCAAAATTCAATTATTTTGATAAATATCAAAATTCTTCTCAAGAATTCAATTATTGTCAAAAATTTCAATTAAATTCTTGACAAAATTTCAATTATTTAAACAAAATTTAATAAAATACTTAGAAAGAATTCAATTATTTTTATAAATTTTAATGAATATCTCGTCAAAGAATTCAATTATTTTTATAAATAGAAAAATTTTTCGCCAAAAATTCAATTATTTTCAAAAGTTTTTCGCAATTCAATGTTTTAAAATATTTACTATTTTCATAAAATTTATCAACAAATTTAATTATAAAAAAACTTGTTGATACAATTCTACGAAAAGATTCAATTATTTTCATAAATAATAAAATTTCATTTACAAATTTAATTATTTTCATCGCATAATTTCAAATATTTTTAATACAATTTTAAATAAATTCCATGAAAAATGCAATTATTATTAAAAATTTTATTAAAACTTGAGGAAAGAATTCAATTTTAAGAAACATTCAATTATTTAATAAAACAATAAAATTCGTTGCAATAATTCAAATATTTTCATAAATAACATTTAATTCGCCGCAGAAAATCAATTATTTTCAAAAAATTTAATAAAATTCTTCAAAAAGTTTTTAATTATTTTCAAAAATTGTTATAAAATTCTTTAATATAATAAATTTCATTAAAATTTTAATTAAATTCCTGAAAAGAAATTAAATATTTTCAATAGTTGTTAATACAATTCTTCGTAAA
The DNA here is from genome assembly GCA_032872505.1 of Leptopilina syphax. Lineage (NCBI taxonomy): Eukaryota > Metazoa > Arthropoda > Insecta > Hymenoptera > Figitidae > Leptopilina > Leptopilina syphax. The sequence continues at coordinate 6,498,264 of CM065475.1, forward strand.
AATTAAATTTTAAGAATCATTCAATATTATTTATTTTTGTATTTAAATAATTGATTTTTCGTAAAATTAAATTATTGTTTTTCGTACTTTTAACTAACAATTCTGAAGAATTAATTTTTTTTGAAAAAGTTTAATTGAATAATAATTGATGTTATTGATTTAAAGTAGAATTTCAGTTAAAAATTCTAGAAAATGTTAATTGAATTGAAATGATAGAAATAATTTTGAAGAAATTTTAGTAACAATATATTCTTATAATAAAAAACTAATGATTTTGTCAGTCGGTCATCTTTAATTATTATAAAATATAAAGAAATGGATCCATTTCTTTATGCTTTATAATAATATTCTTATGAGTTGTTCAGTTTGAAATTTTTGAACATCTTAATTTCAATGAAAAAAAAGTTATTATTAAATATTTATTTTAAATAAAACTATTGATGTTCTCGAATAATTTTACTTTTGAAGAAATTTGTAAAAAAATGTAATACAAAATTATTTTGAGTATCTAATAATTTTGAGAGTGAATCAGAATATTCTTTAGGATCAGGGAAAAAGTTAAAGTTGTGCTTGGAAATCAGGGAACAGTGAAGGAAAAGTAAAATAAAATTTTTGTGGCAACCCTGTATAAATAAATGATATTTTTATCTTTATTTAACTAATTTTTATGGTCCCCTAAAAAGTCCCCTATTTTTTTATTTTTAGTCCCCTATTTCCCCTAAAATACTTCTTATTGTTAGGGGCACTGTGAAGCCTGTTAATATGAATTGACAGTGAATTGAACGATAAAAAAGTGAATGAATTTTGATACACTATAGACAAATATTGCTACAAAATAATCGAGGGGGATTTTTTTTTCTCTGTATGCAAAGCTCTTGTTCTCCCTTATTTACAAATGCTTGCTCTTTTGTGTGCGCACTGTCGAGGCTTAAGTGGTGAATACGGACATGTACCCCCGAGCGATACTTAGCAAGAGTTGAGTACTCTTAGTCTCGATTTAACGGGTTCTTATGTAAACTGGGTCAATTAGTAAAACTAAAAGTTATGCCTCTTTATTACGCTCGGTTAAGGACAAGTTAAGAGACATCCAAGCGGAAAAATTCCAATTTTATAGTTCCTCCCTCCTATAGTGATAATAATTCAACACTTTGTGCTCTATTTTTTGAGAGAGAGAGAGAGAGAGAGAGAGAAATCAATAATTTTTCCCCCTTGCTATACTGCTATTCAAAAGGAGAAAAAAATTTAATTTCCGTTAGATGTTTTGTGAAAAAAAAGAATCGCTAGTGGGTAATAATTCTGATTGACGGAAAGAGAGGAATTTACCGAATATACTCTGCGATAAGTTTAGAGAGAGATTTTCATATAGTGAATCCTCAGCAAAATTTTAACAAATCTACTGACCTGAATAAAACTTTCCAAAAACGAACTTTGTATCTCGATCAGAGTTCTGCTTCAGTGTTTTCTTCTAATGATGAAGCATCAACTGCTCGCCTGTTGTGACACTCAATTTTAAGTTCTGATTGAATTCAAGTTTGAATTGTTGGCGAAACACTGATTGAAAGAAACGGTTGGCTGAGAATACTATTCGGTTTAGTAAAATAAAAAACTTGCTCTTTTATTTTTTACCTACTGTTTCCTATCGGGTTAGTTCTTAGTTCATCCAACTATTTTATCGAAGTTCTCTTGCCTTGAATTTACGGTTAGAAGGCAAATTAGTGTTCAATACTCCGAAATTTTTGCTATTCTCTAAAATAGAGGTGTATTTGTTCATATTAATCTTAATTTTTGAAAAGCTTTAATTATAAATTTTAATTATAAATTCTTTTAAAAAAAGAATTATAAATTACAAAAAAAGAGAAATCCATCTTATCAAAAACTTTATGAGTCACTAAACTGACACTTTCTGGAAAAACATGAAGTCCGCTCACCAGAAATCTGCAACTATAGTTTTTCTGAAATGCAAAAATAAAATTGATTTACTATGTAAGTTTTACAACTTATTAGTTTTTATGATATTTTAATAGCAGTTTTCACGTTTTCTACCTGTTAGTTCAAATCACTGGCACCTGCGACGGAAAGAAACTCGTTTCTAAGTATGAGAGTAGCAACTTGCAGCTTTTTAATTCAGCTAACTAACTTAAAAAATCCGAAAGGCGTGAGAATTCCTCAGGAAGCATTCAAAAACTTTCCGGCTATTACCTCCGTATATTTTAGCTCTCGTGTAACAAATGTGATAATATCGTCGACTTATGACAACCATCAACTGTAAGAATGCGTAACTAATATCTCCAATCAGTAACAAAGAAATAGTACTAGAATTCATTGGGTCATTAAACCCAAATCTCGTTCCTCGGTTGACGGCGAATAAATGAAATCAAATCTCAAACTAATCTACAATATTTGAGTTCTTCTCATCTTCCGATTGTTGGGATTTTACAAAAATTCGTAGAACGGTTCTCTTCTAAGAAAGAGTTGAATTAAAAATAACTTCAAAGTTCTTGATTACAAGAATACATGAGTCTTGAATACATAAGGGATATTTTTTATCTTAATCGGAGGAAACACTTATTTTAATCCAAGTGACTTATGTTTCAAAACGAACCAATAATCATTGAATAACTTTTATTAAGATTTATTTTAAGTTTATTTGATATTATTAGACTTCATCCAATTGTGAACAGCTTTTACATCTTTATTAATCAGTGATAAATTTTTATCTAACTAATCAAGACTAGAGAGTACATAGATCTGCAAATCATCCACATAATACATTTCCTTGGTCCACTTCTCAAATCATTTGCAAAAAGTATAAACCATAAGGGACCCAATTGACGCGAACAAGATCTAACTGAAGTTCAAGCATCATTAATCGAATTAATAGCTCGATAAATTTTAACATCATCATCATAAACAAAATTAAATCTTCTTCTATTCCTCATGATCATATTTTAATTAGTTTAGATGCTGTCTCTTTGTTTACAAATGTTGGCTCTGGTCATGTTCGTGATTTACTTATCAGACATTATACATATCACAATGTTTAAATATTTCATTGGATGATCTACTTATGTCTTGCCAATTTCTTTCTGACAATATTTACTTTAAATTTGATAATAAATGTTATAAACAGATAGATGAACCCATATGAGTACCATAGTACTCCTATGGGTTCATCTATCTCTAGTTTATTTTCTGACATAGTCATGCATGACATAGAAACCCTTTGCAATGATAAACTTTCTTTTAAACCTCTATTCTATTATAGATATATAGATGATATAATTACATGCATTCCAAGGAATAAAATCAATGAAATGGTTGATGTCTTCAATAGCTGTGATAAGAGATTGCAGTTTGCTTTTGAAACACAGAGTAATAAATTCTATTAATTTTCTTGTTGTGCTTCTTATCAATGAGAATGATAGACTTATTACTGATTGGTACAAAAAACCCACATTTTCTGGACGTACCATTTAACATTATTCTAAACATCCTTTTACTCAAAAAGTTGCAATAGTTTATAACTTTATTGATAGAGCCATTAAACTCCCCCATAAAAAATGTTATTCTAAAAATATTAATTTTGTCATAGAAACTTTGGAAAAGAATAATTATTATCCTTTTGAATTTATAAATAAATATGTACTTTACTCTTCCGTAAAGGAATAACAAAATGAGTCATAATTTAATCATCAATGCTAAAGATAGAAACAAAAAAATCTGATAATGCCAACACTGTTTACAAAATAAACTGTAGAAATTGTTCTGCTTTTTATGTGGGTCAATCTAAGAAGTGATGAATGTTCGTGTTAATGAATATAAAAATTTAAAATAGGTGTTATTGCAAATCATAACAATTCACTTAACCATTCATTTGATTGGGATAATTTTTAAATATTTGACAGAGAATCTAATTATAAAAACGACTAATTTCTGAGATGATTCATACTGATTTGCAAAATAATTCAGTTAATAAAAAAGATACACAAGATCTTAATAATCATTACATTCATTTTCTGGATGAAAAGAAATTCCATTGATTCTTTTCTTCTCTAAGTTACCTTGACATTTCTCTTGTTTTCAATTTTTTGTTTACTGATGGGTCATACACCTCATCTTTATTGATCCACGCTTTAATATTGTAATGAACCTATTGCCTAAATTTATTAATTAAAATTATAGTTTCTAAAGAGGACAACATGGTTATTGAAAACGTTAAAAGGAATTGTTTTAATTTTTCCATTTGCTTAATTCGGAGTGATCGTTAACTTTAACATTTAATTAATTCCAAATTATATATTTTTACATTGTCCGGCATCGGTGATTTAAACCTGATTTATTCACAGAGCGGAAGGCACTGATATGAACGGATAGGCTTTAAGAATAAGTAAATGTTAAATCGACATTCAATTATTAAAATTTGTTTTTAAAACCTTTACAATTAGAATCAGAGAGAAAGAGTAGATCCAGATGTCTTCAGGGACACTGAAACAAAATTAGAACTTTGTGGAATGAATCGAGAATTTAAATGGGGACGGAATTTAAAAGTATTAGTTACTTACCTTTTAAAATTATTCTTAGAGTCGTAGGCCCAACAAGCGATACCTCCTTCAGTAAGGGGTCGAAGAAATGACTTTTGTCTAGCGGAAACAGAGAATGCAGTAGATTTCCCTCGAATTGTTTTCGGGCCAGCCAAAGTGATAGGTCCGGAGTTCAGGTGTCGATGTAAATTAAATAAAACATCCCTCAACACTACGAGTGACCTAATTATTGATTTGACGTTGATGTCCAGTTAATGCAGTCCTTAGAAAAATAGAAATGTCCCTCGCAGTAGAAATCATCTCCTTGAATGAACTAAGACGAGACTATCAAAAGCCTTCGATAAATCCAAAGTGGAAAATTTATCGCCAACTCGATATTTAAAGTATTAAGTTAGAAGTATTGATATGATGAAATTAAATTTTCAGCGATATTGAATAACGAAGTAAGAATTTGGAATATGAGGAGAGGATTGAAGACGCCTCTTTTCAGTAAGTAGTTTCTGGCATGGTTGCGGACTTTATATCCTATATACGGTAATTGGGGATGCAGGCTTTTGTTTCGGAGATCAAAAGCCGTCCAGTGAGAATAGAGGGTAGTGGCGTCGTTAGCGCCGCTACCTTTCTCAAACAATTGAATGGAAACCTTGCGTTCGGAGTGGTTAATTCCGAGGTCAGACTGGTCCTAGAGAGATTCACAGATGGAGAGAGAGAGAGAAAGAGAGAGAGGTGACTATATCCCACCTTCGCGAATAGATAAAGCACGATTCCCATTAGCGTCGCTACTTACAACGCTCTCTCGCAACCTCGATTATTATTCTGACCATTTCGACCTCCTCGCTTGTTACTGCCCACACTCTCTCTCACTCTCTTGGGGGCCGGGGCTTCTGACCAATATTAGTTTATACTAGTTAAAAGCTTCCCACATTTCGCTTACAACTACAGTCTGTCTCAAATTATTAAATATTCCCTTATTCAGGAGTATTCACTTTTTATGCTCCCCATTCCCATTGTTTCCTATTTCAGTTAATTTAGATTGTACCGTACAATGATTAGTCCCTTAAGAAAATTTTCATGTTTCACACGTTTCAAAAATACCAATTTGTCGAAAAAAGGAAATCTTATTTTATTATAAAAGAATCGCGTCCTGTAAATATATTACTAGAATAAATTGTACCTCTTGGTTGTAAAAATCGTGAAAAACGTTGGAGAAACCTGACCCAATCTTGATGAAATCTGTTATTTATTTATTGTTTTTAATTTCAACAGAAATCGATTGTTGGCGAAATTATTTTCGTCGTTTTCTTTCGCTTTTTTTAAAAATTGTATGTATAGTGAGTGTGCGGTTATAACGAGCAAAACGCCAAGTTATTACCAACTAGGTGAGTAACTCGGGTGCCGTTGGCTGTGCTGCTACTTGCTTACAACTACCTGCAATTTAGCAGTGTAGGCACGCTTCCTGCACCGGTGCTCGACTCGACCTACATTAATCTTTTACCATCCCCCCCTTTTAGAAAATAATAGAAAGAGAACTGCACACGTTATTTCCAGCGCAGTGTGTGTGTGTGTGTGTGTTGGTCCCATCCCTCTTGGATAATGAACAGCCTATAATTTATAGTGGAGGTCACCCAAGCAGTTAACCTGCTGACTCCTATCATCACTCCTTTTCTAACCCCCCCAATGATTCTCTTCTTCGAAGGAAATCTAATCTGTCGATATAGGACCTTTGGATGATAAATGTCCTCACGCCATTCTTGACCTTATTAATCGAATAAAATTCATAATTCTCCTTCGCTCCTCTATCTTTCATTTTCTCCGGGAAAATACAATTTCAAGTTTAATGATCTTTCTTTCGACAAAGTTTTAAGTTGGAAAAAAATTAATTTAACACTTCATTTAATATTTATATGGAGGGAAAAAACTTGACTTGTAAATCTCGTTGTGGAAAGTCGTAAGCTAACATGAGCCTATTTACTGAGTAAGCATAAAATGGTCATCATATACAGCAAAAAATGCTGTAATGTGTTTACGTTGCTTTTCCTTCTCAAAAGCTTCGTATTGGCTTCGCGACTTTCACATATTCATGTGTTGGTAACTTTTTGAGCAAACACATAAAAAAAATTTCCTCTAACGATTTGTTTATGTTACAACCACACTTATAAAGTAGCGATTCCAGGATCAGATTTTGTCTTTTAGGTTTTAATCCTAAATGTGGAAACAATTTTAGTTAACTTTTTGCAAACTCCCCAAGTATCGAATTTATCAAAAACAAAAATTGATCTCCATAATAGTTGTAATGAATGGTTATTACACTTTCATCACGTATGAGAAGGGTATTGGATTATCTATAGTTTCGGGGAAAAGTTTTAAAGTTCACCATGAAACATGATCGTGAATGGAAAAGGAGAGATACTGTGTGCTTCGGTGTTTCGCAGATGACCTAGACTATACATGCGAACTTGATAGTGATAAAAGTTAGTGATAACTGCTTACTAACACTTTACTCGCCCGCATCTGCTTTAACTTTCTCTATAGCAGCAAACGACAAAGTGTATGGTATAATATTGTTAAAGATTAATTATTACTCGACTCTGGTGTATAATCTCCATACCGCAACTCGTACACAAAAATTTAATTATATTCATCACCTCTTTTACCAACAAACCAGGTCTTGGATGTTTCTATGTATATATATTTTCACATTATTTCTTCTACGTATACTTTCAGTTTAGAATGTATCCTATAATACTTATTTACATTTTCATCTAAAATTCCTTCACGAAAATAAACACATAACGGTAAAAATGTTCATAAAATTTTTTTTGCTTACTTTCTACATTGTGCAGTGATTTATGTTTAAATATAAAAATCCTGTCTGGAGGAGAACTGAGTATTTTTTTTCGGGAATGAGATGAAACAATTTTCCAAAAAGGGGAAAGTTATTAGAGTCTTTATTTTTAAGGTATTTTTGTTTGATCTTTACCGTTTCTTGAATAATGTACTTTTTATAAAACTTAGTTTAGCATGAAGTCACTTAGATGGAAAGTAAGTAGGGTGGCCTTTAATGTAAAAAATTAGTTTTAGAGTAAAACCATCTTTAGAAATTAACAAAAATTTAAAAATTAGTTTGTTAATTAAGATGCTAATCTTAATTACTGAAGGGGAACCTATTTGAGTTATAGATTGTTATCTCGTTTGTAGATCAGCTATGCTGAATGTACATAGGTCCTTAGAAAGCGATTAAGCGGTAGACAGACCGGCGCCAACTGTTACTGTTGATTCACACTCAGGTTGGTTATTGACTCAAGATGCATAATGTCTTAATGTGTAAATGATATAAAACCAATTCTGAATTGGGAATTCAATTTTGATACTAAGTCGTACTGTAGACACATCAGCTTGATGTCGCGATTTTCCTTATATGAAAAAAGTGGATATGAAAATTAGGTAAACGAAGACATTCTTATGTTATTTATTTTGGAAAGAGGAAGAAAGCAATAGGGGTACCTGAAGAGGGACAATATTTTTTTTCTGTTTCTAAATGATTATCAAGAAAAGAGAGAAAAAGCAAAAGTTATATTATTGAACTATTATTATTACTGTTATAGTTAGGGAGTGGTAGCTTATGAAAGACTGGATAATTTTAAGAAGTATTTATCTTTACGATTTTTGCGAATTTTGTACAATGGAATAATAAGCAGTTATTAAGTGGAGTCATTTTGAGTAAATCTGTGAAAACATTAGCCTAATTAGACTTTTAAATGTTATTTGCCTCCTAATAGTGAATATGGTCTTTTGCATCACCACTAATATCGCTCATGTATTTATGTGAATGGCTAAAATCGTGCAATTTCCTAGCCACATTCTCTATATACACTATAACCAAGAATTTGTAACTGTGGAGACATTAACGCTCAAATGGCACGGAAATTTTGAGCACGTAGTAATTTATTTCACAGTGTCACCTGATAAAAAAATTACCATGTCAATCAGTTTTTTGGATACAAATTATTTTCTTTTAGTCTCAATTGATTTTATTAATTGAGGTTATATTTATAAAGATTATAACAATATAAAGTGTTACGAAGTCATAGGTAACAATGGCAAATTTTTTTTGCAGAGAGAAAGAGAGTTATTTTTGTGAAACAAAATATAACAAAAGGTTTTTATTAAGAATCCTTTAATTATTCCATTTGAAAGCATTTCGTGAAATACGGAACTAAAGATCTTATATACAGTCGCCATTGAGATTTCATGAGAATTTAACATCTCAGCGGGAAGGCTTTATACGAAGTTGTAAATCCAACCACACTGAGAGACAAGGTAGTGCGATATGCAGACATTGCCAACCTATTTTCGACAAATGGACGATAACCAAGGGTTTTGCGCGCAATCCCTTTCATCAAAATTTTCGAGGGTCGCACGTCTCTCGAAACACGTAGGGCGCAGTACCTCATATACATATACGTACACGCTCAACCTGACAAAATGCCCCAGGTTTCCGGGCTGCCTCGTCCTGCAAATAGGTAAGTACCTATATTAAACCGGTACGTGAGTCGTGAGGTACTCCTGCTAGAGTGAGCCAGAGAGAGAGAGAGAGAGAATTCTGCCCGTGAGGCGAATACCAGAGGGTAAGTAAAGACAGGGTGAAAAAGAGTGAGATGGAACAAGAGATAGAGAATGGAGCGCAAGGAATAACGTTATCACGACTCAAGAAATTACAAGGCATGCGAGACCGACTTGTCCCAAGACTCATTTCGTCCGAACTCGAAGGGTGGAACGCGCCACTTGTCGTAAAGACATATACGAGAGTTACTGTCTCTCTGTTTCCGGAATATGTAAACATGTTTCCGACTTTTTCCTATCTGTCTGTCTGTTTGTCTGTCCAACTCTTTCTCCCGAGACTCTCTAAGAAAACTTTACTTATATTCTGTTTTTGTCTGTCTTTTTACCTTTTTTCCCCCTGTACTCTCTTGTCAATTCTTTCATTTATTACTACTTTCGAAGTGATTTTATCTATACTCAAGTATTTCTCAATTTTTCTTACAACTATATCAGTCCCGGTTCATGAAAAATTCATAGAGGAACCTCTCCCAAAGGGTTTTTTTTGGATTCTTCATTTAATTATTTTACAAAAGTTGTTGAACAAGAATATATTGATTTTTGTTCTGTAAAGAGAAAAATAGTATTGATTTGTTTCTCACGTCACGTGGACCTTGAGTTGTATTTTGAAAATTTAATAATTGTTTTCATATATTTAGCAGGGGTGCTTCGATATGTCGCATTTTAATGGTACTTCTTACTAAATTTATCTTGATTTCGAGATCGAAATAACTGACGCCATTTACAACAAGGTAATTGGGAGAAATAGTTTTATTTTAATGAGGATAATAAAGCTTCCAAATACGCCCAGTTTCGTGACCATTTGATAATTAGTATTCAGAATTGTTGCTAGAATTGAGTTAATAATTATTTCCACCATCCGAATAATCGTAAAATGGAATTTGCTGGTTGGCATGAAAGCTAATTCATTTGTTTTGCTATATCTCAGTAGGAAACTAAACATACCCTAAATTATATATATTTAAATTGTCCGGCATCGATGATCGAAACCAAATTTATTCACAGAGTAGAAGTTTCTGATCTTAAGGGACAGGTTTAAGAAAAAGGAATTGTTAAAATTCAAATTAAATTATTAGAAGTCTTTATTTGCTTCCTTTACAATTAGAATCAGAGAGAAAGAGTAGATCCAGATGTCTTTAGGCACACTGAAACAAAATTAAAACTTTATGGAATCAAAGAGAATTTAAATAGGGACAAAATTTAAATTCTTGGTAATTTATCTTTTAAAGTTATTGTTAGAGTCGTAGACTCAGCAAGCGATACCTCCTTCAGTGTGAGGTGGAAGAAATGACGTTGTCTAGCGGAAACAGAGAATGCAGTAGATTTCCCTCGAATTGTTTTCGGGCCAGCCAAAGTGAAAGGTCCGTAGTCTAGGTGTCGATGTAAATTAAATAATACACCCTTAATCCTAGGAGTGACCTAATTATTGATTTGACGTTAATGTCGAGGTAATGCAGTCCTTAGAAAAATAGAAATGTGCCTCGCAGTAGAAATTATCTCCTTAAATGAATTTGACTAGGGCGAGACTCGAAGAAGGCACTTGGTATTTGAAGAGGTTTTCTAGACTGGAGTTGAAAAATAAACTTGATGACAGTACACAACTAGTTAACTTGGTCATGTTTGCTGGACAGACACGAAGAAGACAGGGAGTTGATTCTGTGGTGACTTCTAGACTAACGCGAAAAAGACGCGAAGTTGATTCGGTGGTGACTTCTGGACTAGTTAACTTGAAGGCGTTGTCTGGACTGACAAATTCAGCAAGGGTGGCACCTTTTTTAGGTTCCTTTTGCAAGGGATACGTCATACCACCCACTTTTATTACTTTCTGGGTCAGTTGTTTTGTATTGATTTAATTTGGGCGTGTGTGATTAGTTACTGTATTAGGTAGGTGAGTGACAAAGCATTGATGATCATATTTGGTATCTAAGACTATTGGATATATTTTATGTTCGTCTTTTCATTGCTGAATTAGTTCTAGATACTTAAGATTCGGTGTACTTTCGAGAGTAGAAGGAAGGTTTTATTTCCCTTCCAACTGTAAGTTCAAAGGCTGTAAATTCTGTTGTTTTATTAGTAGTTAAAAGAATCTGCTCCGTATTTTTCGGTTAGGGAATTTAAACTACAAGTGCAAATAAAGATTTTTAATTAATTCTCTCACATAATTGTGTTCCACAGTTGGGAATTTTACTCTCACCTTAAATAATGGTTTATAATTGATAAAATGATCGATACCAATTGATGTCATTAAATTAGAATTTGAATTGGGATTTTGCTGGTTGTTTACCAATTTACAATAGTGATGACCAATCTAAACTCCTTCTTAATCGAAGTACGTGTTATGTCATTGGTACGTGCTTTTAGATTGTGCATATGCCAAATCTAACTTCTATATGGGCAGTAGTAATTACATTGGAGGATTCATGAACGTTAGTCGAACTCCAGGGAGTATCGATACGTGCTACTAGAGCATAATTTCAGTTTACGAGACACACTCTTGCTTGTGTTGGATACTCCACTATTTTATGGCCATTTGTTGTCCAACGGTGTATCGATTTTCCAATCTTCTTTAACTTGAAATAAAGTTACCGTCGATAATGAAATCATCAATTCTTCCAATCTCTGATAAACGACTATATATTTCTTGTTACGCGAAATTGTCACTTTAACAATTTGTTCGGAAGTTTCTTGAAAATCTACTTCCCAATTTCAGTGGACTGCAGTCGTGAATTATTTTCGTCAGTCTTGGTAACTATAAAAATAGTGATTTTTATGAAATCTTATAAAAACTTATAAAATCGCTATTTAATAGTTACGGGTTATTTTACATAAATACTGCTTGTTCTATAATTGAATGGAGAACAATCACTATTGAAATGAACTTGCAAAGTTCTTTATTAGCATACGAAAAGGAACTGCAGTTTGAAGGGATGATAAAAAAATGCACTTTTCTCGCATATATTGGCGCAGTTATCTTCAATCTGGATACGTTTCAATTTTCCTTTGCCGAGTTTTAAGGGCAATATCGGTTTTTTAAAGGCGCATATGCACGACTGTACTAACCATCAGAGCAGGTGTAGAAGACGTAAAGGACCAGGAGATGTTAGTGCCAGTCCATATATACACATTGTGGCGGGATAGTGTGGAAGCTGGTCCAGTTAGGTGCTACTTTACGGGCAGTAACTGCCGTCGTAAACATGGCGAACACACGCCAACTCTCTCGCCAACTAAAGCCGGGCCTCCCTTACGATCGAAGTGCGAGGGGGGGGGGTGTGAGAGGGAGAGCAATCCTTTCATCCCTCCTGACCGTTTTCCGATCTCGTTTTGTTTTAATACGCCACGTACCGAAAGCATTCGCCCATGAAATCGGTAGGTAGTAGGCGCGAGTTATGTCATCTATCTAACGACACGTTCTGTATTATTACCGCTTTTTTTTATCCCTGCTGCCCCCCCTCCCTCCCTTTCCCTTTCGTTTTAGGGTCGGATGATATAAACCATCATCCACTTTATTCGCCATTCAGTGCCATATAGGAGAATCGAGAAACTGGAACATGCTTGCACAATGTGCACATATTTCACGGATTTAGGCCATTGTATGACATAGGATAATCTCTGCAATAACCTTTCTCTGATATGTATCTCGCGACTCTACGAAAAGATTAGTTGTGAGCTTCTTTGCATAATTTGTAAATTTGTTTATTCAGGAAACAAAGGATGATTTATTTCCCAGAGAGATGTGGAGATAATTTATTTTTCTTTTCAAATGAAAATACTTGAATTTTTTTCAGAACAATATGTAATCTTTTGATTAGTAGAGGTCACGTTAGAATTTAAATATAAGATTAGAGACAAATTTTAGCACTGAGGGCACCCTTTTATTTTTTCTTGATAATTCTTTAGAAACAAAAATAGAATATCATTACAATTGATATTAAAACTAAAAATAGCAACAACAATGAAAAACTACGATCTTTCTGTATTCTGAATAAATCGAGGAATAAATAACATAAATTGGTCTCTGTTTGTAAAATGTTTAAGGTTTGTTTCACCTTCTGCGACACTGTAACACTTTCAACGCCATTGTATTTGTTTAATAATTTGAACTGTTAAATGATTGTAAATACATTCTTTATGGTAACGACCTTTTATACCTACGACACCTTTAAGGTTTTATTGTCTTTTCAAAATAAATAACAAGAATTTATTTCTTTCCCTAATTTGCATGTTTACTCTTTTCATATGAGGAACTATTTAACAAAGTTGGAAAATGTTTATATGATAAACTTTCAGTCAACTTCTTTTTGAAGTTGTAATTTTTAAACTAAAGATTTATTCTGACAACTAAAGTATTTTTAATCCTAATTAAATATTCTATCACTGAATAATAATTAAATAATTTTTCTTTTTTCAGGTGAGTACATTTGAGTTTTCAAAAAGTTCTCTGCATTCCTTACTATTTCATCGTTATCGCGTTTGGTGAGTTATATTTTTGTACTGTTTATATGTCTAAACATCACGTTTTCATGATTATCTCGACTTTTCCAATATCTGTAGGAATGGATTTATTTTTAACAGTAAATTTTATTGGCGCACAATTAATTTTTTTTATATAAATGTTTGGGGTTTCTGCGTTCTTTTGCAGAAACGAAAATAATGCAATATATAAAATTAATAAAATTAAATTTTTACGAAGAAGCACTTTGAGGCTTTGATTGCAACTACAAATAATTTCAACATATATTTATAAAAAATATTTTTTTTACTTTGCTTTCATAAAGTTTTCTTTCCAAGGAATTTAGAGTTATTTATTAGAAATTCGAATTTATTTCTAAAATTCAAAATATCTGTTTTAAAATAATAGACAAGTTTTAAAATAAAACTGGTTAAATGTTGTTTTTAGGAATTTTTATGGTTGATGATTGTAGATAAGAAATGAAAATTGAAAAATCAAATTATAACTATTTAAATGCTTTATTATTTATATGTTTGCTTAGATACAGTAAAAGACAAAATCTTTTTTTATTTACAATTATTTTATTTATTTAGTAAATGGTAGGTGTATTGTATATTGTCTGAAAAAATCTGCAAAAATCTGTCCCAAAAGCTTTCATCTTGTTTAGGTAGTTCGTGATGATTTAATTTATCAACTGTTGCATTCAAATGACTTTCCAAATTATTTAAAACTTGTTTTACTTCATTTACTTTATCCATAGTGAAGTTACTCTGTTCGCTTCTGATCGTCGAAATTAGAAAGCAGATTATTGCTAAACTTATTATGATCCTTACAGAATACATTTTTTTCCCAGTTGATATTTGTTATTTACCGCAAATACTGGTACAATCTGTAAATATTACTAATAAAATAATGCGAAAAAATATTAATTTGATTTTTAAAATTATATATACTTACCGTATGGTGTCAAATTATACGGTAGGTGTATTACACAGGAATAATTAGACGGACTTTACTATTTCTTTTTTGTTTCAAACTTAATGCCACGAAACAGAAGACTTTCAAATAACGTTTGAAAATTTTACGCGATTCTACAACTTATATACTGGTCATGTTGAGTATTATTTAAAATTATCTCAAAATTTTATGTACTATTATTCAATAAAAAAATGTACAGGTGCAACCAATTCAGATTGGAAGAAAAAAATACTATTTATCAGCGAATTGATGTACTGTTAACCAATAGAAAACTAAAGGTGTAACAAGTTCAGATTGGAAAAGAAAAATATTTTTTATTATATAATGTTAAGAGAATATTTTGAGAAATTTGATGAGAAAAATATTGCAATATTAGAAACAATTTTGTAATGTGGTAAAACTGAAAGGAACATAGTTTCCCTTTCATGCTATTAAGATCAATGTGGATCTGCTTTCCTCTTAAGGGATTAATCCCTTTCATAGCATTTAATTTGTATTTAGAGGCAGGATTGAAAATGTCTCTTCCATCAAATTTAACAATAGAAATATGATGTTGATATTTCTATGGAAGAGGAAGTTTAGGATGAGGGTATTAGGCTTTGATAGGAGCATCAACCGGAACATGTCAGGCAGTAACGTGCAAGTGAAATCGATACTGGTAATAATAATTGTATTCGTCGCACGTTAAGCTTCCTGCAGTTGCTTCGAAGGATATACGTCCTCTCTCTGTGCTGCTCTGGAATTATCTCTCGAGTATCTAGTGCCGCATAAATCAGGACCCGTGGATTACGAAGCTAAGGCTGCGGAAGTAATGGGATTATCGTTAGCGCACTGGCCCGCTTGAAACTAGGAAACGTCCCATCGTCCGTCGCTCTACCATCCGTCCACTCTCTGCACTTTACCAACTAACGTAAATTTCATAATTTTCCCATTATTTATTCAAGTTTACATTTGACTACCAATTTTTCAATTAATCCTCTATTCTATTATTTACCCATTAGTTGTCGTATTCGCTTTTGGTTAAACAGGTTGACTATAGTGGGAAACGAAATTTTAATTATTTATAGCCTTAATTAGTAGTGTGGATGTAAAGTAGTCCTTTTAGCGTTACATGAAAATTTGATTTGAGTAAGAGATAAATTGTTTACTAAAAAGACTTTCGCTGGAAAAATTTAGAAAATCTTTTTTTGTTTTTTTCTTCGTGTTCACTAGGAGGGATGACAAGTTATTCTCCAGCGTCGTAAAATACAGAGAGCATTGAATTTTGTTTTTCCCAAAAATCTCTCGCAAACAGATCGTGGGTCAGGGAAAAGGAAGTCGAGTAAATATTTGTGAGCAAAAGTAATCGTTCCTATAAAAATCCGCTGGAATGAGGGGGGAGATTCTTTTCAAATTGTGTTCTTGTATCATAAATTGACGATTGTTTTAAAATGTGTGTGAGAGAACATGGATCAAGTGCATATACAAATATATCCATAAGATGGAATACGGTGCGACCCCTCCAAGTGATGCTCTTGACCCGACCCAAGGAATTTTCTCGCATAGGACTGCAAGGGGACGACGGAAGCGGTAGGAGGAGTGTCGGGAGTGAGAAAGGAAGATGAGAGTGTGCTAGATAGAGTGAGCATGGGGTGCGAGGTCGAAAGTACCGGAGATCGAGCGGAAACCGGCTCTCTGTCTGCTTGGAGATTCTTGCAAAGGACGCAGTGCACGTCACCGACAGTCGAGCTGCCGGAGGTGCTCCCGGCAGTTTACGGTTCCTGGGCTGGCCATAACTCGGCGCAGACAATTCATAAAGCAACCAAGGGGAGGTTTTGGGGACGGGCGGCGGCAAAAGAAGGTGAAAAAGAGAGAAAATAAAAGACATTCTCGGTCGGGAAAACCCGAGAGGCCACAACAGAAAAGGCTGCCGGCTCCACCGCACCAAAGTGCTCTCTAAATTATTCTCTCAAGCATCATGCGCTCAGAGATAACCAAAGTTGGTAACTAAGGATTGTTTTCACCTCGGTTCTACTATCCAAATTAACTTCTAATTCCTTCGAAACGCTACGAATTTTCTTTTTTTAACAATTACCACATGGGTCGTTAGAATTTTTTATTTACCCTTTTTAAAATTTAATACTACATTAAAAAAAATTTCCCAAATCTAATATTACTTTAAAAATCTTTTTCAAATTAATAATTTCAATTTTCATGTTTTCTTTATATTTCTGCTATCCAAAGTAGAACTTCAATTATAACATAAATAATAAAAGATGGTATAAAGCAACATTGAATAAAACACTCAAACACAATTAAATTCCAGAAGGCTGATAACAATAATATTCTTTAGAATTCAATATCTCAGCGATCATAAAAAGTAGTTTTTTAAACTATAATTGGGTCATTCGATAAAAAGACGAAAGTCTAAGTTGTTATAATGTCTAAATTCGAAGGGATTGTAAAATATTTTATGCGGTACCAATTATATAATGAGCATTCAGCTAAGATATAACAATAATCCCTGACGATACAGGGGAGTTATTCTTTCTTAAAACCTGAATTGAAATTAAGTTATTAAAGTTTTTATTCGAATTCTTTTCAATTAGAATCAGAGAGAAAGAGTAGATCCAGATGTCTTAAGGGACACTGAAACAAAATTAGAACTCTGTGGAATCAATCGAGAATTTAAATGGGAACAAAATTTAAAAGTATTAGTTACTTACATTTTAAAATTATTCTTGAAGTCGTAGACCCAAAAAGCAATTCAGTGTGAGATCGAAGAAATGACTTTGTCTAGCGGAAACAGAGAATGCAGTAGATTTCCCTCGAACTGTTTTCGGGTTAGCCAAAGTAAAAGGTCCAGGTGTCGATGTAAATTAATTAAAACACCCCTCAACACTACGAGTGACCTATTTATTGATTTGACGTTAATGTCGAGGTAATGCAGTCCTTAGAAAAATAGAAATGTGCCTCGCAGTAGAAATTATCTCCTTGAATGAATTTGACTAGGGCGAGACTCGAAGAAGGCACTTGGTACTTGAAGAGATTTTCTGGACTGGAGTCGCAGAACAAACTCGATGACAACACATCTAGTTAATTTTGTCGCGGTTACTGGACTGACACGAAGAAGACGCGAAGTTGATTCGGTGGCGACTTGTGGACTAGTTAAGTTGAAGGCTTTTCCTGGACTGATACGAAGAAGACACTTGGGACAGTACACAACTAGTTAACTTGGTGTCGATTCTTGGACTGACGAATTCGGCAAGGGTGGCACCTTTTATAGGTCCCTTTTGCAAAGGGATACCACCCACTTTTATTGTTTTCAGATTGTTATTATTGATTTAATTTTTAACTCCTGTATCAGACAGTTGGGGACCTAATGGAAGGGAGACAAGATACAGATGACCGTATTTGGCATCTGCTATCTAGGTGAAGACTTGGATCAATATAGTTTACATTCCAAGAAAATAAGGATTTAGTTTTTTTTATCTTTAGAAAATAATATTTATAAATATAAGACACGTGTTTATTTAAAAGTCTAATTTGAGAAAATACACATCTAAAAAAAAGAGCTACGTTGATACAAAAAGTCCTTAGTGTTTTCAGTAAATAATAAGTCAGGATATTCCAAAAGAAATATAGTATAATTCTTTATTCTTAAAGAGTTGTTACACATGTCAAAAGTATTAGAATAAGAGCTTTATGTCTACGTGACCATCGATAATGTTTTATTGTGAGAAATTGCTAAATAAAATAAGTAAATTTGTTCAGGAAGTAAAGAGGTAATAACTCATTTCTCAAGATATATATGAAATATCGATTGTTGGCGTTTGTAATAAAATCTCGAAAGTGGTTTATTTTCTTGAGACTGGCTCTCGTAAAAGGAACTAGGCTGTATTGCAACGTGAATCGAATTTTCAAGCTTAGAGAGAAAGCTGAGATACTCACACTATTCTCTTGAGAGGATGTGCTCTATTGAGCTTGTAATCGCGGAATTTATGGAAACTCAATAACATTGTTTCTATCTCGAAGATTCACTTATTTTATTTAATGTATAATTTAATACTCGAAATCCCTTGACAATAGATCAAAAGAAGCATTTCAGAAACAAACAAAGAAATATCGTCGTAAATCGTAAATCATGTTGGGATTATAAATAAATGATAATGTGGAGAAAAAAGCGGTAGTAGCATCGAAGTAAGTACAAGGGTTTAAAGATAATTCAAGTCAATTTGTTTGGAAAAAATACTATTTTTTACTTTGTAATATCGATTTTAAGACTCAAAGTCATGGCACTGTGCCTTATTTTCTGCGGGCAAGGATAAGCCGGGCGTTGGTTGGCAGAGGAGCAAATCGACGAGTAAAGGTGCACGCGAGGATTTTCAGTGCGAGAGCGATACTATTTCTCGGCTAGTTAAGAAGTAGGGCTTAGGAGCTTACTTCTATCGAGTCTAGACGCCAGCCATGTAGGTGAAGTCTGTGTTGGTCTTCTTACTGGGTTGGAGGGCGGAAGGAAAGGAACGTACGGAATCCGCTCTTGTACATGAGAGACTGCTGTGTATGGGCAGAGGGTGGAAGCTACCAGGGGAAGAAGCAGCCAGATTAAAGTTTTCCAACTGTAGGAATAGCATGGCTCGACTGTTAAATGCTCGACGTGCTTCAACTTCTTTACACTCTACACTCTTGTTGCGAAGCTCCAGGTCAACGTCTGATTAGAACATAATCCCTAATTCATACTCGTAGCAGAATTATTATTAACTCGAATTAAAACTTGCTTCATCGTACTTTTTTCTTTTGTTCCTCTTTTAAAGTAGACGCAATTATTGCCATTAGACAATATTCGTATATTCATAAAATATTCTCTAAAGTTATCAAAAATCAATCTAAAAAGTTAAATCGCGGTGAATTAATATGCAATGTGGTCATTGTTGTAGAAACAGTAGTCAAAGTTGCCAATTCATATTATTAAGTTGATTCTAAAAGAGATTTCAATTACTCGAGTAGTTCCACTGGTATGCCTTTCTCATTTTCAACTCAAACTGATCTTAACTTACACAAAGACGAGAGAAGATTACTTATTTAAGTAAATACCATCTTACATTACCAAGAAAGTCTTTGAGTATCGCAATTCCTTTAATTATACTAAAATCATTAATTGTCTCTCGGTCTTTCATTCGTCTACCACTATTTTACTAGCACTTTATCTATTGTAACTAATTGAATTTTAATTGGTTCACAACCTCATCGTGAAAAGATAGTTTGTTTCATCTTGATTCTCTAAAGATTCAAGTCTAATATACATCCTGCTTAATTTATATCTGAGAAATTTAATTCTCCGAAAGGTTTCGCAATTATTGAACAATTGCTTTTTCTGATGATTGATATTCTTTTTTTAGTTTTGTAGTTGTTTTTTTATTTAATTTTTATTAGTAAAGTGACTTTGAAATACTTTGTCAGAATATGATATCCTAGATCCTTGGTATATTATTTTGCTCTGATTTTTTATTTATAACTAAAGTTGTTAATTCACAAATTGTTATTTTGAGAAATAAATCGCGACAAGACACAACGAAAGTTTAACTTAAAAGTCCGCCCACTAAAAGTTTGCTTGAATACATTTGATCACTGATGAGAATGCTGACAGAAGATTTTAAGCCGGAATTATGAGTTACAGTTGGCTAACTGTTGACCCGCCTATCTGAAGTGTGAGAGTAGAAGTGCGTTTGCGAGGAGGGATTTTGATAATTGTTCGAATTCCATCAAGATCCGTTGATTTAGTAAACTTTTTAAATTTGTTTATGACGACAGCTCTCAAGACGATCCGTCAAATCAACTACTTTACCCTCCATATTTGTGAGTCTAGAGAGCGTGTCATCAAGTTTGTCATTTATGTCCATAAAAGTCTCCGAAATTTCGATAAAATTTTTGGAGGTAGTTTGCGAATTTGATTAATTGAATAAGAGTACAGAGTGTCTGCAAACGTAAAGATTCATTAGTTAAACATAGTTTGTAATTTTGGAAACATTATTACTCTATCTATTATCATTGAACTGAGAAGTTCGTTCTCGACCGGTGGTAAATTATATATTGGTGGCTTAAGTGGCCTCAATTCAAATTTATCACACATCCTTTGTAGAAATTTCGATTGTAAACTATAATTGATGGGTCTGGATTTGTCATCTGACGTCGTACCGTCATCATAATCATCACTATCGATTTGTTGATGAAGGGAAGGAAGAAATTGACGTTTGCACGTCTTGATGGATGACGATGTGTGCTTTGCTTTTGTGTGTGATTGACAGCAACTCTTATCACTCATAGAATCATTGGTGATAAATAACACCAGAGAAGTTGAGAATATTTCAGGAAAAAAGTCACTTGAATGGTTTTTCATTTAGTTTTCATTTAGGTTAGATTTTTTTCCAATATTGTTCTCACGGTAAAAATGTAAGTTTGATTTAACACGATTTGTCTTTAGAGCAAATTTCATCTGACTTTTAATATCCGGAGAGTTTACAGTTAAATAAAACAATATGTTCCCTGTTGCGCCGAGTTCGCATCAGAGGAAATTTTCCCTTTTTGGCCGAGTTTTTTTTCGCTTTATTGGTAAAAACGGCTTGGACGCATCGCACATCGGTTTCATTATTCACTTGCACCTGCGACGACTGGCGGTGTAGCTTGATTAAATTTCAATGCGCGTTCGTCGTTGAATCGCGTTTCAGCGCAGTGAGCGAGCCAATTCGTAAAAGAATCGAGGTCATCGATTCGTGCATAATTTTAAATATCCCCACACATATATATATATATACACACCAGGACTCGCGGTTTGGTCCACGCTTGTTTAATCGGCTTTCGAGCGATTCGCAAAGTACACAATGAATTGCATTACTCTGTCGGACCTGTAATCCTCGCAACGGTCATTTATATTAATTAGCATGGTCGCGAACCATTCGTGTTCAACATAAATTACCGAGCTAATGATGAATGTCAGGCATAAACGTGGCATTATGCACGCGCATACGAGTGTAATGCATGTACTCAACTGACCAAGGGGGTTTGTGTTAGGTTAGCTGGGTACACATGACCTAGGCATACGTGCACCTCCGCATTTCCACTCATCTACATTTACATCTACACATGAGAAATGCATAGATGGAAGATTTCACGAATTTTCGCCATGGCATTTGTCACGTCCATCTGGCGCGTTCTCTGCAATGAAATTATACTTCCTTGCATAATGTGTCCTTCATCTCTTTAAACTTGTGCCTTGAAACTGATTCTTAGTGAAATTAGAATGGTTCTTACATCACTAAAGTTTATAAATTTTCTCTTAATCGAGATATGTACACTGCCGGGGGAAGTTGTGCGAATGTTAACGTAAAATAATATTTCTACTTACACATTGTAAAGGATCTTGTTCACCACATGATGAAATAGAAAATTTTTGTTGAACAGTAATTATTTGTTAATATAGGAGATTCAGTCATTTCTCAGAAAATCGAAGTGGTTAAATGACGTCCGCATATGATACGACCTGTTTCAAATAATTCGTCTTAGAAAAGTATTTATTTAAAACGAACCTGGCGCCATGAAGATTTATTCTACATAAAGTTACTTCAAACTATCATATACCTGCGGGCTAACAAA
Organism: Leptopilina syphax; assembly: GCA_032872505.1. NCBI lineage: Eukaryota > Metazoa > Arthropoda > Insecta > Hymenoptera > Figitidae > Leptopilina > Leptopilina syphax. The sequence goes on from CM065475.1 coordinate 6,520,482, forward strand.
CAACATTATTGTAAACACATACACGCCAACAACATAAAAGCCAATTCGAACCTAACTTTGGTTGTCCAAAAATAATTAGGTAGAAGAATTGGGATAAAATGCAAAGAATTCGTTCTGTTTCTCAATGATAACTCAACTACACTGTATGGCTGATGCCTTAACTACTTCGTCGATTAATTGTTAAAATTTTAATTCATTGTAATCCTGTGGAACTTAATGAATTGTGGGGACGATTAAAAGGAAACTTGTCGGAAGATTATCGTGGAATTTGACAATATTGAAGCAGAAAATAGAGTTTATAGAGATATTAAAACATTATTATACCAAGAAGAATATCGTTTAACAACTTCGTTCACAGAATGATGCTTTTAGTACAAAAAATAAATCACATTTTAAGTTGTAGGTTCGAATTTTTGAATCCAATAAAGTGAAACGTAAACTGGAAGATTAAGTACTAAAGGGTTGGGTCAATTCTGGGAGACACTACATTCTATGTATCGGGTTTTGAGTTTTGCATACAGATATTGTTTAATAGCAAAACTATTGTTTTTAGTTTATTTAAAGACCTTTTCATTTCCTAAATTTGGTTAACCACTTCTTAAGTAGGGATTCTCACCCACTTACTGAAATAATAGTTTGTTAGGAGGGGGATCCACTATCAAGAGATTAGAGGTTTCAAATATAGTTTTGTGTAACATTACCTTTAAATTTTATTGTTTAACAATTAATTTTATGGTTTAACAATTAATTTTATTGCTTAACAATTAATTTGTTTGTATAACTATTTAATTTGTTTATTACTCAATAGTCGACAGAATATTAACATAAAATTCGGACAAAAATAATTATAGAAAGGATAATTCGGCGCATTTGAATGTGAATTTATCTGAAAGGGATAAAAGAGCCGGAATATTTGACGACAACAAAGACAGAGAAGTGTATAACCGTTAACAAACGAAAGGACGCAATAAATCGGAGAGGCCGATTGATGTTGGAGGGTTTTAGGGTGGATACAAGGAGCGAGATTTTGAAGCGGGTTGATTGCACCGCTTCGCAAATATTGACATAACTAATTTTGCTCTGAGAAAGACCGTCTTTATTCATCCACTTGACGACTATAGGTGACGAGAGAGAGAAGTACGCTAATGAGGACCTTAAGACGCTAGAATGTAAAGTAAACACCATACTGCCTTAAAATATCCTGATGAATCACTTTTCCAGAAGGAAATTTAACTACCCGGATGCACTAATAATAATAAGTCATGGCAATGTTATTACTGCAAATGAACTCAATTTTGAAAAATCAATTTAACAGTTTATAACTATTAATAAATTCTTTTTTTTGTATCTTTTAACTGGTAGTAAAAAAAAGCTTGATTCGGAGGGAGTGGAAATTAACATACCGGGTTAAAATTTAAATAGTTAACATAGAGTTAACAGTTAAATGTCAGATTACCTTTAATAGTTTCGGAAAGCAACATTAGAGAAACAATTATAGAAAATGACTCTGTTGGTTAATGGTTTTCAATTTAATTAAACCGTGGAGATTGTTGAAAGTAAATAAGTACGGGGAATGGAGGTTTTCTTTAAACCACATGAGAAGAATCTACTTGAATCTCTCGCATTTCCTGAGAAATGCCTACAAACCTAAGAGGTATTCCAAGTCTTGGTCGTTATCTAAAGCCTCCCTTGCTAGGCGTTTCCTGTGAGAGATAATGTGAGTTGAGAGAAAACGAAAGAGCTTGTGCTACGAGCTTTAAGGTCTATGTCCGATACCAAGTATCTCTCGTTTGCAGTTTCAACTTTATATACGGGGAACGAGAGCGGAACTAGAAGAGAAGGAATACAACGTGAAGTGAAGGATGAAACAGCTGGCGGTGAACGTGCCTTTGCACAAAGAGAGACGCAACGATGCAATTTGGGTCGTTCTGACATACACCAAGATGATTCGCTCGTTCTTTGACGTACTATAAAACAATCTTGATGAGAATCGAAAGTCGTTCGTTCAAGAAGCAATTTAAGAAAAAAAAGAAGAAGAGAAACGATTCAATAGAAACTGTATTTAATGACAAACATTTACCTTTTAATCCTCTCTAACTTTTGAGTAGCTTTGATCTCCAGAACAACTTAAAGATACAGAGAGAAGTGATAAAAAAGGAGAGAAAACTTTTTAAAGCGTACAATTGAAGATAAGAATTTCTTTCATCAGTTATCGGAGTCATCAAGGTCATGCAACTTTTTGTATTTGCGGATGTGATTTCTGACTACTCAAGAGTGTCGCACAAAAATTCTCGTTCTTCATCTGTCAAAACAAAAATAGTTGCTATTTTGATAATGTGGAACTTTTCCCGATGTTGGATACTTCAGGACTCTGCATTACCGACGCATGGTAACTAAGTTACATCACTTCTTGAAACACTCGGGTATTTAATTCTCTCATTCTCGTCCGGTTCTTGACAGTACACTTCTTTCTATGTAAATTTGGAAAAATTCAACTTCTATCAGGAATTGAACCAATTGAGACAAAGCAGAATTTTAGTGGTAAGTGTTCGAAAAGTATTTATTTAAAAAGAACCTGGCGCTATGGGGCCTTCAGTCTTCAGAAAGTTGTTTCCAACTAGTCGACAGAATTCTAACCTAAAATTCTTGAAAAAAATAGTAAAAAAATAATAGTTTGAACAAATTTTGAAAATTGATAAAATTATAATTGAAACTAAATTAACACCTTTTTAAATTTACAAATTTTATATTCTTGGCACATTTTTTTTTGAGGAAAAAGTAATAAACTCTAATAGCCGTCAATTAGGAGATTATGAATATTCTATCACCAATGACCGAGTTTTTAGAATAGAAAAAAGATGTATGTCAACAGGAATATTGAAATAATTTCCACGCAAAAAAGTGTCGTCTAGCATAGATATAGAGAAATAAGCAATATTAATAATAAAAACAACATAAATATTCCCTTTTAATTCGCCCGCATATATTATATATATACACGTGAAAAAAAAGGAAATGGAAAATTCGTACTATTTGCAAAATTAATCAACTAATGAAAATGAATTATTGAGTAGGTGGATGGTTATTTCACTGCAAAAGGTAAACACCAATATTGCATTCGTATTCAGAGTTTCTATTTATCAGAAAACTGACTGAAAACTCGAACAAAGCAATAGTTGAAACAGTGATTTTTTGCTAATCGATAGCAACAAATTTTGTAAACTGTCTGAATTAATCTATCCCACAGGGTACGAAATAGGTCCTTCAATCCTGTAAAGGTACGTAAATTTGCTTCCAGTCCGTAAAAGGCAGTTTTTTTGAAGAATAAAGGTCCGTGAAGTCTGTAATTTGATAGAAAAAAGACAAAATGTTCGTTAATTGAATTATGTTCAAAAAAATTTTTTTTAATTATCGTCAAAATTTTAATGATCTTTAGAAATATTAAAATTCATCTCCGAAATTCAATTATTTAGAAAAATTTTAATACAATTCTTGTCAAAAATTCAACTGTTATCAAATATTTTCCTCAATTAAATGATTTTCAATATTTACTATTATAATAAAATTTTCAAAAAGAATTCAGTTATTTAAAAAATTTTTTTTGTAAATTTCTACGCAAACATTTAATTATTGTCATGAATAATAAAATTTTCACAGGAATTCAATTATTCATAAATTTTTTTATAAATTTCTTCGCAATAATTCAATTATTTTTATAAATAATAAAAACTTCATAGAAATTCAATTGTTGTCAAAAATAATAAAATTCTTGGCAAAATTTCAATTATTTTTAAAAATTTTTCTTAATTAAATGATTTTCAATATTTATTATTTTAATAAAATTTCCCAAAAGAATTCAATTATTTAAAAAAAATTTCATACATTTCTACGCAACCATTTAATTATTTTCATAAAATAATAAAAATTTCACAGGAATTCAATTATTTACAAATATTTCGTAAATTTCTTCGTAATAATTCACTTATTTTCATAAATAATAAAATTTTTAAATGGATTCAATTATTTTCGTAAATAATAAAATTCTTTTTAGGAATTCAAATATTTTCAAAAGGATTTCAATTTTAAATACAATTTTTTAGGAATTGCACAAGAAATGTAATTATTCTTAAAAATTTAGTTCCAATTCCTCAAAAAAATCAATTATTTAAAAAATTTTTTTTTTAATTCTCTAGAAGAATTCAATTATTTACAAAAATATTAGAATTTTTTACTTCACTGGAATTCAATTATTTTCAAGTATTTTAATGAAATTGTTCGAAAGAAATTAATTTATTTTAAACACAATTTTACTTAAATTTTTTTGAAATAATTCAATTATTCTTTTAGATTTTAATAAATTTCTTCCCAAGAATGCAATTATTTACAAAAATAATTTCTCGAAAGAATTCAATTCTGTAGATAAATAACAACATTATTCTTGAAAATTCAATTAGTTTGAGGCATTTAATAAAATTCTTTGAAAAATTCAATTATTTTCATAAATAACAAAATTTTTTACATAAATTCAATTCTTTTTAAACATTTTAATAAAATTTTTCCGAATAATTCAATTATTTTCATAAATATAATAAAATTTTTTACTTAAATTCAATTATTTTCGTAAATAATGAAATTCTTTTTAGGAATTCAATTATTTTCAAGTATAATAAAACTCATAATGGAATTTCAATTATTTTTAATACAATTTTAATGGAATTCCTCGAAAAATGTAATTATTCTTAAAAATTATATGAAAATAATATTATTAATAATTAATAAATAATTAATATTTAATAATTAATAATTAATATTTATTAATAATTAAATTCTTTCGTCGAAAGAATTTAATTATTTAAAAATTTTGTGAAATATAATTTCTTATGGGAATTCAATTTCAATAAACATTCAATTTTCAATTTTGAAAAGGTTTTAAATTATAATTTTTGAAAATTTAAATTTTTCTCACCTTTAGCTGACAATTCTGTAGAAGAATTATTTTTTTTTTTAAAGTTGAATTGAATTTTACTGAAAATTATTTTTTTGAAATTTTTATTTCCTAACATATATTTAATTGAAGAATTTCCAAATAATTGAAATTTTGTAAAATTGAATTGTAATTGTAAACAAATTTTTTAAAAATCTGTTAAGAATATTGGATTTATAGAAGAATTTTAGTTAAAAACACTAAAAAAATTAATTTTCGAAAAGTTACTAATTATTGCAGAAATTTAATTATTTTCAAGAGTAATAAAATTCTTTGCAGAAATTTAATTATGTTCAAAAATAATAAAATTCTTCTTAGGAATTCAATTATTTTCACAAATAATAAATCTCATCGCAGAATTTCAATTATTTTTAATACAATTTTAATGGAATACCTCGAAAAATATAATTATTCTTAAAAATTTTATGAAAGAAATTTCTATGAAAGAACTTAATTATTTAAAAATAGGTTGATAAAATTCTTTATGAGAATTAAATTTTAAGAAACATATTATTATTCAATAAATTATTTGTTTTTGTATTTAAGTAAATGAATTCTAGTAGAATTTTCTAATAAAAATTGATTTAAAAGTTAATTTCAGTTAAAATTTTAGATTATAATTGAATATTAATAGCAATATAGCGTGAATTTTTCGAAATAAGTGAATTATGAAATTGATTTTTTAGACAAAGTTTAATTGAATTTTTTTGGAAGTTATTTGAAGCTTTTATTTTTTAATATATATATATATTTAATTGAAGAGTTTTCGAATATTCAAAATTTTGTAAAATTGAATTATATACGAATGGATTTTGATAATTCTCAAAAAGAACTTGTTCAAGAATTATTAAAAATAATTGATTTAAAGAAGAATTTTAGTTAAAAATTGTAGAAAATAATGATACTATCTATTTTACATTTTTTAAATGCAATTTTTTGTTTTTTTAACTGTTCATATATAATAATTTTTTACTATTTTAAAAATTAAATTTCAAAGATAAAAACATTTTTTGAAATATAACTTTTTGTATGTAATATTTTTTTTAAAAATGGTAAAACATTTTGTAGATTTGTAAAAGAAAAATATTAAATTATACTAGATATTTAAAAAAGCATTGCTACTGCATTTACAGAAATCAGAAATATGTAGATTCAGATGGCAAATAGAAAAATTTCAAAGCTCCCTTATTTCCATATGAAAATTGGAATCAAAAGGTTTTTGAGGTCACCGATTATAAATCCTTTATCAGATTAGCAAAACGAACAATAGTCAATTCAATGTTGCGGTTAGGAAAATAGAAAGCTTTATTAACCTTGCATAGAAGCTATAGGAAAATGGAAAAATATTTTTTTTTAAACGCAAATTAAACGTATTTTTTTTTAGTTAAATTTTATTTTATTCTTGACTCTATACGAAATTTATTCGAATTGTGAGGAGCATTTTGGTCAATGAATTTTTAGGTCACTGAATTTTCATAGTCAATCAAATTTTTAGAAAAGCAAAAACAAAATTCTGAATGTAGTTCTATGAATTTCGAAAGTATGTTTAGATTTTTAGAAGTAAATCAATTATAATTTTTTCCATTTATTTTACTTTAAATATATCATATTTTTACAATTTATGATATTTTTTGAGACACTGAATTAAATCTATGGTTCACATGTCAATAACTAAATTAAATGAAATTTCGTAAATAATACTCTTATGAAAACGGATGTGAAATTTTTTTGTTTTAAATTAAAATTGCGTACAGGATCAATTTCATTAAAATTTGTACATGTGGAGATCTGTTTACATTTTTCGTATTTTCTGTTTGCTTTACGAGACTCCATGATGTACAGTGACAGTTTATGTGTCTCTTCCACATGATGCATGAACTCCATGTTTACGATATTTCCCCTTTCTCATGAAAATATGCGAGTTGGCTGTAATTTTAACTTTTCATTCAAAAAAAAGAGAGACAAAAAAAATGTGTGAAAAAATAATAATTCAATTTAAAATATTAATTTTTAAAATAATGTCTCCTAGTTTTTTTTCGTTTATTATTTAAGTTTTTGACGTTGAAATTTTTGCATATTAGCTACGAAAACCTACTATTTACTATTTTTTTTACGTTTATGCTACTATTTAGGTACTTTTTTTTAGATTTCAGCCACTAAAAGCTACTATTTATGTTTTTTCTTAGAATTTTCCTTACTTTAAATTTGCTAATACTAGAAATCAAAAAACTATTTTCAAAAAATATAATCAAATTCTTTAAAACGATTTAATTATTTTCAATAACTATTATTTTCATAAAATTTCGCAAAAGAATTCAATTATTTTAAAAAAAATTGATTAAATTCATTCAAAATTCAATTATTTTCATAAATAATATTTGGCCCTTTCTCAGCACCATTCTTTCCACATGAATTAAATTAATTTAGAAAGGCATTTAAAAAAAAATTGAAAAAATCAATTATTTAACAAAATTTTTATATAATTCTTCACAATAATTCAATTACTTTCATTAATAATAACATTTTTCATGGAATTCAATTTTTTAATAAAAATTTCGATAAAATTCTAAGCAAGAATTCAATTATTTCCATAAATAATAAAACTCATCGAAGAATTTCAATTATTTTTAAGACTATTTTAACTTATTAAATCGAAAAATTTAATTATTTTGACAAATAAAGCTTTCCACAATAATTCAATTATTTAAAATAAAATTTTCCTAATACTTATTATATTTCGAAAAAATTAATTATTTAAAACAATGTTTATAAAATTCTTATGAAAAATTCAATTATTTCTAAATATAACAAAATTTTTTACAGAAATTCAATTCTTTTAAAAACATTTGAATAAAATTTTTTCGCAATAATTCAATTACTTTCATAAATATTAAATATAATAAAATTCTTCTCAGGAATTCAATTATTTTTGAAAAATTTAATAAAATTCCTAGCAACTATTAAAATATTTTTAAAAAATAATAAAATTCATCGCAGGATTTCAATTATTTTTAATAAAATTTTACAAGAATTGCTCAAAAAAATGTGATTATTCTTAAAAATTTAATTTCAATTCCACGAAACAATAAATTATTAAAAAAATGTTTTTTTTTAAATTCTTTGGAAGAATTCAATGATTTATAAAAATATTATAATTTTTCACAGGAATTCAATTCTTTTAAATATTTTTATTATTTATTTAAATTAATATTATTAATATTATTTATTTAAATATTTTAATAAAATTTTTCGAAAGAAATTAATTATTTTAATTACAATTTTAATTAAATTTTTTTTTGAAAAAATTCAATTATTCTTTTAGATTTTAATTAAATTCTTTCCAAGAATTCAATTATTTACATAAATAATTCTTCGAAAGAATTAAATTATTATTAAAGATAAATAACAAAATTATTCCCAAAAATTCAATTATTTTGAGGCATTTTAATAAAATTCTTTGCAAAATTCAATTATTTTCAAAAAAAAAATTTTCATTACAAGAATTCAATTATTTTTAAAAGTAATAAATTTCTTCTTGGAAATTCAATTATTTAAACAAATTCTAATGAAATCGTTCTCAAGAATTTAATTATTTTCATAAATAATAAAATGCTTTTTAAGAATTTAATTATTTTAAAAATAATTTAATAAAATACCACATAGACATTCAATTATTGCCGAAAATTTTACTAGAATTCTTTGTAAAATTTAATTATTTTTTATAAACTTTTTGCAATTCAATGATTTCCAATAAACATATCATGGCTCATATCATAGCTTTTTTCCCAGGTGCTTCGGACCCAAATGATTTCAATTATTTAAAAATTTTTTTTGAAAAGATCTTCGTAAGAATTCAATTTTTTTCATGAATAATAGATTTCTCAGGGATTCAATTGTTGATAATTAGAATTCGCATAAAATTAGTCGAAAGTAATCAATTATTTAAAAAATTTTATAAAATTCTTCGCAAGAATTAAATTATTTTTATAAATAAATTGAAATTTTGCCAAAAATTTTTTAATATTTTTGAATTTCTGCGAAGAATTTTATTACTTTTCAAAATAATTTCTCAAAATTGAATTTTCATGAAGAATTTTATCAAAAAAATTTGTAAATAATTTAATTCCTGTGAAATTTTTTTTATTTATGAAATTCATGAAATGTTTGCGATAAATGTTCTTAAAGATTTTTTTTTTAAATAATTGAATTCTTTTAGAAAATTTTATTAAAATAGTAGATATTGAAAATGTAATGGAATTAAGGGAAATTTTTGAAAATAATTAAAATTTTGACAAGAATTTTAATAGAATCTCTTGAAAATAATTGAATCTCGGTGAAGAATTTTATTATTTATAAAGATAATTGAAATTTTGACTAGAATTTTTTTAAATTCATAAATATTTAAATTCTTTCATGGATGATAAAATTCGTTGCAGGTCTTTCTTATTCTGCTAAAAAATTATTTATTAGCAGGATGAGAAAAAAGTAAATATTTTTGATGAAATTTAGGAAAAAGTCGGGAAAATAAAATTTAGAATGGAATTTTTCTCAGTTTTGTGAAGTGTCTAAAATGAATTTTTTTGGTCGTCAAGTTTAATTTTTCGATAGCTACTTTTTTTTTAGTTTGAAAACTACTTTTTAAAAATTAATTATCGAGTGCGAAGTCTGCTTATGTTTTGCTTTTTGTTTTATTCCTGTAATAAAGTTAGTACTTTTTAATCTATATTCAAAACTTTTATTTTTTGCTACATAAAGTTTATTTTTCATTTTTACATCTAAATTATTGATGTGGCCACTTAATATTTTATTATTTGCCTTTCAGAAGCAAATTTTCTTTTCAAAATTACCCACTGTTTGTCTAAAGAAACAACAAGTCATTGGGGATTCTACTACATTTTTACCACATCCTTTTCTACCATCATTTTTAGAATTACTTTCACAATATAATCTACAATATCCTTTTTTGTTTTCTGGACATTTGGTGCTAGCTGCCATAACTATTAAAAACAAGAAGAATTGGAAACATTAAATGGTCCCAAATTATTATAAAATTTTTTTATTAGTACGAATATTGAAATCCAAATTTAGTATTCTCTTCCTACTAATATTGTAGGTATTTTTTATTAGGATTTTGTACTTAAAGTGTAACCTCCATTATCCGAAATAATAGTTTCTTTTTTTCATGTTATTGTTGTACAGATAAATGTAAAAAATTATTTTATGGTCATGTTATTCAGTGGTAAGAAATGTTTGATTAGAAAAAGGGGTTAAATCAGCAAAACAAGGGAGAAAAGGTGACAAATCATTAAAAGAAGGTGAAAAAGGTGACAAAATTGAAAAAAGGACGTAAAAAGCGTTTAAAGCGCGTATAAATTTTCAAATCAGTTAAATAATCCTACTAAACCCTCTTGTTTTAACACCCTTAAAATTTTCTGCATCACAACTTATATCATATCTAGCATTTCGTAATAATAAATGGAAAGGAAAGGGTGGAAAAAAATCTGTATTTATGTCAAATTCATTGTTCGTTGCTTTTCATTGTTAGAAGAAAATGTCGCGAAAGATGCAAGAAAGCATTTTAAAGAGAATGAAAAAAAAAAGAATAAATTCTTCTTTTTCACACACAGGACTCAGAAGGAGACACTCCGCTGCACGACGCAATCTCCAAGAAACGAGATGACATGCTGGCTCTGTTGTTGGACCATGCAGCAGACATCACCCTTACAAACAACAATGGCTTCAACGCTCTGCACCATGCCGCACTCCGTGGAAATCCAAGGTGAGTGGAACATTTTCGATGTGACGTGCTCGCTTTTGTCCGGAAGCGTTTAGAGCCTTGAATGTCTCGATTGTTGGTGCAATGCTGCTTAAAATCCCTCACCAAAAACCATTTCAGATAAAGGAAATCTTCAAATTCAACCTCCATCCTTTCAACTCTCTCTCTTAACACACATATCTTATCGGACTTCTTTTCTTTTCTCTTTTTTTTTTTTGCTAAAATGCAATTCTTTTTGAAAAATTATATCTGATCTCTCTCTCTCTCTCGATACCATTAATTTTCCACCGTATTGAATTTGTTGATTGATTTAAATTCTTTGGATAAAAGTTTTTACATCGAAATGATGATCCCTTACTGCCATTGGAAACTGGGAACTTAAATCCTCACTTTGAACGTAATCATAAAAAAAGTTTCTATTAGAAACTTTAACCAGACTTTGAGTCTATTGAAAGCGACAGCATTAGGGAATCTTTCGACACTAAAACGTTAACGCCAAAGTTTTTTAGGTTTAAATTTTTTATCGCGTACGGAAAAAAAAAGTTAATTATTAAACTTTTAATTTCAAAGTATTAAAAAAGAACTCGGTTAGCTATTTATATTTATAATAGTTTAAATTCAAAAATTCTTTTTTACAAACTATATTCAAAAATTGATATTTTTCCAACAAAAAAAAAAACAGTAGCTTTACATGTTTATTAAATTTTCGTTGTATGAATAATCCGTATAGGTATGCACTGTATTTATACGAATTAATAAACCAGAGATAAAAAATATATTTTAACCATATCTCTAAAAAACTGTTATTTGGAAAATTGGTAAATTATTTAAAATTTTTTTATATGAAACGTTTTTTCAATTCAAAATTTTAATTGAGTTTTTTTGAAAAATTGTTTCCTCGGCTTTGAAACGAATCGACTGACCTATATATATGTAGGTAGACCTTCGGCGAATATGGAATTTTTTAATAAATATTAAATGGATTTTCCTAAAATTTGTTTCTCGTGGATATTTAAAATCGTTGTAAAAACTGAAAACTCAACATATTAAATTCATGATCAGTAATCCAAAAATGGAGGTAAATTCAAGGTTGCTAGAAAAATTTTATTTTGTTTTTCCCATATAAATTTTATTTTTCATTTTTACGCTATAATAATGATTGATATGATCAATTAACATTTCATTATTTGTCTTTTATAAATATATTTTCTTTTAAACATTACCCTCAGCCAAGTGCAACACAACAAGTCATTTTGTTTCCCATTCGGTTTTTACTACATCCTTTAATACCATCCGCTTTGTCGCTAGACTTATTGCAATTTAATTTACACATTCCATTCTTGTTTTCCGGACATCTTAAGGTAGATCCAGAAAAGCCTACATTTGACAATAAAATAAAATTATAAACGTTATAAAAAGGTAAAGGTTATTTTGAAAAATAACTTAAACTCTAGAATGTTCATTTTGACATATTGTTTTTTCACTCTCACGGGACTCGAACTAGGTCCGTTTTGCATCCAGTCGGTAAAAATAAGTTTTTTTTAAAAAAGGTCCATAAAGTCCGTAATTTGATAGAAAAAGGAATTGTTCAATATAATATGGAGAATTTTAGAGAAATTACAAATTATTGCAGAAAATCTATTATTTTCAAAAGTAATAAATTTCTTCTGAAAAATTCAATTATGTTCAAAAATTTTAATAAATTCTCGTGAAAATTTCAATTATTTTTAGAAATAATTAAATTCTTCTCCAAAATTCAATTATTTTCAAAAATTTTAATAAAATTCTTATTGGCAAAATTTCACTGGAATTCAATTATTTACAAAATTTTTATTAATTTTTTTCGAAATACTTCAATTATTTTCATAAGTATAATAAAAATTTTATAGGAATTCAATTATTTAAACTACAAAATTTCGAAAAATTTTTCTAAAAATATTAAATATTTAAAAAGATTTTTATAAAATTCGTCGCAAGAATTCAATATTATTTAAAAAATTTTAACAAGGTTCTTTCCAAGAATTCAATTATTTTTATAAATATTAAAATTCTTCACCGAAATTAAATTATTTTTATAAACTTTACTAAAATTCGTTGCAAGAATTCAATTATTATTTATATAAATAATAAAATTCTTCTACGAAATTCAATTATTTTTAGAAATTTTAATAAAATTCTTGGCCAAATTTCTCAGGAATTCAATTATTTTCAAAAATAATAAAATTCTTGTCAAAATTTCAATTATTTTCAAAAATTTTCCTCAATTTAATATTTTAATGATTTTCAATATTTATTATTTTAAAAAATTTTCCAAAAGAATTCAATTATTGAACAAAATTTTAATGAATTTCTACGCAAACATTTAATTATTTTTATGAATAATAAAATTTTCACAGGAATTCAATTATTTACAAATTTTTTATAAATTTCTTCGCAATAATTCAATTATTTTCAAAAATTTTAATAAATTCTCGTCAACAATTCAATTATCTTTAGAAATATTAAAATTCATCTTCGAAATTCAATTATTTTCAAAAATAATAAAATTCTTGACAAAATTTCAATTATTTTCAAAAATTTTCCTCAATTGAATGATTTTTAATATTTTATTATTTTAATAAATTGTTCCAAAATAATTCAATTATTTAAAAAAAATTGTAATGAAATTCTACATAAACGTTTAATTATTTTTATGAATAATAAAATTTTTACAGGGATTCAATTATATTTGTAATTATTAAAAATAATAATTAAAAGAATTTTAGTTAAAAATAATAAAATTCTTCTTAGGGATTTAATTATTTTCACAAATAATAAAACTCATCGCAGAATTTCAATTATTTTTAACACATTTTTAATCGAATTTGTCGAAAAGTGTAATTATTCTGAAATATTTTATTAAAATTTGTCAAAAGAATTCAATTATTTAAAAATTCCTTGATAAAATTCTTTATGAGAATTGAATTTTAAGAATCATACAATTATTCAATAATTATTTGTTTTTGTATTTAAATAATTGAATTAACTGAAAATTTTTAATTTATTATTCTTTTATAAATAGAAAAAATAAATGATGAGGAGTATTTAAAAAACCTTTTGGATTTATATTTTCATAGGGGAAAAAAGGATTGGAAATAAATTATAATTTGTCAGTAAAACTCAAAATGGAAATTTTTTTTTGTAAATTCAACTCTTCACATTATTATAATTATTGTTATTAATATAATTTTATATAGGTATGTATATAATATTTTTGCAAAAAACTTTTATGAAATGAATTCTAAGAATATATCAACTTTCTGAAGGAAATTAGAAAATTAAACTTACTTGCATTTACATAGGTATTGTCAATAATGAATATTATTAACAAAATGAATATAAAATTTACACGTAGAAATTGTGGCATTTTGACTTTTTTTTAATTAAAAATTTCGAGCCTTTATATACAACTCTCTAAATATTGTTATATTTACAAATGTAAGTTACTTCGTAGTAATTTGACTTTTATAAGATTGACAGAAAAATACTTGGACAATTATATAGATAGCAAAAGAGTAATAAATAATAACTAATCTACAGCAAGAACGAAGGTTAAGTTACCGATAGTGTTTTTACTTTACAAAAATTATCAGAAAATATCTTTGTTAAAAAACATGTTAAAATATGTGAATAATGTAAATTTACTTCAAAATATTTAAAAAAAACGAATTTAAAAACGAATTTATTTTTAAAAAACGAATTTAAAAACACAATTTAGAAAAAATCTTTTTAAATGGAAACGTGTAAATAAACTTATTTCAAATTTTGGCGCTTAACCGCTTTTGCAATGATTTGAATTTTGAAGTAATGTAAAGGCCCCTCCGGGGGGGGGGGGGGCTTTATGGGACCACTTTTTGACCTGTAAGTTAAAAAATGGATCAACTGTGACCTATATTTTTACGTATCGTAACGGTCCTTAAGGGGGGGGTAATGTAACGGCCCCTTGGGAAAAGGGCCCTTAGAAAACCAATTGTCTGTATTAATAGTGGATTCTCTTTCTTTATTTTCATTTTTCATTCTTCAAATTTACAAACATATTAAAAAAAATTTTGTTTCTTAGGTCCTTTGGTCTTTTTCAGAGCGCGTCATAATTAGAGTACCAAAATTCAAAATGGCGGATCCAATATGGAGGAAATACTTTCGTTAGAGAAAAAACAGCAAACTTTGATTTTCTACACATTATTTCTAAATTTAAGTTAGTGAAAGAGATTTTTTTTTCAAAAAGATTTGAAATGTGATAAGATTCCGTAATACATGAATTTTGATAAAAATTCCCTGGTTTCCTTAAAAAGTCGATATTTCTCCGAGTGTGAGCAATTTTTATTTTTTCATTTTTTGTATATTATTCAATGCGTCGCGCGCTACGTATTGCTTCTTTTGAAAGCATGTCGCTTCCAAACGCGGAAGTCGTTCTTCCTTTTGACCTCTGAACTCTAACGTAGCCAAGTCAAGAGCGTCGTTGCCCTCTCCGTTCTCCCCGGACCGTTCTATGGAGTGCTCAAGCGGATGTCCGGAGACGTAATTTCCTGTCTGGTCCCCCTCATCGTAGAAACCGCTCAGCGCTTTGTAGGTTACATTTCGATTCTCCGGGGGCTTCGACAAAATTCAACCTAGTTTTCTTGCTTCTTCTGTGATTTCACTGCATCCCAAGTATCTCCGAGATTCATTCTGGGTACCATTAAAATTCTGCAATGTCGACGTGACCTTGACGTTAACGAGAGGAACGTCTCTTTTCATATATACACAGTGACGTTGCACGAAAAAGAAAAAAAAATTGAAGATTGTGAAGCTTTAAGATCATTAGGGGATATTTTTATGTCCAATCTCTTTGTATATTATAAAAAAAGGAAGAATATAAAAAAACAAGTTTTACAATTTTTCCTTTTGAACCTATTTTATATTTTTATGAATTTATTATCAACGTTTATTTTAACGACGATTTGGGAAAATTTGCAGTAGAAGAAATCTTCTTATCATAAAAAAAAATGTTAAGAACGCTCAAGGTATAAACATTGTGATCTGAAGTCAATTCATCATATTGCATTTATAGGGATTATTTTCATACAGTCAGCATGTAAAACATGTCCTTAATGCTTAATTACCCCACAGCATCCCTTTCAATAACAAGTTACTCAAATCGATAATGTAATTTCAGTCCATTTTCACTTTACATTCACTTTCACCCCACTTTCACTTTCCACTTCACATTTACTTTTACTTTCATTCCATTCAAACTTTCACTTTCATCCTACTTTCACATTTCAATCCTTTTTTATTATACTTTCACTTTCACAGTGATTTTCACTTTCACAGTGATTTTCACTTTCACTCTCACTTCACTTTTACTTACTTTTTATTGAATAAATGAGATAAGTTAAATTCAATAAAAATTCAGTAAAATAAATAAATTATAATTCTAAAAGTGAAGTGAGAGTGAAGCTAAAGTCAAGTTAATTTTAATTCAGAGTGAAGTGAGATTAAAGTGAAAGTGAAGTGAAAGTGTTTATTAAAAGTGATTTTTACTTCACTCTCCCTTCACTCTCTCTGCAATTTCACTTCATTTTTATTGAATTTAACTTATCTCATTTATTCAATAAAAATTAAGTGAAAGTAAAGTGAGAGTGAAGTTAAATACAAGTTAAATTTAATTAAGAGTAAAGTGAGAGTGAAGTGAAAATCACTTTTAATAAACACTTTTACTTTCACTTTACTCTCACTTCACTTTCAATTAAATTTAACTTGATTTTCGCTTCACTCTCACTTCACTTTTAGAATTATAATTTATTTATTATACTTAATTTTTATTAAATTTAACTTATCTCATTTATTCAATAAAAAGGAAGTAAAAGTGAAGTGAGAGTAAAAGTGAAATTCACTTTCAACAAACATTTTCACTTGACTTTCACTTCACTCTCAATTGAATTTAACTTGATTATCACTTCGCTCTTACTTCATTTTTATTGAATTTAACTTATCTTATTTATTCAATAAAAATGAAGTGAAAGTGAAGTGAGAGTGAAGTGAAAATCACGTTCAATAAACACTTTCATTTCACTTTTACTTTACTCTCACTTCACTCTCAATTATATTTAACTTGATTTTTGCTTCACTCTCACTTCACTTTTATTGAATTTAACTTATCTTATTTATTTAATAAAAATTAAGTGAAAGTTAAGTGAGAGTGAAGTGAAAATCAAGTTAAATTTGTTGAGCGTGAAGTAAATGTGAAGTGAGAGTGAAGTGAAAATCACGTTCAATAAACACTTTTATTTCACCTTCACTTTACTCTCACTTCACTCTCAATTAAGCTAAATTTGACTTTCGCTTCACTTTCACTTCACTTTTAGAATTAGAATTTATTTTTTTTACTTAAATTTTATTGAATTTAATTTAACTCATTTATTCAATAAAAATGAAGTAAAAGAGAAGGGAGAGTGGAAGTGAAAGTGTTTAGTTTAGTGAAAAAGAAGTGAAGGGAAAGTGAATTGTAGTGAAGTTACAGAATCGACTTCCTAAAGTGAAAGAGCAATGAAAGTAGAATGAAAATTTGGAATGTAAATAAAGTTAAATTCAACAGAAATAATGTGACAGTGAAAGTAAATTTAAAGTCAAGTGAAAGTCAAGTGAAAGTGAAAGTGAAGTGAGAGTGAAAAGAAAGTAAATTCACTTTTATCTCTATTTGCACTTCATTTTTCAATTATTTTTCATTTCAATTTTGCTTGGATTAAATTTCTCAGGGATCTCAATTAGTCCTAATTTACCTAATCCCCTTTTTCTATTTTTACTTTTATTTTGACACATTTTTATTTTCACTTTCATTCTCACTTTCACTTTGAAAGATTTTTATTTTCCCATTTATTCTCACTTTTACTTTCATTATCACGAGTATCACTTTGGTAGATATTTTATTTTTACTTTCATTTACATTTTGATATAGAATTTTTATTTTTAATATAATTTTTACTTTCATTTTGATAGAAATAGAAAATGAAAGTCTGTCAAAGTGAAAATAAAAATGAAAGTGAAAATAAAAATAAAACTATATGTAATTGAAAATAAGAATCTATCAAAATGAAAATGAAATTGAAAGTGAGAATTAAAATTGAAAGGAAAAATAAAATTCTATCAAAGTGAAAATGAAAGTAAAAAAAATTCTGTCATAGTGGAAGTAAAAATTAAAATGAAAGAAATAAAAAATAAAAATTTGTCAAAGTGAAAGTGAAAATATAGGTTATTATAATAGAAATCATTAAAAGTGAAATTGAAAGAAAAAAATAAAAATTTTGTCAAAGTGAAAATGAAAGTGAAAGAAAATATTAGGTCAAAGTGAAAGTAGAAAAGAATAATTACGCAACTAACTTTATGATCGTAATGATTATTTTTTCCCTAAAATGATTGTTCGTTACATCCGTATAAACAGAGCGTTACGTGTCAGTAAATTGCCCTCCTCACCAAGGACAAACAATTAATTAAGATTATAAATGTTATGACCGAACAGTGAAGGGAAGATCATTGTGATATTCAATCAATTACGTCTCATATTAATTGATTGGGAAGCCAAATGATTTTACCTTAACTGGTTGGTGCTAATTGATTGAATACCTCAATGAAGTTACCTCCATTGGTTGGGGGTGCCAGTCTACTTGTAATTAATTAGATTTGTAGGTCACACTTTCTTCACGTAAACAATAAACACAATTTAGGTGCAGCATTCATTACTCAAGCATCTTTCAGATGTTTTTCATTCAAAACATGATGAGTGCACCGTCAATTGTGAACGTAAATTTTGACTACGACTTTGACTAAGACTTTGACTGAGACTTTGACTAAGACTGAGACTAAGATTAAGACTCCGGCTAAGACTTTGATTAAGACTTTGACTAAGACTAAAACTGAGACTTTGACTAAGAGTTTGACTAAGACTGAGACTTCGATTAAGACTCCGACTAAGACTTTGACTAACAATTTGACAAAGGCTAAGACTTTGACTGAGACTAAGACTGAGACTTTGACTGAGACTTTGACTAAGAGTTTGACTCAGACTGAGACTTTGATTAAGTCTTTGATTAAGACTCCGACTAAGACTTTGACTAAGACTAAGGCTTTGACTAACACTTTGACTAAGACTTTGACTAAGACTTTTACTGAGACTATGACTGAGACTTGGACTGAGACTTTGACTGAGACTAAAACTGAGACTTTGATTAAGACTCCGACTAAGACTTTGACTAAGACTAAGGCTTTGACTAAGAATTTGACTAAGACTAAGGCTTTGACTAACACAAAAACATAAAATAAAAGAGAGACTAAGAGTTTGACTAAGACTGGACTTTGACTAAAAAAATGACTTTTTTAAAAAAAAGTCAAAGTCTTAATGACTTTTTTTTAGTCTCAGTCAAAGTCTCAGTCCAAGTCTCAGTCATAGTCTCAGTAAAAGTCTTAGTCAAAGTCTTAGTTTTAACTAACATAAAATTTAAAAAAGCTTTAATTATTTACATTTAATTATTTACACTTTCACTAAGACTTTGACTAAGACCTTGAATGTGACTTTGACAAAGACTTTTACTGAGACTATGACTGAGACTTGGACTGAGACTTTGACTGAGACTCTGACTATGACTATAACTTAGACTTTGATTAAGACTTTGACTAAGACTGAGACTTTAATTATGACTCCGACTAAGACTTTGAGTAAGACTGAGACTTTGATTAAGACTTTGACTAAGAATTTGACTAAGACTAAAGCTTTGACTAAGACTTTGACTAAGAATATGACTAAGACTAAGGCTTTGACTAAGACTATGACTAAGACTAAGGCTTTGACTAAGACCAAGACTAAGACAGGGTGATGGTCAATGCTCCTCGTTTTGACATTCAAATTTTCATCAATTTTTATAGTTTAATTTTAAAAATTATCTCTAAAGGAAAATTAAATTCTTCCAATAATTATAAAAGATTCTTTGGAAAATAAAATTTGACCCTCCCTCCACATAAAATAGATATTCTTTTAAATTGAAATTTTACATTTCACGTATATATAATAATAAATGGAAGGAGAATGGCTCGTAAATTTCTTGAAATAATTACACGATTTGAACAGTTGACATAATACAATTGGACTTACAGACATTGGGTATTTTCGTTCACGATAAAATGCGGTTTGGTTCCTTGCACCCACACTATTAGTGTTTGTGCACAATTTATGGCTACTCGTTGTCGAACGTTGCGCTTAACCGCATTCTCCAAACGTGATTTAGCTAAATGTACTTTCTGCCGTACGAAATGGCAACTCTGATCGGTCAACCGATCTTATTATTGAGTCATCCAAAATTGCCAAAGTTTACGACATGAACTGAAAATCTGCGAGTTTCGTCATTTTCTTTCTTTTTTTTTTGCTATTTTTATTGTTCTTTTTTATATGTTTTTCATGCTGTTTGCTGTTTTATCTTCCGATCATATCGAACTTGTAATTATTTACATTCTTTTATTGATTTCTTCTCTTAGAATAGGAGACAAGGTGATGAAATCTATTGGTTTAAAAAATGAAATGAAAAAATTCGGTTTTTTTTACAAAAACTCAAAGTTATACTTTAAAAAATTTAATTTTTCCTTTGCCCATATTTTATCAGCTTTCCCAAATTTTTAAAACTAAAAAAAATGTTTTATTACATTTATTTACGAATTTTTTTAAATGTAAAATTATTCGAAAACAGTAATAAATTATTTTTTAAAAAAATATTTAATCATTATTATTACTCTATAGGAATTAAGATTTTAAAAAAATTTTAAATTCATGCCTTTATAAAATTCTACAACCTAAAAAAATATTATTATAAAACATGAAGATATCAATCACTCGGAGTGATTAATATCTTCATGTTTTATAATAATTTCAATTTCCATAAAATTAAAAAAAAATGGAATAAAATTCGTTGTAGAAATTCAATTTTTTTTAAAAATAATATTTTTAATAGGATTTCAATTATTTAAAAAAAAATTAATAAAATTTGTTGCAAAAATTCAGATATTTTCATAAATAATAAAATTCTTTACAGAATTTCAATTATTTAAAAAAATGTAATAAAAATTCATTACGCAATAATTCAATTATTCTCCTATAAATCATAAAATTCTTCACAGGATTTCTTTTATTATTTTGAATTCAATTTTAAGTACATTCTTCGAAAAATGTAATTATTTAAAAAAATTTTATTAAAATTCTTCGAAATAATTCAATTATCAATTATTTTTATTTTTAATAATATTTACAAAATTTTCTTGATAATTTTTAAATTCAATTTTACGTCGATTCATCGAAAATTCTTCAATTAAATGCTTAGAAAATAAAATCTTAAAATAATTTCAAACAAACTAAATTTTTTCAAAAAACAATTAATTCTACAGAATTCTTAGTTAAAAGTATGAAAAATTCAAATTTTCAAATATTTTAATTTGAAACCTTTTCAAAATTCAATTATATTTAAAAATTCATGCTATAATGCTTTTAATAATAAATTATTATCTAAAATTTCAACTGAAATTCATTTTTAAAACAATTTGTTTTAGAAAATTCAACGAGAATTTAATTATTTAAATACAAAAATAAATAATTTATTAAATAAATAAATGTTTCTCAAAATTGAATTTTCATAAAGTATTTTATCAGCATAATTGAATTTTTTCGACGAATTTTAATACAATTTTAAAGAATTAAATTTTTCGAGGATTTCGATTAAAATATTATTAAAAATAATTGAAATTCTAAGATTAATTTTATTATTTATAAAAATAATTGAATTCTTATAAAAAAGAATTTTATTATTTACGGAAATAATTGAATTTCTAAAAAGAGTTTTATTATTTATGAAAATAATTGAATTATTGCGAACAAATTTATAAAAAAATTTGTAAATAGTTGAATTTCCGTGAACTTTTTATTATTTATGAAAATAATTTAATGTTTGCGTAGAATTTTATTAAATTTTTTTTTAAATAATTGAATTCGTTTAAAAAAATTTATAAAAATAGTAACTATAAAATAGTAGCTATAAAATCATTGAATAGAGGAAAATTTTTGAAAATAATTGAAATTTTGACAAGACTTTTAATAAAATTTTGTGAAAATAATTAAATATTAGAGAAAACTTTTAATATTTATGAAAATAATTGAATTTTTGCAACGAATTTTATTAAAATTTTGAAGAACAATTACATTTTTCAAGAAGTTTGATTAAAAATGTATTAAAAGTAATTGAAATTCAGCGATCAATTTTATTATTTATGAAAATAATTGAATTCCTAACAAAATTTATATTATTTATAGAAATAATTGAATCTTTGTGAAAACTATTATTTATGAAAATAATTTAATGTTTGCTTAGAATTTTATCAAAATTTTTTTTAAATAATTGAATTCTTTTGAAAAATTTTATGAAAATAGTAGATAATGAAAATCATTGAATTCAGAAACATTTTTAGAAATAATTGAAATTTTACCAAGAATTTTATTAAAATTTTTAAAAATAATTGAATTTCAGAGAAGAATTTTTGTTATTTATAAAAATAATTGAAATTATGACAAAGATTTTTTTAAATTTCCAAATATAATTGAATGTCTGCGAAGAATTTTATGATTTACAAAAATAATTGAAATTTTTAGAAAAATTTTTGAAAATAATTGAATTTCTGAGAAGAATTTTATTTTTTTTATTAAGATAATTGAAATTTTTACAACAATTTTTTTTCAATTTTCAAAGATTATTGAATGTTTGCGACAAATTTTATTACTTACGAAAATGATTGAATTTTTGAGAAGAGTTTTATTACTGATAAAGATAGTTGAAATTTTGACAAGAATTTTTTTTAAGTTTTCGAACATAATTGAAAATAATTGAATTTCTTCGAAAAATATTGTTTACGAAAATAATTGAATTTTTCAGGAGAATTTCATTAAAATTTTTGAAAATAATTGAAATTTTGACAAAGATTTTATTAAAATTTTTGAAAATAATTGAATTTGGAGAAGAATTTTATTATTTTTAAAAATAATTGAATTTTTACGCGAATTTAAAAAAAAATTTTGTACTTAATTGAATTTTTGCGAAGAATTTGATTAGTTTTGGAAATAATTGAATTTGTAACTTCTCCAAAATTCAATTTTTTGCCATTATCTTAATAAAAAATCCCTGACTTTTCCCTGACCTTTGGCAACTCTGAAGAAATTAGTATAGTAATATAGTTAGTATTTAGTTAGTATTTTTTAATTAATTTAAAAAAATTTTTTAATCAATAAGGATTTTACCATACTTTTGTAGCTTTTAGCCACGCACTTTCATTTTCAGAATTTCTTAAACTTGAGTTCTAAATTCTTCGTCATTTGAGTGTTAATTATTTTAACGCTAACTATAAAAATAAAATTCTGAGTTATTTGAGGATTTTTAAGTTAAGCTGCAAGGACCGCAATTTGGGATGTTGGGAATGGCTTTTTGAACATGTCTGGACTGTCGTTTGTAGCGTGTGCAAATGTGAATGAAACATCATGGAAAAGGGACTGAAAACGAGTCAAGAGTTGGCTCTTTGATGTCGCCTTGTTCCTACTATACTCTGATTGTACCACAACACACCGAGGTGCATACAAGGCTAACTCTACCCAATCAAGTTTTGTTTTGTCAGGACTCCAGCCGCGCGTGTATGCTCTGCGTTCGAGAGTTTATTTCGACTCCCTCGGGTCACGTTGCATTGCTTCCTCCTCACTCATTTTCTGTGATTAGAATTTTATAACCATCTCAAATCCTTGTTTTCCTCGCACTTAGCACTACTCTTAAAAAAAAGAAAATCCCCGATAATTATTAACTATACATTAATCTTCGTATTCCTTCATTCATTCTGTCCGTAGTTTGAAGTTTTTGTGTATGTTTTTGTTTTTTTTTATTTAAAAAATATTGCTTGACAAATCGAAAATATTCCGGTATTTTTTTATGATTTATAATGAAATAATATTGGAAATTAGAAAATACAAAAAAAATTATGATTAACAGATAAAGAATATACCCATTTTGATTGTTATATGCTTTTTTCAGTAACAGATTTTGTTCGACTGATCTAAATTATTATGCAAATTATTCTCCTTTTTATTTATAAAAAATACTAGAAAATTGTTAATTGTTTAAAAATTTTTATTAAAAAGTAGGAAATATACCAATTTTATGCATAAATTTTATTTCTCAATAAAAATATTGTTTACAAACTTATTTTTTTCTTTTAGTAAGAAAAACATTAGATATTCCCGTTTCTTAATATTTTTCTATAAAATTCTCAATTTTCATAAGGAAATAATTTGCATCAATTCTATTTCTCATTTTCAATTGTTTTAATAAAATTTAAAGTTTTTTAAAAATAAAGGAAAAACATGTTTATAAATTATATTTGTCAATTAGAAAATTTTATTGAAACTGAAAATTTTTGAATTTTTAGAAAATAAAGGAAAAAGTTTTATTGAAAAAAATGTTCTGTTAAATTTATTTACGAATATCTTTAATTGTAAAATTATTTGAAAACAATAATTTCTTTTATAAATATTTAATTATTTTCATATTTTATTATTATCTAAAATTTAAACTAAAATTCATTTTCAAATCAATTTTTATTAGAAAATTCTACGAGAATTTAATTATTTATATACAAAAGTAAATAATTTATTGAATAATTGAATGTTTCTTAAAATTTAATTCTTATTAAAGAATTTTATTAACAAATTTTTAAATAAATGAATTCTTTTGACGAATTTTAAGAAAATTTTTTAGAATAGTTACATTTTTCAAGGAATTCGATTAAAATTGTATTAAAAATCATGAAAATTCTACGATGAGTTTTATTATTTCCGAAAATAATTGAACTATTGAGAAAAAATTTATAAAAAAAAATTTAAATAATGAATTCCTGTACAATTTTTATTATTTTTAAAAATAATTTAATGTTTGCTTAAAATTTTATCAACATTTTTTTTAAATAATTGAATTCTTTTAAAAAATTTTATTAAAATAGTAAATATTGAAAATCATTGAATTGTGGAAAATTTTTGAAAATAATTGAAATTTTGACAAGGATTTTAATAAAATTTTGTAAAATAATTGAATTTTGGAAAAGACTTTTAATATTTATGAAAATGACTGAATTTTTGCAACGAATTATATTGAAATCCAAATATTTTCATAAATAATAAAATTCTTCACAAGATTTCTTTTGTTATTTTGAATTTAATTTTAAGTACATTCGTCGAAAAATGTAATTATTTAAAAAAATTTTATTAAAATTCTTCAAAATATTTAAATTATTAATTATTTTTAATAATATTTGCAAAATTTCCTTGAGAATTTTTAAATCCAATTTTACGAAATTTCGATTAATCGAAAATTCTTCAATTAAATGCTTAGAAAATAAAATCTTGAAATAATTTCAAACAAAATTAAACTAAATTTTTTCAAAAAAAATTAATTCTACAGAATTCTTAGTTAAAAGTATGAAAAATTCAAATTTTCAAATATTTTAACTTGAAACCTTTTCAAAATTCAATTATTTTTAAAAATTCATGCTATAATGCTTTTAATAATAAATTATTCCTATCTAAAATTTCAACTGAAATTCATTTTTAAAACAATTTGTTTTAGAAAATTCAACGAGAATTTAATTATTTATTGTGGAATTGTGGATTGTGGAAAATTTTTGAAAATAATTAAAATTTTGACAAGGATTTTAATAAAATTTTGTAAAATAATTGAATTTTGGAAAAGACTTTTAATATTTATGAAAATGTCTGAATTTTTGCAACGAATTATATTAAAAATTTTAAGAATAATAGCATTTTTCAAGAAATTTGATTAAAAATGTATTAAAAGTAATTGAAATTTAGTGATTAATTTAATTATTTATGAAAATAATTAAATGTTTGCTTAGAGTTTTATTAAAAATTTTTTTTTTAAATTGACTTCTTTTGGAAAATTTTATGACGAATTTTAAGAAAATTTTTTAGAATAGTTACATTTTTAAAGGAATTCGATTAAAATTGTATTAAAAATAATTGAAATTCTACGATGAGTTTTATTATTTCCGAAAATAATTGAACTATTGAGAAAAATTTATTAAAAAAATTTTAAATTTTAAGTAATGAATTTCTGTACAATTTTTATTATTTATGAAAATAATGAAATGTTTGCGTACAATTTTATTAACATTGTTTTTAAATAATTGAATTCTTTTGGGTAGTTTTATTAAAATAGTAGATATTGAAAATCATTCAAATGAGAAAATTTTTTGAAAACAATTGAAATTTTGACACGAATTTTATGAAAATTTTTGAAAATAATTGAATTTATAAAAATAATTTTTTTATTTATAAAAATAATTTAATTTATTAAAATAATTTTATTATTTATGAAAATAACTGAATTCATAAAAATAATTTTATTATTTATGAAAATAATTGAAGCCCTGTAAAAAATTTTATTATTTATAAAAATAATTGAATGTTTGCCTAGAATTTTATAAAAACCTTTTTTTAATAATTAACTTCTTTTGGAAAATTTTATGAAAATAGTAGATATTGAAAATCATTAAATTGAGAAACATTTTTGGAAATACTTAATTGAAATTTTGCAAAGAATGTTATTAAATCTTTTGAAAATAATTTAATTTCGGAGAAGAATTTTTGTTATTTATAAAAATAATTGAAAGGACAAGAATTTTTCTAAGTTTTCGAACATAATTGAATTTTTTAGAAAAATATTGTTTTGCGAAAATAATTGAATTTTTGCGAAAAATATTGTTTACGAAAATAATTGAATTTTTTCAGGAGAATTCGAGAGAATTTCATTAAAATTTTTGAAAATAATTAAATTTATAAAAAGAATTTGTTTATTTAAATAATTAAATTCATAAACATAATTTTATTATTTATGAAAATAATTGAATGATGATTGCGAAGAAATTTTAAAAAAAAATTCGTAAATAATTGAATTCCCGTGAAATATTTATTATTATTTAATAAAATAATTCTTTTAAAAAATTTTATTAAAATATTAGATATTGAAATTTATTGAATTGAGAAAAATTTTTGAAAATAATTGAATTTCTGCATTTCTAACTTCTTTACAATTCAATATTGTTTTAATGTTTTTAACTAAAATTCTTCTGTTAATCAATTATTTTTAATAATTAATTAAATATATATATTGACAAATTCAACTAATTTTATAACAAATTTTTATCAAAGAAAAAAATAATCCAAAAGTGGATGACTTTAATCCTTTTTAGTGAAAATTTTAAATTTCAGCGCTTTTTAATACCTCATAATTTACTATAATTTTAAAAGGTTAACAATTTAATGTTTTTTTCATTAAATAATCTTCTTCTGTTGCAAAATTTTAAGTACCTAAATAATTAAATATCCTATTGAAATAAATTAATATCAAATAAAATTTAATATAATTTTTATTCTCTCTTTTTTATATTATATTTTATTCTTTATCTTCTTCTGTTTCAAAGTTTAAGTAAATAATTAAATATATTGAAATGAATTTAATTCCTCTTGGAAAATCTTTTTAATTTACTGACTAAGAACATAACGAACCTGTCGAGAATCTTCCCTCTTTATATACAGAAACCGAAGGTTTTGTCTCGCAATAATTATTTAACAGCATCCAATATAATTACGAAACTATTAGAAGTAATTTAATTCCAGGCGGGTTAAATTGAATGGCTCCGTATCGAGGGAGTTATTTAAGCTCACCCTCTCTCTCTCTCTCTCTTATCTATTTCTAAAAGGAATAAAGTTAGGAATCGGTGAAGGCAGAGATAATTACCCAAGGAATCTAACGACTATTTTCAAGTTTACTGACTGATATGTCGATCGGAGAATTATTTCACGAGGTGAATAATGTTTGGTGGGCACCCTCTTCTCTCTTCCCTTTTTTTCAATAGGGTGCGAGAGGAACTCAAAGAAAGAGAGGGTGGATTTGTCGAGGTCGAAAATGGCAGAAGGAAAAAGGGACATTGATATGAAGGGTGTGAAATTGATCCTCAATGCAGAATTGCGATTTACCTTTCAGAGAATTTCATTCAATCTTTGACTTAACAAGATTTATCCTGATCCTGTTGTCGGGAATAGCAGGGTACAAAACCCTAAAACCCATCAAATACTCATTTCAACAAACTTGAATCGAAATCTCAATCTTGGGAATTCAAAACTTCTTTCTGGATGGCCTGATTTTTCTAGAGGACATGACACAAATAAAAACAAATTTTATGGACGTATAAAAGTCGATGTTATTTTTTCGAAATTTATACGCAGGAATGGGGAAGAAAAATGTCTTTTGCTTCGAGAACGGAAATCTTTATACTGCAACATATCTTTAGTTTACAGATATACAAAAACTTTATACTTACGATTTACATACCTAATCATTTCAACATTTTTATTTTCCAATTGAAAATCTTCAAATTTTTCTATCAATTTTAAAATTCTAACTAGCAACAATTCGTGCGCTTCAAATTTTTTTTTATAAAAATAAAATATGAATTGGAATATATATAGTTTAAATATTATTATAATTATAATAATCATATATTCTGACATAGGGGATTCAGGAAAAAGTTTCGCTCCTATTCGACGTCAATTCACATGTGCGTTCACGTTACTTTCACTTTCACGAAAAAAATTTTCACGAAAAACGTAAAATATTTTCACTTTCACCCAAAAATTTTCACTTTAACGAAAAAAATATTCGCTTTAATTTAAACCCACAAAATTTCACCTCGACTCAAAAAATTCTCACTTTCAAGCAAAAAATTTTTAATTACACCCAAAACATTTTCACTTTTACTGCGTCAATTAAAACATTTTCAATATCACTTTTTATGAAAAAATTTTCACTTATAAATTTCTTCATTTCAATTTTGCCAATAAATTTTCACTAATAATATTTTGATTTTTAATTTCACAAAAATATTTTTATTTTCAATAAGAAACTTTTTACTCTCAACTTCTCCGGAAATATTTTGACTTTCACTTTAAAAAATTTTTACTTTGAATTTCACTCAAAATGTTTTCACTTTCACTGAAAATATTTTAACTTTCACTTCTATGAAAAAATTGTCAGTAACAATTTTACTCGAAGAATATTCACTTCTAAAAAATTCTCAAATTCTCAAATTTGCTATAAAATTTTTACTTTTAATTTCACCCGAAACACTTTCACTTTCTATACAAAAATTTCCACTTACATTTTCACAAAAAAATTTTTTGATTAAAAGTAAAATGTGAAAATTTTTTTAAAGAAATCTTTGGAGTGAAAGTGAAAGTTTTGTAAACTTCCCCCGGGAGTAAAAGTGTAAGTGAAAGTGAAGAGAAGTGAAGTAAAAGTGAAGTGAAAATATAGTGAAAGTAAATTGAAAGTAAAGTAAAAGTGGAGTGGAAGTTTAAAAAAATAGAAAGTGAAATGAAGGTGTATTGAAAGTGAAGTGAAAGTGAAATAATATAATTGACCTTCTAAATTAAAATGCTTAACTATAACAAATAATTAATTAACTATAAAACAATGGGATTTGTTGATTATATCTTGGAAATAATAATTTAATTTTAAAAAAATGTATTATTTTCATTTTTACTTTGAAGGAATTTTATTTTTACTTTCATTTTTACTTTCACTTTGAAAAAAAATTTCTTTTCTTTTTTATTTTTACTTTGAAACAATTACAACTCTACTGCTGTCAAAGTTATAATGAAAATTTTTTAAGATGAAAATTAATATGAAATTGGAAATATATTAAAATTTCAATCTTATAAAAGTATAATTAATCAGAGTTAAAATTTTAGAAAATGAAAGTGAAAAAAATATAATAAGAAAAATAGATAATTGTTAAAATAAGAAAGAAAATATCGTAGAGTATAAATAAAAATATCTTAAATTAAAAATGAAAATATATAATAAAAAGTTGATGTTAAAATCTATTAATATGAAAATGAAAGTGAAAATGAATATCTGTCAAAGTTTTAGTTAAAATCTCTTAAAAAAAACATAAATTTGAAAGAATAATCTTCAACTGTCATGAAATCATTGATTTGATCTTACTAAACTTTAGTCTAATCTATTTAATTTCTAATTTTATTCAAACTGAATAAATGAAAGTAAATAAGATTTTAATAAATAAACCAATTTTTCCCACAAATTTAACATCTCAAGCTAAGAACTGATAATATTTTCTTCATGATAAAATGTTTCATTCATTATATCTTTACCGCAATTTTCTTCAGGAGTGAGAAATAAATCTCGTATTTTAATGCATAATTTAATTCATCGCGTTATGCATGCAAAATGAAATGGAAATAATGCCACGAAAAAGATATGAAAAATATATTTTCCCTGCATCACAAAAATGAAAAAAAAATGGATAAACACAATAATTGTAGAAATGTGAGAAGAATATTTTATAGTATTTCCGATTAAAAGAACAAAAAAATATATTTTCTTCTTGTTTATAAAACAAAAAAATATTTTTTTTGTTCATAAAACAAAAAAATATTTTTTTTTGTTCATAAAACAAAAGAATATATTTTATGTTTATAAAACATAAAAAAATATTTTTTTTTGTTCATAAAACAAAAGAATATATTTTATGTTTATAAAACATAAAAAAAATTTTTTTTTTTGTTCATAAAACAAAAGAATATATTTTTTTTATGAAACATAAAAAATGTATATTTTTTTGTTTATAAAACAAAAAAATATACCTTTTCTTTGTTTTTAATCAAAAATACAGGCTTCACAGTCTGTCCCCTATTTCCCTAAAAGTCCCCTTTTTTCAATTTTGGCCCCTAAACGTACCCTATTTTGAAAATTTTCCCAAAATTTCCCCTATTTTTTTTCGTCGCAGGAAATTAATTTTTTTTTAATAATATTTAAGTAATTCTGCAAAAGAATTCAATCATCTTGATAACCAACGAAATTCTCCGCATAAAATTAATTATTCTAGGGATTTTTAATGAAATTCTTTTCTAAAATTCAATTATTTTGATAAATATCAAAATTCTTCTCAAGAATTCAATTATTTTCAAAAATTTTAATTAAATTCTTGCCAAAATTTCAATTATTTAAAAAAAATTTAATAAAATACTTGGAAAGAATTGAATTATTTTTATAAATTTTAATAAATATCTCGTCAAGAATTCAATTATTTTTATAAATAGAAAAATTTTTCGCCAAAAATTCAATTATTTTCAAACATTTTAATAAAATTCTTTGCAAAATTTCAATTATTTTCAAAAGTTTTTCGCAATTCAATGTTTTTAAATATTTACTATTTTCGTAAAATTTATCAACAAATTTAATTATAAAAAAACTTGTTGACACAATTCTACGAAAAGATTCAATTATTTTCATAAATAATAATATTTCATTTACGAATTTAATTATTTTCATCGTATAATTTCAAGTATTTTTAATTCAATTTTAAATAAATTCCATGAAAAATGCAATTATTATTAAAAATTGTATTAAAACTTGAGGAAAGAATTTAATTTTAAGAAACATTCAATTATTTTATAAAACAATAAAATTCGTTGCAATAATTCAAATATTTTCATAAATAACATTTAATTCGCCGCAGAAAATCAATTATTTTCAAAAAATTTTAAATAATTTTGCAAAAGAATTCAAATAGCTTGATAAACAATAAAATTGCACAAATTCTTCCCAGAAAATCAATTATTCTAAGGAATTTTAATAAAATTCTTTTCGAAAATTCAATTATTTTGATAAATATCAATATTCATCGCAAGAATTTAATTCTTTTGAAAAGTAATAAAATACTTTGCAGAAATTAAATTATTTTCAAAATTTTTTGAAAATTCTCGTCAAGAATTAAATTATCTTTATAAATAGATAGAGAAAATCTTCTCAAGAATTAAATTATTGTCAAAAATTTTAATAAAATTCTTTTTATGAATTCAATTATTTTCAAAAATTATTATTTAAATTCTTCTTAGAAATTCAATTAATTTTAAAAAATTAAATAAAATTCTTCAAAAAGTTTTTAATTATTTTTAAAAATTGTTATAAAATTCTTTAATATAATAAATTTCATTAAAATTTGAATTAAATTCCTAAAAAGAAATTAAATATTTTCAATAGTTGTTAATACAATTCTTCGTAAAAATTAAATTTTAAGAAACATTCAATATTATTTATTTTTGTATTTAAATAATTGATTTCTCGTAAAATTAAATTATTGTTTTTCGTACTTTTAACTAACAATTCTGAAGAATTAATTTTTTTGAAAAAGTTTAATTGAATAATAGTTGATGTTATTGATTTAAAGTAGAATTTTAGTTAAAAATTCTAGAAAATGTTAATTGAATTGAAATGATAGAAATAATTTTGAAGAAATTTTAGTAACAATATATTCTTATAATAAAAAACTAATGATTTTGTCAGTCGGTCATCTTTAATTATTATAAAACATAAAGAAATGGATCCATTTCTTTATGTTTTATAATAATATTCTTATGAGTTGTTCAATTTGAAATTTTTGAACGTCTTAATTCCAATGAAAAAAAGTTATTATTAAATATTTATTTAAAAAAGAAGTTGTTGATGTTCTCGAATAATTTTACTTTTGAAGAAATTTGTAAATAAATTGAATACAAAATTATTTTGAGTATCTAATAATTTTGAGAGTGAATCAGAATATTCTTTAGGATGAGGGAAAAAGTTAAAGTTGTGCTTGGAAATCAGGGAACAGTAAAGGAAAAATAAAATAAAATTTTTGTGGCAACCCTGTAGAAATAAATGATATTTTTATCTTTATTTAACCAATTTTTATGGTCCCCTAAAAAGTCCCCTATTTCCCCTAAAATACTTTTCAGGGGCACTGTGTAGCCTGGAAATATAAATTTGCTCGTAGCGAAAAATTAATAAAGAGCAATTGGCAAAAAAGAGAGAAAAAACAAAAATAAAGGAATCAATCATGCTTATGGATAAAATTTCTTTTTGCAAATTTAATTAATATACTCTTGATTGAACTTGAAAATTTATAGGGCTTTTAGGATGAGTGAAACGGATATTAAATCATCTACATTCCCCTGAATTCTTTAATGAAAATTGATCTAACATCGCATGAAATTCCAGGCAAAAAGCTTTATTCTCGTCGTAAATATGAACGGTACCTTCAAAGACGAGAAAGGAGTGAGGAGAGTGAGAGAGTATGAGACGGGGCTTGGCTGCCAGGCATGTGCGGGGGATGGGGTTTGACGTTAGTTCCGAGCGATTTGCCTCTCATGCGATTTAACACGAGGGCTATTATAACTCGATACAGATATAATGGTACTCCCATTTCGTTCTACGGTCGAGTTTCACACACTAGCCTTATATCGTGGTTTTGTCGTATTATCATGAGGTGCGAATCCCCATATAGCACACTAGACTATTGTAGTTGAAGCTCTAGAAATCGCTTTGGGATGAGTTTATACTGAATTTGCGATTATCGAATTGTCGATTCAGTCCGTTCTTCATTTAATCCAATTACTCAATGATATTCTCGTTCAACTACGAGTAAGACATTTATTTCATTTACATTAATTGTTAGTACAAATAATACCTCTTTTTACTATTCTATTTCGTCAAATAATTGTATATACACGGAGAGAAAATAAATATTCAATTTGTAAAAGTATTTTACAATTTGGGGAAAAAGGGCAACAAACCGAAATTTTAACATAGAAAATATTAAACAGTGAAAGAAATGATATGAAATTTAGTAAAGTTATATTAAAAATTTTAACTAAAATTCTTATATTTTATATAATTATAATTATAATTTTTGTTTGGACTTAGAAATTCTTATCCTTTATTGATTTATATTATTTAAAGAAAAATTGACGTTCTCGAAATTTAAAAAAGATAAATTTTGTTGATTTAGCGTTTGAAAAAAACAGTTCTTTTAGACACTGCTAATAGCGTACCTTTTGCTGAAAAAGACACTCATCGTTATAATGAATATCGTGGGAGTATCCACGTACCATTTGAGAAACTTAAAGAGTGCAAGAGCAGTGAGCTGGAGAAGCAAACAGTCAGGTTCACACGGTGTAAATATATATGTCTCTCTCTTTTAAAGAGACATGCTGGTAGTACTACCTTATTAGTGGGTTTCCTTTTTTCCCTTTATTTTTTTACCCCCATAGCATTTGCTCGTTGATTTCCGGAAATCGTGGAGAAAATAAGAGAAACGTGTATGCATCATATAATTCTATTTCTAAGTAGTAGAAGTCAATTTCAGGTCAGGCAGAACATAATCCAGTTACATATCAGATGTATTTATTAATATTATAGAAAAATTACTTAAGTATCGAAATTACAAAAAAAATTTCAATTATCTTTAAAAATATAATAAAACTCTTCTCCAAAATTCAATTATTTTCAAAAAATGTTTAATAAAATTCTACCCAAACACATAATTATTTGTTTAAATAATAATAATAAATATTTCATAGGAATTCAATTCTTTACAAAGCTTTTATAAATTTCTTCGCAATAATTCAATTATTTTCATAAATAATAAAATTCTTTTTAGAAATTCAATTATTTTCATAAATAAAAAAATTCTTTTTGTAAATTCAATTATTTTCATAAAAATAACAAAATTATTTTTATAAATTCAATTATTTTCATAAATAACAAAATTCTTTTTAGAAATTCAATTATTTTCAAAAATAACAAAATTCTTTACATCAATTCAATTATTTTCATAAATAAAAAAATTCTTTTTGTAAATTCAATTATTTTCATGAATAACAAAATTCTTTTTAGAGATTCAATTATTTTCAAAAATAACAAAATTCTTTACATCAATTCAATTATTTTCATAAATAAAAAAATTCTTTTTGTAAATTCAATTATTTTCATAAATAATAAAATTCTTTTTAGAAATTCAATTATTTTCATAAATAAAAAAATTCTTTTTAGAAATTCAATTATTTTCATAAATAAAAAAATTCTTTTTAGAAATTCAATTATTTTCATAAATAACAAAATTCTTTTTAGAAACTCAATTATTTTCAAAAATAACAAAATTATTTTTATAAATTCAATTATTTTCATAAATAACAAAATTCTTTTTAGAAATTCAATTATTTTCAAAATAACAAAATTCTTTTTATCAATTCAATTATTTTCATAAATAATAAAATTCTTTTTAGAAATTCAATCATTTTCATAAAAAAAAAATCTTTTTGTAAATTCAATTATTTTCATAAAAATAATAAAATTATTTTTCGAAATTCTATTATTTTTGTAAATAATGATAAAAATCATCGCAGAATTTTAATAATTTTTAATACAATTTGAATTAAATTCCTCGAAAAATGTAATTATGCTTACAAATTTTATTAAAATACATCGAAAAAATTTAATTATTTAAAAATATTTTATAAAATTTTTCATGAGAATTGAATTTTTAAAAACATTTAATTGTTCAATAAATTATTTATTTTATTTTTAAATAATTAAATTCTAGTAGAATTTTCTAATAAAAATTGATTTGAAAATGAAATTTAATTTTTAAATTTTAGATAATAATTGAATATTAAAAGAGAATTTTTAGAAATAATTGGATTTTGAAAAGATTTTAAATTGATATCTTTCAAAATTTGAATTTTTTATAAATAACAATTTTGTAGAATTAATTTTTTTTGAAAGAGTTTAATTGAATTTTTTCTGAAATTATTTAAAGTTTCTATTTTCTAATATTTATTTAATTAGAGAATTTCCGAATAATCCAAGTTTCGTAATATTGAATTGTAAATAAATGAATTTGAAAATTCTCAAAAAAACTTTGTTAAAAATTACTAAAAATAATTTACTTATAAAGAAGAATTTTAGTTAAAAATTCTAGAAAATAA
The DNA here is from genome assembly GCA_032872505.1 of Leptopilina syphax. Taxonomy (NCBI): domain Eukaryota; kingdom Metazoa; phylum Arthropoda; class Insecta; order Hymenoptera; family Figitidae; genus Leptopilina; species Leptopilina syphax. The sequence goes on from CM065475.1 coordinate 6,556,227, forward strand.
TAATTCAATTGTAATGATGAAAATAATTTTGAAGAAGTTAGAGTATCAATATTCTTATAATATAAAATAATTTTTTAATAATATTCTTATAAAGTTGTTGGATTTTAAAAATGTTTGAATTTGGAATTTTTGAAAATCTTAATTCCTATAGAAAGATAGGTATAATAATAATTGAATATTTATTTAAAAAAGAAGTTGTTGATATTTCCGAATAATTTCACAGTTAAACAAATTCGTAAATAAATGTAATAGAACATTTTTTTGAGTATCTAATAATTTTTCAAGTGAATCAGAATATTCTTTAGGGTCAGGGAAAAAGTGAAAATTTTGTCTGAAAATCAGAGGAAAGTCAGGGAAAAACGAAATTAAATTTTTTTTGCAACCCTGAATCAGATTCAACTAAATTTTTATTTTAATCGAACTGAATACATATTTGATATTAAAATATGCAAATTATTATTTTTTTTTTAAACAGTGTCATTTCATTTTAAATTACGTGAATGATAATTAGCTTGTATTTTTTATTGCAAAATTCGCGAATCAAATAAAAATAATAAAATGAAGCAGCAAAGTCAATCTTCTTCGAAGAAAAAACTTAATATCTTTAACAATCGCATGGTGAGGAATTTCCTCACAAAAATTAAAAAATTCCCAACAATTGTTAATTTTAAATTCAATAACATAAAAATAAGAAAAATTGAAGAAGGCGAAAACTGTGATTTTAGAATGTAACAGAAGAGTGTTGTAAGTTATTATAATTATGAAATTTTAATTTGATGTATTTTAAGAGATAGAAATAAAAAAGTTAGCTACTGGGTGAGAAAACTCCTCACAAAAGCGACTGACGAAGGATTGATTAATTTTTGTTACATTAAAGGGAGGATGTTACTTTAAGAGGCTTAAAAAATAGCGCTTCTTTAAGAATTTTTAAGAAGCAGAAAAGTTAGATCTTCGGGCTCTTTATATTTTTGTATTGCTTCCTCATAAAGGAAGCTTTGTATTAGCAAAATTTTGGATTGTCATTTTTTGACATATTTATAAATTTTTTTTATTATGCCTAATACTTTAGTACTTTATATATGCACAGGAACTCCCCGTATAAATGTTCTAAATAAATAAAAAAAAATTTCGACGTATTTTGACCTTCGAAGTTCAAAAAACGGATTTTAAAAATTTGTCCCGATGTGTGTGTGTGTGTGTGTGTGTGTGTGTGTACTAACATTACATTTGCCTCAATATCTCAGAACAAAAAAGAGCAAAAGGCCCAAATTTTTTCTTAAATTGTAGGTCTCCCCGGGGGACATAAAATGAGAGTATTTTCAGCCCGATTCATGAAGTTTAACTATTTTTTTTTTGCATTTTTCATTTTGTAAAAAAACGTTTTTTGGACGTAACTTAAAAAAATGTTAGGACACTTATAAATCTTTTTCTTTAGTTTTGTAGAGTTTTTTCACACGCATCTTTTGAGCCCTAATTGAACATTTTTCGTCCATATTAATCGGAGATATTAAACTTTTAAAAATCTAAAATTTTGAAAAATAAGACTTTTATAAAAAATTTTTTAAATTATGTAAAAGTAACTTCAAAAAATTATTACCAACTTGAAGAGCATTAAAAAAACGCTTCGATTGACCTATTTTTGAACCTGATTCAGGCAGAAATTATGAAATTATTGGTATTTGAAAAATCAAGAATTGTGGAAAATATCCTTTTTTCAACATTCTTGTTTATTAACTTATGTGTAATTATTAAACTATTATTACCATCTTATAGAATATATAAAAACACATTTTTTGGACCAAGATTTAATGATTTTTAACCCTTTTATAAAAATTAATTCTTATATTTCAATTATTATTATTTTTATGAGGAAGCAAAGTGTTCATGAAATGAACACCAAAATTATAAAAATGTACAACTTGGCAGCGGTTTTATTTTTAAAGTGATTCTATAAATACATTGAAAAAAATGCCGCGTTAGAATTAAAACAAAGAACATTTTCTAAACCCATTCTTTTGCGAATACAACTTAGTTAATTCTGTGTTCAATTTAAGTCCTGTCATGTTACATAATGTCTAGAATTTTTGAATTATTTTCTGGGAATGAGATGCCAGACTGAAAACGATTTTCCAAAGGTAGAGAAGTCGAGGAGAAAGATTGGAAAAGAGGTAGTACGAGAAAGAGAGAGAGAAGGAGAGAGATAAAAAAGGGACGAGGACAAGGAGAATCGTGCAATCTGCATTCGCGAAATGAGATAGGAAGGGATGCTTGATGGGAATAACTTGCGTTCGTCGAACCGCGGAAGAGCTTTGTCAGCTTGGGATAGTGCTTGAAGCTTTCGGTGAACGTTTTGCCTTCGCTAATACAACACGTGTGGTATAGACATCACTTTTCCACGTCTCTGCTATTTTCTTCTTAAGAATTGCATTGTACAAATTCCCAGACGTTTTCTCCATTATTATATATACAATGACGATCACCAAAAGACCAGAATATAACGACTGCAATTTATTTTCATAGTTATTTCATCAGGGTGTCTACTGGTCCTTCAAGTCCTGGAATTTGAAAAAATGTCCTAAAATGTCCTGGATTTTGAACTTTTGTCCTTGAATTTTACACATTTTGCTTCTCAATATTCAATATTTTAAAAATTTTACTCAAATTTAAAAAAAATAATTTTTTTGATCCATCAAAAAATAATTTTAATTTGTCATTTGACTAAAGAAACTGGTATCTACAATATCGATTTTTAATTCTTTTTATAATAAAATAAATATTTTTGTTCAAGTAGGTTAATTTAAATTATGTTAATCGTAATATGAAATAATATTACACAGGGTTGCCACAAAATTTTAATTTTGTTCTTCCCTGACTTTTCCCTGATTTCCAGACAAAATTTTCACTTTTTTCCTGACCCTGAAAAACATTAATAACTTCTTTTTTAAATAAATATTTAATCATTATTATTTTTCTATAGGAATTAAGATTCTCAAATTCAATTACTTACGAGAATACTATAATAAGACATGAAAAAATTTAAGATGAGAAAGTAATAAAATCATTATTTTATTTCATAAGAATATTGTAACTAAAAATTCAAATTTTCAAAGATTTTAATTTTAACCCTTTTCAAAATTCAATTATTTCTAAAAATTTACGCTATAATGTATTTAATATTCAATTATAATTTAAAATTTTAAGTGAAATTCATTTTTTAATCAATTTTTATTAGAAACTTCAAACTTTCCCGAGAATTCAATTATTTAAATACGAAAATAAATAATTTATTCAGTAATTGCATGTTTTCTAAAATTGGATTTTTATGAAGAATTTTATCAAAATTTTTAATAACAATTGAATTCTTTCGGCGAATTTAAAAAAAAATTGTAAGAATAAATACAATTTTCTATCATTTTATTTAAAATTTTATAAAAATAATTGAAATTCTACGATAAGTTTTGTTATTTAATGAAAATAATTGAATTCTTGCAACGAATTTTATTAAAAATCTTTTTAAAGAATTGAATTCCTGTCAAGAATTTTATTTGTGAGAATAATTGAATTCCAAAGAAAAATATTATTATTTATAAAAATAATTAATTTCTTGTGAAGAATTTAATTCAAATTTTTTTAAATAATTCAATTTTTCAAAATTTTTAAAAGCTTTTAAAAAATAATTAAATTTTATTAAAAACTTGAAAATAATTGAAGTCTGACAAAGAATTAAAAAAAATTTTTTTTAAATAATTGAATTCCTGTGAAATAATGTTTATTTTTAAAAAAAATTGAATTCTCGGGAAGAATTTTATTAAAATTTCTTAAATAATTGAATTGCTTAGAAGAATTTTATTTTTTACGAAAAATGTTGTATTTCACGAAAATAATTGTATTCCTATGACCGATTTTATTATAATTTTTCAAATTTATAAAGTATTTTATCAAAATTTTTAAAAATAATTGAATTCTCAAGAAAGAAAATAATTAACTTCTAGCAAAGAATTTTATTCAAATTCCTTTAAATAATTGAATTTTCATAAAAAATGTATTATTTGTGAAAATAATTGAATTCTTAAGAAGAAATGTATTGAAAACAATTGAATTGTATAAGAAAATTTTATTAAAATTGCAATTTAATGAAATAAATCTTGTGAAGAATTTTGTCAATTAAGATTCTCAAATTCTATTTTAGTAAAAAATTATTTTATTTCATAAGAATATTGTAACTAAAAATTCAAATTTTCAAATATTTTAATTTTAACTCTTTTTCAAAATTCAATTATTTCTAAAAATTCACGCTATAATGTTTTTAATATTCAATTATAATTTAAAATTTTAAGTGAAATTCATTTTTAAATCAATTTTTATTAGAAACTTTCCCGAGAATTCAATTATAAAAATACAAAAATATATAATTTATTCAGTAATTGCATGTTTTTTAAAATTGAATTTTTATGAAGAATTTTATCAATTTTCTATCATTTTATTTAAAATTGTAAAAAAATAATTGAAGTTCTGCGATAAGTTTTGTTATTTATGAAAGTAATTGAATTCTTGCAACGAATTTTATTAAAGATTTTTTTAAAGAATTGAATTCCTGTGAAGAATTTTATTATTTATGTAAATAATTCAAATCTGACGAAGAATTTTATTCAATTTTTTTTTGAAATAATTGAATTCTCGAGAAATGTTTTATTATTTATGAAAAGAATTGATTTCTTGTGAAGTATTTTATTTAAATTTTTTTAAATAATTGAATTTTCATAATAAATATAGCATTTGTGAAAATAATTGAATTGTTAAAAAGAATTGTATTAAAAATAATTAAATTGTATAGAAAAATTTTATTAAAATTGCATTTTTATTAACTAAATCTTGTAAATAATTTTGTCAACATTATTTTAAATAATAGAATTCTTAAAAGAATTTTATTTAAATTTTTCGAAATAATTGAATTTCTCAGAATTATTTTTTCCAATTCTCTGAATTTATTTGAATTCTTTCGAGAAACTTCATTAAAAAATTAAAAATAATTGAATTAATGCAAAGTTTATAAAAAATTTGTAAGTCATTGAATTACTGTGAAATTTTGTTCCAATTATTGAATTGTTTTAGAAAATTTTATTAAAATAGTAGATATTAAAAATACTACGCACTTCAACAATAAATTGTTATTTACTTTTCAGAATTCAAAAACGAGCAAAACTGAGCATAATGGTGTCAAAGTACATACTTTAGTCAACTTATTTTTGAAGTTGTAATTTTTAAACAAAACATAAAAATTGCTTTACATAATTATTATATGTTAATAAAGTGTCCTGTATTCCATTAACTAAAATATTTTTAATATTAATTAATTAAATGTGGACGTCCGTATGAAAAGGGACCACTTTGGCACTATTGGACTTATCTATATGGGCGAATTCCTGACAAAATTTGGAAAATTTTGAGTGGTCTTACAACCTTTTTGGTGAAAAATTTGATGAGTTATAGAATTTTAAAGTTTGGAGTATCAAATACGTCATTTCGAGAAAAACGAAATCAAAGATTGTAATATGAATATCTTTAGTTCTTCTGGAAAGTTATTCAGATAAGAGTTAATTTAAGTCTAGTACACCCTTAAGATTAAAAATAAATAGGTTTCGAATTCCCCCCCCCTCTCATTTTTTAACAATGACAAAATAATGGATTTCCGACAAAGTGGTCCCTTTTCATTTTTTTTTTGCTAACAACGAAATAAAATACTTAGAGTGTCAATAAATTGATGAAAACTGCATGAATCGACGTGTTAGACCCTGTAGATTAAGAAAAGAGGATAAAAAAAATTTCGATATTTTTATTCAAAATTAGTAAATTGCGAATATCTCGGAATCTAGAACCGACAAAGTGGTCCCTTTTCATGCGGACGTCCACAAATATTCTATTAGTGAATAATAATTAATAATTAATAATTGAATAATTTTTCTTTTTTCAGGTGAGTACATTTGAGTTTTCAAAATGTTTTCTGCATTCCTTACTGTTTCGTCGTTATCGCGTTTGGTGAGTTATATTTTTGTACTGTTTATATGTCTAAACATCACGTTTTCATGATTATCTCGACTTTTCTAATATCTGTAGGAATGGATTTATTTTTAATAGTAGATCTTATTGGCGCACAATAAATTTTTTTATATAAATGTTTGAGATTTCTGGGTTCTTTTGCAATAATATACGAAAATAATCTAATACCTGATAAAATTAAATTTTTACGAAGAAGCAAAGTGTTCATAAATATTTGTATTTAGGAAATTTTTGAGGCTTTGATTACAATTACAAAGAATTTCAACTTGTATTTATAAAAAATATTCTTTTTACTTTGCTTTCATAAAGTTTTGTTTCTAAGGATTTTAGAGTTATTTATTAGAAATTCGAACTTGTTTCTAAAATTCAAAATATCTGTTTTAAAATAATAGACAAGTTTTAAAACAAAAATGGTTAAATGTTGTTTTTAGGTATTTTTAAGGTTGATGATTGTAGATAAGAAATGAAAATTGAAAAATCAAATAATGACTGTTTAAATGCTTGTTTATTTATATGTTTGCTTAGATACAGTAAAAGACAAAATCTTTTTTTGTTTACAATTATTTTATTTATCCATAAATTAACGAATTTTTTTTATAGTAAATTGCGAATGTATTGTATATTGTTCGCAAAAATCTGCAAAAAATTTTCCCAAAATCCTTTTTCTTGTTTAGGTAGTTTTTGTTCGTTTAATTTATCAGCTGTTGCGTTCAAATGACTTTCCAAATTATTCAAAACTTGTTTTACTTCATTTACTTTATCCATAGTGAAGTTACTCTGTTCGCTTCTGATCGTCGAAATTAGAAAGCAGATTATTGCTAATCTTATCATGATTGTTAAAGAATACATTTTTTTCCAGTTGATATTTGTTATTTACCGCAAATACTAGTACAATCTGTAAATATTACTAATAAAATAATGCGAAAAAATATTAATTTGATTTTTAAAATTATATATACTTACTGTATGGTTTCAAATTATACGGTAGGTGTAATACACAGGAATAATTAGACGGATTTCACTATTTCTTTTTTGTTTCAAACTTAATGCCACATAACAGAAGACTTTAAAATAACGTTTAAAAATTTTACGCGATTCTCCAATTTATAAACTGGTCATTTTGAGTATTATTTAAAGTTATCTCAAAATTTTATGTACTATTTTTCAATAAAAAAATGTACAGGTGCAACCAATTCAGATTAGAAGAAAAAAATACTATTTATCAGCGAATTGATGTGCTGTTGCTTGACCAATATAAAAACTACAGGTGTAACAAGTTCAGATTAGAAATGAAAAATATTTTTTATTATATAGGTAATGTTAACCAATAGAAAAATTACAGTTGAAACGAGTATAGATTTGAAGAAAATTTTTTTATTTTATTCTTGAATAGATAAAAAAAACAAAAAAATATTTATAAATATTATAATTAAAATATAATTTATTATAATTTGTAAATATCATAAATATGTGAATAATGTTATAATGTTAATTAAATAATTAGAAACGCAAGCATTTAATTATTTTCATAAATAATAAAAATTTCTCACGATTTCAATTATTTACAAATTTTTTATAAATTCCTTCGCAATAATTCAATTATTTTTATAAATAATAAAATTCTTTTTAAGGAATTTAATTATTTTCATAAAAAATAATTAAAAATTGTAGAAAATAATAATTGATTTGAAATAATGAAAATAATTTTTAAAAAGTTACTGTAATAATGTTCATATAATATAAAACAATGATTTTATCACTTGGTCATCTTTAATTATTATTAAAACATAAAGAAATCGATCACTCCGAGTCGAAGACTCGGAGCAATCGCTATCTTCAATTAAATGGAATAATTTGATCTAATAAATATTGCTTTAAATCAATTATGAAAATTACTTGATTCAATAATGCATAGTTTTTAATTAAAATAAATATTTATTTGCATCAATAAAATAATTTTTTTTTAAAAAAACTAAATATTTATTTGTACACGGAGAAAAATGGAGGGTTAAACTTTGAAGGTTAGGTTTTGAATGTTAGACTGATTCTCTGGATAATTACTAAGAAAAGGATGAAGATAAGCACAGTAAATCGTGAGGTATTAAAAAGTGTTGCAGATTAAATTAACACCAAAGAAGATTAAAATAATCAAATTTGGTGTTATTTTTTACAATGAATGAAATTTTAGTTCATTAAATTTTTTTATAACTATTAAACATGAAGATATCAAAAACTCCGAGTCTTCGACTCGGAGTCATAGATTTCTTCATATTTTATAATAATTAAAGATGACCAAGTAATAAACTTATTATTTTATATTATAAAAATATTATAATTCTTCAAAATTATTTTTATTATTTCAATTCAATTATTATTTTCAAAAATTTTGAACTACAATTTTACTTTATATCAATTATTTTTAATAATTTTCGAAAAAGTTCTTTGGCAATTTTCAAATCCATTTGTTTACAATATTCAATTTCACGAAATTTCAATTATTCCTAAATTCTTTAATTAAATGCATATTAAAAAATAAAAACTTCAAATAATATAAAAGAAAATTCAATTAAACTTTTTCAAAAAAATTAATTTCAAAATTCAATTATTTCTAAAAATTCACGCTATATTGCTTTTAATATTCAATTATAATCTAAAATTTTAACTGAAATTCATTTTTATAAAATAAAAATAAATTTTTATTAAAAAATTCTACAAGAATTTAATTATTTAAATGCAAAAGTAAATAATTTATTGAATAATTGAATATTTCTCCAAATTCAATTCTCATAAAGAATTTTAGTAACAAATTTTTAAACAATTGAATTCTTTTGTCGAATTTTATTAAAACTTGCATGAACATAATTACTATTTTCAAGGAATTCAATTATAATTGTATATGAAAAATAATTGAAACTCTACGATGAGTCTTATTATTAGTAGAAATGATTGAATTCTTAAGAAGAATTTTATTACTCTGAAAAATAATTAAATTTCTGCAATAATTTCTAACTTCTTTAAAATTAAATTTTTTTGTAGTGTTTTTAACTAAAATTCTTCAATAAATCCATTATTTTTAATAATTTTTAAAAAAGTTCTTTGAGAATTTTCAAATTCATTCGTTAACAATTCAATTTTACAAAATTTCAATTATTCGGAAATTCTGCAATTAAATATATATTGAAAAATAAAAATTTTAAAATAATTTCAATAAAAATCCTATTCAACTTTTAAAAGAAATTAATTCAACAGAAATGCTTGTCAAAAATATAAAAACTTAAGAATTTCAATGATTTTAATTTGAAACTTTTTCAAAATATAATTATTTCTAAAAATCCATGTTACAATGCTTTTAATATTTAATTATAATCTAACATTTTAACTGAAATTCATTTTTAAAACCATTTCTATTAGTAAATTCTACGAGAATTCAATTATTTAAGTACAAAATAAATAATTTATTAATTTCATGTTTCTTGAATAATTATTAAATTCTCATAAAAAATGTTATCAACAAATTTTTTAAATCATTAAATTCTTTGGACGAATTTTAATACAATTTTTAACAATAATTACATTTTTCGAGAAATTCGATTAAAATTGCATTGAAAATAATTGAAATTGTGCAATGAGTTTTATTATTTATGAAAATAATTGAATTATTGCGAATAAATTTATAAAAAAATTTGTAAATAATTAAATTCCTGTGAAAATTTTTATTATTTATGAAAATAATTGATATCCTAAAAGGAATTTTATTATTTATGAAAATAATTGAATTCCTAAAAAGAATTTTATTATTTATAAAAAGAATTGAATACCTGTAAAAATGTTATTATTAATAATAATAATTGAATTATTGCGAAAAAATTTATAAAAAAAATTTGTAAATAATTGAATTCCTGTAAAAATTTTTATTATTTATGAAAATAATTGAATGTTTGCGCAGAATTTTATTCAAATTTTTTTGAAATTTCTTTTCCAAAATTCAATAATTATTTTGATAAATATCAATATTCATCGCAAGAATTTAATTCTTTTGAAAAGTAATAAAATACTTTGCAGAAATTAAATTATTTTCAAAATTTTTTGAAAATTCTCGTCAAGAATTAAATTATCTTTATAAATAGATAGGAAAAATCTTCTCAAGAATTAAATTATTGTCAAAAATTTTAATAAAATTCTTTTTATGAATTCAATTATTTTCAAAAATTTCAACACTTTTATTCAGGAATTTTTATCTCGTAAACTATATAAAAATGCTGTTTTACTAATTTTTTTGAGAAATGTTTTTTTGAAATTTTTACTGCACTATTCTTACGCACGTCACCGTCACCAATTTTGTTACAATATATATTGTAACAATATTGTTACAACAAAGTCTAGACTTTGGGTTTTTGCAAGTCTAGACAATATAGTTGTATAATAATATATAAATTTTTCTTTCTAAACCAGAGTTTGAACATTTACAAAATTAAAACCTTATAGTGGTTAGAAAATGTAAAAAATTATTAATATTTATAAAAAATATAAATTATTTTATTTAAAATCATTGGGTAATAAGACAAAAATTATGAAGTTACATTTTAAAAAATTGTCATTGTACATTATACGAAATGTTATTTTTACGAATTCTCTTACTAATGCCCGGTTTCACCAACCCCAATTAAGACATTAATGGACCGTCAAATTTCTATTTGCGTTTCACCAACTTTTAACAGAACGTTATCTCGATTTAATCGATGAACAGCATGTGACTGTTACAGAAATGAATGTTAATTTTTTCGACCACTTTTCTCTTAAAATATTAAATAAATTAAACTAGTTTTTTGTGAATAACTCTAAAATATCATAAAGAAGAGCAGTGATGTGCAAAAGTTTTAATAATTCTAAAATAAATTATAAGAAATACTTTGAAATCGGAAAAGACGGAAAATTGATTAAAAGTGATTTTGAGAACTGATAATTTTAAAGTTATTTTTTAATAAATAATTTTAAAATTATTAAAACTTTTTCACATCACTTCCCTTCTTTATGAGTTATTCACAAAAAATAGCTTAATTTATTTAATATTTTAAGAGAAAAGTGGTCGAAAAAATTAACATTGAATGTCTAACAGTCACATGCTGTTACTCTAACCGGCCACAAGAGATCGGTTAACGTGTGTTAACAGTCGGTTAACGTATCCTAACCTAAAAAGTGTTTTGAGAAGTGATACAGATAGTGAAATTCTTGTTGCCAAAAAAATAAATTTTATGAACCATAAGTCAGTGAAATTAAGGGAAAAGTCAAATAAATTTTAATTCAATTGTTCAAAGATACTTCAATTTTTTAAATAAATTTTATTAAAAAATAATCACATTAATTGAAATTTTCTTTAAATTAATACTTTTAAATAATGTTATTTAAAATTCGGATAAAATCGTAAATTTTAATTCAATTGTTGAAAGATTAAAATTTTTTAAATAATTTTATTAAAAAATAATTTTACTGAAAATCAGTTGAAAAGTACTAAAATATCAGTCATTCTTTACTGATTGTCATTTTATTGTGTTTTATTTATTATTGTAAATTTCTGTCAAACAAATAATTTTACTGAAAATCAGTTGAAAATGACACTTACAGAAATATCAGTCATTTTTCACTGATTATCCATTTAAAAAAATTATTGTTAATTTCTGTCAAACAAATAAATAAGTAAATACACAAGTAAATAAATAAGTTCCCTTACAACACACAGACAGCATTAGCGAGTGAGGTATTTACGTATATTTAAAAAAATTCCAGCAGACACTACGTGCATCAACGAACCTTAAAATATTTAACAATTATTATTTTTAATCGTTTATTAAATCTATATGTGTGATTCTCCTGAAAGGGGCCCTTTTTTGATCGAATTTTCAAAAAATCAAATTATTCTTTTTTTTTACTTTTTTTTCATAAATAAGTTTAGAAGATGTTTAAAGATAAAAATATAAGTCGCGCAAAATTAATTTTCAGAAATAAGACCTCCAGGAACATTTTATTATCATATGTTCTAGAGATTAAGTATAATTAATTGTAACTTTTAAATTAATTATTTTGTAAAAAAATCTCGGCACTTTTTGCTTGTATATTTGATTTTTATTAAGTAAATAATTTAATTTGAGAGTTGAATATTTCAAAATAATGATTAAAAACAAAAGAAAACGCCTATCAAATACAAAAAAGGCTTCGGAGATGAATTGATAATTTAATGAAAAAATTCTCGTTTTTTGTAATTTTAAAAATATTACAATTTTTTAAACAATATTTTTAGTTTTAATCATAAAATATTTTTACATAGACTACATATTATGTTCAAAACGTTAAAAAATATGATGTTATTATATAGAAAACGAGGCTTCGGAGATGAATTGAATTTTTACTCTCATTGATAATACTATTTTAATTAATAATTTCAATAACTTTTTATATCATATTTTAAACAAATATACGTAAAAAATAAACGTTATATTCTGAACTTTAATTTGATGTATATCATAAATATGTTGAAATTATTTAATTACGTTAAAATATAATTATAAAATATACATTCTGTTTATCCAAAATTCGATGAGAAAATTAAATATGTTTTTTAAATAGGAAGAACTTTAAATATCAGCATTAGAAGATTATATAAAGATAGATAAATCTTCGTAGATTATATATCAATTTTTCAAAAAATTTAAACTTGATAAAATATTAATAAAAAATTAATTTAATGAACCTCATGTTGGAGACACGTGAAGTGGTCCCTTTCAGGAGAATTACCCATATAAGTGATTTGTGTATTATGTTGGAGTTTATATCTGCATATGTTATTTATTAGAAATTCGAACTTGTTTCTAAAATTTAAAATATCTGTTTTAAAATAATAGACAAGTTTTAAAACAAAAATGGTTAAATGTTGTTTTTAGGAATTTTTAAGGTTGATGATTGTAGATAGGAAATGAAAATTGAAAAATCAAATAATGACTGTTTAAATGCTTGTTTATTTAGATGCTTGTTTAGATACAGTAAAGGACAAAAACTTTTTTAGTTTATAATTTATTTAGTTGATTAATTAATTAATCCATTAATTAATTTAAATGATTTAAAAAATTTAAATTAACCCAGATAAGATAAACTAGATGGGTTGAGTTTTAATAAATTATCTCTATATGTCTGCCAAAATTTTTTCAAAAAGTTTGTTTCTTGTTTAGGTAGTTCTTGTTTATTTAATTCATCAACTGTTGCGTTCAAATGACTTTCCAAATTATTCAAAACTTGTTTTACTTCATTTACTTTATCTATAGTGATGTTACTCTGTTCGCTTCTGATCATCGAAATTAGGAAGCACATTATTGCTAATCTTATCATGATTGTTAAAGAATACATTTTTTTTCCCAGTTGATATTTGTAATTTACCGCAAATACTAGTACAATCTGTAAATATTACTAATAAAATAATGCGAAAAAATATTAATTTGATTTTTAAAATTATATATATATACTTACCGAATGGTGTCAAATTATACGGTAGGTGTAATACACAGGAATAATTAGACGGACTTTACTATTTCTTTTTTGTTTCAAACTTAATGTCACATAACAGAAGACTTTAAAATAACGTTTAAAAATTTTACGCGATTCTCCAATTTATATACTGGTCATGTTGAGTATTATTTAAAATTATCTCCAAATTTTATGTACTATTTTTCAATAAAAAAATGTACAGGTGCAACCAATTCAGATTAGAAGAAAAAAATACTATTTATCAGCGAATTGATGTGCTGTTGACCAATAGAAAAACTACAAGTGTAACAAGTTCAGAATTCAGATTAGAAATGAAAAATATTTTTTATTATATAGATAATGTTAACCAATAGAAAAATTACAGTTGAAACGAGTATATATTTGAAGAAAATTTTTTTATTTTATTCTTGAATAGATAGAAAAAACAAAAAAAATATTTATAAATATTATAATTAAAACATAATTATTATAATTTGTAAATATCATAAATATGTGAATAGTGCTATAATTTTAATTAAATAATTAAATATCTAATTAGAAATGTTAATTAATTATTTCAAAATAAATGGGACTTGCCCGTTTCTTAGTTATTACAAATATAATATTATATATATGAATATTGTAAATATTAGAATATAAAGTACAACAATAATTCTAGAATACATTTATTTATACAGAATGGGTATGTACAAAAATTACAAAAATATTAATTAAAAATTAAACATTTTGAGGGAGAAAAAAAATCGAAACTCTTAAAGATTCGAACACAATTATTACCTACATTTATGAAAAATATTTATAACATTTATAAAAAATTGTTTATAACATTTTTAAAAATTGTTTATAAATTTTGGATAAACGGTTGACACATCAGTTTCCATTTTAATGTGAGAATAAGTTAGCGGTACAACAAAATTTGTTTCCTCTCTGAATAATTTTTTTTATAAAAATTGTTTATAACATTGATAAAATTTTTTAAATAATTTCAGAGAAAGGTTTGTCTTTAACATATCTATTCTAATGACAAACAAACAAATAAAAAAAAATCCAAATTTTTCCTCCCGCCCTGAACTGTTTTTCCATGAAAATTGTTTATAAAATTGTTTATAAAATTGTTTATAAAATTTTTAAAAATTGCTAAATAATGTTAAATGAAAGTTTATATCTTTAACAAAGAATTTGATTACAAGAGGGCATCATATAATCACAAAATGCTTTTTTTCTATGATGGTACTTCATATTTAGCAAATTGTTTATAACATTTTTAAATATTGCTAAATAATGTTAAATTAAAGTACAAACCTTAAGCAATATTTTGATTACAAGAGAGCATGATAAAATTAAAAAATAATTTTTCTACCATTTTATTTCATGTTTTTGCAAATTGTTTATAAAAATTGATTATAACATTTTTAATCATTGCAGAATAATTTTGAATTAAGTTTTTGACTTTCAGTATCCATTTTTACCCCCCCCCCCCAAAAAAAAAGAATTGATGAAAATAAATTTTTTGCTTTCACTTTGACCCATAGTTTTCAAATTGTTTATAAAAATTGTTTATAAAATTATAATATTGTGAAATAACATCAAATAACAATTTTTTTTGTTGAAGCAGCATTATTTTATTCAAATGAAGTATAAAAGTTAAAAAAATAGTGTTCAAATTTTTTAAAATTATTTTTCTAAATTTGAATATTTTGGCGGACATTTTTGTGGCGCTATTTTGAAATTTGACAAAATTTGTTTTCAACAGCATGTCTATTTGATAGTCCCAACATTTTGGACGTGATATTTTGATGTTCCGGATTTTTTCCAAACCGATTTCAAATAAAGAATCTAATTTTAAAGAAAAAAAACACTAAAAAAGGCATTTTTTTGTTTTTAAACAATTATAACTTTTTATCATTAAATCGAAATTGAAATTTTCTTTCAGATTCTGAAAGAGGACACTGAAATTCATAAGAAAACCTTTGTCCCGATTTTTTTTAAAACCGGAACTCGTAGAACGGAAAGCTCGAACTTGTACTAAAAACACGGAGATTTAGGACTAAATGGGTTAATTAAAGTTTTTTTTTTAAGTGTAACTTCAGTTTTCGTTGACGAATACTTTGATCAGCAGCAGAAGATATACTTAAAATATAAAAATTTCCGACCAAAAATTTTGACTGCTTTGCTAACTTTACATAAAATTTAATTTTTTTTTAGAAAAGAGGAGAAAATAGCTCAATAATTTCGATTTGTCAAACAATTAAGATCTTTTTATGAAAAAGGAATTTTTTTTTATAATTTCCATTTGTTAATTACTTGAAATATTTGTTACAAAATGTAAATTTTTCTTAGAAGAAAAGGAAGATTTTTTGCATAACTCCTCTTTTTTATTGACAAATTCTTAACAATTTTCCAAGTTTTCATTTATTTTCTAAATTACGATTTTCCTTTATGAGTGTTTATAATTTGTAACTTCAATGAAGAAGAGAATAAAATAATGAATATTAACATTAATAATTGTTTTAGATTAATAAAAAATTTCTTGAATTGTTTGAAAAATAAAAACAATATTATTAAATTGATGATATAATTAAAAAATAAAGAAATGTAATATTATCTATCAAAATATATAAAAACAACAAAAGCACGAATTTAGTTAAAAAATCGTGACGATTTGATATTTTATTTCTATTTTCTATCAAAACGTATAAAGAAACAAAAGAATAATCATGACTAACTGCAGGTGTGGACAGAATGAAAGAATGAATAAGACGAATATTATAGTTAATAATTAATTATATAAAACACAAACGGTAAATTTTATAACTTAACTAAATTTCACATTAGTTTTTTTTCAGGTTTTTAAGTTACAATATAAATAAAATTTCTTATCACTTAACAACCTTAATTGTATGTTTTATTCAGCAGTCATAAATAAAATAACAATTGAGATTTAAAGTTGATTTTAAATTTCGACTGGGAATTTTTTTTACAAAAAAAAAAAAACACACGGTTTTTAACCATATGTTTTCGTCAAACTGAGAAACTGAGAGATTTTATTTGACGATACAAAAAATAATGGTAGGGGAAGGGAATTCATATTGTGAGGTTTTTTTATCTTGCATGACGTTGGTGAATACTTTTATGTTCTGAAAGTTTTCGTGACCTGGTTTTTGAAAAATTCGTGAATTGTGGAGGTTTTTTTTGGGGAGCAGGAGGGAAAGGAGAAGGGTTGGTGAAAAGTTGGCAGGGGTCATAGGAAATCATAATTCTAGGGAGAGAGTCGGTAGGATGGGTCCTGCTTTTTGGTAAGATGAGCACGAGTGACGCGCGAGTCAGCGTTTATCAAATCTTTCAAGGGTTTCTCTAAAGGAGGTAGAGTTTCCGACTCGCTGGACCGCTCAGCTAGAATTCAACCCTCCTCCTCCTCCTCCTCCTTTTCTTCTTCTTCTTCTTTAACCCCTATGTACTCGCGCTCTCTCTCCCCCCCTCTCTCTCTCTCTTTTCTTTTCTTTTCCCTCACGTTCTTCCTCCGCCTTTTCGTCGTTTTCTGGGAAATTGGATAGTTGCTTCCAATTCCGTGCAGGACCACCAAAAGGAGTCAGAGGAAGCTTCCTTTGTTTCTTCTACTATGTCTTATGTGTAGTAGCGTCGTCTCTTCGAAAACTGTGGTATCAACGCTCGAGAGTTTCCTTGACTTTTTCCTCTCCAAGTTGCATTCCATTCGTTGTTGCTTTTTCCGCAAATTCTAAGACATTCGATTCCTACTCTCCTACGTTTCGATATCCTCTTGTTTCAAATAGTTTACTAAACTGCAAATTACTCGATATTTATTTTTCCAACATTGCTCCTTTAGGGGAGTTTCTTCTTCTTTAAATGGTCTCTTATCGATACGTTCCTGTACTTTTTTCCCCTTTTTTGTTTCTTTCACTCCAAGAATCTTTTGTCTGTTTTATTGAAGGAGGACGCTTTTTTAGAAATTTTTCCAGAACGAAAAAATAACTTAGACCTCCGGGTTTTTCTTTGGGGGTATTATTATTTTTGTATATACTTGAAGTATTTGCAAAAAGAATTATTGAGAAAAAATTAACTACAATATTAACTATTATTAATCAATTAATCCCCATATTCTTTCATCCATTCTGTCCGTTCTATCCGCAGTTTGAAGTTAGTTTCTGTGTATGCTTTTGATTTTTTAAATATTGTTTGACAAATCGAAAATATTCCGGTATCTTTTCACAATTTATAATATAATAATATTGGAAATTAGAAAATTTAAAACAAATTATGATTAACAAATTAAAAAATATACCCATTTTGATTGTTATATGCTTTTTTCTGTAACAAATTTTGTTCGACTGATCTAAATTATTATGCAAATTATTCTCCCTTTTATTTATAAAAAATACTAGAAAATTGTTAATTGTTACAAAATTTTTATTAACAAGTAGGAAATATACCCATTTAATACATAATATTTATTTCTCAACAACAATATTGTTTACAAACTCATTTTTTTCTTCTGGGAAGAAAAACATTATATATTCCCGTTTCTTAATATTTTCCTAGAAAATTCTCAATTTTCATAAGAAAATAATTTGCATCAATTCTAATTCTCAATTTCAATTTATTGTTTTAATAAAATTCAGCCTTTTAAAAATACAGAAAAAAAAATGTTTATAAATTATATTCGTCAATTAGAAAATTTAATTGAAAATGAAACTGACAATTTTTGAATTTTTAGAAAATAAAGGAAAAAATTTTATTGAAAAAAGTGTTCTGTCAAATTTATTTACGAATATCTTGAATTGTAAAATATATTCGAAAACAATAATTTCTTTCTTAAATATCTTAAATATTTAATTACTATTATTTTTCCGTAGGAATTAAAACTTTTCAAAACATTCAAATTCAAACCTTTTTGAAATTAATCAACTTTCAAAATATTGTTATAAAAGATAAAGAAAACGATTACTCCGAGTCGAAGACTCGGAGTGATCGTTAGCTTTATGTTTTATAATAATCAGGCTTCACAGTGACCCTAAAATGTATTTTAGGGGAAATAGGGGACTGAAAATTAAAAAATAGGGGATTTTTAGAAAACCATAAAAATTGGTTAAATAAAGATAAAAATATAATTTATTTATACAGGGTTGCCACAAAAATTTAACTTTATTTTTCCCTGACTTTTCGCTGATTTCCAAACACAACTTTGACTTTTTCCCTGACCCTATAAAGAATATTCTGATTCACTCTAAAAATTATTAGATAATCAAAAAAATGTTTTATAAAATTTATTTACAAATTTCTTCAATAGTAAAATTATTGGAAAACATCAATAACTTATTTTTTAAATAAATATTTAATATTTTTTATCTCATTAGAATTAAGATTTTCAAAAATTCCAAATTCAAACAACTTTTTAAATTGAACAACTCATAAGAATTTAAAATTCAATTTTTACGAAGAATTGTATAATAATTGTGTAATAATTCAAAAGTTTTCGAAGAAAATTATAAATTTTTTTTAAAGTAATTGAATTCCTGAGAAGAATTTAAATAATAATTTTTGAAAACAATTGAATTTATGAGAAGAATTTTATTAAAATTTTTGAAAACAATTGAATTTATGAGAAGAATTTTATTAAAATTTTTGAAAATAATTAACTTTTCGAAAAGAATTTTTAAAAAATTTTTGACAATAATTTAATTCTTGAGAAGAATTTCCCTATCTATTTATAAAGATAATTCAATTCTTGACGAAAATTTTTTAAAAAATTTAAAAATAATTTAATTTTTGCAAAGTATTTTATTTATCAAGCTAATTGAATTCTTTTGCAAAATTACTTAAAAATTTTTGAAAATAATTCATTTTCTGCAACGAATTAAATGTTATTTATGAAAATATTTGAATTATTGCAACGAATTTTATTGTTTTATTAAATAATTGAATGTTCCTTAAAATTGAATTCTTTCCTCAAGTTTTAATAAAATTTTTAATAATAATTGCATTTTTCAAGGAATTTATTTAAAATTGTATTAAAAATATTTGAAATTCTGCGATGAAAATAATTGAATTCGTAAATGAAATTTTATTATTTATGAAAATAATTTAATCTTTTCGTAGAATTGTATCAACAAGTTTTTTTATAATTAAATTTGTTGATAAATTTTATGAAAATAGTAAATATTTAAAAACATTGAATTGCGAAAAACTTTTGAAAATAATTGAAATTTTGCAAAGAATTTTATTAAAATTTTGAAAATAATTGAATTTTTGGCGAAAAATTTTACTATTTATAAAAATAATTGAATTCTTGACGAGATATTCATTAAAATTTATAAAAATAATTGAATTCGTGCAAAGTATTTTATTAAATTTTGTTTAAATAATTGAAATTTTGCCAAGAATTTAATTAAAATTTTTGACAATAATTTTGGAAAAGAATTTCATTAAAAATCCCTAAAATAAATGATTTTATGCGGAGAATTTCGTTGGTTATCAAGATAATTGAATTCTTTTGCAGAATTACTTAAAAATTATTGAAAAAAAATTGATTTTCTGGGACGAGAAAAATAGGGGAAATTTAGGGGAAATTTTCAAAATAGGGTACGTTTAGGGGCCAAAATTGAAAAAAGGGGACTTTTAGGGAAATAGGGGACAGACTGTGAAGCCTGAATAATTAATATTAATTATTTTCAATTTTTCATTTTCTATTATTATCTAAAATTTAAACTATAATTCATTTTCAATAAAATTTTTATTTGAAAATTCTACGAGAATTCAATTGTTTAAATACAAAAATAAATTATTTATTTAATAATAATTGAATGATTCTTAAAATTTAATTCTTACCAAGAATTTTATTAACAAATTTTTAAATAATTGAATTCTTTTGACGAATTTTAATATTTTTTAAAATAGTTACATTTTTTAAGGAATTCGATTAAAATTGTATTAAAAATAATTGAAATTCTGCGATGAATTTTATTATTTCCGAAAATAATTGAATTATTGAGAAGAAACTTATAAAAAATTTGTAAATATTTGAATTCCTGGGAATTTTTTATTATTTCTGAAAATAATTTAGGTAATGTTTGCTTAGAATTCTATCAACATTTTTTTTTTTTAATAATTGACTTCTTTTGAAAAATTTTATGAAAATAGTAGATATTGAAAATCATTGAAGATGATCAAGAATCTTATTAAATTTTTGAACGAAATTTAATTGCTGCGAAGAATTTTATTTTGACTTTTGATATAAAACATATAAATATTAGATACCAAAAAAGTATAATTTCAAGTGTTAAATTAAAGACTTTGTCTCGAATATAGCAAAGCTTATGACTCCATAATACGCACTTCAATATTTCTAAAATTAAAAATATCAGTTTTAAAATAATAAACAATTTTTAAAACAAAAATTGTTAAATGTTGTTTTTAGGAATTTTTAAGGTTGATGATTGTAGATAGGAAATGAAAATTGAAAAATCAAATAATGACTGTTTAGATGCTTGTTTATTTAGATGTTTGTTTAGATACAGTAAAGGACAACATCTTTTTTAGTCTTTAATATAATCCTTATACATCTGCCAAAATTTTTCCCAAAAGCCTTCTACTTGTTTAGGTAGTTCTTGTTTATTTAATTCATCAACTGTTTCGTTCAAATGACTTAGCAAATTTTTCAAAACTTGTTTTACTTCATTTAATTTATCTATAGTGATGTTACTCTGTTCGCTTCTGATCATCGAAATTAGGAAGCAGATTATTGCCAAGCTTATCATGATCCTTAAAGAATACATTGTCACTTTTCCCAGTTGATATTTAAAAGTAATCGACCGCAAATACTAGTACAATTTGTAAATATTACTAATAAAATATTTCGAATAAATATTAATTTGATTTTTAAAATTAATGCTTACCGCCTTATGGTGTCAAACTTATTCGTATGTGTAATACACAGGAATAATCAGACGGACTTCACTATTTTCTTTTTGTTTCAAACTTAATGCCACGAAACAGAAGACTTTCAAATAACGTTTAAAAATTTCACGCGATTCTCCAACTTATATACTGTTCATGTTGAGTATTATTTAAAATTATCTCAAAATTTTATGTACTATTATCCAATAAAAAATGTACAGGTGCAACCAATTCAGATTGGGAGAAAAAAATATTATTTATCAGCGAATTGATGAGCTGTTGACCAATAGAAAAACTACAGGTGTAACAAGTTCAGATTAGGAAAGAAAAATATTTTTTATTCTATAATATTAACCAATAGAAAAAGTACAGTTGAAACGAGTATAGATTTCAAGAAAATTTTTTTTTATTTATTATTGAATAGATAGAAAAAACAAAAAAATATTTATAAATATTATAATTAAAACATAATTATTATAATTTGTAAATATCATAAATATGTTAATAATGTTATAATGTTAATTAAATAATTAAATAATTAGAAATGTTATTATTATGTTATTATTATTATTATTATATTATTATTATATATATATTATTATTATTATTATTATTATTATTATTATATATATTATTTATTATTTATTTATTTATTTTTTTATTTATTTTATTATTATTTGTTGTTATTATTATTATTATGTTTATTTTAAAATAAATGGGACTTGCCCGTTTATTGGTTATTACAAATTTAAAAATATAATGAATATTTTTTACACAAGTTTCATATTTTGTTCTTTATTTGTAAAGTCGTGAATTTATTTTTAAAAAAATTGCTTAGATAAATTTTACAACGTTTTTGCTATCAACGATTGAAAGAAAAAACATTTCTCTACGCAGAAAATCATATTTTTTGGTTAAAAATATTTTTGTTTTTTAATTCTTGAGATTCTGACATTCCGTTTTTTGTGAAAAAAGAAATTTTTTTTTTCAAATAATTTTACAACTAATGATATTCGTAAATAAATTTAAGAGAACATTTTTTTCAAAATAAAATTTTTTCCTTTATTTTTGAAAAATTCTTAAATTTTCAATTGAATTTTCTAATTTACTAAATATAATTTATAAAAATTTATTTCCTTCATTTTTAAAAAAATTTGAATTTTATTAAAATTATTAAATTATTTTCTTATGAAAATTGAGAATTTTCTACAAAAAATATTAAGAAACGGCAATATCTAATGTTTTCAGTCAAACGAAATTTGTTACAGAAAAAAGCATATAACAAACAAAATGGTTATATTTTTTATTTGTTAATCATAATTTTTCTTAAAATTTTTTAATTTGTAATATTATTTTATTATAATTCATGAAAATATACCCGAATTAAGTAGTAGAAAATATACCAATTTTATGCATAATTTTTATTTCTCAATAACAATATTGTTTACAAACTCATTTTTTTCTTTTGAGAAGAAAAACATTTGTTTCTTAATATTTTTGTTGAAAATTCTCAATTTTCATAAGGAAATAATTTTTATCAATTCTATTTCCTATTTTCAATAGAAATATTTCAATTGAATGTTTCTTTAAATTTAATTCTTATAAAGAATTTTATTAACAAATTTTTAAAGAACTGAATTCTTTTGACGAATTTTAATAAAATTTTTAAGAATAATTACATTTTCCGAGAAATTCGATTAAAATTGTATTAAAAATAATTGAAATTCTGCGATGAGTAGAATTTTATTTTAAAATTATTTATTTTATTTTGTTTCCGAAAAGAATTGAATTTTTGAGAAGAAACTTATAAAAAATTTGTAAATATTTGGATTCCTGTGAAATTTTTATTATTTATGAAAATAATTGAAATGTGGAAAATTTTTGAAAATTGAATTTTAAAGAATTTATTGATTTATAAAGATAATAAATTTGGAATTTTGTTGAGATTTTCTTGTAATTCACAGGATTTCTTTTATTTTTAATACAATTTTAAGTAAATTCTGCAAAAAATATAATTATTTTTAAAAAAATTTTATTAAAATTCTTAGAAAGAATTCAATTCTCAATTATTTTTAATAATTTTTGCAAAAGTTTCTTTAGAATTTTTAAATACATTTGTTAATTAATAATATAGAATAAAGTTCTCCAATATTAAAACGAAATATTTATTATTTAAATTTTTAAACACTAGTTCGATGATAGCTTTGATTTTTCGTTAGTTTTATTTATTGATTTCTTTGCTATTTTATTAAGTTACATATTTCTGAAGAAAATATGAGTAAACATTAATTGGAAATTCACTGATCCTATTTTATATACAAAATAAGTTTTGTCATAATTTTTTAAAATGAATTTTATAATTTAAAAATATTTTGATTGATTTGAAATTTGAGTAAATAGAAATTCTGTTAATTATAAATTCAAATTAATTTTAATTTAATTTCAATTTTAATTTAATTGGACATATCTTTTGTCTAAGTGCTAATGAGAAAATACTGCTAACCTAACAATTATTATCAAACATGAAAACCGTGGAAAAGACATGTTTAAACAATTTTTTCAATAATTATTCATTAAAATTATACAAAAATACCGAAAAGAGTTAATTTTTTAAAGAAAAATTTTAAAGCAGTTAAAAGTAAAATTATTCAATATCTCAAATTCAATACACGTGTTTTCTGAAAATTTCCAATATAGTATTATCACTGGAATGCAAAACAGAAATGTAATGTTTAAAATTTTGATAAGTAAATTATTTCTTTTTTATGACAGCGCATGCATTCAAAAGATTCCACTGTTGTATGTCTTCAAAAATATTATATTTGTAGGTTTTTGATTAACTTTATAAGACAGCATGTTATTTTATTTGCAAATATTTCGTTTTTTGTTATAAGGAAGAAAATAGCGTTTTTTTCTTTTGATGAGATGGGAAATATGGTCAAAACTCAAAAGTTACAAAAATTAAAACAGAAAACACAAAATTTGCAAAAAATTCTACATTTAGCATTCTTTTTTTATTCTTTATCTGTAATCATAAAGAATTTAGTAAATTGCAAAATTAGGGAAAAACTGAAACTTTCTAGGTGCACTCGGTAAAAAGTTAGTAAATAACAACAATAATTTGTTTAAAAATTGTTTAAATTATAATTATATTTTTATCTGCAATATGCATAAAAACATTATTGAAATTTTTAAACATTTAAATTTAAAACCTTTTCAAATTTCATTATTTTAAAAAATTCATTGTACAGGTACCTAATGCTTTTAATATTCAATTATTACCACCTAAGATTTTAACTATAATTCAATTTTAAATCAATTTTTAGTAGAAAATTCAACGAGAATTCAATTATTTCAATACAAAAATTAATAATTTATTGAATAAATGAATGTTTCTTAAAACTAAATTCTCATAAAGAATTTTATCAACATAATTGAATTTTTTCGACGAATTTTAAATTTTAATACAATTTTAAAAAATAATTATATTTTTCGAGAATTTCAATTAAAATTGTATTAAAAATAATTGAAATTCTATGATGAGTTTTATTATTCTTGAAAATAATTGAATCTCTGTAAGAAATTTTATTTTTTATGAAAATAATTGAATTATTGCGAAGAAATTTATAAAAAATTTGTAAATAATGAAATTCCTGTGAAATTTGTATTATTTATACCTATGAAAATAATTTAATGTTTGCTTAGAATTTTATCAAAATTTTTTTTAAATAATTGAATTCTTTTGAATAATTTTATTAAAATAGTAGATATTGAAAATCATTAAATTAAGGAAATTTTTTTTAAAAAATTGAACTTTGAAAGAGAAGTATTAAAATTTTTTGAAAATGATTGAATTTTTTTGAACACTTTTAATATTTATGAAAATAATTGCATTTTTGCAACGAATTTTTAAAAAAATTTTAAGAACAATTACATTTTTCAAGAAGTTTCATTCAAAATGTATTAAAAGTAATTGAAATTCAGCGATCAATTTTATTATTTATGAAAATAATTGAATTCCTAACAAAATTTATATTATTTATAGAAATAATTGAATCTCTGTGAAAAATATTATTTATGAAAATAATTAAATGTTTGTCTAGAATTTTATTAAAATTGTTTTTGAATAATTGACATCTTTTGGAAAATTTTATGAAAATAGTAGATATTGAAAATCGTTTAATTGAGAAACATTTTTAGAAATAATTGAAATTTTATCAAGAATTTTTTTAAAATTTTTGAAAATAATTGAATGATAGAAATTTTATTTCTTTTGAAAATAATTGAATTTCTGCAATCATTTGTAACTTCTTCAAAATTTAATTTTTTTAGTGATTCTAACTTTCTAACTAAAATTTTTCTATAAATCCATTATTTTTAATAATTAAGTATATATTGAACCTTTTATTTACAATGAAGATTTTGAATTAAAATAATTTTTTTTAAATCTATGTTCATTAAAATTTCTAATTAAATTCATTTAACATTGAAATTTTATAAAATTTGAAACTAAAAGCGTTTGAAGTTAATTTATTTATGAAAAATGTGAACGCAACTGTTTTAAAATTTAATTAATTTTGAAATATTTAAGTAAAATTATTCATTAAATAATTTATTTATTTTATAATAGTTGTTCAAGATTTAAGTTACTTAAAAAGAAATTTTTGTCAGAAATTGAAGAAAAGGTTTTGTATTAGAAATCGTGGTAATTTTATAGTTTATAAGTTAAACAAAAAAGTCACAAAAATTCAGAATTTTCTTATGAATTCTAAAATTTTAATTTTTTTCAGTACTTTTAATAAAATTTCCTGACTTTTCCCTTAATTCCCCATGTCAGAATATATGATTATTATAATTATAATAATATTAAAACTATATATTCCAATTTATATTTTATTTTTATAAGAAAAATTAGAATTAAAAATTTTTGCGTTCTATTATTTTTAAAATTGCTAAATTTATTAAAAAAAGTGAGTGAGCAGTCAGCTAGTATTAAAATTAATTGTTGATGGCGGTGCAAAGTAGGATTTTCGAATTTATTTTTGATATCAGAAAAGTTGGTCCTGAATGGAGGGTTTGTGAATTTCAAAATTTGTATCTAGGACTGAATAAATAGTAAGGGAATGTGGAATATTCTATTTCAAATAGAAAGCTATCATATAAGTTGAAATGTCCTTTTATTTACCACAGAACGTGGGTTGCATTATTCATTGGAATGGTTCCAGCTTGTGTGTGAATAATGTATTTTCGAGAAATTGTAGCCTAAAGCTCAAACATTTCTATGAAAATTACTTTTCTCTGGAATATTATTGCCTTTCGTAAATTTGCATTTTAAAATCGTTAACTTAGACCTTATGTTCGCAATGCGTTAATCTAATGTCCTTGCGTCATATTGTTTCACTTTTCTACTGTTACTTAAAACTTTTATTTCACTATTTTCACATCATCTTCACTATATATATATATATATATATATATATATATATATATATATATATACATCCATAGAAAAAAGAAAATTCTGATTTCGTATAGAATTGAGAACAGTTGGAATAATTTTCATTGTACTGAAAAAAATTTTTCTACTATTGCTAATATTTCTATAAATTACAACAGCAATTATTTCAAAAATTCAATTATTTTTTTGGATTTGAAACTAAAATTCTTCTTTAAAGCAATTATTTTTAGTAATTTTTAAGAAGTTTGAATCCAGATTTTCAAAAAGCTATATGAGTTTTTCCGAATTTTAAAATTTTAATTATTAAAAAATAAAATTTTCAAAAATTTCAGTTTAAAATCTTTGAAAATTTAATTAGCATTTTATATAAAAAAAAACCGGACAAGTGCGAGTAGAACTCGTACTAAAACCGAAGGTTCCGTACCCACGTTTAAAACTTCTACTTTTTTGCTGAAAAAATATAAAGATCAACTCCAATATTCTTTGCTGTATTTTTTCTGTAATCTACAGGTGAAAATAAAGAAATAACCAATTTTCAGCTCTCTAGGTAAAAAACTGTGAGCGCTAGGGTGAAATACATGCTTTTTTGACGATATTTTTAAAAACTTTGAGTTTTTCGCTGAAAAAAAATATGAAGATAAAATCCAATCATGTTCGGTGTATTTTTCCTGAAATTTACACATGAAAATACATAATATAAGCAAAACTGTAGTTCAATAGGCCAAAAATTGTGAAAACCAAGGGGAGGGTACACACTTTTTTTTCTAAAACGAAAAAATTTTTTAGTTTCTCGCAAAAAAAAAATATGAAGATGAGCTCTGATAATTTTTTCTGTATGTTTGTTGAAATCTACACGAAAAAATAAATAAAAATGTATAACGCCAGTCCACTAGATTAAGAATTGAGAGAACCAGCAAGGGTTAAAGAATTTTCGAGCTTGCAAAAAGAGATTTTAGTTTTGGATGAAAACACTATGAAAATAAATTCTAATCACTTCCGCTATATTTTTCCTGTAATCTATGCGCAAAAACGAATAAGTATGCCAATTTTCAGCTCTTTAGATAAAAAACTGTGGGCGCCAGGGGGGGGTACATGCATTTTTTCGAAATTTTCAAAATTTTCGAGTTTTTCGATGAAAACACTATGAAGATCAATACCAAATATGTTCGCTATATTTTTCCTTTAATCCATTTTTGAAAATACATATGCATACCAATTTTCAACTTTTTAGGTAAAAAACTGTGAGCGCTAGGGGGGGGGGTACATGGTCATTTTCCGTAACCGTTTTAATAGGGTTCCTACCAGGTACGGAACTACGTAAAAAAAAAAATTAGTAAAATTAGTATTTTAAATTTTTAATGCAATAGATAGAAGAAAAGTTAAAAAAAATCTTAAATAAATCTTTCTAAAAAATGATTAAAAATAATTGATTTAGAGAAGAATTTTAGTTATAAATATTTTTAAAATAAAATTGAAATTTATAAGAGATGCGATTAGAACTTTTATAATTAATTGAATTTCAAAAGTTTTTGAATTTCAACTTTAAGGAAATTCAATTTTTAAATAAATTTCAGGGTTCGCCTACATTTTTTACTATATCGAGAAACTGATTTAAATCTTTAATAAAATTATTCTTATTGTAATTGTTTGAGAGGAATTTACCCTTTTTGCATTTTTATTTGTTTTTTTAAATTGATAGATTTTAAAATCCATTCCATAATTTTGTAGAAAATATGTTTCCGTATAAAAAAAAATTATCGAATGAAAAATTGATTTTTCCTATTATTGAAGAATTTCTTTAAAAAAAACATTGTTTTTTAGATTGAGAATACTAAAAAATACAATTGTTATTCACTTTTTTTTAGAAATTTATTTGTTTATTTATCTAACTAATTTCGGATAACAATTTTTTTATATTTCTTATTTTTTATATATTAAAATTATAATCTAAGAATAGTTAGAAAAATAAGAAAATAAACAAATTTTTATATATGGAAATATTAAAAAATATTAAAAAATTATGATTTGAAATTAGTTAGAAAAATAAACAAATGAATTTTCAAATAGAAAAATGTGAATAACAGTTTTTACCCTAAAAAAAGTTTTTTTTTCAAAAAATGATTCAAAATTATTTTGCTTCGTTTTGGAAATCGTTTAAAATTTTTTTATTTGGTAGGTATTTATAAAAAAATTGAAAATGTACAGTCAAACCTGTTGTAATTACAATTTAATTTTGAGTCTAAAATAATTTAATTATTGTACAGAATTTAATTATAATTTTTTTAAATAATTGAATTGCTTTATTTTTGAAAATAATTGAATTTCTGCTAAGATGTTTGTTATTCATAAAAAATAATTTAATTCTTGGAAAAATTTTATTTAAATTTTTGAAAATAATTGAACTCTATCAAAAAATTTAATTAAAATAATATTAAAAATAATTCAATTATTTTAAAAAATTTTATCATAACATTCGAAAATAATTGAATTGTTAGGAAGAAATTTATTATTATTAAAAATTTTTTAGAATAATTGAATTCCTGCGAAAAATTGTATTTTTTATGAAAATAATTTAATTCTTGGGAAGAATTTTATGGAAAATAATTGAATGCTTTCAAAGATTTTTATTAAATTTTTTTAAAATATAAGATATTAATAATCAATTATTTAATTAGTTAGTAAGTAGATTTTAAAAATTTTTTAGAATAATTATTTATTAAATAATTTATGAGTAGGTAATAATTTTATGATTGTTTTTCAAGAATTAAATTGTTTAAAATAAATTATTATCAAAAAAAGTAAAAATTAAAAGTTTAGCATTAAAATTAATAATAATTTTTACTAATTAAAATTTAAACCTGCGTCGGAATACAACTCTATTTAAAAAATTTTTTTTGTATTCGTAAATGTCCAACAAGAATTATTTTCGGACAGGTTTCACTATTTTTTATTTTTAAAAACTGATTCTTAATTGCAAACGATCTTTCTTAATATAATTCATTAACTTATTCATAAAAATAGGGGTGGTCACTTCAAGAATTTTTACTCATTAAATTATTAATTTAAAGTATTTGTGACGCGCATCCAAGAAAAGTACCTAAGTAGCAACAAATTTTGGGCTATGTTTATTATTTTCAAAGTAAAAATACAGAAAGAGAATCAATTACTATTCAAAATTATTATCGATGTTCATAGTATATTCATCACATCAAAAATATTTAAAAACTGGTTTTAAATTTACATAATAAGAAATTAACTTTTAATTAAAATAAATCTAACACAAACATATGATCCTAAAGTTCTGAACGTTCAAATGAACGAAATTTATTTATTTTCTTTTTTAATTTAAATATTTATTACAATAATTTTTTGTCGATATAAAATAAATGAATTATAAAGTTTCTAAGTGTAAAATTCAAGTTTTTAATTTTTATTGCAAACAATAAATTATAAAAACATTTCTAATAAAAAGTGTTTCGTTCATTTGAACGTTCAAAACTTGTGGATCATCACAAACATAACCTATAAATCGTTTTCTTTTTAGGTACTTTTCTTGGGAGTGCGTCAGAAATACTTTAAAATAATAATTTAATGAGTAAGAATTCTTGAAGTGTCAACCCATATTTTCAAGAATACGATAAATAAATAAATTATTTATTTATTGAAATACTTTAAAATTAAAAATTTGAAATCAAATTTATTTGCCTGTAGTTTAAAAGTCAGGCTTCACAATCTGTCCCCTATTTCCCTAAAAGTCCCCTTATTTCAATTTTCGCCCCTAAACGTACCCTATTTTGAAAATTTTCCCTAAATTTACCCTATTTTTCTCGTCGCAGGAAATTAATTTTTTTTCAATAATTTTTAAGTAATTCTGCAAAAGAATTCAATTATCTTGATAACCAACAAAATTCTCCGCATTTAATTTAATAAAATACTTGGAAAGAATTCAATTATTTTTATAAATTTTAATGAATATCTCGTCAAGAATTCAATTATTTTTATAAATAAAAAAATTTTTCGACAAAAATGCAATTATTTTAAAAAATTTTAATAAAATTCTTTGCAAAATTTCAATTATTTTCAAAAGTTTTTCGCAATTCAATGTTTTTAAATATTTACTATTTTCATAAAATTTATCAACAAATTTAATTATAAAAAAACTTGTTGATACAATTCTACGAAAAGATTCAATTATTTTCGTAAATAATAAAATTTCATTTACGAATTTAATTATTTTCATCCTATAATTTCAAAAATTTTTAATTCAATTTTAAATAAATTCCTTGAAAAATGCAATTAGTATTAAAAATTTTATTAAAACTTGAGAAAAGAATTCATTTTTAAGAAACATTTAATTATTTAATAAAACAATAAAATTAGTTGCAAGAATTCAAATATTTTTATAAATAACATTTAATTCGCCGCAGAAAATCAATTATTTTCAAAAAAATTTTTAATAATTTTGCAAAAGAATTCAAATAGCTTGATAAACAATAAAATTGCACAAATTCTTCCCATAAAATCAATTATTCTAAGGAATTTTAATAAAATTCTTTTCGAAAATTCAATTATTTTGATAAATATCAATATTCATCGCAAGAATTTAATTCTTTTGAAAAGTAATAAAATACTTTGCAGAAATTAAATTATTTTCAAAATTTTTTGAAAATTCTCGTCAAAAATTGAATTATCTTTATAAATAGATAGGGAAAATCTTGTCAAGAATTAAATTATTGTCAAAAATTTTAATAAGATTCTTTTTATGAATTCAATTATTTTCAAAAATTATTATTTAAATTCTTCTTAGTAAATCAATTAATTTAAAAAGTTAAATAAAATTCTTCAAAAAGTTTTTAATTATTTTCAAAAATTGTTATAAAATTCTTTAATATAATAAATTTCATTAAAATTTTAATTAAATTCCTGAAAAGAAATTAAATATTTTCAATAGTTGTTAATACAATTCTTCGTAAAAATTAAATTTTAAGAATCATTCAATATTATTTATTTTTGTATTTAAATAATTGATTTCTCGTAAAATTAAATTATTGTTTTTTGTACTTTTAACTAACAATTCTGAAGAATTAATTTTTTTGAAAAAGTTTAATTGAATAATAATTGATGTTATTGATTTAAAGTAGAATTTTAGTTAAAAATTCTGGAAAATGTTAATTGAATTGAAATGATAGAAATAATTTTGAAGAAATTTTAGTAACAATATATTTTTATAATAAAAAACTAATGATTTTGTCAGTCGGTCATCTTTAATTATTATAAAACATAAAGAAATGAAATGATCCATTTCTTTATGCTTTATAATAATATTCTTATGAGTTGTTCAATTTGAAATTTTTGAACATCTTAATTCCAATGAAAAAAAGTTATTATTAAATATTTATTTAAAAAAGAAGCTGTTGATGTTCTCGAATAATTTTACTTTTGAAGAAATTTGTAAATAAATTGAATACAAAATTATTTTGAGTATCTAATAATTTTGAGAGTGAATCAGAATATTCTTTAGGGTCAGGAAAAAAGTTAAAGTTGTGCTTGGAAATCAGGGAACAGTCAAGGAAAAATAAAGTTAAATTTTTGTGGCAACCCTGTATAAATAAATGATATTTTTATCTTTATTTAACCAATTTTTATGGTCCCCTAAAAAGTCCCCTATTTTTTAATTTTTAGTCTCCTATTTCCCCTAAAATACTTTTTTTCCCCTTAAAATACTGTGAAGCCTGTAAATAAATAAACTATTTATTTATTAAAGTTCGTTAAAATTAAAAATTTTAAATAAAATTAATTTACGTACTCATTCATTGAAGTACATTAAAATTGAAAATTTAAAATCAAATTTATTTGCCTGTAATGTAAGAGTTACAATATGAAAATTTTCCACGGCGGAAGAATAGAGATTGTATAAAGGATATTTTGTGTATGCTATATAAAAAAAGTTAATATTCGAATGGCAAATAAAGGCGAATGTTAATTATTTTTGATGAAAGAGGTAACTTTGGATTCTGGTTCTTTTGGATAAAGTTTGAATGGGTTTTCTAAAGGGTATATGTATATATACGTCGAGTCTCGGATTTCTCTTCTTATAAAGTGTTGCGAGAAGTACGTTTCTTATAAAATTTTGAGACGCAAGAGTGGAAATTTTTAGCGCAATGATTAAGATCTTTTAAATGAAATTAAAAGTCGAAAGTTGCATTTAAAGTTGGGCACAACTGGTTTTCTTGTGTGTGGTGTTGTTGTGTGTATATATCCTCGGAGGAAGTGATTCTCTCGAGTTGAGTTTCATTTTTACCACAGCTGCTACACGCTTTTCTATTTACCCTTTCCGCGCTTAGCTTGATATATACATCCCAGAGCTGAGGTTATCGTTAGAAAGTTTTCAAGGTGCACGAATTTCTCAGCCTTCTCTCTTGACTTGGCTCTGCCTTGCAAGACTTGCAAGACTTGCGTTCTTCCTCTTCCTCGAGGATAAGTGATTTTATTTAAAATTCCACGAGTGTACCTCTAATTAGTTTAACTCCTCTCTGAGAATTTATTAAGAAGGAGGAAAGGCAGAATGAGACATATCTCTTTGCACTCGGTGCTCCCGTCTCGCCAACACTGAGCTACGTGCTCGGAGATTTACTTCACCACTCGCTTGAGTTTCTCACTGGAATTGTTTGAGAGATTTTTAAAGTTCGGGAACTTCCCCCCTCGACTTTCACGTGTTCTTCGTTTGCCACTTTTTCGATCCCTTTTTTTCACCCCCTCGCGTCGTCTTCTTCTCCTTGTCTTTTTCTTCTCTTTTTCTTCTCTTTTTCTTCTATTTTTTCCCTCGACTTGTTTATAGATAGAAGCGTTTCGAAATGGATAAAGTAAACGTGAAAAACTTGGACCTAGAGATGGACTTTCTTTTTCCCTGCAAGAGAAGAAAGATAACGTTTACCTACATACGATGACATTTTATTTTCACATTTTTATATAGAAATTTATTTTCTTCCTATTATTTCTTTGAGATGGAACTTTTATTATTCAAAAATTCGTTGAGACAGATCAATTTATTCTGTATTTGTCATATCACTCTGAATATAATCACAATTTATTTTCATTTTGATTCTCTTGTCACCAATATATTATCTTTCAAACTTCTGAGGAATTATTTTTATTTTATAAAAAGTATATGAAATCGTAAATTTTTTTATTTTACAATTCTTACCATATTATGGATTTTTATTTAAATTCATAGTAAAAATGTTTAATAATTTGAATTGGTGACTGACATTTTGCTTTTGAATCAGTAGATTTTCATAAATAGTTATTTATACTAATTTCTTAGTAAATTTTTCGCTAATAAATAATAATTTCTATTAATTTATTAGTAAAAATTACTAATTGAAAAAATCAGCCCATTTTGAATTTTAAGAATTGCTAAATCAGAAGCGCATATACTTACATTATATTGAATTTAATTTCTAAGTAGTATAAGTCAATATCAGGTCAGACAAAACATAATCGTGTTAGGTTCGTCATATTATGAATCCAGCCACTGAAATCGTAATTAAAATATTATTTGAAAATTAAAAAAAATAGTAAAATTCGAAAAATATGATTTTTGGATTACTGAATTTTCCATGAGGAAAGAAAATTATTAAATTTTCAGATTTTTCTGAGATAAATATAGTTTTCGATTCTTGAAGAATTATAATTTGTGTTTTTTCATAGACTATTTTAAATATTTATCTGTTTATAAATATTAATTTAAAAATTACTTTTATCCAATACAAAAGAAAATTAAATTTTTTGTCAAAAAAAAAATTTTTCAATAATAAAATACTATATTAAATACTTTTCTCTAAATTTGAATTAGTACAAATCTTCACTAATTTGAAATTAGTAACTAACTCATTGTTTTTGATCTAGAAAATTAAAAAAAATTTTAAATAAGTAGAAATAACTATTTCTTAGTAAAATTTACTAATTTAAAAACAAAAGTCAGTCGCTAATTCAAATTATTAAGCATTTTTACTTACAATTTTTTATTTTAAAACATTTTTTAAAAAATATTTTGAAAGGATTCAATTATTTTTAAAAATTTACATAAAATTCTTCTCAAGAAATCAATTATTCTCATAAATAATAAAATTCTTGTCAAAAAATCGATTATCTTCATAAATAACAAAAATTTTTAGCTGAAATTCAAGTGTTCTCAAAAATTTTAATAACATTCTATACAGAAATTCAATTCTTTTCAAAAATGTAAATTTCTTTGTAATAATTCAATTATTTTTTAATGTTCTGACAAAATTTTTATAATAATTGAATTATTTTTAATAGTATTTTAATTGAATTTTTTGAGAGAATTTCATTATTTTAAAAAATTTCAACAAAATTTTCCTAAGAAATCAATTATTTTCATAAATAATAAAATTTTTCGCAAAAATTCAATTATTTCTAAAAAATTTTTAAAAATTGTATAGTAAAATTCATCTAAAGAATTCCATTACTTTTAAATATTTTGATCAAATTCCTTATAAAAATTAAATTATGTTCAATACTTTTAGCCAATACAAAAAAAAATAAAATTTCTTGTCAATGAAAAAATTTCCCATAATAAAATAATAAATAATGTATTAAATAGTTTTTACTAAATATAAATTAGTAAAAATCTTTACTAATTTAAATTAGAAACTGACTCTTTGTTTTATAACTAAAAATTTTAAAATATTTTTTAAATTAGAAGAAATTATTATTTTTTTATTAGTAATATTTACTAATTTAAAAACAAAAGTCAGTCACTGTTTCAAATTAGCAAACATTTTTAATTATTATAATTAATTATTAGTATTTTTATTTTAAAAAATTTTAATATAATTCTTTGATAGAATTCAATTATTTGAAAATTTTTCAACAAAATTCTTCCCAAGAACTCAATTATTTTAATAAATAATAAAATTCTTCGCTGGAATTCAATTATTTTCAAAAATTTTATTAAAATTCATGTCAATAAATCAATTATCTTCATCAATAACGAAATTTTTAACAGAAATCCAAGTGTTTTTAAAAAGTTCAATAAAATTTTTTTTTACAAAAATTCAATTATTTTTATAAATAAATAATAAATTGATCGCAGAAATTCAATTATTTTTTAAAAATGTAAATTTCTTCGTAACAATTCAATTATTTTCGAATGTTCTGATAAAATTGTTTATAAAAATTAAATTAGTTTTAATACAATTTTAATTAAATTCATTCAAGCAAATCAATTATTTTCAAAAATTTTAATAAAATTATTCTCATGTAATCAATTATTTTCATTAAGAACAAAATTCTTTGCGGAAATTCAATTATTTTTAAAAATATAAATTTCTTTGTAAGAATTCAATTAATTTCGAATGTTCTGATAACATTTTCTTAAACGAATTGAATTATTTTTAATACAATTTTAATTCAATTCTTTGATAGAATTAAATTATTATCAAAGATTTCAACAAAATTTCAATTATTTTCATAAATAATAAAATTATTCCTCAGAAATTCAATTACTTAAAAAAATTTTAATAAAATTCATGCTAGGAAATCAATTATATCTTCATAAATAACAAAATTCTCATCAAAAATTCAATTATTTTCAAAAATTTGAACAAATTTTTTTAATAAAAATTCAATTACTTTCATACATAACAAAATTTTTATCAGGCAGTCAATTATTTTTAATACAATTTTAATAACATTTCTCAACAAAAAAATTTTTTTAAATTAAAAATTACATGTAATTCAGTTTGAATATCTGAGGATGCCTGTCGTCGCTGGGCAAAAGCTCATAAATAAAATATTTTAAATAATTAAAATTATGGATTTTTATAAAACAATATAACATCACACTAAAATTATAAATTTAAACAAAATAACAGCACAATATACTTCTTAACAAAATTCAATTTTATTTAAATTGTAATAAAATTAGATTAGATTAGATTTTCTTGAATTCCTTAAAGGAATTATTAAATTATTATTATTAATTATTTTCAAAAAATTTAAAAAAATTTTTGGCCTGAATTCATAAGATAATCTTAATAATAATTTAAAAAATAATAAATAAAATATTACAATTAGATGAACTAAAAAAATTTATTTAATTCAAATAATCGATTACTTTGTTTATTATCAAATAAATACTTTCTTGAATCAAATAATTTTTATTTAATAAAATCAATTAAATGGTATTTTCTTCAAATACTAAAATTATTTGTTCAAATAAAATTTATTTCAAACACAATTTAATTTGAATAAAAATGATTTGATCCAAGTTAATATTTATTTGATAATAGACAAAAAATCAGTTGTTTGAGTCGAATAAATTTCTTTTCAGTCTGTAAATAAGTTATATTTTATAAATAAATTATATTATTCTATTTGGCAGATTGTAACAAATTACAATGAATTAACTTTTATTTTTATTTATATTTCTTCACATGAGGAAGTACAGGTGGGGAAAAAACTAATTAGATTCTTTAGAATAATTACTAAAGATTTATATTAAAAATAAATAAAATTAATATAATTTTAAATATAAAAATTCATCTTTAACAAGATTGTTAATTTACTTTTTTTAGTATTCTGTTAATTCCGGAGATTATAATTATTTAAAAGGATATCTTTCTCCTCGAGCAAAGTTTGTAGAATAGAAACACAAACTATACTCTTGGTGAAACTCAAAAGAAGCTTCTTGTAAAAGTAGAACAAAATTTACATCTTTATTATTAAGAGTGAAGACAAGAAAAAGAAATCAATTAAGATAAATTATCATGCTTTCTAAAATTTTACGTCGTCTATTAAATAATTTTTCTTTAGGAGAAGAAAAATGTCCTTAGTTCATTCATAGGATAAATATTCATATACTTTTTGGAATAAATTTCAATAATCTTTGAATGTTCAGGAGGAAATTAATATTATTCTTTTGCTTTTGAAAATGTGATAGCAAATTATGATAAATGTAATTTATGTGTTAGAATTTTGTAGAATTTCATTTTTACCAGAGCTTTTACTATTTAATACAGTTTTATACTCTCTAAATTTGAATTAGTAAAAATGTTTACTATAATTTGAATTAGTGCCTGAATTTTTGCTTGTGAACTAGTAAATTTTAATAATAAATAGTAATTTCTACTATTTTATTGTATATAATGATTTTATTATTATTATATATTATTTTATTTTTATTAGGTAATTCAAATTTAGAGAGTAGTATTTAATAAAGTATTTCATTATTAAAAAATTTTTTCTTTGACAAGAAATTTCATCTTTTTTGTATTGGCTAAAAGTATTAATCATAATTAAATTTTTGTAAGAAATTTGATCAAAATATTTAAAAGTAATGAAATTCTTTACAAGAATTTTACTACAATTTTTAAAAATTTTTTGGAAATAATTAAATTCCTGCGAAAAATTTTATTATTTACAAAAATAATTGAATTCTTTGGAAAATTTTTGAAAATAATTGAATTCTATAAAAAATCCAATTAAAATACTATTAAAAATAATTCAATTCTTATAAAAAAATTTTATCAGAACATTCGAAAATAATTGAATTGTTACGAAGAAATTTACATATTAAAAAATTAATTGAATTCCTGCGATCAATTAATTGTTATTTATTTATAACAATAATTGAATTTTTGTAAAAAAAATTTTATTAAAATTCTTTTAAGTAATTGAATTTCTGCAAGTATTTTTATTATTTTTAAAAATAAATAATTCTTGGAAAGAATTTTGTTGAAATTTTTGAAAATAATTGAATTAAAATTGTATTAAAAATAATTCAATTCTCATAAAAAATTTTATCAGAACATTAAAAAATAATTGAATTGATACAAAGAAATTTACATTTTTAAAAATAATTGAATTTTTTCTAAGAATTTTGTTATTAATGAAAATAATCGATTACTTGAGAAGAATTTTATTAAAATTTTTGGAAATAATTGATTTCCTTAAACGAATTCAATTAAAATTGTATTAAAAATAATTCAATTCTTATATAAAAAAATTTTATCAGAACATTTGAAAATAATTGAATTTTTACGAAAAAATTTATATATTTAAAAATAATTGAATTCCTGCGTTCAATTTATTGCTATTTATTTATGAAAATAATTGAATTTTTGTAAAAAGAATTTTATTAAATTTTTTTTTAACTAATTGAATTCCTGCGATCAATTTATTGCTATTTATTTACGAAAATAATTGAATTTTTGTAAAAAGAATTTCATTAAAATTTTTTTAACTAATTGAATTTCTGCGAATAATTTTATTATTTATGAAAATAATTGAATTCTTGGAAAGAATGTTGTTGTAATTTTTGAAAATAATTGAATTCTATCAAAGAATTGAATTAAAATTGTATTAAAAATAATTCAATTCTTAAAAAAAAATGTTATCAAAACATTCGAAAATAATTGAATGTTTAGTAAAAAAATTACATTTTTAAAAATATTTGAATTCCTGTGATCAATTTATTGTTATTTATTTATGAAAATAATTGCATTTTTGTAAAGAATTTTATTATTTATTAAAATAATTGAGTTCCTGGAAAGAATTTTATTGTAATTTTTGAAAATATTTGAATCTTTTCAAAGAATTTTATTAAAATTTTTGAAAATAAAAAAATAATAATAAATTATAATAAAAATGTTTTGTATTTTTATATTTCAAATAATATTTGAATTACAATAAATTTCAGTGGCTGGCTACTGGATTCATACTAACGAATCTAACAGGATTATATTTTGTCTGACCTGATATTGACTTATACTACTTAGAAATTAAATTCAATGCTGTAGGGATAGCATCGTATTCTTTAAATTCAAAATGGAAATTTTTCGCTATTTAAAATAGCGAAAAAATTTGTACAAATTGATTTGAGGTTTAATTATGTATTTCCATTTCTAAACTTTTATAAATAATTAATTAAATACAACTTTAATAATAATTTAGGTACCGCTTAATAATTTTATTAAATACCACTTTCGCTTTCAACGACTTCTATTTTCACGTTCATTTTCACATTTATAAATTTTTAATTATTTTTACTTTCATTTTTACTTTCATTTTCATTTTTACTTTCACTTTCACTTTCACTTTGATCGATTTATATTTTTATTTTCATTTCAACTTTCACTTTGAGAGATTTTTATTTTCACTTTCTGTCAAATTGAGAATAAAAATAAAAGTAAAAATAAAAATCTATCAAAGTGAAAATAAAAATGAAAATAAAAATTTATGAAAGTGAAAGTGTAAATGATAATAAAAGGTAAATAACATCGACCGCCAGAGCTTTTTGGAACTAGTTACTCGATATTTAGGTGATAAATATTTAAGTAAATAATCACTTTCACATTCACTTTGACTTTCAAAATAAATATTCACTTTTATTTTGAAAGTCAAAGTGAATGTGAAAGTGATTATTTAAAATTGTGAATAAAAGAGTCAAAGTTAAGTGAAAGTGAACGTCAAAGTGAGAGTAAAAAGAAATTCGATCAAAATTTTTAACTTTTTTTCTTGCACTAAGAAAAAAGGACTAAAATTGTTTCTGTAATAAATAAAACTTTAATTATATAACTATTTAGTAAGCGAAAGGTTACAAGAAATATAAAGTTAAACAATTAACAAAATATGGATTAAAACGAAATTTTTTAAAAAGACACAAATTTTAATGAATTAGGATTAAAAAATAATAAAAATACAATTTGATACAAAAACAAAATAAATATCTTACCAATGAATGAAACAGAAATTACTAAAAAAAAAAAATTATAATTTGTTTTTCTGGGGGAGTGGAGAAAGTATGAAGATAAACTCCCCTTATAAAATTGAGTTATCAAAATGCGGAAAATGATTTTAAGATTAAGATATAAGTGGCGCTCTCAAGAAACGCACAATATTTCTGGATGTTAAGTTTATTGTCGATATTTTACGATGTCAGAAACTCTTGAACTCACACTTGAACGTACGCAATAAAATAGTTATGGTTGTGGTACAACTAGTTTGACAGGTTGATTGCAAATAGTGTCTAACATTTCTTGTGCACTTTCAAGTCATTTATACTGCTTGTAACTGCTGACTTTTAGTAATGACGTATGCTATATTTTATACCTCAGCGTCTCAAGTTATAATGGAATATCGTACCAACTTTCTTGTTAAATGTATTACATTAATAACATCCCTAGACACTTTCATATGTTATTAATATTACCTATATATTGCTATTCAAAAAATATTCAATTCAATTTTTTTTAGTTTTACACAAAAGAATCAATTTTTGTCAAAATTAATTTTTTGGAAAATAATATTTCGATTTTTATAATTTTTACTGTATTTGTGTTCTCTTTTCTTATTTAATAAAAATTTTCGGATGAATTTTCATCGGTTTTAATTTGTTGGACTTTATTCTTCTGTAATTTTTTAATTTTTAACAATTTTATTAAATTTTTAAATTTTATTTTGACTCACTTTATATTTCACATTTTTTCTAGCCTCTAAAGTTTCGAACGTTCAAATGAATGACACAATAATTTTTTTTGTTCAATTTGTTATTTTATTATTAATAATAATAATAATGTCTCGCGTATGGAAAATTAATTTAGAAATTTTCCAAATGTCAACTTTACGTTTTTGGTCTTAAATATAAATTAATAAAGATCTTTATTATTAATTATTAAATATGTTTACATGGAAAGAATATTTCGTTCCTTTGAACATTAAAAAATTTATGAATGTTTAATTTTCATACATTTCCAATTGAATTTATTTTAGCTTTCAGAAGTTTTCATCTTTAGTATCGCTTTGACAAACTTTTAATTTTATTTTTACTTTTATATTGACAAATTTTTACTCTCACTTTGACAAATTTTCATTTTTTGCTTTTACTTCAAATTTATTCTTTGATATAAAAAAATTATTATTTCAAAAGTCAAAACATAAAAAAAAATTTTTTTTTCTTATTTTTTTGCTTTATATAAACTATGAAATTATCAAAGTCTAAAAAAAAACCTTCAAATTTTTTCAATTTCTGATAATAATTTCTTTTTAAATAATTTAATTCTTGAAGAACTATTTCATAAAAATTATTACTTATAAATAATTGAATGAATAATTTTACTTAAATATTTCTAAATTAATTGAATTTAGAAAGAGTTGCCTTCACAATTTTCATAAATATAAGAACTTAATTAATTATTGAAAATAATGGATTTATAGAAGAATTTTAATTAGAAACACTAAAAAAAAGATTGAATTTTGGAGAAGTTGGAAGTGATTTTGATTGATCAATTATTTTCAAAAGTAATAAAATTATTCGTCGAATTACCATTATGTTCAAAAATTAAAAAAAAAAATTCTCGTCGAAATTTCAATTATCTTTATAAATAATAAAATTTTTTCTTAAGAATTTAATTATTTTCGAAAAGTTTAAAAAAATTCTTGACAAAACGCAAAGATTTAATTATTTTCATAAATAATAACAATTTTACAGAAATACAATTATCTATTAACTTTTTTTATAAATTTCTTTGCAATAATTCCATTATTTTTATAAAAAAAACAAAATACTTTCTATATAGAAATTCAATTATTTTCAAAAATAACAAAAGAATTTGAATTTTTTTTAATACAATTTTAATTGAATTTCTCTCGAAAAATGAAATAATTTTTAGAAATTGTATTTAAATTCGTCGAAAAAATTCAATTATTTAAAAATTCAATTATCTTGATAAATAGCAAAATTCTTCCTAGAAATTCAATTATTTTCAGGAATTTTAATAAAATTTATTGCATAACTCAATTATTTTCATAAATAATAATATTTATCATAGGAATTCAATTATTTACAAAAATTAAAAAAAATTTCGTCAAGATTTCAATTATCTTTATAAATAGCAAAATTCTTTGCCA
The DNA here is from genome assembly GCA_032872505.1 of Leptopilina syphax. NCBI lineage: Eukaryota > Metazoa > Arthropoda > Insecta > Hymenoptera > Figitidae > Leptopilina > Leptopilina syphax. The sequence goes on from CM065475.1 coordinate 6,599,119, forward strand.
AAATTCAATTATTTAAAAAAATTTTATTATTTTTATAAATAATTAACTTTTTTTATAGAGATTTAATTATTTTCATAAATAATAAAATTTTTTACAGATAGATTCAATTATTTTCATAAATAATAAAACTCATTGTAGAATTTCAATTATTTTTTGTAATGTAATTTTAATCAAATTCTTCAAAAAATGTAATTATTCTTAAAAATTTTATTAAAATTCTTCGAAAAAATTCGATTATTTAAAAAATTTCAAAAATTTTTTTCAATTGAAAAAAATTTTTGAAAATTTAATTAATTAAAGCATAATAAATAATTAATAATAATAATAATAATAATAATAATAATAATAATAATAATAATAATAATAATAATAATAATAATAATAATAATAATAATAATAATAATAATAATAATAATAATAATAATAATAATAATAATAATAATAATATTTTAATTAATTTTAATTAATTCAATGATTTTTAATATCTATTATTATAATAAAATTTTCCATAACAATTAAATTTTTTAATACAATTTTAATTGAATTTCTCTCGAAATATGTAATAATTTTTAGAAATTGTATTAAAATTCGACGGAAAAATTCAATTATTATTTAAAAAGTTCTTGATAAATCTTGATAAATACCAAAATTCTTCCTAGAAATTCAATTATTTTCAGGAATTTTAATGATATTTATTGCATAACTGAATTATTTTTATAAATAACAATATTTATCACAGGACTTCAATTATTTTTAAAAATAAAAGAAAAATTTCGTAAAGCAATTTTAATCGAATTCCTCGAAAAATGTAATTATTCTTAAATTTTTTTTTAAAATTCAACGAAAGAATTTAATTTTTAAAAAAATGGAATTATTTAATAAATTATTTATTTATTTTTTAAAATTGAATTATTCTGGTAGAATTTTCTATTAACAATTTATTTAGAAATGAATTTTAGTTATAATTTTTGATATTTTGATAATAGTTAAATATTAAAAGCATTAGACTATTTAAATTTTTAGAAATAATTAAATTTTGAAAATGTTTCAAATTGAAATCTTTGAAAATCTAAATTTTTCATACTTTTAACTATAACAATTTTGAAAATTAAATTTTGTTGAAAAAGTTTATTTATTTTTTTAAAATTATTTAAAGTCTTTATTTTCTAATATATATTTAATTGAAGAATCGTTGAATAGTCGAAATTTCGTAAAATTGAATTGCAATTGCAAACAAATGAATTTGAAAATTCTCAAAGAACTTTTTAAAAAATTATTAAAAATAATTAATTCAAAGAAGAATTTTAGTTAAAAATTCTAGAAAATAATTGAATTGAAATAATAATGATTAAATATTTATTTTAAATAAAACTATATTGTTGTTTTCGAATAATTTTACAAAATGAAAGAAATTCGTATAAATTAATGTAATAGAACATTTTTTTGAGTGTCTAATAATTTTTAGATTGAATCAAAATGTAGGGTCTGGAAAAAAGTCGAAATTTTGCCTTCTGTCTAGTCAAAATTTTAGAAACAAAGGTTTTTAAAATTTTTATATTTATAGTTTTAAGTAAAGTGCTCTTGTATTTGACTCAGACTCAGATTATTTTTTTTATTCGTAATTAGTTTGTAATTTTTAATTTTTTATCCGTAAAAATTCGTATTTTTAAATACTTTCACTGATTTCAGCTCTGCAATAAGAAAAAAAGTCACCTTGTTTTTGAAGAGGAATAAAAATTACGAAAGTCGCAATTTCCCAGCAGGAACAAATCATTTTCCAACACTCTCGCGCAGTGAGAAAATATCACTTCACGACTGGTATTTCGCAATCAGTCGTTAATGCTTAAAAGAATCGTCTTTTATCTTATATTCTTTTATATTATCCAACCCTCTATCTCCTTTCATCTGCATCTCTCAACAATCTTCTTCTAGATTGCTGTTACCTTACTTGAGCGTTCGGCTCGTTATTTCCGCTATTTCTTGAATTAAGAAAAGCTTCACTGCTTCAAAGGTAAAAGGGCTCTTGAGCTATTAATAAAAGTGTAGCGCTGATAATCTCAAAAATTTAATTCATTTCCTGAAGCGAAAATTTCTCCTTCGCCGAGAGTGAAATATATAAAATTGATGCACGTCAATTATCATATTTTTCTAGCACTTTTATTTTCATTGTAATCTTTTCTTCTTTTTTTGACTCCATGGTGTCTACTGGTCCTATTGAAGTCCTGGAATTTCTGGATATGTCTTGGAATTTGAAAAAATGTCCCTAAATGTCCTGGATTTTGAACTTTTGTCCTTGAATTTTCCATATTTTGCTTTTCAATATTCAATAATTTAAAAATTTTACACAAATTTAAAAAAATAATATTTTTGATCCATCGAAAAATAATTTTAATTTGTCATTTGATTAAAGAAAATGGTATATACAATATTGATTTTTAACTCTTTTTATAATAAAATAAAGATTTTTTTTCAAGTAGGTTAATTTAAATTATGTTAATCGTAATATAATTATGAGAATATTATAATAAAACATGAAGAAATCGATTACTCCGAGACTTCGACTCGGAGTAATCGATTTCCTCATGTTTTATAATAAATTTAAGATGACAAAGTAATAAAATCATTATTTCATTTCATAATATATTGTAACTAAAAATTCAAATTTTCAAAGATTTTAATTTCAACCCTTTTCAAAATTCAATTATTTCTAAAAATTCACGCTATAATGTTTTTAATATTCAATTATAATTTAAAATTTTAAGTGAAATTCATTTTTTAATCAATTTTTATTGGAAAATTTCCCGAGAATTCAATATTATTTAAATACAAAAATAATTAATTTATTGAATAAATGAATGTTCCTCAAAATTGAATTCCCATAAAGAATTTTAAGAACATAATTGAATTTTAAAAATAATTGAAATTCTATAATGAGTTTTATTATTCTTAAAAAAAAAGAATTGAATCTCTGTAAGAAATTTTATTTTTTATGAAAATAATTGGATTATTGCCAAGAACTTGATAAAAAAAATTTGTAAATAATAAAATTCCTGTGAAATTTTTTATTATTTATGGAAATAATCTAATGTTTGCTGAGAATTTTATCAACATATTTTTTAAATAATTGAATTCTTTTGAAAAATTTTATTAAAATAGTAAATATTGAAAATCATTAAATTGAGGAAAACTTAAAAATAAATTGAAGTTTGAAAGAGAATTATTGAAAATTTGTGAAAATAATTGAATTTTTAAGAAGATTTTTAATATTTATGAAAATAATTGAATTTTTGCAACGAATTTTATTAAAATTTTTAAGAATAATTACATTTTTCAAGAAATTTGATTAAAAATGTATTAAAAGCAATTGAAATTCAGCGATCAATCTTATTATTTATGAAAATAATTGAATTCCTAACAAAAATTTTATTATTTATAAAAATAATTGAATCTCTGCGAAAAATGTTATCTATGAAAATAATTAAGTGTATGCGCAGAATTTTATTAACATTTTTTTTGGAATATTTGACTTCTTTTGGAAAATTTTGTGAAAATAGTAGATATTGAAAATCATTGAATTGAAAAACATTTTTAGAAATAATTGAAATTTTGACAAGAATTTTATTAAATTTTTTGAAAATAATTGATTTTTGGAGAAGAATTTTTGTTATTTTTAAAAATAATTGAAATTAGGGCAAGAATTTTTTGTAAATTTTCGAACATAATTGAATGTCTACGAAGAAAAATTGTAAGAATAAATGCAATTTTCTATCATTTTATTTAAAATTTTATAAAAAATAATTGAAATTCTGCGATAAGTTTTGTTATTTATGAAAATAATTGAATTCTTGCAACGAATTTTATTTAAAATCTTTTTAAAGAATTGAATTCGTGTGAAGAATTTTATTTCTAAAAAATAATTGAATTCCAGAGAAAGATATTATTATTTATGAAAATAATTAATTTCTCGTGAAGAATTTTATTCAAATTTTTTAAAATAATTTAATTTTTTATAATTTTTAAAAACATTTTAAAAATAATTAAATTTTATTAAAAAATTGAAAATAATTGAAATCTGACAAAGAACTAAAAAAAATTTTTTTAAATAATTGAATTCCTGTGAAAACGTTTATTTTTTTTTTAAAAAATTGAATTCTTGGGAAGAGTTTTATAAAATTTCTTAAATAATTGAATTGCTTAGAAGAATTTTATTTTTTACGAAAATAATTGAATTTTTTCGAAGAGTTTTACAATCATTTTTGACAATAATTGTGTTTGTCGAAAAATGTTGTATTTTACGAAAATAATTGTATTCTATGACCGATTTTATTATAATTTTTTTAATTTATAAAGTATTTTATCAAAATTTTTAAAAATAATTGAATTCTCAAGAAAGAAAATATTTGATTTCTAGCGAAGAATTTTATTCAAATTCCTTTAAATAATTGAATTCCCATAAAAAATGTATTATTTGTGAAAATAATTGAATTCTCAGGAAGAAATGTATTGAAAACAATTGAATTGTGTAGGAAAATTTTATTAAAATTTCAATTTAATAATCTAAATCTTGTAAAGAATTTTGTCAACATTTTTTTAAATAATAGAATTATTAAAAGAATTTTATTTAAATTTTTCGAAATAATTGAATTTCTCAGACTATTTTTTTAATTTTCTTTATAATATTTGAATTCTTTCGAGAAACTTCATTAAAAAAATTTAAAATAATTGAATTGATGCGAAGAAATTTATAAAAGAAATTGGTTAGTAATTGAATTCCTGTTAAATTTTTATTAAAATTTTGTTTAAATAATAAAATTCTTTTGGAAAATTTTATTAAAATAGTAGATGTCAAAAATGATTAAAATGAGGAAATTTTTTGAAAATAATTGAAATTTTGTCAAGAATTTTATTAAATTTTTTGAAAATAATTAAATGTTGGAGAAGAATTTTATTATTTATGAAGAAAATTGATATTTGGACGAGAAGTTTTAAAAATTTTTGAACATAATTGAATTGATGCGAAGTTATTTAAAATTTATTTAAAAAGAAATTATTGTGAAAAATAGAAAAAATTGAAGGGTTTGTATTAGAATTCTTGGCAATTTCATAGTTTATGCAGCAAACAAAAAAGACACCAAAATTCAGAATTTTCCTATAAATTCTAAGAATTAAATTTTTTCCAGTACTTTTAGTAAAAACCCCTGGCCTCGCGTTCAAGTCCACTGATCAATCAGAAGGGGGGCCTAGGAAAAATTGTCGATGATACGCAATTTTAGAATTTTCACATCCCTTGGGTTCCATCATTTATCACGGTCTATCGGTTCCATCGAATGATAAATTTGCATAACAATCTTGATACGAGGAATGCTTTTATTTACCGCATTTTCCAGCGTCAAACGAATAACTGGAGCCAGGTCAAATCAGCCCCCTCGGGCAAATGCTATATCATTCATTTTGTACATTTCTCCCTAATAGACGTTTACCAATAATCGCTTCGTTAAATAAAATTCACTTCCGCTTTTGATTTCCTCTTTCCTTAACATAACAAAACAAGTTTTCATTGCGCGCGTATATACTATATGCATAATAAGTACCTATGAATAAGCGAGTAAATAATTTATGCACATCCTGAAAACTTGTTGGAAAATCACCTCTCTCCCGGCTATATTCGAATTTTAAAATATCTTCAAAGATATATGTTATTTATGTAGCAAGTATATACATAAATAACATTTACATTTTCAGGTAACCATTTACCGTTGAGAATATCAATAAATATATTCTCTGAATTAATAGTATTTTCTTTTCTCAATGAGAGAATTAATTTTCAGAATTTTGAATTTTTTGAATTTGAATTTTGTTTTTAATTTTGCAATAATGATTAAAAAGCAAATTATTGTGTCAATTAAATCTTCGTATTTGTATTTTTCCATATAGGAATTAAAATTTTCATTTTCAAAAATTTCAAATCAATTATTATTCTTTAGAATTTTAAACTAAAAACTTGAATAATTTCGTAAAAAAAAAATTCAATTCAAGTATTTCTAAACATTTATGCTATAACGATTTTAATATTCAGTTATTATTTAAAATTTTAACTAAATGATAAGAAAGAAAGGAAGTAAATATTTTTGATGAAGATTAGGAAAAAGTAGGGAAAATAAAATATAGAAAAGAATTTTTGTCAGTTTTATCAAGTGTCTAAAACGAGTTTTTTTTTTTGGTATTCAAGTTTAATTTTTCGACAGCTACCTTTTTAGTTTCTTTTACTACTTCTTTTTAGTTTGAAAGCTACTATTTGCTACTTTTTTTAAAATTAATTATCGACTGCGAAGTCTGCTCATTTTAAGTTTAGTTTTTTTCTATGTGCACCCATAAATAATAATGTATTACGAACGTAACATATTTTTAAACGTTTAAAACTTCTAGGACCTCCGCTCCGATCCGTCTTCTTCTTGATGATGGATCATCGCATCTGATTTCAAGAGGAGATATTATGATTAAAAATAAATCATATAGAAAAAATTGATTTACAATTGTTTTTTCTCATGTTGATCTTGGAAGATAGTTGGATGGGGAAAATATATGTTGATTCAAGAGTGCCTTGTATCTCCAACGAGATTTCCGCATTGTTCACTGGTATCTATGATGCGTACATCCCCTGGCGTGTTATTCGAAATTGTAGACACTTGAAATTGAATCTCGCGAGAAGTACGACTTGACTTATGTTTCTGTTCCGCGTATAACTCTTGCGGATCTTTGGAAAATGGAATACAATGTGTATATATACGCTCTAGCCGCAAGTAAAATATCGTTGACGAAATACGAGAGTCGATGGTGGTGATGGTGGTGGTGATGGTAATGGTGGTGAACCAATACACAAACGCAATGGAAACTATAAAGGAAACCCTCAAGTGTACGACTCGACGCGTTTTCTCGAAAGCGCACGTTATTTCATCCCTTCGCTTTAACGGAAACTGAAATTTGTCCAACGTAGCGAAAGCCGTGGATTACGGATGGAAGGAGTTTCTCCACCTCCACCTCCTCCTCTCCCGCATTTCGCGACCCTCCAAAAAGGGTAACAAAGTGTAAAAGTTTTAATCCAAAAGAAGAAGGGAACCAAACCAGAGAACCAAGTGCAATGTACGTCGCTAAAAAGTGTTTGCAAGCGAGAAAGAGGGAAAATGAGGAGAGAACTTTTTCAACCTTAGAAGGAGGGAAAAAGAGGGAGAATCGAGTCGAAAGAGAAAACTTGAAGGTGAAAGAGGTGCAAAGAAAAAAGGATCAAAATGAACGACTAATGAAGGAGAGAAAACAGAAGAGGATGAGTGCTCGCGAGGCCAATGGAACTTGTGAAAAAAAAGAAAAGAAAAAAATAACTTGTAATCGCAAGTTTTCAACCTCTCTTTTTTTTTCTAAAGCAAAACAAGCGGAGAGAGTATCCAAGTCCCGAGATCTACGTGAGCTCTAACAAGGATTTACGGAATTTATCACTTGAGTTCCCTGTTAAGGATTAACAGGCGATATCATGCCTTAAAAGAAGTTAGTTTACTTCGTTATCGCTTCTCCACCGAAATGTTTATACCGAAAATCATCAATGCCCATCAGTTTCTAATTAATTAGCGGCAAAGGAGTTTAAACAATAGCAATTCTAAACTATATTGTTCAAATATTCTTTTTCCTTATACTGAAAAAAAAAATTTTAAATCATTATTTGTTGCAACAAACGGCAACAAAATTAAAAAATTTCCAAAATAAGGACATGTTATCAATTTATGTTTTTTTTAAGTACACGAAGAATAATTTGATGTTATAGTTTTTGAATTATCAAAAATGTTGCTCTACTGAAAAAAATGTTTCAGGAAATAAACATGTTTTTGCTCCTTAATATCTATTTCAAAATTTTTTTATCATTTTACACACAACATACAGAATTTGAGATAGAAATTCACAACTTGATCGAAACTGACAATTTATCGCAGTCAGGGTTGCCACGCTTTTGCTCATTTCAAATTCCCTGATTTTTCCAGGTTTTCCAGGTTAAAAAACGGAATTTTTCCAGGTTTTTAAAACTACATTTTCAGGCTTCACAGTGCCCTTAAAAAGTATTTTAGGGGAAATAGGGGACTAAAACTTAAAAAATGGGGGACTTTTTAGGGGACCATTTTAAAAACTTTTTGAAGAATTTTATTAAATTTTCTAAAATTAATTGAATTTCTAAGAAGAATTTAAATAATAATTTTTGAAAACATTTGAATTCATGAGAAGAATTTTATTAAAATTTTTGAAAATAATTTAATTCTTGAGAAGATTTTCCCAATCTATTTATAAAGATAATTTAATTCTTGACGAGAATTTTCAAAAAATTTTGAAATAAATTTAATTTCTGCAAAGTATTTTATTACTTTTCAAAAGAATTAAATTCTTGCGATGAATATTGATATTTATAAAAATAATTGAATTTTGGAAAAGAATTTCATTAAAAATCCTTAAAATAATTGATTTTATGCGGAGAATTTTTTTGGTTATCAAGATAATTGAATTGTTTTGCAGAAATACTTAAAAATTATTGAAAAAAAATTAATTTTCTGGGACGTGAAAAATAGGGAAAATTTAGGGGAAAGTTTTAAAATAGGGTACGTTTAGGGGCCAAAATTGAAAAAAGGGGACTTTTAGGAAATAGGGGACAGACTGTGAAGCCTGCATTTATATTTAACAAAATTTTTAATTCAAACCTTTTTGAAATTAAACATCTTATAAAAAATTGTTATAAAACATGAAAATATCGATAACTCCGAGTCTTCGACTCGATTTTTAAATCTTTTTGTTTACAAGTCAATTTTACGAAATTTCATCGATTATTCGGAAATTCTTCAATCAAATATTAGAAAATAAAAACTTCAAATAACTTAAAAAAAAATCATTTGAACTTTATCAAAAAAATTAAATCTACACAACTTTCAGTTAAAAGTATGAAAAATTCAAACATTCGAAGATCAAAATTCAATTATCTACAATTTTAACTGAAATTCATATTTGAATCAATTATAATTAGAAAATTCTACGACAATTCAATTATTTAAATACAAAAATAAGTAACTTATTGAATAATTGAATGTTTTTTAAAATTCAATTCCCATAAAGAATCGTTATCAACAAATTTTCAAATAATTGAATTCTATCAACGAATTTTAATAATATCTTTAAGAATAATTACATTATTCGAGAAATTCGATTAAAATTGTATTAAAAATAATTGAAATTCTACAATGAGTTTAACTATTTATGAAAATAATTGAATCCCTAAGAAGAATTTTATTACTTTTGAACAATATTTAATTTTTGCGAAGAATATTATTACTCTTGAAAATAATTGAATTTTTGCAATAATTTATAACTTTTACAAAATTGAATTTTTTTTCGTGTTTTTAACTAAACATCGTCCATAAATTTATTATTTTTAATAATTTTTGAAAAAGTTCTTTAATATTTATAAAAATAATTGAATCTCTGTGAAAATAAATTGAATATTTTTGAAAATAATGGAATTATTGCAAAGAAATTTATAAAAAATTTGTAAATAATTGAATTGCTGTGAAATATTTGTTATTCACAAAAATAATAAAAGATTTGCTTAGAATTTTATCAAAGAATTTTTAAAATAATTCATTTTTTTTGAAAAATTTTATTAAAATAGTAAATATTGAAAGTTATTGAACGGAGGAGAGTTTTTAAAAAAAATTTGAATTTGATAAAAAGAATTTCATTAAGATTTTTGAAAATAATTGAATTTTGGAGAAAAATTTTAATATTTCTAAAGATAATTGAAATTTTGACGATAATTTTTTCAAACTTTTGACCCTAATTAAATTTTTGCGAAGAATTTTATTACTTTTGAAAATAATTGAATTCTTCAAACGATTTTTTTATTAATATTTCTTTTTAAATATATAATTGAATTCATTTGTGAAATTTTGTTGAATTAGTAGATATTGAAAATAATTGAATTTTTATAAATTATAGAAATTAATTGTTTTGAATTTTAATATTAAAATTATTTTGAAAATAAATGGAATTGTTTAAAAGAATTTGATTAAAATTTTTGAAAATAATTGAATTTTTGCAATAATGTGTAACTTTTACAAAATTGAATTTTTTTTTCGTGTTTTTAAGTAAACATCTTACATAAATTTATTATTTTTAATAATTTTTGAAAAAGTTCTTTAATATTTATAAAAATAATTGAATCTCTGTGAAAATAAATAAAATATTTTTGAAAATAATGGAATTATTGGAAAGAAATTTATAAAACATTTGTATAAATAATTGAACTTTATATAAATTAATAATAATAATAATAATTAAACTTTATAAAAATTTGAACAACATTTCACAAAGGCGCTATTTATCGATGTATATTTTTTAAATTAAGCAATTAATTTATGCGGTCTTTATTTTTCATTATTCTAAAACTAATATCAACAAGAAATTTTAATAGTTGCTATTTAGTATATTATAATTATAAATACATTATTTAATGAAATTTAAAAACAATGCAAAAAAATGCCCTTGCCCCACACGCTGGGGCAGCGACGTTTTCGCTTATATTTCTAAAAGAAAGCATTTATAAGCCTTAAAAAAATTAACAAGTGATATTTATTAGTATAATATTTACGAAACATAAGGTTTACAACATATTATTAAAAGAATTAAACTATTTAAATAAAAAATAAAAACTTTTAGTGATTTTAACCTTATATTGTGAATTAATAAGGAGAAAATTCAAATATTTAATTGTTTTTAACCAAATTATGTTCAATATTGCCTTTGCCCCACATAACAAACTTTGTTTTTACTTTAAATTTAAAATATTTCGATACAAAATTAAACTAAAACACCTCGCCAGTTGTGACTAAACCTCTTTTGATTCTCCTAAATTTTGAAAAGTAGGAGGGTAACTCGGGTGGCGACCATTAAATTTTAGAAAATAGTAAGTTTAGAACTCCAGCAGTTTTTTGTTGCGTCATTTAAAACAGCTCATGGAGAACAAATGGATAGATTTGTACTAACTTTCTCTTTATATGTTTTTCTGCTGTCATGTATATGAGTAGTAGAAAAAAGAAAATAATTGAGCGGTATGGCAAAGTATACATATAAGAACTGACTGTTCGTAAATTAATTGTTAATAAATTTCGCCATGGAACACAAAATAAAGTGAAGCTAAGAGTCTTTGTTGAAAAGGGGGAAGGGGGTGAAAAGGCATAAGGCAGTTTATCATCAATGTTATTGTGTTGGTTTAATTTCGTAACTAGACTCGCGTGCCGAAGGACTCCCAAACAGCCGGAGGTATTCCGTTATTACATCCAGAGAGTGGAGGCAACGAGTATAGTCAGGTCAAGGCACGTGTATGCTTCAGGGCAGATTAACGTGCATTAATGTACGTCACAAGCCCATGAATCCTGACTACATATATACGCGTTACGTATAGCAGATCGTTGGAGTTTAACATATACATATGTAGAGGTGGCGATGACAGTGGTTTCGCTATGATTATAATAGCTAGCACTTCCCAGTGCGTTCGCTTGCTCCCGACTGCAGAAACAGCAACTCCGCTCTGTAATCATCCTCAATGTCCTGTGCTGTGCGTGTGCACTTTATGTTTCCATATATGCACTGCACATATATGTGTTAATACGTACTTGCATATTCACGTCCCTCCACATTTTGTCACAGTTGGTTTAAAAGGAGACCAGCCAACCATCACAGCGCACTGCTGACTGACATCTACATTGTTTTCGTATAAGTGGAGCCTCCAACAAAAGTGAAATAATAATAAATACACTGTCAGCATAGTTAATCTCTGAGTTTACAGCACAAAAAGAATATTAAACCCTTTGTATATGCATAAAAGAATTCCATTTTTCCACCACGGATTATGTAGAATTCTTTCCTTTTTTTTGCATTTGATAATTTCTGTTTGTGACGCTGTGAACAAAGGTATACCTAAGAAGCAATTTAGTAACCCAATAATTTTAAATTTAACCATAAAACATCCGCCCTCTCTCCTTCTTTTATCAATATATTCATCACTGTCCCTTCATAGTCAAATTGAGGCTCCGGATCTTAAAAAGGCACTTTTACCATTTAAAATTAATGCTGAAAGTGCCCTTTTAAGATCCGGAGCCTCAATTTCAGTGGTGCTTTACAGAATCTGTGTGAAATACTGAAGTCTGAAATACACAAAAATCCGAAATGGGTTCAAAAACCATAATACTCCTAGCAAAACTAAACAAAATGCAGATCTCAAGACGACTGATATGGGAAATATTGATGAAAACCAGTGAAATTCAAAAAGTGCTCTTTTTAGTTTTTCCCTGATTTCCAGACAAAATTTTTTGACTTTTTCCCTGACCCTAAGGAATATTCTGATTCACTCTCAAAATGATTAAAAAAAATGTTCTATTGCATTTACTTACTAATTTCTTTAATTGTAAAATTATTCGAAAACAACAATAACTTTATTTTTAAATAAATATTTAATCATTATCTTCTATAGGAATTATTGTAGAGAAATTAAATTAATGATAATCGAGTCCGCAATTTTTTTAAAAATTAAAACTCAAAAATAATGTGACGTTTTATTTTAATTTAGTTTCAAATTTATGTTATTTTCTAGTTTCTACTATTTATCTTTTAAGGGGAGACCCCACCTTAATTTTGACCCCTTTAAAATAAAATTATTAAAGGAGGTAATATTTTTTTTCTTGCATCATTTTTAACCTGAAAACATATAAGATTTACGGCCTTCGAAATTTCGGCAAAATTTAAAGATTTGAATATTAAAAATCGATCTTCTCTTGCAGTTTTTAATATTTTTTAACGAAAATTTTTTTCCATGCATATTTTACCATTCTAAAAAACTTCTCGCATGGATTTGCAATAATATGCAATAGGTCAGAAGAAAAAAATTCTAACCTCTTCAAAAATTAAAATTATATATTTTTGACCATCTTATATGTTTTCAGGTTAAAAAATGATGCAAGAAAAAAAATATTACCTCCTTTAATAATTTTATTTTAAAGGGGTCAAAATTAATGTGGGGTCTCTCCTTAAGTAAAAATTCCTAATAATTTTTTCAAAACTCAAAAACATAAAAATTAGAAATGAACTTAAAAATTTTTTTTTATGATTTTTCGTTTTTAAAAACGTTGCGGACTTCAGCCTCATTTTGAAATTTAACAACTTATAAGAATTTTATTTTACAATTATTTACAAATGTTTTATCAATTTCTTTCCAATAATTCTATTATTTTCAAAAATATTTTATTTATTTTCACAGAGATTCAATTATTTTTATAAATATTAAAGAACTTTTTCAAAAATTATTGAAAATAATAAATTTATGGAAGATGTTTAGTTAAAAACACTGAAAAAAATTCAATTTTGTAAAAGTTATAAATTATTGCAAAAATTCAATTATTTTCAAGAGTAATAATAATATTCTTTGGAAAAATTAAATATTATTCAAAAGTAATAAAATTCTTCTTAGGGATTCAATTATTGTCATAAATAGTTAAACTCATTGTAGAACTTGAATTATTTTTAATACATTTTTAATCGAATTTCTCGAAAAATGTAATTATTCTTAAAATTTTTGTTTTTAAAATTCATCAAAGAAATTCAATTATTTTAAAAAGCCTTCCTATAATTTATTTTTAAGAATTTAAGTATTATTGTCAATACATTTTTAATTAAATTTCTTGAAAGAATTAAATTATTTTCAAAAATTTTAATGAAATTCTTTTTAACAATTCAATTTATTTTCAAAATAATTTTAATAAAATTCTTCGTAGAAATTCCATTAATTTCTATAATTTATAAAAATTCAATTATTTTCAATATCTACTATTTCAATAAAATTTTCCAATGAATTATTTTTAAAATTTTTTAATAAAATTCTTACCAAACCTTTTATTATATTTATAAATAACAAATATTTCACAATAATTCAATTATTTATACACATGTTTTATAAATTTCTTTCCAATAATTCCATTATTTTCAAAAATATTCAATTTATTTTCACAGAGATTCAATTATTTTTATAAATATTAAAGAACTTTTTCAAAAATTATTAAAAATAATAAATTTATGGAAGATGTTTAGTTAAAATCACGAAAAAAAAATTCAATTTTGTAAAAGTTACAAAATATTGCAAAAATTCAATTATTTTCAAAAATTTTAATCAAATTCTTTAAAACAATTCAATTTATTTTCAAAATAATTTCAATATTAAAATTCAAAACAATTAATTTCTATAATTTATAAAAATTCAATTATTTTTAATATCTACTAATTCAACAAAATTTCACAAATGAATTCAATTATATATTTAAAAAGAAATATTAATAAAAAAATCGTTTGAAGAATTCAATTATTTTCAAAAGTAATAAAATTCATCGCAAAAATTTAATTATGCTGAAAAGTTTGAAAAAATTATCGTCAAAATTTCAATTATCTTTATAAATATTAAAATTTGTTTCCAAAATCCAATTATTTTCAAAAATTTTAATGAAATTCTTTTTAACAAATTTAATTTTTTTTTCAAAAATTCTCCTCTATTCAATGATTTTCAATATCTACTATTTTAATAAAATTTTCCAATGAATTATTTAAAAAAATTTTTGATAAAATTCTTAGCAAACCTTTTATTATTTTTATAAATAACAAATATTTCACAGCGCCTTTGCCCCACTCTCCCCTACAAATTTTTACGAAGTTAAAAAAATTTGCATACTTTATATTTTTTCATTACAATTTTTTAACGAAATCTCAAGTATTTCTATAAGGGTTAAAATTTTTTCATAATTTTGAGGTTTTTCAAAATTAATCACTAAATAGGTCCCAAACCCTTTTTCCATTACTTTGAAAAATTTCCAAAATTGTGTCCCAAAGTATACCTCCCTCTAAAATTTTGAGAAGGGATAGCATCATCTTAAAAGCAAGAACTCTTGCGTAAGAGTTTAGTTTTTGCAGAGTTTCTAATCTTTTCTTCTAACTTTTCTCATTAAGAAGTTTAAAACATTCTCATTCTTTAAGAATAAATTTAATTAACGTGAAATTGATGGAAAAAATTACTGTCAATCTAATTTTGCATTTCTGCTATAAAATTCTTCAACTTTTGAAATTTGATTACAAAAATATTTTAAACTTTTATTTAAAAAATATATTTAAAATAAATTTAAAATATATTTAAACTATATTTTGACTATGGTAGAAAACTAGCGAACCCAGTGCTGACAGATGATTAAAACTACAAATCTTCAAACGTTTCTTATTTATCTTCAGAAATCTTTAAACTAATCAAAAGAATTTCTTCAGATTTGGGTTATAATTTTTTGTAAAATATGATAAATGAAATTAAATTTCACAAAAAATTTTAAAGAAATAAATAAATATTGTTGTGTTTAAATCTGTTCGCAGTTTGAAGTTAGTGTTTTTGTTTGCTTTTCAACTTTCTTAATAAATTTTCTTTCTCAATGTTTTGAATCTTAAATGTTTTAAATCTTTAAATCTGGCAGCACTGAGTGAACCAGCGCTAAAAATTTAATATAAACAAGACCAAAATAAAATTATGTTTTTCTTCTTTTTGGAACGTAACAAACATAACCTTTAAGTTTTTGCTTCTTAGGTGTTTTCAGGTGTTTTTCTTCGTGGCGCGTCACATTCGCTGAAAGTTTATCAATTTTTTTTCCTCTTTCGGAAATCTACCTCTTTGCAGAAAAGCTTTTCTTTAGAAAAAAAAATCTAGATTACTTTTTTTCACATCATTATTTTATGACCTTCTTTTCCTCATTTCCTCCTTTTTACTGCTTACATTAAAAGATTATTCAACCTATTAAGGGATTTAACTTACAGTGTTTTAAATTCACAAGAAGACACTCATTCTTTTTAATATTATTTTAATATTACTACCCTTTTATGTATATTCTTAACAATTTCCAATATCAATTTGAAATTTATTTTTGTTCCAGGTAAGCTTCCAAGGGCTCTGAAATCACTTACATTCAAGTAAGATTTTCAATTTCTAATTCCTTTCTTCATTTAATGAAATTTTACTCTTTGAATTCACAGTTAATCGTAAGGTATTAAAAAGTGTTGCAGATTAAATTAACACCAAAAAAGATTAAAATAATCAATTTTGGTGTTATTTTTTACAATGAATGAAATTTTAGTTTATTAAATTTTTTTATAACTATTAAACATGAAGATATCAAAAACTCCGAGTCTTCGACTCGGAGTGATCGATTTCTTCATATTTTATAATAATTAAAGATGACCAAGTAATAAAATCATTATTTTATATTATAAGAATATTATACTTCTTCAAAATTTCATTATTATTATTTTCATTATTTCAATTCAATTATTATTTTCAAAAATTTTTAACTAAAATTTTACTTTATATCAATTATTTTTAATAATTTTTGAAAAAGTTCTTTGGCAATTTTCAAATCCATTTGTTTACAATATTCAATTTCACGAAATTTCAATTATTCCTAAATTCTTTAATTAAATGCATATTAGAAAATAAAAACCTCGCAAATAATATAAAAGAAAATTCAATTAAACTTTTTTAAAAAAATTAATTTCAAAATTCAATTATTTCTAAAAATTCATACTATATTGCTTTTAATATTTAATTATAATCTAAAATTTTAACTGAAATTTATTTTTATAAAATAAAAATAAATTTTTATTAAAAAATTCTACAAGAATTTAATTATTTAAATGCAAAAGTAAATAATTTATTGAATAATTGAATGTCTCTCAAAATTCAATTCTAATAAAGAATTTTAGTAAAAAATTTTTAAATAATTGAATTCTTTTGTCGTGGTTTATTAAAACTTGCATGAATATAATTACTTTTTTTAAGGAATTCAATTATAATTGTATGAAAAATAATTGAAACGCTGCGATGAGTTTTATGAGATTTTTCAAATTCATTCGTTTACAATTCAATTTTTGCAAAATTTCAATTATTCGGAAATTCTGCAATTAAATATATATTGAAAAATAAAAACTTGAAATAATTTCAACAAAAATCCTATTAAACTTTTAAAAAAGAATTAATTCTACAGAATTTTTTGTCAAAAAATATGAAAAATTGATAATTTCAATGATTTTAGTTTGAAAATTTCTCAAAATTTAATTATTTCTAAAAATCCTATAATGCTTTTAATATTTAATTATAATCTGAAATTTTAACAGAAATTCATTTTTAAAACCATTTTTATTAGTAAATTCTACGGGAATTTAATTATTTAAATAGAAAAATAAGTAATTTATTGAATAATTGAATGTTTCTTAAAATTCAATTCCCATAAAGAATCGTTATCAACAAATTTTCAAATAATTCAATTCTATCAACGAATTTTAATAAAATTTTTAAGAATAATTACATTTTTCGAGAAATTCGATTAAAATTTATTGTATTAAAAATAATTGAAATTCAGCAATGAGTTTTATTATTTGTGAAAATAATTGAATCCCTAAGAATTTTATTACTTTTGAACAATATTTAATTTTTGCGAAGAATATTATTACTCTTATTTTGAAAATAATTGAATTTTTGCAATAATTTGTAACTTTTACAAAATTGAATATTTTTTTCGTGTTTTTAACTAAACATCTTCCATAAATTTATTATTTTCAATAATTTTTGAAAAAGTTCTTTAATATTTATAAAAATAATTGAATCTCTGTGAAAATAAATTGAATATTTTTGAAAATAATGGAATTATTGCAAAGAAATTTATAAAAAATTTGTAAATAATTGAATTTCTGTGAAATATTTGTTATTTATAAAAATAAGAAAAGGTTTGCTTAGAATTTTATCAAAGAATTTTTAAAATAATTCATTTCTTTTGGAAAATTTTATTAAAATAGTAGATATTGAAAATTATTGAATGGAGGAGAATTTTTGAAAAAAAATTGAATTTGATAAAAAGAATTTCATTAAAATTTTTGAAAATAATTGAATTTTGGAGAAAAATTTTAATATTTCTAAAGATAATTGAAATTTTTTCAAACTTTTGACCATAATTAAATTTTTGCGAAGAATTTTATTACTTTTGAAAATAATTGAATTCTTCAGACGAATTTTTTAATAATATTTCTTTTTAAATATATAATTGAATTCATTTGTGAAATTTTGTTGAATTAGTAGATATTAAAAATAATTGAATTTTTATAAATTATAGAAATTAATTGTTTTGAATTTTAATATTAAAATTATTTTGAAAATAAATTGAATTGTTTTAAAGAATTTGATTAAAATTTTTGAAAATAATTGAATTTTTGCAATAATTTGTAACTTTTACAAAATTGAATTTTTTTTCGTGTTTTTAACTAAGCATCTTCCAAAAATTTATTATCTTTAATAATTTTTGAAAAAGTTTTTTAATATTTATAAAAATAATTAAATCTCTGTGAAAATAAATTGAATATTTTTGAAAATAATAGAATTATTGGAAAGAAATTTATAAAACATTTGTATAAATAATTGAATTGCTGTGAAATATTTGTTATTTATAAAAATAATAAAAGGTTTGCTAAGAATTTTATCAAAAAATTTTTTAAATAATTCATTGGAAAATTTTATTAAAATAGTAGATATTGAAAATCATTGAATAGAGGAGAATTTTCGGAAAAAAATGAATTTGTTAAAAAATATTTCATTAAAATTTTTGAAAATAATTGAATTTTGAAGAAAAATTTTAATATTTCTAAAGATAATTGAAATTTTGACTATAATTTTTTCAAACTTTTGACCATAATTAAATTTTTGCGAAGAAATAATTACATTTTTCGAGAAATTCGATTAAAATTGCATTAAAAATAATTGAAATTCTGCAATGAGTTTTATTATTTATGAAAATAATTGAATGTTTACGTAGAATTTTATTTATATTTATTTTTAATATTGGAATTCTTTTGGAAAATTTCATTGAAATAGTAGATATTGAAAATCATTAAATTTTAGAAAACTATTGAAAATAACTGAAATTTTGACAAGTATTTGATTAAAATTGTGTAAAATAATTGAATATCAGAGAAGAATTTTATTGTTTGTAAAGAGAATTGAAATTTTAACGAGAATTTTTTTCCCTGGAGAAGCTAAATTCGTTGAATTTTTACAAATCGTTGACTTTGGTGTTTTATTTAAAGTAAAATTTAATTGATAGTTAAAAATAACAACAAAACAGATTATTTTAATCCTTTCTGGTGTTTGTAATTTAATCCTAGAGGGATTAAACTGTTGCAGATTATTTTAATCCATTCTGGTGTTATTTTAACACTTCACGTTTTACTGTGTTAATTCACAAGGTTCACAAGTGCGAAATCTTATATGTGTGAATTTTATGTCCTTATCGTTTTTATTTCTTATCGTTTTTTTTTGCAATTCTTTTATTTTCTTCTTCATATTTTTTTTGTTCTTTGTTGATAAAATGTGATGAAACTCGCGGTCGCAAAGCCATCCGTTCTTTTTAGGCATGAGAGCGATGTTTCGCAAAAAGCATTCTTGTGCTTCGGCGGATTCACGTCGCACTTATGCCCAGATCCGAACGACTTTTCCTTAAACTTTGCAAGAAATCTAGGAAGAAAAATGAGAAAGAGAAGACAGCTTTCCGGGAGAGTAGTTTCTGCTTGAAAACAGAAAGCCTGCACGCGCGGAAGCTTTGTTGTCTCCTGATGTTTTGCAACGTCATGTTGTTATTCTCGTAGGAACTTTTAGAAAGCCGGCTATACCGACTATATGTCGCACTTTGAAGTTTACTTGACGTGAGAACAAGGTTTCAGATTTATTTACTGTTTACTGACCCCAAACCTCATACCACTAAATTACATCCGGAATACAAAAAAAATCTCCCTTTCTATTCTAATTCTCAAAGGGTTGAGTAAAATTAAAAAAAAAATGCTTTTTAAATACTTTTCTTTCTCAATAATTTTTACTAAAAATTAATTACTATTTTATGATTTTTATACTATTTTTACTATTTTATGCTTTTAAATAAAGTAGGTACAGAATTTCTCATCACTATTTTAGTAATTTTAAAAGTACCTATTACTTTCATCACTAATAAAAAGATAATATTATAATACAGTCAGAAAAAATATTTGTTTAAACAAAATATCAAGAAATCGTTTTTTTAAATAATTTTTAAAATTGAAGATGAAATTTGTTTGAATTGAAAAAAATTCTTTTCGCTTTCACAAAAAAAGTCATTTTTAAATGTTTTTGCATTAAAGAAATTTTTTCTTTAATCAATATTTTTAATTTAAAGAAAAATTTGTTAAAAACAAAAAAGAAGCCACAACATTTGTTTGGTGTTTTTTTTTTAAATTGAAAAAATTATTCATTTAAATTAAAGAAACATTTCTTTCTCTGCAGCTTTCTATCAACTTCAAAATAAAATTTCTTTAATTCAAAGAAAACGTTTTCTGGGTGTCTTTAAAAATATTGAAAAGATTTAATTCAACTTCAAAAATTCTACTAATTTCTAACATAACAATAATTGAATTTTACAGAATTGAATTTTTTAAATAATTTAATTCCAGAAGAACTGTCATAAACTTATTATTTATATAAATCATTTAGCAAATACTTTTACTTCAATAATTGAATTTTATAAAAGTTGGATTTATAATTTTTATAAATAAATTACAAACTTCAATTTTTTTTTAATAAATTCGAAATTGAAATAATTTTAATGGAATTTTTCGAAGAAATTCAATTATTTTCAAAAATTTTAATAAATTCTTGGCAAAAATTCAATTATTTTTATAAACTTCAACAAAAATGTCTTAAAAATTCAATTATTGTTATAAACTTCAACAAAATTCTTCATAAAAGTTTAATTATTTTTATAAACTTCAGCAAAATTGTTCGTAAAAATTCAATTATTTTTAATAAATTTTAATAAAGTTTTATATAAGAATTGAATTATTTTTCCATATAATTTAAATGAAATTTCCAGAATGAAATTCAATTATTTTCAAAAATTTTAATTAATTTTTTGCAAAAATTCAATTTTTTTTAATAAATATTATTAAAACTTTATATAAGAATTAAATTATTTTTCCATATAATTTTAGTGAAATTTCCAGAATGAAATTCAATTATTTGCAAAATTTTAATAAATTCTTCAAGAAAATTCAATTATTTTCAAAAATTTTAATTAATTTTTCGCAAAAATTCAATTTTTTTTAATAAACATTATTAAAACTTTATATAAGAATTGAATTATTTTCCATATAATTTTAATGAAATTTCTCGATAAAATTCAATTATTTTCTAGAATTTTAATAAATTTTTGGCAAAAATTTAATTATTTTTATAAACTTTAACAAAATTCTTCGTAAAAATTCAATTATTTTTATAAACTTCAACAAAATTCTTCGTAAAATTTCAATTATTTTTTAAAAAATTTTAATAAAGTTTTATATAAGAATTGAATTGTTTTCCATACAATTTTAATAAAATTGCTCGAAAGAATTTAATTATTTTCAAAAAAATTAATAAATACTTCTCAAAAATTCAATTATTTTCAAAAATTTTAATAAAAATAAAAATCAAATAATTTTTTTCAGAATAATTGATTTTATATCTGGATAATTAAAATTCTGCAAATAAATTCAATTATTTTAAATAAAATTTTAATAAAATCAATTTCATTAAAAACAATTTTGTTTAATTAATTTTTGTTATTATTTAATCTTAAAAACGTTAAATAAGAATTTTATTATTTCTAAAATTCAAAAAAAAAAAAATTCAAAAAAAAATATTAATTTAAAAACTTAAAAAAACAACTGACTTCAAATTTCGAACAAACTATCAGAATACAATGATTAATAATATGCACATTGAATTACAAAAGATTGAAATTTAACTTTTCAAAAATTTAAATTTAAAATTTAAATTAAAAAAAATTCTGACAAAGTTAGTTTATTAAAAAAATTTTATTCTATTTTGCTTTAAATTAGTTGAATTTTTAAATATATGTAATGAATTTAAATATTTTTTAATAATCAAAATTTCATAAAATTGAATTTCAAAAGATTTTTTTTTTAACTTTTTTAAAACTAATTCAAAAAATTTCAAATTTCCTATGCAAAAATAATATAGTAATAACGATTATATATTCATTTAAAAGTTTCAAAATTCTGCTTATTCAGATGTTTAATCTAAATTTTGAAAATGTTCTAAGTTACTCTCTACGAAGTGTTTTGAAGTATTTTTATACCTTTAAAGGCTTTCAAGTACACTAACGATGTTTGAAAGAAAATAGCTTGAATTTAAAACGATACATCACATTGAGTGATGGATTTTTAACTTAAAATTTAACACATTTCCCAAGATTAACAAGTTCACGCCCTGTTGCAGGATTCTTTAATAATCTCAACTCAAGTCAATGTTGTTGGTAACAATTTCTAAGTAAATAAATTCCTTTAAAACACTCTATTCAAATGCGTTTTTTAAAATTTTATTAATAAAATTATTCAAATTTTGTTAATTAAAATTTTATTTAGCAAGAAACTGCGGATAATTTGTTTAAAAAAGATTTTATTAATAGAAAAAGCAATTAATCAAAATCGTTGTCTAATAATTTCGGTTTTAATATTATTATTGTTCAATAATTAATTTTAATTGTTAATTGTTTGTTAATAATATTCAGAACATCAAAATTAATTAATTCGCTTATGTTAATTTTATATATAGTTCAATATATTTGAAGTTAGTTAAAAATAATTGTTTCTAAATTATAAATATAGTTTAAAATTACTATTATTAATTAATAATAATTAATTAATTTGACATTTTGAATTTTACTTACATTATTTTAATTTAAACTGAAGAAAATACCATTCAATTAACTCCTAGAAATATTATTTGCTTTAATTGAATATTTAATTGATAATAAGTTAATTAATCGGTTATTTGATTCAAATAAATTTTTTTTTAGTGTACTACCTTAGTTAGATATTTTGTTGAAAATATTTCTATGTAAAAATTAAAATATAGAAATTCTAAATATTTTATGACTTTTTTTTAAATTAAAAAAATTTTTTTTTATGATTATTTTATTCTGAATATTTATTTATCATTTATTTTTATACAAAATATTTCTATGTAAAATACAGAAATTCTGAATATTTTAATTGTGACGTAATAGTTACAGGACGTTAGAATATGGCGAAGGAGTTTTTAAAATCCAGGCTTCACAGTCTGTCCCCTATTTCCCTAAAAGTCCCCTTTTTCAATTTTGGCCCCTAAACGTACCCTATTTTGAAAATTTCCCCTAAATTTCCCCTATTTTTCTCGTCGCAGAAAATTAATTTTTTAAAAATAATTTTTAAGTAATTCTGTAAAAGAATTCAGTTATCTTGATAACCAACAAATTTCTTCGCATAAAATCAATTATTTTAAGGATTTTTAGTGAAATTCTTTTCCAAAATTCAATTATTTTGATAAATATCAAAATTTTTCTCAAGAATTCAATTATTTCCAAAAATTTTAATTAAATTCTTGGCAAAATTTCAATTATTTAAACAAAATTTAATAAAATACTTGGAAAGAATTCAATTACTTTTATAAATTTTAATGAATATCTCGTCAAGAATTCAATTATTTTTATAAATAGAAAAATTTTTCGCAAAAAATTCAATTATTTTCAAAAATTTTAATAAAATTCTTTGCAAAATTTCAATTATTTTCAAAAGTTTTTCGCAATTCAATGTTTTTAAATATTTACTATTTTCATAAAATTCATCAACAAATTTAATTATAAAAAAACTTGTTGATACAATTCTACGAAAAGATTCAATTATTTTCGTAAATAATAAAATTTTATTTACGAATTTAATTATTTTCATCCTATAATTTCAAATATTTTTAATTCAATTTTAAATAAATTCCTTGAAAAATGCAATTAGTATTAAAAATTTTATTAAAACTTGAGAAAAGAATTCATTTTTAAGAAACATTAAATTATTTAATAAAACAATAAAATTTGTTGCAATAATTCAAATATTTTTATAAATAACATTTAATTCGCCGCAGAAAATCAATTATTTTCAAAAAATTTTAAATAATTTTGCAAAAGAATTTAAATAGCTTGATAAACAATAAAATTGCACAAATTCTTCTCATAAAATCAATTATTCTAAGGAATTTTAATAAAATTCTTTTAAAAATTCAATTATTTTGATAAATATCAATATTCATTGCAAGAATTTAATTCTTTTGAAAAGAAATAAAATACTTTGCAGAAATTAAATTATTTTCAAAATTTTTTGAAAATTCTTGTCAAGAATTAAATTATCTCTATAAATAGATAGGGAAAATCTTCTCAAGAATTAAATTATTGTCAAAAATTTTAATAAAATTCTTTTTTTGAATTCAATTATTTTCAAAAATGGTTATTTAAATTCCTCTTAGGAATTCAATTAATTTTAAAATATTAAATAAAATTCTTCAAAAAGTTTTTAATTATTTTCAAAAATTGTTATAATGTTCTTTAATAGAATAAATTTCATTAAAATTTTAATTAAATTCCTTAAAAGAAATTAAATATTTTCAATAGTTGTTAATACAATTCTTCGTAAAAATTAAATTTTAAGAATCATTCAATATTATTTATTTTTGTATTTAAATAATTGATTTCTCGTAAAATTAAATTATTGTTTTTTCGTACTTTTAACTAACAATCCTGAAGAGTTAATTTTTTTTAAAAAAGTTTAATTGAATAATAATTGATGTTATTGATTTAAAGTAGAATTTCAGTTAAAAATTCTAGAAAATGTTAATTGAATTGAAATGATAGAAATAATTTTGAAGAAATTTTAGTAACAATATATTCTTATAATAAAAAACTAATGATTTTGTCAGTCGGTCATCTTTAATTATTATAAAACATAAAGAAATGATCCATTTTTTTATGCTTTATAATAATATTCTTATGAGTTATTCAATTTGAAATTTTTGAACATCTTAATTCCAATGAAAAAAAAGTTATTATTAAATATTTATTTAAAAATGAAGTTGTTGATGTTCTCGAATAATTTGACTTTTGAAGAAATTTGTAAATAAATTGAATACAAATTTATTTTGAGTATCTAATAATTTTGAGAGTGAATCAGAATATTCTTTAGGGTCAGGGAAAAAGTTAAAGTTGTGCTTGGAAATCAGGGAACAGTGAAGGAAAAATAAAATAAAATTTTTGTGGCAACCCTGTATAAATAAATGATATTTTTATCTTTATTTAACCAATTTTTATGGTCCCCTAAAAAGTCCCCTATTTTTTAATTTTTAGTCCCCTATTTCCCCTAAAATACTTTTTAGGGGCACTGTGAAGCCTGAAAGTCTCATAATAATTCGTTTGAAAAGTAGGATTTTTTTGAACAAAGAAGAACATGAAATTCATTTAAACGTTGTTAAAACTTGACATCTTTAACAAAGTAGTAGTAGTGCATAAATGTTTCGCTGTAAAATTCATTTTAATGTTGATACACGGTCGTAATAGCCACTGAACTTGTTAGATGTTTATGGAGGTTACTTGAAACACGGGTCTTATTTCTGAATTTTCAGTACCTACTCCATGCATGCAAATCTGCATTTCATTCTACACTTACCATACATACATCTAATAGTTCACTATCTTCTATCTACTCCACTTGCATACTGGAGTTTAGAAAAGGCCGGCTCTGTTGGATATACTTTAGATTGGGGTTGGCTGTTATCTTTTACAAGGACGTGCCAGGTTCCTTTCATTAGTTATTACTTCGCCTCAACTCTATACCACGCCTTGTTTCTTTCCTATACTTTCGTTCTAGTTTCGTTCTTCTACATTCTGATTCTGATGTGTACCTAAAAATAATCGTAGAAAAAACAATTTCAAACAATTTCAAACAATTTCATCGCTTTACAAAATTTTAATTTCTCTTTCTTTCATTTACTCACTGACAACCGGGGAAATTTTTATTAGCAACTCAGAGACATCACAGAGAAACTTTAATTTTGCAAATTCAAGATCAATGCCACTACTGAATAAAAAAGGAAAAATGTAATTCCATCATTTTTCTAGATTGTAGAGCAAAACTTCCATATCAAAAGTTGCAGACTAAGTTCTATAATCCAAAAGTTCCAATATGCAAAATGTTCAATTTAAAAAAATGAAGTTGAAGTCCACAACGTTCATCAACGAAAAAAATTTATTTAATGCATTCAAGTATTATTTTTAATTTAATATTTAATTGTAAAATAATTATTAGCAAAATATGAACATCAATCTTTTTTTCTAAATATTTTTGTGTCAATATTGCTGCGTCATTTTTAATTAATTTACTAAGTGAACAATTTTTTTTCGTTGATCAACGTTGTGGACTTCGACTTGATTAAAAAAAAGTCCAAACCGGAAAAGTTAAAAATAAGTATGTTCCAATATAAATAAGTACCAATGTTGAAAATACAACACAAGTACCAACGAATAATAAAAACTGAATTAATTTGAAAAAGTCACTAAATAAAAATATATTATTTATTAAATAATAATTAACTATATTAATCTCTGTATTCTTTCATTCATTCTGTACGTAGTTTGAAGTTTTTGTGTATGCTTTTGTTTTTTTTATTTAAAAAATATTGTTTGCTAAATCGAAAATATTCCGGTATTTTTTCATGATTTATAATAAAATAATATTACAAATTGTTATATACTTTTTTCTGTAACAAATTTCGTTTGATTGATCAAAATTATTAAGCAAATTATTCTCCTTTTTATTTATAGAAAATACTAGAAAATTGTTAATTGTTAAAAAATTTTGATTAAGAAGTAAAAAATATACCCATTTTATGCATAATTTTTATTTCTCAATAACAATATTGTTTACAAACTCATTTTTTTCTTTTGGGAAGAAAACATTAGATATTCCCGTTTCTTAATACTAATTCTTTTGACGAATTTTAATATTTTTTAGAATAGTTACATTTTTCAAGGAATTCGATTAAAATTGTAATAAAAATAATTGAAATTCTGCGATGAGTTTTATTATTTCCGAAAATAATTAAATTATTGCGAAGAAACTGAAAACAAAAATTGTAAATATTTGAATTCCTGGGAATTTTTTGTTATTTTTGAAAGTAATTTAATAATCTCTTAGAATTTTATCAACATTTTTTTTAAATCATTGAATTCTTTTTGAAAAATTTTATTTAAATAGTAGATATTGAAAATAATTGATTTGAGGAAAATTTTTGAAAATAATTGAATTTTTGACAAGGATTTTATTAAAATTTTTGAAAATAATTGAATTTTAAAGAAGAATTTTTTTATTTATAAAGATAATAATTGGGATTTTGTCGAGATTTTTTTGTAAATTTTGAACATAATTCAATTTTGGGATAAGAATTTTATTACTTTTGAAAGTAATTGACTTTCTGCAATCATATTTGTAACTTCTTCAAAATTCAATTTTTTTAAAATTATTTAAATAAGTTATATTTAATAATATAATTTACACATAAATCACATTCTGGCCATTGGAAAAAATTGCTTTAAAAAAATATCGTCATGGATTTTAGACGAAATATAAAATTTCAAGTGGATCAGCTGTTTAATTTGTCAGCCGCCATTTTGTTTCTCGTATTTCTTAGAAGTGACGGTATTTGAAAAAAAGAATTATTGGACCTTTTGGTTTTTGGAACAAAGAATTATTGGGACTTTTGGCATTTGGAACAAAGAATAATTAGAACTTTTTGCTCTGTAAATTTTTGTTTGTTGAAACTTAAAACTTATTGGAATTGTTGACGTACTAGTATTTTAAAAAAAATTTTATATTGAAAATATTGGGAAATTAGAAACATATAATAAAATATCAGCAGTTGATGTGGCTATTGTAAGATCAACTGGAGCACGATTTGTAAAATTGAAACTTCAGGTATTGGCAGATTTCAGAACATGTGCAGGTCAATTTGTATTTATAATAGTTTGTAAATTAAATTCAGTCTCTGGAGGCAATCTAATTAAAAGTTAATAATAAATTAAATATTAATTTCTCAGTGTGAAAAGTTATGAACATTTTCAAGTCTTTATTAAAATTTATAATTACTCTCTAAATCTGAATCAGCGATAAGTATACCACTGATTTCAATTAGCGTATATTAGCTGGAAAATCAGTGAAATTTCACTGATTCATCAGTATATATACGCTGAAAGAAATCAGTGGTATACTTATAGCTGGAAATCAGCGAGATTTCGCTGATTCAGATTTAGAGAGTATGAATAATTTATAATTACAATTTACAATTACAACTTATATAATTAAAATATACAATTAAGAAAATTTAATTATTGACCTAATAAGAAGCAAAACGTTAAAGGGAATTTTCATGTTTGACATTTCTGAATAAAATCTTTTTCCAATTTTATTATATTGTTAATTTAAATAAACAAAGACAAACGCAAAATTTTTTTATATAACTTGAAAATTCATTAACTTTTTTGTTTGTTTGTTTGAAATTTATCAGAAAGTAATTTAGTTTCGTAAGAAAACACGGGGGTTAGTTATGTTATTTCACTTTCCCTCCACTTTTAATTCACTTTCACTTTATTTTTACTTCATTCTCACTTCATTTTCTCTTTATTCTCACTTCATGTTCACTTCATTATCATAATTATTACTGTCACCTAGATTTCATTTCACTTTACCATTTTTCCACTTTTACTTCACAATCACTTCACTTTCTCTTCATTTTCACTTAACTTTCTCTTCATTTTCACTTAACTTTCACTTAACATTTACTTAACATTTGCTTCACTTTGACATTACTTATGAAATAAAAGTAACGTAAAAGTGAAAGTGAAGTGAAAGTTAAGGTGAAAGTGAAAGTGAAAGTGAAAGTGAAAGTGAAAGTGAAAGTGAAGTAAAAGTGAAAGTGAAGTGAATGTGAAGTGAATGTGAACTGAAAATGAAGTGAAAGTTAAGTGGAAGTGAAGTGAAATTTACTCCCACTATAAAATTCAAGAAACTGCGTTTTATCTTAAAATTACTATACACTCTGCATTCACTAAAATTTATATTTTTGTAGATAATATAATTAAAGTATAATTATAGCAGATTATGTATAATTTATATCCACTAGTGAAATATTTTCCTCTCATTTCGATTGACTTTGAATTTTCAATATCCTGCAGAATAATAACATTCCGAATATTAAATATTCACTATTTCAGTTGAAAATTAATTACTTTCATAAAATTTCTCATTATAAGTTAGTTCAAATAGATCTAATTGAATACAATTACTATCTCTGGTTTTTACATTTTATTCCTAAATATAATTATAGAAAATTAAATTACTTACACCTAATTACTGTATATTTTTATTAATATAAATTCTTTTCCTTTATATGTTCATTATAATAAAATTTACTTCCCAATTTTTGCATTTAGCTTAAAATTTCGATATTTATACAAAAGGGGATTTCATAATAAAATTAAACTTGAACGAAAGTCCGGTTACGTGTTTAGAGGCATTCAAACAAGAGATAATGCAATATAGCTTGAAACAAAAGTATTTTAAACTACATGAGTCTGTTATTAATATTACATATTCTATTCGTTATTAGTATTTAAATAAAATAATAATGAATTTATATGAAAGCAAACTTTTTGTACTAGATAATTTAAAACAAAAGGTTATTTTAATTAATTGTAACATATAAGTAGATATACAATTCCTTTGTTGTTTATTAAATATAAAGTAGAAAATACAACAATATAGGTAAATGAATAAGCTTTCTAAATAATTAGACTTTGAGTATTGATTAAAATTTTTATTTAAAAATATATATACTTTTGGATGCCTTCCATTCTGGCATTAAATAATATATTGGCTTGCATTCAATTTTGATTTTTATTTATTTTATCGTCTCTCAATTTATTTGCATTATTGGAATTTAAGCAAATATTAGAGGGAAATATCACTATGCTCTTAAATATATTTTAATATTTATTAGTATTTATTACTTGGGGAGACTGGGGCGAAAAGTTAAATTTTGCATAAATGATTTTTTTAGACAATATAATCCGCTTAGATGCAAATATTTATACATCAATATTGTAGGGCAACTTGTCCCCTACAACTTTCAATAAAAAAGTTTCTGATATTTTCGCATACAATACATGTTTTGTCCTTTTTTGAAAATTTTGTTTTTTTTAACTGTTAAATGGCTGGGGCAAAAAGTTAAATTCTATTTTTAGCCTACTAAAACTATTTTCTGATAGGTGTTAAGTAGTAGATAAGTTAAAGTATACGTAAACAAGTAATTTAGTTAATAAAAAATCTTTGTTTACTTAACAGAAGCTTTAGAATAGTTATAAAGTTAATAAATTGAAAATTCAAAAAAAAAAAAAATTTTTTGTTTATTTCACGTGAACGGTCTTGTTTTTTGATAGAGTACTTGCCTAGTGTCAAATAAATCATTTTTAAACAAATAAACCCAAAAAAAACGAAAAATAAAAAAAAATTTTAATAACATGTAAAAATACATTTAATTTTTCGCCCCAGGGTGCGTTTTTCGCTTTAACAACAAATATAAAAAATCTGACTAAAGATATTTAGTAAATACCTTTAGGTATCTCTTCAGGGGACCCAAATATAATGAAGTAAAAAAATCGCGGTGAGGATAAATGCAAAAAATATACTTAAAAGTTGATATTTTCTTTTACGAAAAAATTTTCAAAAGTAGGGTGAAAAAAAATTTTAACCCTAGAAGGAGTAACTGGGGTGTCTGGACACCCCAAGCAAAATTCAAAGTATTCCCATGGCTTAACCAATAATTTTTTTACGCTCAAAACTTGTTGATAATTTAGTTTGAACCACTATCTTTTGACACCTATTTGTGCCGCCAAAAGTTTTGCTCTAGGAAGAGCTCTATCTCCTGTTAAAATACGTCTGGGGTGTCTGGACACCCCAGTTACTCCCTAACGTTAGAAAAATTGTCAACATAAGTAAATTCAAATTTTTTTAAAAAATCGTTTTAAATCAGTTAAAATCATCTGATAAAGTATAAATTGATAGGTTATGCATGAAAAAGTTGTATTTTATAAAAAAGAAACATTTTTATACAAAAATTCTATTTTTATGAAAAATAGACATTCTGCATTTGTAACAACTTATGAAATTTGAGTTAAGATTATTATTAAAAGTTTCTGTGCTCTCTCTACAGTCAGAAATTAAATTCTAATACAGAAAAATGTAGTATATGACAGTCAAATTTAAATTATAAATTCTATATTGTTAATAATATTTTAACATATATTATAGTTATTAAGAATTGTTAATTAAAACTTTGATTAAATATTAATTTACAGAATCATTTCATAAGTTATTAATTTTAATGTTAATATATTCAGATATATTAAGTTTGTAAAATTTTAAATTTATAACACCATTTTTAGTAAATATTAATTGTTTAAGTCCATTTTATAGTTCTTTTTTATGATTTTCACTATTCGTCAATTGTATTTAATTTCTTTCACCTCAGATGTTCAAATAATTATGTTTTTTGGAAGTAATACAAAAACTAATTTTTTCCCCTAAAAGTGTATCTATTTAACTTTAAAAACCTAAAATAGTTTTTAAATTAGTCAAATTTTCAAAAAACTACAACGTTTTTGTGAAAAAAGTCAATTTTGCAATTTTTTGGTGTTTTTTTTGGGTTTTTATGGTTTTTCTTCAAAATTTTTTTAATTTATCAAAATATGAATAATATTATTGTATTCCTTACTAAAAAACCAATCAATTCATTATAACAAATTTTTTTTACGTCAAATATAATCCTTATAAAACAAGTTTAAAGCGTGGGGTGTCGGGACACCCCAGTTACTCCTTAGAGGGTGAGTAAACTAACGTACTCCTTCTAGGGTTAATATGGACACCACAAAAATTAGCAGAATTATGTCACATAACTCCGGACATTTATTTAGGGCGATAACACCCTTCTATATCTAATTAAAATTGCAATGCTCTAACTATTTCCGTTCGAAAGATAATGAATTTTAACTGTTTTCACAATTTAACTTTTCGCCCCAGTCTCCCCTACTTAGTCTAATTTTTTCTCTTTTCTACACAATGATTCCTTCTGTTATCGAAAAAAGATTTTGTTGCAATATTGTTTTAAAAGCTTTAAATGAAGAGAGAAAAAAGTCCTTAATATAAAAAGTGGTAATTAAGGTTACTACTAAAAACTGCAAAGAATTAATTAATTTGTTGAAAACTAAAAAATTTTCAAGTATTAAATTGAATTTTATAAAAAAGTTTTGATCCTTAATTAATGATGTTATTAATGACATTAGATTCGTAATCAGCGTCCTAAAAAACTCCCGAGTTACGAGTTTTAGGCAAATTGAATCGATTTTTAAAAAATGTTGTCCGCCATTTTCAATTTTGAAAAACTAAATTTCCGCTATTTTTCTCGTCGCAGAAAATTTATTTTTTTTCAATAATTTTTAAGTAATTCTGCAAAAGAATTCAATTATCTTGATAATCAACAAAATTCTCCGCATAAAATCAATTATTTTTAGGATTTTTAATGAAATTCTTTTCCAAAATTCAATTATTTTGATAAATATCAAAATTCTTCTCAAGAATTCAATTATTGTCAAAAATTTTAATTAAATTCTTGGCAAAATTTCAATTATTTAAACAAAATTTAATAAAATACTTGGAAAGAATTCAATTATTTTTATAAATTTTAGTGAATATCTCGTCAAGAATTCAATTATTTTTATAAATAGAAAAATTTTTCGACAAAAATTCAAATTATTTTCAAAAATTTTAATAAAATTCTTTGCAAAATTTCAATTATTTTCAAAAGTTTTTTGCAATTCAATGTTTTTAAATATTTACTATTTTCATAAAATTTATCAAAAATTTAATTATAAAAAAACTTGTTGACACAATTCTACGAAAAGATTCAATTATTTTCATAAATAATAAAATTTCATTTACGAATTCAATTACTTTCATCGTATAATTTCAAATATTTTTAATACAATTTTAAATAAATTCCTTGAAAGATGCAATTATTATTACAAATTTTATAAAAACTTGACGAAAGAATTCAATTTTAAGAAACATTCAATTATTGAATAAAACAATAAAATTCGTTGCAACAGTTCAAATATTTTCATAAATAACATTTAATTCGCAGCAGAAAATTAATTATTTTCAAAAAATTTTAAATAATTTTGCAAAAGAATTTAAATAGCTTGATAAACAATAAAATTGCACAAATTCTTCTCATAAAATCAATTATTCTAAGGAATTTTAATAAAATTCTTTTAAAAATTCAATTATTTTGATAAATATCAATATTCATTGCAAGAATTTAATTCTTTTGAAAAGAAATAAAATACTTTGCAGAAATTAAATTATTTTCAAAATTTTTTGAAAATTCTCATCAAGAATTAAATTATCTCTATAAATAGATAGGGAAAATCTTCTCAAGAATTAAATTATTGTCAAAAATTTTAATAAAATTCTTTTTTTTAATTCAATTATTTTCAAAAATTATTATTTAAATTCTTCTTAGGAATTCAATTAATTTTAAAAAATGTAATAAAATTCTTCAAAAAATTTTTAATTATTTTCAAAAATTTTTATAAAATTCTTTAAAATAATAAATTTCATTAAAATTTTAATTAAATTTCTGAAAAGAAATGAAATATTTTTAATAGTTGTTAATACAATTCTTCGTAAAAATTAAATTTTAAGAAACATTCAATATTATTTATTTTTGTATTTAAATAATTGATTTCTCGTAAAATTAAATTATTGTTTTTCGTACTTTTAACTAACAATTCTGAAGAATTAATTTTTTTGAAAAAGTTTAATTGAATAATAATTGATGTTATTGATTTCAAGTAGAATTTTAGTTAAAAATTCTAGAAAATGTTAATTGAATTGAAATGATAGAAATAATTTTGAAGAAATTTTAGTAACAATATATTCTTATAATAAAAAACTAATGATTTTGTCAGTCGGTCATCTTTAATTATTATAAAACATAAAGAAATGGAAATGCATTTCTTTATGCTTTATAATAATATTCTTATGAGTTGTTCATATTTTTATCTTTATTTAACCAATCTTTATGGTCCCCTAAAAAGTCCCCTATTTTTTAATTTTTAGTCCCCTATTTCCCCTAAAATTTTTTTTAGGGGCACTGTGAAGCCTGATATTGTTAAAAATAAGTCCGCCATATTGGATCCACCATTTTGAATTTTGGAAATCTGTCATTATCCGTAATCAGCGACTTTGCAATCCCCTAGGTAATAATTTGATAAAAAATTAGTATTTTTTGAAAGATATAGTCACTTTTCTTTAAAAGGGTTGTTGTCACCTCTATCAGCCACAAACGATTTGATCTAGCATAACGGTCAGAAATGGATATTGTTTTTTATCCTAGTTCCGAAAATACTTGCTACAACACTGTGTTGGTAAATGCAAATGCCTTTAAATGATAAATTTCAAATTGAAAGACATGGTAGTGTATGGTGATTGACAAGTTATTGGAAGGAAACATTGGGAATTAATTTGCATGAAGTGATGCCAAGAACAATTTCAAAGGCGGGATTGGAGTTTCTCTAAGTCCGTTGGACGTAGTTGTGTAGGATTAAGATAAGCGTAAATGACGAAAGTTGAATGGTCTTGTGAGGATTTGAGGCGTCTTGATGAGCCGCGTGTTCGCGTTGGCGATCGGTTGGTTGTTTGGGCGCAGCTGTTGTGCATGATACCACAGAGTCCTGGTAAAATGGCAGCCGAAACGGCAGAGGTAGGCGGTGGCTGCGGTCGACGGCATTAGGGGTTTAGGGGATTTTAGAGACGGGTGGAAAGGAGGGTGGTAGTGGCGGTGGTGGTGGTGCGGGATTTTGGGTCGGGGTCGTACCAAGCTTGCACCGTTCTCGGCGATTAATTCATTGCCGCTTACCGCATCCCACCGCAAACCACCTTCTGCCCTTGCTCCTGTACTATCTGAGCTCAACGTGCCTCTCGAACCTAACACGACTTTAGCCCACTACACACCCCTTTCCTCCATACTACCCGCGAAAATGCATCTTTGACCCTATCAGTCTCCCTGATCGTTAACCACTACATAATGATAATCCGCTTTGTCTCTAAACTCCACTAGATCAATCGTTAAACGTTTAAGTGTATTTCGTTACCTATTACAATTTATCGTCAGTTGATAATACAAAATTACGATATTCAAGCATTATTAGTTTGCTAAGTATCAGTTGATATGATTATCAATTATTGATGCAAGGAAACATTTTTCCCTAACGTCTCAAACTATACATTTTTTTACCCGATCGTTGATCAAATTCGTTAAAATGACATTCGGGGAATATAATTATGCACCTCGACATTTTCGATCGGTTGATAATTAAATACCATTAATTAAATAAATTCATGATTTACATAATGTGAACATCAATCAAGACGTGTGGAATTCGTTAAGTTCCAGTCTGGCTACTATATTGAGTTTTTGGTAATAAGAAATAAATTAATAAGTTTCGGCTAAACTTTATTTTGGTTTTTATAACATGATTATTTAAAATCAACGTTGCAATGTTGAGGTTCAATTGTTCTTTCGTTACGTGGCACTGTAATAGTCTTGGATAATGTCTAAATAGCATCATTTAGACGCTGCTATTTAGACTGAGAGTCGGTCTTCAATCAAGGATTAATTAAGGACAAGTGAGCTTATTTGGATTGATCATCAATTACCATCATCAGGAATCAATTCGAGACACTGAATCTGTTAGATATCTAGAACCTAGATATCTATCCCGATTGTAGTTCAACGAGTACATAACAAAAAGTTTGCAACTCTATAGTTAGCTGGTACAGCAATCTACAGACCGGATGGCAAATTGCTTTTTATGATTTAAAACTTGTGGGAGAAAAAAAACTTCATAGAATCATAATTATGATGTAAGTTCGTGACCCTGATGATTCGTTGTCAAGAAGTCATGGTTTTCTTCTTGAAAATGACGATAAAATTATTATTTATAACTTTTCAAATTATTCTCCATTAGTTATCTCCCTACACTCAAAAAAAAACTAGTAGATTTGACTACTTTTTAACTACCCTGAGTGATTCAATAGGTCCTCAACTGAATTTAAAAATTTATATTTACTACCGAAAGTAGTAAAAAGAACTAAGAATTTAGTTGATGTAATTAGATTTTGTAGTTGTTTTTGCAATTTAACTACTTTTTTTAGTTATATAAACTATTATTCTTCAACTATATTCAAAGTAGTAAAATCAACTACACAAAAATTGTTAGTAAAACTAAAAAAGTAATTAATTTGACAACTTTCAACTCAACTAGGTAATAGTAGTTAAAGATTTCGACCGAATTTTTTTCAGTGTACAATATGACTTAGGCTGTACGATTATTGCAAATTGTAGTGTAGCTTGAGAGACTTAATTAAGATTAAGTTCTCTGAGTGCGGGATATTACAGCTCAGAAACTGTTATTAAGCGACTTGTCGTAGGTTCTAATCCTTTTGAAATAAATCGCAACTTGGAAAACTTTCTTTTATTTCTGTTTAATATCTTACATAACAAGTTCTACGTCACTTGAATATTAATTTAAATCCAAAAAGATTCTCTCCCGTCATGACAAAAGCTTATTATCATCATAGTATAACTTTTTTTACAGATGGCAATACTGCCGTCCAGTTTAAAAAAGGCACTATCTACATATTTTATGAATAATGAGTTTTTTATACCGTTGAATTCGTATTGAAAAGACGAATCTAATAGTCGTATTCGTAATTGAAAATTTTAATTAGATTAGAAGATAATTAGCGGTCAATTAAACTATCTACAGAGATTTTCGAGAAATATTTTTTAAAGTGTCACTATCTGCAGAAGGAGACGACCTATCTACAAAATTTTCAGGATTTTCAACCCACTTGACCCCTGAAATCCTGATTCACGAGCACTATGTACATAGGTTAGTCAGTAAACTGGTCTCAAAAGTCACAAAAGTAGAGAACTATGTACATAGTGACGTTTTTCGTACATATTTTTCTCAAACTTTCGTTAACTTTCCGCGAGAGAGAAAGTTTAATTATGCAAATAAAATAAAAATAATACAATAATTTGCAAATAAAGCTTTTATTTTGTATTAACACATATATTTAGTGCAAATTAAAAGCAATTTTAATTATTCTTTTTGTAAAGTTAACATTTAATTTAATAAAAATTTCATGCAGAACATAATAATCAAATAAAATAAAGTTATAACTTATAATGGTAAATAAAATTTATGTATTGAGGGGCTGATAGTAAAAATGGTTTAAAATAATAACGGGAGCAAAAGTAGAATAAGTGACTTAGAAGCAAAAACAGATTAAAATGATTGTGTAATTTCTTGATAAATTAATTATAATAATTACAAAATATTAATTCAAATAAAATAAGTTTTTTATTATTGACAATATTTTTTAAGCATTAATATAATTAATTTATCAAGAAATTACATAATCATTTTCACCCGTTTTTGCTCTCAAGTCACTTATTCTACTTTTGCTTCCATTATTATTATTATTATTATAAACCATTTTTACTATCAGCCCCTCTATTGTTCGTCATTTTTCGTTCAAAATTTTCAAAATTAAAAAATATAATATAATTATAAATAAAATAAAATATAAAATAATAATAAAAATATAACAGAAATAAAGGATTGAGTTAGAAAATAATGTAGATGGTGACGCTTTAAACAGGAAAGTGGACCGACAAAGCAATTTTAAACGTACTATCTACCACATAGTGCACTTTTCATGTATTCTCCATAATTTTTGGATAAAAAATGTGCACTATCTACAGTTTTATTAATAAATAATTAAAATTAATAATTTTTTTTTGCACCAATGAAAAGAGCGTGTCCGAATTAGTCAAGAACATAAGTTTGTTTTCAAAATTTTTAATTTTATTAAGAGATCCAGATGCAAACGCGTTTCCATCAATATCTCCGATTGAGCTGAAATGTAGATAGTGTCTTTTTTAAAAAGGACGGCAGAATAAATCTTATACTTTTTCTATAATTTCAAAAATCGTCCTCAGATTAAAAAACAAGAATTACATTTTCGTGGTAAACATATTTTATCTAGTTTTGAAGTTTTCTTTTCCTTAAAAACTTGTAAATTATACTTTTTTTTATGGAAGCTATGAATCATTTACTTAAAAATGATGCGGATCGTAAAAATCCGCAACGAAATTTAGGTCGAACTGGGAAATGAATAGTCCAACCATTTCATCTTATTGCAACACGTTCGGAATCTCAGCGAATCCACGATTTAGTCGTAAGTGGTCGGTCGCTCGATGCCAATGTAATGCCTCCTGGAAAATCGAGAAAGGCTCATAAATTGCAGCTCATAGAAATCACGATGGGGTAACCTTGGTAAATTCGAGACGCGTCGCATTGCAATCGCGCTTCTCGATCTGTGAGCTATTATAGCGGAAACGTTTCACCGTGCGGAAATTATCGGAAATTCTCCACTTTTCATTTGGATGAGTGTCGACGGATAAGGGCGTCGCAATTTTTGGTCTCGGCCTCATATTTAGTAATCGCTGGTGGATCTCTCTCTCTCTCTCGTTTTTGTGGACATGAAGGAGACTTCTGTCCATGTCGGTTGAAATAATCGCTTGGACTATATTTTTCCATTTTTTGATTCAAAGTCATGAACTGAATTCGGATTATTCGAGAATAATGTGTAAAATTGTTTCATTAATCCTGCCATGTTTGCAAAAAAAAATTACTAATTATTTATTAAAATAGAGTAAATATTAAAACGTCGGTTATAATGCATAAAAAAACGATTTTAAATGGCTTATGAAAAATACATGAAAAATAGGTATAGGTAGCATAAAAATTGTATGAAATTTTTAGCGTTACGAAAAGATTTAATTCAGCTTGAAATTTTACGAGACATTAAAGTTTGTAACATTGTAGCAGCATAGCTTTATTGTCAATCAAGTAAAAAGGATGGGAATAAAATACGCGGCTGAAGGAAACATGTATTTTTCTCTCTTCTTTTTTTTGTTGCACACATTCTATTTCATTTGAAACGAGTAAAAATGTGTTACTTTCCCATGAAACTAGAGGAATAAAATCCGCAATTCAAGGAGCATTTTCTAGCAAAGCGTTTTTGGCGTTTGTTAGACGCAAAATTCGCGTCATACTGAGAGCGTGTGCAACTGTGCCAGCTCACAAGACTATATAGTATATAGTATGTATTCCTGAAAGCTGCGATGTCATAAATCTCAAACGGAACTAAGCTCCTGCCAACCGTTGCGACGCGACTTTAAGGCCCGTTAAGTAATTATTATTCTCACACGTTGTGTTAATACCTTCGGGTCGTGGGAACATAACCAGTTCCAAACACGTTAGACATTATGTTACATTATTTAGATAATTTAACTGAGCATGTAAGACATAAACTGTCTTTGCGAAACTATCCTTTTCTCCTTTAAAGCTCATTCTTAAGAGCCAATTGTTCCAAGTTATTACCAAGTAATGTTTAATTTTCCCTTTTTTATCGTTAAATATTTTTATTATTTTTTGTTATTAATAGAAGACTGGTTTTTAATTTTCTATATTAATTTGTTATTAAATATTTGGCTTTAAAGGAGAAAAATAGTTTGAAGGTGGTGATGGAGGAATTGAGAATAAAGGTAGAGGTCATGGTGGACTGAGCTGCTCGGCCTCCGTAAAATTGGTCCAGGCTATTCAATGCGTATAGTAATTTCCCCTGTACTGGAAATTCATCTAGTGGAGAAAAAAGAAAAACATTATAAGGAAATGAGGATAAAAAGAGTTCCCAAAGAGTTAGTGTTCGTCTATATTATCTGAA
The DNA here is from genome assembly GCA_032872505.1 of Leptopilina syphax. NCBI lineage: Eukaryota > Metazoa > Arthropoda > Insecta > Hymenoptera > Figitidae > Leptopilina > Leptopilina syphax. The sequence continues at coordinate 6,639,115 of CM065475.1, forward strand.
GCAAATTACCCGAGGGATTGGCAAAAAATTTAAGTCGACATCTTGCTGATATATCTACCTCTATTTTTCTATTCGTGTTCTGTGAAATAGCCAACTGTTAGTTGTTTTTTTGATATAAAGTAAAAGGAACTGACAACTACGGCAATTTTTAGACTTCAGCGTACCAACCGCTGGACAACGCAATTTTTTACTGGACATGACAATTTCAAAAGCATTTAGCCTCTAAAACTTTGGGTACAATCAAGGAATGGCAAGTAAGAAAACGATAAATCCGGATTATTTGTGTATAAATCTATGGATTCTGAGTGAAACTGATTGAAACATTCGGTGAGAACATAGGGCCCTCTAATAATTACTAAATCTGTTCAAAAGGATTTAATTGACGGTAGGAGTTTGGCGGTTTTGGATTCAAATTTCCTAGAGTCTCTTTCATGTGATAGGGACAAACCAATAGAACCAATTTGTCACTTTGAAATCGTAGTGACTGCTGCCAAATGCTTACTCCGCGTGAAACCAGAGCAAACCAAGCTAAAGTCGAGGACCCCCCCCTGCCCAATGAAATTAATCCAGGCTCGTCTGAAGCTAGCTAAACGGCAAACTTAACTAATTCAACTTTCGACTAAAAAGTTTTCGAGGCGTTTCCCACTCTCGCGGTATAGCTCTCCTAGGTTCGAAAGGCTCGAAACGGTCATGCCATTTTCCTTTCGAATTTCATCAAAAGAAGTGTTCTTTTAGAGTATGAGAGCCGAGACTATTTCTACGATTGAGAAATTATTCCGAGTTTACCAGCGGCATTTCTTTTCCCCTTTATTTTTATTCCATTCATCTTCCTCCCGTTTCCAATTGTATGTGTGAGAAAGAGAAAATTTCATTTAACCCCCTTTTTGCTTTATCAAAAGTTTCGATAAAACTTTCCTCTGTTCCTTTAAAAAAAAGTCGTTTTCCTTTTGGTTCAATGTGGGAAGAAACTATTTTGAAATTCTCATTTGTCAATTTGTTTGAAAAAGGGTGTTGACTTATTAATTTTTCAGAATTTAGAAAAGTGTGTATTAGTTCCGTTTTGTTGGTGTATATATATATAGTGATAAGCTAACGGTTTACTTTGCCTTTTCTCATCCAACACACCCTCGCTTTTTCGTCAGCATTATTTTACCGAATAAATTGACTTTGCCAAGTATAGCCCCCTTCTCCCTCTTCAAGGAACTTGTTCAATCCCTTTCACATTCGCAACATCTACGCTCTAGAGCGACCCTGCCTAGGACGAAAAATAACCTAGCGATGATTTAGAACTTCCAGATGAGGGTAGAAACTTTGTGCAACTCGTCATTTTTTATTGACGCGCTTCAATAAATCAGGCAGCTTTCCGACCTCGGCAAAATTCATTCTTTGCTATTACTGCCACTGCTACTTCATCGTCGTGTTCCATCAGAAAAATGAAAACTTTGCAGAAAGATATTTGTAATTGATAAAAGTTCATCTAAATGATTGTTTGTCATTATTTATGTCTTTAATTAAGAGAAATGTAATTAATTTTTACGAATTGTGTTCGAAAGAAGTTACTTAATTTGGACAAAATGAAAAGTAAACGTTTTCTTAACTTTGCATTTTTACTCTGATTTAGTGTCAATTGGTGATTTCCACATGCTACCCAAGTCTGAATGTTCGGCGAAAAAAAGAGAATTATATTCGCGCGTCTACTTTGATCACGTCTTTCTAAAACTTGCGATTCGATCGCCATCCACTAATTCAGCTATTGAAAAAATTTCTCCTAATCTACCTTTTAGGAACGACTTCGTAACTTTTACAATTTTTTTTCTATTTTTATCTAATCCAATTAGATTCGAATTCTAGTAGTGAATTATTCTCCAAGTCATTAATGCAACAAATTAATAAAATTCTTTGTACGCGAACAAAGTGTACAGTACACCAGACGTGAAAATACGTTTTGTATTTAAATATATAAATGTTCCGGCTTACTGAAGAGGTCACGTGCGCACATATATTGGTTTAACGATAGACGCCTTGTGCCTCGGTGAAATAAACAAACAAAATGTAGCGAATGGAAATATATTTTGGGTGTGTATATAAAGCTACCTGGAGAAGAATTGGCTCCCGAGGAATGAACAAGGCCGTGCCGCCACGTACAAAACCCCGCACGATGTAAATGTATGTAGATTGGCGGCTCTTTTTGCCGAACCGTGTGTGCAGACTAACACCCCCCGCTTCCCCCTCCCCTCCTCCCTCTGTCGTTTTGGGTCAACGAGTTGCCGCACCACGTCACGCCGTGTCGTATAATCAGCCCCTCTCGTAATTACACCCCCACCGCACTACGTCGCCTGCCTCTGACCCAAACCTGATTTATATCCAACTCACCAATCTAACCAACGACAACGTCATCAAAAACCAAAATCAAATCATCAATACTCCCCTTTTTTTCGAAAATTTAAGTTATTTTTATTTAAAAATATAGTTACATTGAATATTTCCTTGCGCTTAAATTTTTTGTATTTACTGCAGAAAAATAAATACAAAATTAACTTTAATTTCATTTCCTCTTTTTGTTAAATGTTTTCAAATCCAATGATGAACGCTTAGAATTTACTGAAACGAATAATTCTATTTATTTTCGGAGGAATTAAAGAAAATCAGTGGTATTTTTTTTGTCTTGAGAAAGGAGACGAGTAAATGATGAAATTCGACTTCTTTTCTACATCAACCCCTTCAATCAAGATAAAGAAAATTGTTCTCCTCTTGGGAGGACGATTTGTGGCAGAAGACAGGAGAAAAACGAGGATAGACGAATGGATTGAAGAAAGAAAGTAATGCAAGCAGTTTAAAAAGTCATCGATTGCCTGTGAGAAAAACAGGATGAGAGAGAGTTGGAACAGGTGCCATTAGTAGCCTAAGTCATCCCTTGGGTGCACTTCAGTTGGCCATAGTAGAATCAAGAGTAGGATTCAGACTGTTACGATCGGACGACTAGAGACTGTTGGAGGAGGCGAGATTTTTGTCGGTGGGCAATCTGCATACATTTACATTCGCTTAGTCGCTTAGTTAAATGCGTTAGCAAAGTCGCTCTCTCTGTCCCGTACGACCTCGCTTCTATAATGGGAAAGAGGTCATTTATTCAAGAGTGTGGTTCCACTTGTATGGAACTCTACACCTTAAAAGTTGTACAATGTATAAGTTTACATTGTTTTTTTTTCTTACGATCGGAAATAATAGTCGAGCGGCGTTTCTATAATTCTTGGTAATAAATTTTGATGATGTACTTTTGTAGATTTTTTGTTGTAATTTCTTATTTGTTATTTGAATCCTTTACAATTAGAATGAGAGAGAAAGAGTAGATCCAGATGTCTTCAGGCACACTGAAACAAAATTAGAACTTTGTGGAATCAAAGAGAATTTAAGTGGGGAGAAGCTTTATTAGTTATTTAAGTAATCATTGAAACTATCACTCGGTAAATTTTTAATAATAGAGTTAAAATTATTAGTTATAAAAATGTATTAGACCCTACGAAGGATTACCACAAACAATACGAAGCCTTGAAAATAGCCTTTGTAAATGAGGATTAACTCCGAGAACCCTGGTAATATTTTCTTTCTCCCTTCATCGCATGGAAGACTATAGATAAAAGTATGAAACTTGAAACGTTCCTCAGACGGTAACGGAAATCTTTCTTTCGCACACCAAGGGATATTAAATAAGAACTTCTTCGTTTAACATTGTACTTCTCTAAATCGACAATTCAAAATAACAAGACTATCTTCGTCTAAAAATCTTACTCTTTCTCACTTTTTTTACTTACAGACTTCATATATGAATATCTTTTTTCAAATTTTACCATGTATTTTCTTCCTTTTTCCAAAACGAATAACATAAGGATGTCTTCCTTTACCTAATTTGCATATTTACTCTTTTCATATAAGGATTTACTTTTTAGAATTAATGTTAGATTCGTAGACTCAGCGAGCGATACCTCCTTCAGTGTGGGGTCGAGGAAAAATGACCTTGACTAGCGGGAACAGAGAATGCAGTAGCGGTAGATTTCCCTCAAATTGTTTTCGGGACAGCCTAAGTGAATGGTCCAAAGTCCGGGTGTCAATGTAAATTAGATAAAACACCCCTCAGTCTAGGAGTGACCGAATTATTTATTTAACGTTGATGTTGAGGTAATGCAGTCCTTAGGAAAACAGAAATGTGCCTCGCGGTAAAAAGTATCTTCTTGAATGAATTTGACTAAGACGAGACTTGCAAAAGGCACTTGGTACTTGAAACGGTTTTCTGGACGGGAGTCGAAGGACAAACTTGATGACAATACACAACTAGTTAACTTGGTGGCGGTTGCTGGACTGACACGAAGAAGACAGGGAGCAAATTCTGTGGTGTCTTCTGGACTAACGCGAAGGAGACGCGAAGTTGATTCGGTGGTGTTTTCTGGACTGATTAATTCGGCAAGGGTGGCACGTTTTATAGGTTCCTTCTGCAAGGGGAACTACGTTATACGACTCACTTTTATTTCCTTTGTATTAGTGCAATAAAAATTTTAACTACTGGGGGGTCGATTCTGTAACTTTCCCACTCTCACTTTACACTTACACTCTTACTATCCACTCAAGCTTTTCACTTTCCACTTCCCACCTTCTACTTTCTACTTCTAATTTCCCTCTTTCTACCTTCCAATCCCACTTTCGCTTTTCATTTCCCATCCCCACTATTCACTTTCCCACCATTAAGAGGGGAAAGTGAGAAGCGACAGGTTGAGTAGAAGGTAGAAAGAGGGAAATTAGAAGTAGAAAGTGGAAGGTAGGAAGTGAATGTGGAAACTGGAAAGTGAAAGTGAGAGATTAAAATAGAAGGTGGAAAGTCGAAAGTGGAAAGTGAGAGTAGGGAATGGGAGTGGTAGGTGGAAAGTTTGAGTAAAGAGTGGGAAGTGACAGTGTGAGAAGAAAGTGGGAAGTGAATGTGGGGATTGGAAAGTGAAAGTGAGAGATTAAAGTGGAAGGTGGGAAGTGAGATTGGAAAGCGAGAGTGGAAGGTGGGAAGTGGAAAGTTTGAGTGGAATGTAGGAATTGGAAAGTGGGAAGTGAGAGTGGAAGGTGAGAAGTGGAAAATTTAAATGAAGAGTGGGAGTTGAAAGTTTGAGTGGAAGCGTGAAAGCGAATGTGGGAATTGAAAAGTGAAAGTGAGAGATTAAAGTAGAAGGTAGGAAGTGGGAAGAGAGAGAGAGAGAGGAAAGTGGAAACTAAGAGTGGAAAGTGAGAGTGGTAAGCGAAAGGCGCGAGTAGAAGGTGGGAAGTCAAAGTGGAAAGTGGAAGGTGGGAAGGGAGATAGGAAAGTGAAAAGTACGAGTGGAAAGTGGAATGTGAGAGTGGTAAGCGGAAGGTGGGAATGGAAAGTGGAAGTGAGAGTGGGAAGTGGGAGTGAAAAGTGTAATGTGAGAGTGGAAAGTAAGAGTGGTAAGCGGAAGGTGGGAATGGACAGTGAAAGTTAAAGTAGGAAGTGAAAATGGAAGGTGGGAAGTGGGAGTGGATAGTGGAAAGTGAGAGCGGAAAGTGGAAGATGGGAAGGGCGAGTGGAAAGTGGAAGGTGGAAAATGAGAGTGGAATGTGAGAGTGGTAAGCGGTAGGTGCGAGTAGAAGGTGGGAAGTCAAAGTGGGAAGTGGAAGGTGGGAAGGGAGAAAGGAAAGTGAAAAGTACGAGTGGAAAGTGGAATGTGAGACTTGTAAGCGGAAGGTGGGTATGGAAAGTGGAAGTGGGAGTGGAAAGTGGAAGGTGGAATGTGAGAGTGGAAAGTAAGAGTGGTGAGCGGAAGGTGGGAATGGACAGTGGAAGTGAGAGTGGAAGGTGGGAAGTGGGAGTGGATAGTGGGAAGTGAGAGCGGAAAGTTGAAGGTGAGAAGGGAGAGAGGAAAGTGGAAAGTGAGAGTGTTAAGCGGAAAGTGGAAGGTGGGAAGTGGAAGTGGGAAAGTTACAGAATTGACCCCCAAGTGAAGACTTTGAATCAATATTGCTTTGATTCTAAGAAAATAAAGATTTAGTTTTTAATTTTATAATAATATTATTTTATAAATATATAAAATACGTCGCAATGACATGACAAAAGGATTACAGTATAAACTGTATTTTTCAATACATTCAATGATTCCTTTATGAAACCACAGCTGTTAATGGATCTGAAAGTTTTTTTAAAATCATACTAAAGGTATATTAGGTGTAAAGGTGTGCAAAACGTTATCTTAAAATCTTCTACGAGGACCATTGTTCCACCATTTTATAAGACGTCATTAAAGCGCAACGTGCGCATCATTATGTTAAAGTACTTTTACAAAAGTTGTCATTTGGAAAGAAAACTATGTGATCTATTTAGTAATTCCACCTTTCTTCAGCTTTGTGTGACGTCATTTATAAAATTCCTTTTATTAACATTTTTATCAAAAATAAGGTCTTGAATTTTTACTAAAAAAAAGTATTTGGAAAAATCGAAATGCAAAAGCAGAATGATTTTCGACTAGACTAGGAATGTTCTATATTTACATTAATATGCACTTCGAAATTTTAAGAAAATTTCAAAATATCGTTAAATTAGTGGTTGACATTCCGTAAATTTTAAAATCGATTTTCAAAATTAAAGTAAACTAACGATTTCTTTAATAATTTAAAATCTAAACCGATTTTCTATAAACCAAATCCGCCAGGGTTCATCTTTACCACCTATGTAACCTCACGTTTTCGCATTATGAAAGGAATTTTCCAAAAATAGCAACTTTTGTAAATTATTTTATTGTAATTATTTTTTATAATTTTACAATTTTTTGAAATGGTATAATATCTTTTGAAAAAAGGAGGCCACTATCAAAACGTCAACATTAAACAGAATTTTATAAATTTTTACTTTTTAATTTTAATTTAGTTTTCCTTAGCTTTTTCTAATTAATTTTTTTTTAATTTAGGCTCTTGCATAAACTATGAACTTGAATGAATGTTTCATTTTATCAACTGAGGCATATTTCACAGTAAAACGATTAAAAGCAAATAAAAGTATACATATAAAATTCTAAAGAAAACAAAAAAAATGTGTATTTCTCTTTCATAGTTTTAAAAATACGTATATATTTGAACTTCATTTTTAGCAAATAATATCAGTGGTAATTGATTTTCCCTCAAGGTTTCCTCTAACAGATTTTTTCTATCAATTGTAAATAAAAGTTGAAATAATATACGTTCAAATGGACTCAGTTTTCAACAATTCGAGAGTAAAAGAATTAATTTCTCTTTTATATGTATATGCAAAGTTTGAAACTTAAAACTCAAAATTTGAATATATTTTTTGATTTATTAATCATTTGTTTATTAAGTCAAAAATTTTATTAGACTCATTTATATCATATATAATTTATTAGTGTTAATTTTTTATATTTGTAAATTTAGTTTTAGCCCTGAAGACAAACTCGAAACCTTTGATTTTAAGGGGTTAGGCTATAGTTTTTAAAAATGAATCCGGAACAAAATAACATTTTTTTTCTTAATTTACATGAGTATAGCTATAAAAATACGTGACCGTTTTAAAAAAAAATTTTTTTTATTAAATTGGTGAGCTTCCAAAGTTAAAAGTCATATTTTAGACCAAAAAATGGGTAATGATTTGTAGAAGAAAAATAGAAACTCCAAATTATCGAAAATTCTATTACACGAGTGTTTTTGGAGTTGTTGATTACAAATAAGAACTAACATTTCGAAAATTCAAAATGGCGGATCCAACATGTCAAATAAATTTTAAAAACTAGTTGGATTTTTATGGAAATTGATAGCAGAAATTTAATTATTTTCAAAACTAATAAAATTCTTCGCAAAATTTCAATTACGTTTAAAAATATAAAAAATTCTCGTCAAAATTTCAATTATCTTCAGAAATATTAAAATTCTTCTTCGAAATTCAATTAGTATTTTCAAAATTTTTAATACAATTATTGGCAAAATTTCAATTATTTTCAAAAAATTTCTTCCACTCAATGATTTTTAAAATCTACTGTTTTAATAAAATTTTCCAAAAGAATTCAATTATTTAAAAAAAACTTGATAAAATTCTACGCAAACATTTAATTATTTTTATAAAATAATTAAAATTTCACAGGAATTCAATTATTTGCAGATTTTTTATAAATTTCCTCGCAATAATTTTATTTTCATAAATAATAAAATTTTTACAGGGTCAGAATTTCCCAAACGGATCACCTAAAACTGAAAAATTTTCTTTTTGAACCAAAATAGTTTTTTTTGACGCTTAATATGGTTAAGAAAAATCCCTGAAAATATTAAGCCAAAAAAAAATTTTTTGTAAAAGTTATTAACAATTGAATTTTTTAGTACTGCTAAATTAACAAATTTTTTTCTCGAGTTCCAGTTGACGGATTTTAAAATTAGAATATGGGTTTTTTTCGTCTTGAATTGCACTATTCGAATATATTTTTTGTTTTTAAATTATTTTATTTTTTATAATTTTTTATATAATTTGTTTATAAAATGTTAATAAACAAATATGTTCTTCACGTCCTAACAAAAAAAATTAAAATTGTATTCTATTCCTTAAATGTCTCCGAGTCTAAAACCGTTTCGAAAAAAAATGAGCCTCAATTAGAAAAAAAGTTATTAATTAAAAACTGCAGCTGTGTAGAGCTTTACATAACGTTAAACTCGCCCCGCGCACATTGTCGTTTTTTACAATTTACTGTTCAAAATTGTCTGTAACCTACAGATTTTATCGGATTTGCATGGGCTTGGTCTTAAATTAAAGGGGATAAAATTTCTAAGAGATCCCACTAAACCAATTTTTGAATTTTAAATTGTTTATATTTTTTGTTACTCAAAGTTAACAATTTACAATATTTTTAGAAAAAATCATGTTTATTTTTTTATTTTTTTATTGCAGATGATTGGAATCAATTTAAATTAGTCCAGTATGACCACCAGACAAATAATAATGTATAATACAATTTATTTAAATTGTTGCAAACAATGTTAATTAACAAATAGATAACTTTGGATCTTTTTTATAAAAAAAATTTTTTTTGCAGACAAATTTATGTTTATTTAAGTAATCTATATCGATTTTAGTAAAAAATGATTTTAAATTTAAAAATTATTATTGTAATTGACAATTATTATGAACTATAATCAAGTTTCTTTAACATTTGTAAACGTCCGAGCATGTTTTTTGAAAAATGCATTGAATTAGTCGATTTTGAACGGTTTTTGGCTGAAAATGCTCGGCCGCTTTATAATGATATCTCGCTAACCGATTAAGATACTTGAACTCTTTTGGTCTTAAATTAAAGATGAGACTTGAATGATCACACTTATGTAAGTTTCAAATTTGTTCTACAATTTTTAAAAAATGTGCAGGGGTTGAAAAAATTTCCAAAAAAATTTTATTTTTAAAATTTTTTTGTCAAAATTGTCGATTGTTGCAATCTTTGTATAAATTATTAAATTTTTCAGTTATGTATCATTAATCGTAGAATTTAACAATCTTTCGAATGGTATATTTGTTAATTTTCTGATATTTGTATATACAAAAAAATCGTGATTTAAAGATTAATATGTTTTTGGGCCGTGCGTGTGCAGCCGTACCGATAATTCCCGACGGTAGTATAAATTGTTGCAAACAATTTTTGTATTTAAATAATTGAATTCTCTTAGAATTTTCTAATAAATATAGATTTAAAAATGAATTTCAGTTAAAATTTTAGATTGTAATTTAATATTAAAATCAATAGCGTGGATTTTTAGAAATATTTAAATTTCCAAAAGGTTTCAAATTAAAATCTTTGTAAATTTGAACTTTTCATATTTTTAACTAACAATTCTGTAGAATTAATTTTTTTCAAAAAGTTTAATTGAATTTTCTTTTAGTCATTTAATGTTTTTAATTTATAATATTAATTGAAGAATTTTAGAATACTCTATATTTTGTAAAATTAAATTGTAAACAAAAGAATTTGAAAATTCTCAAAGAACTTTTTTCAAAAATTATTTTGAAAAAATTGACTTAAAGAAGAATTTAAGTTGAAAATTCTGGAAATAAATAATCGTAACGATGAAAATAATTTTTAAAATAGTTACAGTAACAAAGTAGAAAATTTTAATTATTAGAAAACTATTTTATTACTATTTTCATAAAATTTATCAACAAATTTAATTATAAAAAAACTTGTTGACACAATTCTACGAAAAGATTCAATTATTTTCATAAATAATAAAATTTCATTTACGAATTCAATTATTTTCATCGTATAATTTCAAATATTTTTAATACAATTTTAAATAAATTCCTTGAAAAATGCAATTATTATTAAAAATTTTATTAAAACTTGAGGAAAGAATTCAATTTTAAGAAACATTCAATTATTTAATAAAACAATAAAATTCGTTGCAAGAATTCAAATATTTTTATAAATAACATTTTAATTCGCCGCAGAAAATCAATTATTTTCAAAAAATTTTAAATAATTTTGCAAAAGAATTCAAATAGCTTGATAAACAATAAAATTGCACAAATTCTTCCCATAAAATCAATTATTCTAAGGAATTTTAATAAAATTCTTTTCCAAAATTCAATAATTATTTTGATAAATATCAATATTCATCGCAAGAATTTAATTCTTTTGAAAAGTAATAAAATACTTTGCAGAAATTAAATTATTTTCAAAATTTTTTAAAAATTCTCATCAAGAATTATATTATCTCTATAAATAGATAGGGAAAATCTTCTCAAGAATTAAATTATTGTCAAAAATTTTAATAAAATTCTTTTTTTTAATTCAATTATTTTCAAAAATTATTATTTAAATTCCTCTTAGGAATTCAATTCATTTTAAAATATTAAATAAAATTCTTCAAAAAGTTTTTAATTATTTTCAAAAATTGTTATAATATTCTTTAATAGAATAAATTTCATTAAAATTTTAATTAAATTTCTTAAAAGAAATTAAATATTTTCAATAGTTGTTAATACAATTCTTCGTAAAAATTAAATTTTAAGAATCATTCAATATTATTTATTTTTGTATTTGAATAATTGATTTTTTGTAAAATTAAATTATTGTTTTTCGTACTTTTAACTAATAATTCTGACGAATTAATTTTTTTGAAAAAGTTTAATTGAATAATAACACAGGCACACAAAAAAAAAAGTTTCGTGGCCGAGACACTACAGTAGTATATTCCCATGTATTTTTGGCCGCTGAATCCGAATCTGAAGTCCGAATGCTCAAATTGGTTCTTTTTTTTGAGTTATACTCAAAAAAACGACTCAAAACACGAATTTGAACCAAAAAAATTAAAAAATTTTTTTGTGACATGACAATAGCATATTTCCATGTATTTTTTCCCGCTGAATCCGGATTCGAAGTCAGAATTGACAGATGTGCTCAAAATTATGAGCTACACTCAAAAAAACGACTCAAAAAACCGAATTAAAATGACGAAAATGAAAAATTTTTTCTGTGACACTGCAAAAGTATATTCCTATGTATTTTTTCACGCTGAATCCGAATTCGAAGTCAAAATAGACAGATTTGCTCAAAATATTGAGATAAACTCAAAAAACCACTCAAAAAAAGACTCAAGAAACCGAATTAAGATGAAAAAATTTTTTATGACACTACACTACTATATTCCCATGTACTTTTTTCCGCTGAATCCGAATTCGCAGTCAGAATTGACAGATTTGCTCAAAATTTTGAGATAAGCTCAAAGAACTGATAAAAAAAGCGATTTAAAATAAAGAAATGGAAATTTTTTGCTATGACACTACATTACAGTATTTCTACATTACAGTATTTCCAGTATTTCCATTCTAATGGCTCAAAATTTTGAGACACACAAGAAAATCTGTTAAGTTACAAAAATTAAAGTCAAGAAACTCTACTTTTCTTGCTAGTACACTACATTAGTATATTCTCATGTTTTTACATCTGCTTCTAAATTCAAAGTTAAAATTATTAAATTGGCTCAAAATTTTAAGTTAAATCCAAAAATGCTCAAAATTTAATTTAATGCAAAAGAGTTCATTTTTTTGGTATTCTGTAGTGTATTCCCATGAATTTTATATACGCTGAATACAAACTCGATGTTAGAATTATCAGAATAACATAAAATTTTTTAGAACTCAAACCCTGGTTACAGGTACAAGCATGCATGTTTTTGAGCACTTTTAATGAAATCCAAAATTTTGAGCCACTTGTAGTGTCATAGCAAAAAATTTCCTTTATTCATATTAAATTACATTTTTATCAGTTTTTTGAGTATATCTCAAAATTTTAAGCAAATCAGTCAGAAATTTGTCAATTCTGACTTTAAATGCGAGATCCGATATGGAAATACTGTAATGTAGTGTCATAGCAAAAAATTTCCATTTCTTTATTTTAAATCGCTTTTTCATCAGTTCTTTGAGCTTATCTCAAAATTTTGAGCAAATCTGTCTATTTTGACTTCGAATTCGGATTCTGTGTGAAAAAATACATAGGAATATACTTTTGCAGTGTCACAGAAAAAATTTTTCATTTTCGTCATTTTAATTCGGTTTTTTGAGTCGTTTTTTGAGTGTAGCTCATAATTTTGAGCACATCTGTCAATTCTGACTTCGAATCCGGATTCAGCGGGAAAAAATACATGGAAATATGCTATTGTCATGGCACAAAAAAAATTTTTAATTTTTTTGGTTCAAATTCGTGTTTTGAGTCGTGTTTTGAGTATAACTCATAAAAAAGAACCAATTTGAGCATTCGGACTTCAGATTCGGATTCAGCGGCCAAAAATACATGGGAATATACTACTGTTGTGTCTCGGACACGACACTTTTTTTTTGTGTGCCTGTGTAATTGATGTTATTGATTTAAAGTAGAATTTTAGTTAAAAATTCTAGAAAATGTTAATTGAATTGAAATGATACAAATAATTTTGAAGAAATTTTAGTAACAATATATTCTTATAATAAAAAACTAATGATTTTGTCAGTCGGTCATCTTTAATTATTATAAAATATAAAGAAATGAAATGATCCATTTCTTTATGTTTTATAATAATATTCTTATGAGTTGTTCAATTTGAAATTTTTGAACGTCTTAATTCCAATGAAAAAAAAGTTATTAATAAATATTTATTTAAAAAAGAAGTTGTTGATGTTCTCGAATAATTTTACTTTTGAAGAAATTTGTAAATAAATTTAATACAAAATTACTTTGAGTATCTAATAATTTTGAGAGTGAATCAGAATATTCTTTAGGATCAGGGAAAAAGTTAAAGTTGTGCTTGGAAATCAGGGAACAGTCAAGGAAAAATAAAGTTAAATTTTTGTGGCAACCCTGTATAAATAAATGATATTTTTATCTTTATTTAACCAATTTTTATGGTTTTCTAAAAATCCCCTATTTTTTAATTTTCAGTCCCCTATTTCCCCTAAAATACATTTTAGGTACACTGTGAAGCCTGATTTTGATAGAAAATACTTAACAAAATGGTATTAATCGAAAGGAAAAAATGTCCATTCGTAAGAATTTGAAAAATTTCGGTCTCCATTGCAAGTGCCATGAAAACATCGATTAACATTATCCACAGTAGTCGCTCTGGAGACGGACTCTGAGAATGCGTTGGAAGCTCAACAAAAGCGATGTCGTAAATTTTTCACTCTTTTGCATCTCTCCTCTTTCCAAGGATAAAAAATGACAAGAAACCACGTTTATGAAGGTCTGAGAGCTTTTGCGGCTTGACCAGCTTTAGAGTCGAGAAACGTTGACTTCGAAAAGCGTTTATAGAACACGCCCGCTACAGCTTTAACAGGATCGCACAACAGTTTGATTAATCGTTTAATATCAACATATTGCACCCTGTCTCGGCTTCTCTCTTTACATTTTTTTTCCTCTCTCTCGTTGCGAAAAAAAAATTCAATGCTGAATACACACCTTGTTGTCGGGCAACGTTTTTTCACAAAAGAAGCCTCCAAACAATTTGTTAGCTATGCAGAGATGGAGATAAAAATTTTTTCCCTCCTTTTATTTGTGTAAAAATTCTTTTCTCCTCGAGCTCTCTTCTTGTTTTTGTTGTTGTTATAAATTTAATTATTTATTTTTTATTTTCTCTAGGTGAGTTGCTGTGTTCTAAAAAATTTATGGATGGACAAGAAAAAAAGTAGACTGGGAATTTTCTATTTTGTTTGGGAAGAAGAATATGTGAAATGATGAATGTGGTAAAATATTTGAGTGATTATTTTTTTCGCGCTATAGGGCATAGAAGATAAAACTCTTATTTATCATGTTTTATCAACGTCCACCAATGACATATTTGTGGTCGTGATTCTCACGCTTGTCTCAATCTTTTCTCGCTCTGTTTTCGTATCTTGAGTTTGAAATATTACATCACTGGTGCGAGACTTGGAGAAAAGAATGAAAATGAGATTCGATTACGTATTCGACCCTCGGATTGGACATTTTTTTAGAATGATGACAAACTTCATTTTTAAGTAACTGAACATCGACCCCAATTTTCTTTTATTAATAGAGTCGCACACCCCAGCGGATGGGAAGAGATTGCAAACTGCAAATATTATCTTTTAATATATGTGAATTTCAAAATCTGTTAATTGTGATTTCGAAAAAACGAAATATTTACGATTTATCTGTGAAATTGAAAAAGTTTCTATAATTATCGATTTTTCCAGTTTGTGACTGGCTGTCGAAGAAATTAATTTAAATGCAGCAATATTTTCATAGATTAGTTCATTTTGTCAAACACGAATTTTTTTTGCGTTATTTTCCGTTTTCGAGAAAAAAAAATTCATAAAGATTGCGGGACAATAGCGAAAATATTTTAAAACCTCAAAATCTTCGTTTTTAGAAGAAAAATTATTCAAAAACATCAATTAAACTTCGTTTTTAAATAAATATTTAATCATTATTATTTTTTTACAAAAATTAAGACTTTCAAAAATTTGAAAATCAATAACATATAATAATTAATTTAAGACTTGGTACTTTGTTACTGTAACTACTCCAAAAATTATTTTCATCAGTACGATTATTTATTTCTAGAATTTTCAACTAAAATTCTTCTTTAAGTCAATTTTTTTATATAATTTTTGAAAAATTTCTTTGAGTATTTTCAAATTCATTTGTTTTCAATTTAATTTTACGAAATTTCGATTATTCTGACATTCTTCAATTAATTATATTAGAAATTAAAAACTTCAAATAATTAAAAAAAAATTCCATTAAACCTTTTGAAAAAAATTAATTTCACAAAATTGTTAATTCAAAATATGAAAAGTTCAAATTTTCAAAGATTTTAATTTGAAACCTTTTGAAAATTCAAATGTTTCTAAAAATCTACGCTAAAATGCTTTTAATATTCAATTATAATCTAAAATTTTAACTAAAATTCATTTTTAAATCAATGTTTATTAGAAAATTCTACGAGAATTCAATTATATACTTTTATTAAAATTTCTTTTTAAATAATTGAATTCTTTTGACAAAATTTTAATAAAATTTTTAAGATTAATTTCATTTTCGAGAAATTTGATAAAAATTGTATTAAAAATAATTGAAATTCTGAGAAATATTTTATTCAAATTTTTGAAAATAATTGAATTTCGGAAAAAAATTTTATTATTGTTAGATAATTGAAATTTTTACAAGAATTTTTGTAAATTTTTTAACATAATTGAATTTCTGCGAAGAATTATACCTATTATTTTTGAAAATAATTGAATTTTTGAGACAAATTTTATTAAAATTTTCTTTAACTAATTGAATTATTTTGGTAATTTTTATTAAAGTAGTAGATATTAAAAATCATTAAATTGAGGAACGTTTTTGAAAATAATTAAAATTTTGCCAAGAGTTTTATTAAAATTGAAAATAATTAAATTTTTGAGAAGAATTTTACTACTTTTGAAAATAATTGAATTTCTGCAATAATTTGTAATTGCTTCAAAATTCAATTCTTTTTAGTGTTTTTTAATTATTTAATTAAAATTATTATCTTAACTGAAATTTTTCTATAAATCCATTATTTTTAATAATCAATTAAATATATATATATTAAAAAAATTTAACTAATTTCAGAAGAATTTTAGTTATTAAAATTTTTAAAAATTTCTCATTATATTCATTTAAAATTGAAATTTTACAAAATTTTAGATCAAAATCTTTTCAAATTCATCTACTTATGAAAATTGTAAACACAACTTTTTGAAAATTGAATTAATTTTGAATTGTTTAAGTAATAAAATGATAGATTTTAAGAATAAACACAATAACTTTAGAAAACAACAATTTTCCAAGATTTCAATCAAAATTCCCTGACTTTTGTAGGTTTTTTCAAGGGTTATAAAATTTCCTGACAAACATATTTAAAAAACCGAAATTCGCTGGATTTTGAAGTTAGCTAAAAATTAAAAAATTTAATGTTACAAAAAATTCTTGTTTTTTCCTATAGTTTTCTAAATTTTTGCCACAGTTCAAAATTAAAAATGTTTCGTACTTAAAAGTATGCCAGAAGCTTCATCCCTATTCTACAATTCAGATGGTTCACCTACCTGCACTCGAGAACGATCTCTAAGAAGTAAAAACCGATCATTAGAAAAATTATGAACAATTACTCTAAAGAAGTATGAATCTATAATTTTAAATTTCAAGAAAAACTATCGACATTTCCTAGAAAAAGTGAATTTTCTCCTCCACCCTTAAAAAAAAAATTTCGTTACAATTTCTCCTTATATTTAGAATTTTCTCACAGTGAGCATGGTTATCAATAAATTCGAAGAATTTTATTCGCGCAAGATCTGAATTTTTTAAGTGGCCTTTCATTCTAGGGGAAATCGTTTGAGAAAAATTGGTTTCAAGCAGCTGGTGAACTAACATCCTCTCCCTCTTTACACACCCCTCTTTCATCACCTAACTCTTCGAGCGACCATAGCGTCTTACAAGGGTAGAAGTAATTTTTCTCGACAGCCCCGACGGTCTGTTCAATTTAAGGAAGTACATAAATGTTCAAAAGATGAAATGCAGACAGTATCCTACAAGAAAAATTGAAGCTAAAATTATGGTTATCGATTTTGCAGTTTCAATTTTAACCTCTCCGATCCTATAGTGATTTGTGGATTTGTCATTCCTACGAAAAAAAAGAAGAAAAGTTAATTTATTACTCTGAGATATTTTTTTTCTCTACCGAAAAAAAAGAAAAAATGATTTTTGCTTTATCCTTGACTTTTTTCTTTTTTTATAGAGTTTCATATCGGTTACGTTGTAAAGTTAAAGATTCTGAAGCCAAAAAGAGTTGCGCGTCGGGAATGTCAGTATCGATACGGTGTAAATACAGCGATTGCCAATTTTCCGCTAAACTTCAAAACTGATACTCTTCGAGAGGTTAATCGTCGCTGGCGGTCTCATCGTAAAATATCCAATATGCATTTTATGAGGAAAAAGAAACGAGAAAAGCGATGCAGAATCGATAGATATAGTGCATAAGAGGTGGAAGTGGAGGAGGAGAAGAAAAAAAAAAGGGGGGGGGTGTTGGTTTGGTTTTTTCTAGTACAGAGAATTACTTGCCACGATAGCCGTTTGAGTGCAAGGAAGACGCGCGGGGGGAGGGGCAAACCGCGATGCAACATAAAAGCCTTGATTAAAATTTTTACCAGCTACTCATACCACTTTTAAAAATTCATACAGTCCAGCGTTGGCTCTCTGTGATAAATATAAAGATAATGAATATACATGAAAATGAAAGTTTCCTAAAACCAGAATTCTCGACTTTTATGACATCACCAGGGGGTAATTGCACTTCTTACACTTCATGAATGCGGAGAGACCGTTTCGATTTTTCTTCTCCATCTTATTTTGTTTGAGATTCTCTGTCTCTATTTCCGGTCACAGAATAAAAGAGTATAGCATTTTTTTTTTCCTCCAACTGGTTCACTTCTGGCTTGGAGAGTAACCTCCAGCTCGAGGGCATCGCTGTACGATCGACCGAACGATAGTTGAAGGGTCGTTTTGCCTTTGGCGGGACATCCTTTTTACATGAGGAAAAGAGGATACAAGAGTCGGAAACAATTCGATGCAAATTGCTTTTATCCTATTACTTTGTCTTAAGATGCAATCGCATTTGAAATTGGGTTTTTGTTCACAAAATTACTTGGAAAAAGTTCATATAAAATGTTCTACAATTATTGCTAATTTAATTTACAGTAGGTTTCAAATTACGATCGCAGTATTTATGGGAAATGGAAGATGAAGAAAGACAGGAATTATGAATTGGAAAAAATTATGTATTTATTTGAAGTTATTCTACGTTACCAACCGTTGGGGAAAAATCGATAGATTGACAAATTGATTCTCTGGAGATGTGCCGAGAAAGGGGGCGTCCTAAAAGAGACGCCCACTTTCTTGACAGGTCGACATTTTTATAACTTACCGGGGATTAATATCAACTTTTTTATATTTTCTTTATTCACATTTGAACTTTTATGTACTTTTTAAATCTCATCTGTATTCAATATAGATTGTCTTGGCGTCGTTAATTTGTTTGCCTTCCCTCGGAATCGTTCGTGTAAGAAGAAATGCATCGTTCTAGTAAAGTACTGCTGGAGTTCCCAACATTAAAATTAGGAAAAAATTGTGACCGAAAGTTAACTTGTCCTATAACTGAATATTAATGTGTAAATTGGTAATATTATGGGCTTTCATTTTGTAACTTTTCCACCTCTCACTCTCACATCCCATTTTCCACTCTCACTTCCCACTTTCTCTTCCACTTTCCATTCCTCACTTTCACTTCCCACTTTCACTTTCCACTCTCACTTCTCACCTTCCATTCCTTACTTTTACTTTCCCCTTTCGAGTCCTACTTTCCACTTTCACTTCCCTCTTCAACTTTCTAATTCCATTTCTCACTTTCCACTTTTTATTTCTAATTTCCTATTTTCTACCTTCCACACTACCACTCGCGTTTCACAGTTTAAAAAGTAGAAGTGGAAATGTAAATTGGAAGGAGGGAAGTGTAAGTAGAAAGTGGGAATGGAAAGTGGAACAGTTCGATTTTGTAACTTTTCCACTTCTCACTTCCACTTCCCACTCTCACTTTCCACTTCTACTTTCTATTCCTCACTCCCACTTTCCACTTTCACTTACCACTCTCACATCATACCTTACACTCCTACTTCCCATTCCTTACTTTCACTTCCCACTTTCACTTTCCACTCTCACTTCCCACCTTGCATTCCTTACCTTCACTTTCCCCTTTCAACTCCTACTTTCCACTTCCCTCTTCAACTTTCTAATTCCATTTCTCACTTTCCACTCGCACTTCTCACTTTTTACATCTAATTTTCTACTTTCTACCTTCCACCCCTACTTGCGTTTCATATTTTTTAGTCCCAATGGTGGGAATGTGATAGTTGGAAGTGGAAGATGGTAAGTGAGAGTGGAAGGTGGAAAGTAGAAGTGGAAATAAAAATTGGAAGGAGGGAAGTGTGAGTATAAAGTGGGAATGAGAAGTAGAACAGTTACAGAACTGACCCCCTGGTGTTCGATTCTGTAACTTTTCCACTTCTTACTTTCTCTTCCCACATTCCCATCTCACTTTACACCTTACAGTCCCACTTTCTATTCCTCACTCTCACTTCCCACTTTTTACTTCTAATTTTCTACTTTCTACCTTTCACTCCCTCTGACTGACTGACGATTCACATTTTTTACTTCCTATGGTGGGAAAGTGAAAGGTGGAAGTAGTTGTGGATAACGGAAAGTGAGAGTGCAAGGTGGAAAGTAGAAGGAGGGAAGTGTGAGTAGAAAGTGGGAATGGAAAGTGGAAAAGTTACAGAAACGACCCCTGGGGGTCGACTCTAACTTTCCCTCTTTCACTTCCCACCTTCAACTCTCACTTCACGCTTTCTTCCTTCCACTTCTCACTCTCACTTCCCATCTTCCACTTACCACTCTTACTTCCCACTTTTTACTTTCCTCTCTCACTTACCACCTTCCACTCCAACTTCCCATCTTCCGCATCCAACTCCCACTTTCCACTCTTACTTCCCACTATCCACTTTCACTTTCCACATCTACTTCTCACTTCTATTTCCCATTTTTACTTCCCACCATCCACTTTTCACACCCACTTTCTACTTTTACCTTTCAATTTCACTTCCTACTCCTACCTTCTACTTCCTACATTCTTTAATTTTCTCACTCTCGCTTCCCACACCCACTTTCCACTCCTACTTTGACTTCCCACCTTCCACTTCTCACAATCCACTTTCTACTCTCACTTACCACATTCCACTTTTTACTTCCACTTTGAATTCGCACATTCCACTTTCAGTTTCAACTTTTAATTCTCACACTCTACTCTCACTTTTCACTACAATTTTATACTTTCACTTCCCACTTCCACTTTCACACACCACACCCACTTCTAAAAAAAATTCCTGATTAACGATTAAGAGTGCAAGGTAGAAAGTAAGAGAAGTGGGAGTGTAAAGAAGGTGTAAAAAATGGAAAATAGAGCGTAAAAGTGAAAAGAAGATGATGTAAATAATAGAAGTTAGGAAGTGAAAGTGAAAAATAATAAAGCAGAGTGAGAAGTTCAAAAAAACATAATTTGGGAAGTAGGAGTAGAAAGTGGGTGTGAAAAGTGGAAGGTGGGAAGTAAAAGTAGGAAATAGAAGTGAGATGTGTGAAAGTAAAGTGAGAGTGGAAAGTGGAAGGTTGGAAGTGGGAGTGGGAAGTGAAAGTGGAAGGTGGAAAGTAGAAGTAGAAATAAAAATTGGAAGGAGGGAAGTTGGAGTGGGAAGTGAAAGTGAGAAGTGAAACAGAAATCGAAATCGACCCCCTGAGGTTCGATTCTGTAACTTTTCCACTTCTCACTTTCACTTCCCACTTTCCGTTCTCACTTTTCACCTTACATTCCCACTTTCCATTCCTCACTATTACTTTCCACTTTCACTTGCCACTGTCAAACCCACCTTACACTCCCACTTTCTATTCCTTACTTTCACTTTCCCCTTTCAAGGTGGGAGTGGGAAGTGGAAGGTGGAAAGTGAAAGTGAAAAGTAGAAGGTGGGAAGAGGAAGGTAGGAGTAGATAGTGGGTGTAAAAAGTGGAAGGTGGGAAGTAAAAGTGGGAAATAGAAGAGAGAAGTGCGAGTATGAAGTGAGAGTGGAAAGAGAAAGGTTGTAAGTGAAAGTGGGAAGTGGAAAATGGGAAAGTTACAGAAACGACCTCCTGGTGGACGTGGGAGTTGAAAGTAGAAGGTGGAAAGTAGGAGTGGGAATGAAAACTGGAAGAAGGGAAGTGTAAGTGGAAAGTGGGAAGTGGAAAAGTTACAGAATCGATTCCCTGGGGTCGATTCTTTAACTTTTTCACTTCCCACCTTCCACTCTCCCCTCCTAATGGTGGGAAAGTGAAAAGAGGGAATGGAAAGTGAGAGTAGCAATTGAAAGATGTGAAGTGGGAGTGGAAAGCCAGAGTAAGCATTGGGAGTAGGAAGTGGAAGGTAGGATAGGAATGTGGAAAGTAGGTACTGCATTTGGGAAGAGCGAGTGTAAAGTGAGAGTGGTAAGTAGAAGGTGGGAGTAGAAAGTGGAAAGTGGGAAGTGAGAGTGGAAAGTGTGAGTATAAAGTGAAAGGTGGAGAGTGAATGTGGGCAGTGAAAAGTGGAAGGTGGGAAGTGAATATTGGAAGCGAGAGTGGGAAGTGAGAGTGGAAATAGAGAAGTGGGAGTGGGAATGAGAAGTGGAAAAGTCACAGAATCGACCCCCTGAATTTGTCTGATTTTTTGTCTGAGCATAGTCGTTAGTAAGTCAATTGCTTATAGTTTCGTCGTCTCTATGTCACCGTCTTTTTGTATCCATCGGTTGGTCTAAGCAGGAATCTCCCCTGTAACATAATTAAAGTCATTAAATAGTTAAAAAGTAAACTAGTCCCCTTCCTATGAGTTTTGGCAGTGGAACGTAAATACTCATCAGTTGACCTAAAAATCCCTAAACTAATTCATTTACCATCCATAGACAAAAGCTTTTACGTGATGTATATTTTATTTGTTTCACTATACAAGTACATGAAAGTACTGCATGAAAGTATTATTGAAAGTTTATCGGGCGAGTTTCGCAGAGCGTATAAGAGAAGGTAGAAAAAAACTCTAAAAGTGATGTGATTGTAACTGACTGGTTGTGCTTTATGACCAACTATCTTGAAGGCAGCAACACTTCTTGAGTCGTATCAAATACAAGCTTCACAAATTACCTGACACATAAGAATTTCTCTATTCCGTAACTCTGGGCTGCTGGCTGTTACCGCTGTCGCAATAAAAGTTGAAATTTTGAAATGAAAAATTCTACGATCCAACCTTATCGTCACGTGCATGCACTCGTGAGTCTTGACATGGCACTCTCTACCTAAATATGTACTCGTATCTGTGCCTTCTACCAATACATGTATAGTTTTGAAGTTGTATACAAGTCGTCGTAGTTTCTAGTTTTCCACTTGTTTTACGGCATTCGATTCTAAAGCTATACGAGGTGAAACATTCGTTCGCTTCGTTTCGTTTCGCCGTACTAATATACCTAGTAAAGTTTTTCAACGAGTTACCTCGTAAAGTTAAAACCGTTATTCTTCCTGCCATAGAATAAAGTAATACACGAAAGTTCAACCTCTCAAAAGCGCATGGGAGTTTCAGTCAGTGATGATTTGCGATTCCAGTATACCGACAGAAGGCTTATTTCTCTTTTTTCTTTCATTACAATTAACTGTCCAAAGTTGTTATTAATTTTATCGACTTCTTTCTCTGCTTTGCGCCAATTTTCACTTCCACGTAAAAAATTATGCTTCGAGTGAAAATCTCATTTACTAACTCGGTTTGAGTGGTTGCCCTCTAACCGAGTAATAAAGTGTAAATTGGTTTCATTATGTTATTGATTAAATTATCAAGAGTACTACGCTTGAATATTTCACTAAATTTTTAATTAATCATTTAATTATTTTATAATTGTGAAATAAAGGTTGGATGAGGTTTAAATATCCGTTGCACTACGTTGATGGATACTTTAAAGAAAGTATTTTACTTTTTTACCCCTGAGGGGTCGATGAAATTGTAAGAGAAAGTGGATATGAACATCATTTTCAATCTGATATTGGTGGTGTCTTATTCACATTCGGAACTCTGCTCGATCGCACCACTTCCTTCCTCAGCATCTCCATTGCCATCGCGACAGCGCGCCAACTTTCCACTTAAGGCTTTTTAGCGAGTTGCAATTTTTAGTATTTGCCACTCTTGGGGTAGGTGTTTCTAAATATATAATCCATTCTCAACTACAGCTATGGAAAAAGTTTCCTATAATTTGTAACGTGGAATTTTAACGCCACTGAAAATCAAATTGTGGTATAGTAAAGATTACAATATTTTAATCATTGATAGTAACAATAAAAAGATGAGTCATAAAAGCTGAAACAGTTTGGTGTGAGGTTCCCGGTTGTCGATAGCAATTCAATTACAAGTGACCTTCCGTCAATAGAATCTTTCGACTAGTTCACTATGATGTTACTTGTTCTAAATTGAACTAAGAATGACAGTTGGAATTCAATGGTTTAAAGATGATTAACTGGTACTACTCGTCTTAATTGAAAATGATTGACAGGTGTTTCTCCATTAGACGATTTGATTAAAATGAATGATCCGATTTACTTGACTACAGTACCACTCGATTAAAATATTTGTTTGAAAATGATTGATGATGACTTTAATTTGCAACGATTTATTTGGCATACCGTGAATATTTTAATTATAAATAAAAAGTTCTCACTGGACTCCGTCGGTTAGAAGAATTCTATTTGATATTGTCTTTAAAATTTGTGAACACAATTTAATAGAAATTTATAAAATATAAAATTATAAAATAATTAAAAATATATTTATATAAATATATTTATATTTATATAAATATATTTTATTTATATTTATATAAATATATTTTTATAAATTTATAAAAATATAAAATCCGGATTGTACAATAAGGAATTTGGGAATGGAACCGGGAATGTAGATTGCGAAGTCTGAAATATGGAATACGTAATCAGGAATCCGGGATATGGAATCTAGAATGTGAAATCCGGGATAAGTTACATAATCTACCGTTCGGTATCTTTGTGGAATGGGTGAGAATGTAAGGATGATTGAGAGTAAGAATAGTCAGTGAGGTTGTTGCTGGAAAATATGGATTGGTTACGACAGAAAATGGGGTTAAAGTAAAATTTAGACAGTGGGTATTAATATAGAGGAGACCAGTAAATTAATAAATGAATATTTCTAGAAAAAAGTAATATCACTATATTTCTATAAACAACAATTTATAAATTGTTTTGTCTTTGCTTTATCATTTTGCGTCGTTGGTGTTTGAAATATTAAACCATTTTCCATTGTTACTAAATCACTTAATGAGATTTAATAAACTTTATAATGTTGTTATTCGGTTACAAACTTAGTTAATTGTGCTAACGATCCTTGTAAATTCATTGTCGCCGTTTTATGTAAATTGTGATCAAGGAATCATTAATATCAACATGAATTTAATTAGAATTTATAAATCAACATTCTGCATATAATATTATGAAACACACACATTTCTGTTGAAGAGCAAATAATTTTCGCTTTATGTTGTGTAAAACACATACATAATTGTGAAAATGAATCATCATTAAGCCTTCTGATGCTGTTAGCGACAGCGATTCGTATTCACGATCGATCCTAATTGAGTCTATTCCTGGAAATTGCCAGTAAATTCATGCCTATCTGGTAACCAGCAATTTCCGATTGCAGTTAATTAACCGGATAAAGCTCCGTTGGTGTTAGCAGTGGCGTTGGCATTTACGCTTGTCCTTTCCATTGCTTGATGTCTCATCTAGTGGCAATACGGTCCTTCGTTGGACACGCATCACTTTGCAACCTCAAGACAATTTTGTACTTTAGTATAGCCTATAGGGTTCAATCCTTCCTGTATTCCATGTACGTGAGAAGCTTGCGATCGGTTAACGTAATGTCTCACGTTAACGTTCTCTATTCAAAGACGCATTGACTAACACCCGGATGCATCTAAAGTGAATATGTGTGCGTGTGTGTCTGTGTATAACTACTTTACGATGCATCCAAACAAGACAAGGTGTTGCTTCTAAGGTAACTCAATAATCTTCCTTCTCGTCACACCCAAAGGCAAAGGCAGTTTCAGGTCCCTTGTGTATTAACCTTCCTTGAGGATACTCAAAAGTAACTGCGAAATGTAAATTATCGTTTGTGCATTAAATTTCATCCTGATTCAACCGTTTTACACTTATTTAAGATTAATTCAGTATCTAACGGATTTATTCTGTTTATAAGTTCAAAAATTCGTTTGCGTTGAAAATGTAATTAACAGAATATAAGTTTATGTTGAATTAAGAGCCGAGGTTTTATTTAATTGAGCTAAACCCGTCATCAACCCAACATAGATTTCAGCACAAATTGGATAAATTCTTTTCGACATTAACTGCAAATTGTTATTTTATTTCCAATCTCCAACATATCGTTTCCCAACAAATAAATCCTTTTGGTTGAAAAACAAAAAACCTTTTAACACTGGATTTCGAAATGTAAAACTGAATATATACCTACATGTGTGAAGGGTAATTTTTTTAATAACGCAATTTCATTATCTTCAAAAATAATTTAAAAAGCGTGTGGAATAACGTGAATTTTATATGATTACGAATGGGGATCTGTGTAGGATTTTGAGCTGGCACGAACGTTGTGAATAGTTTTGCTGTAGTAGGTTTGCTGAGTAATGTTGGTAATCACCATTATTTTTAAATCTCATTAACGCCTCGGTGCAAACGTTATTTTCCGCACTCGAACGAACGCACATGGGACTAGCTACACCACCGCCCACATATTCTCGCTTATAGCGGGAGGTAAACGCTTAAATAAAGGTATTGCTGGTAAATGCAAAAGCGACGATATTAAGCGAATAAATTGCGGTAAGCTCGGTAACCAACACTGAACGGTCAAATCTCGAAACCTTTTTTTGTTTTAACTATTTTTTCTCGAAACGAGCAGTAATCTTCTGTCATGTGTCACGTCTAATTAAATCAACATGACATTGTGTCAATGTAATTTTGTTTTTATTAAAAAAAAATAGGAAACAATTCAGTAAATTGGTAATGTTAATTCTATTTGCGATAGAACCTCCTAAAGATAAAATATATATGTTTTTTAACTTTTGGTACAATTTTACCAAGTTTATCACTTGTTGACACAACAAGGCATCTACTAATTTTATAATAATAATATTATGACATAAACATATTATTAAATCACAAAAAAAATAACAACAAAGTATT
This sequence comes from Leptopilina syphax, assembly GCA_032872505.1. NCBI lineage: Eukaryota > Metazoa > Arthropoda > Insecta > Hymenoptera > Figitidae > Leptopilina > Leptopilina syphax. The sequence goes on from CM065475.1 coordinate 6,665,532, forward strand.
ATTAAATGTACTGCGTATCACAACTTGCACCTGAAACAAATTCAATTTTTTACAGGAAATAACATGTAATTAAAATCACTGCGTATCACAAAAAAATGTTGTTTACATGAAAGAATTAGGTAACATCACAAATTGCACGTTAAACAAAATTTTTCACATGACAAATTTTCATTTTATAGTTCACTGACAACCTAAAATAAAAAACTGCAGTTTTTAGTTGTCATGTTTTCCAAATCTCAGCACAAATATTTTTTGAAATGGCACGTTTTTCACGACTAGTCTGAATTGGCACCTTTCTGCTCCTAACCGACGAACTGTGGGTCTGTTAAATAAAAATTCTGCATATCAATTTTGTTACACCCTTTTATTTTTTATGTCTGTTCATATTTTTGACAGTTATAGAACAACACTATAAAAATCTATAAATTTACTTTTGATTTTGGTACTGAATCTACGATTACATTTTAATTCCGAAATTAGTTCTAATTGAGCATACTTTTCTTTCACAGTGAATATTCCTTTTCAAAGAGAATTCTTTCAAAAAAAAGATAGTAGTCTCTCAGCTAATGATAATTTAATTAATACTTTCTTTTGTAAGTAATGATAAAATTTCCATATTTCTCTTTTTTTTCAACATTTACTTTAGCTTCATTACAACTGAGTATAGCGTATTCGCAGACAAATAATTTATTCGAATGTCTTGTAGCTGCGTAAGCATTACAAAACAAAATCACGAGGAAAAGCAATTTGCAGAAAGAAACCTCATTATACTTTCATTAAAATCCTCGCTCCTCAGTCAACGGGTCTTAGATCCTATTCTACACGCATTTCTTTCGACCATAACAAGAAATTGCTATTCACCGCATACAAATATCATGGTTCCGTAAGCTCGCTACATAATCCTAGAGCCTGACTTGCTAAGTTTACGCCCTCGACTTTTCTACTGATGAAAAGAAATTCGCTGATTCTTCACTGACTTATCTTCTATTGTAATAAAGGCTTTTGTTATAAAAATACATGGAAAAAAATGTTTAAATCATCCGTCTGGGTAGAGTTGATAATTATAAAAATAATTATCAATTTTTCTATTTTCTGAAGGAAGAAAATTTTAAATTGTTTAGTTAATGAGGAGTTTTGTTAATTACAGGTGGAATATTTAGGTGACAGATCGTTAAAAATGGTGTAAGCTGACTACAATATAAGGTTATATCTCCTCTTAAAGTAAATCCTAGTTATTTTCGACCATTGTTTGTTCTAACAATAGCTCATAATTATTTCCAGATGCTTTTATATATTAGGCATTTATTACAATAGCAATTGTGTTCCACTGTCTTTAGTATTTACACCTTTTGATTACACTCTTGTTTACCTGTAAAATATTTGTCAGAGAAATAATTAATTAACAAAAATAATTAATCGGTAATAAAAATAATAGAATGCTTGATTTCTTTTAAAAGAATATAATATATTGTTTCAATATTATTGAAATATAAATATTATTGAAATATAAAAACATAATAATACTGAAATATAATTTTAAATATAATTCAATTCATTTGTAAATTCTACAGAAATTAAAATTTAAAAGCTTTGAAAAAAGTAATCTTGCGTGTAGCGGAAATAATTTGCTTTGGTAACCTCTCATTAATTACATTCAGGACTTTAATACGAATGGTGAACTTTGAAAAAATACAAATACACATTCTCATGCATATAATCGATTAGAACTCGTACCATCGTAAAATTATTAGGCTCTGAAGTCTTGATCTTTATTTACCTGCGTAATTTGAAAGAGTCACGAATTGCTTGCTATGAAGGAAACACGAATATGCATTTACCAATAGAGGTCAACTACAGTGCATTTATATCTGTACAGCTAGGAGAAAATTTACTTTTCGCAATTGTTATATTTATTATTATTTATATTATACTATTTTAAAACAATTGCGAAAAAAGTATTATAAATAAATAAAGTATAAATAATTTTATTTACTCTAGAGTTTTATTTTATTAACTATTATATCTCAGAAGAAAACTAAATATACCCTAAATTAAATATATTTAAACTGTCCGGCATTGGTGATTCATACCTGATTTATTCACAGAGCGGAAGGCTCTAATTTTAAGGGACAGGTTTAAGAAGGAGGAACTGTTAAAATTAAATTATTAGAAGTCTTTATTTGAATCCTTTACAATTAGAATGAGAGAGAAAGAGTAGATCCAGATGTCTTCAGATACACTGAAACAAAATTTAGAACCTTATGGAATCAAAAAGAATTTAAATGGGAACGAAATTTAAAGTTTTAGTTATTTATTTTTTCAAACTATTATTGGAGTTGTAGACCCAGCAAGCGATACCTCCTTCAGTGTGAGGTCAAAGAAATGACATTGTCTAGCGGAAACAGGGAATGCAGTAGATTTCCCTCGAACTGTTTTCGGGTTAGCCAAAGTAAAAGGTCCGGAGACCAGGTATCGATGTAAATTAGATAAAACACCCCTCAGTCTAGGAGTGACCGAATTATTTATTTGATGTTGATGTCGTGGTAATGCAGTCCTTAGAAAAATAGAAATGTGCTTCGTAGTAGAAATTATCGTCTTGAATGAATTTGACTAAGACACTCGAAGAAGGTTTTTGAAGAGGATTTTTGTACTGGAGTCAAAGAAGAAACTTGATGACAATACACAACTAGTTAACTTGATGGCGGATGTAAGACTGACGCGAAGAATACAGGTAACTGACTAGACGGCGATTTCTGGACTGGCGAATATGGCAAAGTTGGCACCATTTGTACAGATCCTTACAATGGAATAAAATGTTAATGACACCTAATTTAATTGCTACCTGGATCAGTTTTTTTCTATTGATTTAATTTGGGCACATGTGCTTAGTCTCCTTATTAGGCAGGTGAGTGACCCTATATGTGACAAAACGTTGATGACCATAATTGGTATTGTTCCCCAAGTGTAAGACTATTGGATAAATGTTGCTTCGGTTACAAGAAAAGGAGGATTCAGATTTTCAGTGACTCTATTCTCTCAAGTCCATCTAAAAAATTAATAATCATAATTATATTTCCAAAATTAGAATTAGAATTTATGGATCTGAATTAATTGAGTGCAATTTTTCACGGTATATGAAACTGTCTTGACTTTGTATAGAATGTGCAAGACGTGTACCTACAAATACGCGGTACAATACAAGCGCAGGAGAAACGTAGGAGTTTGCTTGGAGTACGACGAGGCAAGCACGAAACTTGGAACATATAACAAGGATGGCAAACTGGAATGGGGTTGACTGCAAGCGGCGTGATCGGGTGGTGATGGGGGCGGGGGAAAAGGGGAGGACGAGCGTGGGGAAATAGAGGATGGCCAGAACCGTTTTATGCATACCGAATGCATACCAAACCATTTCGATGCATCGCATACATGGACAATTGATTTATAACCGAAATAAAGCGTCCTCCTTTTCGATAAATAGAAAACTCTTCCCAACCCATCGTATTCACGTGGAAAGCGTTACTCGCGTTACAGAGACTTTTGTTCCGCTTTTCAAACCGTTATCCTCACCATTTTTCTTCACTTCTGAACGATCATTGCCTCACACACAATCCCTCCACTATCTTTTCACCAATATTGATTTTGTTGTTTATTTTTTTTTATCTTTTCTTCTTTTTTTTGTTTCAGGTACGTGACGGTCATTTTAACTTTTCCTCTTATGTCGGCTTCGGTTAATCGTAAGTATCAGTACCAAGACTGCGCAATATTGGTTTCGTGACAAACCATCCTATCGCATCTGCTCATATTGCTATCGACCGCGGCAGAAGGTATGATTGGTTTCTTCACTACAAAAATTTTGTACAAGTCTTCGGATTCGAGACGTTATTTTTTCCTTTAACTTTTTTGACTTAATATAAATTCGATGATGGGGGTGATAACCCATATTCCTAAGCGATCAATCGCTAAAATTTAGATTAACAAAAATCGTCAGCATACAAATAGGAGAACCTTGAGAACAACAATCATTAAAGTAAGTTACAGTTCATAAAATTCTAAAGTTGAATAACAATTATAAAGATAAATTCAACAATGTTTTATGGTTCTGTTACATCTTAGAAGATCAGGACTGATATTTTAATTATTTGCCTGATTTGTTTATAAAGTGCTAGGCATTGAACTAAGGAAGCAGGCTAAAGTGTTTAATATGATAAACGAGAAGGGTAAGGGAAATGTAAAAGAAATAATTCAAATAATGTTCAAGATAGGTAACTTTATATTAAATAGTTTTAATACATTACTATTGTAGAAGTGTTTACTATAAACCCAGAAGGATTGAATGGTACATTTTGATTGCAAAGAACAAAACAGAAAATCTTATAATTCAGTAAGTGTAGGGATAGAAACTTGACCACCCTGAGATCAATAGAAACAATTCTGGATCAGGGTGATAAATCATGAATAAATTGCAATCATCAGGTTAAACGTAAGTTAAAATAACGAAAAGGATACATAACATTGTAATAAAGTAGAGCTGTTCACAAACAGGATGATCTCACCACGTGATGACACTGTTCTAGAATCTACATTAACCCTCACAGGCTCGAGTTCGATTTTTGAAATGCGCGCACAAGGTGGGTCCGAGGGACCCGGATGTTTCAATGCAATAAAAAATAAAATTTAATAGCAAAGTGCTTCATATTTTCCATATTTAATACAATTTTAATGATATAATTGCATAAAAAATTTTAAAAATTAAAAAGTAATCAAGATATAACTAAAATTTGTTTAATAAATTTAATGAGTCATTTTCAATAAATCGAACTATATACTTATTAAGCAAGATTTTTTTAATGTGTATTTTTTGTTCTATTAAATTTACTGATGTATTAAGCATATGGGTGATTCTCCACAAAGTGGTAACTTTTGAATATGTTAAAATTTTTTTTTTAATTAAATTTTTTGGCAATTTTTTATTTAGATCTTTTTAATAAAGCTTGAGAATGATTATTTTATAGATATTTGAGCTTAATTCTTTCTTTAGTTTTATATACAAACAATTTAAAAATTTGTAATTTAAAGGTTAAATAATTTATTTGAAAAAGTTAATTTTCGACTGTTAATAATTATAAATAGTGTAAATAAGCAAATAATTACTTTAAACTGCTTTAATTAATAAATAAATAATATTTTTACTCATACCTGTTATTGAAATTACATGTTTTGATACAGGTTAATCGAGGTTAATTGTATTCATTCAAAAAAACAAAACACTTACATTACGTGAAACGAAATTAGGAACTGGAGTTTACAGGAACTGGAGTTTACAAATCAAAGAAAAAAATTCATTGAAACCGTAAAAATTCATAAAAATAAACAATTTTTGCAGATTATTAAAGAGATTTGCTTACTCTAAATCACTATTATTTTTATTTTTTTTTATACATTTAGAATTCGGTAATTTTGGCGGAACTGGAGTTTACATACCATTAAAATACGCTATAAAATAATAGTAACTTTTGTAGTTTTAAATCTAAAAATTATATTTCTTTTTGCAAATTTAACATAAATACAACTTATTAACTTAATAATATTAATGGCAAATAAAATCGCACTAAAAAAGGGAATAAAATTAATGAAAATCAATGAAATTGTAAACTCCAGTTCCAAATAAAAAAAAGTGGAGAAAATATTAAAAAATTATTTTTACACAGATTTGTTAATGGAAATTAGAAAACGACACACAAAAACTTAGTTTTTGAGATGAACTTTCGAATAGAATAAATAAAAAAACGTTTAAAATAAAGTTTGTGCAAAATAAAACATATTAAACTTCATGATTCATGTGTGGAGAAACGACAAATGTGCGTTTTTTGAACATTTGCAATTGAATTACAACTTTTGTTTTAAAATAAAATTTTTTTTCGATTATGATATTACTAAAAAACATATTGAAGATTAATTATGCAAATGGTTGAAGTAGATTTGATAACAATTTTTCAAGATATAAAATAGGGAACAGTGGGGAAGCAAAAGTGACCACTGATTGAAGAATCACCCATATGTTATCACTTATTATGACAGTTGTTGATAAAAAGACCATAAATAAATCCAATATTGCATAAAAATTGCAAATTTAAAAATGTTTTTTCATAGCCCGGGTCCCTCGGACCCGGCTTGAGCCCTTACGTATGTTCGACTTAAAAGGTAATTTTTCCAGAATATTTTATAAATAAAGAATTGTTTATATTGATGAAAAATGTGTGTTTTTACGTCCCCAAGCCTAATGTGAAGTTGATTTTCCAATAATGTTTTTTTAACCGGAAGTAGATCAAAAAAAACTTTCATTCGGGTCCGAGGGACCCGGCTCGAGCCCGTGAGGGTTAAAGGCAGTAACGAAAGCAAATTCCTATTCACAGTTTAGTTGTGTTTATGATTCACAATTTACTCGTTCCGTCTCACTAATGAACGTTGACTGAGACACTTGGTAATCAAAGTAAGAGAGGGAAAGATGGGAGGGGCGGTACTTAAGGAACGTAACACAAGTAGAGAGGAGGTTTTTGGACACAATAATCAAATTTTAGATTTAAGCAGGTAAACAAGCAAAAGGGGCTGTGTCATTGCAAAGACTATTGTAGAATAACGTACATAACATTGTCGAGTCAGGAAATTAATTATGAAAACCAATATACAGGGGGTCGATTCTGTAACTTTTCCACTTCCCACACTCACTTCGTAGTTCCACTTCTCTTTCCCACTTTTCCTTCCCACCTTCCACTTTTCACATCCACTTTCTACTCCTACCTTCCACTTCCTACTCCTACTTCCCTCATTATGTATTTTTGCACTTCCCACTCTCACTTATTATCTTCCACTTTCATTTCCTAAATTCTATTTTTTACATCTTCTTTTCACTTTTACGCTCTATCTTCCATTTTTCACACAGCTTCTTTACACTCACACTTACTTCTCTCACTTTCTACCTTGCACTCTTAATCGTTAATCAGGTATTTTCATTTAAAAGTGGGAGTGGTGTATGAGAGTGGAAGTGAAAGTGTAAAATTTGAGTGAAAAGTGAAAGTAGAGTGTGAGAGTTACAAGTAGAAACTGAAAGTGGAATGTGGGAAGTCAAAGTGGGAGTAGAAAGTGAAATGTGGTAAGTGAGAGTTGAAAGTGGAATGTGAGAAGGTGGGAAGTGAATGTAGGCAGTGGAAAGAGAAAGTGGAAAGTGGAAAAGTTAAGGAACCGAAAAGTTACAGAAGGTAGGAGTAGAAAGTAGGAAGTGAAAGTGGAAGGTTGGAAAAAGAAGTGAGAAGTGGTTGTGTGAAGTGAGAGTGGAAAGTGGGAAGCGTGAAGTAAGTGTGGATGGTGTGAGTGGAAGCTGGTAAGTGGGAGTGGGAAAGTTAGTGGAATGTCGGAAGTGAGAGTGGAAAGTAAAAGTGAAAGGTGGGAAGCGTGAAGTGAATGTGGAAAGTAGGTGTGGAAAGTGAGATTGGGAAGTTACAGAATGTGGGAAGTAGGAAGTGGAAGGTAGGAAGTAAGAGTAGAAAGTGGAAGGTGGGAAGCGGAAGGTAAGAAGTGAGATTGGAAAGTAGAAGGTGGGAAAGTGAGAGTGGAATGTGGGAAGCGGAAGGTCGAAAGTGGGAAGTGAAAGTGGAAGGTGAAGAGGTGGAAAGTGAGAGTGGGAAGCGGAAGGTAGGAAGTAAAATTGGAAAGTGGGAAGTGAGAGTCGAAAGTGAGAGTAGATAGTGGAAGGTGAGAAGCGGAAGGTAAGAAGTGAGATTGGAAAGTGGAAGGTGGAAAGTGAGCGTAGAAAGTGGAATGTGGGAAGCGGAAGGTGGAAAGTGAGAGTGGAAGGTGGGAAGTGGTAAGCGGAAGGTGGAAAGTGAGAGTGGAAGGTGGGAAGTGAGAGTGGAAGGTGGAAAGTGGGAAGTGAAAGTGGAAGGTGAAGAGGTGGAAAGTGAGAGTGGGAAGCGGAAGGTAGGAAGTGAAATTGGAAAGTGGGAAGTGAGAGTCGAAAGTGAGAGTAGATAGTGGAAGGTGAGAAGCGGAAGGTAAGAAGTGAGATTGGAAAGTGGAAGGTGGGAAGTGAGCGTAGAAAGTGGAATGTGGGAAGCGGAAGGTGGAAAGTGAGAGTGGAAGGTGGGAAGTGGGAAGCGGAAGTTGAAAAGTGGGAAGTGAAGAGGTGGAAAGTGAGAGTGGAAAGTGGCTGTAGGAAATGAGAGTGAAAAGTAGAGGGTGGGTGTGGGAAGTAAGAGTTGAAAGTGGAAGGTGGGATGTGGGAAGTGGAAGTGGGAAAGTTACAGAATCGACCATAGGACGATGCTTTTTTTAAAGATAAAGAAATTAATGCTTAGATAACGTAATTTATCCTTTACTTACTTTTCCAAATACAACTCTCGTCCAATGATCAGGGAAAATATATTCACAATAAGAGTAAATCGATTGAATCTTTCCATAACAATTGCAAAACATCTTAATACAGCTTAATGGTTCGCAAATTACTTTCACATCACATTAAATCGCACTTAGACTTTGATCGGATTCAAACTTCCTCGTTAATAACCGCAGGAGTCGACTTTACAAGTGGAGGCAGTGGACTGGTCCAAGTCTAAGTGCTTTAATACCACCAAATTGGTATAATTGATATTAGGTTGCATTTAAGGGATGTATAATAGAGTTGTCTTTATCGTAAATGGTAAATATAATTATAGTTTAAAATTTTCAAATTATTGAATTCAATGAAATTGTCAAGTACATTTGAAATGATTTCATGACTGCTTATATTGCAATAGGAATACGTGAAGACAAGAGAATTGTAAATTCTACTATCATAGAACAGAATCGTTAATTTTTTACTAACTAGATAGTGAGAAACATTAAAATTTTATTAATTTACTCAAACTTTATGCGAACATAAAAAGATTCGCTTATCTTAAGAGCACTGAAAAATATTTTTTTGAATTTTTCGAAATGTTACCAATTTTTAATTAAAAAAATATAAATAAATTTGTAATATTAATCCCTTCACTGGTTAATATTAACTCAAATCTAAACTAAATATTTTTAAAACAATTTAATATTATTCACAAGAAAACTTGTTTCGATAGAATTGCGTGAAATAAATAATTTATGCAGTAAAAAGAATTTTCTTTTTTTTAATTCTTTTTTGCTAATAAAAAGAATTCATTTAAAAGTTTTTGAATTTATTTGAATAGTTGAAAATTCATTTAAATCATTTGAAATTCTTTTGAAATAAAAAGAAAATAAAAAAAGTGTGTAAAATAAAAAGGGGGTTTTCACGAAAAAGGGAATAATGTAAAAAAAAGAGAGTGGAATTTCGACCGCTTTTTTAAATGGTTAGTAACTAAACGAGATTAGTAACCAGTGAGAATGAAACTCTCGCTGGTATAGAAATCGATTGAGGCCACTTTTCGCGTACCTTTCGCCGCGCCGTTAGCAGAATGGAATTAAGGACTAAGCTCACAATGCGGAGGCTACAGATCCAACGCTATTCGAATTCTCACAATAGATGTGAGATAGCGAGCTCTTTTTTCTCCTAGGAGCCATAGGATTGTCCTTTCGATAGATTTATCGTGCTGTTCTTGCTGGGAAGAAAAGTTTTCTTCTTTCTTTCCTTATTCGTTTCTCTCTCTCTCTCTCTCTCTCTCTCTCTCTCTCTCTCTCTCTCTCTCTCTCTCTCTCTCATACATTTCGCTTGTGGCGATCAGAATTATCAACCCTCTTTTACTTCTCTCTCTCCCTTGCTCGTTTTCTTTTTATACTATCCGAATTATGTCCTCTCAAAATTTAGAGGCATTAGGCCAGAAATACATTGCACGTGATTCAAGAATTATTTCCTTTCTCCTTTTTAGACACTTTTCGTGAAACATGACTTACTCGGATTTTCCAGACCAAAAAAGAATTTAAAGAAAATTTCACAGAATATATGAAGAATTCTGTCTTTTTTATTCATTGAATTTTTTTTTGGAAAGGGGAAAAAATGGCATCTTCTTTTATTTTAAAAATGTAAACCAGACTTCGTACTCTACAATTTATTTTGAAAAAGTAGCAAAAAGTATCTTTCAAAATAAAAAAAGTTACTACCGAAAAATCAAACTTGACGATCAAAAAACTCGTTTTAGACACTTCACTGACAAAACAGACAAAAATTCTATTCAATATTTTATTTTCCTGACTTTTTCCTAATTTTCAAAAAAAATATTTACTTTTTTCTTATCCTTCTAATAAATTGAATTCCTGCAACGAATTGTATTATTCATGAAAAAATTTCAATATTTATAAAAATAATTTAATTCTTGGGAAGAATTTTATAAAAAATTTTAAATAATCGATTTTTTTGAACAAATTTTATCCAAATTCTAATTTAAATAATTAAATTCCTGAGAAATTTGTATTATTCATGAAAAGAATAAAATTCTCACAAAAAACTTTACAAACAAATTTTTGAATAATTGCATTTTGTTTGGAAATTTTATGAAAATAGTAGATATTGAAAATCATTGAATTGCGAAAAGTTTTTAAAAATAATTAAATTTTACAAAGAAGTCTATTAAAATTTTCGGCAATAATTAAATGTCTGTGTGGGTATTTTATTAAATTATTTTTATAATAATTGAATTTTTAAAAAGCATATTATTATTTATAAAAACAATTGAACTCTTGAGAAAGATTTTATTAGAATTTTTTAAAATAATTGAATTTCCTATAAAAAATTTATTGCTTTTAAATATAATTGAATTCGTGTATTGAATATTATTAAAATGCCTCAAAATAATTGAATTTTCGGGAATAAATTGAGAAAAAAAAATAAAAAAAAAGAATAAATAAAATAAATAAATAAATAAATAAATAAATAGAATAAATTGAATTCTTTCGAAGAATTATTTGTGTAAATAATTGAATTCTTAGAAAGAATTTTTATTAAAATATTTTATAATAATTGAATTCCTGTGAAAAATTCTAATATTTTTGTAAATAATTGAATTCTTCCAAAGAATTTTAAAAAAATATTTTTTTAAATAATTGGTTTTTTCGAGGAATTGAAATTGAATTTTCAAGAATAATTAGATTTTTAGAGCAATTTCTGTAAAATTGTAAGTATTAAAATAATTGAAAAATCCACCGAGGAATTTTATTATTTATGAAAATAATTGAATAGTTGCCAAGAAGTTTATTAAATTTTTCAAAAATATATGAATTCCTGTGAAGAATATTTTATTATTATAAAAGTATTTTTATGAAATTACTTAAATTATTATAACATTATTTATGAAAGTAATTGAATTATTACGAAAAAAATTTTATTCAAATGTTTTTAAAAGAATTGAATTTCTGTGAAAATTTTTATTATTTTTGAAAGTAATTGAATTGTTGAAAACGATTTTATTAGAATTTTTTAAAATAACTAAATTTCCAGGAAGAAACATATTACTTTTAAAAATAATTGAATTCATGAGATGAATAATGTTATTTATAAAAATAATTGAATTCGTGTATTGAATATTATTAAAATGCCTGAAAATAATTAAATTTTCGGGAATACTTTTATTATTTATCGACATAATTGAATTCCTTCGAAGAATTATTTATGAAAATAATTGAATTCTTCCAAAGAAATTTAAAAAAATATTTTTTTAAATAATTTGTTCTTACGAGATATTGAAATTGAATTTTTAAGAATAATTACATTTTTTTATCAATTTCTATTAAATTGTATTAAAAAGAATAATTGAAATCCTGCGATAAATTTAATAAAATTTTCAAAAATAATTAAATTTCGGAAATGAATTTTATTATTTTTGAAACAAACTAAATTCTCAAGATAAAAAATTTTAAATATGAAGATAATTGAATTTTGCAAAGTATTTTATTCAAATGCCTCAAAATAATTGAATTTTTGTGAATATTTTTATTATTTATCGACATAATTGAATTGTTTCTACGAATTATTTCTGCAAATTATTAAATTCTTGGGAAGAATTTTATTAAAATCTAAAAGTTATAATAATAGTTGAATTATTACAAAAAAAATTTAATTAAAATTGTATTTTTCAAAAATAATTTAATTCATGAGAAGAATTTTATTATTTATTAGTAATTGAATTATTGCGAGAAAATTTTATTCAAATGTTTTTAAAAGAATTAAATTTCTGTGAAAAATTTTGTTATTTTTGAAAATAATTTTATTTTTCATGAGAATTTTATAAACATTGTTTTAAATGATTAATTTTTTCGAAATATAATAAATATTATCAAAATTTTATTTTAAATAATTGAATTATTGTGGAAAACTTTATTTTTGAAAATAATTAAATTATTCGATTAATTACTTTAAAATAACATTAAGAATAATTAAAATTCTTCGATGAGTTTTATTATTTATGGAAATAATTGAATCATTTTAAAAAAGTTTATTATAATTTTGAAAATACTTTTTTTGATTTCTATTATTAGCAAATTTAAAGTGGAAATTCTAAGAAAAAACAAATAGTAGATGAGTGCGAAGCCTGGTAAACCTTAAAGGGAAGAGTTGCGATATGAAAAATACTTTAGTTTTTATGAAAGTAAAATATATCGGTAATATTCGAATGGACGCCAATCCTTTTAGTTGAATGGACAATTTATTCAACTGTTTTTCTTTTCTTGCGATCTTGTAGATTAATCTTTTTTTTTTTTTTAAATTCAATTTGCTTTCTTTTATTAACACTTTTATTGCACAAATCTAGATAACTTGAAATTAAAATTTCGCAAGAGCAGCGACGATAATAGAATGAAAAGTAGTGTAAATGCAAATTTGAAATAATACAAATCGGAGGGTATGCAAGTTTCAGGAAAATGCAAATTTGAGCAAATGCAAAGTAGAAAATACACAGGTTCGGAAATATGGAAATATACTAAAGTTATGATGTAGATTTTGAAAATTTTGTTCATGTGAATTGACCCAAGTAAAAATTTTGAATACCTTGAGCTCGGCCTGAAAGTTTCATTTTGCATCTTATTGGATACAATACTCAACGTGTGAGAGAACTTTTTCGAAACATTGCTGTTGAGGGGTAATGCCACCCTGAACTCTTTACTTTTATTTTATTTTCCTAAAACTTAGAATGTAGCTTAGAATTTCGAAATTTCGAAATTTAGAATTTTTGGGATCCGTGAATTAAAATCTATTATCAAAATTGAAAAATTAAAAATGGCGGATCCAAAATGGCGGACAAAATTCAACGGACCCAAAAAATATTAGGTAAAAAAGGGGATTTTAATTTTTTAAAAGAGGATTCAAATTAAAAAAGGGGGATTTTTTAATTTATAAATAAAATAAATAAATAATAATAAAATAAAAAAATAAATAATTAAATTTCATGAATTTTACTGCATTTGAATAATAAAATTGAAATATTTTCAATACAAAATTTTTTCAGAATTTTAAATAAAAATTTTGGAAACTTCAATTTTAAGGAAAAAATGTTTATTTATTTATTAATGTTTATTAAGATTCTTATAAAAATTAAAATTTCAAATCTAAATCCTTCGAATTAAATTATTTTAAATTCATTTTGGACCCTTTAATAATGCTTTTTAGATTAATAAACATGTAAATAAATTCGATTGTGACTTTTTGGGATAAAATTCAATAATTTTCCAATTACTCCTACATTGACATTTTTTTAAAAATCGAATTCAAAAAATGTAATTATTTCTATAATTTACTAATAAAATGTTTTTAAATGTTCAAGTAACTTTAAACAATTTAACGAAAATTTCTCAGAAACCTATTTTTTAGAATTTTAAATAAAATTATTTTAAAACTTGCACAATTTTTTAAATAAATAATTATTTTTAATTTCTTTAAAATTGAAATTATCAAAAATATTAGTTTAAAAACCGTCTAAAATTTTATTAATTCTGTAAATTGGAACTGTTTTTCAACTAAAGTCTTTTTTAAGTTAATTTTAATTATTTCATTTGAAGAAAGTTATTCTAAAATTCAATTATTTATACTGAATTATAAAAAGGTATTGTTTTAAAATTCATTGATAAACTTTAAAAGGTTTCAATTTGGAATTTTATAAAATTTCAATTTTGAATGAATGTAATTTGAATTTTTTTAAAATTTAAAAAAATTTTTAAAAAAATTTAATAACTTAAATTTTTCTGAAATTGTAGTTACATTTTTTAATGGGTACATATTTAATTAATTATTAAAATTAAAAATAATGAATTTATAATAGAATTCTAGTTAAAACCAATAAAAAAAATATTGAATTTTGGAGAAATTACAAACGATTGAAGAAATTTCAATTATTTTTAAAAGTAATAATAAAATTCTTCTCAGAAATTCAATTATGTTGAAAAATTTTTAAAAATTCTTGTCAAAATTTCAATTATATTCAAATTATTAATAAAATTCTTCACCAAAATTCAATTATGTTCAAAAATTTTTTTAAATTCTCGTCAAAATTTCAATTATATTCAAATTAATAATAAAATTCTTCACCAATATTCAATTATGTTCTAAAAGATTTCAAAATTTTCGTAAAAATTTCTATTTATTCAAATGAATAGTAAAATTCTTTACCGAAATTAAATTATTTTATAAAATTACAATAAAATTCTTTACCGAAATTAAATTATTTTAAAAAATTACAATAAAATTCTTGGCAAAATTCATTTTCGAAAATTTTCATAAATTATAAAACTTTCATAGGAATTCAACTATTTCCAAATTTTTTAAATTTATTTTTATATTTAAATAATAAAATTCTCGTAGAATTTTTTTAAAAAAATGTATTTAAAAATTAATTTCAGTTAAAAATTTTAGATTATACATATATGAATATTCAAAGCATTATACATTATAGCATGAATTTTTAGAAATAATTTAATTTCCAAAAGGTTTCAAATTAAAATCTTTAATTTGAATTTTTATACTTTTAACAAGCAATTCTGTATATAGAATTAATTTTTTTGAAAAAGTTTAATTCAATTTTTATTTGAAATTATTTCAAGTTTTAATTTTCAATTATTTATTTAAATTTTAAACTAAAGAATTTCTGAATAATCGAAATTTCGTACAATTGAATTGTAAACAAATGAATTTATAAATTCTCAAAGAAGAGCTTTTTCGAAAATTATTAAAAATAATAATTGTTTTAAAGAAGAATTTTAATTGAAAATTCTTGAAAATAATAAATAAATCAAAATGATGAAAATAATTTTGAAGAAGTTACAGCATCAATATTTTTATAATAAAAAATAATGATTTTATCACTCGGTAATCTTTAATTATTATAATAAGTTATTGAATTTCAAAAGATTTGAATTTAAATTTTTTGAAAATCTTAATTCCTGTGGAAACGTTTGCCAATTCTAAAAATTTTTGCACTTGACATCGAAAATATTAAGATTTACTAAATGATGAAATAAAATATTAAATATAAGTATTAAATAAAATGATTCTAATGTTAAATTAGTTAAGATTAGTTAATTAAATTAATTAAGTTAAATTAGTTAATTAAATTAGTTAAATAAATTAGTTAATTAAATTAGTTAAATAAATTAGTTAATTTGATAGTAAAAAGTCAGACCCTGATTTAAATAGTAATATTTTACTAATAAAATAGTTAAGAATAACTAATTATTAGTTAAATTCTTGTTTATGTTATGGCAAAATAACTGAAATTTTTAGTAACTAATTAAATTAGTACCTAAAGTTGAACTATTTTTGTAGTTATTTATGTATACGAATAATTAGTAATTTTATAGTAATATTTAGCTATTATTTACCAATTGCTGAAGCAAAAAGTAAACCCCGATTTTACTAATAATGAATTATTTTTAACTAATTCAGACTTTGAGAGTGAAAAAGTGAACCTAATTTTCTCTTTAGTTGAAAAAACAAATTTTTCTTTAGTTTACTTTACTTAAAGGGAAGAGGTCGAAAGTTGACTTTTTGAAATGACCATGTCTCAATGAAATTGCCATTAAAATTTGTTCTCTAAAATGGCCTTCTGGTTTGAAAGCGATCACTCGGAAGCACGAACCCTATGCATGCATTCATTATTCGCGTTCGCGTCCAGTATCCATTCGTATTCATATCCGAATTGCCTTTGCAGCGACAGTACGTGAATAGAGTGGCGTAATGGCTCCCACACATACAGAATGTATTGCCATTTATCTATGGTAGCATCTATCGCAGTATGGTCATTTGACAGCTGGACATATTAACCCATTAAAAACTACAATTTTTTCAATCAATATAAATTACTTTCTTCATTGTTTGCTTATTTTCTTTTTCTAAATAAAAAAAAAAACAATTTACATTGCTTTTTTTCGGGACAATTTAATTGCAATATTTATCATCATTTTTCTTTTTTTTGCTTTTTGACATTTAGGCACTTAACCCTTCAACGCCCCTGGAACATATATTATATTCTACCTACAAAAAGCTCAATATCTAATTATCTTGAAATAAAATTAATATTTTTTCATTCAAATTTGGTGGGTTTTCGAGAAAAACTCGATCTCTGAGTTAACAAGTTGATATTCATGCTCCTGGACATTAAAATAGTTTGAAACTCGACATTTGAGGGTTCTTGGGGTCGTTGATTACGAATCTGGCATTAGATTTTCAAAATTCAAAATGGCGGATCCAATATGGCGGACAAAAATTTAAAATTGTTCAGATTTACTTGAAACTTATTTTTCGGAGGTTTTTGAAGTCACTGATTACAAATTTAGAATTATCGACTTTAGAAACCTTCAAATAACAAGTATTTCAAGTAAATCTGAACAATTTTTAACTTTGGCTGCCATATTGGTTCCGCCATTTTTAACTTTCGAAATCTGACGCTAAATTCATAATCAGCGACACTAAAAACTCCCGAATAACGAATTTCAATCCAATCCGCTTAATGTTGATAAAAATAAAAATTAAATTAATTGTTGTATGAAATCATTCTGTTAACAGTTTAAAGGTAGTTTTTGTGTATGCTTTTGTTTTTTTTTCTTTAAAAAATATTGTTTGGCAAATCAAAAATATTCCGGTATTTTTTCACAATTTATAATAAAATAATATTGGAAATTAGAAAATTTAAAACAAATTATGATTAACAAATTAAAAAATATACCCATTTTGTTTGTTATATGCTTTTTTCTGTAACAAATTTCGTTTGACTGCTCTAAATTATTATGCAAATTTTTCTCCTTTTTATTTATAAAAAATACTAGAAAATTGTTCATTGTTAAAAATTTTTGATTAAGAAGTAGGAAATATGCCCATTTAATACATAATATTTATTTCTCAACAACAATATTGTTTACAAACTCATTTTTTTTCTTTTGGGTAGAAAAACATTAAATATTCCCGTTTCTTAATATTTTTCTAGAAAATTCTCAACTTTCATAAGGAAATAATTTGTATAAATTATATTTCTCAATTTCAATTGTATTGTTTTAATAAAATTCAAAGTTTTTTAAAAATAAAGGAAAAATATGTTTATAAATTATATATTTGGGTCAAAATTCGTGAAGTGGTCAACTAATTTTCAGTTGGTCAAGATTTTTTTTTATGAAATTTATGTTTTTCTGTTTGAAATAATAAATAATAAATACAAGTTAAACAGTTTTGCAAAATTCGATTTTTTTGTTGTACATATTGTTAAACAAACTTTTTTGCATGAATTTAGAAAAGTTTTTTTTTCTAATAAAGTAATAGGTAAAATTTAATGATTTTTGGTATGATTATATAAAAAAAACACGGTTTTTTATTGACATTTTTCATTTTAAGCTTTAACGTAATTTGATAAAATTATAAACAATTTATTTAAACAAATGAAAATAAATTCAACTTCTCGATATGCTTGTTTATTTTTCAAAATTGAATATTGCTCCTTATTTAATGCCTAAGTGTTACCAAAAATAAAAAATTGGTATTTTACATTTGTTCAAAAGAGATAATTATAATTATGTTAATGACAATAAGCATTAAAAAATCTTAAAATCTTAAAAACATTTTTTTTAGCTTCATTAATTAACAAAATTAATTAAAAAAACCTATTAAAATAATGTTTGAGTGTTTCCGATGTATGAAAAAAAGTATAACAATTTATTAAATTGTTTAAACAATTAATTGTTGTTTTTTTAAATGTGCACTAGAAAATTCTACTTTTTTCACAATAATTGTGCAATTTTTCATGAGTAAAACGTCTGCTGATAATAAAAAAAAAATTAATTAAACATTGTCTTAACAATTAATTGTTGTTACATTTTTCATAAATTGTACTTGGGGTTAGAAATTTCTAGTTTTTTCTGTATTGTGCATTTTCTTGTAACTACCACATTTAAGAATCAAAGAAAAACAAAAAATTAAATATTTAACCATTGTTTAAACAATTTATCAACATTTATTTTATTATTTTTTTTTATTTAATTTCTCAGTTGTTAGTATTTAGAAAAAACTGGATATTTCTAGGCCTAAGTAGACTTTATGAGAAAAATAACAATTTTAAACAATGCTTAATTAATTAATTTTTTATTTTTTATCATTAGCAGATGGTTTACTCTTGACAAATTGCACAATTATTGAGAAAAAACTAGAAATTTCTAGCCCTAAGTACAGATTAAAAAAAATTACAACAATTAATTGTTTAAATAATTTAATAAATTGTCATACTTCTTTCATACATCAAAAACACTCAAACATTCTTTTAATAAGTTTTTTGATTAATTTTCTTAATTAATAAAGCTAAAAAAAACATTTTTAAGATTTTATGATTTTCTATTGCTTATTGTTATTAACATAATTATAATTATATCTTTTGAACAAATGTAAAATACCAATTTTTTATTTTTGGAAATACTTGGGCATTAAATAAGGAACAATATTTAATTTTGAAAAATAAACAAGCAGATCGAGAAGTTGAATTTATTTTCATTTGTTTAAATAAATTGTTTATAATTTTATCAAATTACGTTAAAGTTTAAAATGAAAAATGTCAATAAAAAACCGTGTTATTTTTATATAATCATACCAAAAATCATTAAATTTTACCTATTACTTTATTAGAAAAAAAAAACTTTTCTAAAATCATGCAAAAAAGTTTATTTAACAATAACTAGAACAAAAAATCGAATTTTGCAAAACTGTTCAACTTATATTTTTTATTTATTATAGTAAACAGAAAATCATAAATTTCATGAAAAAATCTAGACTAACTGAAAATTAGTTGCCCACTTCACGAATTTCGACCCATTTGTTAATTAGAAAATTTAATTGAAAATGAAACTGAAAATTTTAATTTTAATAAAAAAATTTAGAATAGTTACATGTTTCAAGAAATTCGATTAAAATTGTATTAAAAGTAATTGAAATTCTGCGATGAGTTTTACTATTTCTGAAAATAATTGAATTATTTAGAAGAAACTTATAAAAAATTTGTAAATAATTGAATGTTTGTGGAATTTTTATTATTTTATGAAAATATTTAAAGGTTTGCATAGAATGTTATTAAATTGTTTTTAAATAATTGAATTCTTTTTTTATTAAAATAATAGATATTGAAAATCATTGAAATGAGGAAAATTTTTGAAAATAATTAAAATTTTGCCAAGAATTTTATTAAAATTTTTGAAAATTATTGAATTTTAAAGAAGAATTTTTTTATTTATAAAGATTATAATTGGAATTTTGTCGAGATTTTTTTGTAAATTTTGAACATTATTGAATTTTGTGATGAGAATTTTATTACTATTGAAAATAATTGAATTTCTGCAATTATTTGTAACTTCTTTGAAATGCAATTATTTTTAGTGTTTTTAACTAAAATTCTTTTATTAATCCATTATTTTTAATAATCAATTAAATTAAATACATATTGACAAATTTAACTAATTGTAGAAGATTTTGAATTATTAAAATTTTCCAAAAATGTAAGTTCATTAAAATTTCTAATTAAATTCATTCAACATTGAATTTCCTATGTCAGAATATATGATTTTTATAATTATAAAAATATTAAAACGATATATTCCAATTAATATTTTATTTTTATAAAGAAAATTTGAATTAAAAATTTTTACGTCCTTTTATTTTTAAAATTGATAATTTTATTTAAAAAAGTGAGTAAGATGTCAGAATTGTTGCTAGTTGTTAATATATTTTGAAATAAATTAAATAAAAATTCGTAAGCAATGAAAAAAAGCTATGGATTTTATTTAAAAAAAAAAACAAAAAATAATTAAAACTACTCGTTTTGATTAAAAAAAAAAAAAAAAAAAAATTTTAGTTGAAAAAAATGACGACAGAAAATCGATGCTACTATTTCAAGAAGACTTATCCCATCCAGAACTCTATTCCCTGATGAGACGAAAACCAATGTAGTCTGACTTGACGTTGACATTACCACTGCGAGGCGAGGCCATACTCCACAGAATATTAGAACGTTTTGACTTCAATTTATCAAACACGTGGGGAGAATAAATAATTAACTACGAACATGTACATATCAAATATAAAAATATAAAAATTTAATAAAAAGTCAGTAAACATTTCCTTCTTAAAAAAAAAGAAAATTCATCCCAACAGTGCGAGTTTTTTTTTTAAATTATATACTAAATATAAAAGGTTTTTCCATTCTTCTTCTTCTTCCTTTTTGAGAGGAGAAATTTTAGTGGGCATAAAAGGCTCAGAATGAAGGAAAAAAGTACAAAATAATGTCTCCATAATGAGAAACAAAAGGATTCGAGAATGGGAAGAACGGGAAATCCGGGTAAAGTCAACTATTCACCTGTTGGCTTTGTGGAGTGCGAAACTTAGTGAGGAGTTCTCAGGATGCATGAAAGCCAACTCGTTAACTCCACTCGACGTCCTGTCCTCGTTGAGGATCATAAGGATGACAGGAGCAAATATTAAAAGCCCATAATTTTTAATCAGAGTTCACGACACAAATGCAAGGATTACATTTTTTGTCAGTTGTTAAAAGATAATCATTTATTTCACTTCTTTTTCTTGAATTTCAATATTCTGCTGCATTATTAAAAAAAATTTCAATTCTTTTTGCAGGTTTCAATTTTTTGTAATATCAATTCTTATTTTGAATCTGAATATTTTCAAATAAATATACATTTTCAATATTCTAATTAATTAAAAAATTAATTAAAATTAATAAAATGCTTCGCAACTATTTTCAAAAAATCTAAAAAAAATTGTCAACATTTCAATTTTATCTTTATAAATGAATAGCAAAATTTTAATAAAATTCATTGCAAAATTCAATTATTTTCATAAATAATAGTGTTCATCACAAGAAGTCAATTATTTTCAAAATGAATAAAATTCAATTATTTTCCAAAATTTAAATAAAATTCATATCAAAATTCAAAAATTTTTCTTAATTGAATAATTTGTATTATCTATTATTTTTATAAAATTTACCAACACAATTCAATTGTTTAAAAACAATTTTGACAAAATTCTACACGAGGTATTAAATTATTTTCTAAAATAATAAAAATTTTACAGGAATTAAATTACTAAATATAGAATTTGCATAAATTTTGTCGAAAAAAGTCAATTGTTTGAAACTTTTGTATAAAATTCTTCGCAATAATTTAATTATTTTCATAAATAATAAAACTCATTGCAGAATTTTAATTATTTTCAATACAATTTTAAGAAACATTCAATTATTCAATAAATAATTCACTTTTGTATTTAAATAATTGAATTCTCGATCATCTTCAATTATTATAAAACATAAAGAAATCAATCACTCCAAATTTTCGACTCAGAGTAATTGTTATTTTTATGTTTTATAACAATATTTTTAAAGTTAATTAATCTCAAAAAGATTTGAATTTGAATGCTTTAAAAAATTTTTTATTCTTACGGAGAAATAATAATAATTAAATATTTAAAATATTTAAAAAAGAAATTATTGTTTTTGAATAATTTTACTATTAAAGATATTCGTAAATAAATTTAACAGAACATTTTTTTCAATAAAATTTGTTCCTTTAATTTCTAAAAATTCAAAAATTTTCAGTTTCATTTTCAATTAAATTTTCTAATTGACGAATATAATTTATAAACATTTTTTTCCTTTATTTTTAAAAAACTTTGAATTTTATTAAAACAATTGAAATTAAGAAATAGAATTGATGCAAATTATTTCCTTGTAAAAATTGAGAATTTTCTAGAAAAATATTAAGAAACGGGAATATCTAATGTTTTTCTTCACAAAAGAAAAAAAATGAGTTTGTAAACAATATTGTTATTGAGAAATAAAAATTATTTCTTACTTCTTAATAAAAAATTTTTAACAATTAACAATTTTCTATTATTTTTTTATAAATACAAAAGAAAATAATTTGCATAATAATTTAGATCAGTCAAACGAAATTTGTTATAAAAAATTATTTTAAATGCAATTTGGACCCTTTAATGATTAACAATATTTAAATAAATTCGATTCTGACTTTTTGTGATAAAATTCAATAAACCAATTAATACATTGAAATTTTTTAAAAAATCGATGTTTTAAAATTTTCTATTAAAATTCTTTAAAAAATTTAATTATTTTCAATTCAATTATTTCTATAATTTATTAATAAAATGTTTTTAAAAGTTCAAGTAACATTAGAAATTGAATCTAAAATTCTCATTTCTATTTTCACATCGATAATTTTTTCTTCACTTTATTTTCATTTTCACTTTGATAGAATTTTATTTTTACTTTCACTTTAATAATTTTTTTCTTCTTTTTCACTTTCACTTTGATTGAAAGTGAAAATATAAACCTGTCAAAGTGAGAAACTTATTTTATTTTTGAAGATAAAAATAAAATTTAATTGAAAGTGACGATTTATTACAGTGAAAGTAAACGTACATAAAAATATACATCAAAGTAAAAATGAAAGCGAAAGTGAAATAAACAGTCTGTCAAAGTAAACATTAAAATTAAAAAAAATTACAATTTTTGTAAATTTTTCTAAAAAAGGAGGGAAGGTATATGCAGGCTTCACAGTGCCCCTAAAAAGTATTTTAGGAAAAATAGGGGACTAAAAATTAGAAAATAGGGGACTTTTTAGGGGACCATAAAAAAGATAAAAATATAATTTATTTATACAGGGTTGCCACAAAAACTTTATTTTATTTTTCCTTGACTGTTCCCTGATTTCCAAGCACAACTTTAACTTTTTCCCTGATCCTAAAGAATATTCTGATTCACTCTCAAAATTATTAGATACTCAAAATAATTTTGTATTACATTTTTTTTACAAATTTCTTCAAAAGTCAAATTATTCGAGAACATCAACAACTTCTTTTTTAAATAAATATTTAATAATAACTTTTTTTTCATTGGAATTAACATGTTCAAAAATTTCAAATTGAACAACTTATAATAATTAAAGATGACCGACTGACAAAGTCATTAGTTTTTTATTATAAGAATATATTGTTACTAAAATTTCTTCAAAATTATTTCTATCATTTCAATTCAATTAACATTTTTTAGAATTTTTAACTAAAATTCTACTTTAAATCAATAACATCAATTATTATTCAATTAAACTTTTTCAAAAAAATTAATTCTTCAGAATTGTTAATTGAAAGTACGATAAACAATAATTTAATTTTACGAGAAATGAATTATTTAAATACAAAAATAAATAATATTCAATGATTCTTAAAATTTAATTTTTACGAAGAATTGTATTAACAACTATTGAAAGTAATTGAAAACTTTTTGAAGAATTTTATTAAATTTTTTAAAAATAATTGAATTCCTAAGAAAAATTTCAATAATAATTTTTAAAAACAATTGAACTCATGAGAAGAATTTTATTAAAATTTTTGAAAATAATTGAAATGTTGCAAATAATGTTTAAAAAATTGTTAACAATAATTTAATTCTTGAGATGATTTTCCCTATCTATTTATGAAAATAATTTAATTCTTGACGAGAATTTTCAAAAAAATTTGAAAATAATTTAATTTCTGCAAAGTATTTTATTACTTTTCAAAAGAATTAAATTCTTGCGATGAATATTGATATTTATCAAAATAATTGAATTTTGGAAAAGAATGTTATTAAAATTCCTTAGAATAATTGATTTTATGTGAAGAATTTGTGCAATTTTATTGTTTATCAAGCTATTTGAATTCTTTTGCAAAATTATTAAAAATTTTTTGAAAATAATTGATTTTCTGCAACGAATTAAATGTTATTTATGAAAATATTTGAATTATTCCAACGAATTTTATTATTTTATTAAATAATTGAATGTTTCTTAAAATTGAATTTTTTCCTCAAGTTTTAATAAAATTCTTAATAATAATTGCATTTTTCAAGGAATTTATTTAAAATTGTATTAAAAATATTTGAAATTATGCGATGAAAATAATTGAATTAGTAAATAAAATTTTATTATTTATAAAAATAATTTAATCTTTTTGTAGAATTATTGTATCAACAAGTTTTTTTATAATTAAATTTGTTGATAAATTTTGTGAAAATAGTAAATATTAAAAAAAATTGAATTGCGCAAAACTTTTGAAAATAATTGAAATTTTGCACAGAATTTAATTAAAATTTTTGAAAATAATTGAATTTTTGGCGAAAAATTTTTCTATTTATAAAAATAATTGAATTCTTGACGAGATATTCATTAAAATTTATAAAAATAATTGAATTCGTGCAAAGTATTTTATTAAATTTTGTTTCAGTAATTTAAATTTTGCTAAGAATTTAATTAAAATTTTTGAAAATAATTGAATTCTTGAGAAAAATTTTGATATTTATCAAAATAATTGAATTTTGGAAAAGAATTTCATTATAAATCCTTAAAAAAATTGATGTTATAGGGAGAACTTTGTTGGTTATCAAGATAATTGAATTCTTTTGCAGAATTACTTAAAAATTATTGAAAAAAAAATAAATTTCCTGCGACGAGAAAAATAGGGGAAATTTAGGGAATATTTTAAAAATAGAGTACGTTTAGGGGCGAAAATTGAAATAAGGGGACTTTTAGGGAAATGGGGGACAGACTGTGAAGCCTGTATATGATTCCAGGTGTTTCAGGGTATTTTATTAATTTAAAAGGTTAAATGGTGGACTAACTGTGATGCACGGAAAGTAGTTTAAAAATCATTATCCAGAAGACTAAAAACAAGTTCACGAACGTCTACAGACATTAGCACTATAACAGACATCGAAGTGTATTCCTTCGAAAAGAGTATAATGAAGAAGAGTAATGACTAAAATTTGAAATGTTGAACATGCAGTGGTGGTGGTTTCCAGCCAAGTGACAGTGACTTAAATCGCAAACGTGTTTTAAACGAAGAGAAGATTATCGGCTTTAGATTGTGAGTGAACGAGAACACCTTGAGCTTTAATTTTTCTTGAACGGTTGGCATGTGCGTGTGTCAGAGGGGTCACGGTTATGATTCGCAATCGCTTTTACTTCTTGAGCCCCTCAGGCGGTGCGCGGCGTGTACGCTTCTTAATTACTCGCACACGCCAAGTCTCAGGCCACGACGTGGCACGAAATTATAGCTGGAGGACGTAGGTCGTAGTCGGACTTGCTAACACAAACTGACACAATAGGAAACAGTGGTGTCTTGGCTTAGTGTTTGCCGTTTTCCGTGTTATGCACCAAAGGTTTAGACTGCGTTTAATCAACTGAGCATCTCACCCAAATTGTGCGGCTGTTACCGTTACTGTTGTTCCTCTTCCACTGGTACTGATGCCTATACTATAGTGGTGAACCTACAGCTTTTCCTGCTGTTACTGCCGCCGCCACCGCTGCTGCTACTATTCCCGAGTCTCGAGATGGATTAAACTTTCGAGATATATATATATATATATACATGTTCTATGCAAGTTGTTCTTCCGCGATATAATTGCTTGCACTCGTGAAATGCACAATTATTCCGTTCTAAATATAGAAAAAGTGTTTTTAGTTTACACATGAATTATTTTGACATTTCAGTATTTGTTTGAAAACAATTTATTCATTAAAATAATTACTGGAGTATAGTTACTCTTTTGTTTTTGTCCTCCTCCGTTTTGTTGCTTGTGTCAAACTGAAAAACTAACTAAAGCAGACTCTACCCTGGCAAAACTCTAGCTAAAGACATTGTATACTGGCGAAATCCGATTAAAAAATTTTGGCCACCTCAAAACTACCCTAAAGCTACCTCAAGGCTCGCTTAAGGCTCAAGGCTCACTTAAAGCTCAGGCCTTTTTTGAAGCTAAAAACTCGTCTAAAACTGAACTAAGACACAAGGCTCACTTAAGGCTTAAGGATCACTTAAAGCTCAGGCCTTTTTTGAAGCTGAAAACTCGTATAAGACCTAAGAATGAACTAAGACATAAGGCTCGCTTAAGGCTCAAGGCACACTTTAGGCTCCACACTTGTTTGAAGAAAAAAACTCATCTAAAAATAAAAAAATAAGGCTCTCTTAAGGCTCAAGGCACACTTAAAGCTCAAAACCTGTTTGAACTTAAAAACTCGTCTAAAAAAAGACTGTCAGCGTAAAAAAATGTTGGCTACCTCAAAGCTCCCTCAAGGATCGCTTAAGGGTTAAGGCTCAAGTTTTGTTTTAAGCTCAAAACTCGTCTTAAACTTAAGACGTAAGGCTC
The DNA here is from genome assembly GCA_032872505.1 of Leptopilina syphax. NCBI lineage: Eukaryota > Metazoa > Arthropoda > Insecta > Hymenoptera > Figitidae > Leptopilina > Leptopilina syphax. The sequence continues at coordinate 6,692,192 of CM065475.1, forward strand.
GATTAAGGCTCAAGTTTTGTTTGATACTCAAAACTCGTCTTAGGCTAAAGACTTAAGGCTCAAGGTTCAGTCCTAAGAACTTAGGACTGAACTTAGATATAAGGCTCGCTTAAGGGACAAGACTCACTTGAAGCTTAAGAGCTCAAGACTTGTTTGAAGCTAAAAACTCATCTAAGACTTAAGACTGAACTAAAAGATGTGGCTCGCTTAAGGTTTACTTAAGGCTGAACATTTTTTGAAGGTTAAAACACGTCTAAAATTAAAAATTCGTCTAAGGCTTAAGACTCGCTTAAGGCTAAAGAGCTGTTTGAACCTGAAAGCTCTTCCAAGATTTTAGAGTGGTCTAAGATGTAAAACTCGCTCAAGGCTTGTTTGAAGAACTAACTTTAATTATGACCTTACCTTGTTCTAAAACATTTCTTGAGATTTAGGTAAGCTTCAAAAGCATTAATGAGTTTTTAGTTTGAATCAAGTCTTGATCAGTGTGCCTTGAGCCTAAAATAAGCCTTAAATGGCTCAGGCCAATTTTATGTCATAGACGCATTTTTAGCTTCAAACAAGTATTTAGCCTTAAGTGAGCCTTTAGCGAGCCTTATGGCTTTATGTCTAAGTTCAGTCTTAAGTATTAGACGAGTTTTTAGCTTCAAATAAGTCTTGAGCCTTAAGTGAGCCTTATATCTAAGTTTTGCTCTAAGTTCTTAGGGCTGAATGTTTTTTAGACGAGTTTTTAGCTTCAAACAAAACTTGAGCCTTAAGTGAGCCTTGAGCCTTAATCGAGCCTTATGTCTTAAGTTTAAGACGAGTTCTGAGCTTCAAACAAAAGTTGAGCCTTAAGTGAGCCTTAAGCCTTAAACGAGCCTTAAGGTAGCCTTGAGGTAGCCAACATTTTTTTACGCGGGTGAACTTAGACATAAGGCTCACTTAAGTCTCAAAGCTTGTTTTAAGCTAAAAACTTGTGTAAGACTTATGACTGTACTAAAACTTTTAAGACTTTTTTTTTGAGTCTTAAGACTCAAAACTTATTTGAAGCTAAAAATTCGTCTAAGACTTAAGACTGAACTAAGGGGTGATGCTCGCTTAAGACTGAAGGCTCACTTAAGGCTGAATATTTTTTGAAGCTAAAAACACATCTAAAATTAGACATTCGTTTAAGGCTCGCTTAAGGCTCAAGAGTTATTTGAACCTGAAGGCTCTTCCAAGATTTAAGATTGTTCTAAGATGTAAAACTGGCTCAAGGTTTGTTAGGAAATTAAACTTTGCTTATGACCTTACATTGATACAAAACTTGTCTTGAGATTTAGAGACAGGCTTTAAAGCATTAACGAGTTTTAAATCTTACACGAGTTTTTAGCTTGAATAAAGTTTTGGCCCATCAGTGTGCCTCAAGCCTTAAGCAAGTCTTAAAAGTCTTAGTTGGGTCTTAAGTCTTAGACGCATTTTTAGCTTTAAACAATTCTTTAGCCTTAAATATGCCTTGAACCTTAAGCGAGCTTTATCTTTCAATTCAGTTTTAATTTTTAGACGCTTTTAAGCTTTAAACTCTTGAGCCTTGAGCCGTAATCAAGTCTTAAGTTTTAGACAAGTTTTTAGCTTCAAAAAAAACTTGAGCCTAAATTAAGCCTTGATCTTTAAGCGAGTATTAAAAGATTTAGGTCAATCTTATGTTGTAGACAAATTTTCAGCTTTAAACAAGTCTTGAGTTTCAAGTGTGCCTAGAGCTTTAAACGAGACTTATGTCTAAGTTCAGTCTTAAGTTTCAAACGAGCTTCTAGATTCAAGCAAGACTTGAGCTTTAAGCGAGCCTTATGTCTTAAGTTTTAGACGAGTTTGAAACAAAAAGACGTCGCTTAGACATCTTAAAGTATGGTCAAGAAATAAAAACATTTTCAGGCCGTCTTTTGTCAAAGTACAAAAAAACGTCCGCAAAAAACATCCTTAGGACGTATTTTCAACTGTTCTGCCCACTGTGTCTACATGAAAGTCAGTATCGAAGTGAAAACCCTAAAATCCATTCCGTGCGGCAACTTGAAAGTTATATATAGCTACTTTCTTCATCAGGCTTTGTGAGCAATTAAATATTAAATAAACAACTAGCTTTAAATAACCAAAGAAACTTTTTTTCATAAACCGCCAAAACCGGGGCAGTGTAGAAATTGCCTAACTTTATATATAGTTGAGTCTGAAGTTTGGCCTCAACTTGTCAGTGCTTGTCAGCGAGGGTCGGTCAGGTGTTCGAGCGCGCTTATATAGCTAGAGTCGAAAGCATCCCACTCCCTTTTATTGTCTTCTCCGAATTTCTTGCGTGCACGGGGTCACCGTTTCGAAAGTCAAGTTGTGCCCCACCGTCAATAATAATTTATCTTCACTCGAGTGCATTTTAATATCCCTTTTGTCACAAAAATTTTTTACAATCACTTCAAATAAATAAAAAAATATCTCAAAAACAATTTTGTCTAAATTATATTTTTTAGAATAATTTTTCTTCACCATTTTTGACAAAAGTGCATTTTTATGCAACTCTTTATGCTCTCCCTTTTATCCTAGCGGTCAACAAAGTGTGCATTATTGCCCAAGGGTAATATATGTAGTACTCACTATTATCCTAGGGTAATAAAGTACTCATTATTGCCCTGGGGTAGTAATTCATTATGGGGTTGTCCATATTTTACATCACACTTCAAAGGGGAGAGGGATTCAATAAATTTGTGACAATCTGTAGAAAAATGGCACTAATGTATGTAACTGTGTGTATTATAGGGGAGGGGGGATAAAAAATTGTCAAAAATATTGTGACCCCTACTGTCCTAAGCTAATAATGAGCATTTTATTACCCTAGGACAATAATGGGTATTTTATCAACCTTGCTCACAGGTTAATAAACTACTTATTATTACTCTAGGGCAATAATGGACACTTTATTAACCAGCTGGACAATATACTATTCACTAGACTACGAAGGGATAAAAAATCTCCCGTGTTCAAAGTAGCCACAATTGATAGCAGTTCAGAAGTGACTAAAAGAACCCAACAAATTCCAAATCAATAAATTCCACAGTGACTCAAAAAATTGTTTCTTTTTCGAAGACTAGAGACATGATGGTGGGATATATTGAATAATCTTGTTCAAATAAAAATTTCCGTTATCTATCAACTTACAAAATTGTAATAGGATTATATTAAATAAATATTATTATTATTAATAGAAAATGTGATATAAACATCAGATTTTCGGTTTTATGTCAGTTGGGTTTTATGTCTGACATTAAAATTGATGACTGTTGAGAAGTGCAATATTGAGAATAATGGAAAATCACATTTTGCTAATAACATTGTGCAAATCACTTCCAGTTGGTAAATTATAGTGAATTTTTATTATTTTAATTATTACAAATATCTGTTATTATTTTTTTCTGAAGAAGGCGTCTAATTTATATATGTGGAAATTAAAAACATCCGTTCTTTTTCCTTATAAATTATTTATAAAATTATAAATGATGATAATTTCATTTTCTAATCTATAATTTTAAAACTTTTAGACTTTTAAATATAATTTCATATATTTAAATAATTATAGTATAATATGAATTTAAATATAAACAAATGAATGTAAAATTAAATTATTAATTTAAATAATTCAACTTTGAATTTGATTTTAATTCGAATAATAATTTTTTTTCTGTTTCAGGTGAGTTATCTTTTTCCTTTTACAACTAATCATCGTTTGGTGAGTGAAATTAAAACATTTAATTTTTAATTAATTTTTTAATTAATGGAAGTGTAACTCCACTTTCCACATTCCACTCTCACTCCCCGCCTTCCACTCTCACTTAGCACCTTCCACTTTTTACTCACACTTCCCACCTTCCACTTTTCACTCTCATTTCCCACTCTTACCTTCCACTTCCCACTCCCACTTTCCACATTCCACTCTCACTCCCCGCCTTCCACTCTCACTTAGCACCTTCCACTTTTCACTCACACTTCCCACCATCCACTTTTCACTCTCATTTTTCACTCTTACCTTCCACTTCCCACTCTCACTTCCCACTCCCACTTTCCACATTCCACTCTCACTTCCCGCCTTCCACTCTCACTTAGCTCCTTCCATTTTTCACTCCCACTTCCCACCTTCCACTTTCCACTCCCACTTCTCACTCTTAATTCTATTTCCCACTTTCACTTCGCACCTTCCACTTTTCACACCCACTTTCTACTCCTACCTTCCACTTCCTACTCCTACTTCCCTCATTATGTATTTTTGCACTTCCCACTCTCACTTATTATCTTCTTATTATCTTCTTATTATCTTCTTCTTATTATCTTCACTTATTATCTTATTATCTTCTTCTTCTTTCTTATTATCTTCTTTCTATTATTTTCACTTATTATCTTTCTTATTATCTTCCGGTTTTCACACCTTCTTTACACTCACACTTACTTCTCTCACTTTCTACCTTGCACTCATAATCGTTAATCAGGTATTAGTGGAAAGTGAAAGTGTAAAATGGGAGTGAAAAGTGAGAGTTAAAAGTAGAAAGTGAAAGTGGTAAGTGAGATATGAAAGTGGAATGTGAGAAGTCAAAGTGGGTGTGGGAAGTGAGAGTGGGAAAGTTACAGAATGTGGGAAGTAGGAGTAAGGGGTGTAAGGTAGGAGTAGAAAGTGATAGGTGAGAAGTAAAAGTGGGAAATAGAAGTGAGAGTGGAAAGTAAGAGTGGGAAGTGAGAGTGGAAAGCGGAAGGTGGGAAGTGGGAGTGGAAAGTGGAAGGTGGGAAGTAATAGTGGGAAATAGTAGTGAGAGTGAAAGTGGGAAGTGAGAGTGGGAAGCGGAAGGTGGGAAGTGAGAGTGGAAAGTAAGAGTGGAAAGTGAGAGTAGGAAGCGGAAGGTGGAAAGTGAAAAGTGGGACGTGAAAGTGGAAGGTGAGAAGTGAGAGTGGAAAGTGGAAGGTGGTAAGTGGGAGTGGGAAAGTTACAGGATCGACCCCAGGCATTATTAGTTTTTAAAAAAATTAAATTAAATTTTTTAATATATTTTACTTTAAGATTGTTGCGATTTAAATATTTTTAGACAGATCGAAAAACATTTCTTTGTATATCACTGTCTAAAATTAAGTTGCCCTAAATTGGTTAATTTTGTTCAGTTTTTTATTTAGAAAGTCGATAGTGCATGACGCTAATTTCTGTTTTAAATAATTTGAGAAGGAATTATTTTCAAGTCAAAGAGAAACTCGTCTTTTAATCTGTTTATTTGTAAAAAGTTTGGGGCAGTAGTTGTCAGTTTGTGAATCTACAATAAATTGAATTCGGACCCAATGATTTTATCAATGTATGATAATGATTAGAATTGAGTTAACGCTTTTCTTTTATTTTTTTTTTTGCTGCAACATATCAGCACCTGTAGGAGAAATTTTTTTCCCCTGTAAACTCGTATAAATCAGCGACGAAAAGTTTCGAGAATTCCAATGATTTCATTTTGAACTTTTAGTTTCTTGGAAACAAAAAAAAAATCCCCCAAGAAGTAACTTTTTTATCAAGAAAGTTGTTTCGCGTGCGACAACTGTGAAAATGTTTTAAAGCATATTTTCTTTATTATCGTGTATTAGTAATGCGGCAAAGGAAAAAAGGGGGGATTTCTCTATATATGAGGAAAAAAACGAAAGAAATACTTAGGTTGACGAGAGGAGAAGAAGAAGAAGAAGAAGCGTGTACAGTAAAGGAATTCGCTTCTTTGGATTTGCGCAGCGTGTTCTTATAAGTTAGCAGCCAGTCTCGGCTCAATCAGACCCTTGTTAACTCCAGCTGCCGTTACTGCGGATATCGAAGTATTGATTCCGTTCCTCCCTTGGAAAGTTTATGTCGGTATTACGGATTTCATGTCTCCCCACCACACTAAATTTCTCTTGCTTTCATTGCCGCAACTCATCCATTCTAGTCGCTTGTTATTTGCATTTCAAATGACTGATTAAAAATCTATAATTACAATCACAAAAAAAAGAAAAGCCAGTTTGTCATTGTTACTTTCCTGCGGCGAATCCGATGATCACAAAATGCACTCTTTCTTCGCTCCATTTATGATATGAAGAATAGTCCAGAAATATTTTCATTAAGAATTCGTCTTGAGAGAGAAAGAGAAAAAGAGTTCTTTCATTGGGCAATAATTTTTCCCCTGTCCTTTAACTACAACGTTATTGTGAATTCACTATCGAGGTTAAATCTACTTTGATACTCTAAGTCCCTCCCTAAAGTGGAGTTTCAAGCGTCAAAGTAGTGCCTATCTTTTGAGTTCGGGTTCTCTCGCTTGGCTGCAAGATCATTACTTTAAAATACCATTAGAAACCTCAACATAAAGCTTGAAAGTCGTAAAATCCAACATCCGATCTCCTACGCTAACATTGAATTTGTTCAGTTGATTAAATTACTTGGTAACCATGAGACGCTGTGAAATTAAAATAAAAGATTCTTGAAAATGGAGATTTTTTTTTTTAATTTTCGGTTTCATTTCTTACTGGCAGTTTCATTTCATACGAATGACCCACATGAAGAAGTTCTATATAGAATTTCACTAGAATGAGGCGCATGATTATTCCCCAAATGTCATTTGACCGAACTGTCATTTTACCGAATTGCATTTATTCGAACTGTTATTTTCACGAAATGTCACTTTTGCGAATCGACATTTTTACGAATTGTCATTTTTACGAAATGTCACTATTGCGAATTGTCATTTTTGCGAAAATTGCTATAGTAAACTTGTATGCATTATATATATTTACTACAGTCATTTTCGCAAAAATGACAATTCGCAACAGTGACATTTTGTAAAAATTTGCCAAAGTGAATTTTCGCAAAAGTGACAATTCGTAAAAATGGCGATTCGCAAAAGTGACATTTCGTTAAAATAACAGTTCGAATAAATGCAATTCGGAAAAATGACAGTTCGGTCAAATGACATTTAGGGAATAATCATGCGCCTCCACTAGAATATATGAATATTGTACTTCTTCAAAATTATTTTCATCATTTCAATTCAATTATTATTTTTAAGAATTTTCCACTAAAATTTTTCTTTAAATCAATTAATTTTCAAAAAAAGTTCTTCTACAATTTTCAAAATAAATTTATTTACAATATTCAATTTTACAAATTTCAATTTTTCATAAATTCTTCAATTAAATATATATTAGATCATAAAAACTTCAAACTTCAAATAATATACAAAAAATTCAATTACATTTAAAAAAAATTAATTTCAAAATTCAATTATTTCTAAAAATTCACGCTATATTGCTTTTAATATTCAAGTGTTATTATCTAAAATTTTAACTGAAATTAATTTTTAAATCAATTTTTATTAGAAAATTCTACTAGAATTCAATTATTTAAATACAAAAAAAATAATTTATTAAATATTTTAATGTTTTCTAAAATTTAGTTCTCATAAAAAATTGTATCAACAAATTTTTAAATAATTGAATTCTTTCGACGATTTTTAATAAAAATTTTAAGAATAATTACATTTTCCGAGAAATTCGATTAAAATTGTATTAAAAATAATTGAAATTCTGCATTGAGTTTTATTAATTATGAAAACAATTGAATTCCTCAGAAGAATTTTACTATTTTTAACATAATTAAATTTCTGCAAAGGATTTTATTACTCTTGAAAACAATTGAATTTCTGCAATAATTTGTAATTTCTTTAAAATTAAATTTTTTTTGGTGTCATCTAAAATTTTTCTATAAATCCATTATTTTTAATAATTTTTTAAATAGTTTTCTTTTGAGAATTTTCAAATTTATTTGTTTTTAACTAAAATTCATTTTTAAATCAATTTTTATTATAAAATTCTACTAAAATTGAATTATTTAAACACAAAAAATAATTGAATTCTATTGCGAAGAAATTTATAAAAAATTTATAAATAATTGAATTTTTGTGAAATTTTTTATTATTTTATGAAAATAATCGATAATGAAAATCATTAACTAAATTGAGGAAAATTTTTGAAAATAAGAAAATAATTGAATTTTGGAGAAGAATTTTATTATTTATAAGGATAATTGAAATTTTCTAAAAATTCTTGAACATAATTGAATTTCTGCTAAGAATTTTATTAGTTTTGAAAATAATTGAATTCCTTGGAAGAATTTTATTAAAATTTCTAAAAATAATTGAATTTCTGAGAAGAATTTTATTACCTTCGAAAATAATTTAATTTCTGCAAAAAATTTTCCTACTTTTAAAAATAATTGAATTTAACAAAGAATTTGACTATTTTTGAAAATAATTGAATTCTTTGTAAGGGGTTTATTAAAATTTCTGAAAATTTGTAATTGAATTTCTGCGAAGAATTTTATTCAAATTTCTATATTTAATTGAATTTATTTTCTTAATTTGATAATTGAAATTCTGGGACAAACTTTGTTGTATGTAAACATAATTCAAAATTGATAAGAATTTTATTAAAATTTTTGAAAATAATTGAATTTCTGATAAAAATTTTATTATTTATAAGGATAATTGAAATTTTGACGAGAATTTTGTAAGAGTTTTTGAACATAATTGAATTTCTGCTAAGAATTTTATTGCTTTTGAAAATAATTAAATTTAACAAAGAATTTTCCTACTTTTAAAAATAATTGAATTTAACAAAGAATTTGACTATTTTTGAAAATAATTTAATTCTTCTAAGAGTTTTATTAAAATTTCTGAAAATAATTGAATTTCTGCGAAGAATTTTATCACTTTAAAAAATAATTGTATTTTACATAGAATTTTATTAAAATTTCTAGAAATAATTGATTTAAGTTTTTTAATTTAATAATTGAATTTCTGGGACGAATTTTGTTCTAAGTAAACATAAGTGAAATCTTGAAATGAATTTTATTAAAAATTTCTGAAAATAATAGAATTTCTGATAAGAATTTTATTACTTTTGAAAATAATTGAATTTCTGTAATAATTTGTAATTTCTCTAAAATTCTCGAAATTGTATCGTACAATTTGCGAACTGTTTGTCCTTTTTTAATCAAATTACTACGGACTTTACAGACCTTTTTTTAAAAAAACTGACTTTTACGGACTTGAAACAAATTTACCGATCTTTAAGGGATTTACAAACCTGGTTCGAGCCCTGTAATAACTATACTATAATATAATGTTAAAAAAATTATTTCACAAAATTTATATTCTTTCTAATTAAAAATTACTTTAAAATTTTTAAATTTAGTAGAATTCATGTATAGCAATACTATAATAGAATCGTTCTAGTGAAATTTTATAGAATATTTACTAGAATTCATATAGAATGGTTCTAGTGAAATTCTATAGAACTTTTTAATCTGGGGAAATTTTGAAAAAGATAAAAATTGATATTGTTTAAATGCTTTTGTAAAGTTAACATCTTCCAGTTGGAAGGAATTTCCTTTTGAATTCACTCTGATCGTATTAATACAAATGCGAAAGTCGGCGCGGCTCAGAGATCGTTGGGACGTTCGGAAAGGTGCATCGAAGGATAAACGTGCCGAGCCTGAGGAAATTGCATTCCCTCGCATCAATCTCTGTCGAGAACTACTAAGAAGAAGAAGGGGTCGGGGTCTGTGGAATTTTTCAATATAGGTAGATACGTACCTACGTCGTTGCCTTAGTTCGCTTCGCTGAGGTATATAACGCGAAACGTTAGAAGCTATAAGCACACACTTCCCTTTTATCCCCTTGTGTGTATGCCCTACGTCCTGCAATTCCTTACCACAACCATCTTTCCTGTAATTACACTCTGATAAACGTAGCAATTTCCCATCCGTCTACGCACATTAAGCCAAGAATCTTGCTTTGTTTGCTCCCCTTCTTCATCTTTATATATGTACTATATACATTCGTAATAACTGTGGTTCCCCGCTGAGATATCTCCAAGTTACACAATATTACACTCCACTGATAAAAACCATATCAGTAACCTTTTCCAACCTCGGGATACAATAGAGCAAAATTACCGCACACTTCATCAACTGTTGTCAAAAATTCACACACAATTACAGGCTTCACAGTCTGACTCCTATTTCCCTAAAAGTTCCCTTTTTTCAATTTTGGCCCCTAAACGTACCCTATTTTGAAAATTTTCCCTAAATTTACCCTGTTTTTCTCGTCGCGGGAAATTAATTATTTTCAATAATTTTTAAGTAATTCTGCAAAAGAATTCAATTATCTTGATAACCAACAAAATTCTCCGCATAAAATTAATTATTCTAGGGATTTTTAATGAAATTCTTTTCCAAAATTCAATTATTTTGATAAATATCAAAATTCTTCTCAAGAATTCAATTATTGTCAGAAAATTTAATTAAATTCCTGACAAAATTTCAATTATTTAAACAAAATTTAATAAAATTCTTGGAAAGAATTCAATTATTTTTATAAATAGAAAAATTTTTCGCCAAAAATTCAATTATTTTCAAAAATTTTAATAAAATTCTTTGCAAAATTTCAATTATTTTCAAAAGTTTTTCTCAATTCAATGTTTTTAAATATTTACTATTTTCATAAAATTTATCAACAAATTTAATTATAGACAAAAATTTGTTGATACAATTCTACGAAAAGATTCAATTATTTTCATAAATAATAAAATTTCATTTACGAATTCAATTATTTTCATCGCATAATTTCAAATATTTTTAATACAATTTTAAATAAATTCCTTGAAAAATGCAATTATTATTACAAATTTTATTAAAACTTGAGGAAAGAATTGAATTTTAAGAAACATTCAATTATTTAATAAAACAATAAAATTCGTTGCAATAATTCAAATATTTTTATAAACAACATTTAATTCGCCGCAGAAAATCAATTATTTTCAAAAAATTTTAAATAATTTTGCAAAAGAATTCAAATAGCTTGATAAACAATAAAATTGCACAAATTCTTCCCATAAAATCAATTATTCTAAGGAATTTTAATAAAATTCTTTTCCAAAATTCAATTATTTTGATAAATATCAATATTCATTGCAAGAATTTAATTCTTTTGAAAAGTAATAAAATACTTTGCAGAAATTAAATTATTTTCAAAATTTTTTGAAAATTCTCGTCAAGAATTAAATTATCTCTATAAATAGATAGGGAATATCTTCTCAAGAACTAAATTATTGTCAAAAATTTTAATAAAATTCTTTTTATGAATTCAATTATTTTCAAAAATTATTTTTTAAATTCCTCTTAGGAATTCAATTAATTTTAAAAAATTTAATAAAATTCTTCAAAAAGTTTTTAATTATTTTTAAAAATTGTTATAAAATTCTTTAATATAATAAATTTCATTAAAATTTTAATTAAATTCCTGAAAAGAAATTAAATATTTTCAATAGTTGTTAATACAATTTTTCGTAAAAATTAAATTTTAAGAAACATTCAATATTATTTATTTTTGTATTTAAATTATTGATTTCTCGTAAAATTAAATTATGGTTTTTCGTACTTTTAAAACTAACAATTCTGAAGAATTATTTTTTTTTGAAAAAGTTTAATTGAATAATAATTGATGTTATTGATTTAAAGTAGAATTTTAGTTAAAAATTCAATTAACTTTATAAATAATAAAATTTTTCTCCGAAATTCAATTCTTTTCAAAAAATTTTAATAAAATTCTTGGCAGAATTTTAATTATTTTTATTGCAATTTTTATCAAATTTCTCAAAGAATGGAATTATTCCTAAAAATATTATTAAAATTTGTCAAGAGAATTCAATTATTTAAAAAATTGTTGATAAAATTCTTTATGAAAATTCAATTTTAAGAAACATTCAATATAATAGAATATTTATTTTAGTATTTAAATAATTGAATTCTCGTAGAATTTTCTAATAAATATTGATTTAAAAATGTATTTCAGTTAAAATTTTAGATTGTAATTTAATATTAAAAGCAATAGCGTGGATTTTTATAAATAAATGAATTATCAAAAAGTTTAAAATGAAATCTTTAAAAATTTGAACCTTTCATACTTTTAATTAAAAATTCTGTAGAATTAATTTTTTTCAGAAAGTTTAATGGAATTTTTTTTTAATTATTTCAAGTTTTTAATTTCTAATAATTTAATCGAAGAATGTCAGAATAATCACGAAATTTCGTAAAATTAAATTGTAAACAAAAGGTTTAGAAAATTTTAATTTTAAAAAATTTTAATTAAAAATTTCGAAAAATGTATAGTTTTTTAAATAAACTAAATATTTTTTTCTTTAAATATAACTAAATTTTCAAGGAACATTCTCAAAAACTCTAGAAAATAATTTATTTAGAGAAGAATTTTAGTTAAAAATTTTAGAAAATAATTGTATTGAAATCTTGAAAATAACTTTAGAAAAGTTGCAGTCAAAACTTTTTTTGTTCTTTCAAAAACTTGTATTATTTTTGAAAATAATTAAATTAAAATTTTAAAAATAATTTTGGAAAAGTTGCAGTAAAAGCTTTTTTTGTTTTTTCAAAAAATTTGTATTATTTTTGAAAATAATTGAATTAAAATTTTGAAAATAATTTTGAAAAAGTTGCAGTACATCCGAAGGAACAAAAATTATATAGATTAATAATCCATTGGTGCATGATCACTAAAACGAAAAGTTTCCTCTAGAATGTTACTTTAATGGTCCATTGCGAAAATTAGGTTAATTTCTCCAAAGAAATTAACAAGATATGATCATCACATCCGTCGGTGTTCGATTTTCACAAAATTAGGTTAATTTTCTTCTTTAAAAAAAAGAAAAAAAAAGAATTGACAGAAATTCACTTTCCAACACATCGAGTTGAATTAGGAAACTTTCCACTTGATTCTATTTCACAAAATGTGGGTAAATTCCCTAAAGAAGTGAAACAGAAATTATTCGAACATCGGATTAGAACTTGGTATTTACTGTTGATCAACTTCCAACACAAAATAAGGTTAATTTCCCTGGAGAAGTTGACTTGAAATGTCCTGATATCATCAAGATTATTAGTTTTTTTCTCATTTTTGGCACAAGAAGAATAAAAAATCATTTGTGGGGAATTTTTTTTCTTAAATATTGTCTTAAGGGAAGATTTTGAAATGAGGGAAAAGTTAGGAATGGACGAATGGTTAGAGAGAAAATATTTATTCTTTTCTATTAAGGTGTAAATAATAAGTTTTTGGATCCATCGATAACATTCCTGTAGGAGATGAGATTTAATTGTCAATTTAAGAGAGTCAAAACTTGAGCTTCCCTTGCATATTTAGTTCCTTAATTAAAAGTTTCAGTTATTGAAGGAAATTCCAACTTCTTGCATTATTCGTCCATGATGAGTGCTTTGGAATTTCTTGATAATTCAAAATAATTCGGAAAATTTAATTTGAATTTTGCTTTAACAAAAAAGGGAATCAATCTTGGAGGAAATTTTCATCTATATCTTAACTTTTAGTAATTATTTATTTTTTTTATCCCCTAATCGAATAATGTAATTTAAATCCTCAAATTGCTTATGCTGAAGACTCAACAAATATTCTGGAATTGATTTTTGAAATATTTTCAAAAAATGATTTATCTTTGTTTTACGAACAGTCTCTGATAAATTTTCGAATGTTTTTTCGGGATTTTTTTTTAGGATAACTTTGAGAATTTTAGGGGAAATCTTTCCACGTGGGTTGCTTAATGAATTTTGATGTCAAAGGGAAAGTCCCCCAATGTAAACCATTCTTGCATACATTAGCGTCATTTTTTTTCGTTTGGTCGCAAGAAATAGTTGGACCATCTCTCGCCCTCCTATAAAACCTTACGTAATTTATGGATGATTCGTATGGAGGTTGAGAAAACTATGAACTGTTAGCGGATAAACTATGATTTCAGCTCCGATCTTGTTAGGTTTCAAAAGAACTTTCGTAAAGTTCTTGTTTTGAGTTTTAACCACAACCAGAGAAAATATCTCCGTATTCAACAAAAGTATTTGCAAATTTAATCATTTAAGGTAAAATTTTACAATCTTTTGCCTAAAAAAATTTGTTTTAAAAAACTTTCTGAATCAGAATATTCTCATTCACTCTAACAATGAGTAGAAAATGATTAGTTACTCAAAACAATTTTCTATTACAATTTAGGAATTTCTTTAATTGTAAAATTATTAAAGAAGAATTTTATTTAAAAATTATAGAAAATAATAACATTTTCTATAATTTTTAAATAAAGTTTTGAGAATTTTCAAATTTATTTTTCTACAATTCAATTTTACGAAATTTCGATTATTCGGAAATATTTCAATGAAATATACATTAGAAAATAAAAACTTGAAATAATTTTAAAAAATGTTCATTAAGCTGCATGAAAAAAATTAGTTCCATAAAATTTTGAATTTAAAGTATGAAAAATTCAGATTTTCAAAGATTTTAATTTGAAACTTTTAAAAAATTCAATTATTTCTAAAAATTGTATTATTTAGTAACCTCCAAAATTCAATTATTTTAAAAAATTTTAACTGAATAATTAAATGTTTCTTAAAATTAAATTCTTAATATAAATAATTTTATTAACAAATTTTTAAATAATTGAATTTTTTTGGTGAATTTTAATAAAATTTTTAAGATTACCACATTTTTCGAGGAATTCGATTTTAAAATTGTATATTACAAATAATTGAAATTCTGTGATGAGTTTTATTATTTATGAAAATAATTTAAATAATTAATTTCTTTCGACTAATTTTATGCAAATTCTAATTTAAAAAATTGAATTTCTGAGAAATTCTGATTATTCATAAAAACAATTGAATTCCTACGAAGATTTTTACAAAAAATTTTTTAAATAATTGATTTCTGTTTGGAAATTTTGTGAAAATAGTGGATATGAAAAAACATTGAATTGCGAAAAGTTTTTAAAAATAATTAAATTTTACAAAGAATGCTATTAAAATTTTTGACAATAATTGAATTCTTGCGAACGATTTTATTTGAATTTTTTTAAATAATTAAATTTCCAAGAAGAAATTTATTATTTTAAAAAATAATTGAATTCATGTGATGAATATTGTTACTTATCAAAATAATTGAATTTTGCAAAGAATTTTATTCAAATGCCTCAAAATAATTGAATTTTCAAAAATAATTTTGTTATTTATCCAAAATTCAATTCTTGAGAAGAATTTTATTAAAATCTAAAAGAATAATTGAATTATTTCACAAAAATTAAAATTATATTTAAAATAATTGATTTCTTTCGAAGAATTTTATTAAAAGATTTGAAAATAATTGAATTGCGGTGAAAAATTTTAATATTTTTGTAAATAATTGAATTCTTCCAAGGAATTTAAAAAAAACTTTTTTTTAAATAATTTATTCTTTTGAGGAATCGAAATTGAATTTTTAAGAATAATTACATTGTTTGAGCAATTTGTGTAAAATTTTATTAAAAATAATTGAAAGCCTGCGATAAATTTTATTATTTATAAAAATAATTTAATTATTCCGAAGAATTTTATAAAACAATTTCAAACAATTGAATTTTTTCGAAAAAAATTATGCAAATTCTATTTTTAATATGTGAATTCCTATAAAATATTTATTATTTTTTGAAAATAATTGAATATTTGTGTAAAATTTTTTCAAAATTGTTTTTAAATAATTGAATTCTGTTGGGAAATTTTATTAAAATAATAGATATTCCTATAAAAATTTTAGAAAAATTTTTGAAAATAATTGAATTTCATTACTTTTGAAAATAATTGACTTCTTTGAAAGATTTTATTTTTGATGAAAATATTTTAATCCCAAGAAGGAATTTTAAAATTTATAAAAATAATTTAATTACTACAAAGAATTTAATGCCAATTTTTAAAGCAATTCATTTCTTCGAAAAAAATTACGCGCAAAATTTATTTTAAATAATTGAATTTATGTGAAATTTTTCTGTTTTTGGAAAATAATTGAATGTTCGTGTAGAATTTTATCAAAATTTTTATTTAATAATTAAATTCTTTTGGTAAATTTTATTAAAATAATAGAATATTTAAAATCATGTTATTAACAAAAATTTTGGAAAATGTTTGAAATTTTGCCATGAATATTATTAAAGTTTTTGAAAATAATTGATTTTTATTACTTTTCAAATTAATTGAATTCTTGTGATAAATACTATTATTATTAATGAAAATAATTGAATTTTAAAATTAATTTTATGAAAATTCCTGAAAAATTGAAAATAATTGAATTTTAAAATTAATTTTATGAAAATTCCCGAAAAATTGAAAATAATTGAATTTTAAAATTAATTTTATAAAAATTCCTAAAAAATTGAAAATAATTGAATTTTAAAATTAATTTTATGAAAATTCCTAAAAAATTGAAAATAACTGAATTTCATCGAAAAATTTTGCTATTCATTTATAAAGATAATTGAAATATTGACAATTTTTTTTAGATTTTTTGAAAATAATTGAATTTCTGCGAAGAATTTTATTAATTTTAGGAAAACAATTGATTTCTTGTG
This sequence comes from Leptopilina syphax, assembly GCA_032872505.1. NCBI lineage: Eukaryota > Metazoa > Arthropoda > Insecta > Hymenoptera > Figitidae > Leptopilina > Leptopilina syphax. The sequence goes on from CM065475.1 coordinate 6,708,671, forward strand.
ATGGATATTGTTATTTCTCTTCTTATGGTTGACCACACTTTGCCCATTGTTTGAAAATAAAATTAATATTTCGAAATAAGTAAAAGAGAATATATGAAAAACATGGTGAGTTATAAAAAGCATAAAAATTTACATACTTATTTCCATATTTAAACAGAAATGTAAAAACTTTATGAAAATAGTATGTTTACTTTTTTGATATTAAGTTTTCTAAAAGCTGCTTGTTATTTCTATAGGTTGTATTATTTCTCCTTAAATTCACCATCCAAATAGAAAATAACGAATAAAAAAAATATAATTTGAACATACAAATATTTGCAAAGTATTAATCCTTTTAAAAATTGATATTATGCAGAAGAAGAAAGTTAAGGCAGGTAAATTTTTTAATTCAGAATACTATTAAAGAGTTAGTACTTTTAATAAGCTTTTTTTTTAATTAAAAATTATTTAGAATGACGGTAAAGAAATTATAAAAATAGAATATTTTTCAATGCAAAAAAAATGTCAGCAAAATTTGATACATCTGCCAAATTTCTGTTTTTGTGTCTCTTAAAAGTTTTTCTTATATGTATTGAAAAAAATATTGTTTGCTTTTTTTTTTCTTTATACGTTTCTCTATATATATATAGAAAAAAAGAGTCGAAAGAAATCTTGATAGAAAAAGAAAATCGGTTCACTGCCTGAAAACACATTGATGCCTTCGTTTTTTGAAGCGCGATGTGCGGACTGGTGAAATTAAAAGTGCACGGAACCGTGAATGGTGCAAGGTCGGTGGGACGAAAATCTTCTAAAAGAAAAAGAGAGAGGAAAAAGAAGAAAGATATTTCCTATAGTTGCGAGAAGCCCTATGTAACTGCTTATAATCTCGAGTATCGCAAAGTCAACTTTTTCAAAAAGAAGAGTTTAAATATACTCATCACACGTTCTACTATTAATCAAAAAGAAACTAATTAAATTGCTACAGTAGTCGTTAAAAATTAATTTACCGGCAATGAAATAAATGTAAAAATAAATATAAAAAATATATAATTAATTATTGAAAAATAATTTTTATTACTATTTGTAATTTATTACGAAGCAAATGATCCGTAGGTCAATCATAGGTTTTGACCTACACTTTTACGTTACGCAAACATATATGACTGGTAACTCAAAAAATGTGTCGAAATTGACTTACATTTTGACGTAATGTAACGGGCCGTTACATTACCCTACGGGACCGTTAGCTTCAATTATTTTCAATATCTAGTATTTTCATAAAATTTCGACAACAAATTGATAAAATTCATCCAAAATTCAATTAATTTCATAAATAATCAAATTTCCACAAGAATTTAATTAATTATTCACAATAATTCAATTAATTTCACCAATAATAACATTTTTCATAGAAATTCAATTTATTAAAAAAATTTTTAATAAAATTCTAAGCAAGAATTCAATTATTTCCATAAATAATAAAACTCATCGAAGAATTTCAATTATTTTCAAAAATAAAATTTTCCACATAAGAATTCAATTATTTAAAATAAAATTTTCGTAATATTTTTTATATTTCGAAAAAATTAATTATTTAAAACAATATTTATAAAATTCTCATAAAGAATTCAAAATTACTTTTCAAAAATAACAAAATTTTTCGCAGAAATTAAATTCTTTTAAAAACATTTGAATAACATTTTTTCGCATAGCTTTTTATTAAGGCTTTAAGCCTTTTTCAGTTGATCTCATTTTTTGGGTTTTAGAAACTTCAGCAAAGTTACGCGGAGAGAGAATATATATATATTAAATTTTGTAAAAGTATTTTACAAATTGGGGAAAAAGTACGATAAAGCGAAATTTTAGTATAAAAAAAATACTAAACTCTCCTTAGAAATTTTTTTTAAGAAAATGGTAAATTCAAGTACATAAACCGGTAATTCATAATAAAATTTTATAAAAGTATATTTTTATAAGCATTTAATATCGCTAAGAACAAAAATAATGTTAATATTTCAAAATTAAAAATGGCGAATCTAAAATGTCGGATTAAATTATTAACCCATTTAGTTCTAAATGTTCGTTTTTTTTAGTACAAGTTCAAGCTTTCCGTTCTACAAGTTCCGGTTTTAAAAAAAATTGGGACAAGGTTTTCTTATGGATTGGAGTCTCCTCTTATACAATCTGAAAGAAAATTTCAATTTCAATTTAATGATAAAAAGTTATAATTGTTTAAACAAAACAAAGCCTTTTTTTAGTGTTTTTTTTCTTTAAAATCAGATTATTTAATTGAAATCGGTTTGGAAAAAATCCGGAACATCAAAATATCGCGTCCAAAATGTTGTTACTATCAAATAGGCATGCTGTCGAAAAAAATTTTTTCAAATTTTAAAATGGCGCTTTAAAAATGGCCGCTAAAATATTCAAATTTAGAAAAATAATTCAAAAAAATTTTAACACTATTTTTTTAACTTTTATGCTTCATTTGAATAAAATAATGCTGCTTCAACAAAAAATATTGTTATTTGATGTTAGAGGAGAGTGGGAGAAAGGCGCTAGGTTTACATTTATCGATGCAAATTTTTTAAATTAATCAATTAATTTATGCGGTCTTTGTTTTTCATTATTCTAAAACTAATCAACAAGAAATTTTAGTAGTTGCTATTTAGTATATTATAATTATAAATACATTATTTAATGAAATTTAAAACCAATGCAAAATAATACCTTTGCCCCACACGCTGGGGCAGCGACGTTTTCGCTTATATTTCTAAAAGAAAGCATTTGTAAGGCTTAAAAAAATTAACAAGTGATATTTATTAGTATAATATTTACGAAACATAAGGTTTACAACATATTATTAAAAGAATTAAACTATTTAAATAAAAAATAAAACCTTTTAGTGATTTTAACCTTTTATTGTGAATTAATACATAGAAAATTCGAATATTCAAAATCAAAATGTTGCTTAAGGTTTAAACTTTAATTTAACATTATTTAGCAATATCTAAAAATGTTATAAACAATTTTTTAAAGAAAAAAAAGTTTAGAGTGAAAAGAAATTTTTGTTCACTATTTGCTTGGTTTGTCATTAGAATAGGTTTTTTATAAACAAATCTTTATCTGCAATTGTTTAAGATTTTTTTACAATGTTATAAACAATTTTTATAAAAAAAGATGTTCAGAGTGGAAAAAAATCTTCTTTTCTTCACTACTAACTTTCTTTTGTCATTAAAATAAAAACTGAAGTATTTACTATTTATAAAAAATTTGTAAACTATGTATAAAAATGTTATAGACAAATTCTTATAAATAATTCGTTAAATATGAAGTACCATCATAAAAAAAGCATTTTGTGATTATATAATGCCCTCTTGTAAACAAATTCTTTGTTGAAGATATAAACTTTCATTTAACATTATTTAGTAATTTTTAAAAATTTTATATACAATTTTCATGGAAAAACAGTTTAAGGTGGGTGGGAAGAAAAATTTTGATTTTCTTTATTTGTTTGTTTGCCATTAGAATAGATATGTTAAAAACAAACCTTTGCCTAAAATAATTTAAAAAAATTTATCAATGTTATAAACAATTTTTTATAAATGTTATAAATATTTTTCATAAATGTAATAAAAATTTTTTTATAAATAAATTGAAAAGAAACAGTACTTTAGCGGGCTAAAATATCTGTTTTGCAAGACTTACACTACTTGAAGGTATACGTTTTTTGAGAATTATCATTTTTTGTTTGTTACGTTCGATTTTAATTGTTTTTTTAGTTTATAAAAATTGTTTATAACATTGATAAAATTTTTCAAATAATTTCAGATAAAGGTTTGTCTTTAACATATCTATTCAAATGACAAACCAAGCAAATAGTGAAAAAAAAAATTTCTTTACACTCTAAACTTTTTTTTATATGAAAATTGTTTATAACATTTTTAAATATTGCTAAATAATGTTAAATTAAAGTTTAAACCTTAAGCAACATTTTGATTACAAGAGAGCATTATAAAATTAAAAAATAATTTTTTCTACCATTCTATGTCATGTTTTGCAAATTGTTTATAACATTCTTAAACATTGCAAAATAATTTTGAATTAAGTTTTTTACTTTCAGTATCAATTTTTACCCCCCCCCCAAAAAAAAAGAATTGATGAAAATAAATTTTTTGCTTCTACTTTGGCCCATAGTTTTCAAATTGTTTATAAAAATTGTTTATAATATTGCTAAATACCTAACATCAAATTAAAATATTTTTGTTGAAGCAGCATTATTTTATTCAAATAAAGCATAAAAGTTAAAAAAAATAGTGTTGAAATTTATTTGAATCATTTTTCTAAATTTGAATATTTTGGCGGCCATGTTTGAGGCGCCATTTTGAAATTTGAAAAAATTTGTTTTCGGCAGCATGCCTATTTGTTAGTCCTAACATTTTGGACGCAATATTTTGATGTTCCGGATTTTTTTCAAACCGATTTCGATTAAATAATCTGATTTTAATGAAAAAAACAAGCTAAAAAACGGCTTTTTTGTTTAAACAATTATAACTTTTTATCATTAAATCAAAATTGAAATTTTCTTTCAGATTGTATAAGAGGAGACTCCAATCCAAAAGAAAACCTTTGTCCAGTTTTTTTTTTTTTGAAACCGGAACTCCTAGAACAAAAAGCTCGAACTTGTACTAAAAAAACGGACATTTGGGACTAAATGGATTAAAATTTCTCAAAATTGTCTAATCTAAACAAAACATTAGTATTCTAATGTTTTTGAGGTCGCTGAATTCAAATATGATGGTGAAATTAAAAAAATAAAAATGGCGGATCCAATATGACGGACTGAACGATATTTAAATTTAGAGACCTCAAAAACATTAGAGTATCAAGCTTTCTTGAGATTGGACAGTATTGATAAATTTCAATAATTTAATCCGCCATTTTGGATTCGCCTTTTGTAATTTTCTAATTTCAACATTATTTTTGTAATGTTACAACATTACAAAATGTATTACATGCTTATAAAAAATGTAGTTTTATGAAATTTTATTTCTAATAAAGTGTATTTTGAAATTACGAAACTGTTAAATTAAATTTCTGCTCCAAAAGAAGAGCTGATTGTGAGTATGTTTCTTCAGTTTACTTCAACTTGGAGGATTGATAATTTTTATTATTTTTAATGGAGAAATTCTCTTAATTGCAGTTTTGTAAATGAAAGTACGAAAGTAAAAAAAAGCAAACTTCTTGCACGACTGAAAGTCAAAGAAAGTCATTTGGAGAGTGGAGCTTGGTCGTGCGATGTGCGGATTAGATGAAGTGTCGAGGGGACAGTTCTGGACTGTTTCAGACTGACGTACGAGTATTACCCAGCGGCATAATTGCCTCGTAACTCAAGTGTCCCTCCCTCTCGACTCCTAATAACGATAATGCCAGTCTTGGTAATGGGCATTTTTAACTGCCGAGAATTCGGTTACGTCAAGGTACTTGTCTAACTTCCCTTAAAACGCTCTTCATTTTCCACAATATTTTTTTTTTCATCCTCCTTTGAATCTAGAATCTCCCTTAGAAACTAGTACTCAAGAATTACAAATCTCTTTTTAAATATTACAAGAAATTTTTTATTCCCAGCAATAATAATATAGTAATAAAAAAAGTCAATGTTTACAAACTTAATATCGAAATACGACTCAAAATTTCTGAAGCGTGCCACTAATTTTTCGATGGAGATGAAATTAAAATCAAACGATTCAATTATTTTCAAAAAATATTCTAAATTCAATTATTTTCAATATCTAGTATTTTCATAAAATTGACAAAAGAATTCAATTATTTAAAAAAAAATTTATAAAATACATCCAAAATTCAATTATTTTCATAAATAATATAATTTCCACAGGAATTCAATTAATTTAGTGAACAATTTTCAAAAACCTTTAGAAAAAATCAATTATTTAACAAAATTTTTATACAATTCTTCAGAATAATTCAATTATTTTCACTAATAATAACATTTTTCATGGAAATTTGTAATATAATTTTACAGGAATTAAACGAAAAATGAAATTTTTCTGAAAAATTTCATTTCAATTTCTCAAAAAAATCATTTATTAAAAAAAAATGTTTTTAACAATCTGTGGGAAAATTCAATTATTTAGAAAAATATTAGAATTTTTTACAGAAATTCAATTATTTTCAAATATTTTGATAAAATTGCTGGAAAGATATCAATTATTTTAAATACAATTAAAATTAAATTTTTTTTTGAAATAATTCAATTATTCTTTTAGATTTTAATAAAATTCTTCCCAAGAATGCAATTATTTACATAAATAATTCTTCGAAAGAATTCAATTATTCAAGATAAATAACAAAATTATTCTCCAAAATTCAATTATTTTGAGGCATTTTAAAAAAATTCTTTGCAAAATTCAATTATTTTGAGGCATTTTAAAAAAATTCTTTGCAAAATTCAATTATTTTCAAAAATTAATAAAATTTATCACAAGAATTCAATTATTTTTAAAAGTAATAAATTTCTTCATGGAAATTCAATTATTTAAAAAAATTCTAATAAACCCGTTCGCAACAATTCAATTATTCAAAAAAAAAAAATAATAAAATTCATCCAAAATTCAATTATTTTCATAAAAATAATCAAATTTCCACACAAATTCAATTAATTTAGAGAAGCATTTTCAAAAAACTTTGTAAAAAATCAATTATTTGACAAAATGTTTAAACAATTCTGCATAATAATTCAATTATTTTCACTAATAATAACAATTTTCACGGAAAAATGAAATTATTCTGAAAAATTTAATTTCAATTTCTCAAAAAAAATCAATTATTTCAAAAAAAAATGTTTTTTAACATTCTTTGAAAAAATTCAATTATTTAGAAAAATATTAAAATTTTTCACAGAAATTAAATTATTTGCAAATCTTTTAATAAAATTGTTCGAAAATATCAATTATTTTAAATACAATTTTAATTAAATTTTTTTTGAAATAATTCAATTATTCTTTTAGATTTCAATTAAATTTTTCCCTAGAATTCAATTATGTCGATAAATAACAATAATATTCACGGAAATTCAATTATTTTGAGGCATTTTAATAAAATTCTTTGCAAAATTTAATTATTTTTATAAATATCAATATTCACAACAAGAATTCAATTATTTTTAAAATTAATAAATTTCTTCTTGGAAATTCAATTATTTTAAAAAATTCTAATAAAATCGTTCGCAAGAATTCAAATATTGTTAAAAATTTGTATAAAAATCGTTGCAAGAATTGAATTATTTTTGCAAAGAAAAAAATTTTTCTTTGGAATTCAATTATTTTTAAAAATCTAAATAAAGTTCTTAGCAATTGCTAAGAATTGAATAGAATTGAATAGTTAACTATTCAATAATTTTCATAAATAATAAAATTCATCGCAGAATTTCAATTATTTTTAATACAATTTTACAGGAATTGCTCAAAAATGTAATTATTCTTAAAAATTTAATTTCAATTATTTAAAAAAATTTTTTTTTAAAATTTTTCCGAAGAATTCAATTATGTCGATAAATAGTAAAATTATTCCCGAAAATTCAACTATTTTGAGACGTTTTAATAAAATTCTTTGCAAAATTCAATTATTTTCAAAAATTAACAATATTTATCACAAGAATTCTATTATATTTAAGAGTAATAAATTTCTCCTTGGAAATTCAATTTTTTTTAAATTCTTAAAGAATCGTTCAAAAATTTTAATAGAATACTTTGTAAAATTAATTTATTTTCTTAAACTTTTCGCAATTCAATGATTTTCAATATACATAGAATTTACATAAAATTAGTCGAAAGAAATGAATAATTTAAAAGTTTTTATAAAATTCTTCGCAAGAATTAAATTATTTTTATAAATATTTAAAATCTTTCATGAATAATAAAATTTGTTGCAAAAATTGAATTTATTAGCAAGATAAAATAGAAGTAAATATTTTTGATGAAAATAAGGAAAAATTCAGGAAAATAAAATATGGAATGTAATTTTTCAATTTTTGTCAGTTTTGTGATGTGTCTAAAACGTGTTTTTTTCGTTAAGTTTAATTTTTCGATAAGTAGCTACTTTTTTACTACTTTTTTTAGTTTGAAAACTACTTTTTTAAAATTAATTATCGAGTGCGAAGTCTGCTTATGAAAAATATCTATAAAAAATATTATTCGTAACATAATTTTAAAGCGATTAGAAAAAAAAATGATGACATTTCAAGTACAATCAAATGAACAGTTTATTTTATTAACTTAATTTGTTTATAACATAAGCAGATAATGGCTTAAAAAATTTTGAGCCATACTTGATTAAAATCGAGAAATTCTATAAATGTCCAAGTATTGGGAGGAAGTAAAAGAGATAAGAGAAAAACGGTGAATTGCGAAGAGCGTCCGAATGTCAAGGCACGTCCAACGACTAACAGGAAGTAATCGAGAGCGAACACGATTCGTCATTCTTTTCGCGCAGAAACTTGCAAGAGGTGAAGGAAGAGGGATATCCAATAAGCCGTTTTCTTGAGAAAAAAAAAACGCTGACTGTAAGTTACCGACTGAGGCTAGGAGCCAGCAGGGAGAAAAAGGGATCTAAGTTTTATAGTGAGCGCGCTTCGAATGTGCGGCTGTAAAAAGAGGTCACGTACGCAGCACCTGACATCGGTCAACTTTACCTCCTTCCTTCCTTCTCGACATGGGGTACCACCAGACTTTTCGTTGACATCCCTTTATACGCCCTTATTTGATATCAACATACACGCCAACTCTCGACCCTTTACAATTTGCACATTACGCACCCTACTCTCCACATATAACCCTTGCCAAAACTTCTTGTATCTGAATTCCATTTGAATACATTGAATTCAGAAACCTTACTCCTCGCATTTAGATTCTAATCTAACTAAAAATTATTATTTCTACCCTGTTTTGGGAGAAGGAGCGCCGAAACGATTTTCGCCTCCTTTCTTCATTCCCTGTTTCCAAGTTCTGCATTCTTTCTTCAACGACTCTTTGTCAATCACTTTACATTTTTAAATATTCGCGCCATCGCATTCTTATATTCTCTACTTTCTCTTATGCCGGTAATCTGGAAATCTACCTTACCAATGCCAAAATTAACATTTCTCTCACTTTCTGTTCTTATACTCTAAGCACACAAATTCAGGCTTTTCTTTTTTAGCTTATTTATCACTCACAAATTAGAGTTATTCACTCTTTTTATTTGGACAATGACGCTTTTCTCTTTGTACTCCCTACAACGCATTAAACACCCTTCGTTAAGTACTTAAAATTTTTACCCAAAAAAAAAAAATCTTAACCCTTTGTAAATGCGTGCACCACTCAATGGTACTGGAAACAAAGGCCTACACTTAATTCAGAAATCAGAGAAATATTCCTATAGTTGGAATTTGTGTTGTGATTTTTAGAAGTAGCAGAACATTATTCTTCTTTCTTACACAGTAAAACGTGAGGTGTTAGAATAACACCAGAATGGATTAAAATAATCTGCAACAGTTTATTCACTCTAGGATTAAATTAACACCGAAAAGGATTAAAATAATCTATTTTGGAGCTATTTTTGACTAAGAATGAAATTTTACTTTAAATAAAACACCAAAGTCAACGATTTGTTCAAAATTCAACGAATTCAGCTTCTCCAGGGAGAATAGTAAGTTAGTGAGTTTGTTACTAACTTAGTAACTAACTTAGTAACATAGTTACTGAATTCAATTATGTTCAAAAATTTAAAAAAAATTTCGTCAAAATTTCAATTTTCTTTATAAGTAATAAAATTCTTCTCTAATATTCAATTATTTTACAAAATTTTAATCAAATCCTTGTCAAAATTTTAATTATTTTCAAAAGTTTTATAAAATTCAATGATTTTCAATATCTACTATTTCAATAAAATTTTCCAAAAGAATTCCATTATTAAAAAAAAAAAATTGAATAAAATTCTACGCAAACATTCAATTATTTTCATAAATAATAACATTTTTTACAGTTATTCAATTATTTACAAATTTTTTTTTATAAATTTCTTCGCAATAATTCAATAATTTCCATAAATAATAACTTTTTTTTACAGGGATTCAATTATTTTTATAAATAATAAAATACTTTTAGAAATTCAATTATTTTCATAAATAATAAAACTCATTGCAGAATTTTAAATTATTTTTAATGCAATTTCAATCAAATTCCTCGAAAAATGTCATTATTCTTAAAAATTTTATTAAAATTTGTCCAAAGAATTTAATGAGCTAGAAAATTTGTTGATAACATTTTTTATGAGAATTTAACTTCATGAAACATGAAACTAATAAATTATTTATTTGCATTTAATTTGTATTTTAATAATTGAATTCTCGTAGAATTTACTAATAAAAATGGTTTTTCATTTCATAAAAATGAATTTCAGTTAAAATTTTAGATTATAATTAAATATTAAAAGCATTATAACGTGGATTTTTAGAAATAATTAAATTTTGAAAAAGTTTCAAATTAAAATCATTGAAATTCTTTATTTTTCATATTTTTCACAAACAATTCTGTATAGAATTAATTCTCTTTAAAAGCTTAATAGGATTTTTATTGAAATTATATTTTAAATTTAAATTTTTTAATATATATTTAATTGCAGAATTTCCGAATAATTAAATTTTCTAAAATTGAATTGTAAACGAATGAATTTGAAAATTCTTTAAGAACTTTTTTAAAAATTATTAAAAATAATAGATTTATACTATTTATAGAAGAATTTTAGTTGAAAACACTAGAAAAAAAAGTCAATTATTTTCAAAAATTTTAATAAAATTCTGAAAAAAAAAGAAATTTCACAGAAATTCAATTATTTATAAATTTTTTATAAATTTCTTCGCAATATAATTCAATTATTTTTTATAATTAAATAATTGAATTCTAGTAGAATTTTATAATAAAAATTGATTTAAATATGAATTTTAGTTAAAAACAAATGAATTTGAAAATTCTCAAAAAAACTATTTAAAAAGTTATTAAAAATAATAGATTTATAGAAAAAATTTTAGATGTCACTAAAAAAAATTTAATTTTGGAGAAGTTGTAAATTATTGCATAAACTCAATTGTTTTCTTCTGAGGAATTGAATTATTTTCATAAATAATAAAACTCAATACAGAATTTCAATTATTTTTAATACAATTTTAATCGAATTGCTGGGAAAATGTAATTATGCTTAAAATTTTTATTAAAAATCGTCGAAAGAATTCAATTATTTAAAAATATGATGATAAAAATTTCTTTATGAGAATTGAATTTTAAGAAACATTCAATAAATAATTTATTTGTTTTTTATTTGTATTTAAATAATTGAATTCTAGTCGGATTTTCTAATAAAAATTGATTTTCATTTCATAAAAATGAATTTCCGTTACAATTTTAGATTATGATTGAATATTAAAAGCAATATAGCGTGAATTTTTAGAAATTATTGAACTTTGAAATTAATTTTTTTTTTAAATGTAATTGAATTTTTTTTTATATTATTTGAAGTTTTTATTTTCTAATATATATTTAATTGCAGAATTTTCGAATAATTGAAATTTTGCAAAATTGAATTGTAAACGAATGAATTTGAAAATTTTTAAAGAACTTTTTTAAAAATTATTAAAAATAATGGATTTATAGAAGAATTTTAGTTAAAAACACTAGAAAAAAATTTAATTTTAGAGAAGTTACGAATTATTGCAGAAATTTAATTATTTTCAAGAGTAATAAAATTCTTTTTAAGGATGCAATTATTTTTACTAATAATAAAACTGATCGCAACGTTTCAATTATTTTTCATACAATTATAATTGAATTCCTTGAAAAAAGTAATTATGTTCATGCAAGTTTTAATAAACCACGACAAAAGAATTCAATTATTTCAAAATTTTTTAATAAAATTCTTTACGAGAATTGAATTTTGAGAAGCATTCAATTATTCAATAAATTATTTACTTTTGCATTTAAATAATTAATTTCTTGTAGAATTTTCTAATAAAAATTTATTTTCATTTCATAAAAATGAATTTCAATTAAAATTTTAGATTATAACTGAATATTAAAAGGAATATAGCGTGAATTTTTAGAAATAATTGAATTTTAAAATTAATTTTTTTGAAAAAGTTTAATTGAATTTTCTTTTATATTATTTGAAGATTTTATTTTCTAATATGCATTTAATTAAAGAATTTAGGAATAATTGAAATTTCATGAAATTGAATATTGTAAACAAATCGATTTGAAAATTGCCAAAGAACTTTTTCGAAAATTATTAAAAATAATTGATATAAAGTAAAATTTTAGTTAAAGATTTTTGAAAATAATAATTGAATTGAAATAATGAAAATAATTTTGAAAAAGTATAATATTTTTATAATATAAAATAATAAGTTTATTACTTGGTCATCTTTAATTATTATAAAATATGAAGAAATCGATCACTCCGAGTCGAAGACTCGGAGTTATCGATATCTTCATGTTTTATAGTTATAAAAATATTTAATGAACAAAAATTTCATTCATCGTAAAAAATAACACCAAAATTGATTATTTTAATCTTTTTTGGTGTTAATTTAATCTGCAACACTTTTTAATACCTCACGATTTACTGTGATTCTTTCTTCTTTCTTCAAAGGGAGGATGTCAAAGTCGATGTTGAAAATAAGTTTAAGCGAAAAACTCAAAAATCATAATTTTTTTTTAAATATGCCTGAGATTATATTCCAGAAAAGATTTGTCATAATCCACGAAGGAAAATCCCGTGGACGAATGGAAGATGTATGATTTTGCTCATATCGCGATAACTCGTCGACAAGGTTCAATGAATCCTTTTCAGCAAATATTAACTTTGATATTGGACGGCGCTAAAGAAGAAACAGTGCCAATAAGTTGGCCATGCCCGACGTTGGCAAGTGGGCTCCTGCCACGTTTTTCAATAATCGCCACGAAACATTAGGTACATTAAGAACAAGCTGTGTACTGACTAAAGATATTGAATTTCTTTCCCTTTCTCTACAACTTTTCTCGAGTCCATACACGGAGAAAACTGGATAGTTAAGCTTACTATCCAGATATTAAAATTTAATAAATTTATCTTTTAACATAAGAACTGTTATCTATATATATATTAAAAATTAATATTTATTTATTTTTTTTATTTATCCCTATAATATAAAATCACTTTGCAGACGTTGATTCAGAAAGTTTTTCAAGGATATTCAAGCTAACGGCCCCTTAGGGACCGTTACATTACGTCAAAGCAGACTTCGCACTCGATAATTAATTTTAAAAAAGTAGCTTTCAAATTAAAAAAAGTAGTAAAACAGTAGTTATCGAAAAATTAAACTTGACGACCAAAAAAACTCGTTTTAGACACTCCACAAAACTGACAAAAATTTCACTCCATATTTTTTATTTTCCTGACTTTTTCCTAATAATTTTCAGCAAAAATATTTACTTCTTTCCTATCCTGCTACTAAATTGAATTCCTGCAACGAATTTTATTATTCATGAAAGAATTTAAATATTTATAAAAATATTTTAATTCCTGCGAAAAATTCTAATATTTTTCTAAATATAATTGAATTCTTTCAAAGAATTTTAAAAAACATTCTTTTAAATAATTGATTTTTTGCAGAAATTGAAATTAAATTTTTGAGAATAATTGCATTTTTTTATCAATCTCTGTAAAATTGTATTAAAATAATTCAAAGCCTGCGATGTATTTTATGATTTATGAAAATAATTGAATAGTTGCTAAGAATTTTATTAAATTTTTCAAAAGTAATAGAATTCTTGAGAAGAATTTTTTTATTTATGAAAGTAATATAATTATAATTGAATTAAGCCTTTTTTATTAGAAAATTATTTAAAAAACACTATTAACAAAAAGGAAAATTTTCATATAGGTACAAACAACAGAGTTTTCTTGAAAGTATCAAATTGATATAGAAAAAATAATACTAAATCAAATTGACCTAAAAATTGTAGATTAATTTTTTATTTGATCCACATTTTTGGTATCAATTCATTGCAATTTGATACTTTTAAGTTAACAGTGAATTACATTTGAAAATATGGCTTGTCACAAAAATTTAATTTTGTTCTTTCCTGGCATTTATCGGTTTTCCTCACAGAATTTTTAATATTATTATACTCTAATTATAGTAGAAATATTAAAATAAAAAACTTACAGTATTTCCCTGATTTCCAGAGAAAATTTTGAATTTTTCCCTGACCCTAAAGAATATTCTGTTTCACTCTAAAAATGATTAGAATAACTCAAAAAACTGTTATATTATACATTTTCGAATTTTTACATTTACGAATTTGTTTAATTGCAAAATTATTCGAAAACTTAAATAAATTCTTTTTAAAATAAATATTTAATCATTATTATTATTCCATAGGAATTAAGATTTTCAAAAAATTTCAAATTCAAATCTTTATGAAATTTATCAACTTATAAGAATATTATTATAATATTGTAAAACATGAAGATATCAATCATTCCGAGTCTTCGACTCGGAATGATTGATATCTTCATGTTTTATAATAATTTAAATTTGCATAAAATTTAAAAAAAAAAAAAATTATTTACAAAAATTTTAATAAAATCCTTCGCAAGAATTTAATTATTTTTACAAGTAATAAAATTTTTCACCTGAATTCAATTATTTTCAACAATTTCTTGCAAGAATTCAATTACATTTCACAAATAATGAAATTCTTCGCTGAAATTAAAATATTTTTAAAATCTACTATTTTAATCAAATTTCTTAAAAGAATTCAATTATTTAAAACAAATGTAATAATTTATTGAATAAATGAATTTTTATCAAAATTAAATCCTCGTAAAGAATTTTATCAACAAATATTCAAATAATTGAATATTTTCGACGGATTTTAATAAAATTTCCAATTATATTTCTCTAGGAATTCGATTAAAATTTTATTACAAATAATTGAAATTCTATGATGAATTTTATTATTTACGAAAATAATTAAATCTCGGTAAAAAATTTGATTATTTATGCAAATAATTGAATTATTGCCAAGAAATTTATAAAAAAAATTTTTAAATAGTTGAATTCCTGTGCAATTTTTATTATTTATGAAAATAATTTAGTGTTTGCTTAGAATTTTTTTTTATAAATAATTGAATTCTTGAGAAGAATTTAATTAAAAGAGTTTGAAAATAATTGAATTCCTGTAAAAATTTTTATTATTTACAAAAATAATTTAATGATTGCTTAGAATTATATTAACACTTTTTTTAAATAATTGAAATTTTTTGAAAAATTTTATTAAAATATTAGATATTAAAAATTTTTGAAAAAGTAATTGAAATTTTGCAAAGAATTTTATCAAAATTTTTGAAAATAATTAAATTTTTCAAAAGAATTTTATTATTTTAAAAGATAATAAAATAAAATTTTGATAAAATTTTGTCGTATCATTTTAAAAAATGTTTAAATTTCTGCGAAGAATTTTATTGCATTTGAAAATAATAGAATTTATAAAACGAATTTTATTATTTATGAAAATAATGGAAATTTTGCGATGAGTTTTAATTATTATGTAAATAATAGCATTCCTAAAACCAATTTTATAATAATTTATGAAAATAATTGAATCACTGAGAGGAATTTTATTATTTATAAAAATAATTGAATTCTTGAAAAGAATTTTATGAAAATTGTGTTTTAAACTTTTAAATAATTGAATTTGTGTGACGAACGTGACATTTTTTAAAATATTTTGAGCATAATTGAATTTCTGCGAAAAATTTGATTACGTTTGAAAATAATTGAATTCATAAAAAGACATTATTTATGAAAATAATGGAAATTCTACAATGAAGAACTTTATTTAATTTTTTTTTATAAATAATTGAATTCTTGAGAAGAATTTTATGAAAATTATGTTTTAAATAATTGAATTCCTGTGAAATTTTTATTATTTATGAAAATAATGTAATGTTTGCTTAGAATTTTTTATCAACACTTTTTTAAATAATTGAATTCTTTTCAAAAATTTTATTAAAATAGTTGATATCGAAAATGATTGAATTGAGGAAAATTTTTGAAAATAATTGAAATTTTGCGAAGAATTTTATTACTTTTGAAAATAATTTAATTTCTGCAAATTATTTGTAACTTCTTCTAAATTCAATTTTTTCCAGTACTTTAATAAAAATCCCTCACTTTTCCCTGAGAAATTCGACTTTTCCTTAATTCTCTGATTTTCCTGACATATGGCAACCATGGAAATGTTGATATTAAAAAAAAAAAATTTTTTAATTTTTTTTAAATTTTTTTAAAAAATTTGTAGTTGTAGTTGTAGTTGTAGTTGTAGTTGTAGTTGTAGTTGTAGTTGTAGTTGTAGTTTTTACTTTAAATCTATAATTAAAAGTAAAAATTGAAAGAATCGAAAAAAATGTTGTTGTTTCAGTACCTATATATATATATATATATTGAAGATTGTGGACGAAAAAAGAAATGATAAAGTTGAAAGTTTGAAAATTCAAGTCATGCTGTAGCATATTTAGTGGGATGGTCTATATTAGCTGAGAGTTCTTCCTATATTTAAGAAAAGATCCTAAGCCGATATTTGAGTAGAGAATATGCATACTTCGATCGTGGCAAAACCCCTCCAAGAGCCGTGCACAGGCAGCTCATCGTCTTTTATCTGGTCGTAGAGCTTTGCGGGAGGTGTTTCATAATCCAGACGAATGTGGATCAGACTTTTCGGTCTCTCGGCTCTCGATCTCTTTACCTCCAGCTCCACCTCGTCATTCTCTTCTATGTGTATAGTATATATCTTCTCCCTTTTCTGTGCTGCAATTTCTCTCTTTTTATCCGAGCGCCACGCCGAGTCGAGTTTCTTCAAGATTATGCAAATTCAACGTCCTTGCCACCATCTTCGCCTAGAAGAAGCTAATTTCTCTACTAACCATTCTCTCCTACCAAGGTATAAATGCGAATAAAAGTGCAATTTTTTTTTCCTTTTTTTTTGCCTTCGGTAATATTTTTCCTAGACAACTATCCAAACACTCTTTTTCGATTCGTTTCTTTAAATTTTTCATCATTTAATTAAGGAGATGAGAATGAGAAGAAAAAAAAGTGTCTTCAAACTATTTGCTCTTATTCTTTTCACTCAAAAAACTTGAAAGTGATCCTGTGTTATTTGTTATCCGACGTTTATTTTTTTTTTTTAAAAACCTCTTCTTTAATTAAACTCAGTCTACTTAGTCTACAAATTTTCGACTATACTTAGGGGGAAAAAATCTTCTACTTAAGGAACTCTTTCTTGATGAAAAATGTTTCATACCTTATTTTCCAGTTTGGGTAAAGTTTAGTTTGAAACGTGACACATCTTCTGTTACAACGCGTTTGGTATATCGGATATGCGGCAAAGTTAGGTGTAGATAGGATCATTTGAAATGTAATCGACTAATTATTAGCTTAGCCATTACCTTAATTAATGTCAAAACTGTTTATGCAGTTATCTTTGTTAATTTATGCGAATTTGTAAAGTCAACGCGAGGATAATATCAACATGTGATTCTAATAGAGTATAATTACCAGAATAGGTCACTAATTTATCTAAAGTGAGACGCAAATATTCAATAATGATAGTTGAACATTTAGTGGGTTATAAATAATAATTACATTCATTATAATAATCTATTGCTTATTAATGATTTAAATTTACAATAATTTCAAACAGTAATGCAGAGAGTTTAAATTGTAGGAATTTTCTATTTTTGTTCTTTTAAATTCCAATTGTATTAAATAGTAAAAAAAAGGAAATCAATCAGGGGGTCAAAATGTAACTATAATTCACTTTTAGTACACTCGTACTACCGTTTCTCGACATTTTCACTTCACTTTCAGTTTACCATCAAACCAGTATTACTTTACTTTAACTCGACATTTCACTTCACATCATTTTCACTTCACTTTTAGTATTCCTTCAAACCACTATTAATTAAATTTACCTACATATATATTAATTTCACTTTCGTTCCTCTTTAACTTTTCCTTCACTTCAATTTCACTTCACTTTCATTCTTCTTTAACCTTTCATTTACTTCAATTTCACTTTACTTTCATTACTCTCTCACGTTCACTGTATATTAATTTTACTTTTTCTCTATTTTCACTTCACTTCACACCACTTTTACTTCACTGTCATTATGCTTTCACTTCACTTTCACTTCACATTTATTCTTCTTTTATTTTAAATTCTCTCCACTTTTGCACTATTTTCACTCCATTTTCATATCACTTCTATTCCTCTTTCACGTTCACTTCTCTTTCACTTCTCATTCACTCTATTTTTACTCCAGAAGGTCGATTACGTAATTTCACTCTACTTTCACTTCACATTCACTCCAATTTCACTATCACTCAATTTTTTTTTCACTTCACTTTAACATTCACTCAATTTTTATTTTCACTCCACTTTCACTCCACTTTCATTTTACTTTCACTCCCTTTCACTTTTACTCAAATTTTATTTTTTCTTCACTTTCTCTGAAATTTTATTTTTACTCTACTTTCAACTAGAGAGATAATTGAAATAGCAAGTGGAAAAAGTGTTTATATTAGGGGTAAAAATGAAGTGAAATTGGAGTAAAAATAAAATTAGTGTAAAAATGGAGTGAAAGTGTAGTGAAAATAAAATTTAAATGAAAGTGAAAGTGAAGTGAAAGTGGAGAGAAAATAAAATAAAATTTGAGTAAAAGTGAAAGTGAAGTGAAAGAATAGTGAAAATAAAATATAAGTGAAAGTGGAGTGAAAATAATATTTGAGTAAAAGTGTAAGTGGAGCGAAAATAGCAGTTGTGTTAAAGTGAAAGTGGAGGAAAAACAAAATTTAAGTAAAAGTAAAAGTAAACTAACAGTGGAGTGAAAATAAAATTTAAGTAAAAGAGAAATTGGAGTGAAAAAGAAATTTTTGAGTAAAAGTGTGAGTGGAGCGAAAATAGCAGTTGTGTTAAAGTGAAAGTGGAGGGAAAACAAAATTTAAGTAAAAGTAAAAGTAAACTAACAGTGCAGTGAAAATAAAATTTAGGTAAAAGAGAAATTGGAGTGAAAATTAAATTTGAGTAAAAGTGAAAGGGGAGAGTAAATAAAATTTGAATAAAAATTAAGGTGGAGTGAATATACAAAATCGACCCCCTGGGCGTCGATTTGATAAGTTCACTCCACTTTCATATCACTTTCACGTTTACTTTAATTTCACTTCACTTTAACACTATGTTCACTTTACTTTTATTTTATTTTCATACTATTTTCACGTTCATTTATACGTTTACTACACTTTTACTTTACTTTCACCTTCACTTTGCTAAAGTCTCACACAACGTTTACGTAATCATTATTCGATTTTTACACCACTTTCACATTACTTTCATTCCACTTTCACATTACGTTCACTTCACTTGCACTTTATTTTCACTTAACTTTCATATTGCCTTTTTTCATTTTTACTCTACTATCACTCCAATTTCAATCCCTTTTCAATTCACTTTTATTCCACTTTAGCGTTCATTTCACTTTCACTACACTTTTACTTTTCTTTCACTTCGTCTTTATTTTATTTTCACTTTACTTTCACGTCATTTACACTGCAATTTCACGATCACTTCACTTTTACTCCATTTTCACTTCACTTTTACTTTACATTTACTAAGAATTCACATGATATTTACAGCATTTTTATTTCCTATCAAACCACCTTCACTTTACTTACATTCCTCTTTCACTTCACTTTCACTTCATTTTTAATTTATTTTCACTTCACTTTCACTTTACTTTTACACAACGTTCACTTCACTGTAAGTTCACTTTCACTTCATGTTTACTGCTTTATTTTCACTCAACTTTCACTTTATTTTAACATAACTTTTACTTTATTTTTATATCCCTTTCACTCTAATTTCACTTCACTTTTACTCTATTTTCACTTCACTTTTCCTTTATATTTACTTCACTTTCATGCATCTTTCACGCTATTTTTACTTCACTTTTATTCTATTTTCATTTGAACTTTACTTTATTTTCACTCCACTTTCACACTACGTTCAGTTCCCTGTCACTTCACTTTCACTTCATTTTCACGTAACTATCCTATTAGTTTTATTAGAAAGGAAAGTGGAGTAAAAATAAAGAAAAAATTATATGAAAGTGTAGTTGAACTGAACTGAAAGTGAAGTAAAAGTAAAGTGAAAGTGGAATGAAAGTGAATTGAAAATAGATTAAAAGTGGAGTAAAAATGATGAAAAAATTATATGAAAGTGAAGTGAACGCAATATTAAAATAGAGTAGAAGTGAAGTGAAAGTAAAACGAAAATTTAGTAAAGAAGAATTCAAAGAGAAGTAAAGAAGGAATAAAAGTAAAGTGAGAAAGGGATGAAAATAAAGTAAAAATGAAAAAGTGGAGTAAAAATGGAGTAATATTAAAGTAAAAATGATTTGAGAGTGAACTATAACTGAAGTGAAAGTGAACTGAGAGTGAAGTAAAAGTAAAGTGAAAGTGAATTGAAAATGGAGTGAAAGCAAACTGAACGTGAATGTGGTGTAAAAGTGAAGTAACAATGGTGTGAAAGTGGAGAGAAAGTAAAGTGATTGTGAAGTGAAACCGATTTGAATGTGATGTGGGAGTGAAAGTGAAGTGAAAATGGAGTAAAATTGGACTGAATGAAGGTGAAGTAAAAGTGAGTCATATGTAAAGTGAAAGTGAAGTGAAAGTGAAGTAAAAGTGAAGTGAAAATGAAGTAAGAGTGGAGTGAAAGTGAAGTGAAAATGAAGCGATAGTGGAGTGAAAGTAAAGTGAAAGTGAAATGAAAATGAAGTGAAGGTGAAGTGAAAGTAAGATAAAAGTGAAAATTAGTCAAAGTGGAAATATAACTACAATTAAAAGTAAAAATATAAAAACTTTCAAATTAAACGTAAAATTATAAATAAAAGTGAAAATCACAAAACGATATTACATATAATTATCCCCCAATTCGTTATAAATCAGTATTATTAAAATTATTTAACTTTAATATTAATACAGAACCAGTCTTCTCAAGCATTAAATTTGGATCAAACTGCAACTACATTGACTTTGCACATATAATAAAGTCAATAGTTTCAGTTTGTTATAACGAAACAGATGATACATTGATTAATCACTGTGAAATTACTAATTAAGCACAAAACTATCGAGTTTTGTTGTCCCTAGGAAAACATGTGATCGAATTTTCGTTAAATCTTTGCTAGAGTTGGGTAATAACCCAACCCATGTATAGAATACTATACATTATTAGATTATCTATTCGTCCATTTAGCTAATCATCAAGAGTATAAGATAATTAATGATAGAGTAAAATTATGATTCTGCAAACTGCAGTGAAAGAAAATTCACTATTCTTTTTGATAGTGATGCTTAAAAATGAACGTAAATCGGAACTTCGTAAATGTGAAAACAATTAATTTGATTGGATGAATGTATATATTCTGTCGACCCAACTCAAATAGACATTAAGGTCTTATTGAAGGTGACGCTGAATGGAATTGTGCAATGTTAGAAGAAAATTAGACGATACCTCAGAACAATTACAACCTTTATGAGCATAATAATGCTTCGGAATTAAATCACAGAACAATTATTATTGCAATATTTTTTTATGTCTTGTGCCTGAAGTCTCGTGTTTTATGGCTTAATTCTTATAGTTAGTCTATAAGAATTATGTCTTTACTCTTATATTTTAGACTATAATTCTTATACTGCCTCAGTTTTCCTGAAAGTATCAAATCGATACTAAAGTGAATCAAATTGATGCCAAGCATTTGGATCAATTTTTGATTTAATCCACATTTTTTATATCAATAATTTTCGCTGATTTCCAAACAAAATTTTCAATTTTTCCCTGACCTCAAAGAATATTCTACGATTCACTCCCTGTCGTCAGCTATCCAAAAGCGCCATTTTTGTGCATGTGGGATAAAAAATTCTTCACAGGATTTCAATAACATTTAATACAATTATTTAAATATCAAAATAAATAATTTATTGAGTAAAGGAATTAAATTATCATAAAGAATTTTATCAACAAATTCTTAAATAATTGAATTTTTTCTATGAATTTTAATAAAATTTTCAATTACATTTTTCGAGGAATTCGATTCAAATTTTATTAAAAATAATTGAAATTCTATGATGAGTTTTAATATTCATGAAAATAATTTAATGTTTGCTGAAAATTTTATCAAAACTTTTGTAAGTAATTGAAATTTTTTTGAAAAATTTGATTATAAAATAGTAGATATTTAAAATGATTGAATTGATAAAAATTTTTGAAAATAAGTGAAATTTTGTCCAAGAATTTTATTAAAATTTTTGAAAAAAATTTAATTTTAGTGAAGAATTTTATTATTTTTAAAAATAATTAAAATTTTTCCCTAAAAATCCCCTTTCTTCAATTTTGGTCCCTAAACGTACCCTATTTTGAAAATTTCCCCTATTTTTCTCGTCGCAGGAAATTTATTTTTTTTCAATAATTTTTAAGTAATTCTGCAAAAGAATTCAATTATCTTGATAACCAACAAAATTCTTCGCATAAAATCAATTATTCTAAGGATTTTTAATGAAATTCTTTTCCAAAATTCAATCATTTTGATAAATATCATAATTCTTCTCAAAAATTTAATTATTGTAAAAAATTTTAATTAAATTCTTGGCAAAATTTCAATTATTTAAACAAAATTTAATAAAATACTTTGCACGAATTCAATTATTTTTATAAATTTTAATGAATATCTCGTCAAGAATTCAATTATTTTTATAAATATAAAAATTTTTCGCCAAAAATTCAATTATTTTCAAAAATTTAAATAAAATTATTTGCAAAATTTCAATTATTTTCAAAAGTTTTTCGCAATTCAATGTTTTTAAATATTTACTATTTTATTAAAATTTATCAACAAATTTAATTATAAAAAAACTTGTTGATACAATTCTACGAAAAGATTCAATTATTTTCATAAATAATAAAATTTCATTTACGAATTCAATTATTTTCATCGCATAATTTCAAATATTTTTAATACAATTTTAAAAAAATTCCATGAAAAATGCAATTATTATTAAAAATTTTATTAAAACTTGAGGAAAGAATTCAATTTTAAGAAACATTCAATTATTTAATAAAACAATAAAATTCGTTGCAATAATTCAAATATTTTGATAAATAACATTTAATTCGCCGCAGAAAATCAATTATTTTCAAAAAAATTTAAATAATTTTGCAAAAGAATTCAAATAGCTTGATAAACAATAAAATTGCACAAATTATTCCCATAAAATCAATTATTCTAAGGAATTTTAATAAAATTCTTTTCCAAAATTCAATTATTTTGATAAATATCAATATTCATCGCAAGAATTTAATTCTTTTGAAAAGTAATAAAATACTTTGCAGAAATTAAATTATTTTCAAAATTTTTTGAAAATTCTCGTCAAGAATTAAATTATCTTTATAAATAAATAATGAAAATCGTCTCAAGAATTAAATTATTGGCAAAAATTTTAATAAAATTCTTTTTATGAATTCAATTATTTTCAAAAATTATTTTTTAAATTCCTCTAAGGAATTCAATTAATTTTTTAAAAATTTAATTAAATTCCTGAAAAGAAATGAAATATTTTCAATACTTGTTAATACAATTCTTCGTAAAAATTAAATTTTAAGAAACATTCAATATTATTTATTTTTGAATTTCAATAATTGATTTCTCGTAAAATTAAATTATTGTTTTTCGTACTTTTAACTAACAATTCTGAAGAATTAATTTTTTTTGAAAAAGTTTAATTGAATAATAATTGATGTTATTGATTTAAAGTAGAATTTTAGTTAAAAATTCTAGAAAATGTTAATTGAATTGAAATGATAGAAATAATTTTGAAGAAATTTTAGTAACAATATATTCTTATAATAAAAAACTAATGATTTTGTCAGTCGGTCATCTTTAATTATTATAAAACATAAAGAAATGATCCATTTCTTTATGCTTTATAATAATATTCTTATGAGTTGTTCAATTTGAAATTTTTGAACATCTTAATTTCAATGAAAAAAGAGTTATTATTAAATATTTATTTAAAAAAGAAGTTGTTGATGTTCTCGAATAATTTGACTTTTGAAGAAATTTGTAAATAAATTGAATACAAAATTATTTTGAGTATCTAATAATTTTGAGAGTGAGTCAGAATATTCTTTAGGATCAGGGAAAAAGTTAAAGTTGTGCTTGGAAATCAGGGAACAGTCGGGGAAAAATAAAATAAAATTTTGGTGGCAACCCTGTACAAATAAATGATATTTTTATCTTTATTTAACCAATTTTTATGGTCCCCTAAAAAGTCCCCTATTTTTTAATTTTTAGTCCCCTATTTCCCCTAAAATACTTTTTAGGGGCGCTGTGAAGCCTGTACATGGAATTTCCAGGGGGTACTTCCATGGAATTTTTCGACGTGGGGTGTTTTAAATTTTTATTTCTTAAGCCTCTTTTAATTTATTATTAATTTAATTTATTTGTTTTTTAACTCTTATGCTGATGTATTAAGTCTTATTCCTAAGGATATTACACCCAAAATCTTAAAGTGTATGTCTCAATTCTTATGCTCAAGTTTTTAATACTTATGCCTTAAGTATCTTTATTCCTGTAAAAAAAAGTTGTAGAAGTGACAATACATTACTTATTCAATTAATCATTAGCATTTAAGTAGCAGAAGAGAATTGTCTTACTTTATTTTTTTTATTATTATTCATTCTTCTTCAATGCGATGCAAGATAAAGTTTACTTTGTGCGGTGGAGAAAATATGAAATTACGAAAGTATTGAATTTTCTTTTTGAAAAAAAACTGACAAGAGAAGAATATTTGAAAAAGTAAATTTGCAAGACATGAATTAGGGTTACTTACTCCTAGGCAGAGTTGTCGATTTGTACGCCAGCTCGTCAGTTTGAATGCGAATAAAGGAAAATGCAAAGTAAGAAACACGTGATGAGAATTTCAACACAGTCCAGACTGGAAATCTTTTAAAAATACAAATGCCTTTTGCGCTCATCTCTTCTCTCACATTGCACTTTACAACCACTCTTTCTCACTTTTCTACTTGGCTATTCTGAAAGCAAGTAAAGAACTGAAAAACTCCAAACAAATTTTCTTACTGATAAAAATACAAAACGCTATACACTTATTATGATTTAGTACAACATTTTCTTTTCGATAAATTTTCGATTTACAAAATCATGCATCATGTATGTATATATAATTATTATTATACTGTAATATATTATTATGATTATTATGATTACTGACAGTATACATTTTTTGTAATTAAAAATGAAATAATATTTTCGATTGGAAAAAATGTGAACGGGGATTTTGTGTTCAAAACATTTAATAGAAAAATCTTTTTAACAGAAAATTAAAGAAAAATAAAAAAAGTAGAATTTAATGGACTATCCTCGGAAATATTGGAAAACTCGTGAACTCAATTTCATCTTGGGAAATCAACTGCACAACTTATTTTAGTACTTCAATTGCGTCATTTCGTCAAGTTATAGAAAAAAAAATATATCTTAGGATACAAACTACTTGTCACGATAGATTCTTTTCATATTATTCGAGTAAAAGTGGGATAAATACTGTAGATTTTTAATTACGAAAATTATTTTTTTTTACTCACTAAAGATAATATATTTTATGTACTTAACACAAACATAATGCTGTGGTAGAAAATAAAAAATTTTACTTAATGAAAGTTTGTTAAGTTAACGCACTGCGCAAAAAGAATTGTCTTCTTTAATTCTCTTAGGCCGTGTCTACAATAGAATTTAGTCTAGTTTTCAGTTCAATAAATATTAAATAATAGTAAACAATAAATTGTTTATAGACCATCAGTAAATCGTCGAAATAATTCTAAAGTTTCAATTTTGGACAACTTGAGATAAAATTTACAAAATTGTTTTAATTAATCGTCTTTGATGCTAAACATAACTTATAAATGTAGGTAATTCTGTATATTTTAGGATGCTGAGACATTAAAATACGTCTTAAAATTAGACAACAAGACAAATAGGGACAAAGAGACAAAGATAGATTTTTCAATCAAAAATGTCTTTGCAGTTAGCACTGAATTTTTCCTTTACAAATAAAGAACTCTAATCATAACGAACTAATTATGTAACTTCACTTCACTTTTACTTTCACTCCACTCTCACTTCACTTTTACTTTACTTTCTCTCCACTCTCACTTCAATTTCACTTCACTTTCACTTCACTCTCACTTTAATTCACTTTTACTATCACTCCACTTTCACTTGATTTTCACTTCTTTGTCATTGTTACTTCATTTTTATTAGATTTAACTTATTTTCAAATTTTTAAGAAATTTTGAAATGTAACTTCACTTTACTTTCACTCCATTTTCAATTGATTTTCACTTTCACTTGACTTTCACTTCATTCTCACTTTAATTCATTTTTACTATCACTCCCCTTTCACTTACGCTCTAACTTCACTTTCACTTGATTTTCACTACTTTGTCATTGTTTCTTCATTTTTATTAGATTTAATTTATTTTCAAATTTTTAAGCAAATTTAGAATGTAAATAAAGTTAAATTCAACAAAATTAAAGTGAAGTGAAAGTAAAATTAGAGTGAAGTGAAGTAAAGTGAGACTAAAGTAAAAGTATGAGTGATGGTAGATTAAAGTAAGAGAGAAGTTACATTGGAAGTGAAGTAATAGTCTTGTGAAAGTGAGAGAGAAGTTACAGTGGAAGTGAAGTAAAAGTCATGTGAAAGTGATAGTGAAGTAATAGTCATGTGAAAGTGAGAGAGAAGTTACAGTGGAAGTGAAGAAAAAGTCATGTGAAAGTGATAGTGAAGTTAGAGTGGAAGTAAAGTAAAACTCATGTGAAAGTGAGAGTGAAGTGAAAGTGAAAATGTCGCGAAAGTGAAGTGACAGTCAATTGAACTTTATCTTGCAGTGGAATGTAAGTGGCAGTAAAATGGAAATTAAGTGAAGATGAAGTGAAAGTAAAGCAAATAAAAAGTGAAAGGGAAGTGAAAGAGGATTGGAAGTAAAGTGTAGGTGGTGTGAAAATTAAATAAAATTGACGTAAACGTGGGGTGAAACTTTAGGGATTGTAAAGTGAAAGTGGAGTTAAAGTAAAGTAAACGTGAAAATGGTGCAAATGAGAAGTAAAAATGGTGTGAAAGAGGAGTAAAAGTGATGTAAAAATGGAGTGAAAGTGAAAATTAAGTTGAGTAAAAGTGGAGAGAATGTGGCATGTACATCATAGTGTAGTGAAAGTAAAATGAAAGTTAAGTGAAAATGAAGTAAAAGTGGAATAAAAGTCACGTCAAATGTAGTGAAAATGATCTGAATGTTGTGTGAAAGTGAGAGTTGAGTGAAAGTTAAAGTGAAGTGAGTATGACGTGAAAGTGAAAGTAATTTGAAAGTGAAGTGTAATTAGAATGAAGTGAAAGTAAAAGTGAAGTGAGAGTGAAGTGAGTATGAAGTGAAAGTACATTAAAAGTGAAGTATAATGAGAGTGAAGTGAAAGTAAATGTGAAGTGTGAGTGGAGTGAAAGTTAAAGTGAAGTAAAAGTGAAAGTAAATTGAAAGTGAAGTATAATGAGAGTGGATTGAAAGTAAAGTGAAAGCAAAGTGAAAGTGAAGTGAGAGTGGCGTGAAAGTAAAGTGAAAGTGTAGTAAGTGTGAAGTGAATCTAAAGTGGAAGTGAAGTGGAAGTGAAGTGAAACGAGAGTGAAGTGAAAATAAATTGAAAGTGAAATGAAGTGAAGTGAAATTACAAAATCGACTCCCAGTTTCCGTCGAATTTAATATCATTATTAAGTAAATATTCTTTAACTCTATTCGTTTGAAAACATTTCCAAATATTGTAATTCCATGGCATATTGGAAAACTGAATTGGAAAGAATGGTAACATTCTAGTTTAAAAGTTGCTGGCTTTTTAAAGTAAATTTTTTCCATTTGAACATTTACTTCGTCAATAACTGTTTTTCCATATTTCCTATACCGCATTCAGATAAAAGCAATTTTATTATTTCTACTAATTCATTATTTTGTTAAAAGCAATATCTAAGTATATAGGGAAAAAAATTTATACGCTAGAGAAAAATTTTTTTTTCTGCATACGCAAAGACCGTATTTAAATACATTTAATATATAAATATAGAAAAAATACATAAATACTCTAGTTTTTATTATTGGACATTTTTAATTAAAGCTATAGTAATAAATTAGAAAAAATTATTTATTTATTTTTTATCAGAAAATATGAAAAGAGAAAAATGAGAAAATTTGGTTTATATTTATGCTGAGTAAAATTTACATGGAGGTTGTAAAAGTTTGCAAAAATGTTAAATTATGGAAGCGTATTTTATATGTGTAGTATATTTTTGCCGTATGTTGGATACCATTCATAACGAAACTTTATATTTATTTTTACTTTAATTTATTACATTAAGGGGTTAGGAACAATTCATTACGGTAAATATTAAAAAAAATTTTATTTCTTTATATTTTTTATAAACTAAACTTATATTTTTAAAATAAAAAGAAAAATATCCAAGTTTTTAATTTCGGTTGAATTTTGAATTAAAATTTTACAATTAATTATTTCTGAAATTAACGAAACCAATGATATCGATGAAATTGATACATTTCCATGTAAATTACTTTGCTTGTATGTTAAATTTATTACACATATTGAATTTAATGATGTATGTTAATATACTATATGAAATTCACAAATTTCAACATTCAACTTATTAAATACTGTTGGAATCTGAAATCTCGTGAAAATGATCTCGTATTAACCATTTGGATTTTCAATATCTTTTCAGAATATATGTTAAAAAAGAGACATAAATAGAAATCACCACCTTGTTTCTCACAAGTGGTGAAATTTTTCTCTGGTTAATATAATAGAAATATAATATAAACTTCACACTCACTTCACTTTCATTTCACTCTAAGTTCACTTTACATTCACTTTAACTTTACTTTTGTACCACTTTTACTTTATTTCTTCAAATTAAGTTTCAATCCACTTTCACTTTATTTTGTCCTTACTTACACTTCATTTTCACTTTTCACACCACTTTCAACTTTTTTTTATTTTACTGTCACACTATTTTCACTTTACCTTATGTCTCTTTCACTTCACTTTACTTTCACTGCACTTTAACTTTACTTTTACACCACTTTCACTGCATTTTAAATTTTTTTTCACTGCAATTTTATTCACTTTACTTACACTTCATTTTCACTCCATTTTCAATACACTTTCACTTCACTAACACTTCATTTTATTGAATTTAACTTATCTTTATAATTTTAAGAATATTTGGAAAAGTGAAGTGAGACTAAAATTAGAGTCAAGTGAAATTAAAATGTGAGTAAAGTAAGAGTGTAGTGAAAGTGAAGTGAAGTTAGTTCACTTTACATTTACTTCCTCGCACTTCTGTTTCACCTCATTGGCACTTTTCTTTTACACACACTTCATTTTTTTAAATATAACTTTATTTAAACTTCAATTTCTCTTGTAATTTTAAAGATAAGTAATTTTATTAGAAATTTTGAAGATTAGTTAAATTCAACAAAAATAAAGTAATAAATAAATAAAGTGAACGTGAAGTGAAAGTAATGTGAAAGTGTAGTAAAAAAGTGGAGTGAAAGTAAAGTAAAAATGATGTGATAGCCGAATGAAAGTGAAGTGAAAGTGTTGAAAAAATAGAGTGAAAATAAAGTGAAGTGGAAGTGTGGTGACAGTGAAGTGAAAGTAATGTGAGCTTGAAGTGAGAGTGAAGTGAAAGTGAAGTTAAATCCCATCCCTGAGGGTCGATTATGTAATTTCACTCCACTTTCATTTCACTCAACTTCACTCTCATTTGTATTCCACTATCACTTGACTTTCACCTCATTTTCACTTCACTACCACTCTCACTTGACTTCCAACAATAATAAAGTAAAATGAAAATAAAGTGAGAGTAGAGTGAAAGTGACTTTCATTTGATTTTCACTTCACTGGCACTTCACTTGCACTTAAAATGTATTTTTACTC
This sequence comes from Leptopilina syphax, assembly GCA_032872505.1. NCBI lineage: Eukaryota > Metazoa > Arthropoda > Insecta > Hymenoptera > Figitidae > Leptopilina > Leptopilina syphax. The sequence goes on from CM065475.1 coordinate 6,738,863, forward strand.
CACTTTCATTTTTACTTAAATTTTATTTTCTTTCCACCTTCACTCGAAATTTATTTTCACTTCACCTTCACTACAAATTTATTTTTACTTTACTTTCCCTTCACTTTCACTCAAATTTTATTAACACTTTACTTTCACATTTATTTTCACTCTAATTTCATTTTTACTCCACTTTTACTTCATTTCCACTCCTGTTACAATTTAAATTATCTCTCTAATTGTTGTACAATTATAGTACATTATGCTTCAAGGGAGGTAAATCCGACGAGCTTATGTGCCGAGCACAATATTGAAGAACGAGTCGTAACCACTGAAATATATATATATGGGCAATTCCACGGGAAATTTTTCTACGACATTTTAGAATCGGTTAAACATATTTTTTTATCGTTCTTGATAGAAAAATATTAAACACGTATTTTTTTATTTTTCCATATTTGCCAAAATTTTCGAGTTATGAATTTTCGAAATTTTGGATTTTTAAAAGTAGACCTATTTTCAATAGCTTATAACTTTGAAAGTATTGAGTTTGGAAAAAAGTTGTCAAAAAAAGAAAGTTTTGGTTTTTCTTCAACTTTTAAAAGATTTAAAAAAAATTTTTTTTTTTCAATTTTTATTAAAAAAAAAATATTTTTTTATAAACAAATTAATTTTTTTTAAATTTGGGCGCGATTTTTTTTTTATTTATTTTTTATTTATTTATACCTACTAATATACAGAAAAATTTCCAAAAAGATTCGAGATGGGCCGACTCGTAGTTTTCGTTCCATAAATTTTTTATAGAATGAAAACTGTGAATTATAAGTCTAATAGCTTGTAACTTTGAAAGTTTTGAGTTTAGAAAAAACTTGTCAGAGAAAGAAAATCTTGGTTTTCTTTAACTTTTATGTAATTTAAAAAAAAAATTTTTATTAATTTTTAAGAAAAAAAAATTTTTTTTTATAAACAAATTAATTAAAAAATTTATAGAACGAAAACTATGAGTCGGCCCATCTTGAATCTTTTTGGAAATTTTTCTGTATATTAGTAGGTATAAATAAATAAAAAAAAATAAAAAAAAATCGCGCCCAAATTTAAAAAAAATTAATTTGTTTATAAAAAAAAATTTTTTTGTTATTAAAAATTAAAAAAAAATTTTTTTTTTTAAATCTTTTAAAAGTTGAAGAAAAACTAAAACTTTCTTCCTTTGACAACTTTCTTCCAAACTCAATACTTTCAAAGTTATAAGCTATTGAAAGTAGGTCTACTTTTAAAAATCCAAAATTTCGAAAATTCATAACTCGAAAATTTTTGCAAATATGGAAAAATAAAAAAATTCGTATTTAATATTTTTCTATCAAGAACGATAAAAAAATATGTTTAACCGATTCTAAAATGTCGTAGAAAAATTTCCCGTGGAATTGCCCATATATATATTTCAGTGGTCGTAACACAAGCGAAGTGAAGTGAAAATGAATGAGAAAGTGTAGTGAAAATAAAATTTGAATGAAAGTGAAAGTGGAGTAAAAAATAAATTTGTAGTGAAAATAAAGTGAAAATTTTTAATTTTGGAAAACTAATGTTAGATTCGTAATCATCGACCCATAAAACCCCCGAGTAACAAGTTTCAAGCAAATTCGACGAATTTTGAAAACATTCCGCCATCTTGGATCCGCCATTTTGAATTTCGAAAAACTGATGTCAGATTCGTAATCAGCGATCCCAGAAACCTTAGATTACCAAGTTTCATAAAAATCCATTAAAAATTTTTTCAACACACTTTTGGCTCAAACAGTGGAAATCTCATTGACAGCCAAGGGGTTAAAACAGATTCTTGTAGCAACCATGTTAATAAAAAAGGAGAAGTAATATAGCAAAAAATTTTATAAAAATTTTATTAAAATCCTTTCGATTTTTATCGTGAAACGCATTTGAAATATTATCGAAAGACAAGGCAATTAAACAAAAGCCAATTTCTGAATAGGTCATTGTTTGGAAATCAGTGCATTACGTCGTCTTATATATCTACTGCGAATAATTGCCATATCTTAATTAGTACAGATGCAGTGAAGACAAGGAATTTAGCGGTAATGTGAGTGAATGAGTGAGGATGGTAGGGAGAGAGAGGGAGAGAGAGAAAGGCGTAATCAGATATTCCAGCTTTTGAAAGGAAATCGATACTGAAATTGGAGATGATCCTTGAATTAAGGACCCAGTTGGGAAGATCTTTGGATATGACAGAATCTGTTGTTCGCTGGCAAATATAGAGTGTAGGTATGGTCGCGGCGCATCATCTTGGGGTAATTAGCCCAGATAATCACTTCAAGCACGTTATCTTAATGGGCACCCGTTATGCAGTGACATCGAAACCGTCCTAAAACCCCACACTCTTCTCTCTCTCTCTCTTTGTCCCTCTGTACACCTCATTGTGTTCGCCTCACGCCATGAACCAGCAATTTAATTGTATCGATAGAATCCAACTCTGCTGGCATCGAATATCAACCTATTGTCAGTCATGCATGAAAACGTGTCATCTGTCCAACAAAACGTTTTTCCACTACCTTTTATTTCCATCCAAAATAATATTCAAATAAAATTACATTTTTCGACAAGGAAAACGCAATCATCAAAAATTGGTCTCTTTTTGAAAATTTTTCATTTTCGTTAGTAATTAATATACCTACCATTGATGACAAAATTATCTTAAATTAAATGATTATAAATTCCATTTGAATAATAATTTATTGTTAGCTGTTTGTGAATAAAATGTTCGTACTTTGTATATGTAATAATTTCATTTTCAAGTTTAATCGCATAAATTATCATGATTTGAAGCTTTAGAGGTTATATGGTATAGTTACACGGTATATGGAAGGTACTGTCCCATGTGTTTACCATGATGCTATCAGGTTATTGCAGCTCCGTCCCATTATTCCAATAATGACCCACGTTGTTGAAGTTATTAGTTTCGCTGATTATAATGATCTAGTGTTTGATTGGCTCTGATTTACAAGTTTATTATTAGCTCCCTCCGATTCGAAAACATCATTTCAGCTTCTAAATGATAAAATTGAGAATTGGTGTTACAAAAAGGGACGACAATAATAAAATTTGTGTCATTGCAAATTTGACAAGTCAGAGAAGTTTCCTCTTTTGATTGTAATATTTATAATTTAATATTTTTGAAAGCCTTCAAATTTATAGGTATAAATAAAAGATGTTTTGATTCTTATGTTTGGCCTAATGGCCAAACAGAAGAATCAAACCATCTTTTATTTATCGAATTATTTATAGTTACAAAATTTATTATTAAAAATAAACCTTGACATTACGATTTCTGCGAATTATCTTCAACTAAAATAACTGATATCCTACGTCGAAAAATTTCATGGAAACTCGACGAAAATTCCATGGAATTTCCGTCGAGGTTTCATGGAAATTCTGAAAGATTTTTATTTTAAAAATATTTTATTTTAACATTTCCAGGGTTGACACAAGTTAGAAAAATCAGGGATTTCAGGAAAAGTAGAATCTCTCAGGGAAAAGTCAGGGGATTTTTATTAAAGTACTGAAAAAAATTGAATTTAGAAGAAGTTACAAATAATTGCAGAAATAAATTATTTTCCAAAGTAATAAAATTCTTCGCATTTCAATTATTTTCAAAAATTTTCCTCAATTCAATCTTTTTCAATATCTACTATTTTAATAAAATTTAAAAATTTTCGAAAGATTTCAAATATTTAAGAAAAGTGTTGATAAAATTCTAAACAAACATTTAATTATTTTCATAAATAATTAAAAATTTCAACAGGAATTCAATTATTTAAAAATTAAAGCACAATTTTCATAAAATAATTCTTCTCAAGAATTCAATTATTTATAAACAAATAATTAAATAATGTTCTTTGTAAGAATTCAATTATTTTTATATAAATAATAAAATTCCTCTCAGTGATTCAATTATTTTCATAAATTATAAAATTGCTTTTAGGAATGCAATTATTTTCATAATACTATAAAACTATTCGGAGAATTTCCATTATTTTCAGAAATAATACAATTCTTTTTATGAATTCAATTATTTTTAAATGTAATAAAATTCTTCGCAAAAATTCAATTATATGTTCAAAAAGTTTTTAAAAATGCTACGTTAAAATTTCAATTATTTATTCAAAAATTTTCCTCAATTCGATAATTTTCAATTTCTATTTTAATAAAATTTTTTAAAAGATTTAAATTATTTTAAAAAAAGTGTTGATAAAATTCTAAGTAAACACTAAATTATTTTCATAAATAATGAAAATTTCACAAGAATTCAACTATTTACCAATTTTTTTTATAAATTTCTTGGCAATAATTCAATTATTTGCATATAATAATAAATTTTTTTACCGAGATTCAATTATTTCCACAAATAAGTAAAACTCATCATAGAATTTCAATTATTTTTAAATATTTTAATACAATTTTAATCGAATTCCTCGAAAAATGTAATTGAAAATTTTATTAAAATTCGTTGGAAAATTTCATTTCTTATTTAAAAATTTGTTGATAAAATTCTTCATTAAGATTCGATTTTGAAAAACATTCATTTATTCAATAAATTATTACATTTTTTTAAAATTAATTAAATTCATTTCAGAAATTTGATTAAAATAGTAGATTTTGAAAATATTTGAATTTCAGCGAAGAATTTCATTATTTGTGAAATGTAATTGAAATCACAATAATTCAATTATTTTTATAAAAGTTATAAAATTCTACGTTGAAATTCAATTATTCTCAAAAATTTTAACGAATATCTCGGCAAAAATTTAATCATCTTTATAGATAACATAATTTCCACCAAAAATTCAATATATTCAAAAAATTGAAATAAAATTCTTTGCAAAATTTCAATTATTTTCAAAAGTTTTTCGCAAATCAATGATTTTTATTAATTTTTTTAATAAAATTTATCACAAAATTCAATAATTGAAAAATTTTTTTGACACAATTCTACGAAAAAATTAAATTATTTTCATAATTAATAAAGTTTTTATTAAAAATTCAATTATTTTCATCGCGAAATATTTTTAATAAAATTTCTAATAAATTCCTAAAAAAATGCAAATTATTCTTAAAAATTTTATTAAAACTCGACGAAAGAATTCAATTTTAAAAAACATTTAATTATTCACTAAAAAAATAAAATTCGTCAAAAGAATTAATTATTTTCAAAATTTTTTAAGTTATTCTGCAAAAGAATTCAATTATCTTGGTAAACAACAAAATTCTTCTCATAAAATCAATTATTTTAAGGATTTTTAATAAAATTCATTTCCAAAATTCAATTATTTTGATAAATATCAAAATTTATCACAAGACTTCAATTCTTTTAAAAAGTAATAAAATGTTTTGCAAAAATTAAATTATTTTCAAAATTTTTGAAAAATTCTTGTCAAGAATTATGTAGTTTTTATAAATAAGGTAGCAAAATTCTTCTCAAGAAGTCAATTATTTTTAAAAATTTTAATAAAATTCTTCAAATATTTTTAATTATTTTCAAAAATTGTGATAAAATATAACTAACAATTCTGTAGAATTAATTGTTTTTTTAAAAAGTTTAATTGAATGTTTTTTTAATTATCTGAAGTTTTTATTTTCTAAAATCTATTTAATTGAAGAATTTCCAAATAAGTGAAATTTTCGTAAAATTGAATTGTAAACAAATGAATTTTAAAGCTCTCAAAGAACTTTTTCAAAAATTATTAAGAATAATAATTGATTTAAAGAAGAATTTTTGTTAAAAATTCTAGAAAATAGTAATAATTGAATTTAAATGAAGAAAATAATTTCGAAGAAGTTAGAGTAACAATATTTTTATAAAAAATAATAATTTTATTTTATGATTATCAGTAGCTTTATAAATTATTATTTATTAATGATTGTTATTAATTTGACAGAAGTATTTAATAGAAATTATTTTTTTCTTTTTGATAATCATTCTAATATAAAATATTTTCTTTTTGTTTCAGGTGAGTTATACAACATATATTTCATGTCGAGTTTATTTCGTAAGTAATTAGTAAATATATATAATCATATACTGTAGGTAAGTAAAATATAATTATCAAGAGAATAATTTTAAAATTACGATTCATTTATAAAATGAAAAATATCAACTCCGCAATATTTCTATGAAATAAATAATTGATTAAAATGAAAAAAAAACATCGGAAAATATTATTCGTTTTGCAAAATTTGACTGTACACGCTATAGTACAATTATTTTTTAATTAATTTGAAAAATCCCCTTTCTTAAATTTAATTCCCTTTTAAAAAATCGAAATTCCCTTCTTTACTCAAAAAATGTTCACTCTCAATTTAACCAACAATAATTTTTACTTTCAATTTCACAAAAACCATTTTCACTTTCACGCAAAAAATCTTTCACTTTTAATATACACCTAAAAGATTTTCACTTTCAAACAAACAATTTTCACTTTCACTTAAAAAATTTTTTTCTCTACTAAAAAAATTTTCACTTTCAATTTCGCCAAAAAAACATATTTCACTTTCAATTAAAAAAATTTCTGTGAAATTGTAAGTGGAATTATTTTTTAATATAAAGTGAGAGTTAAAATATTTTGCGTTAAATTCAAAGTGAAAATTTTTTGAGTGAAAGAGAAAATATTTTTTGTGAAATTAAAAGGCAAAATATTTTGTGTGAAATTGAAAATAAAAATTTGTTGGCAAAATTGAAATTAAGAATCTTTTAGAAGTGAAAATTCTTTGGGTGAAATTCAAAGTGGAAATTTTTTCATAGAAAGTGAAAGTATCTTTGGTGAAATTGGAAGTAAAAATTTTTTAATTGACAGTAAAAATGAAAATTTTTTTGGTGAAAGTGTAAATATATTTTTGGTTGAAATTGATAATATTTTGATAGAAGGTGACAATTTTTGCGTGAAAGTAACAATTTCTTTAATGAAATTAAAAATTTTTAAGGTGAATATTTGAAAGTGAAAATTTTTTTAGTGAAAGTATAAGTTACGTTTTCCACAATAAAATTTACAAAAATATAATTTCACTTAACAATTATTAAAAATATGGGTCATTGGATAGAATTGTATAAAAATAAATCTTTGAAAAGAAAATTATAAAAAAAAGAAAAAGAATAAGTCGTTTTTTTTGGTGAATTGCAAGCAAAAAGCAGCTATGAAGTGAAACAGAAGAAAGAGGAAATAGAAGTACAAAGTAGTGTTGACGTTTCATTTTCAGTGCTCTTTTTCCTTCTGATAAAGTAGGGCAGACATTTGAATTAAATCAGTGATCGCGTCACCGTCCCTTATAACGACGCTCTCTTAATTAATGAAAAAGGGAATACAGTTTCTCATCTGATACGAGAAATTTGAGCGTTTGCTTTCAAGTCTCCTGTAATTGAAACAAAAGTAATTTTAATTACACTTTTCTCAAGAGGGCTCCAAATTACTTTTTAAAGGAACAAAAAATAAAAAAGAAGGAAAAAAAGTTTTAGCACATATACTTATATAAAATAAAGTAAGAAATCTTACTTTAAAGAAATGTCAAGCTAATTATTTTCTATTCAAACCAAATTTGACCTGGATTTACAAAATGTTTTCAATTATATAAATATTGCATAATTTTATTCCATTTTTAAAAATTGATTCCTGCTCCATTTTCTTTTTATTATTTCTATCTTTAGAATTTTTATAAATAGTAGAATCTTTTTTTAATTTGATAAATTTTTAATTATACTGTAGAAAATAAATCCTACTTTCAGTCCTCTTTTGACTAAAACCGCAACTAAACCGTTTACATTAGAAACATTTTGAATCTTATTTATTATTTTAATCAAATTTTCCGAAAGAATTTAATTATTTAAAATTTTTTTTTTAAATTTATACGCAAACATTTTATTATTTTCATAAAATAATAAAAATTTCACAGGAATTCTATTTTTTATAAATTTCTTAGCAATAATTCAATTATTTTCATAAATAATAAAACTCATCGCAGAATTTTAATTTTTTTTAATACAATTTTAATAATTTAATTAATCATTACAAGAATTCAATTATTTTTAAAAGTTAGAAAATTCATAGCAGAAATTCAATTATTCTCGAAAATTTTAATAAAATTCATGGCAAAATTTTAAATATTTTCGAATATGTTTCTCAATTCATTAATTATTTACTATTTTAATAAAATTTCCCCTAAAGAATTCAATTATTTAAAAAAAAATGTTGATGAAATTCTACGCAAACATTCAATTAGTTTCGTTAAATAAATATAAATTTATTGGAATTCAATTATTTAAAAAAGAATTGTTATACATTTTTTTTGAAAAAAGACAATTATTTAAAAATTTTTATAAAATACTGGAATTTTTTACAAGAATTCAATTATTTTCATAAATAATTAAATTTAATGCAGGGATTCAATTATTTTCATAAATATTGGAATTTTTTACAGAGATTCAATTATTTTCATAAATTATAAAATTGTTTTTTATGAATTCAATTATTTTTAAAAGTAATAAAATTCTTCGCAGAAATTCAATTATGTTAAAAAATTTAAGAGAATTTTAATCAAAGTTTTAGTTATCTTTTTAAATAATAAAATTCTTTTATGAAATTCAATTATTTTCAAAAAATTTCCTGAATTAAATGATTTTCGATATTTATTATTTCAATAAAATTTCCCAGAAGAATTCAATTATTTCCATAAATAAATAAAATTTGATAGGAATTCAATTATTTACAAATTTTTTATAAATTTCCTTGCAATAATTCAATTATTTTAATAAATAACGATTTATATCACAAGAATTCAATTATTTTCAAAAGTAAATTATAAAATTTTTTTAAAAAATTCTTGTTAAAATTTCACATCAGAAGAATCCAATTATTTTTAAAAGTGAAAAAATTTTTCGCAAAAATTCAATTATATTCAAAATTTTAATTATTTTCAAAAATTTTATAAAATTCTACTCAAACATTTACTTATTTTCATAAATAATTAAAAATTTTACAGAAATTCAATTATTTATAAATTTTTTATAAATTTCTTTGCAATAATTTAATTATTTTTATGAATAATAAAATTCATCATAGAATTTTAATTATTTTTAATAGAATTTTAACCAAAATCGTCGATAAATATAATTATTCTAAAACTTTTTACTAAAATTTGTCAAAAGAATTCAATTATTTAAAAATTTGTTGATAAAATTCTTTATGAGAATTATGTTTTAAGAAACATTTAATTATTTAATAAATTATTTATTTTTGTTTTTAAATAATTGAATTCTCGTGTAATTTTCTAATAAAAATTGATTTAAAAAAGAATTTCACTTAATTATTTCAAAAAATTTAAATAAAATTCTTTTAATAAATCTATTATTTAAAAAAATGTTGACAAAATTCTTTACAAGATTTAGTTCATTAAATTGCAATAATTTTAATAAAATTTTCCTATACAATTCAATTGTTTTTAATACATTTCTTCTTAAGAATTCAATTATTTTCACAAATAATACATTTTTTATGGGAATTCAATTATTTAAAGGAATTTGAATAAAATTCTTCGCTAGAAATCAATTATTTTCTTTCTTGAGAATTCAATTATTTTTAAAAATTTTGATAAAATACTTTATAAATTTAAAACATTATAATAAAATCGGTCATAGAATACAATTATTATTTTCGTAAAATACAACATTTTTTCTAAAAATACAATTATTGTCAAAAATTTTTGTAAAACTCTTCGAAAGAATTCAATTATTTTCGTAAAAAATAAAATTCTTCTAAGTAATTCAGTTATTTAAGAAATTTTAATAAAATTCTTTCCACTAATTCAATTTTTTCAAAAATAAACATTTTCACAGGAATTTAATTATTTAAAAAAATTTTTTTTTAATTCTTTGACAGATTTCAATTATTTTCAATTTTTTAAAAAATTTTAATTATTTTTAAAAAGTTTTTAAAAATTCTGAAAAATTCAATTATTTAAAAAAATTTGAATAAAATTCTTCACAAGAAATTAATTATTTTCATAAATAATAATATTTTTCTCTGGAATTCAATTCTTTTTACAAATAAAATTCTTCACAGACATTCAATTCTTTAAAAAGATTTTTAATAAAATTCGTTTCAAGAATTCAATTATTTTCATAAATAATAAAATTTATCGCAGAATTTAAATTCTTTTTATAAAATTTTAAATAAAATGATAGAAAATTGCATTTATTCTTACAATTTTTTTTAAATTCGCCAAAAAAAATTCAATTGTTATTAAAAATTTTGATAAAATTCTTCATAAAAATTCAATTTAAAAAAACATGCAATTACTGAATAAATTATTTATTTTTGTATTTAAATAATTGAATTTTTGGGAAAGTTTCTAATAAAAATTGATTAAAAAATGAATTTCACTTAAAACTTTAAATTATAATTGAATATTAAAAGCGAGGATTTTTAGAAATAATTGAATTTTTCAAAAGTTTCAGATTAAAATCTTTGAAAATTTGAACATTTCATACTTTCAATTAAGAATTCTGTAGAATGAATTTTTTTCAAAAAGTTTAGTGGAATTATTTTTGATTAGGTATTTAAAGTTTTTAATTTCTAATATATTTAATTGAAGAATATCAGAATATGTATAAAACATGAAGAAAGCGATGACTTCGAGTCGAAGACTCGGAGTGATCGATTTTTATTTGATCGATTTTTATTATAATATTCACATAAGTTATTGAATTTGAGAATCTTAATTCCTATAGAAAAATAATAATGATTAAATATTTATTTAAAAAAGAAGTTATTAGTGTTCTTCAGGGTCAGGGAAAAAGGGAAAATTTTGTGTCGAAATTAGGGAAAAGTCAGCGAAGAACAAAATTAAAATTTTGTGGCAACCCTGTGTAATATTATTTCATATTACGATTAACATAATTTAAATTAACCTACTTGAACAAAAATATTTATTTTATTATAAAAAGAGTTAAAAATCAATATTGTAGATACCAGTTTCTTTAATCAAATGACAAATTAAAATTATTTTTTGATAGATCAAAAAAATTATTTTTTTAAATTTGAGTAAAATTTTTAAATTATTGAATATTGAAAAGCAAAATATGGAAAATTCAAGGACAAAAGTTCAAAATCCAGGACATTTCAGGATATTTTTTCAAATTCCAGGACATTTCCAGGAATTTCAGGACTTCAAGGACCAGTAGACACTCTGGTAAAATTGAATTCGAGCAAATGATCATATAACTGAAGTTGATAATAATTAGATTATTTTTAGGGATATGATTTCAAGGAACACAGTGCCGGGGATGCGTGAATTTGTTTTTATGATGAACCATTTGACTGGTTGAGTCTCTCACACTTGTTTTATTTTGCTTGTAAGAGGAGGCTTGTTATACGATCTGTAGAATGAGGGATAAGGGAGTAACCTGCTGCTTTAATTGACGCGTTTGAACAGAGTGGAGCCGTCGCTAAATTTACGAGGGAGCAAGAGGTGCACAACGAATTAATCCTACAGTGATATCTCTTGTTGGGAAAGCCTCTTGAAACGAAGAACCATCCAATGAGCGGGATGAGGAGAAAATGTAGGCGAAGAAGAAGAAGAAGGAGCTAGACTGCAAAATACATAATCTCCCATCTCATCTCGACAAACGCGATAACCAGGTACATTCAAATCTACGCGGAGAGAATTTTGGCAAATATGGCCTAAAGGTTTAAGCAGACAACGCTCACGACGAGTTTCAGTGAATTGCTAATATACATGTTACTGATTAGAGCAAAATTAGCACTTGTTTTCGAAATTTAATTGTATTTAACGGTTGTTACAATTCTCAGTCATAACAGCGAATGCATTTCTCATGCATTCGCTGGTGTGATTGAGAATTTAGTAGCTTTGTTGATCTTACATTTGTTGGTTGTAGCTTCATCTAGATATTATTTTGATATTAGTGATTGGATTATCATCTGAATTTGCATCTAGTGGTCGAACTATTTTATAATCGTGCTACGACTGATCAGAACTGCACTACTTTGCATTTTTTTTTACTTTGCATCTGGCTCCCTTTCTATTTTAGTATTTATTAGTCAAACCTACTTCTAATTTTGTGTCTTTAATCATAAAAACTACTTCTAATTTTTCCCCTTTTGATCAAAAATGCTATTAATATTGCAATTCTTGATCAAAAATACTTTTAGAATTGCCTTTATTAATCGAAAGTGCTTCTAATCTTGCCTTCACTTATTGGATTTGCTTCTAATTTTGACGCTCTTGACGAACAATACTTCTAATCTGTATAAGATTGAAAGTATTGTTCGTCAAAAGCGTCAAAATTTTTTAGCCACTGTTAACTTAAAAGTATGAAATTGCAACGAATTGATACCAAAAAGTCTGGATCAAATAAAAAATTTATCTAAATTTTTGGTATCATTTTGACAGTGTTGCCAGAGTGAGCGCCCTTAACTTCCCGTAATAGAACTAAGAAATTCCCGAATTTTCCCGGACGAGTTTCTTAAATTTCCATGAAATTTCCCGCAATGTAATCTTATGTATATAAGCCCTAACATAAAATTATTATTTTTTAAATATTATTATTATCATTATTTATATTGGGATAATAAATTTTTATGTATTCTAATTTAAAAAATTAGAATTAAATTTCAAATTTATTTAAGGGGGTACACCAGTTGTAACGTTAAAAAGAAGTGTCTTTTTCAAGAATTTTTTCCTAATAATCTATAAAACTTTTTTAAAAATACTGTTTATTATCTAAAAGTACATATATAAGGCTTTAATTTAAGATGAAAAATTTTTTTCATCTAAAACTTTATGAAATATGAGCCATTTAAATGGCGCCTTCGGAAAAAAACATGAATTGCGGTGACAAGCATTCCGTAAGTATACACTGAAAAAAAAATTTATTTGATTTAAATAACCGATTATTTGGTTATATTCAAATAAATATTTATTTGAATCAAATAATTTTTATTTGAATCAATTAAATAATATTTGCTTCAAATACTGAAATATTTGATTCAAATACAATTTATTTAATTCAAATAAAAATTATTTGATTCAAATAAATATTTATTTGAATATAACCAAATAATCGGTTATTTGAATCAAATAAATTTTTTTTTCAGTGTAGTTCGTCTAAAATGCAAGAATAAAATTGATTTACATTTATTATAAGATTATCTAGTTCCCGATCGAAGGATTTCTTTTTTTATGAAAAACTTTTATTCCTACAGCTGAAAATCGACTTTTATTTTTAATCAAAATCATTCTCATGACTTTGACACTTCTTTTTAACGTTACAACTGGTGTGCCCCCCCCCTTAAAACTTTTAATTTATTATTTAAAAAATTAGAATTAAATTTTAAATTTACTTAAAACTCTTAATCGCTCAACTGAGGCATTCGAAAAGGGCAAAACCAAAAGGAGTCGGATAACTATCTTTAAATTATTAAATATTTTTGTGTTTGATGCATTTGTTAATTGGAAAACTTTACACCAGTAATCTTCACAGGCCAGTCGACGGATATATTTATACACATGCCGATAAAACAAATTTGATTGGTTTTGCCAATAAAAGTTTCTAAAATTTGATTTTAGTTAAACATAATTAAAATTTGTGTTCTATTAAAAAATTTCCCGGAACTTCCCGTAATTTATCCATTTCCCGTAAAATTTCCCATTATAGTCAAAATTTCCCGTATTCCGGGAAATTTCCATGTCGTTGGCAACACTGCATTTTGATACACTTTAGTAAAAATTTGATACTTTTAAGAAAACGGTGAGTTGATCTACTTTTAGATTTTCCTTTTTTGGTAAAGCATCTACTACCAACTTATACTATATTCTGCTACTAATTTTACCTTTTCCGATCGAAAATACCCTTAATAATGCCTTTAGTAGTCGAATGTGCTTTTAATTTTGCATTTACTGATTAAAAATACTTGTAAACTTGCAAGTTTAACAAGTGTTTTTAATCAGTATTAAACCAAATTTTTAAAAATTATCAAAATTTCGTCTAATACTGCCTTTTTTAGTCGGATTTCTTCTAAATTAGCCTTTTCACTTCAAAAATACTTTTGATTGTGCATTTATAGATTAAAATACTTCGAATTCTGACTTTCCTTATCAAAAACTCTTCTAAAATTGCCTTTAGCAAGCTTCGCACTTATCTACTAAAACCTACTATTTACTACTTTTTTCCCGTTATATTACTATTTGGGTCCATTTTTTAAGATTCCAGCCACTAAAAGTCACTATTTCTGTTTTATTTTGAAAATTAAATTTTTTTTAAATTCGCTAATATACTAGAAATTAAAAAACTATTATAGAAACTTATAATCAAATTCTTTAATACGATTCAATTATTTTCAAAAAATATTCGAAATTCAATTATTTTCAATATCTAGTATTTTCATAAAATTTAGCAAAAGAATTCAATCATTTAAAAAAAAATAATAAATTTTATTCAAATATTCAAATATTTTTATAGATAATAAAATTTCTACAGGAATTCAATTAATTTAGAATAGCATTTTAAAAAAAATTTCTTAAAAATTAATTATTTTAACAAAATTTTTATACAATTCTTCACAATAATTCAATTGATTCAATTGTTTGAAAAAAATTTTTTAATAAAATTCTAAGCAAGAATTCAATTATTTTCATAACTAGTAAAACTCATCGACGAATTTCAATTATTTTTAATACTTTTTTAAATTAATTAATCGAAAATTCAATTATTTTCACTAATAAAGTTTCCCACAAGAATTCAATTGTTTAAAATAAAATTTTCATAATATTTATTATATTTCGAAAAAATTAATTATTTACAACAATGTTTATAAAATTCTTATGAAGAATTCAATTATTTTTAAAAATAACAAAATTTTTTCACAAAAATTCAATTTTTTTCAAACATTTTAATAAAATTTTTCTCAATAATTTAATTATTTTTATAAATAATAAAATTCTTCTCCGGAATTCAATTATTTTTGAAAATTTTTACACTGAGAAAAATGGAGTTTTGGACTAAACATCTGGAGGGACAAATCGTTGATATTTGAGAGTTAGCTATTGGATAACAATCTAAATGTTCAAATACACCATTGACAGATATTCGTGCCATTTCTCTTGGAGGGAAAATGAGTTTATAACAGAGGGACAAATTAACCATCTTGAGAAATCCCTTCCTTATCCGGCGCGAAATGAATAAATATGGCAACCTAACCCCTAAATTAAATACATAAAATGTCAGAAAAATAATTTCGCACGCATCAGATCGTACACATTTTCTGCGCAACTTTTGACCCTCAGATATAATGGGAGAGAATATACAAGTAGATTTCCATTACCAATTCAAAATTTATTTTAGAAGGACTATTTAACTCTCTTCATAAGCAAAGGAAACATACACTTTTTGAATCTCCGAATTTGACACTCCAGTTTTCTCAGTGTAGCAACTATTCAATAATCTTCATAAACAATTAAATTTATCGCAGGATTTCAATTATTTTTAATAAAATTTTACAGGAATTGCTCGAAAAATGTAATTATTATCAAAAATTTAATTTCAACTCTTCGAAAAAATCAATTATTTAAAGAAATATTTTTCTTTAAATTCTTTGAAAAAATTCAATTATTTTCAAATATTTTAATAAAATTCTTCGAAAAAAATTAATTATTTTAAACACAATTTTAATTAATTTTTAAAATAATTGAAATATTCTTTTAGATTTTAATAAAATTATTAATTGATTACCTATTTATTTACATAAGTAATTCTTCTAAAGAATCTAATTATGTCAATAAATAATAAAATTATTCCCCGATAATTCAATTATTTAAGGAATTTTATGAAAATTCTTTGCAAAATTCAATTATTTTCATAAATAACAATATCTATCATAAAAATTCAGTTATTTTTAAAAATTTTAATAAATTTTTTACAAACTATTCAATAATTTTCATAAATAATTAAATTCATCGCAAAGTTTCTTTTATTTTTAATAAAATTTTACAGGAATTGCTCGAAAAATGTAATTATTGTCAAAAATTTAATTTCAATTCCTCAAAAAAATCAATTATTTTAAATTTAAATTATAAATTTTAGATTTTAATAAAATTATTAATTAATTACTTATTTATTATAATTAGTTAGTTACATAAATAATTCTTCGAAAGAATTAATTTATGTCGTTAAATAACAAAATTATTCTGGAAAATCCAATTATTTGAGGTATTTTAAGAAAATTCTTTGCACAAATTCAATTATTTTTATAAGTAACAATATTAATCACAAGAATTCAATTATTTTTATAAGTAACAATATTCATTACAAGAATTCAATTATTTTTAAAAGTAATAAATTTCTTCTTGGAAATCAAATAATTTTAAAAAATTCTAATAAAATTGATCGCAAGAATTCAATTATTTTCATAAATAATACAATGCTTTTTAGGAATTCAATTATTTTCAAAAAAAAAATTGAATAAATATTTATTTAGTAAATATTTTTGATGAAAATTAGGAAAAAGTCAGTAAAATAAAAAATAGAATGTAATTTTTGTCTCCTTTGTGAAGTGTCTAAAACAAGATTTTTTGGTCGTCAAGTTTAATTTTTTGATAGCTAATCCTACAGCATCTAAACTTGTAGCCTTTTCTGGTAGGAAATACTCCTAATATTATCTTTACTAGTTGAATTTGTCTTTGATTTTGCCTTTTCTGGTCGAAAATACTGCTAAATACCTAGCGTCAATTCTGCAACTTCACTTTCACTTCACTCTCACTTCACTTTCACTTGAATTTCTCTTCACTTTTACTTCACTCTCACATCACTTTCACTGTCACTTCATTTTTATTGAATTTAACTTATATTTACAATGTTGAGAAAATTTGTCGTGTAAATGAAGTTAAATTCAACAAAAATAAAGTGACAGTAAAAGTGAAATGAATGTGAAGTGAGAATGAAGTGAGAGTGAAGTAAAAGTGAGTTAAAGTGACAGTAAAAGTGAAGTGAATGTGAAGTGAGAATGAAGTCAGAGTGAAATAAAAGTGAAGTGAGAATGAGGTAAAAGTGAAATAAGTGTGCAGTGAAAATGAAGTGAATGTAAAGTGAAAGTGAAGTGAGAG
Source organism: Leptopilina syphax (assembly GCA_032872505.1). NCBI lineage: Eukaryota > Metazoa > Arthropoda > Insecta > Hymenoptera > Figitidae > Leptopilina > Leptopilina syphax. The sequence continues at coordinate 6,756,014 of CM065475.1, forward strand.
CGAAGTGATAATGAGAGTGAAGTGAATGTAAAATGAGAGCAAAGTGAGTGGAGTAAAAGTGAAGTGAAAATGAGAGCAAAGTGAGAGTGGAGTGAAAGTGAAGTGAGAGTGAAAGTGAAGTGAAGTTACAGAATCGACAATCGAATTGTTTTCACCAAAAATAAAACAAAAATAAATATCTGCTCGACTTATTTTTTTTGACAAATCTAAAATTTTACGCATCTTTAATTCTTTTGAATCATAATTTTTATGAAATGTATTTTCACATTACTAGCTGAATAATGTAGAAAAATGTATGAAATTTGAATTCGGAATTTGAGGGTTAAAATTAGAGGTGTACACAGGCGGACATTAGATTCTCGTTCCTCGTTGAGTGGGATGTGCATCCAATTCCATTTTCCATTTTAACTTTTCTCATCTCTAATAGCCAGACTCGACCAAGGAATGGTGTGGGAGAAGTTAAATACCGTTACCATAATGTTCAATCATTATTTCCACCATTAAAATAGTTGAGACGATACTGCTTACAACGACAAAAATCCCTTTCCTTTTTATATTTCTCCTCCGTCTTCTTTTTCTACAGAGAAATTCTTGAAACTTTTCTATTACAAACTCTATTTTAATATCTCATTTCATTATTCGGTAGAAGTTAGTTGTTTTCTTTTTTGGAGAACCCGGACTACTGAATTTTCAAATATTCCAAGTAGTATTCGAAAATAGTTATTAATTTTTTTTCCTCCATATCCTAACGTAGGAAACTTTATCTTAAACAAGAAACTCGTAACCAGAATGTTGAAAGCCACTTATAAATTACCATGCAAGAAAGGAAGACATAAATTGCATCGAGAAACAATATTTCACTAGTTCGTGCCACCATTAAATAATGAGAAGCGACTGATATTTATCCTCATTAAAAGTTTGATGATTAAGAACTATTGAAGAGTAGGGACACTTTTAGAATTCGAAAATTGTTCGAATAGTTTATCGAGTATCAACTATATTTCTCCACTTGACATAATATATAAAGCGAACTTTTATTTTAATTATACCGGTAACAATATAGAGGTTAGGTATTCGAAAAATTAATCGTCAGTCGGTAAAACAGAGTATCTTCGCTGTGATCGTTAACATCTGAACAAAAAAAAAATGAAACTCGTTAGTTCTCTAAGTGTCAGTATTGGATGCTTTTTTTCGAGAGTATACCTAACAATTCAGGTCTCGTTAACTGATTTTTGTTTCCTTGTCACAGTTTGGAAGCAGTAACATTCTCTGCATGTGCTTTAATGTCATGTCGAATGTCAGTGCCATTCTCTAAATTCCAATTCAACGATGAGAGGATAGAGAGAGACATTTTCGTGTCTAATGCCAGAAATCGAGACGACAATCACGTTACGTTGCGTTGTACATGTGTTTCCAAGCTAAAGAGAAAGGCGATTTGAACGCGAGCCAAAATTTCAACTTTTTGAATTAACCACCTCCGAATGGACGGAGACGAGTTCGTGCCGGCCATGAAATTGCTATTTGGAAGCCTTTTTCGTCCTAAAGCTCGTTGCCGATTCTTTATACTATAGGAACAAGAGACATGTTCTTCTATCCATTTCCGTTTCCTCTCTTTATCAAAAGGGTCGCGCATTCCACTGTCACTGCAGAGTTGGGATGCTGCATTCTCCTCAGAATGCTTTTGATGATTTAGTATTTTTCTCTATATGGATTGTTTCAACTTTTTTAAAACAGGTTTCTTACTATTTGTCAAAATACAGTTTGTTTCTATTTTTCGAAAAAAGGTTTGTTATTATTTTCCAGTACAGAGGGATTGTTGGTTATCTAATTTCACTTCCATTTCAGTTGCATTCAATTTTCACTCCATTTCAACAATAATTTCACTCAACTTTCAATTTCACTCCACTTTCACTTCCATTTCAACAATAATTTCACTCAACATTGAATTTCACTCCACTTTCACTCCATTTCAACAATAATTTCACTCAACTTTCAATTTCACTCCACTTTCACTTTTTTCAACAATAATTTCACTCAACATTTAATTTCACTCCACTCTCACTCCATTTCAACAATAATTTCACTCAACTTTCAATTTCACTCCACTTTCACTTCCATTTCAACAATAATTTCACTCAACATTGAATTTCACTCCACTTTCACTCCATTTCAACAATAATTTCACTCAACTTTCAATTTCACTCCACCTTCACTTCCATTTCAACAATAATTTCACTCAACTTTCAATTTCACTCTACTTTCACTTCCATTTCAACAATAATTTCACTCAACTTTCAATTTCACTCCACTTTCACTTCCATTTCAACAATAATTTCACTCAACTTTCAATTTCACTCCACTTTCACTCCATTTCAACAATAATTTCACTCAACATTTAATTTCACTCCACTTTTACTTTCATTTCAACAATAATTTCACTCAACTTTCAATTTCACTCCACCTTCACTTCCATTTCAACAATAATTTCACTCAACTTTCAATTTCACTCTACTTTCACTTCCATTTCAACAATAATTTCACTCAACTTTCAATTTCACTCCACTTTCACTCCATTTCAACAATAATTTCACTCAACATTTAATTTCACTCCACTTTTACTTTCATTTCAACAATAATTTCACTAAACTTTCAATTTCACTCCAATTTCACTTTCATTTCAACAATAATTTCACACAACTTTCAATTTCACTCCACTTTCACTTTCATTTCATACTCAATCCCTTTTTACATTTATTCTATTTTATATATATACCATTTTATTACACTTCGAACTTTTCCATCTGAATTTCTCTAATAAAATATTTAAGTGAAAATGGTATAAAAGTTAAATTAAAGTTAAAAGGAAGTGAAAGTAAAAGTGGAGTGAAAGTAAAGTGAAAGTGGTCACTTCACTTTCACTTTACTTTTACTGTCACTTCACTCGATCACTTTCATTTCACTCTCACTTCACTTTCATTTGACTCTCACTTTACTTTCACTTCACTCTCACTTCATTTTCACTTCATTTGTATTGAATTTAACTTATTTCTATATTCAGTAAAAATGAAGTGAAAATCAAGTCATATTCAATTAAGAGTGAAGTGAGAGTAAAGTGAAGATCTACTGAGAGTAAAGTGAAAAAGCAAGTGAAAGTGAAGTGAAAATCAAGGTAAATTCAATTGAGAGTAAAGTGAAAATCTAATTAAATACAATTGAAAGTGAAGAAAAAGGAAAGTGAAGTGAGAGTGAATTGAAAGTCAAGTGAAAGTGTATAGTTTAGTGAAATTGAAGTGAAAGTTAGGTAAAAGTGAAGTGACCCCCTCTGGGGGTCGATTATTTAACTTCACTTTACTTTTACCAAACTTTCACTTCGATTTTAATATCCTTTTATTTTTATTGATTGTATCATATTTTCAAATTTTTAAGAAAATTTGGAGTTAAATTTAACAAAAATAAAGTGAAAGTAAAGTGAAAGTGAAGTGTGAGTAAAGGGAAAGTGAGGTAAACTAAAAGTGAAAAAATAGTGAAGTGAAAGTGAAATTCAACAAAAATAAAGTGACAGTGAAAGTGAAAATGAAGTTAAAGTGTCAGTGGAAGTGAAGTAAGAGTAAAGTGAAAGTGATGTGAAAGTGAAGTGAGATTGAAGGAAGAATTTTGTGATAGTAAAGTGAAATTTGATGTTAAAAAAACTGATTAAATGATCTTGATCCGATGTACTACTAAATCTAATGTAAATTTCAGTTTTGAAAATATAAAAAATAAATATTACAAATTTAAAATGAACATATTTTAAAATTAAAGTAAATCAAAAAAGTGAACTCGACATGAAAGTAATTTAAATTTCATATTTAAATCTAAAATAAAAATAAAGTCAACTTAATGTAGATGTAAAGTTAATTTAACATAAAAGTAAAGTGAATATAAACTGAAAGTAATGATAACTATAAAATAGCAAATTTACATTAAATGTAAATATTATATAATAAATGACCTTAAAAGAAAATTAACTTCCCCTCTGCTGATTAAATTTCTCTCATAAAGAAAAATAAACTTTTTTATATTAAAATAAAAAAAAAAATTCCCCGCGCTACACGTCATTAAAAGTAATTAAACACAAATCTTATATTATTATTATAACAAGAAAGTAATAATTTTCTGAAAAACGAATAAATTATTTATAAGAATATCTTGATAATAAATAACAAAAATGAAAAGAGACGCGAGATTCAATAATCAATATCTAAAATCTCGATAGCGAAAAGCGTTCATATTCAGGTGATTTACTTGAGATTTTCAACTGGAGCATTTTCTACCGTTTCTCGGTACTCGAGCACAATGGACGAGTTAGCTAACTTTCTGTATAAATCAACCGCGATAACGATAAAATTGTAATGAGCGTGGAGATCCCTGCGGTGCTGCACTCTGCGGGAAATGCGAACTACTTAGATGCGAACAGTTTCTATGGTCGATGAAACTTCCATAGACTTTATAAGTATATTTTTCAAATAAACTTCATTTAGCACAAAAATTTAATGGCATTGGATTTCTACCTTTTCTTTAAAACAACTTTCTTGGAATAATTTAAAGTGTTTGAATTTTGATTTGTTGTAATTTATGTGCTTTGGTCACTCACTAGATTCAATTTTGGGAGGTCAATTGTGTAATTTCATTTTATACTCTCAATTCACATTGGCTTTTACTCTACTGTGAAACAATTTTATATTTATTCTCACTTTCACTTTCACTTCTCTTTCACTTTACTTACACTTTACTTTCACTTAACTTTCACTTCACTTTAAATTCACTTACAATTTACATTGACTTTTACTCAACTTTGAATCCATTGTAACTTTATTTTCCATTTTTTAATTTAACTTCACTTTCAACTTACTTTCACATTACTTTCACTTCACTTTCAGTCCACCTTAATATCATTTTCACTTTACTTTCACTTCACTTTCATTTCACATTGACTTTCACTCCATATTAAATAACTCCATTTTTTAATTTAACTTCACTTTCAACTTACTTTCACATTACTTTCACTTCACTTTTAGTCCATCTTAATATCATTTTCACTTTATTTTCACTTCACTTTCATTTCACATTGACTTTACCTACACTTTATTTTCACTTTACTTTCACTCCACTTACTCATCACTTTCACTCAGCTAACACTCTACAATCCATTTCACATTCACTCCACTTATACATTGATTTAACTTCATTTTCACCCCACTTTGACATCATTTGTGAAGTGAATGTGGAGGAATAGTTAAGTGAAAGTGGAGAGATTTGACTCAAAATGAAGTAAAAATGGAGTAAAAGTGAAGTGAAAATGAAGTAAAAGTGGTATAAAAGTCAGCTGAAAGTGAAGTTATAGTAATGTAAATGTGAAGTTAAGGTGAAGTGAAAGTAAAGTGAAATTACGTAAATTGGATCCATGGGTTAAAAATAACGTAAAGATAAAATGAAAGTGTAGTAAAATAGGAATGAAAATGCCGTGAAAGTGGTGTGAATCCATAGTGAATGTAAAATAAAAGTGAAGTGAAAATGGAGTAAAAGTAAAGTGAACGTGAAATGCGAATGAAAGTGAAGTAAAAATGAAGTGAAGATTAAGTGGATTGTAAATAAAGTGAAGATGAAGTGAAAGTGACAGTGAAAGTAAATTGAGAGTGAAATGAAAGTAAAGTGAGAGTAAAGTTAAATTTGAAGTGAAAGTAGATTGAAAATTTGAAATGTAAATAAAGTTAAATTCGACAAAAATAATGTGACAGTGAAAGTGAAGTGAGAATGAGGTGAAAGTAAAGTGAGAGTGAGGTGAAAGTAAAGTGGAAATAAAGTGAAAGTGAAATAAAAGTGAAATGATAGTAACGTAAAATGAAAGTAAAGTTACATAATCGACCACTTGGGGTGCTATTCTGTAACTTCACTTCACATTCACTTCCACTTCACATTTACTTCACTTTCACTTCATATTCACTTCACAGTCACTCCCCATTAACTTCACATTCACTTCACATTCACTTGACATTCACTTCACTTTCACTCTACATTAACTTCACATTCACTGCGGAGTAAAATTGAAGTGAATGTGAAGTTTATGTGCAGTGAAGTGAAGTAAATGTGGAGTGAAAGTGAAGTGACTGTGAAGTTAATGTGATTTGAAAGTGGGGAGTGACTGTGAAGTGAATTTGAAGTAAAAGTGAAGTGAAAGTGAAGTGAAAGTAATGTAAAGTGAATGTGAAGTGAATGTGAAGTGAAGTTACAGAATAGCACCCCTGGATGCTAAGTGAAATGAAGTGCTAAAAACTATATGAGAATGTGAAATTTACCTGCAAAAAGATTTTAAAATTTCATAATATTTAGTTATAAAGTCGAATAGTTTTCGTTTGAAAAATTGTTGATAAATTTTCAAAGTCGCTAATTTTTATCTAAAATCTGATCACTCTTTTGTAATTCAAATTACCCAAGAGGAATATAATGAAACTCGACAAATAATTAGTGGAAACTTTAAAGTAAATTATTGGCCAACTTTCCACTTACTGAGATTCAGCGACAAAAGGTTAATTAAGTTAATTAATAGGTCGAGGAGAAATAACACCAAGTGTTTAATTTTTAGCTGACAAATTTTGCAGTGAGGACTTTTTAAAAATGGTACAAAAGTGGTAGTTATTAAATAAGAATTTGAGATTTTTTTTCCTTCTCTATTGTTTTTTTTTAAATATAAAACGAAAAATTTACAGTAGACATTAGCATTCAGTGTGGGGTGGTTGGTTGAGAACTATTTTTCTCGGTGCTGTCTTTTTTTCAAGAGTACTCTTATCTTTCACGTCTGCGCCTATCTTTTGCGTTTCTATTCCGCCACACGCTATGCTAACTTGACTTCTCTTGACCCCTTGTTTTGCCATCCCAGTAATTATTTCGCGCTCCACCATAGCGCCAGATAATTAACTCCGTCTGCTCTCGTAAATCCAATGTGTTTCCCCGAGTCTCTCTCTCTCTCTTTTGGTCCATGGTCAGGTTCTCCTCCACGTGCCATTTAATGGAGCATTTTTAGGGTGGGACCCGGTTAACGAGTCACCCCTCGCTATATTCTCCCTCTCTGTTTCTTTTTTCTCATGCACTCACTCACTCACTCTTTATCTTTTTCTCTCTGCACTGTTGCCTTTTCTCTTTTACTCCCTCGCGCTATTCTTTCCGGAAGACGATAATTGCGGGGATGTCGCAATTGTCTCGAAACGTAAGCATCGACATTATTTTGTGCTTTTTTGCGATTTCTCGTTCGTCAACCGCATTTCATGTGGTTCGTTAACTCTCATCAAATATCACCAACCATTAACGTTTATTCACCATCAACTTTCACACGATATTTTTAATATTTTTTTTTTTTTTTGAACATGCTCCCGAAGTCTTTTTTATTATTGTTAGGATAGAGGCTTAGCAGAGAATGAAAATTAATTATTTACCCTCTGATTCATCACTGGAAAAAAATGGGGTTGCGTTCACGTAATTTTCACTTTAACTCAAAAAATTTCTCACTTCCATTTTCAATCAAAAATTTTTCACTTTCACTTTCACTCAAGTATTTCTTACTTTCACTTTCACTCAAAATCTTCACTTTTAACTTTACCCACAAATATTCACTGTCATACAAAAAAATTTCACTTTCACTTCAAAATTAAAAAATTTTTCATGTAAAAGTGAAAATAATTTGGGTCAAAGTGAAAATTATTTGAGTGAAAGTGGCAATTTTTTATGTAAAAATAACAATATTTGTGTAAAAGTGAAACTGACAATTTTGTGAGTGCATGTGAATTAAGGGAAAGTAAAATCTTTTTAATGAATGTGAAAATTTTTTCAAGTGAAAATGAAAGTGACAATTTATTGAATGTAAGTCAAATTCATTTAGTGAAAGTGATAATTTTGTGAGTAAAAGTGAGAATTTTTTTTAATGAAAATAAAAATTTTTTCATCAAAATTGAGAATATTTTAGGGAAAATAAATTTTTTTGATTGAAAGTAAGAACTTTTTAAATGAATGTAAAAATTATTTTAAATGAATGTGAAAGTGACATGTTTTTGAATGAAAGTAAAAGTAAGAATTTTCCAAAAAAGTGACAACTTTTGAGTGGAATTAAACTTTTTTTAGTAAAATTCAACATTTTTGTAGTGAAGGTCAAAATTTTTTTTATAAAAGTGAGAATTTTTTAATATATATGTAGAAATTATTTGAGTGAAAATGGGAATTTTTTATGTAAAAATACCAATATTTGAGTAAAAGTAAAAGTGCCAATTTTCTGAGTGAACATGAAAAATTTTTAGGGAAAGTAAAATCTTTTAAATGAATGTGAAAATTTTTTTAAGTGAAAATGAAAGTGACAATTTATTGAATGAAAGTCAAATTCTTTTAGCGAAACTGATAATTTTGTGAGTAAAAGTGAGAATTTTTTTAATGAAAGTTAAAGTTTTTTGATAAAAATTGAAAATATTTTAGGGAAAATAAATTTTTTTGAGTTGAAGTGAGAACTTTTTTAAATGAACATAACAATTATTTTAAGTGAATGTGAAAGTGAAATGTTTTTTAATGAAAGTAAAAGTAAGAATTTTCCAAAGAAAGTGACAATTTTTGAGTGAAAGTAAACTTTTTTGAGTAAAATTCAACATTTTTGTAATGGAGGTCAAAACTTTTTAGTAAAAATGAGAATTTTTTTAATATATGTGAAAATTAGTTGAGTGAAAGTTAAAATAAGAATTTTTTTATTGAATGTCAAAATTTTTTTAATGAATTTGTCAATTATTTTAATAAAAGCGAAAAACTTTCCACTTTTATTAAAAAAAAATTTGGCATTATTCAAAAAAGTTAATTTTCACTCAAAAAATTGTCTCTTTCAAAAGTTTTCTCGAAAAAATAACACATTCCTTAAAAAAATTCTCACTTCCACTAAAAATATTTTGGCTTCACTCAAAAAATATTCACAAACACTCAAAAAATGTTACTTTCCTTAAAAAATTTTCAATTTTATTAAAAAAATTCTCACTTTCTCTAAAATTTTTCACTTTCACTCACAAAATTTTCACATTCATTAAAATACTTGAAGAATGTTTTCCTTTGACTCAAAATTATTTCCACTTTCACTTCAAAATTCCAAATTTTTCAAGTGAAAGTGAACATTTTTTTAAGTGATTGAGTATTTTTGGGTTTAATTGAAGATAAAAATATTTTTTAATGAACTAAAAAAAATTTTGAAGGAAAATTGAAAGTAAAAATTTTTTAGTAAAAGTGAAAGTTACGTGAACGATTCCCTGAGGGTTAATTTTGTTATTTCGCTGTCACTTTCACTTTCATTTCCACTCATTTATAATTTTGCTTCAACTTTCACGAAGTTTCAATTTTACCTTCGTAGACAAACTTTCCATTTCACTTACACTTTCACTTCCACAAACTTTCGATTTCATTTTACTGTTTGGTAACTTTCAAATTCACTTCCACTTTCACTAATTTCTAATTTTTTTTCATTTCTAAGTTCACTTTTACTTTAACTTTCACCTTCGTAAAAGTGAAAAATAATTTTTAAAAAACAGTTTAATTTCATTCATTTTTAATTTAACTTTCACTCCCACTTTCACTAATTTACAATCTTAATTTTACTATTATAACAAGTTTTATTCATTTTCAATTTGAATTTTACTTTTTTCCAGGGGAAATATTCCAAATTTTACAATTTGACGTTGATTTTCTATTCGATTTTGACTTTGACATTTACTTTGAATTTGACACTAACTTCGACTTTTATTTTGAGTTTGACTTTGACGTTTACGTTGACTTAGATTTTGACTTTGATAGTCAAAGTGAAAGTCAAAGTGAGAATGAAAGTTAATGTCAAAGTCAGAGTGAAAATGAAAATCGAAGTTAAAGAAATAAAGTGAATGTCTTTGAGAGTCAAAGTCAAAGTCAAAAACATCGAAAGTCTGAGTAAAAATGAAAGTCAAAGTCAACGAGACAAAGTGAAAGTGAAAGTTAGCATCAAATTCAAATTTGGAATGAAAATGATAGTCAATGTCAAAGTGAAAATCGAATCGAAAGTTAAGATGAATAAAGTTACAGGTTAAATAACACCGCTTAAAAACTGTAAATTTGTAAATTGTAAATCTTTAGATTTATAAATTTGTAAATTGTTAATCATTAGTTTTGTAAAATTGTGATTTGTAAATCTTTAGATCTGTAAATTTGTAAATTGTTAATCATTAGTTTTGTAAAATTGTGATTTGTAAATCTTCAGATCTGTAAATTTGTAAATATTAAAAAAATCTTCAGATCTGTAGATTATGAATCTTTACATCTGTAAATTTGTAAATTTTGTAAGTCTTTAGATTTGTAAATTTGTGAATTGCAAATCCTTTGATCTGAAAATTGAATTTCTTTTGGGTGATTCTTTTTATGCAGAGCTGCGTGACCACTGTACAATGGTCAGAGTCCGCAGTGACATGGCAACCATTCAGAGGTTGTGTATTCCCTTAACCGCATTGCTAACCATTTGCGTATTCTCTCCATGACATCTGTAGCCACTCAGTGGTTGCGTATTCCCTCCTTTCCCACACCTTTGGTAACTATATAACCTCCCTGCAATATTACTCAGCAGCTAATAAATAGTTGAATAACCATTCCGTGACGTTGTAAGGTTCAACCGATTAGAAACAGTCGTCACAGTCATATTACTCAATGGTTGTTACACTACGTTTTCTAGTATTTATTAATTATTACTCATTTACAGGAGGACGCAAACAATCTATAGTTTATATTGAGTTGTTACTCAATATAAACTATAGATTGTTTGCAATTAATTTTTAATAATTTTCTATGAAATTGCCAAGAATTCTAATACAAAACCTTCAATTTTTTCTATTTCTGACAATAATTTTTTTTAAATAACTCAATTCTTGAAGAACTATCATAAAATTATTACTTATAAATTATTAAATGAAAAATTTTACTTAAAAGTTCTTAAATTCATTGGTTTTCAAAAGAGTTGCATTTACAATCTTTATAAATGGATGAACTTCAAAGGTTTCAATTTTATATTTTAGAAAATTTCAATTTTTAATGAATTTAAATTAGAAATTTTAAGAACAACTGATTACAGAAATTCAATTATTTTCAAAAGTTATAAACTTCTTCGCATAAATTCAATTACATATGTTTAAAAATTCACAAAAATTCTTGTCAAAATTTCAATCATCTTTATAAATAATAAAATTCTTATCTAAAATTCAATTATTTAAAAAAAAATTTTTTAAAATTCGTGGCAAAATTTCAATTATCTTTATAAATAATAAACTTCTTATCTAAAATTCAATTATTTAAAAAAAAATTTAATAAAATTCTTGGCAAAATTTCAATTATTTTCAGAAGTTTTCCTTATTTTAATTATTTTTAATATCTACTATTTTAATAAAATTTTCTAAAAGGGTCAAACCATTTTATTTCGCCTAATGTATTTTTGATCTTTATAAAAAATTCCAATATTTCGGGAAAATATTCTTATATGTTTTGGGATTACGAAATGCACAATGATTTGTAAAAAATAATTTCATTTCATATAAAAAAAGATATTATAAATTGAGAGTACATGAAAAAAGGTTACATTGACAGGTATTACAAAATATTTAAAAAAGGAGTAATCTCTTTAAGAAATATAAAAAAAGCGATTGATATTTATTTTTAAAGACTTAATTTGTGATTTGAACTTGATAAAAGTATCAAATAATTTATTATAAACTGTAAAATATGTTATTTAAGTTTCTGTATGAAATGTCAAAAATCGATCATATTTAACAATTTTTTTTGACAAATTAATTTAATTTTCGTAAATCAGAATTATTTAAATAATAAGTATTTTAAATACACTTTATTATTATTTAAATACTTTTTTGATTATCAACTGAGAAATATAAAAAAATTTACCTTAAAAATGAACCATTCTTCATTTTATCGGGATTTTGAATGTTTGTAACTTCGTTGGAGAAAACCCGAAAATTTTTTGAGCATGTTGATTGAAGCAATATCTTCCTGCTGCTAAAATTTCGCGATGGGTTTTGCACTAGTCTTCAAAAGAAATTGATTTAAAAAAAGTGTTTATTTTGAAGGTTAATGACAAGTATTATAACTAACTTGAAGTTGGTTTGCTACTTGCAATACAAGTCAAATTCAAAATAAAACGATTTTTTTAAAGTCAGTTTAAAACAAACCAACTTCAAGTCAGCTATAATACTTGTCATTAACCTTCAAAATAAACACTTTTTTAAATCAATTTCTTTTGAAGACTAGTGCAAAACCCATCGCGAAATTTTAGCAGCAGGAAGATATTGCTTCAATCTACATGCTCCAAAAATTTGGCATCAATTGGTTTTTCTCCAACGAAGTTACAAACATTCAAAATCCCGATAAAATGAAGAATGGTTCATTTTTAAGGTAAATTTTTTTATATTTCTCAGTTGATAATCAAAAAAGTATTTAAATAATAATAAAGTGTATTTAAAATACTTATTATTTAAATAATTCTGATTTACGAAAATTAAATTACTTTGTCAAAAAAAATTGTTAAATATGATCGATTTTTGACATTTCATACAGAAACTTAAATAACATATTTTACAGTTTATTATAAATTATTTGATACTTTTATCAAGTTCAAATCACAAATTAAGTCTTTAAAAATAAATATCAATCGCTTTTTTTATATTTTTTAAAGAGATTACTCCTTTTTTTAAATATTTTGTAATGCCTGTCAATGTAACCTTTTTTCATGTACTCTCAATTTATAATATCTTTTTTTATATGAAATGAAATTATTTTTTACAAATCATTGTGCATTTCGTAATCCCAAAACATATAAGAATATTTTCCCGAAATATTGAAATTTTTTATAAAGATCAAAAATACATTAGGCGAAATAAAATGGTTTGACCCAAAAGAATTCAATTATTTAATCAAAATTTTAATAAATTTTCCTATACAATTCAATTATTTCCAATTAAATTCTTCTTAATAATTCAATTATTTTCTCAAATAATACATTTTTTATGGGAATTCAATTTTTTCCAAAAGTTATAAACTTCTTCGAAAAAATTCAATTATGTTAAAAAATTTACAAAAATTCTTGTTAAAATTTCAATTATCTTTATAAATAATAAAATTCTTATCCAAAATTCAATTATTTTAAAAAAATTTTAATACAATTCATGGCAAAATTTCAATTATTTTAAAAAATTTTCCTCATTTTAATTATTTTTAATATGTACTATTATAAAAAAATTTTCTTAAAGAATCCAATTATTTAAACACAATTTTAATAAATTTTCCTTTTCAATTCAATTATTTTCAATACAATTCTTCTTAAGAATTCAATTATTTAAAAAAATGAAAAAAAATTCTTCTCGGGAATTCAATTATTTTAAGAAATTTACAAAAATTCTTGTCAAAATTTCAATTATCTTTATAAATAATAAAATTCTTATCCAAAATTCAATTATTTTAAAAAAAATTTTATAAAATTCTGGGCAAAATTTCAATTATTTTCAAAAATTTTCCTCATTTTAATTATTTTTTAATATCTACTATTATAAAAAAATTTTCTTAAAGATTTCAATTATTTTTACAAATAATATATTTTTTTAATGGAAATTCAATTATTTAAAAAAATTTTTTAAAAATTCTTCTCGAGAATTCAATTATTTTCGTTAAATACAATATTCTTCCTAGGAATACAATTATTGGCAAAAATGTTTGTAAAAATCTTCGTAACAATTCAATTGTTTTTGTAAAAAATAAATTTCTTCGAAGCAATTCAATTATTTAAGAAACTTTAATAAAATTCTTTATCAGATTTCAATTATTTTCAATTTTTTAATGAAATTTCTTGATAAAATTTAATTATTTTCAAAAAGTTTTAAAAAATTATGAGAAATTCAATTATTTAAAAAAATTTTGAATAATATTCTTCACAAGAAATTAATTATTTTCATAAATAACAATATTCTTCTCCGGAATTCAATTATTTTCACAAATAAAATTCTTCACAGGAATTGAATTCTTTAAAAATTTTTTGTAATAAAATTCGTTGCAAAAATTAAATTATTTTCATAAATAACAAAACTTATCGTGGAATTGAAATTATTTTTTATACAATTTTAAATAACATTATAGAAAATTGCATTTCTTCTTAAAATTTCTTTTAAAATTCTCCGAAAGTATTCAATTATTTAACACAGGAACACAAAATTTTGTTTAAAGGAAGTATTGACCGGACCATGCTTTTTTATATGTTTTTTAGGTTTCTTCAAAATGGCGGATCCAATATGGCTATCGAATTTTTAAAAAATGTATCAGATTTACTTGAAACTTGTTACTCGGAGGTTCTTGGGGTCTCTGAATACGAATTTCGCCTTAGTTTTAAAAAATAAAAAATGGCGGATCCAATATGGCTAACGAATTATTCAAAAATTTATCAAATTTAAAATTTTTGAAAACTAAGGTGAAATTCGTATTCAGCGACCCCGAAAACCCCCGAGTATAACGTTTCAGGTAAATCCAATAATTTTTTTAAAAATTAGTCAGCCATATTGGATCCGCCATTTTGAATTTTTGAAAACTAAGGTGAAATTCGTATTCAGCGACCCCAAGAACCCCCGAGTATCAAGTTTTAGGCGAATTGGGTGAATTTAATTAAAAATCGACGCCATATTGGATCCGCCATCTTAAATTTTGATTATATACGAGTTTCTTTGATTGTTTAACATTATATAATATTTTTTTAGTGTTTTAAAGTTGTTTTTTAATATAGAATCTTCTAAAGTCATCAAGCGACCATTAAAATTTTGAAAATAGTATTTAGAAAATACTTCTACGGAAGAAATGGTGTAAAATAAGTAAATTATTTGACAGAAATAATAGAAAGGAGTGTGAGATTGGACACCGAAATAAATTCTGATAAATCCCCTGGTTATATATTGATACTCGAAAAGTCAATAAATAAACAGAAAATAAATACATCTTTTCAATGTGTGCGAAAAAAAATGTGAAATACACTGAGAAATTCGAGAGGGAAGGAGGTGCATGGCATTTGAAAAAGTGGGTATTGAATGGAAAGACTAATCTCAGCTGAGAGGTTGACGTACATGACCCTTGAATACGCATGCAAAATAGCACATTGTGCGCTGCTACCATAACAGGCCATTGTTCCCGAAATCGTCTTTCCGCTCACTGTGGCCATATAGGAAATTCTACTGGTCTCTCTGGCACATTTACAGGTACACCTTACGCATAAATTCTCCCTTTATTACACACAGAATACCTCTCAAATAATGAAAAGTGATAAAAAAAAAGAAAAAGAAGAAAAAAAATCTACCTCTAAAAAGTCAAACCTAGGTCAAAAGCTTACATGCCTTTTCTTTTTGACACAATGCCATTGTGTTGGAAGAAGTTTTTTCAAAAATTTACTTGTGTACTTGAAAGACAATAGTATTTTTGGAAAATTCTTTTTAGAATTTAAATGAGGCGCATGATTATTCCCCGATTGTCATTTATCCGAACTGTCATTTTACCGAATTGCGTTTATCCGAACTGTTATTTTAACGAATTGTCATTTTTACGAAATATCATTTTTGCGAATCGCCATTTTAACGAATTGTCGCACTTTTGCGAAAAGTCATTTTTTCCAATTGTCATTTATGCGAACTGCCATTTTTTCGAATTGGCATTATAAAGAATTGTCATTTTTACAAAATGTCACTTTTGTGAATCGACATTTTAACGAATTGTCACTTTTGCAAAAAGTAATTTTTGCGAATTGCCATTTTTAAGAATTGTCACTTTTGCGAAAAGTCATTTTTGCAAAATATAATTTTTACGAATTGTCATTTTTACGAATCGTTATTGTTTCAAAATGTCATTTCTCGAACTGTTATTTTTGCGAATTTCCATTTTAACGAATTGTCATTTTTACGAAATGTCACTTTTATGAATTGCCATTCATAAAAAATGGCAATTCGCAAAAATGACAATTCGTTAAAATGGAAATTCGCAAAAATGACATTTCGAAAAAATGACAATTCGAAAAAAAATTACATTTTGGAACAATAACTATTCGTAAAAATGTCAATTCGTAAAAATTATATTTCGCAAAAATGACTTTTCGCAAAAGTGACAATTTGTAAAAATGGCGATTCGCAAAAATTACATTTCGTAAAAATGACAATTCGAAAAAAATGCCATTTTAGAACAATACTATTCGTAAAAATGGCAATTCGCAAAAGTGACAATTCGTTAAAATGGAAATTCGCAAAAATGACAATTCGAAAAATGACATTTCGAAGCAATAACGATTCGTAAAAAGGCAATTCGTAAAAAATGACAATTCATGACAACATAAAAATATTAAGTATTAAAAATAAATTATCGTTAACCCGATTTACTGCCATAAATATAAAATAAATTAGATTTGAATAGGGATTCTCACCATGCTTCAAAGGATTAAAGTCTAACATAGTTTGTGAATTGATCCGTAGATATTGAAAATTATAAAAAAATTATTTATCTAAAGCTGTTAACGTAAAAAAATTATTTTATTTCTGGATAACAATAGTAACGTGAGTTAAAAAATTAATTTACATTATTTCATAATAGGATTTCAAAAAATAGATATGACTACTTGATTATGGACCTCTGCAAACTGGGACATCGAATATGAAATAAATGTTTAATTTGGAGCTGAAACTATACTTTAAAAACTTATTTTTTCTGCTTGAAAATAGGACAATTTTCGACTAATAACAATTCCGTTCACCATCTAAATCTAAATTCAGCACTTTGAATTAATAAATAAATTTTTCTATCAAAACGAACTTTGAAAAAATTTTTAAATAAAAAAAAGAACACAAATTTGTTAAAAGTATTTCCATAATATTCAGAAGGAAGTATTTTTAAAAAATAGTTGATAGTTTAAAGAAAAAAAAAAATTTCTAAACAATGTTTGAATTTTAATAGTAAAAAGTATTTTCATTAGGAGTTCTAATTATACAGGAACCCTAACTTCAGGGGTTGATTTATTCATGCAGGGGTGCTTTTTGCGTGTACGAAGGGTCGAACTCTCTTGCCTAGTGCATTTCCATGTCTTAGGTGATTTTTTTGCATTTCAAAGAGGTGTTCAATATCAAGGGTTCCCGATACAATGTGTTCTAAATATTTAATTAAATCCCTCTTCTTGTATATAATTTTAAAACGCACTTAACTTTTTTCAAGCTTTATATTTTATTTACAACACTATTTACTCTATTTATTTTAAAATTTATTCTATTAATTCTACACATTAAATTTGAATTATTAAAAATGCTTAACAATTTGTATTAGTGATTGAATTTTTGCATTTGAATTAATAAGTTTTAATAATAAATAGTAATATTTACTGCAGATCTGCCATATTAGATCCGCCATTTTGAATTTTCGAAATCTGGGATGCGCTCGCGTAACTTTCACTTTTACTTATAAAATTTTAATAAAATTCACCCAAAAAATTGTCACTTTTAATTTCATCAAAGAAATTTTCACTTTTAAGCAAAAATTTTCGCTCTAACCCACAAAATTTTTACCTCTACTCAAAGAATCAAAAAATGTTTTCAATCAAAACATTTTTAATTTCACCCATAATATTTTTAAATTCACCGAAAATATTATCACTTTTATTGTTAATTGAAAAAATTTCCTTTTTCATTCAAAATACTTCCAGTTTCTATGAAAAAGATTTTCACTTAGAATTTCACCCAAAGAATTTTCACTTCTAAACGATTCTTAATTTCAATTTTCTAACAAATTTTCAGTTTTAATTTCACCCTAAATATTTTGACTTTCAATTTTATGAAAAAAATATTTTCACTTCGAATTTAAAGTAAAATATTTTCACTGTATCTCAAAATATTTTAACTTTCACTGTCTTTAAAAAAATTTTACTTACAATTTCACAGAAATTTTTTTTGGATAAATGTGAAAATTCACCAAAAATCATTTCACTTTCTATCAAAAAAATGTTCTGTGAAATTGTGAGTGGAATTGTTATTTAGAAAGTGATAGTTAACATACTTTTAATTAAAGTGAAAATATTTTACGTTAAATTCAAAGCGAAAATATTTTTTTTTTTGCAACATTGAAATTAAGAATCTTTTAGAAGTAAAAATTCTTTAAGTGAAAATTTTTTTATAAAAAGTGAAGGCACTTTGGAAGACATTGAACATGAAAATTGTTTACTTGACAGTAAAAGTTAACATTTTTTTTGGTGAAAGTGAAAATATTTTAAGTGAAATTGAAAAAAACTTTTTGATTTAATTTTACAATTTTTTTGAGTGAAAGTAAGAATTTTTGGGTTAAAGCGAAAACTTTCTGCGTTCAAGTGCAAATCTTCTGACTGAAAGTGAAAATTTTTGCGTGAAAGTGCAAATTTTGGGTTAAAGCGAAAACTTTTTGCGTTAAAGTGCAAATTTTCTGATTGAAAGTGAAAATTTACGCGTGAAACTGAAAAGATTTTAAGTGAAATTGGAAACATTTTGATTGAATTTTACAATTTTTTGAGTGGAGGTTAAAAATTTTTGGATTAAAGCGAAAACTTTTTGCCTTAAAGTGCAAATTTTCTGAGTGAAAGTGAACATTTTTGCGTGAAAGTGAAAGTATTTCTGATGAAATTGAAAGTGAAAATTTTTTGATAGAAAGTGAAAGTATTTTGGTTGAAATTGAACGTGAAAATTGTTTACTCGACAGTAAAAGTTAACACTTTTTTTTGGTAAAAGTGAAAATATTTTAAGTGAAATTGAAAACATTTTAATTGAATTTTACAATTTTTTTGAGTGGAGGAAAAAATTTTCGTGTTAAAGCGAAAACTTTTTGTAAAATGAAAATTTTTTTGAGTGAAAGTGAAAATTTTTCCGTGAAAGTGAAAATTTTCTGAGTGAAATTAAAAATTTTTTTGGGAGAATTTGAATGTGAAAAATTTTTGAGTAAATTTTTGAAATTTACATGAACGCACCACTGCTGGTCTTTCTTTGATTGCACTGAACGAGAAATGTAATTCGTTAAATTAACAAATTAAAAACTAATTTTAATCGAATTTTGGTCGCTAATGGCTATTTGAAAATGAGGAATAGCAATTATCAATTAATTAGATAGATTTTGAAGTGAAACTGAATATATGTCAACTAAAGTGAATTACCCAGTAACATTTACTGAATTCATTGTACAGTATAAATTCAGTATTATTTCATTAGTCGAAAAAACAGAGAAAGAAAAAAAGCGCATTTGGGAAATTAGAGAGTCAATACAATTGCAAAAGTTTCTAATTTCCCTGTGTTCTGAATGAAAAATTTTTAGAAATAAAAAAAACCTAGACGATTGTATCGTTTGGAAAGCAAATAATTCAATAGCAGTAATGGGAGAGTTGACTATGGTGAATGTCGTCTATTTACCAATCGTAAACGAACCGCTGCTTCTGAATTCCAAGTTCGAATTCGATTATAAATTCACGCAGTTTCAGTCGAGTGTATAGTGCGCGCCTATACATATAGAGAGGGGGAGAAAGTCATATAGGAATGTTACGGCTTCGATCGGAGGCGGCGAATGACGTTCCGGGTTCGGAACCCACCCTATTTTGCAGACAGGATGCCAAATCTAGGCCACCGTCTGTCGCTGGTAAGGATGTCGGAGTAGGAGTGCCGTTGACATAATTATGATTAATTGTAATATTCCAGCCAACTAGACGTTTCAGTCAAATGGCAAACCTACTCTCTGCACTCACACGAACTTGTTCATCACTCCCAAGTCCATAGTTTATTGCGACGGCGAAGAGTGAGAGAGAAAGATTACAGATATGAGATTGAACTGCCAGGAGAATCTGTCAATGCATCACACACATAAATCCGTTCGAAAGCGACTGTCGTTTACGCCCAATCAGACATCAGAATCTTATCACTCATGTCCATTAATCTTACGATACAGTTATTATCCGTTTTGAAAAGAAATCTTTCCGTTTTATTAACGGCGAATTGATTTTTATTTCTTTCCACTGACCCTTATACATAGGTGTGATTTCTTTTTCCTTCCTTTCGAGACTGGAAGTCTAGCTTCATGGTAACGAACATTACCATGTTTATTTATTATACAATAAATATAATTTTATTATACAATATTAAATAGAATAATCTTGTGCATAAAAAAACGTAAAGCGTATACTTAGAATGCATATAAGAACATTCCCTAACTCATTTGTAAAAAGAAGAAACAATAAAGGACCCAGACAAGATCCCTGGGGCACTCCTGTACCGATAGTACCCCAATCAGACATCTCTCCATCAGGACCTACAACCGTCTGCCTTCTACCAGTAAGATAAGCTGCACAACATTTTAAAACAGAGGCTGACAGACCAAAAGATTTTAATTTTAATAACAAGAGACTATGTTGCACCATACCAAAGACCTTACTAAAATCAAAGAAAATTATTAAAGTTACTCTCTTATTATCAATAGCATATAGTATGTCATCAGTAATCTTGAGTAAAAGTGTTAATCCTTTTCTATATCAAGATTGATTTGGATCAAGAATACCATTAGCTTCTACATATTTAATTAACTGATTTATAAACACACTTCTTTGACCTTTGACAGGCCACACAAAATAGCAACTCGTCTGTGCTCCACTGGATGTTGTGGAATCTTAACTTTATTAACAGGTTCTCTATTCATCAGGAAAGACTGAGATAAAGACTGAGGTTTGTAGTGACATATTAAAAAGACAAAGGACATAGGATAGTAAAACAGGCATTTATTTTTTAATTGATAGAATGATGACCATTGATAGAATGACCATTAAATCCTTGAGCTTCAGCCTTTATACCTCTTAAGACATTTAGTATGTCAGAAGGATTAATATCTTCAAAATAAAAAAGACTGTCATTAAAATCAACATCTAAAAGGAGATCCCAGAGAAACCGAGGCGTTATATTAAAAGACGTATTTCCACAAATACTCTAGAAATAATCGCATTAATTTCATTTACAGTTAAATCATCAATTTTTTTCTTGACTATTCCATAAGTTCCAAAAATTTTAATTTCCAAAGACCGAAAGTTTCAAAACTTCTTTTTTCCAAAGACCAAAAGATTCAAAACTTCTTTTTTACAAAGACCAAAAGGTCCAAAAGTTAATTTTTTAAAAATATATTTAAAGTGTGTAGAGTTTAACCTTTAATGGTGAGCAATTTGCCACCGAAATTTAATTTTTTTCCCTGACATTTCCCTGATTTCCAGACAAAATTTTGACTTTTTTTTCTGATCCTGAAGAATATTCTGATTCACTCCAAAAATTATTAGATACTCGAAAAAATGTTCTATTACATTTATTTACGAATTTCTTTAATTGTAAAATTATTCGATTTTATCAATAACTTTTTTTTAAATTAAATATTTATTTATTAAAATTTTTCTATAGAAATTAAGATTTTCAAATTCAATAACTTATGAGAATATTATTATAAAACATGAAGGAATCGATCACTTCGAGTCTTCGACTCGGAGTGATTAATTTCTTCATGTTTTATAATAAATCTAAGATGTTAGAGTGATAAAATAATTATTATATATCATTAGAATATTGTAACTATAAATTAAAATTTTCAAAGATAATTACACAGGCCTACAAAATTTAAAATTTTGTCAGACCCACAAACGGGATAAGTCATTTCCGATGTAATTTGTCACCCTGAATCCAAAACTGGCAGCGAAATTGCTCTATCACGTCAGAATTCTGAGATTTTGAATTTCGAAAATCTGACATCAGATTCGTAATTAGCGACCTCAAAAACCCCCGAGTAAAAAGTGTCAAGCGAATCCGATCAATTTTTTATTTTGACAGCCGCCATATTGGATCCGCCATTTTGAATTTTGAAAATCTGACATCGGTTTTCTAATCAACGATCCCAAAATATTAAGAATCAGATGCTTAAGGTAAAGTCCTTTCCAATTATTCTTTTCTTCCTTTTTTCAGTTTTTAGGTCGTGTAACCTAAACTTTAAATTGTTGTACCTTAGTGAAAAAAAGTCGGATCGGGTGTAGAATATTTTGAAAGGTGAATAATTGTACTTTCCTTTAAAATTTGTTCGAATGATAAAAAAATTTTTTTGTGGATTTTATTGAGAGTCGAATGTTGCCAAAAATGGCCTTTTTTACTCTTTTAGGTTAGAATATCTCAGAATTCTGACGTGATAGAGCAATTTCGCTGCCAGTTTTGGATTCAGGGTGACAAATTACATCGGAAATGACTTATCCCGTTTCTGGGTCTGAAATTTGTAGGCCTGTGTTATTCAATTATAATTTAAATATTTAAGTTTTTTTTATATGTTTTTTGGATCGCTGAATTTGAATCCGAACTCAGTTTACCGCCATCATGTCAAGTTTCTTCAAAATGGCGGATCCAATATGGCTGTCAAATTTTTAAAAAATTTATCAGATTTACTTGAAACTTCTTAGTTAAGGGTTTTTGGGGTCGCTGAATACGAATTTTACCTTACTTTTAAAAAATTTAAAATGGCAAATCCAATATGGCTACTGAATTTTTAAAAAATTTATCAGATTTTGAATTTTTTAAAACTAAGGTGCGACGTCAAAAACCCTCAAGTAACAAATTTCAAGTAAATCTGATAAATTTTTTAAAAATTCGACAACCATATTGGATCCGCCATTTTGAATTTTTGAAAACTATGGTGAATTTCGTATTTATCAACCCCAAAAACCCCCGAGTAACAAATTTCAGGCGAATTGGGTGAATTTAAAAAAAATCTACGCCATATTGGATCCGCCATCTTAAATTGGGAATGGAGTGAAAGCTAAGCTAAATTGAATAAAATATCTCTGATCAGAAGAATTAAAAAGTTTTTAACATCTTTTCACTAATTACGAATTGACTCAACAACACTTTTAACATCTTTTATTAAATTTTGAATATTTACGAGTTTTTTTTATTGGAGGCGCATGATTATTCCCCAAATGTCATTTGACCGAACTTTCATTTTACCGAATTGCATTTAACCGAACTGTTATTTTATCGAAATGTCACTTTTGCGAAATATCACTTTTACTAATTGTCTTTTTTACGAATCGTTATTGTCTCGAAACAACATTTTTTCGAATTGTCATTTTTACGAAATGTCATTTTTGCGAATCGCCATTTTTACGAATTGTCACTTTTACAAAATGTCACTTTTGCGAAAAGTCATTTTTGCGAAATATCATTTTTATGAATCGTTATTGTTCCGAAATGTCATTTTTTCAAATTATCTCTATGCGAACTGGCATTTTTTCGAATTGTCATTTTTACGAAATGTTATATTTTTGCGAATCGACATTTTTACGAATTGGCACTTTTGCGAAATGTCATTGTTGCGAATTGTCATTTTTGCGAAAATTGCTATAGTAAACTTGTTTATGTATATATAGATTTACTAGAGCAATTTTCGCAAAAATTACAATTCGCAACAGTGAAATTTCGTAAAAATGACAATTCGAAAAAATGTTAGTTCACACAAATGACAATTCGCAAAAATGACTTTTCGCAAAAGTAACAATTCGTAAAAATGTCAATTCGCAAAAATGACATTTCGGAACAATAACTATTCGTAAAAATGTCAATTCGTAAAAATAACAATTCACAAAAATGACTTTTCTCAAAAGTGACAATTCGTAAAAATGGCAGTTCGGTCAAATGACATTTGTAAAATAATCATGCACCACATTGTTTAAATTTTTTTGAGTCATATTAGAACCACCACTTTGAATTAAAAAAAAATAATTTCTGTAATTGCATTTAGAAAAATTAGAAATTTATTTTTATTCAAAATTGACGTGGTGACAGATTTTTGTCCAAATTTATGGTTTTGTCCCAGTGTCATCGACTTTTTGGTTTGTCGCGAAATCTCCCGTAAGGTTATTTTAATTTGATGAAGTTGGCATTGAACAGTTGATGCGTTAGTTTAATTACTAAAAACTCTTTCACAGTTCATTGCAAAAAACAAAATAAGCCTGTAACGACTATTTTGAAATATATAATTTTCACACCGACCTATATTCCCAAAAGATAGGATCATCAATACAGTTATCTTTTTATTCTCTATTGTGCGCCTCAAAGAAAAAAAATTCCCTGCAAATGGTGTACAGTATAGAGAATTTCTTGTAAAATTTCCCAGCTCCCATGAGACATGAAATCTGAAACGTTTTTACGGATTTCCCATACAAATAAGGCAATTTTCCCTGTTTTGTTTTGTTTTTTTTGCAAAATAGGTATATAAAACACGAGACTTTATATTTCCGTATATATACACACGCATATTTTACGTGTGTTCGTGTTAGAAGTACTTTTGTATTGAAGTCGAAAAAAAAGATTGTATTAGACTCCTTACACTTGATAGCTCTTGGAAAACAGAAATTCACTTCGATCAGAGTGGAAAAGTGTTTAAAAAAAAGAGAGAGAGAGAGAGAGAGAGAGAGAGAGAGAAAGAGGAAAGTAGCGGGGAATGCAAATTTATTGGAGAATCGAGTGCGATCGGAGAGGGCTGAAAGACGATTATTCGGGACTAGCAAGGCATTATCTCATATAAACACTCGTACTTGTCTGTATGCATGAGCGTAACTCGCACCCCAGGGATTGGCCGTTGCGTTTCACCTCCACTCGTATTATGCCACGCTCTTGTCGTAATAGGACCGCGCCGCCAGTCGAAGTCGAAGATGTATATATATGACTCTATGTAGTGAGCAAAACACACACAAACATGGACACACACTGAAGAGTTGAATGTAGCAGGTATGAAGGGGTTGAAATGGAAAGGGTTTAGTGCCGGTGTACGGGATGGTGAGGTGAATTCGTGTTAGCGGGGTTTTAATCCCCGTTGAGCCAGTCGCCAAGTCAGCCGGAGCTTCGCATAACTCCTCATTCACGAGGTTAGCCAGTATAACTTACTTTCAACTACAAGTTTATCACACGTAGAGCGTGTCTACCGACTACCCTTTCACACCCACCACCACCCCCCCCCCCCATCTCTCTCACATACAAGCCAACCTTTCTTGCATAACTTTACTTGCACTGCTCGACTTATGAAATTTAATGAAATTCTCAAAGACCCATCACAATTTATGCTAATACAAGAAAATGCCTTAACCGATTATTATTTTTCGGCTTTTCGGGAGATTGGAAACTCACTTTTCGACCAACAAATTTTATAAAGATATCATAGCGCTTTTATTAAAATTTTAAACTGTTTTTTCTTGAAATCTTTGCTTTATTTGACTATATTCAGGATAGGCTATAAGTTATCAACTTTTATTTCATGTTAGGAGTCTTCATAACTTAAAAACTTACCAATCGAACCCAAATACTTTCCTATAAACATTATTCCATAAACGATGGTCAAGGTTATTTTCTTGACGACGCGCCGAAGGAAGATTTGTTTCTTAGGTCAACGACTCGGAATAATTTAGAAGGAAAAAAATATAACACCTTGATCACAGACCTCGTTTAAATTCCGAAATTCATTCCTTAAACATTCTAATTTTGTTTCAGTGTTTCCAATAAGATTAATTCAGGATCTATCTACTCTGTAAATTGTAAAGAGTTCAAATAAATAGTTTTTAATATCTAAATTTTAATACTAACGCTCTCTAAATAAATTAGTAGAATTCTACTAACAAATAGTAAAATTTTTTTTTACTAATTTTTAGTTGAATTTCACTAATTAAAAGTCATTTATTTCACTGAATAAAATATCAGATAGTGAAAATGTTTTATCGAAATGAAGTTCCAACTTTTTCTAGATTTTTAAAAAGTATATTTACCAATTTTGCGAAATGTCACTTTTGCGAATCGCCATTTTTACGAATTGTCAATTTTCCGAAAAGTCATTTTTGCGAATCGCCATTTTTACGAATTGTCAATTTTCCGAAAAGACATTTTTGCGAATTGTCATTTTTACGAAAAGACATTTTTCCGAAATGTCATTTTACCGAACTGCACTTTTGCGAATAGTCATTTTTGCGAAAAGCCAATTTTGCAAATTGTCATTTTTAACGATTTCTCAATTTTTCGAAAAGTCATTTTTACGAATTGCCATTTTTGCGAATTGTCACTTTTGCGAATCGCCATTTTTACGAATCGCTATTTTTACGAATTGTCTTTTTTGCGAAAAGTCATTTATACGAATTGTCATTTATACGAATTGTCATTTTTGCGAAAAGCTTTTTTTGCGAATTGTCATTTTTTGCGAATCGACATTTTTACGAATTGTCAATTTTCCGAAAAGTCATTTTTGCGAATCGCCATTTTTACGAATTGTCAATTTTCTGAAAAGTCATTTTTGCGAATTGTCATTTTTACGAAAAGACATTTTTCCGAAATGTCATTTTACCGAACTGCACTTTTGCGAATAGTCATTTTTGCGAAAAGCTATTTTTGCGAATTGTCATTTTTGCGAATCGCCATTCTTACGAATTGGCAATTTTCAGAAAAGTCATTTTTGCGAATCGCCATTTTTACGAATTGTCAATTTTTCGAAAAGTCATTTTTGCGAAAATTCCTATAGTAAACTTGTATGCATGTATAGATTAATATATAGGAATTTTTGCAAAAATGACTTTTCGAAAATTTTACAATTCGTAAAAATGGCGATTCGCAAAAATGACTTTTCGAAAAATTGACAATTCGTAAAAATGGCGATTCGCAAAAATGACAATTCGCAAAAGTGACATTTCGCAAAATTGGTTTTTCGCAAAAATGAGTATTCCCAAAAGTGCAGTTCGGTAAAATGACATCTGGGGGATAATCATGCGCCCCATTTTAAATACATTTCTACAAATGGCGTTCCACTTTCGCTCAATTATTGATCAACAAACTCAAGATTTTTCTATGGGAAATAAGATTTTTATATTTCTTAAAATCTCTGAATTGTAGAATTAAGTTGGATGTTTCTATTTCAATTCATGCAGGGCGAATAGGTTGGAAATTCCAAATCAAGTTTAATGTGATTTCTCTTGTTTTCTAAAACAAATAAAGAGACACGTATTATTTATTTGTCGAAAAAAAATTTGTTGCTGAGTTAAATGAATATTTGAAAATTTTAGGACATATCGTGATTTTAGAGCTAAACAGCTGACAAATGGTTTTCAAATCTTTCTAGTTTTTACAAAAATAAATATTTTCCAATTTTTTTTCTTTATTTTAGTAGTGTTTTTGATACTTTTCCTTTGCAAACTTGAGGATATTTGAAAAATTTTGAAAATTAACAAAATGGCGGCCATTTTTCGAAAAAATAAAATACTCAATTTTTTCAAACACATCATTTTTATTTTTCTGGAAATTTTTTTTTGTTACTAAAGTGAAAAAGAATCTTTTTCCGAAAGGTTTCATGTCCGCTAAAAATTTATAAAAGTCACTATAATTTTTTCCAGAAAATAACAAAACTCATTATTTTGAGTAATGTATCGACTTACAGCATGTGACTGTTGGACATTCAATGGTAATTTTTTTCGACCACATTTCTCTTTAAATATTTAATAAATTGAGATGAAATTTTGTAAGAAAGTCTAAAATATAATAAAGAAGGGCAGTGATGTGCAAAAGTTTTAATAATTTAAAAATAAATTATAATAAAACACTTTGAAATCGGTAAAGACGAGAAATTGATTAGAAGTGACCGTGACAACTGATAATTTTAAAGTAATTTGTAATAATTGATTTTAAAAATATTAAAACTTTTGCACATCACTGCCCTTCTTTATTGTATTTTACACTTTTGTACAAAATTTCAGCTCAATTTATTAAATATTTAAAGAGAAAAGTGGTTGAAAAAAATTACCATTGAGAGCCTAACAATCACATGCTGTTAATATATTTTGTATGTTAAATGTTTTTCAATTTTAGTAGTGTTTTTGGTACTTCTTCTTTGCAGACTTGAAAATTTGAAAAATTTTGGAAATTTACTAAATTAATGGCGGCGATTTAAAAAGAAAAAAAACTCATTTTTCTCATAAACATCTTTTTTTCTGAAAATTTTTTTGTGGTTAGTATATGAAAAAAGGAACTTTTTCCAAAAAAGAACCACAAATCATTAATTAAGAAAAGTTAAATAACTCAAATTTTGTTAATATTCATAAATTTTCAAGTTTGCAAACAAAAAGTATCAAAAACACTACTATAATCAAGAACGAAATTGAAAAATATTTATTTTTGCCAAATAAAAAAATACGTATTTCTCTATTTGTTCTAAAAATCAAGAAAAATCACATTAAACTTGACTTAGAATGTTCAACCTATTCGCCCTGTATGAATTGAAATAGAAACAGCTAGTTATATAGAAACATTTGTAAATTGTTATAAACAAATTATATAAGCAAATTATTAATTAAGACGATGCGTTTAATGAATTTTAATAAAAATTCTTACTCGTGGGATTTTTGTGTCGCTGATTAAAAATCCGATGTCAGTTTTTTGAAATTTAAAATGGCTGATCCAATATGGTGGACGAGTTTATAATAAATTGTTTGAACTTGAAACGTTTTTTTAAAATAAAAAGTATAAAATGCAAAAAAATTATGATAAAATTATGTTTTAAAATTAGTTACAAAAATAAACAAGTAAATTTTCATATAAAAAATTGAATAAGAATGTTTCTTTTAGCATTTTTAACCTAAAAACAGTGTCTTTTTTAAAAAATGCTTCAAAAATAATAAAAATCCTTTTTCTTTTTAGTCAATTTTTTCTGAATACAGAAACATACTTCAAGCGAATTCAATCAATTTTTTATAAACTTGTCCGCCATATTGAATCCGCCATTTTAAAATTCAAAAAACTGACATCGGATTCATAATCAGCGACCCCGAAAATCCGCGAGTAACAATTTTTATTAACAGTCATTGAATGCATCGTTTTAATTAATAATTTGTTTATATAATTTGTTCATAACAATTTACAAATGGTTCTATAGCTCAAATCTATAATTCAGAGATTTTTAGAAATATATAAATCTTATTTCCTATGAAAACATCTTGAGTTTGTTGATTAATAATTAAGCGAAAGTGGAACGCCATTCGTAGAAAAATTGCAACGTCTAAAAAAATAATGAAAATCTTAAAGAAAATAAATTTTTATCATCATTTTTGTGTTTCCTGATATCGAAAATATAGAAATATATTGATGCAGTAAATTAAAATTAAATATACTCTTTGAAAATCCAAAAAAATGTCAGAAACCCACTTCGCTATTTTCGACAGGTTTTCTAATATTTAAGAATTTTCCTCTATTTGACAGTTTGAGGTTACATGGCCCATTATTTTATTTTTTGAAAAAATTAAAATTTTTAAAAATCCATACAATTGAATTTTAACTAATTAACTTTTTTTTAATTTTTTAAAGCATATTATAGTTTAAAATACCAAATTTTATTAGAAAAACCATTAGACACCCGTAAACAACAAAAATTTAGATGAGTTGAAATTTCACCGGTCCCTCCCCTTAAAGACTAAGTTTAACTGAATTTTAACTGTAACAACAATACGAAAATAAAGTGCGTCAGCGTTTTTTTCGATTGTAAGATTACATTAATTGTCGGTAAAGTAGAGAACCAAATTATCATGTAGCGTGTCTGGATGCCTAATGGTAATTCTACAATTACTGCTTCAATTCAAAGTACAAGATTATGTAATCTCTAAGAAAAAACTATGATTAATGACTTATATTACAAGAAAACACAAAAAAAATTAGCCCAATTTTCCAAAAATTGATGAATTCAATGTCGAAAAGAGAGATAAGAAACAATTTTTATCGAATCATGTTACTAAAATATAATCTGAATTTGGCAGGCAGTTCTCTCTTGCTCTACATATATATACACACGAAAAACGGACATGACACTATCGTATTTCTGACGATGCGAAATGAATTTGGCGGAGTGGCTGCAGGGAGATAACGTCTCCAGAGTTCTTCGTTTCATCGCCAAAGCAGGCGCTTTTGATTCCTATCGTTCTCCTCACTATGAAACAGGATTTCCTTCTAAGAGCTAGGGTTCATTTGTCCCACATACAAATATAGCAAAATATATAGTAAAACCCCAAAAACTTAAATAAATGAATATAAAGAAAATCGTAACTAAAGGAGGGGAGGAATTGCCGATTTTCCCGCCTAAAATTTTGAGGTTAGGTTGTATATAAACTCTATATTGTTTTTTCGCACTCGTGTGTCTTTCGTATATAAAAGTGATATTAAGGGTGAACCTTACGAAGGGAAAATTAATCTAATCTTATTATCAACTTGTTTTCCCATAACAAAGGGAGAACATCAAATAAAATTGTCACATTCTAGACAAAAACCCACATTGATAATGTCTCAGGGGATTGATTCTGTATTTTTCTTCTCTCAGCATTAAATCTCTTCTTTTTTTTTGGCGAATGTCGTAAAAGAAAAAATTTCATTTAGCGCAAAAATAAGGACGGAGAATTTAATTAAAAATTATGTGAAAAATGTTTGAAATTTTTTAGGTTACGTTCGTCCCATGACTTTGAACTTAAAGTTTATATTATATAATGTATAAATTTTTTATTTTATCTCTCCCTTTTTGAAAATTTAGGTCATAGTTATGCTGACCTTTTCTTCTTTATTTTCTTTCCTACCTTCAATACGATTTAAAAAAAAATTAGATCAAAAGGAAAAAAAAATTCAAGATTAAAAATTTAGGTCATGGAATCGTATCTTTTGCAGTTTTGAGATAATTTTTCTTGATTCCTTATTCCGACGCTGAAAAAGCGAAAACATTCGAACAATTCCTAGGTCAATATAGGTCAATATATTCATAGATAATATAATGTTTTAAATTTCTAATGTAAATATAATGTTTAAAATTTTTAATGTAAATCAAATTTTAAATTTTAAACTATAATGTATTTTTGAAATATAAGTCAAATTTTTATGTTAATTAAATTTTAAAATTTGGATTATATTTTAAATAGGCTAATATAATTTTAAAAATAGGTCCACTTTTAAAAAGGATAATATAATTTTAAAATGTAGGTCAATTTCCAAATAATGTTAATATAATCTTTAAATGTAGGTCCAATTTTAGGTTGGGGTACAGTTTTTCTAAAACGTATTTTCTAATTTTTAATTTTCAAAAATTTTTGTTTTCTCATAAAGGTGATTTTCTTAAAAAAACTTTTTTCTAATGAAGGTGATTTTTTAATTCTCTTTTTTAATAAATGTTATTTTCTAAAAATTTATTTTTCTAATAAAAGTAATTTTCAAAAAAGAAAACAATTTGTCTAACAATATTCAATTTTTGTAATGACGATCAAATACACTGAAAAAAAAATTCGGCAGAATGTTTTTTACTCAAGCAATTTTTGCCTAAGAACAAAAGCAATGCACGTAAAGCAATTGTTTCTTTAGAAAAAAGCAATTTTTGCCTTTAAAAAAAGTAAAAATTGCCTTACTTAAAATTTTTGCCTTTAAAAAAGGCAAAAATTGCTTTTTTTTTTAAAGAAACAATTGCTTTGCGTGTATTGCTTTTGTTCTTAGGCAAAAATTGCCTGAGTAAAAAGCACATTCTGTCGAATTTTTTTTTCAGTGTAGGTACATGAATAAAAAATAAAATTTATGAAAATTTTTTAATTCTTTAAAAAAAATACTTAAGATTTCATTAAAAAACTGTAATAAAAATTAGAAATTATCCAAGTTTTTCAACAAAATTTAAAAATAATCTCGTTAAAAATCGTAATTAACAAATAGAAATTGTAAGGATTTTTTTCTAAAGATATTTAAAATTTTCTAAAAAAATGTTTTATAGTTAATATTAATAATAAATTATTAATTTAATTATTAATTAATTAATTAATTAATTAATAAATTTTTAATTATTAATTTATAGTTAATATTATATATTTATAGTTAATATTCTTATAGTTAATATTTATTTTATGTTTTTTATGTTTTTTTTAAATGTTTTTTTTTATTTTTTAAATGTTTTATAATAAATATATTAATTTCAAAAATTTTTTTATAAAAATAATGTAAATTATTATTTATTTTCAAAGAAGAACAAAATTTTGTTAAAAAATTGTTATTAGATATAAACATTTTGCAAAAAAATTTTCTTCTTTTCAGAAAAGAAACTCATAATTTAGTAAACAGAATTGCTATTGAGGAACAGAAAATATGCAAAATTTTTATCAAAATTATAGAATTTCACAAATTTCAGAAAATTATTTAATTTAATTAATATTAGAAATCATAATTTTTTAGAAAAACTGTTTTTAGAAATCAAAACTTGTTAGAAGAAACTCTTTTTAGAAAACAGATTTCATTAGAAATTTCTTTTTTTAGACAAAAAGGATTAGAAAATATTTTTTAGAAAAAGTGACCACCTACCACAATTTTAAACATTTTAATGTGATTTTAAAAATTTAGAATCAAATTTTAAATAAGTGAATGCAATTTTACAATTTAGGTTAAATTTTAAAAACTTTAATATAATTTTAATATTTAAGTCAAATTGTAAATGAGTAAATGTAATTTTAAAATTTAGATCAAATTTTAAATAGACTAAATTAATTTTAAAATGTAGGATCAATTTTAAATATTTTAATGTTATTTTAAAACTTTAGAACCAAATTTTAAATAAGAATGTAATTTTACAATTTAGGTCAAATTTTAAAAACTTCAATATAATTTTAATACCTACTTAGGTCAATTTGTTAGTAGGTTAATGTAATTATAAAATTTAGGTCAAATTTTAAATAATTTAATGTAATTTTAAAATTCAGATCATACCTGTTCAATAGTTATTTTCGTAACAAGGGCGCAAAATAGGTGATTTCGCCAAAGTCGTAACCACCTTTGCGCCCATGATGCGAACATAATTTTTTGTCCTAACTGCATGGAAAGTATGGCATTGAGGGCACGCACGATTAAACGCTTATATTAGTTAAAAATTAAGCTCTATATAAACATTATATCGAATGAAGTCTATAATGATAGAAGTTTTAAAATAGAAATAAAAAAACAATGTATTCTGGAAACATAGTATTTATTTAGAACGTAGTAATTAATAATTAAACAAAACTGAAACAAGAACTTTTAAAATTGACAATTTTGATAAACAAAATGGGAACAAAACCAAATGTCTCATAATTTTTTTTAGAGAAAATAAAAAAAAATTGCAAATTTTTATAGACAAAATAAAACAAGTTGAAAATGTTTGCAGTTCTATAGTCAACATAAAAAGAAAGTCGAAAATGTCGCATTTTAATGAAGAAAATCGAATTATTGACAAGCGGGCGCAAAATACTTTTCCGCCCGCTTCCCCCACTCCCGGGCGTAATGTGTTACTTTGCGCCCGCCTTAAGTGCCCGAAATGACATACTTTCCGTGCAGGTAGGACAAAAAATATTTTAATGTGATGTGAAGCTAAAGTAATTTAAAAATGTAGGTCCAATTATAAATATTCTAATATAATTTTACAATTTAGGTCAAATTTTAATTACTTTAATGTAATTTTAAAATTCAGATCATACCTATTCAAAATATTTTAATGTGATGTAAAGCCAACGTAATTTAAAAATTTAGGTGCAATTATAAATATTTTAATATAAGTTTACAATTTAGGTCAAATTTTCAAAATTTTAACGTAATTTTAAGGTTCAGGTGAAATTGTAAAGTTAATGTATTTTTAAAAGTCGAGTAAAATTTCAAATACGTTAATATAATCATTAAATTTAGGGCCAATTTAAAATATTTTAATTTAATTATAAAATTTAGATCATATTTCACAAATTTCAATGTTATTTTAAAATGTAGATCAAATTTTAAATTGGCAAATGTAATTTTAAAATTTCGTTCAAGTTTTAAAGAGGTTAATGTAATTTAAAAATTTAGGTCAAATTTTAAAGAGTTTAATGTAATTTTACAATTCAGGTCAAATTTTAAAATTAATCAGTTATTTTTGAGCTCTTAAAATATTTTATTTTACGCCACATAGTAAATTTAGTACATTGTATACTCTTTCTAATTTTAAGTGGTACAAATCAGTTTATACTCAGGCGCGATTAAGTAGTAAAGATCAATGTAAGGTCTGACCTGCAGCATACTCACACTTCAATATTTAAAATCCACCAAGAACATACATTTTATAACAGCAAATTTAACTTGCTTTTTACATTGTATTTAAGTTTAGAAATTTTTTGTTTTCTAATTAACATCTAAAATATATTTATTAATTAAAACATTATTTTCAAAAATTATAAATTATTTTGTTATTAATTGTTGCAAATTGTCACAGATTTTATTAAAATTATGTTCGTTTTACATTTTAATCTATTGCATTAATGTTATTTTTATTATTTTATTATTTTATTATTTTATTATTTAATTATTTTATTATTTCATTATTTTACTATTTTATTACTTTATTATTTTATTATTTTATGTTTAATATTAGATTATGACAGGATTATAATTTTTATATCCCTAATTTGTAAACAACAGTATAATTAATGGAAAATTCATAATAAAATTCAGTTGTAAAGTACATCGTTAAAATTCCATTTGTTAGATAACCTCTTAATAAGTTATTTAATAATTAAATCAAAATTTTGATTGGTGGCTATGTAAGCATGATAAATAAAACAAAGTGAATATTGTTTACGAGCAATTCAATAAAATTTGATCGAATACTTGATTAATTTCAAAAAATAAATAAATAATTACACACAGCAATCATTGATATTAAATAATAATTAGTAATTTAATTTAAAATGGAATCGTGAAAATTAGATATAAATTTGAGATTCATAAAAAAAAATTGAAATTATATTCTTTTAATATATATGTGATTGTATCGCAGTTAAAACGAAGGAACATTAAAGAGTTGTTAATCTTCTAGAGTGAATACTAATTCACGGCAAGCAGCTGCTGAGAAAGTATCGACTTAAGGGCAAAAAATGCAAATGAGAATTTGATAGCCTCCGGCTTGACTTAATTAGATTTTACGAGAAAACGATACGTGCCGCGTTTTCTCGCGCGACCATTTTTTTTACATCGGTAATATTCGATTCTCACACTTTTTTTTTCATAAAGTATGAGAGAAAAAAAAATTCTTCTGAGAATAAATATCGATTTAGGAAAAAAAATATTAAATAAAATTAAATTTTAAGAAATATTAAATTTATGAAGAAATGAATATTTTATAATTTCTAATTTTCTTTTACTTTCATATTCACTTTTTACTTTCACTTTCATTTTTTCTTTTATTTTCACTCTTATTTTTACTTTCCCTTTCGCATTAACAGATTTTTAGTTTTAATTTCACTTTCATTTTAACTTTCACTTTGATAAATTTTATTTTCACTTTTATTTTCACTTTTATAGAAAGGGAAACATTTTTTTTTGAATTGAAAATAATTGAAATGTTTTTTTTATTATTAAAACTATGGGTCGATTCTGTAATTTCACTTCATTTTCACTTCACTTTTACTCCAATTTCACTTTTACTCAAAATTTTATTTTCACTACACTTTCACTCCAAATTTCATTTTTACTCAAAATTTTATTTTTACTGCAAGTTCACTACACTTTCATCTTTACACAATTTTTAATTTCACTCCACTTTCACTCTACATTTACTTTAACTCTATATTTATTTTCACTACACTTTCACTTTAACTTAAATTTTATTTCACTCCACATCCACTCTACTTTTATTTTCCCACAAATTTTATTCTCACTCCACTTTTATTTTACTTAAATTTTCTTTTTCTTTTACTTTTACTTCTCTTTCACTCCAATTTCACTTTCACTCAAATTCCATCTTTATTCCATTTTCACTTTACTTAAATTTTGTTTTCACTCCAGTTTCACTCCAAATTTCATTTTTACTCAAAATTTTATTTTTACTGTAGGTACGTTCACTTCACTTTCACTTTTACTCATTTTTTAATTTCACTCTACTTTCACTTTACATTTACTTTTACTCTAAATTTATTTTCACCACACTTCCACTTTAACTTAAATTTTATTTCACTTCGCTTCCACTCTTATTTTATATTCCCACAAATTTTATTTTCACTCCCCTTTCATTTTTACTTAAATTTTATGTTTTTTCCACTTTTAATCCACTTTCACTCCAATTTCACTTTTACTTAAAATTTTATTTTCACTCCACTTTCACTCCAAATTTCATTTTTACTTAAAATTTTATTTTCACTGCACGTTCATTTCAGTTTCACTCCAATTTCACTTTTACTCAATTATTAATTACACTCCACTTTCACTCTACCTTTAACTGCACGTTCATTTCACTTTCACTCCAATTTCACTTTTACTCAATTTTTAATTACACTCCATTTTCACTCTACATTTAATTTTAATCTAATTTTATTTTCACTCAACTACCACTTTAACTTAAATTTTATTTCACTCGACTTCCACTCTATTTTTATTTTCCCTCAAATTTTATTTTCACTCCACTTTCATTTTTACTTAAATTTTATTTTTTCTCTTCTTTTACTCCACTTTCACTCATTAATTTTTCTACACTCCACTTCACTTCACTGAAATTTTATTTTCACTCTATTTTTACTTCACTCTCACTTTTACTCAAAACTTTATTTTCAATTCACTTTCAATCCCATTTCACTTTTCCTCAAAATTTTATTTTCACTCAATTTTCACTTCACTTTCTCTCTAATTTCACTTTAACTTAAATTTTATTTCACTCCACTTCCACTCCACTTTTATTTTCCCTCAAATATTATTTTTACTCCACTTTCATTTTTACTTAAATTTTATTTTTCTTCCACTTTTACTCCAATTTCACTCCAAATTTATTTTCATTCCACTCTACTTCATTAAAAATTTATTCTTACTACACTTTAACTTCAGTTTCACTTTCATTCAAATTCTATTTTTACTACACTTTTACATTTGAGTAATAGTGAAATTGGAGTGAAAGTGGAGTGAAAATAAAATTTGAGTAAAAGGGAATTTGGAGTGAAAATAAGATTTGAGTAAAGGTGAAAGTGAAGTCAAAGTAAAGTGAAAGTCAGGTAAAAGTGGAGTGAAAGTGAAGTGAAAGTGGAGTGAAAATAAGATTAGAGTAAAGGTGAAAGTGAAGTAAAAGTCGAGTGAAAGTGAAGTGAAAGTGGAGTGAAAATAAGATTCGAGTAAAGGTTAAAGTGAAGTAAAAGTGAAATGAAAGTAAAGTGAAAGTCAGGTAAAAGTGGAGTAAAAGTGAAGTGAAAGTGGAGTGAAAATAAAATTTGAGTAAAAGTGAAAGTGAAGTAAAAGTGAAGTGAAAGAAAACTGAAAGTCAGGTAAAAGTGAAGTGAAAGTGGAGTGAAAATAAAATTTTTTAGTAAAAGCGAAATTGGAGTGAAAGTGGAGTGATATTACATAATCGACTCCCTGTAAATTTACAAATATAACTTGAATCTGATAATTAAACTTTTCTTTGATATTAAAAATGTAAAATCCCAGTGATTATAAATTGCGTCATTGCAAAAACAAATTACAAATAATTAATAACTGAAATCAGTGAAAATTACTCTTATCTATTGTAATTACAAATTCTAATCTTCACTCGCATAATAAATAAATATAATTAATTTTAATAATAAGTCTAATCTGTTGAATCAATGTAATCAGCAAAATCGTTCAAATTAATATTCTCTCACGTTATCATTTAAAACTAAAAGCGTAATTTATAGTCTTTTGTCGACATACTGTCGACCCTCGGCACAGTCATAAATTATATACGGCTTTTACAATTTGACTTTTCATTTTGTATGGAACGAAAATATAAAAGAAACGAAAAATATAAAAATCAAATCAAAAAAAAAAAAAAGAAAGAAAGAAAAGAAAAAAGAGAACAAAGTTGGAATAAAATATTCAAAACACAATAAACACAATGTGGTGCAATTTCAGTAAATTTTCCAAGGGATTTTTCGACAAATGAAAAAGTAAAAACAGGAGGAAAACTGCTTATGTAAAAGATGAGGAATATCGGTATATGCTCGACTTTTATACGTTGTGCCCGTTTACAATGTATACATATATATATAGGATATTCTTTCGTTTATTCCGTCATGGTAGCGATCGCTTGTCTCACATTCGTAAAACGACCAACGGACAGTCGAGACTCTATAATGTTTTATCTTTTTTCTCTCCCTCGTCCTCGTCCTCACTCTCCCTTCAATACTATCTGACCGTCGTAAAATGAATACAGCTTTCACCTTGTACGTGTGCTACAAAATAGATACATTCTCAACTCACTCACTCTAGCATTTTGCAAAATAAATTTTCCGGATAAGTAGCAAACTCTAAAATATGATTTATGAAACTCGAGGCTCTCTTGGATTTAAAATTGAGAGAGATGACTTAAATTCTCATTACATTTTCCTTAATAACAATTTCCAGGTTATTATTAATGACAATAAATTTTCCCATATATATATAAAAGGAAAAAATCCTCCCATGTACGTACAGTAAATTTTAACTCTTTAAATAATACAATAATCTCGGAAAATTACCTCATATTTTTTATTGCTGTCAAAATTGGTTATATTCGCACTGTGAAAAATAAATCTTACTTTCAGTCCACTTTTGAAAAAAACTATTCTTGACTTGAAGCTTTTAGAGAATACTTTTAAGCTTTAAAATTGATTTCTTTACATTTAAAGGTAAAAAGTATACATTTCGATTATTTTTGATAACTGAATTAAAATTACAACTGTCAGAATAGACTTTTTAATTAAACTGTCAATTGACGGAATTAACTGTTAATTTAACCTGCCAAGTATTCTTTGACTGTCAATTATACTGTAAATTGGCCAAATTCAATTGTCAATTGTCAAAATTGACTGCCAATTCACGGTATTGTCAATTAATTTAATTGATCTGTCAATTGACGGAATTGACATTTAGTTGAATTCTCAATTGACAGAATTGACCGAATTTACACTAAATTCAACTGTCAATTAACAGATTTAATTGCTAATTGAACTGTCAATTGTCCAATTTGACTGTTAATTAAACTGTCCATTAGCCAAATTGAATTGTCAATTGTCCAAATTGACTGCCAATTTACGAATTCGACTTTAAATTGATCTGTCAATTAACGGAATTGACTTTTAATTGCTCTATCAATGGAAGGAATTAATTCTTAATTAATTACTTAAATGACAGTTAATTGAACTGTCAATTAACGGATGTTATTGTTAATTGAACTGTCAATTGTCCAATTTGACTGTTAATTACACTGTCAATCAGCCAAATTGAATTGTCAATTGTCTGAATTCACTGTCAATTCATAGATTTGACTTTTATTTAAACTGTCAATTATCTAAATTGACTATTAATTAAACTGTCAATTGACGGAATTAATTGTTCATTTGACATGTCAATTACACTGTCAATTGGACAAATTTAATTGTCAATTATCCAAATTGACTGTCAATTCACGGATTTGAATTTTAATTGATTTGGCAATGAAAGAAATTAATTTTGAATTAATTACTTAAATGACAGTTAATTGAAATGTCAATTAACGGATGTTATTGTTAATTGAACTGTCAATTAGCCAAATTGAATTGTCAATTGTCCAAATTGACTGCCAATTTACGGATTCGACTTTTAATTAAACTGTCAATTATCCAAATTGACTATTAATTAAACTGTCAATTGACAGAATTAATTGTTCATTTGACATGTCTATTACACTGTCAATTGGACAAATTTAATTGTCAATTGTCCAAATTGACTGCCAATTCACGGATTTGACTTTTAATTGATTTGGCAATGAAAGGAATTAATTTTAAATTGATTACTTAAATGACAGTTAATTGAAATATCAATTAAGAAATGTCAATTAACGGATGTTATGGTTAATTGAACTGTCAATTATCCAATTTGACTGTTAATTAAACTGTCAATTGACGAAATTGACTATTAATTGAACTATCAATTGACGGAACTGACTGATG
This sequence comes from Leptopilina syphax, assembly GCA_032872505.1. Taxonomy (NCBI): domain Eukaryota; kingdom Metazoa; phylum Arthropoda; class Insecta; order Hymenoptera; family Figitidae; genus Leptopilina; species Leptopilina syphax. The sequence continues at coordinate 6,796,107 of CM065475.1, forward strand.
GTTTAACTGTCAATTGGCCGAATTAGCTGTCAATTGAACAGTGATTCGACCAAAGTGACGAAAAATCAAAAATATATTTTGCCTAATTGATATTTAACTGACAATTAGCCGAATGGACATTTAATCCAATTCTTAGGCCGAATTGACTGTTAGCTGAACAGTCAATTTACGAAATTGCCATTTAACGTTGTTTTCCAAATGAATTAACATTTTTTTGAAATGCCAATTAATCTAAAAAACATTTGGACTAATTGACATTTAAGATAAATTGCCATAAACCAAATTGACAACAAGCTTGACTGTAAATTGATCGAATTCAAATTTAACATAATGACATTAAAACGAATTGACAACTAACCTAACTGTCAACTGGTCGAACTGATAATTGATCGAACTGTCATTTAGCCGTTTAACTCACATGTCATTTCACCAAATTAACATATAACTAAACTGACAACCGAACTGACAATTAACAATCTGTCAACAGACGGAACTAACTATCAAGTGAACTGTCAATTGTCTAAATTGACTATTAATTGAACTGTTAATTAAACAAATTGAATTGTCAATTGTCCCAATTTGCTGTCAATTTATGGATTTAACTTTTAATCGAACTGTCAATTGACGGAACTGACTTTTGGTTCAACTATTAATTGACAGAATTGAATTTTAATTGAATTCTAAAGTGACGGAATTGACAATTAATTTAACTGTCAAGTGACCGATTTAATTGTTAATTTAAATGACAATTCTCTAATTTGACTGTTAATTACACTGCGAATTAGCCAAATTGAATTGTCAATAGTCCAAATTGACTGTCAATTCAGGGATTTGACTTTTAAATTTTAATTCACCTATCAATTGACGGAATTGACTTTTAATTGAATTCGACTGTCAATTGGAAAGTCAATTGACGAAATTGACTATTAATTGAACTGTCATTTCACAAAATTAACTGTTCATTTAATCTGTCAAGTATTCAAATTCACAATTAATTAAACTATCAATTTACTGTTAGTTGAACTGTCAAATAATGGATTTGACAACCGAACTGACAATTAGCAATCTGTCAATGGACGGAACTAACTATCAAATGAACTGTCAATTGTCCAAATTGACTATTAATTGAACTGTTAAGTCAACTGTCAATTGTCCAAATTGACTGCTAATTGACGTAATTGATTTTTAATTGAACTGTTAATTGATCGAATTGACGGCTTAGGACAAAACAACTTTGAGGCTTCAATTTTTAACGAAATTCAATAAATTGAACTATTAATTGACTGTTAAATGAACTGTCTATTGACCAAATTCATTGTTAATTGAAGTGTCAGTTGTCCAAATTCTTGCTTACAATTTTAATTGACAGAATTGACTTTTAATTGTACTGTCAATTGACGGATAAGACTTTTAATGAAAATGTTAATTATTAAATGTTAATTATCGAAATTGAATTGTCAATTGTTCAAATGGACTGTCAATTGACATACACTGCAAGCCCGATCAGCGGTCACCCGATCAGTGGTCACTTGTTTACGTCGTTTATTGATGGGGCGGGCGAGGGGCAAAGAGAGAGTCGAAAAGTTGTGGCAGTAGCGTATACATTAAAGACGCACTGGCCCCTTAAAAAAAAAATTCAGTAGTCAAGTAATGGTACCCCATCATAAAACAGTTCGTACGGTCCTATATGTTTACGCCCGATCAGCGGTCGAGCACCCCCGGAGCTGACCGCTGATCGGGCTTGCAGTGTAATTGAACTGAGAATTAACGGAATCAACTTTAAATTGAACTGTTAATTGATGGAATTGAATTTTAATCGAACTGTCAATTGACGGAATTGAATTATAATTGAACCGTCAATTGACCGAAACGATTGTTAATTTAACTGTCAGTTGACAGAATTGCCTGTTAATTAAACTTTCGGTTGACGGAATTGACTGTTCATTGAACTGTCAATTGTTCAAATTGACTGTCAATTGGCCGAATTTACTGTTAATTGAACTGAAAATTAACGGAATTGACTTTTAATTGAACTGTCAATTGACCACATCGACTGTTAATTTAACTGTCAGTTGACAGAATTGAATGTTAATTGAACCGTCACTTGACGGAATTGACTGTTATTTGACATCATTGTCTTTTAATTGAACTGTCAATTGATCGAATTGACGGCTTTTTATAAAACAACTTTGAACTGTTGATTGACAGAAAAAAAATATCATTAGGCCTAATTTATATTTTGACAGAAATGTTAAATAACACCATTGAAATTTAACTGATTTGTGAAACAATTGAATTGATAACCAACCAAACTGGACGCATAGCCAATTGTCATTTGGCCATAAATTATGTAAGATTTTAAAGAGGAGAGGGGTGTCGAACTATTTTTTACGGCCAACAGAAAAATAGCTTTACTTTATGTTTTCTTACAAGGGGGTTTAAAAATTTCCGCAAAAATTGTCTTACCCAATTTATAAATGGTCCCCAATTTGAAAATAAAAATAAATTTAAAAATTAAAATTGAAAATCTCTCAAGTTTAGAATAATTGTATTTAATTAAAAAATGTGCAGAAAGCATTTACTGATTTTTTTATTTCTTATATTCATGATGATATTTGTTTATGGGGGTCAAATAGGGTTTTCCTGATATATTCCATACGTAACCGGGTAATAAATAATAATTTAGACTGATGCATTAAGAACCGAAGGTTAGATTGCTAAGGATAAAAGCCTGATAAAATATTGATATTTCATGAATAATTCAGTTGGTTATGTGCGTATAAAAATTTCTGTTCAATATTAAAATTTCCAAGATTTTTATCTACGCATGAATATATATTTTTTTAATACAACTGTTGAAAAACTTCATTTTCACCTATATTGTAAATTTTGTTATTAATTTTAAGGAAAGAAATCCTAAGTGCAGAATAATTTTGTGAAAATAATATTTTATTTGCTAATAATACTCTTGCAGTAATGTTATTTACTTACAAAATAAATTATTGTTACTATAATATATTTTTTATATAATTTTATATAAATTTTATAAATAATTATTATTAATTATTAAAATTATTATTAAATTATTATAATTAGCTTAACTTTTAAACAAATTCTTTTTGTCTGTTTCAGGTAAGTTATCATTTTGAAGCATCGTTATTGGTTATTTCTCGTGATACACACGGTGAGTGAATTAAACTTATTTTTTTTACTGAAGAAATTAATAATTTTTGTTAGTTATAAATCAAATTGCAATATTTATATAATCAATAAAATCATAGTTATTTTTTATCTACGACTAAATTTTTTCTTTTAATTTTTTTTTACAAACAAAAATAGTAGAAACTAGAAACAAATTTAAATTAGTCTATAGAGCTTGAGCGTGGAATTGATCGTATCGCTGTCGTGTTCATATTCTAATTTTCTTGTTTCTGCTCGCGTTTATTACTTTTTTTATTTTTGTGACTTAAATTACAAATTTCAAACTAAAGTTATTTTAGGAAATGTGTATTTTTAGATAAAGCATTTAACAGTTTTAATTAAAATATTACTCAAATATATTTATTATTATTATTTTTATTATTATTATTATTATTATTATTATTATTATTATTTATTTAAAATTTAGTTTTAATTTCTTCCATATTTTTTACAAATATTTTTACATTGCAAGAAAAAAAATAAAAAGTAGAAATGAATGAAAAAATTCAAGTTTTTATTTGGTAATATTTTTATTCATAGTAAACTATATATTTTATTTAAAACAAAATATCTTTTATTTATAATGCAATAATAAAACAAAAATTATACTAAAGAAATTCGTAAATTTTTGGATAATATAGAAACTTTCTTAATAATTTCACTTTCTATGAAATTTACATTTTATTAAATTCATTGAACTTTCCTGTGAGTTTAACTAAAAACTTTTGTCGCGCAATTAAGAGAAAAGTTTTATCTAATTATTTGACAGTTCATAAGGGTATTTTGAGTGAAGTAATAACTGTTAAACTTTTTGATTAATAAAATTTGTCATTTTTCAAAAAAATTAAATTTTAATTTATACATTTCATTTCGATTTTTTTATTTGAATGTAACCGAATTACGACTTTACACAACTGTTATTTGGCAAAATTTTTGTTTATGAAATAAGAATATTTTGAGATATTCTAACCTCAAAATTTTTAAAGTTTGAAATAAAAAAAATATTAAATATAGTTTTAAAAAAAGAACACGTGTTTTGGCCATTTTTGAAGTCATGTAACCAAGAAGAAAACTTTTTCTAAAAGTTTGTAGCGTCATATTAAAGTATTATTTCATCTGTTAAAGATTAAAACATAAATAATAAAATAGCTTCAAATACGTTATAATTGAGTAGAATTTAAACATTTTTTTGTCGACGACGACGTATTTAAAATCAAAATGTTAAAATTCAAAATGGCGGATCCAATATGGCGGACGAATTTTTAAAAAGTCAACAGATTCACTTGAAACTTGTAACTCAGGGATTTTTGGGGTCGATGATCATGAATCTGGTATCAGATTTTCAAAATTTAAAATAGTGGATCTGATATACGACAAAAATGTTTAGAAATTTAGAAATTTATCATTTGAAAATATTCAAAATCTCGAATCCAATATAAAGGGCAAATTTTAAAAAACTAGAAGGATTTTTATAAAACTTGAAATCTAGGGGGTTTTAGGGGAAACTGTAAATTGTAAAAAGTTATTTTCTAATTCAATCTCTTTTTCAATTATACTGAACCGAAAACATATTTTATGTCATTTTTGAAATTTTACTCCCCATATTGACATCAATTTTGATTTTGCAATCAAATTTGTATTTAATGATTCCAGAAACTTCTGAGTAAACATTTTTGCCAAATCCGGAAACAGTTAAAAATTCGGTCCCCATATTGGATCCACCATTTTGAATTTTGAAAAACGGTCATCAAATTCGAATTCAGCTACTTCGAATTTCTCCAGAATTTAATTCGAAATCTTATAAAATTCAATTAATTGTAAAAATTGTAAAAACAAATCTACTAAAGTGAAATTATTTTCTAGAATTTTTAAGATTTAAATCTTTTATAAAATTATTTTTATAGTCATTTTTAAAGAAGAAATCAATGGTCATGAAATCTTCTGACCCTTTTTTGATTTTTAATTTTTTTTAAAATTGATAGATTTTATATTCCATCTGTAATTTTATAGAAAATATGTTTTTGTATTGAGAAAAAAATTGTCGAACGAAAAAAATTAGTTTTATTATTTTTGAGTTGCATTCGAGCGAGAAATCGCTCGTAAAAAAATCGAAAGAAACGAGAATCTCGTTAAAAATACATGGAAAACAAATGAATACCTAAGTTATGTCTTTTTTCTTTTATGAAAGGAGAGATTCTCGAATGCTACACTATTTTTGAACCATTTTTTTTTTTTTAAAACATTGTTTTATGTTGAAAATGCAAAAAACCATTGTTATTCAATTTTTTGATATTGAGAAATTCATTTGTTTATTTTTCTTAGGTATTAATTTTATATCGTAGTTTGTTTAAATGAAAAGTATAAAATACAAAAAAATTATGATAAAATTATGTTTTGAAATTAGTTAAAAAAATAAACAAGTGAAGTTCCATATAAAAAATGTAGAATATAGGAAAATAAAAATCCAAAAAGGATTAGTTCATTAAATTGCAATTTTAATAAAATTTTCCTATACAGTTTAATTGTTTTCAATACATTTCTTCTTAAGAATTCAATTATTTTCACAAACAATACATTTTTTATGGGAATTCAATTATTTAAAGAAGTTTGAATAAAATTCTTCGCTAGAAATCAATTATTTTCTTTCTTGAGAATTCAATTATTTTTAAAAATTTTGATAAAATACTTTATAAATTTAAAAATTATAACAAAATCGGTCATAGAATACAATTATTTTCATAAAATACAACATTTTTCTACAAATACAATTATTGTCAAAAATGTTTGTAAAACTCTTCGAAACAATTCAATTATTTTCGTCAAAAATAAAATTCTTCTAAGCAATTCAATTATTTTAGACATTTTAATAAAATTCTTCCCAAGAATTAAATTTTTTTCCAAAATAATAATTTTCACAGGAATTCAATTATTTAAAAAAAAACTTTTTTAAATTCTTTGTCAGATTTTAATTATTTTTAAAAAGTTCTCAAAAATTCTAAAAAATTCAATTATTTAAAAAAATTTGAATAAAATTCTTCACAAGAAATTAATTATTTTCATAAATAATAATATTTTTCTCTAAAATTCAATTATTTTTACAAATGAAATTCTTCACAGGAATTCAATTCTTTAAAAAGATTTTTAATAAAATTCGTTATTTATTCAATTGTAACTTTGATAAAATTCTTCATAAAAATTGAATTTTAAAAAACATGCAATTACTGAATAAATTAATTATTTTCGTAAAAAATAAAATTCTTTTAAGCAATTCAATTATTTAAGAAATTTTAATAAAATTCTTCCCAAGAATTCAATTTTTTCAAAAATAAACATTTTCACAGGAATTCAATTATTTAAAAAAAACTTTCTTTAATTCTTTGTCAGATTTCAATTATTTTCAATTTTTTAATGAAATTTAATTATTTTTAAAAAGTTTTTAAAAATTCTGAAAAATTTAATTATTTAAAAAAATTTGAATAAAATTCTTCACAAGAAATTAATTATTTTCATAAATAATAATATTTTTCTCTGGAATTCAATAATTTTTACAAATAAAATTCTTCACAGGAATTCAATTCTTTAAAACGATTTTTAATAAAATTCGTTGCAAGAATTCAATTTTTTTCATAAATAACAAAACTTATCGAAAAATTTCAATTATTTTTATAAAATTTTAAACAAAATGATAGAAAATTGCATTTATTCTTACAACTTTTTTTAAATTCGCCGAAAGAATTCAATTGTTATTAAAAATTTTGATAAAATTCTTCATAAAAATTCAATTTTAAAAAACATGCAATTACTGAATAAATTATTTATTTTCGTATTTAAATAATTGAATTTTTGGGAAAGTTTCTAATAAAAATTGATTAAAAAATGGAGTGATCGATTTCTTCATGTTTTATTATAAATATTCTCATAAGTTATTGAATTTGAGAATTTTAATTCCTATAGAAAAATAAAATTTTGTGGCAACCCTATGTAATGTTATTTCATATTACGATTAACATAATTTAAATTAACCTACTTGAACAAAAATATTTATTTTATTATAAAAGGAGTTAAAAATCAATATTGTAGATAGCAGTTTCTTTAATCAAATGACAAATTAAAATTATTTTTTGATGGATGAAAAAATTATTTTTTTAAATATGAGTAAAATTTTTAAATTATTGAATATTGAAAAGCAAAATATGGAAAATTCAAGGATAAAAGTTCAAAATCCAGGACATTTAAGGCCATTTTTTCAAATTCCAGGACATTTCCAGGAATTCCAGGACTTTAAGAACCAGTAGACACCCTGGGACTGTCAAGTGTCAAAGGGTTAATTCGAGAAAAATATTATTGGAAAACAGTTTAAAAATGTTGTTTTCGTTCTTCTCGGAAAAAAGTATTTTACACAATAATTTTTGTTTATATCTACAATTTCCACATTGCATTGGTACAAAAGATTATTAATAAGAATATTTTCGTATAATTTCCGGAAAATATTTCACCGCAAGCACAAAATTTCCCGTTTAACTTTGACCTATAATCATGTATATATAAATAATCAATTCCGCAATTTGAATTCATCATGAGTGCTGCCGCTGCTCCTACTGCAAAAAAAAGAAAAAGGAAAAAAAGAAAAGTAAATTCATACATACGTTATACACTCCAACAATAAATGCAATTTCCCCGAGTTTTTCCGTCACGGATATATGCAAAATAAAATCCTCCTTTCCCAGTCCTCGGGAGAAAATCGTTTCATCTTGCATTCACGCTCATCAGTCCTTCATCGTCTACCTGTTTGCAATCGGTTTTCCTATAAATTTGCGTAATAATACTTTACCGGGTCCCGTAGACGATGCGATCGGAAGACTGGGAAAGCAGGCCTCGGGGGAAACGGAAGGCTATTTTGCAGCAAACGACGGTCTCTCGACGTGGGGGTGGAGGTGGTGGTGGTACTTGAAGGGGGTGAGACAGTGGCTGCCTCCCGATGCAGTTTCGCGCATCCGCGCAGCCACATATCATGCAACTTCGCTCGCTATTTACCAGTCCGGAATTCTCGACGTAGCGTGGGTTGGTGTTAGCGGCGGTGCGGTGCCACGATGGAGCCACGAGAGGGACGAGGAACGGCGAGGGTGTGGAAGATTCGAGAGGAGAGCTGTTTTCACGACCCAGTTGCCGCGATTTATGCAGACACTTTGCGAATTTCCGTAACGGTACCGCTCGCTCTCTTGCTCCTTTACCTACAGGAGAGAGAGGTACCATTCTCTCTCTCTCTCTCTCTCTTTTGCTCTCTTGCTCTTTGCCTACAAGAGAGGGATAGAGAGAGGTACCACTCGCTCTTTCTCTTTTGCCTATGGCAGAGACAGAGGTACCACTAGCTCTCTCTCTCTCTCTCTCTCTCTCTCTCTCTCTCTCTCTCTCTCTCTCTCTCTCTCTCTCTCTCTCTCTCTCTCTCTCGCACCGTTACCTGGAATTTCCGTGGAGTTTCCATGGAAATTCTGCAACTTTTTTAATTTTTAAAATATTTTAATATTTCAAGGGTTGCCACAGGTCAGGGAATTTAGAAAAAGTAGAATCGGTCAGGGAAAAGTCAGCGATTTTTATTAAAATACTGGAAAAAAGTGAATTTACAAGAAGTTACAAATGATTGCAGAAATTCAATTATTTTCAAAGGAATTCCTAGAAAAAATTTTCATATCTACTACTAGTAGATATTTAGTAGTATAGTACTTACTACTAGTAAGTAATTAGTAGTAATACATAATAGTAGTAGCTACTTGTAATACTTAATACTAGTAGGTAATTAGTAGTATAGTACCTACTAGTAGTAGGTAATTAGTAGTATAGTACCTACTACTAGTAGGTAATTAGTAGTATAGTACCTACTACTAGTAGGTAATTAGTAGTATATTACCTACTACTAGTAGGTAATTAGTAGTAATACCTAATAGTAGTAGCTACTTGTAATACTTAATACTAGTATTTAGTACTATGGTACCTACTACTAGTAGGTATTTAGTAGTATAGTACCTATTACTAGTAGGTATTTAGTAGTATAGTACCTATTACTAGTAGGTATTTAGTATTATAGTACCTACTACTAGTGGGTATTTAGTAGTATAGTACCTACTAGTAGCAGGTAATTAGTAGTCGTACCCAATACTAGTAGGTAATTAGTAGTATAGTACTTACTACTAGTAGGTAGTTAGTAGTAATACCTAATACTAGTAGCTATATTTACTTGTAATACTTAATACTAGTAGACAGTTAGAAGTAATACCTACTACTAGTAGGTAATAAATAGTACGTCCACATAAGAACCTGCGTGTCACAACTTTTAAGCAAATTTGATTGATTCTTAATGTAATTGTCCTTCATATTATTCAGGGATGCCACAAAAATTTAATTTTGTCTTTCCCTGACTTTTCCCTGATTTCCAGACAAAATTTTCACTTTTTCCCTGACCCTAAAGAATATTCTGATTCACTCCAAAAATAATTAGATACTCAAAAAAATATTCTTAAACATTTATTAACAAATTTCTTTAATTGTAAAATTATTCAAAAACATCAATAACTTCTTTTCAAAATAAATATTTAATTATTATTATTTTTCCACAGGATTTGAAATTCTTCAAAACATTCGAATTCAAACCTTTTTTGAAATACAACAACTAATATGAATATTATTACAAAACTTTTTAAAAAAAAGTTAATTATTAACAAAAATCCTTCGCAAGAATTTAATTATTTTCACAAGTAGTAAAATTTCTCAAAAAAATTCAATTATTTAAAAAAAAAAATGTAATAAAATTCGTTGCAAGAATTCGAATATTTTCATAAATAATAAATCGATTATTTGATAATTCATGTTTAAATCAATTTTTAATAGAAAATTCTAAAAGAATTCAATTATTTAAATTGAAGACTAAATAATTTATTGAATAATTGAGTGTTTGTTAAAATTCAATTCTCATAAAGAATTTTATTAACAAATTTTAAAATAATTGAATTCCTTTGACAAATTTTAATAAAATTTTTAAAAATAATTACATTTTTCAAGGAATTTGATTAAAATATTGTATCAAAAATAAATAAAATGCTGCGATGAATTTTATTATTTATGAAAATAATTCAAATTTTCACAAGAATTTTATTGAAATTTTTCTAAAATAATTGAATTTCGGAGAAGAATTTTATTATTTATAAAGATACTTGAAATTTTGACAAGAATATTTTTTTTTAATTTTGAACATGATTGAATTTCTGCGAAGAATTTTATTACTTTTGAAAATAATTTAATTCTTCCAACGAATTTTATTCAAGTTTATAAAAATAATTGAATTTCGGTGAAGAATTTTATTATGTATATAAATAATTGAATTCTTGGATTGAATTTCATTCAAGTTTATAAAAATAATTGAATTTCGGTGAGGAATTTTATTATTTATAAAAATAATTGAATTCTTGAAAAGAACTTTGTTAAATTTTTTTTATATAATTGAATTCTTACGACGAATTGCATAATAATCTTTTTAAATAATTGAAATTTTTTGAGAAATTTTATGAAATTTTGTAAATAATTGAATTCCTGTGAAATTTTGCCAAGAATTTTATTAAAAATTTTTTCAAATAATTTACTTTCAATGAAGAATTTTATTATTTATAATCTCTGACTTTTCCCTGATCGTTCTAGCTTTCCCTGACTTTTCCCTGAATTCCCTGACCTGTGGCCACCCTAATTATTTTCAAAAATTTTCCTAAATTCAATCATTTTCAATAGCTACTATTTTAATAAAATTTTTTTAAAAGATTTCAATTATTTAAAAAAAAGTGTTGATAAGACTCTAAGCAAACACTAAATTATTTTCATTAATAATGAAATTTTCACAGGAATTCAACTATTTACAATTTTTTTTAATAAATTTCTTGGCAACAATTCGATTATTTGCATAAGTAATAAAATTTTTTACCGACATTCAATTATTTTCATAAATAATAAAACTCATCATAGAATTTCAATTATTTTTATTACAATTTCAATTGATTTCATCGAAAAATTTCAATTATTTAAAAAGTTGTTGATAAAATTCCTTTATGAGGATTCAATAAATTTTGATAAACATTCATTTATTCAATAAATTATATTACATTTTTTTTAAAAATGATTGAATTCATTTAAGAAATTTGATTAAAATAGTAACTAACTAACTTACTTATTAACTTTCTAGCTTACTAACTTTCTAATTAACTTATTAAATTATTAACTAACTTGTTGACTTTCTGTTTGATTTAAAGTAAAATTTCATTCTTAGTCAAAAATAGCTCCAAAATCTTGACCAAAATGGATTATTTTAATCCTTTCTGGTGTTAATATAATCCTAGAGGGATTAAACTGTTGCAGATTATTTTAATCCATTCTGATGTTATTTTAACACCTCACGATTTACTATGTCAGTTGAGACCGTCACTCAAACCCTCTCTTTTTTTACAGATTTTAGAGTGTTTGTTTAATAATTAATTTAGAAATTTAAAAAATGTTTTTTTAAACTTTTGCACCTCACTGCTCTTTCTAATTATATAGTTTAGATATTCTTAGAAAATTTCAGCTTAATTTATTCAATATATTATATTGAATAAAATAATTATAAAATAAATTAAAAAAAATTTTTTTTAATTTCTAAATTAATTATTAAACAAACACTTTAAAATCTGTAAAAAAAGAGAGGGTTTGAGCTTTCTTAATATTATTAAGAGAAAAATGGTTTAAAAATTAGGTTGAAGCTCTAACAGACACATGCTGTTAATAAATTTTTGATACATAAATTAGAAAAATTTTCTTAAGAGGGTTTAGAAGAATGAAAAGAGTTGTTAAAAATAAACAGAAGTTATAGAAGAGGGTTTTAGAAGAATGAAAAGAGATCTTAAAGTTGAAAGTGAACAGAGGTTCAAAATTGTTATTAAAAATTTGATTGAGGTTGAAAAGAGGTTAAGAAGAGAGTAAATAAGAGTGAATGGAGGATTTTGAGAAGTAAGCAGGTTCAAAAGAGGTTCAACTTACTGTTTAGGAGGCTTAAAAGAGGGTTTTAAATTTCAACTCGGGAAAAAAAGAGAGAGCGAATGGTACCTCTCTCTGTCTCTCTTTATCTCCTGTATGTAAAGAAGCGAGAGAGCAAGTGCCATCTATCTTTCTCTCTATCCTGTTGGTTAAAGAGCGAGAGAGAGAAGCAAGAGAGCAAGAGAGAGAGTGGTAAAGGATTGAGAGAAGAAGAGAGAGATAGAGAGTGAGAGAGAATACTAGTGAGGTATATAAATAATATATGCCGTGGAGTATAACATATAACGCATATATTCGTATGTCGCCGGGCAGGCAGGGTGGGCACCAACGCAACGGCAACGCTGTCGTCTAGGTGCTGGAGACAGCAAGTTTCGTACCGCAACGCGTTGCGCTCGCTCGAGCTGCCACGGGGAATTCCTGCTTTATAGCGAAACTTTCAACCATCGCTCATATATACACACACAACTTCTGTAAATTCTTTGCCCTCAATTCATGAATGGGGTGGGCTTTCAATCTTTACAAGATAATTTTATCATCACTATATATCCATATTTTATTATACATAACGCTAACTGTCCTAAATAACAAAGTTTTACCTGATTGCAATTTCATATTCGTTTATTAAGGAAAATTATTACGAATTATCAAATTTCACAATTTCACTGCATTTCGTCATGGAATAAAATTCTAAATTTGCTGATTTCTCATTTAATAGAATTGTCAATAAATAAATCCTTCGTATTGTTGGATGTCTCAGAGAAGGAGACAAGTACTGATGGTATTTTAATTGTTTGCCTTTTCTTGAGATTGGAGCAACTCCACTAAAAGCAGAATTAATCCTTAGTTTATAAAGTAAAAAAAAAAAGAAAAATAGAAAATAGTCGGTTAAGGCCTAGTAGTTCCCAAATCAAACAGGAACCAGTTGGCTTAAGATTTACCATTTTTAATATGGTGGATGATTTTCAAATTCAAGCGATTCAATTAAAACTCATTTCTAGGTAATTCTTGGAGTTGCTGAATTTGAATTTGACATCCGTTTATCAAATTCGGTCATCATATTCGATCCGCCACTTTGCATTTTTTACACAGAAAAAAATGCGAATGGTAAAAACAACCACATTTGTGTAGTTAGAAAAGAAGTAGTTAAAACTACCATATTCAGCAGCATTTTAACTACACTTCCTCAGTTAGTGGAACCAAAATGAAGTAGTTGGTTTTATGTAGTTAAAATAACTACTTTTCATAGTTGAAATAACTAACAGATGCTTGTAAATGGCTCAACTATTGTGTAGTAGTAAAAACTATTGTTAAAAATAGTTAATTTTACTATTGTGGTAGCAAAAATAACTATTTTGTATTAGTTGCAAACAAAATGAGACTTACTGTTTTTATATAGTAAATTCAACCTCTGAAAGTTGTTATTTTTATGATTTATGTAGTTAAAACAACTATTTCTTACTAGTTGCACACAGAGAAAAGCGAGTGTTGTTTTTGATGCGGGTAAATTTTGGTAGGGTAATTTTAGTAAGGATAAATTTTCTATAATAGAAAATTTACCTTATTTTCGGTGTTAAAATAACACTTCCGAGCTAAAGTTTGATGCAGACACTTTTAACACCGAATTCAGTGTTAAAATGACACTCACTTTTTTCTGTGCAGAGAAAGAAAGAAATTTACTGTTTTCATATAGTAAAGTCAATTGTTGAAAATAGTTATTTTTACTATTTATGCAGTTGAAAAGATCATTTTTTTCTACAGAGAAAAAACGTGAGTGGTAAAAACATCCACATATGTGCAGTTAAAAAAATGTAGTTAAAACTACCATAATCAGCAGCATTTTATCTAAACTTCCATAGTTAGTGGAACTAAAATTGAATAGTAGGTTTTATGTAGTTAAAATTACTACTACACGTTATGATTGCGAATAACTCAACAATAGTGCAGTAGTTAAAAGTACTGTTAAAAATAGTTATTTTCGGAATTTCTGTAGTAGAAATATCCATTTCTTGCTATTTGCAAAATAAATTAAAATTTACTGTTCCAAAGAGTAAAAACAACCGCTGGAATTTGTTATTTTTATGTTTAATGTAGTTAAAAGAACCAATTCTTACTAGCTTTCGATAATTTATTTCTATGGTGGTGAGAAAAATTTATTTTTATAACTACAAAAGTCATAAAAGTAACCATTTTTATGTTATTTTTACTATATGAAAATAACAAGTTTAATTTCTTTATAACTAGTAAAAAGTGGATAATTTTACTACAGAAATTCTGAAAATAACTATTTTCAACAGTACTTTTAACTACTGCTCTATTGTTGAGTCATTTAAAATCATATACTGGCTATATTTCAACTAAGTCCTTGAGCTTAAAAAATTAGTTACTGCAACTAAACCAAGTAGTTATTATGACTGAATCGAAGAAGAACGTCCTCAAGTACAATGCCAGTCATCGTAGCGTGCGAGCGTGGTTAGGTGGTTAGGTTATCGGTTTGCGAATGTTAGGGTCGTGCGTTCAATCCCCGGCGTTTGGGGATTTTTCTCTGTTAGGTGTATAAGAATTTAACATATAAATTATATATGAACAAAAATAGGTAAGAGAAAATATAAAAAAATGGACCTCAATAATAATAAAAAACAAATAAATAATTTCATTTTACTACTTTAAATAGTTAATTTAACTATTTTTTACAGTTGTTACAACTACAATTTGTTACGGGCGCCTATAGGAACTATGAAAATTTAGTTACTGCAACTAAATGAAGCAGTTAGTATGACTAACAACAAATAGTTAAGATAACAGTTTTAGTAGTTAAATTTACTGTAAAAATGGTATTTATTACTACATTTTACAGTTAGAGTAACTATTCTGTCATAGTTCATTTTACTAAATAATGTTACGGGCGCCTATAGGAACTACAGGAAATAGTAAAAAAGTAGTCAAATTTACCATATTTTTTTTTGTGTGTAATTTCAATGTCTTTTGATTCAGAGACTCCAAAAACTGCTCAGAAACAAATTTCAATTGAATCGCTTTAAGTTTAAAATTATCCACCATATTGGATAAGACATTTTGAATTTTGAAAATCAAATTCAACGACCACTTTCAATATGGCGGACAATGAAAATTAAAATTTAGTTAGGTTCGTTTTTAAAGCACATTACTCACTTTTATAAATTATAAAATTCTTTCCCAAAATTAAATTATTTTCAAAATTTTTTCTGAATTCAATGAATTTTCAATATCTATACCATTTTAATAAAATTTTCCAAAAGAATTCAATTATTTAAAAAAAGTTTTGATAGAACTCTACGCAAAAATTTTTTTATTTTCATAAATAATAAAAAATTTCAGGAATTCAATTATTTACAAATTTTTTATTTTCTTCGCATTAATTTAATTATTTTTATAAATAATAAAACTCTTTTTCGGAATTTAATAATTATTCTCATACATAATAAAACTCATCGTAGAATTTCAATTATTTTTAATTTTAATACAATTTTAATGGAATTCCTCGAAAAATGTATAATTATTCTTAAAAATTTTATTAAAATTTGTCGAAAGAATTCAATTATTTAAAAACATATTGATAAAATTCTTTATGAGAATTCAATTTTGAAAAATATTTAATTATTCAATAAATTTTTTTTTGTATTTAAATAATTGAATTCTCATGGTTTTTTTTTTAGTAAATATTAATTTAAAAATGAATTTTAGTTAAACTTGCAGATAATAATTGAAAATGAAAAGCATTACAGCGTGAATTTTTAGAAATAATTGAGTTTTGAAAAGGTTTCAAATTAAAATCTTTAAATATCGTTAAATGCTTTTAACTAACAATTTTGTTAAATTCTATTAAAATTCATCAAAAGAATTTAATTATTTAAAAATTTTATGATAAAATTCTTTAGAAGAATTCTGTTTTAAGAAACATTCAATTATTCAATAAATTATTTACTTTTGTATTTAAATAATTTAATTCTTGTAGAAGTTTCTAATTAAAATTTATTAAAAAATATTAATTTCAGTTACAGTTTTAAATAATTGAATTTTTGAGAAGTTACAAATAATTAAAATTTTTAGAAAAAATTCAATTTTGAACATGTTTCAAATTAAACTCTTTAAAAATCAAAATTTTTCACACTTTTATAATTGAAAATTTTTTAGAGCTAATTTTTTTATAAAGTTTAATTGAATTTTTTATTTTTTTATTTTTTATATAACTATAATTGAAGAATTTCCGAATTATCAAAATTTCGTTTAAATTGAATTTTAAACAAATGCAATTTGAAAATTCTCGAAAGAACTTTTTAAAAAAAATATTAAAAATAATTGATTTAAAATAATATTGTATCTTCAAGTTCTATAATAATATTCTTATAAGTTGTTAAATTTCAAAAAGGTTTAAATTTGAATGTTTTCCAGAATTTTAATTCCTACGGAAAGATTTAATAATGATTAAATATCTATTTATTTCCAAAAGAAGTTATTAATGTTTTTAAATAATTTTTCAATTAAAGAAATTTGTAAATAAAAAACATTTTTATTAATATCTAATAATTTTTACAGTAAATCAGAATTTTTTAGGGTTAGGGAAAAAGTCGAAAATTTTTTCTGAAAATTAGGAAAATGTCAGGGAGACAGAATTAAATTATTGTGGCATTCCTGAATAATATGAAGGACAATTAAATTAAGAATCAATCAAATTTGCTTAAAAGTCGTGACACGCAGGTTATTATGGGGACGTACTATTTATTACCTACTAGTAGTAGGTATTACTTCTAACTGTCTACAAGTATTAAGTCTTACAACTAACTAGCTACTAGTATTAGGTATTAATACTAACTAGCCACTAGTATTAGGTATTACTACCGATTACCTACTAGTAGTAGGTACTATACTACTAAATACCTACTAGTAGAAGGTACTATATTACTAAATACCTACTAGTAGTAAGTAATATACTACAAAATACCTACTACTATTAGGTATTACTACTAATTACCTACCAGTAGTAAGCACTACTACTAACTACCTACTATTGCTACCTAGGTACTATTACTAACTAGCGACTAACTACCTACTAATACCAGGTACTGCTACCACCTGCTAGTAGTAGGCACTACTTCTAACTACTACCTACTAGTAGTAAATATTACTATTAAATACCTACTAGTAGTAAATATTACTATTAACTACCTACTAGTATTAGGTGTTACTACTAACTTACTAGTAAGTATTACTACCAGTATTAGGTACTACTTCTAGTATCTAGGTAGTACTACTAGGGAGCCGTTCAAAAAATACGTAACGCTATTTTTCGGAAATTTAGACCCCCCCCCCAAGTAACGCTATGTTGTATACATTAGCGCCATTTTTTCTGCTGACCGTAACAAATAGCTTGACCCCCCCCTCCCCCCAAAAAGCGTTATGTATTTTTTGAACGGCCCCTAGTACCTAGGCAGTACTAGTACCTAGGTAGTACTAGTAGCTACTAGTAGTAGATATCACTACTACCTAGCTTCTAGTATGAGGTATTACAAGTAGCTACTAGTATTAGATATTATTACTAACCAGCTATTAATAGTAGGCACTACTACTAACTACCTACAAGTGCTACATATGTCCTAGCAGTAGGCACTATTACTATCTACTAGTAGTAGGTATTACTACTAAATAGCTACTAGTATTGGGTATTACAACTAATTAGCTACTATAGTATGAGGTATTGCTACTACTAGCTACTAACTACATTTTAATATTAGGTACTACTACCATCTACTAGTATGAGGTATTACAACTAGCTACTAGTATTAAGTATTATTACTAACCAGCTACTAATAGTAGGCACTACTACTAACTACCTACTACTAGTAAGTTAAGCATTGCTGCTAATTAGCTAATAATGCTGTCTAGGTACTAGTAGTATGTACTACTGCCTACTAGTAGTATTGTCTACTACCTACTAGTAGTATTGTCTACTACCTACTAGTAGTATTGTCTACTACCTACTAGTAGTATTGTCTACTACCTACTAGTAGTATTGTCTACTACCTACTAGTAGTATTGTCTACTACCTATTAGTAGTATTGTCTACTACCTATTAGTAGTATGTACTACCACCTATTAGTAGTATGTACTACCACCTATTAGTAGTATGTACTACCACCTACTAGTAGTATGTACTACTACCTACTAGTAGTAGGTATAACTATTAACTAGATCCTGGAATTGGATATTACAACTAATTAGCTACTAGAATGAGGTATTGCTACTAATTACTAACTACTAGTAGTAGGCACTACTTCTAACTATCACCTACTAGTAGTATGTACTACTTCGAACTACCACTTAACAGTAGTATGTAGTACTACTAACTACTACCTACCTTACTACTAGTAGTAAGCACTACTTATAGTGGTGGGTAGAAGTTACTACTACTAGTGGTAAGTAGTAGGCTTGTACCTTAAATTTTGCGAATATTTATGAAGTTTCCTAATTACGGGACTAAAAGGGTTAGATGACTATTCTCAATATTGTGTTGTTTGCCTTTACGTTAAGTGACAGTCGAATTATGTTGGCAATTCGTGAATATTCACATCTCCCAGTTTTGTTTCACCGTAGATAGTAGTAGGTAGTACATATAGTAGTATAGCGTGCGGTGTGCAATTCCTTGCAAGAATTGCATCATGAAGCAATTTTTCCTCCCCGAAGATAAGATGAAATGAAGTGTGTATATGTTGCAATAGTGGTATCGCGATGGGCATGGTTATAGTTCTCAAGGAATAATGACATGGTCCTGCAAGATCGTAACATTATTCCTAAGTCAAGAGCAGGATTGTGCACACTTCGTAAATATGATACACGTCCGTAAGCCGACAGTCTGGAAATGCCCACGTACCATCGTCCTTCATGCCCGAGATATCGCACGTGCTCTATGCAAGTCCACGTTCGTATATGTACCACTATCCTCCATCTCTCGTCTTTTCCACTCTCTTCTATCCTTTAGTAATTCTTTCTTCGTACATCTTGGAAACGATGTACCACTAAAGCCTCCCGTGTAAATCCAAGCGCAAGCATTTAAGGTCAAAACCTCATAAAATGAAATTGCATTTTCTTCTACTTATTTCCATTTCTCCACTGCTTTTCTCTCTCTCTCTCTATATATATATATACGAAATCCCGTGGATTTTTAAGAATTGCCAAACTGTTCGTTTTTGTTTCCAAAAATGAATTGTGTTTTTAGGAAATAGCGAAATTTCGAGCAATATTTTCAGAGAGTGACAATTTTTTTTACATATTTTCTCTGGGGAGTTGATTACTTCATTTCATTTTTACTCTGACTTTCATTTTCACTTTTACTTTGCGATTGATTTTTATTTTTGATTTCACATTTATTTTCACTTTGATAGATTATCAATTTTAATCTTCTTTTCATCTATTGATAAATTTTTATTCTCAATTTCTTTTTGACTTTAGAAGGGAAGCGTTCGTTTAGCTTTCACTTTCACTCAAGAAATTTTCACTTTTACTAAAAAAATTTTCACCTTTACCAAAAAAAATACTTTGACTTTCACTCAAAAAAATTTTACTTTCACTCAGAAAATTGTCACATTCACTTTCACTCAAAAATTTTTTACATTCATTAAAAAAAATTTCACTTTCACTCACAAAATTTTAACATTCATTATAAAGAAAGTTTGACTCTTCATTCAAAAAAAAGTTTACATTCACTCAAAAAATTTTACTTTCCCTAAAAAATTCTCTCTTTCGCTCACAGAATTTTCACTTTCATTTAAAAAATTATTATGTTAACTAACAAAATTATTACTTTTACTTAAAAACATTTTGACCTTCATTAAAAAATTTCAAATTCACTAAAAAAATTCATTTTTCCTTAAAAAATGCTCACTTTCAATAAAAAAAAATTTCCACTGTAATTAAAAATATTCTTTTTCCTAAGAAAGTTTTGACGTTCACTTAAAAAATTTGGACATCACTTAAAATATTTTTACTTTTATTTAATGATTGTTTACTTTGACTCAAATTATTTTCACTTTCATTTAAAAAATTTTAAATTTTGAAGTGATAGTTTTTTATAGATTTAGATTTATAGATTATAGATTTTTTTTTACAAAAATTTGTAAAAACAAAAGAGAATTTAATGAACATCAAAATGAAATCTACTAAAAGTTGAAATAATTTCATTTTGACCTCACTTTCATTTTTACTTTTATTCTCATTTTTACTTTCACATTGAAAAATTTTCATTTTTTTTCTATTCTTATTTTGATAAATAAATATATATTCATTTTTTCGTCAGGGGGTCAATTATGTAATTTCATTTCTACTTTCACTTTGATTGATTTTCATTTTCGTTTTCACTTTTACTATCACTTTCACTTTTAAAGATTTTTATTTTCTTTTTCTCTATCAAAGTAAAAAAAAGAAAGTGAAAATAAAAGAAAAACAATCTATCAATAGATTTTTTTTTTATTTTTACTTTCACTTTCACTTTCACCTTGACACAAAGGGAAAATAAAAATCTGTAAAATTGAAAATGAGAGTGAAAATAACATTCTATGAAAGTGATTATGAAAATAAGAGTGAAAATAAATTACTGTAAATTAAAAATGTCTGTAAAAAATTAAAAAAAATAAAATTTCATTATAGTGAATGTGAAAATGAAATTCTGTCTAATTGTAAGTGAAAATGAATGTGAAAATGAAATTCAATCAAAATGAAAGTGAAATTAAATGTAATAATAAACATCTATCAAAAATGTAAGAGAAAATCAAAGTGAAAATGAGAATGAAATTGATAGTAAAAATAAAATCCTATTAAAGTTCAAATTAAAGAGTGAAAATGAGTGTGAACTATGGTAATGAAAGTGAAAGTAAATGAAATTGAAAATAAAAATCTAACAAAGTGAAAGTAAACATTGTAAATTGATAATGAGAGTGAAAATTAAAGTGAAAAAATTCTAAGAAAGTGAAAGTGAAAGTGAAAGTGAAAATAAAAAGTGAAAATGAAACTCTGTCAAAGAGAAAATTAAAGTAAATGTGAAAATCTATAAAAGATGAAAGTGAAAGTGAAAATAAAATCTACTAAAATGAAAATGAATGTAAAAAAAGAAATGAAAAATGAAATCTCTCATAATGATAGTAAAAGATGAAAATGGAAATGAAAAGTGAAAGTCAAAATGAAATTATAAAATCATTTTCTGCATTTTTTGATTATTGAAAAAATATAAAAGTTAAATCACTTGTTATTAATTATCAGCTGCAAGAATAAAACTAATACGAGACAAATGAAAAAAATCCATATATTTTAGAATAATGTTAGTTTGGATTAGTGTTTTTTTTTGTGCGATTGATCGAAATGTACATGCAAATGAAAAAGAAAAAGTTGGATGGTTTTATAGAAACGAAATGATATTCGTTTCGAGGGAATAAATCAAAAAATTTAATCCGAAAGTGTCCCTTCGATAGGCGCACACATCGCCATTTCAACTCTGGGGGAGTGTATATACGTTACGACAAAAGGGCATCGTTATCGAATTAATCCACTGGAGTACGATTACCTCAGGATTACTTTTTCTGCATTCGAAAAAATAACAACAACAGTTGAAATCAAACGTTTTTCTAGTAAAGATTTTCAGCTACAAAAGCACTTTAATTAATCAAGAGTTTATCAGATTAAACTAAGTCACGGAACATATACACGATCATCTTCAATATTTTGTTTTTTTATTTTGCATGTCCGATTACCCTAAATTTAAATCTTTAATTAACCATGAAGAGCCAGTGCTTTAAAAAAAACAGAAAAAACAGATATTTTCCTTGTTATTTCAACCGCAGAGAGTTCACAATAATTGAATCGATTAGATTTCAAAAAATGGGTTGTGTCCCTATAGTACAAAATTCACGGGGTTGATTATGTTATTCTATTTCGACTTACACTTTCATTTTTACTTGATTTTTATTTTGAGAAATTTTCTTTTATACTTTCATTACACAAGAACAGATTTTGAGATTTCATTTTCACTTTTACTTTCATTTTCACTTTCATTTTTTTTTATTAATTTTTTCATTTCATTGTCACTTCTAGTTTCTGTTTGATAAATTTTTACTTTCATTTTCACTTTTCTTTTGCAATTTAATAGGTTTTCATTTCAACTTTCAGTTTTTTTATTATTTTTATTTTGACAGATATTTAGTTCTATTCTTAATATTTGCATTTTTAAAATTGTCATTTTCACTTCAACTTTCACTTTAATTTTGAATTTTACTTTGAAAGATTTTTTTATTCGAAAGTAATAAAATTCTTTGCTTATAGAAATTCAATTATTTTCAAGAATTTAAAAAAAAATCTTCAACAAGATTTCAATTATTTTTATAAATAGCAAAATTCTTCTCCAAAATTTCATTATTTTCAAAGATTTTAATAAAAATCATGGCAAAATTTTTACTTATTTCAATGATTTTTAATATTCTACTATCTTTTAATAAAATTTTCTTAAAGAATTCAATTATAAAAAAATTTTGATCAAATTCCACGAAAACAATTATTTTCTTAAAAAATAAAAATTTCACAGGAATTCAATTACTTAGAATAGAATTTGCATACATTTTTTCGAAAAAAATCTGAATTTTTCATACTTTTAATTAAAAATTCTGTGCAGCTATTTTTTTAATAAAGTTTAATTGAATTTTTTTGAATTATTACATTTTTCAAGGAATTCGATTCAAATTGTATTAAAAATAATTGAAATTCTGCGATGAGTTTTATTATTTATGAAAATAATTGAATGTTTGCGTACAATTTTATTAAAATTGTTTTTAAACAATTGAATTCTTTTGGGTAATTTTATTATATTGATATATATTAAAAATCATTGAAATGAGGAAAATTTTTGAAAATAATTGAATTTTGAAGAAGAATTTTTTTATTTATAAAGATAATAATTGGGATTTTGTCGAGATTTTTTTGTAAATTTTGAACATAATTGAATTTTGTGATTAGAATTTTATTACTTTTGAAAATAATTGAATTTCTGCAATTGTTTGTAACTTCTTAAAATTTCAATTTTTTAGTGCTTACTAAAAATCTTCTATAAATCCATTATTTTTAATAATTAATTAAATATATTGTTACGTCACCGTAACCTATTTTCAATAATAATAATAATATGTAGAATAATAATTAACAATAGTAATCATAATAATAATATTAATAATAATAATTATAATAAAGTTAGTAACAAAGATTGTTATTTTCATATTATTATAAATAGTAACTATAAATAATAATAGATAAATATAACAAATAACAATAATAAACAATAATAAATTGTATTAATAAATATTAACAAATAATAACAAAATTGCAATAATTAACAATAATAAATTGTAATAATAAATATTAACAAATAATAACAAATTGTTATAATAAACAGACAAATATAACAATTTTAATAACAACTTTAACAAATAATAATAAACAATAATAATGAAATAATAACATAACAAATTGTAATAATAAATATTTACAATAACAACAGAATTGTAATAATGAATTAGGAAATTATAACAACTTTAATTGTAATTTTAACAATATTAAACAATTATAATTAACAAATAACATAACAATATATTGACAAATTTATCTAATTTCAGAAGATTTTGAATTATTAAAATTTTTCAAAAATCTAAGTTCATTAAACTTTCTATTTAAATTTATTGAACATTGAAATTTTATAAAATTTCAAATTGAAACCGTTTAAAGCTCATTTATTAATGAAAATTGTAAACGCTGACTTTTCCCTGAATTCCCTATATCAGAATATATGATTATTATAACTATAATAATAAAACTGTAAGTTCCAATTTATATTTTATTTTTATAAAAAAAATTTGAATTAAAAATGTTTACGTTCTATTATTTTTAAAATTGCTAATTTTATTTAAAAAAAGGGAGTGAGAAGTCATTTTATTTTCACTTTCATTGAAGCGTTTTGTGCACAAACCGCATAAGTCCATTTTTTTCGAAAATCACTTTTTTATTGAAAATTAATCTTTAAATGAAGCTTTTCAATGTAAAATATTACATAAGTGACTAAACTCTAAACCCTTAAAAAAAATAATTAAAATATCATTTTGTGCAGAAACAGCACAAGTCCATGATAAGTTTTATATTTATTTGTGATATTCTTGACGTATTTTAATAATTTATATTAAACAGTTTATATTATAAATAAAAACACTCATGGGAAGCAAAAAGTGACAGTGGTGACTGAATTATTTTAAAATTAGAAAATATTGAAAATTGGTTAAATTTATTCTTAAAACAATTTTATTATTTATAAAATGTTACTAGAAATTATCCAAATTTAATATTTTAAATAAATATTATTAAATATTTCATAAAACTTTGATATTTCACTGAATTTAATAAATTTTCTGTATTTTTCATTTCATTTTGTGCAGAAACAGCATAAGTCCAAATGTTAATTTATTTTTTAATTTTTTATATTAAGTAGATAATTAATTAATCATATTGGATTTTTTAACTTATAGGTTAGTAGAATATAATGCAAAAAGCCGAATTAAAAAAATCTTAACATTTACGAGAAAAACAGTTTTTATTGATTCCTGAACAATTTCGAATTATGGACTTATGCTGTTTCTGCACAAAACGCTTCATTTTATACTATAGTATAGTATAAATGAAAGTGAAAATAAAATTAAACAGAATCGATCCTCTGATTTAAAAAAATGTTTACTTTTGCATCGTTATTTATATATTTGTACAGAAATCTAATTTATACTGTGTAATGTAATTGAGTAAAGTTTGAATATTTGATTTCTCATCAGTAAACAAATATATTATAGACAAAGTTGAGCTTGCGAGATTCGATAATTTGAAAGGTATATGTATGTTTATATACATAGACATAGACGTTGCATCTTTTGAGAGTAATTTTGCTCATTCTCGTATAACGTGGGAGATCTAGCTAGTCACACGTTCCACTTTGCACGTAGGAGATATTTGTGTTGTGTGTGTATATATATATATATACGTTTGCTTGAGCGAGTTGTTCCGACCACGGCATTTTGAATTCATAGGATTTCCTCTATATAGTGCGTTTTCCCAAGATTGGGCGTAAGCTCAACGTCGTAAGTTCTACTACGGTTTCTAGACCTTTATGAATATTTTAAAAACGATGCAGTGGCTCCATTTAAAATTTACTCCCACGCGCTTACCACCTTCCTCTTTTTTCTCTTTCTTTTTTTTAACCTCCCGTACGAGCACATGCGGCAATCGCCACAAGCAAAATCTATATACGATAAACTGAATTTTATTTCATTTAAAAACTTTTCACGGATTTTTCAAATAAAAATTGAAGAAGAAATATTATATAGAGGGATGGTATTGATATATTTTCTTTTCTCACTTAATCTTCTCTTAACATTTTTTTTCTGCTTATTTTTTGTGAAACTAAATAAATCTTCCATATATATTGCCCTTCCCCCCTACCCCCCTTACTCAAAGTCACTGGTATAGCTTTTCCCTCAAAAACTATTCCTCTTTACCTGCATTCTCTCTATTTCATCATAAATATTTTAAAATTCTCCTCCAATCTCTGTCTTACCACAGAAAAACAAATGAAGTCAGAAGGGATACGCATTTTAAACACGGATATTCGAATCCCTCAAAAATCAATATTACTTCGGTATTCAGAATATACTGGGGTGTGATTTTGCTATTTGAATTTTACTTTCGCCCTGATTTTGACTTCGACTTTTTCAGGGTGTCTACTGGTCCTTGAAGACCTGGAAATCCTGGAAATGTCCTGAAATTTGAAAAAATGTCCTAAAATGTCCTGGATTTTGAACTTTTGTCTTTGCATTTTTCATATTTTGTCTTTCAATATTCAATAATTTAAAAATTTTACTCAAATTTAAAAAAATAATTTTTTCATCCATCAAAAAATAATTTCAATTTGTCATTTGAGTAAAGAAACTGGTATCTACAATATTCATTTTTAACTCTTTTTATAATAAAATAAATATTTTTGTTCAAGTAGGTTAATTTAAATTATGTTAATCGTAATATGAAATAATATTACACAGGGTTGCCACAAAATTTTAATTTTGTTCTTCCCTGACTTTTCCCTGATTTCCAGACAAAATTTTCACTTTTTCCCTGGGTGAAAATTTCTCAACTGGGCCACCTGAAACGGACTTTTCAAATTTCTAATCTTTTTTTTCATAATCTTTTGTAGTAAGCCTAACTAAAAACATTCCTGAAATGCGTTTTTAAAAAAATTAATTTTTTAATTATTTATTAACAATTGAAAAATTTCTTGCCTTTTCAATAAATTTGCAATTACTCTGTTGCTTGTTAATGAAATTAAATAAAATTTGGTGAGTATATAGAAAAATGATATCTTTTTGAATTACAATAAAAAATTTTAATAAACTTTATTGTTTATGCAAAATAAATTGTTTATTTAATAAACAAATGAAAATTTTAACTATTTCTCATATGTTTAGGATAAAATTTCAAAAAGGACAAGAAACTACACTTTCTCTTCTTTAATTTAAAAAAAAAAAATCTTAGTACACTTCAAAAATAAGCGAGTTACGCGAATTTGAAGACACGCGTGCAAGCGCTGGACCAGCCGCCACACAGTGGCAAAAAAATGAACTTTCTCGTTTTAAATGACTCTGCAGGTCACAATTTTTTACCAAAATGACTTTTCTTTTTTTCTAAATCTTTGTTGATAAATTCTCTATCGATCTCTCAAGCCCGATTTTTTAATTTTTGTTTTTAAACAATTTTTTAATAACAATAAGTATTAAAAAAATCATGAAATTTTATAAAATATCTTTTATAGCCTAATTACTTAAAAAAATTTATTAAAAACCTATTAAAATAAAGTTTGAGTGTTTCTGATGTAAAAAAAGGATATCAATTTATTAAATTGTTTAAACAATTAATTGTTGTTATTTTTTTCATTAACTGTATTTAAGGCTAGAAATTTCTAGTTTTTTTTATAATTGTGCAATTTTTCATAAGTAAGACATCTAATAATGATAAAAAATAAATTAATTAAACATTGTTTAAACAATTATTTGATGTTATTTTTTTCATTAATTGACCTTAGGGCTAGAAATTTGTAGTTTTATCACAAACTGTGCAATTTTTTATAAGTAAGACATCTAATAATGGAAAAAAATAAATTAATTAAACATTATTTAAACTATTATTTGATGTTATTTTTTTCATTAACTGAACTTAGGTTACAAAATTACAAATTAAGGTAACAAAAACATTAAAGAATAAACAAAAAATTAAATTTTAATTATTTTAATACGTGTTTAAACAAATTTTAAATTAGTGTTTCTACCCCTAATTTTGTAGCCCTAAGTTCAATTAATTAAAAAAATAACATCAAATAATTGTTTAAATAATGTTTAATTAATTTATTTTTTATCATTATTAGATGTCTTACTTATGAAAAATTGCACAATTGTGGAAAAAAGTAGAAATTTCTAGCCCTTAACAGAGTTTATGAACAAAATAACAACAATTAGTTGTTTAAACAATGTTTAATTAATTATTTTTTTATTCTTTATCATTATTAGATGTTTTAATTATGAAAAATTGCACAATTATAAAAAAAACTAGAAATTTCTAGCCTTAAATACAGTTAATGAAAAAAATAACAACAATTAATTGTTTAAACAATTTAATAAATTGATATCCTTTTTTTACATCAGAAACACTCAAACTTTATTTTAATAGGTTTTTAATAAATTTTTTTAAGTAATTAGGCTATAAAAGATATTTTATAAAATTTCATGATTTTTTTAATACTTATTGTTATTAAAAAATTGTTTAAAAACAAAAATTAAAAAATCGGGCTTGAGAGATCGATAGAGAATTTATCAACAAAGATTTAGAAAAAAAGAAAAGTCATTTTGGTAAAAAATTGTGACCTGCAGAGTCATTTAAAACGAGAAAGTTCATTTTTTGCCACTGTGTGGCGGCTGGTCCAGCGCTTGCACGCGTGTCTTCAAATTCGCGTAACTCGCTCATTTTTGAAGTGTACTAAGATTTTTTTTTTTTAAATTAAAGAAGAGAAAGTGTAGTTTCTTGTCCTTTTTGAAATTTTATCCTAAACATATGAGAAATAGTTAAAATTTTCATTTGTTTATTAAATAAACAATTTATTTTGCATAAACAATAAAGTTTATTAAAATTTTTTATTGTAATTCAAAAAGATATCATTTTTCTATATACTCACCAAATTTTATTTAATTTCATTAACAAGCAACAGAGTAATTGCAAATTTATTGAAAAGGCAAGAAATTTTTCAATTGTTAATAAATAATTAAAAAATTAATTTTTTTAAAAACGCATTTCAGGAATGTTTTTAGTTAGGCTTACTACAAAAGATTATGAAAAAAAAGATTAGAAATTTGAAAAGTCCGTTTCAGGTGGCCCAGTTGAGAAATTTTCACCCCCCTGACCCTGAAAAACATTAATAACTTCTTTTTTAAATAAATATTTAATCATTATTATTTTTCTATAGGAATTATGATTCTCAAATTCAATAACTAAAATGACAAAGTAATAAAATCATTATTTTATTTCATAAGAATATTGCAACTAAAAATTCAAATTTTCAAAGATTTTAATTTTAACCCTTTTCAAAATTCAATTATTTCTAAAAATTCACTCTATAATGTTTTAAATATTCAATTATAATTTTAATTTCTAAGTGAAATTCATTTATTAATCAATTTTTATTAGAAACTTCAAACTTTCCCGAGAATTCAATTATTTAAATACAAAAATAAATAATTTATTCAGTAATTGCATGTTTTTTAAAATTAAATTTTTATGAAGAATTTTATCAAAATTTTTAATAACACAGGCACACAAAAAAATAAAAAAGTCAAAACCCAGAGGTTACACCCCCTTATCCCCATGTTTTTGGGGTCGCTGAAACCGAATATGACCATGAAAAATTTTTATCATCGGCCATTTTCCCGCTACCACCCCCTTACACCTGGGTTAAGATTCCTGAAGTGGCCCCCTGATTTGCAATCATGTAATGAAATTTAGATTTAATGTTATATTTCTATACTACTATATTAGAGAAACATTAGCTATAAAAATTTTTTTAAAATTCAATTGTTATAAAAAGTTATAAACAAATTAGTTTTTGAGTAACATTTTTGAAAAAAATTTATATCTGTGATTGCTATTATTGAATTTCAATGCCCATTTGATATTTTATATAGAAAAATATAAACTTTAAAATTAAAAAAAACCGAAGAAAAAATTTTATTTTTTAATGAAAAATTAATTGTTTTTAATAAACAATTAAAAAAATTATCATGTTCTGCGCTAGCTAACAACTTTTTTCAAAAATGTATCGAATCTATATAGATTCAAGTTCATTTTGCAAAAATAAAAAATTAGTTAGGTCTATATTTGTCCAAATGGCGTTTATTTGTTTATAACGGTGAGCGAAATATGTCGTGAATGACTTTGGGTCAGAATTTCTCAAACGGATCGCATAAAACTAAAAAATTTTCTTTTTGAACCATCATAGTTTTTTTTACTCTTAATGAAGAATCCCTGAAAATATTAAGCCAAAAAAAATTTTTTTGTTAAAGTTATTAACAATTGAATTTTTTAGTACTGCTAAATTAACAAATTTTTTTCTCGAGTTCTAGTTGTCGGATCTTAAAATTAAAATATGGGTTTTTTTTCGTCTTGAATTGCACTATTTGAATATATTTTTTGTTTTTTTATTTTTTATAATTTTTTATATAATTTGTTTATAAAATGTTAATAAACAAATATGTTCTTCACGTCCTAACAAAAAAATTAAAATTGTATTCTATTCCTTAAATGTCTCCGAGTAAAAAACCGTTTCGAAAAAAATGAGCCTCAGTTAGAAAAAAAGTTATTATTTAAAAACTATGTACATTCTTTCAAAAACTTTAAAAATTTCTTTGCATAAACAATTACATTTGTCGTAAACAAATTATTTACGTTCTAAACAAATAAATGGCTTATTTCTGCAAAAAGAAAAATTATTTTTTGTATTTTAACGAGTTTAAAGTCATGTAAAGCTCTACTTGATTATTGATAACTAGATTATTGTCCATATGATTGTTAATAACAATAGTAATTATTAAATATAAAAATTTTTTTTATCAAAATCGACATAGATTACTTAAATAAATAAAAATATGTCTGAAAAAAGATTTTTGTTTATAAAAAAGAACTAATGTTATCTATTTGTTAATTAACATTGTTTGCAACAATTTAAATAAATTGTATTATACATTATTATTTTTCTGGTGGTCATGCTGGACTAATTAAAATTGATTCCAATCATCTGCAATGAATAAATAAAAAAGTAAACATGATTTTTTCTAAAAATATTGTAAATTGTTTACTTTGAGTAACAAAAAATATATAAACAATTTAAAATTCAAAAATTGGTTTAGTGGGATCTCTTAGAAATTTTATCTCCTTTAATTTAAGACCAAGCTAATGAAAATCCGATAAAGTTTGTAGGTTACAGACAATTTTGAAAAATATGCCAATGCGCGCAGGGCGAGTTTAACGTCATATAAAGCCCTACACGGCTGCAGTTTTTAATTAATAACTTTTTTCTAATTGAGGCTCATTTTTTTCGAAACAGTTTTTTACTCGGAGACATTTAAGGAATAGAATACAATTTTAATTTTTTTGTTAGGACGTGAAGAACATATTTGTTTATTAACATTTTATAAACAAATTATATAAAAAATTATAAAAAATAAAAAAACAAAAAATATATTCAAATAGTGCAATTCAAGACGAAAAAAAACCCATATTTTAATTTTAAGATCCGACAACTAGAACTCAAGAAAAAAATTTGTTAATTTAGCAGTACTAAAAAATTTAATTGTTAATAACTTTAACAAAAAATTTTTTTTTGGCTTAATATTTTCAGGGATTCTTCATTAAGAGTAAAAAAAACTATTTTGGTTCAAAAAGAAAATTTTTTAGTTTTATGCGATCCGTTTGAGAAATTCTGACCCAAAGTCATTCGCGACATATTTCGCTCACCGTTATAAACAAATAAACGCCATTTGGACAAATATGGACATAACTAATTTTTTATTTTTGCAAAATGAACTTGAATCTATATAGATTCGATACATTTTTGAAAAAAGTTGCTAGCTAGCGCAGAACATGATAATTTTTTTAAATTGTTTATTAAAAACAATTAATTTTTCATTAAAAAATAAAATTTTTTCTTCGGTTTTTTTTTCAATTTTAAAGTTTATATTTTTCTATATAAAATATCAAATGGGCATTAAAATTCAATAATAGCAATCACAGATATAAATTTTTTTCAAAAATGTTACTCAAAAACTAATTTATTTATAACTTTTTATAACAATTGAATTTTAAAAAAATATTCATAGCTAATGTTTCTCTAATATAGTAGTATAGAAATATAACATTAAATCCAAATTTCATTACATGATTGCAAATCAGGGGGCCACTTCAGGAATCTTCACCCACCTGCTCCCGGGGGTTGGAATTTAAGTTTAAAAAAAAGTGGAGTAGGGTGTCTGTTCCTATGTTTTTTGGGTCGCTGAAACCAAAAAAGACTACCAAAAACAAATTTTTCCCTCCCTTAACCCCCTACAACCCCTTTAACAACCCCGGGGTGAGGGGTCGAAATTCGAATTTTCACGAAAAGTCGATTACGGTGTCTAAACCTACGTTTTTTGGGCCGCTGAAACCAAAAAAGACTACCAAAATCAAATCCTTTCCACCCCCGACCCCCTACAACCCCCTGCAATAATTTTTTTCAAATAAAACGAACCGATTTTTGGGAAATTGAAAATTAAATATTAATTATCAAAAATTATTGCAGGGGGTTGTAGGGGGTCGAGGGTGGAAAGGATTTGATTTTGGTAGTCTTTTTTGGTTTCAGCGGCCCAAAAAACGTAGGTTTAGACACCGTGATCGACTTTTCGTGAAAATTCGAATTTCGACCCATCACCCCGGGGTTGTTAAGGGGGTTGTAGGGGGTTAAGGGAGGAAAAAATTTGTTTTTGGTAGTCTTTTTTGGTTTCAGCGACCCAAAAAACATAGGAACAGACACCCTACTCCACTTTTTTTTAAACTTAAATTCCAACCCCCGGGAGCAGGTGTAAGGGGGTGGTAGCGGGAAAATGGCCGATGAAAAAAAAATTTCATGGTCATATTCGGTTTCAGCGACCCCAAAAACATGGGGATAGGGGGGTGTGACCTCTGGGTTTTGACTTTTTTATTTTTTTGTGTGCCTGTGTAACAGTTGAATTCTTTCGGCGAATTTAAAAAAAAATTGTAAGAATGCAATTTTCTATCATTTTATTTAAAATTTTATAAAAATAATTGAAATTCTGCGATAAGTTTTGTTATTTATGAAAATAATTGAATTCTTGCAACGAATTTAATTAAAAATCTTTAAAAAGATAAAATTTTAAAGATAAATTTTTAAAGAATTGAATTCCTGTGAAGAATTTTATTTGTAAAAATAATTGATTTCCGGAGAAAAATATTATTATTTATGAAAATAATTAATTTCCTGTGAAGAAATTTATTCAAATTTTTTTTAAATAATTGATTTTTTCAGAATTTTTAAAAATTTTTTTAAAACTAATTAAATTTTATTTGAAAATTGAAAATAATTGAAATCTGACAAAGAATTAAAAAAAATGTTTTTAAATAATTTAATTCCTGTGAAAATGTTTATTTTTGAAAAAAATTTAATTCTTGGGAAGAATTTTGACGAATTTAAAAAAAATTGTAAGAATAAATGCAATTTTCTATCATTTTATTTAAAATTTTATAAAAAGAATTTAAATTCTACGATAAATTTTATTATTTATGAAAATAATTGAATTCTTGCAGCGAATTTTATTAAAAATCTTTTTAAACAATTGAATTCCTGTGAAGAATTTTATTTGTAAAAATAATTGAATTCCAGAGAAAAATATTATTATTTATAAAAATAATTAATTTCTTGTGAAGAATTTTATTCAAATTTTTTTAAATAATTGAATTTTTCAGAATTTTTAAAAACTTTTTTAAAATTAATTAAATTTTATTTAAAAAATTAAAAATAATTGATATCTAACAAAGAATTAAAAAAAATTTTTTTTTTAATAATTGAATTCCTGTAAAAATGTTTATTTTTGAAAAAAATTGAATTTTTGGGAAAAATTTTATTAAAATTTCTTAAATAATTAAATTGATTAGAAGAATTTTATTCTTTACGAAAATAATTTCGAAGAGTTTTACAAACATTTTTAACAATAATAATTGTATTTGTAGATAAATGTTGTATTTCACGAAAATAATAATTGTATTCTATGACCGATTTTATTATAATGTTTCAAATTTATAAAGTATTTTATCAAAATTTTTAAAAATAATTGAATTCTCAAGAAAGAAAATAATTGATTTCTAGCGAAGAATTTTATTCAAATTCCTTTAAATAATTGAATTCCCATAAAAAATGTATTATTTGTGAAAATAATTGAATTCTTAAGAAAAAATGTATTGAAAACAATAATTGAATTGTATAGGAAAATTTTATTAAAATTGCAATTTAATGAACTAAATCTTGTAAAGAATTTTGTCAACATTTTTTTAAATAATAGAATTATTAAAAGAATTTTATTTAAATTTTTCGAAATAATTGAATTTTTCAGACTATTTTTTTCAATTTTCTTTATATATTTGAATTCTTTCGAGAAACTTCATTAAAAAATTTAAAATAATTGAATTGTTGCGAAGAAATTTATAAAAGAAATTGGTAAGTAATTGAATTCCTGTTAAATTTTTATTAAAATTTTGTTTAAATAATAGAATACTTTTGGAAATTTTTATTAAAATAGTAGATTTTAAAAATAATTGAAATGAGGAAATTTTTTGAAAGTAATTAAAATTTTGCCAAGAATTTTATTAAATTTTTTGAAAATAATTGAATTTTGGAGAAAAAATTTATTATTTATAAAGATAATTGAAATTTTGACGAGAATCTTTAAAAATTTTTAAACATAATTGAATTTATGCGAAGTTATTTAAAAGTTATTTAAAAAGAAATTATTGTCAAAAATAGAAAAAATTGAAGGGTTTGTATTTAGAATTCTCGACAATTTCATAGTTTGAGGCAAAAAAAAAAAAAAAATTCAAAATTTTCCTGTAAATTCTAAAAATTAAATTTTTTCCAGCACTTTTAGTAAAAATCCCTGACTTTTCCCTGAATTCCTTGACTTCCCTGACTTGTGGCAACCCTGTTACACATATAAATGTCCTGGAAAAATAAGAAATCTGTCCTGGAATGTCCTGAAAATGTCTTGGAATTTTAAGTCATATTTTCAGTAGACACCCTGTTTTTGACTTTGGTTGTGACTTTGATCTGAAGCTTGAATCGGACTTTGACTTTAAGTTTGAGTTTTACTTTGACATTAAGTTTTAATTTTGACTTCGGTGTTTTGACTTGGACCTAAAGTTTGTCTTTGACTTTCACCTAAAGTTAACATTAAAATCTATTAAAGAGAAAGTGAAAATAAATGTGAAAATAAAAATTTGTCAAAGTGAAAGTACAAATGAAAATAAAAGTGTAAATAAAAATCTGTCAAAGCCAAAGATATAAGTCAAAATGAGAATGAAAGTGAACATAGAAACCTATCAAAGTGAAAGTAAAAGTGAAAATAAAATTACACAATCGA
The DNA here is from genome assembly GCA_032872505.1 of Leptopilina syphax. Lineage (NCBI taxonomy): Eukaryota > Metazoa > Arthropoda > Insecta > Hymenoptera > Figitidae > Leptopilina > Leptopilina syphax. Next base: position 6,831,173 of record CM065475.1, read on the forward strand.
CTCTCTGTAATGCTTTTCTTATCGTTTTTTAATTAGTTCTCACCGGGAATTCATTTTTGAAGTGATTCCTTTGGATTGCAAACAGTACAGAAATTTAGCTTATATAACTATAATTAGTTTCCGTTTCTGCATAGTTAATTAGAAATTGTGACAGTTACAAAACCATTGCATCGAGAACATTTAATTTACAAGATCTGCAAAAATTATAAACCGCAACTATAGTTAGGACAGTTTTTCTTAGATGCCACTATTTCCAAATGATAATAGTTTATCTGTGAGCCACAAAAATTTGTAGAAAAAGAATAATTATCACGATAATTGCATATTTTTCCTCGTAATGTATAAAAAAGCAAGAAAAGTGATTTCTTATTGGAGTGTTAGCGGGATTTTAATGCTTATTAATTCCATTGAGTGCATTGAAGTCTCATCAATATAAGACCTCCTTCCGCTTCTCCTTTTACCACTTATTTTTCTCCCTTTGTGCCGTCTGTGTCGTTCCTTTTGACATTACTTGAGGCTTCCTCTCCTCGGGAAGAACCAGCCATCCCCCAACGGTTCATGCACTTCTAAATGAACCCAGAAACCGAGAGTTGACTCGATGCCTGGGATCTTGAAAAGGATTATTCCTCTGGAATGGATTCACAAAGTCCGAATATTCTTGAAGCACTTAATCACGCATGCAGGGTTGAATCGGCATTGATAATGAGAGAGAAAGAGAGAGGCAGAGACAACATTAGGTATCCAAAATTGAACCTTTCCGAGTGGGAATAGAACTTTACGATTGCGAAATTTCTATTTGTCAATTTCAATTGAAAATCGTTGATCCACTCTGCAGCAAAATTAATATTATTTTTAGCAACTATTACTTAACCCATTTCGTCCGGAAAATTCGTTTCCATCCATTACATTTGTACTCACCATTTTTCAAAGATGGTGGGCTAAAAAAACTTTGCATACATATATGATACTAAAAAGTACGTAAAAAAACAAGTTTCTGGCGAATTTTTTAGTCCTCTTTCATAATCTATAAGAAAATTTAACTTTTGACTTAAGGATAAAAAGCTTTGATTGTTTAGACAAAAATAAAGCCAAAATGTTTCAGGCTTTCTTTCATGAATGAATTTATGCAAAAGCTAAAATAATTTCAACTCCCCGAAGTCTTTGTCTTCAAAAAAACTTAAATATCATCAAAGTAGGAGATAGTTTTCTAAAAATAAATAATGGCAATTTTCTCAAAAACTCCACTTTTTTCTCTGTAAATTTCACTATAAATTCTTACCAATATGAAGAACGAATTCTATAATTTTCAAGTGAGCTAAACCCTTGGGGGTAGATTACGTATGAAATGTACAAATGAAAGTGAAAGAAAAATATCAAAATAAAAACGAAAGTGTAAATAAAATTCTGTCAAAGTCAAAATAAATATTTTAAATTAAAAATAAATTTTTTTGTCAACAGATTTCTATTTTCACTTTCATTTTGATAAATATTTATTTTTACATTCATTAACACTTTCACTTTAATAAATTTTTATTTTTCCTTTAACATATTTGTATTTTCACTTACATTATCACTTTCACTTTATTAAATTTTTATTTTTCTTTTGAAAGATTTATATTTTCACTTTCATTTTCACTTTCAGCCTGATAAATTTTTATATTCACTTTTACTTTCATTTTTACTTTGATAGAGAGTGAAAATAAAATTTCTTTAAAATGAAAGTGAAAATGAAAGGGAGAATGATTTGTTAAAATGAAAATAAAAATGAAAACAAAAATGAAAGTTAAAGAAAAATTTATAAAAATAAATAAGAAAGTGAAAGCCTATTAAATTGAAAGTGAAAGTGGAAATGAATGTCAAAATAGAAATGAAATAACATTTGACCCCCGATGGGTTGATTTTGTAGTTATATTTTTATTTAGACTTTCATTTTCACTTTCATGTTTATTTATTTTCATTTTTACTTTGACGGATTTTCATTAAAAATTTTAACGAATGTGTAAAAGTGAAAATTGAAAATTGAAAATTAATGGTGAAAATGAAAATTATTCCATTAAAATTAAAATGAATATAAAAAGAGAAAAGAAAAGGGAAAATAAAATTCAATCAAAGTCAAAATTTATGTGAAAGTGTAAATTTATCAAAGGTAAAAATGAAAGTGAAAATAAAATTCTGTTACAGTAAAATTAAAAATAAAATGTAAAAGTGAAAATGAAAATATAAGTATCTGTCAAAGTGAAAATGAAAGACATGAAATTATGTAATCGTCCCCAGTCGATTACATTTATTCTCATTTTAATTTTCATTTTCACTTTTTCCCTTGTTTATTTTTACTTTCACTTTCGAAGATTTCTATTTTTACTTTCATTTTCAATTTGACATATTTTTATTTTCAGTTTCACTCTCACTATGACAGGTTTTTATTTTCAATTTTATTATCATTTTCATTTTTACAAATTTTTATTATCTCTCAAATTTTCACTTTGACATTCAATGGGCAGATTTTTACTTTCACTTTGTCAGATTTGTATTTAATTTTATTTTTAATTTCACTCTCATTATGACAGATTTTTATATTCACTTTCATTTTGACAGATTTTTATTATTTTTTTATCTTCATTATTAGATTCACTTTGTTAGATTTTTATTTTCATTTTTGCTTTCACTTTCACATTCACTTTGACAACTTTTTATTTCCACTGTAGATTTCTATTTCATTTTCGCTCTTACATTGACAGATTTTTATTTTTACTTTCACATTCACTTTAATCGTTTTTTACTCTTACTTTTATTTCCACATTCGCTTTGAATTCGACAGACATTTATTTTTAATATTATTTTACTGTTTAAAAATTTGTTTCACATTCACTCTGATAAATTTTTTAACGTTCATTTCAGTTTGACAGATTTTCTCTTTATTTTCAGGGGGTCGATTATGTAAATTTTAATTTGACTTTCATTTTTGCTTTCACTTTGATATTTTTATTTTCACTTGTACGTTCACTTGGATAGATTTTTTTTCATTTTCATTTTTACTTTAACATAATTTCATTTTTACTTTTACTTTGACAGAATTTTTATTTCACTTTCGCTTTCATATTCACTTGTACATATATTTTTATTTACATTTACTTTCATAGTAATAAATTTATACTTTATACTGACTAATTCATCAGTCATAGTAAAAATGAAAGTGAAAGTAAAAATAAAATTGCATAATCGACCACTAGGGGTCGATTTTGTAATTTTATTTTTACTTCATCTTCATTTTCACATTGACAAATTTATATTTTAACTTTCCATCAAAGTAAAAGTGCAAATAAAAGTGAAAATTTGTCATAGTGAGAGTGAAGGTGAAAATAAAAATCTGACAAAGTGAAAGTGAAAATTGAAATCTTTCAAAGTGCATGTGAAATTCTATCTAATGAATGTCAATGTGAAAGTAAGAGTAAAAATAAGAGATAATAAAAATCTAGGAAAGTGAAAATGAAAGTGATAATGAAAGTGAAAATTTGTTATACTGAGAGTGAAAATAAAAATCTTTCAAAGTGAAAGTGAAAATAAAAAATTTTCAAAGTTTTCACTTTGAAAGATTCTATCTATTGAATGTCAATGTAAAAATGAAAGTAAAAATAAGAGATAATAAAAATCTAGGAAAGTGTAAATGAAAGTGATGATAAAAGTGAAAATCCGTCATAGTGAGTGTGAAAGTGAAAATGAAAGTGATAATAAAAGTGAAAAACTATCATAGAGAGAGTGAAAGTGAAAATCTGTCATGGTGAGAGTGAGAGTGAAAATAAAAATTTGTCAAAGTGAAAATAAAAGTGAAAGTGAAATTACGTAATCGACCATGAGAAAGCACTTTTAGAGAATTTTTTTCAAGTGAGTAATTTAAGGACAATAAGAAAGGATGTCAGAATGAAAAAGACGATAGTCGCATATACGACAACAATGCGGATGAGTTGAAGGAGGGGAAAGTGAGTTGGGGAAGGGTTATGGTTAGTAGAAAGCAGAAAGCAGTAGAAAGAGACTCGTGTGGTACCAAGGACATGAACGCAATACAGAAATAATAGTAGTGAGAGGCGGGAATGTATTCATCGCGCAACGAGGAGTTATGGGGGCAGTTATCACGGGGTGATAACTCTTATTGCCCCAATAAACCCGAGGTGGCAGCTCCCTCGAGGGCGCGAACTGCTCCCGAGAGCCTACCGACTGCTCTCGTTACAGTCTTCCCAGAATCGAACGCACGTTCTACAAGCCTTACTCTGCCCATGAGAAATCATACCAAACTAGATATTTCACTTGATTGCATTAAAATTACAATATGCTCTTTTACTAACAACAAATTTTAACTTTTTTTTTCTTTTTTCTTTCAAAATCGAGTAAAAAGCACACTTGGGAAAGCTCTATCTCTCTCTCTTTCTCGAAAGCTTTTTCTTTTTGAAATTTCATTAGATTTTTTATTCCGTTTTGTATTTCATGTCCAATTCGGAAATCCGATTTCGCTTGAATTTTCAATACCGGACGGAATTCTGAAAACGAAATCCAATTCCGTCACAATTCTAATTCCGTTAGAAAATCAAATTCGGGTCAAAATTTCTATTCTTGCCGAAAATAAAATTTTTTTTTTTTAATTTCAATTCCGGTCAGAACTCTAATTCCTGGTAAAATTCCGATTCTATATTCACTGCTAATTCTTTTGGGAATTCCGATTCTGTTAATGATTACGATTCCGTTCAAAATTCAGATTTTCACTTTCATTTTAAACATTCTTACATTCACTATAAATAATTTTGAATATCACTTAAAAAACTTCCACGTGCACTCAAAATTCTCCAGAAAATTCTGACTTTCAGTTTTACTAAAAAAAAATATATTTTTCACTTTCACTCCAAAAATTTTCACTTTCATTAAAAAAAAATTTCACATTCACGAAATAACTTTGAATATCATTCAAGAACTTTCACTCAAAACTTCCTAGAAAATTATTACTTTCAGTTTTACTAAAAAAAAAATACATATGTAACTTTCACTATCATTAAAAAAACTCTTACTTTCACAAAAAAATATTTTGAATTTCACTCAACAAAATTTTACTTTTACTCAAAAATTCACTAGACAATTCTTACTCTCACTTTCACTAAAAAAGATTGTACTTTTCACTTTCAGTCAACAAATTTTCTTATTTATTAAAAAATTATCACATTCACTACAAGAATTTTTACTTTTATTACAAAAATTTTCACTTTGCCTAAAAAATGCTCACTTTTACTCAAAAGTTTTTCACTTTCACTTAAAAAAAATCTCACTTTCAGTTAGACTCAAATATTTTTATTTTTACTGAAAAAATTTTCACTGTCACTCAAAGAATATTTATTTAGATGATTAAAATTTATTTTCACTTTTAATACTTGAAAACTTTTGAATGTTAAAGTGATAATTAAAATGGTTTTTTTAGTGACAGCAAACATAAACTGACATAAAGTTATTACTTATAGATCATTTAATGAATTCTTTTTTTAAAATTTTAATTCCAAGTCTGTTGAAATTAGTTTCAATTTTTTAAATTTTAACGTAATTATTTAAAAAAAATTCAATTATATCCTAATAAATATCCAAATTCTATCCAGAAATTGAATTATTTTCAAAATTAATAAAATTCATCGTAGAAATTCAATTATTTTCTAGAATTTAATAAAGTTAATAAAATTAATTGCAAAATTCAATTGTTTTTATAAATAACAGTATTCATGAAAAGAATTCAATTAATTTTCAAAAGTAATAAATTTCTTCTTGGAATTTTAATTATTTTTAAAAGTAATAAATTTCTTCTTGGAAATTCAATTATTTTAAAAAATTTTAATAAAATCGTTCGCAAGAATTGAATTATATTCATAAATAATAAAATGCTTTTTAGAAATTCAATTATTTTCAAATTAATTAATAAAATGCCACACACACATTCAATTATTCTAAAGAATTTTAATAGAATTCTTTGTAAAATTTAATTATTTTTAAAAACTTTTCTTAATTCAATGATTTCTAATATTCTAATCCTCTTTTAATAAAATTTCCCAAAAGAATTCAATTATTTAAAATAGGTAGAATTTGCATAAATGTTTTCGAAGAAATTAAATAATTAAATATTTGCAATTTTCACAGTAATTAAATTATTAGTTTCATTTCAATTATCTTTATAAATAAATAGCAAAAATTTTTCAACAAAATTCAATTATTTTCAAAAATTTTAATAAAATATTTATGTCAAAATTTTAATTATTTTCAAAAAATGTTTTTAATTTAATAATTTTTATATCTACTATTTTAATAAAATTTCCCAAAAGAATTTAATTATTTAAAAACAATTTTCACAAAATTCTACATGAATATTCAATTATTTTCTAAAATAATGAAAATTTCACAGGAAATCAATTTTTAAAAATTGAATTTGTATAAATTTTATCGAAAAAATTCAATTGTTTGAATTTCAAACTTTTTTATAAAATTCTTCGCAATAATTCAATTAATTTCATAAATAATAAAACTCATCACAGAATTTCAATTATTTTTAGTACAATTTCAATTGAATTTCTCAAAAGAATTTAATTATTCTTAAAAATTTTATTAATATTCTTTGAAATAATTTAAATATTTAAAAATTTGTTGATAAAATTTTTTTTTTTTTTTTTTTTTTTTTTTTTCTTTTTTTTTCTTTTTTTTGTTGTTAATCCTACAGTCATTTTTTGTAAAATGGAATTGTAAACAAATAAATTTGAAATTATCAAAGAACTTTTTCAAAAATTATTTTAAAAAATTAATTTAAAGGAGAACTACAGTTAAAAATTGTAGAAAATAATAATTATAAATTATAAGTTGTTGAATTTCAAAAAGATTTGAGTTTAAAATGTTTGAAAATCTAAAGACCTATGGAAAAAATAATGATTAAATATTTATTTAAAAATGAAGTTATATTGATTGTTTTTGAATAATTATACAATTAAAGAAATTCGTAAATAAATATAATAGAACATTGTTTTGAGTATCTAATAATTTTGAGAGTGAATATGAGAATATTCTTTAGGATCAGGGAAAAAGTAAAAAATTTGTCTGAAAATCAGAGAAAAACAAAATTAAATGTTTGTGGCAACTCTAATTTCGTTTTGAATTCCATTCCCCGTTAGGCCAGAAAACACTTTCGAATGAATCCTTCCAAGTGAAGGAATAAAGAACCAAAGAGCAAAATAATATTTTTGATATTATTTACATTCAAAAATAAATTTTTTCCAATTCAATTTCCCAAGAACCAAAAACCAAATTTACCGAGATAAAAAAAAATAAAATTTGATACAAAATTTAACAAATGAAATAAATTTCCATGATAATGCACTAACAGGAAAACGACAAATAAAATTTAACTAAGAGGTGGAATCGAGTTGGAAACATTTAACAAAGTTCACAAATCGAAATGAAATTTGTCGTGACGGAAAAAAAAGTAATTCGATGATTCGACAATTCAGCGTTATTGAACGTTTGGAAACGGTTATTTTCAGCAGACTGGACCAGTCCTCGCGTTTGACTTTTACAACAAGCTGTTATTTGTACGGGGGAGAAAAATTTTTCTTTTTGCCTATTTTTTTTTTTTTTTTTTTTTTGTCTTTTTTGACTGGCATTGGCTCGCGCCCGTTTCAACCACTGGTGGAAAAGTAGAGCTCGTTAGTATCGGACATTTGGTGAATTCAGCGCGCGGAAGTGCCGCTCGTTTTTAACCATACACTCGCTCGTTATTACAACTGCAGAACCAGCTTCTATCCAATACCTATCCCTATATGGTTTCACAAAAATCATCGCCCCAAATTGCAATGACCTGAAAGCTTTTTCAGTATAGCTACATACACATAATGGCTCTATAGTTATTTGTTCTTGTATTTCGAATTTGAGTTATATTTATTTCAACGACACTGTATCCATGCATGACTCTCCCTCTCTCCCAGGCTCTCTTTTTTTCTCTCTCTTCACATTACGGAAAATAATATTGAAAGAAAGTCTTATCATGTAATGCTGCAAACTAAATGAAATATTAAAGTCAAAACGCTGACAATTATTATTATGTGAATTTTTATTTTTTAAACTAAATTGTAAATTAAGGTTATCTGGGAAAAGTCCCCCCCCCAAAAAAAGACCTACAGTCACTTCACTCTCACTTCACCTTCACTTCACTTTCACTTTACTCACTTCATTTCTACTTCAATTCACTTCACTTTCACATCACTCTCACTTCACTTTACTTTCACTTTACTTCACTTTACTTTCACTTCACTTGCATTTCACTTTCACATCACTCTCACTTCACATTCCCATCACTTTCATTTCATTTTCACTTCACTTTCATTTCACTTTCGCTTCACTATCATATTCATTTTATTCACTTCATTTCTACTTCAGTTCACTTTACTTTTACTTTCGATTCACTTCACTTTACTTTCACTTCACTTGCATTTCACTTTCATTTCACTTTCGCTTCACTTTCACTTCACTTTCATTTTACTCACTTCATTTTTACTTTAATTCACTTTACCTTCACTTTCACTTCACTTGCATTTCACTTTCATTTCACTTTCGCTTCACTTTCACTTCACTTTCATTTTACTCACTTCATTTCTACTTCAATTCACTTTACTTTCACTTTCACTTCACTTTCATTTTGCTCACTTCATTTCTACTTCAACTCACTTTACCTTCACTTTCGCTTCACTTTACATCATTCTCACTTCACTTTCACTTCACTTTCTCTCCCCTTTCCCTTCACTTTCACTACTCTTTCACTCACAATTCATTTTCCCTTCACTTTCACTTTCATTTTCACTTTACTCTCACCTCAAAAATCGACATGACTAGAAACCATAAATCGGAACATTTATTTTATAGATAAATCAAATTTAAAGATAATTTAAAGAAAATTTTTTTCACATTTGAGCACGAATGAAGTAAAGTTAAATTAAAGTGAAAGTGAAGTGAAAATAAAGTGAAATTGTAAGAGAAAGTGAATTTAAAAGTGAAAATAAAATGTAAAAATGATACACAGAAAAAAATGTTTTCAATTTTAGAGGATTTTCCTCTTCGAATTTTAATACAAAAAATTTAATTTTTTTTATTTCTGCGACAAAAATTTTTCCTTAAATTACTTAATTCTTGAAAAACTATCATAAATTATTACTTATAAACTATTTAATTATAAATTTTTCTTAAATATTTCAAAATTCATTGAATTTTAAAAGAGTTGCGTTTACAATTTCAATAAATAGATGAACTTAAAAAGGTTTTAATTTTAAATTTTATAAAATTTCAATTTTTAATGAATTTGCGTTTAGGAATTTTCATAAATAGATGAACTTGTCACAAGGTTTTAATTTTTAATTTTATTAAAATTTTAATTTTGAAATTAAATTAAATAAATTAATTATAAATTATAATAAATTATAATAAATTATAAATCATAAATTATATTATAATTATAATTATAAATTATAAATTAATTAAATTTAAATAAATTTTATTAGAAAATCTAAGAAACTTAGATTTTCGAACAATTTTAATAATTCAAATTCTGCTCAAATAAAAAAAATGAAAAAAAAATAATGAATTTGTAGAAGAATTTTAGTTAAAAGCACTAAAAAAATTGTATTTTTTGATAAGTTACAAATTATTGCAAGAATTCAATTAATTTCGAAAATAATATAATTCTTCTAAGAAACTCAATTATGTTCAAAAATTGTTTGTTTCTAAAATAATGAAAATTTTACAGAAATTCAATTTTTAAAAATAGAATTTGTATAAAATTTATCAAAAAAAATCAATTGTTTGAAACATTTTTATAAAATTCTTCGCAATAATTCAATTAATTTCATAAATAATAAAACTCATCACAGAATTTCAATTATTTTTCGTACAATTTTAATTAAATTTCTCAAAAGAATTTAATTATTCATAAAAATTCTATTAAAATTTGTCCGAAGAATTCAATTATTTACAAATAATTTTATAAAATTTTTTGTAACAATTAAATTTTTGAAATTAAATAATTGAATGTTTTTTAAACATTCAATTATTCAATAAATTATTTATTTTTGTATTTAAATAATTGAATTCTTGTAGAGTTTTTTAATAAAAAATTGATTTAAAAATTAATTTTACTTACAATTTTCGATAAGAATTAAATATTAAAAGCATTATTGCATGAACTTTTAGAAATAATTGAATTTTGAAAAGGTTTTAAATTAAAATGTTTGAGAATTTGAATGTTTCATTTTTCATACTTTTAACTAACAATTCTGTAGAATTAATTTTTTTGATAAAGTTTAATTTAATTTTTTTTTAAATTATTTGAAGGTTTTATTTTTAATATTTTATTTGTAGAATTTCCGAATAATCGAAATTTCGTAAAATTGAATTGTAAACAAATGAATTAAATAATTCTCAAAGAACTTTTTCAAAAATTATTAAAAATAATTTTGAATAAGACAATATTGTTATAATATAAAATAATAATTTTATCACTCGGTCATCTTTAATATTTTATTATTATTTCTTTTTATTATTTTATCTTTATTTTTAAAATTTGTGATAAAATCTTTAGAAGAATTCAATTATTTTCAGTAAAATTTTAATTAAAGTCCTCGTACGAACTTGATGTTTTTTAATATTATTTTTATAGGTTTTTATATTTCCAAAAGGTGTGAATTTGAAATTTTTTGAAATTTTAATTCCTATGGAAAAATAATAATCATTATATATTTATTTTAAAAAAAAGTTTTCGAATAATTTAACAACATTTCCAATAGGAACTTATTTTCAAAAGCTTCTTCCATCAAACTCGCTTCTTTTAGCGAATTTCTACGAATGTCGGTAACTGTCGGTTACAGATTCCTGTAATTTCCAACGTCTTTCGCATATTAACCTCTATATTAAAGTCAAAATTAAAAAAGTTTGAAATTAAATTTTTCTATTTTTGAGTAAGATTTATTTTTGAATAATTTTGAAGAAAAGAAAATTTCTTTTCTAAGAGAATTATAAGAGAATTTTTATCAAGAAATTATAATATGAAATTATAATTATAATATGTAACTAATATGATAATAATGCACAATATGTTTATATTCTACAAAAGTTTTCTCTGAATTTAAAAAAAAGGAATCAATAGAACCAAGTTAATCAAATAATTTACACAGAATTTACATAATTACAGTTATAAATTTTTCATTTTTCGATAAAGCGCTTATTGTTAATCTTATCAGTGCGAGATTAAAACAGTTTAAATCTCAGGATTATTTAACCATTGGGAGAAATATTTTTAATGGATGAAAACAAATCGATTGAGTTGCAATGCGATAGTGCAGTTCGTATACCAATAAAATTTCAAATTTACTTTTTGGGCTCAATTACATTACTTTATTAAAAGTTTGTGCTATAAATATAATTGGAAATTTCAACTTTATTTAAAAATAAGTAAAAGTTTTTTAAAAAAAAAAGTCAATTTAACAAGTAAAAGTTAAAAAAAAAAGTTAATATAACAAGTAAAAGTTATGGAAAAGAAATAAAAAATAGAAGAAAAATAAAATAATAATAATTTGAAATAAAATTCTTGCAGTTGGGTGTAGAATTTCCTTTGACACTTTATTTGTTGAAATGACGACGACGTCCCGCCAATCTGTTCATACGGAAATTAATTTTTCAAATACTGTAACTTTATCAAACTCATCGTTCTACTTTCACTTTTTTCTCGTTATCGTCGCAACATTTTTTTTTCTGTTTATGCATTTGACGTTTCACGCTTTTTCCAATCTGTCCGTGAATAACTTTTGTAAATGTATATGCGTGACCGGGTCACATTTTTCACTGTTTAACAGTCAAGGGAAAATATTTCCTATTACTTTCGTGTCAGGAGTCGAGTTGTAATTTGTGTACAATTTTATGGTAGTTTCACGCTCGAAATAAATTTTTGTTCATTCTAAAAACATTTCTTTTACCTTTACAACTCTTTCTGCCTCTCTCCCTCTCTCAGTTACATGATATTTAACAATGACGATATTTTTTTGTTAATATTATTTACTTTTTATTTTATTTATTTTATTTATTTTTTTTACTTTTTATTTTATCATTTTTTTTAATTAACATATTACTATTAATTACTTTTAACTTGAAAAAATTTTATTTTCACTTTCACTTTGATAGAAAGTAAAAATAAAAATTCTTTAAAGTGCAAGTGAAAGTGTAAATAAAAATCTTTCAAAGTGAAAATGAAAGTTAATATAAACATTTAGCAAAGTAAAATGTAAAGGAAAATAAAAATTTAATTATTGCAGTTTGACGAGAATTAAAATTTTCAAAAAATTCAATTCAAAAATATTTTGAAATTTAATTATTTCTAAATAAAAATTCACACTATAATGCTTCTAATATTCAATTATTTTCTAAAATATTTTCTGAAATACAATTTTAAATTAATTTTGATTAGAAAGTTTTCTAATCATTCAAGAGAATGCAATTATTTAAATACAAAAATAGATAATTTATTACCTACTCACCTAAAGAATTGAAAATTTCTTAAAATTGAATTCTTATAAAGAAATTTATCAAAATTATTTAATATAATTGAATTTTTCGAAAAATTAATTTAAAATTGTATTAAAAGTAATTAAAATTAAATTATAATTAATTAATTAAACAATTGAATTCATGTGAAAATTTTATTATTTGTAAAAATAATAGATAAAAATAATTTTAAAAAAAATAAAATTTCTCAAAATTCAAATTCAATTGTTTTGAAGGAAATTGAAGTTCATACGAATAATGCAATTAAAATTGCACTGAAAATAATTGAAATTCTGTGATGAGTTTTATTATTTATAAAATTCATTGAATTATTGAGAAGAATTTTATAAAAAATGTTTAAACAATAGAATTTTTTCGAAAAAATTTATGCAAATTCTATTTTAAATAATTGAATTGCTGCGAAACTTTTTTAATTTTAGAAAATAATTGAATGTTTGTGTAAAGTTTTATCAAATTTTTTTTTTAAATATTTGAATTCTTTTGGAAAATTTTATTACAATTGTAGATATTCAAAACCATTGAATTGAAAAAAATTTTCGAAAATGATTAAAATTTTGCCATGAATTTTATTGATGAAAATAATAGAAATTTTGCGAAGATTGTTATTTAAATTCTTTTAAATGACTGAATTCCCTATTGGAAAATTGTATTATTTATTAAATTTATTAATTAATTAATTTATTAAAAATAATTAAAATTAAATGATAATTAATTAATTAAATAATTGAATTCGTGTGGAAATTTTATTATTTATAAAAATAATAGATCAAAATAATAAAAAAAAATTCTTCTTTGAAATAATAAATATTGAAAAAAATTAAATTTTGTCAAATTTTTGAAAATAATTAAATTTCTACCAAGAATTTTGGTAAAATTTTTAAAAATAAATTAAATTATTTTCAAGAAATTTAATTAAAAATGTATTGAAAATATTTATTAAATTCCAATAAATAAATTAAATCGAAAATAGTTTAAATAATTAAATTCTTTGAAGAATTTAATAAAAAAAATTTAAGAATAATTACATTTTTCAAGTAATTTATTTAAAATTGCATTAGAAATAATTAAAATTCTGTTTTATTAGTTATAAAAATAATTTAATTTTTGCAACGAATTTTATTATTTATAAAAATACTTAAATTCTTGTGATGAATTTTATAAGAAATCTTTTTATATAATTGATTTTCTTCGAAAAATTTTATGAAGATTTTGTTACTTTCAAATAATTAAATTCTTGTGAAAATGTTATTGTTTATATATGTAAGTAATTGAATGTTTGCACACAATAATTAAACAATTTTTTTTAAATAATTTAATTTCGCCAAATCTTTCAAATTAATTAAATTTTTACGAAGAATTTTAATAAAAAAATTTGAAAATAATTGATTTGTTACTATAAATTACAATAAATTACAAAGAATTACGGTAAAATTTTTGAAAATATAATTAAATTATTTTCCATTGAACAAAAACATTACAATAATGTAAATTAACTATAATAATCGTCGTATTCATTCATTCATTCTGTCCAGTCTGTCCACACCTGAAGTTAGTCATGGTTTTTCTTTTGATTTTTATTCGTTTTGATAGAAAATAGAAATAAAATATGAAATAACGATTTTTTAACAAAATTCATGCTTTTGTTTTTAATATGTTTTGATAGATAATATTACATTTCTCTATTTTGTTATTATTTTTTTAATTTAATAATATTATTTTTATTTCTCAAATAATTCAAAAATATTTTTATTAATCTAAAAAAATTATTTATATTATTCATTATTTCTAAAGAATATTCTGGTTCACTCTAAAAATGATTAGATACTCCAAAAAATGTTCCATTACATTTTTTTACGAATTTCTTTAGTTCTAAAATTATTTGAAAATATCAATTACTTCTTTTCTAAATAAATTTTAATCATTATTATTTTCCCACAGGAATAAATTATTTTTAATAATTCTTGAAAAAAGTTCTTTGAGAATTTTAAAATCCATTTGTTTACGAAATTTAAATTATTCAGAAATTCTTCAACTAAATACGAATTAAAAAATAAATACTTCAAATAATTTCAGAAAAAAATTCAATTAAACTTTTTTAAAATAATTAATTCTACAGAATTGTTAATTATAAGTATGAAAAATACAAATTTTTAAAGAATTTGATTTGGAATAATTTTAAAATTTAATTATTTCTTAAAATTCATGCTATAATGCTTTTAATATTCAATTATTATGTAGAACTTTAACTGAAATTCATTTTTAAATAAATTTTTATTAGAGAATTCAATAATTTAAATGCAAAAATAAATAATTTATTGAATAATTAAAATTTCTTAAAATTTAAGTCTGATAAAGAATTTTATCAAAACATTTTTAAATTCATTTTTTGAAGGCACAAATATGAAATTTTATGCAAAGTTAGCAAAGCAGTGATATATTTTGTAAATTTCAATTTTTAACGAAATTCATTTTTCTTACTAAATGAAAAAATATGCATAATTTCTATTTTATAATCATAATTTTTGCACAAAATTTGTTTTTTTTTTTTAATTTTTGAATTATTTTTTGTGATTAAGTACCAGTTTTTATTGTTAATAGGCATTATTATTAATTATCTATTAATACTAGGAGAAACTACACGCGCGTTTTTTTAGCTGTCACCTGTAATAATTTCAAAAGATAACATTCTTGTAATTTTTCATAAATTTTTCGAAGAATTTTTTATTGAAATTTTGTAAAGATAATCGAATTTCTTTTGAGTAATGATAATAATAATAATAAATTAAATACTTTGTTTGGCGGGCGTGACATTTACTGCTTATTTATATTATTTATAAAAAAATTTTAAATACAAATTTCATAAAATTCAATTATTTTTTTAATTTTTAAATAAAAAATTATTCCAAAATAATTAATAAAAAATAATTTTTTCTCGATAGTTTTTCAAAAATTAAATTATTTAAGAAAATCAATTTTAAATCTGTAAAGTCTAATTATTGTTAAAAACAGGAAGAGTTTGAAATATATAAAATCTTTTCAATGCTGAAGAATAACATTCAGAATTTTCTTATGAATTCTTGAAATTGAATATTATTCCAGCACTTTTGACAAAATTTTCTGACTTTTTCCTGATTTCCCTGAATAAATTTAGAAAAATAGTGATTTTGTGTAGAATTCTTCTGAATAATTGAATTTTTTAAAGTTAATGACATAAAAATAATATTAATTAATTTTGACTAGAAAACTATTAGAAACAAAATAACAAATAAATAATTAATTCTAATTAAATGTAATTTATTTTTGATAATTAATAAGTCAAAAATAATGTAATGAACATATTTTTCATTTTCGTCTCATTGGCATTCACGCTTTCATTAATTTTCATGTGACATGTAATGTAAAAATTTCATTATTGTTATATATATAATTATGTTAAAAGTGAAAAAAGAAACAGCGCGCGTTATTTGTGCTAGTATAATAATAATTAGAATATAATTAAAATTATAATTAAAACAAATTAAATTGAATTTGAAACTTTAGATTAATAATAATATAACTATGGGTTCATTAAGTAAGAAAAGTTTAATCAAAAGTTGAATATTGTTAATTTAATTAGTTATTGTATGCAAATTTCCACGCACATAGTTCATTTTATGTGAGATTAAATTAAACGTTGAATCAATAGTTAACCTAATTAAAATACTTTTGCATTTTGCAGTTTAGAGTCTCTTCCCAACTTTTCCTTTTGATTAGGAAGTAAAGAGCGAGAGAGAGAGAGAGGGAGGTGCAAAAACTTTCTTCCTTAAAACTTCTTTAAACATTCATAGGCTGGTTATTTATTTAATAAGTACACTTTCGAGAAACCAAATAGACAATAAATTTTTGTTTTCTTTATTAATTTATTGTAATTAAAAGTACTTTTCACCATTCTACTTATAGAAGCAAGTAATTAAACATTAATGTTATCCATTAAACTATAAAAAAGTATGTCCTCTTCTTTTACATGAATTTTGCATTCTGTTTAGCTCTAGCAATAAAATATTCTTTAGATTTTTCTTTGCATTGTAAATATTTTAAATCAGTGTTTTATTACATTTAATGAAAAATGAAATACAGAAATAATTTATTATTTTTTTAGAAATATTATTATTATTATTTTTAATTAATTCTTGTATTTCTTTTACTATTTTATTACTATTCCTATTCGAATTTTTCATAATTGTTGATTTTCGTAAAAGTAAAATGGATGTTAAAATTAATTAACTATTGTTATAATAATTAATATTATTAATTAAAAGATAAAATATGATGTTATTATTAGAATTAATTAAAAGATAAAAGATGGTTTTACTATTAATTACTTATTAATAATTAATTAACTCTTTATTAGACACAAGTCGACATAAAAGAACAGTGTTTAGTTTGAACAAACAACAAACGATAGAAAACAAAACCGATAGCTTGAAACAATAATATTAATTAATATTATTAATTAATGATATTATAATTATTTATGCACATTTATATATTTCTGAATATTTTCTAATAATTTTCAACAATAAGTATATACTAAATAATTAACTATTAATTTCCATATTCTTTCATTTATTCTGTCCGCAGTTTGAAGTTAGTTTCTGTGTATGCTTTTGTTTTCTTTTTCTATAAAAAATATTTTTTGATAAATCGAAAATATGCAGGTATTTTTATTTCGTTTGTCTGATCAAAATTATTATGCAAATTATTCTCCTTTTTATTTATAAAAAATACTAGAAAATTATTATTAATTGTTAGAAAATTTTTTTTAAAAAGTAGGAATTATACCCATTTTATAAATAATTTTAATTTCTCAATAACAATATTGTTTACAAACTCATTTTTTTCTTTGGGGAAGAAAAACATTAGATATTCCCGTTTTTTAATATTTTTGTAGAAAATGTTCAATTTTCATAAGGAAATAATTTGGATCAATTCTATTTCTTAATTTCAATTGTTTTAATAAAATTCAAAGTTTTTTAAAAATAAAGGAAAAAAATGTTTATAAATTATATTTGTCAATTAAAAAATTTAATTGAAAATGAAACTGAAAATTTTTGAATTTTTAGAAAATAAAGAAACAAATTTTATTGAAAAAAATGTTGTGTTAAATTTATTAACGAATATCTTTAATTGTAAAATTATTCGAAAACAATAATTTCTTTTTTAAATATTTTAAATATTTAATTATTATTATTTTTCCGTAGGAATTAAAATTCTTCAAAATATTCAAATTCAAACCTTTTTGAAATCAATCAATTTTAAAAATATTGTTATAAAACATAAAAATAACAATTACTCCGAGTCTTCGACTCGTAGTGATCGGTATCTTTATGTTTTATAAGAATTAAAGAGAATTAAGTGTTAAAATTATTATTTAATATTATAAAAATATTGTTACTGTGACTTCTTAAAAATTATTTTCATATTTTATTATTATTTAAAATTTAAACTAAAATTCGTTTTTAAATAAATTTTTATTTAAAATTTCTACAAGAATTAAATTATTTAAATACAAAAGTACATTATTTAATTAATAATTGAATGTTTCTTAAAATTTATTTTTTATAAAGAATTTTATTAACAAATTTTTAAATAATTGAATTCTTTTGACAAATTGTAATAAAATTTTTTAGAATTCTTACATTTTTCAATGAATTTGATTAAAATTGTATTAAAAGTAATTTAAATTTTGCAATGAGTTTTATTATTTATGAAAATAATTGAATTCCTAAAAGGAATTTTATTATTTATGGAAATAATTGATATCTTGCGAAGAATTTTATTCAAATTTTTTTATATAATTTAATTTTCATAAAAAAATGTATTATTTGTGAAAATAATTGAATTCTTAAGAAGAAATGTATTGAAAATAATTGAATTGTATAGAAAAATTTTATTAAAATTGCAATCTCATTAGTAAATCTTGTAAAGAATTTTTACTAAAAAAATTTTTACTAAAATAGTAGATATTAAAAAAATTTTAAATGAGGAAAATTTTTGAAAATAATTGAAATTTTGACAGAAATTTTATTAAATTTTTTGAAAATAATTAAATTATTGAGAAGAAATGCTTATTAAAAATTGGTAAATATTTGAATTCCTGTGAAATTTTTATTATTTATGAAAATAATTAAATGTTTGCGTACAATTTAATTAAAATTGTTTTTAAACAATTGAATTCTTTTGGGTAATTTTATTAAATTTTTTGAAAATAATTGAATTTTAAGAAAGAATTTTTTTATTGATAAAGATAATAATTGGGATTTTGTCGAGATTTTTTTTTTAATTTTTAAACATAATTGAATTTTTTTATAACAATTTTATTAATTTTGAAAATAATTTAATTTTTGCAATCATTTGTAACTTCTTCAAAATTCAATTTTCTTTAGTGTTTTTAACTAAAATTCTTCTATAAATCCATATTATGAGTCAAACAAAAAATTCACAAAAACTCAAAATTTTCTTATGAATTCTAAAAATTAAATTTTTTTCAGTCCCTTTAATAAAAATTTCTAACTCTTCCCTGAATTCCCTGTATCAGAATAGATCATTATTATAAGTATAATAATATTAAAACTATATATTCCAATTAATGTTTTATTTTTATAAAAAAAAATTGAATTACAAATTTTTACGTGCTATTATTTTTAAAATTGCTAATTTTATTTAAAAAAGTGAGTAAGATAAGTCAGTGAGAAGATATTTTTGTGAATATTTAATATTATATATGTGTTTATAGTGATATAATGTAATAGATTTAGCGCAATTTAATTAAAACAAATTGTAAACTTGTGAGATGTTGATTTCATGAGGTGAACCAAAATAACAGTCGGTTTAGAGTGGTTTAATTCTACATGTTCACTGGAAAGTATTTCAATAGAATTGTAAACAATATATACATATACATATTACGTATAGTTATATCATCTGAAATATGGTACAAAATTGATTAAAACTTGCGTTAGCTAATTTCGATAAATAAAATTATCCCATAATAATGCATAATATTATGTTAAAATTATGAGCTAATAAGTTTCTTATTAATTGCTACAAACTAATTTTAGAATCAAGAGCATAAAAAATAATAAAGAATTTCAATATATATTTAGAATAGAAAAGAAATCAATGAAAAATGTGTTTAATCGAAAAAAGTGTAAAAGACATTGTAGAAGATAAAATTTTTAGAATTTTTTTCCTTTCTAAACTCGGTATCAGTGTAAATTTCATTTTTTTTTAAGTATATTATATTCTTAAAGAAATATTCTACTAAATTATATTCTTATCGAAGAAAGAAATATTCTTATTTTGAGAATATCTTCTTAGCAAGTTAAGAAAATATACTTACGATAGAGCGTGCTGCGGTCGCCATAACGCGTCATCGTTTTCTCATTCATTTCATTGGTTTTATAGTGTGTGCGACGCAGTGTTGAATTTTAATTAATCTTGTGTGTTTTTTTTTTATCAAAAATGAATCCAGTGACAGAGTGGCTTAATAATAATGAATTACAGGAACTGATTGACATATTTGAATGTGAGTCTATTTAGTTATTAACAAAATCTACTAACTTATTAGTCATGCTTTCTCAAAAGAGAGGTTAAATTTGGAATTTTTGCAAAGAGTGTCTATTTGGCCCGTCAGCGGGCTTTTCGTATTTGTCCCGTCAGATAACAAATTAGCTGTAATTAATAACAATAAATTATTTAGATTATTATTATTAAAAAAATAGATTATTATTATTAAAAAATAGATTTATTTAATTATTATTTAAAGTATTATTTACGTAAATTTGACAGGTAATGTATATTTTAACCTCAAAGTAAAGATACAAGAGATACATTCTTGCGAAGAATTTTATTAAAACTATTCAAAAAATTGAATTGTTTCAAAGAATTATTAAAATCTTTTGAAAATCAATTAATTTTAAAAAAAGAGTTCAAGTCTATTCAATTTTGTTAAAATTCTATTAAAAGTAATTGAATTCCTCCGATGAATTTTAGATCTTGTGGAAAATTTCAATTTTTGCGACAAATATTACAATTTTTGAAAAGAATGGAATTCGGAAAAGAGTTTTGTTATTTATAAAGACAATTGTGATTTTGGCAAGAATTTTTTTAAATTTTTGAACATAATTGAATTTATACGAACAATTTTATTACTTTTGAAAATAATTAAATTTCTGCAATCATTTGTAATTTCTCTAAAATACTTCATATTATATTGTACAATTTGCAGATTTTTCGTCTTTTTTCAATCAAATTATACAGACCTTATTCTTTTAAAAAAAATGACTTTTACGGACATCAAGCAAATTTATAGACCTAGTTCGAGCCCTGTAAATAATATTAAATTCATTTGTGAAGTTATATTGAAATAGTATAGATTTTTAAAGTAATTGAATTTCAGAAAATTTAATTATTTGTAAAAATAATTGATTGTTTGCGAAAAATTAGTTTAAAATTTTTGAAAATAATTTAATTGTTTCAAAGAATTTTATTAAAATTTTTGAGGATAATTTTCTTTTTTTTAACAATCAGCGAAGTTAATGTAGTGCAAATTTAAAAAAAAGGATAAGTAGCTTTTAGTGTCACAAATTTAAAAAAAGTATCCAAGTTGTAGCAAATCGTATAAAAAGTAGTAAATAGTAGATTTTAGTAGATGAGTGAGAAGCCTGTCAAATTTACGTAAATAATACTTTTAAAAATAATTAAATTAATCTATTTGTAAAAATAGTAATAATAATAATCTAAATAATCTATTGTTACCTTTGTCTTAAACATATAATTTAAGTTAGAATCGTCAATTTTGTATTTGTTTGTTTTTGTTGATATAACCAAAAACTGTGATTTTATCATTTTATTTAATTATTAAAAGACAGAAAAGTCTCAACTATGTTCGTGATTACAGTTTGAATGTTTTTCTAATGAATTAAGAACTTTTTTGTAATTACAAAGAAGCCAAGAAAATATTCTTGGCGCCCATTTAAGTGGCGAATATTCTAACGTCAAGTAGAATATTCTTAAAGTTAGAATACTCTTTTTTCAGTGCCTAAACTTGACTCCTAGTTCATCCGAAGAATTGAATCACTTCTTGGAGCTTCTTATCTTTTTGTAAAACATTTTAAATCAGTTTACATTTTATCCACATCACAATATCCAGATTCATCTTTTAACTTAAATTTTGATGTGAGTCTTAATAATATTATTGATACCTTCTTTAATCCCGGAAGATTTTAGCCTGAATTCACTGTATGACAATAACTGTCAAATCCTTGCAGCTGACACTTGTTAGATCTATGATTGATTATGCAGATATTACTTGGTCTCTTTTCTATGTTGTCAATATAATCAGACTTGATTGCGTTCAAAATAGATTTCTCAGAATTGCTGCAAGATTGCTTAACATGGTATTTGATTTTTATACTCATGACTACAAGGAGTTAAGGGATATAAGGGACATAATCAATATTTCTATGTTAACTTCGAAATTCTATTTCTCTGATATGTTCTTCCAGTAGAGGCTGATGAATAGAGCTGTTTACTGCCAGATTCCTATAAAAGTGCCTAGTTTTTCATCTCGGAACAATGAGCCTTTCTACTTGAATCAAACTCCATCACCCTCGAGCTTCGATACACCAATCTTTGTCGGATATCATTTGTAACGTTGATTTTAAATAATCACGTTATAAAACCGAATTGAGTTTTCGACGAAACTTATTCAGTTAATTCTTTATTATTATAAATTAAATCCGGTAGCTAGAACCGAACTCAACATTTTGCTTTATTATTGTCTTTGAATTATATATATATATAGAATCGATGTAATACAGAAATTCTTTTTGTTGGATTTTACAGGAAATATGTAGGAATATTACACGTGTGAGACAAAAGAAAAGAATTATAATACATATATTGAGACTTTATTGAACAATTAATAATTTAGTATTTAACATAGGTTTCATAGATTCTTTAGGCTTTACTTTATTTCAAACCGTACAACTTTATGCATTTACCGCAGGACCGTTTTTGTACGACTGACGAAAAATTGCAACCCTAAGTAGGACTCAGGTAATTCATTTACCTGGTTTCCCTTTTCCACACAATTTTCCTTCAAGATTCATTTCTAACATTGATATTTATAATTATCGTTGTAATTCCAACACTTGGAATCTGTTCTCCAACGCTCGATCTTTTGCAATTTTTCTCCCGCATCTTTTCTCTTTTACATTAAGTCAAAAAATGCTAATCAGAGTGTCATTAATTTATATTTGGTTATACATATTTTTTTCTTTTGCGTTAGCATGTTATATTTGTTTTGGTAAAAGGTATGAAAGCATTTGGTACGATAAGTGCAAAAGATCCGAGAGTCGAGTGTAATGGTATTTTATTGTCAACCGATTGAAAATGTGTAACAACAATTAAAATTGCTTGTCACGACTGTCAACTGGCAACCACCTGTCAAAGATATTGGGCCTGTTATCATGCTGCAATGGCGAATCCAAGGTCCCGTACCTATATACGGGACCGAAGCAGGATGACAATTAACCTATTTTCATTAAATCGTGCCTGGCTGCCAATTTATATAAACAGTAACACCGCTGTCAACCGAGTCAGCAAAGTTGCATTTAAAAACTGGATTATCGGGCTTTGCTAGACCGAGTAAAAGGTTTGTGCCCAGGACGTCTTTTTCTCGTTATCGTGACAGTAACACCGGTGCACGATGAGGCCTAGAAATAACTTGCTAAGCAAGGACCGCATGGAAAGCCGACAGGACGCCGCCATTTTCGGTCGAAAAGTATGCAACACCAGCGTGTGGAAGTTCTCATTCTCTCCACTTATATATTGCGTTCAAATAAAGGAGTGATTTTAGAAGAAAATTATTTTCAAGTGCATTCGACTAATTATCTTTATTTAGTTATTTTTCTTGTATGTTGAAACCTATACTATTCTTTTTGTTTCTCTCCTCTGTGTGCGTTACTCACGCCCTATTGTTTAAAGTTAAATTAACTTCGTAGAAATAAAACCTTGAGTTCGGTATAGAGAAAGTCCGGAAAAATTCTCGTTTGGGTCATCATCGTGACCCGGGTAGATTACCTACCTTTGCGCCGGGGAAGTTCCCTAAAACGGATCATCGATGGTTGATTATAAATTCGAAGTGTGGGGTTTATAATTCAGCAACCGGAAATCAAGTAGTTGACATTTTTGTATCATTTTGTATCGAGTAATGGATTCTACTCTTAAGTAAACGCAACCATTTATATAAACCAAAAGTTTCTTTCATTAAATTCCGATATTGATCTGTTCTCATCAAATAGTACCAAATTCACAGAAAACATGAAGCGATACACAAATAGTCTACGAGTCTGTTAGAACCCTAAAATAAATATTTAATTTTTTTTTAAAATTTGTTTTTGTAGTCAAAATGGTCAAGTGTGTGAGGAAAGGGGGAACCAAAAACCGCATTCCTTTGTAATCACTTCGTGAACAAAAAAAAAACTTACCCAAAGAAATAACCAACAAAAGTTGATAGTTTTGATAAAAGTTTGTATATCTAAAATTGTGCGCAAAGAAAGTTGAAAAAGTGTGACGTTGGTCGAATTTGCCGGACGCCTCACCGAGAGAAGAAGGGGATTCCCCGGATCACAGAGTCGAACTCGAAGAAAGAACGCGAACGCCGTGCCAACTGCACGTATATATATACGCGTGGGAAAGAAATAGGAAGTAGAAGGAGAAGTACAGTGGGAGAGAGAGAGAGAAAGACGATAGAAACAGAAAAGAAGACAACGATTCTTGAAAAGGGGTGGGGGGTGAGAGCGGGTGCTGGAGAATAGACAAGGTTTAAATGCTTTTCAATACGAAAGCGAGACAGAGATTTCGCAAAATCCTGGGAGTCGAAGGGAGAGAAGCACCTCGCGAAATGCGGAGTGTCGGGTTATCGATGGGGTGGGTAAAAAGGGTGGCTATCGGAACGTTTGGGTGTTCCTCTCTCTTGCAAAAGTTCTCTTTGGCAAAGAGAGAGAGAGAGAGTCCTGCTAGAAGTCTGCCGTACCGACCGGGCGCCTCGCAAAATGGTGGGGTGTGGGTCGGGTTTTGTGGATGGTGGAAGGGCCAAGGGGTGGGGGGAGGAGGATTTGAAATCCGCATGGAGGGGGAAGCGCAAGTACCGGCGATGGCTGCGACGTTGGCGGTGCGAGGGGCACGCGATGGCAGTGCTGGTACGGTTTTCAAGAGGAAAGAGAAGGAAGGAAGGAGAGAGTAGTTGGTGCATTATTGATCCCAGTGTGTGCGGACTGGGCAAAAAGAGGAGCCGGCTCGGCTCGAAAAGCAGAGGGCTGGGGGAAGAAGGACCGAAACATATTTTCCCAGGAATCATGCCAATGAACCTTTCTCTAGTCTTTAGGCGTCCCGCATCTGTTTTCTGAGATATCAAAAAATTTTCGTCAGCCTCTTTCACTTTCTATGAGAGGATTCTTATTTCTTCAAGCTCTCTCTCTCTCTCTCTTACTCTCTTTCTCAAGCATTGAAGAAATGATAATTTTCAGTTTTCTTCTTTTTCTTTTTTTGACCAACAAGAGATAAAGAGCGGAGTTATGGAGAGAAATTTCCATTTTAATGAGTGGGAGAGATGATAAACGCCTGCAATTGGGATAGATAAGAGCAATATTATCGACTTAGTCATTGTTATACATAAAAACTGGTTTTTCATTTTTTGACTCTTCACGGGAAGATTTGAGTGGAAAAATGTTTAAACGCTGTTGGAGAAAAAGAAAATGTCAAAAATGGGAGAAATATCATCTAAAAAGTAGGGGGTCGATAACGTAACTTATTCCGGATTCTACATTTCTATTCTAAATTATAAATATAAAATTTCAAAGTTTATATTTATAATACGGAATATGGACTTCGGAATCTTGACGATTCCGAAGTCCGCATTCCGTACTTTGAAATTCACTTTCATGACTTCAAAATCCACGTTCCGGTTTCGATATTCCGTAGTTTAAATTCCACATTCAAGTTATCGAATTCTGCATTCCGAATTCCATTTTCCGTATTTCAGATTTCACATTTTGAATTCCGAATCCCACATTCCGTACTTTGAATTTCACAACTCAGTTTCCAATTCTATAATTGTCTGGATTCCGGATTCCATATTTTACATTCTAAAATAATTTGTAATATGTGGAATTCAAAAGATGGAATGTTAGATTCGGAATCCTGAATACTAAATTAATTTCATATTCATAAATATTTTTAGAAATTCGATACATGGAATTCTTTATTTTTAATGTGAAATACGAAATGCAGAATCCTGAATGTAGAGTTCCAAACAAGGAATATTGACTTCGGAATGCAGAAAGTGGAATTTGGAATCTTTGAATATAAAATTCAGAGCTCGGAATCAAGGGGTGCGTTAATGTAATTTTCACTTTCACTTAAAAAAATTTCCACTTTTATTAAAAAACTTCTCACTTTCACTAAAAATTTTCACTTTTGCTTAAAAAAATGTGACTTTCATTAAAAAAATGCTTTATTTCACTTTCACTAAAAAATTTTTACATTCATTGAAAAAATTTTCACATTCATTGAAAAAATTTTCAGTTTCGCTAAAAAAAATTTTGACTTCACTCAAAAAGTTCAGTTTCACTCAAAAACATTTCACTTTCCCTAAAAAATAATTGTTTTCAATTTCTCTACAAAAAAATTGCCACTTTCACATTCACTCAAAAAATTTTTAAATTCATTACAAAAATGCTCACTTTCAGTAAAAAAAATATCGACTTCACTCAAGAAATGTTCATATTCACTCAAAACATTTTACATTCCCTAAAAAATTTTCACTTTCATTAAAAAAACTTCTCACTTTCACTAAAAAATGTTCACCTTCGTTAAAAAGAATATTTGTCTTTCACTGAAAAATTTCTTTAACTCAGAAAATTTTCACATTCAATGAAAAAATTCTCACTTTCACTAAAAAAATTTTGACTTCACTCAAAAAAAATTTTACTTTCCCTAAAAAATAATTGCTTTCACTTTATCTCAAAACAATGTCACTTTCACATTCACTCAAAAAATTTTTAAATTCATTACAAAAATGCTCACTTTCAGTAAAAAAAATATCGACTTCACTCAAGAAATGTTCATATTCACTCAAAACATTTTACATTCCATAAAAAATTTTTACTTTCATTAAAAAAACTTCTCACTTTCACTAAAAAATTTTCACCTTCGTTAAAAAGAATTTGTCTTTCACTCAAAGAATTCTTTCTTTCCGTTTCACTAAAAAAATTTTCACATTCATTAAAAAAATTTTGACTTCACTTAAAAACATTTCACTTTCCCTAAAAAATAATTGCTTTCAGTATCTCTCAAAACATTGTCACTTTCACATTCACTCAAAAAATTTTCACATAGAAAATCCTCATTTTCAGTAAAAAAAAATATCAACTTTACTCAAGAAATGTTCACATTCACTCAAAACGTTTTACTTTCCCTACAAAATTTTTTCTTTCATTAAAAAACTTCTCACTTTCACTAAAAAAAATGTTCATCTTCGGTAAACAAATTTTGATTTTTATTAAAAAAATTTTCAGATTCAATAAAAAAATCTTTACTTTCAGTAAAAAATGTCGACTTCATTCAAAAAATTTTACTTTTCCTAAAAATTGTCACTTTTGCTCAAATAATTTTTACTTTCATTACAAAAATTATTACTTTCATTTTGTAAAATACTTTAATTTTCATTTACAAAATTCTCATTATCACTCAAAAAATGTTCACTTTAACCCAAATTTTTTTCACTTCCGCTTGAAAAATTTTTAAGTGAAATTGGAAGTGAAAATATTTTGGGTGAAAGTGAGAAATTGTAAGGAAAATTAAAAGTGAAAATTTTTGAGTGAAAGTGAAAGTTACGTAAACGTGCGTAATTCGAAATACAAAAAATGGACTTTGTAATCCAAAATTTAATTTGAATTAGTACCCTTGTTCACTTAATCTTTTGATTTTCCTCGTAAATTAAACAACAAATATAAAATTACTTTTACTACTTACAATGTAAAAACCCAAATAGTTCGAAATATCAATAATTTTATACTATTTTCAAATTTTTAATAGCAAATTTGAACTATTTTTGGAGTTAATTTTTGTATACAAATGTTTTTTTCTCTGAATTCGAAGTTGGTAACAGATTTACAAAATTCAAAATGGCGGATTCAATATGGCGGATAATTTCAAAATTGAAGCGATTCAATCGAAATTCGTTTCTCGGGGGTTTTTGGGATCGTTGAATCCGAATTTAACATTAGAATTAAAAAATTAAAAATTAAAAATCTAAAAAAAAAATACAAAATCCTATAGAAACGGATTTTGATCGAATCGTTTCAATTTTGAAGTTATTGAATCCACCATTTTAAATTTAAAAAAAAATTGACATTAGATGCGTAGTCAACGATTTCGTGAATCCTCGAGTAATAAGTTCCAAGAGAATCTAATCAATTTTTGAATTTTTACAGTCGCCATTTTGGATCTGCCATTTTGAATTCTTTAAATCTGACTTTTAAATTGGATACAATGAATTTTTTGGCCATATTTTAATCCTGAATTATCAAGGGATTAATAAAATAAATTTTACTAATTTTAGACGAAATTTATTTAGTCTTAACTCATATTTAGGTACTAATTTTTACTGATTTTAAATTCATAGTAAAATTTACGAGATTTGAAAACAAAATTTAATAGAATTAGTTATTACATATATAGAAATAATTTATTAAAAATTATTATCTATTTGTTTATTTTTCTCGATAAAGCTTTTAATATAAAGTATTCCTTTTCTTTTTGTTTCAGGTGAGTTTAACAGCATGTTTCCTGTCGAGTTTTTTTTCGTAAGTAAATAATGTTATATTAAAGTAAAAATCTTTTATTACAGGATCTAAAGTATGATTATCCGAGGAATAATTTAAAAATTCTGATTCTCTTATTTTTTAACAAAAAATATTAGTTCCGGAGTATTTTTCTGAAATTGGTCCTAATTAATTAAATTGAAAGAAAAACATATTCGTTTCTCTCTAAATATTTATAAGCGATGTAGTCGAATTTTTATCATCATTAATTTTTTCTCGTAATTCTTTACCGTATACGTTCTATTACAATTATTATTTTTTACTTAATATTAAAAATCCCCTTTTTAAATTCAATCTTCTATTTAAAAATTAAAATCTCCTTTTTTATCTTAAATTACGCAAAAATTCACTGCGATCTCTGTGATTCTGAATTTCAAAATACAGAATATTAAGCTAGAAATCCTGAATGTGAATTTTCGAAATTCGTTACACGTAGTCGACCCCCAGGGCAAACATCATCTAGATGTACATTTTTAATATTTTCATTAAAATTTTCAGAAAAAAAAGAAACTTGAAAAAAAAGAGCAAATTTTTTTTTTTATTTCTTTTAAAGATATAAAATAAATTCTCCTTTCAGTAATTTTCACGTTCTATAAAAAAAGGAGAAAAATAATTTCTCCCCTTAAGAAAGTTGATGTGCTTTGAATTTTTCCCTGAAAGGACTATACAAAAGATGTGTCCTACTAACCTAAAAAAAATCTATAAATTCTTTATGGAAATTTCTTGCGTTACGCAGCAAAAAAAATTTCAGGAAATAAGTCAAACTGTATACATATACACATACTATTTGTATATATAGGTATATATTCTCAAAAGTGGAAGATTTTAACGAAATTGTTTTTATAAGTGGCACACATAAGAAATTCTTTTCAATTTTTTAAAGAAACTTTTAGAATGATAAGCCCATGGTATATATTTTCTTCGAAGGTTCGTTTTTAGTAGACGCGTATTTTTCTTGAGCAAAAAAAAAGAAAGCTCAGGAAGACACTAAGATTGTCTTTAAAATGTTTTTCAAAGCATTACAACGCTTTAATGTCTTTTTTATATTCCAAAAAAAGCATAAATAAAAGGAGGTTAGATTTTTGTTTTTATAGGTCTAATGAAATTTTTTATGTTTATTTTCATAGATTGTAAATTATCGTTTCATTCCTGCTAAATTATTACTTACTGCAACATTATTTATAACTATTTAGTGAAAAAAAAATCTTTTTAATTTATGTTCACAGTGTGATAATTTTCTTTATTAAAAAGAAATTTTCATTTAATATTGCATTGAGAATTTTGAAACCAAAAAAATAAGGAAGAAAAAAAAACTACAAAACTAAAAAGATGAGAAAAAAACTAAAAAAAAACTAAAAAAATGCAACTTTGTATCAAAAATAAAATATTTAAATTGGCAGATATAAAATTGCGATTGTATTTAATCGAAACTATATTTTAGCCACCATATCGAATCCGCCATTTTGAATTTTGAAACAGACAGAAGGTAAAAGGAAAAAAAAATAAATTAAATGTTTTCTTTACTAATCGAATCCTGTATTTTCTGAATTGTTAACTACCATGTTGCATCCGCCATTTTGAATTTTTAATGAAAGAAAGAAAAAAAATAAACAAAATATTTTCGTTTCTAATCGAATCTTATGTTTTCTTATTTTTTAGTCACCATTTTGAATTTTATAAGAAAAAAACCAAAAAAAATGTTTTCTTAAAAACTAAATTCAATTAGTTTCAATAGTATTTTCATAAAATTTCGCAAAAGAATTCAATTATTTAAAAAAATTTGATACAATTCATCCAAACTTTAATTATTTTCATAAATAATAAAATTTCTATGGGAATTCAATTAATTTAGAATAGAATTTTCAAAAAAAAAAATTCGAAAAAATCAATTATTTAACAAAATTTTTATACAATTCTTCACAATAATTCAATTACTTTCACTAATAAAAACATTTTTTATGGATATTCAATTTTTTAAAAAAATTTTTTGATAAATTTCTAAACAAGAATTTAATTTGTTTTCGTAAATAATAAAACGCATTCGAAGAATTTCAATTATTTTCAATACTATTTTAAATCAATCGAAAAATTTAATTATTTTCACAAATAAAGCTTTCCACAAGAATTCAATTATTTAAAATAAAATTTTCATAATATTTATTATATTTCGAAAAAATTAATTAATAAAAACAATGTTTATTAAATTCTTATAAAGAATTCAATTATAAATAATAAAATTCTTTGTAACTATTCAATTATTTTCATAAATAATAAAATTCATCGCAGGATTTCAATTGTTTTTAAAATAATTTTACAGGAATTGCTTAAAAAATGTAATTATTCTTAAAAATTTAATTTCAATTCCTAAAAAAAATCTATTATTTGTGAAAAATATCAGAATTTGTCAAAGGAATTAAATTATTTTCAAATATTTTAATAAAATTGTTCGAAATAAATTAATTATTTTACGTAAATACAATTTTAATTACATTGATTGAAATAATTCAAATATTTTTTTTAGATTTTAATAAAATTCTTCCAATTAATTCAATTATTTACATAAATAATTCTTCAAAAGCATTCAATTATGTCGATAAATAACAAAACTATTCTGGAAAATTCAATTATTTTGAGTCATTTTAATAAAATTCTTTGCAAAATTCAATTATTTTAAAAAATTTTAATGAAATTGTTCGCAAGAATTCAATTATATTTATAAGTAATAAAATGCTTTTTAAAAATTCAATTATTTAAACAAAAAAATTAATAAAATGCCACATAGACATTGAATTATTCTCAAAAATTTTAATAGAATTCTTTCTAAAATTTAATTATTTTTAAAAACTTTTCTCAATTCAATGATATTTAATATCTATTATTTTAATAAAATTTACACACAGAATTTAATTATTTAAAAAATTATTTGTAAAAATCTTCGTATGAATTCAATTCTTTTCATGAATAATAAAAATTTATCAGAAATTCAATTATTTAAATTAGAATTTACATAACATTAGTCGAAAGAAATCAATTATTTAACAATTTTTATAAACTTCTACGCAAGAATTCAATTATTTTCATAAATAATAAAACGCATCGAAGAATTTCAATTATTTTTAATAATATTTTAAATCAATTAATCGAAAAATTCAATTATTTTCACAAATAAAGCTTTCAACAAGAATTCAATTATTTAAAATAAAATTTTCATAACATTTATTATTTTTTGAAAAAAATAATTATTTAAAACAATGTTTATAAAATTCTAATAAAGAATTCAATTATTTTTAAATATTTTAATAAAATTGTTTGAAAACAATCAATTATTTGAAATACAATTTTAATTAAATTTTTTTGGAAATAATTCAATTATTCTTTTAGATTTTAATAAAATTCTGAGCAACAATTTAATTATTTACATAAATAATTCTTTGAAAGCATTCAATTATTAAAGATAAATAACAAAATTATTCCCAAAAATGTAATAATTTTGTGGCATTTTAATCAAATTCTTTGTAAAAATGAATTATTCTCATAAATAACAATATTTATCATAAGAATTCAATTATTTTTAAAAGTAATAAATTTCTTCATAGTAATTCAATTATTTAAAAATTTTTTTGTAAACATCTTTGTGAGAATTCAATTCTTTGTAAAAATGAATTATTTTCATAAATAACAATATTTATCACAAGAATTCAATTATTTTTAAAAGTAATAAATTTCTTCATAGAAATTCAATTATTTAAAAATTTTTTTGTAAACATCTTTGTGAGAATTCAATTCTTTTTATTATGAATAATAAAGATTTCTCAGAAATTCAATCATTTAAATTAGAATTTCCATAAAATTAGTCGAAAGAAATCGATTATTTAAAAATTTTTATAAACTTCTACGCAAGAATTAAATTATTTTTATAAATATTTAAATTCTTTCATGAATTATAAAATTCGTTGCAGGAATTCAATTTAATAGTTGAGGTCTGAGGATAAGAAATAAATAAATATTTTTTATGAAAATTAGAAAAAAAGTCAGGAAAATAAAATATAGAATGGAATTTTTGTCAATTTTATAAAGTGTCTAAAACGAGTTTCTTTGCTCGTCAAGTTTAATTTTTCGGGATCAACTTTTTTACTATTTTTTTTTCGTTTGAAAGCTACTTTTTTTCTACTTTTTTAAAATTCATTATCAAGTGCGATGTCTGTAAATCGTTAGCCATCATTTTAAATCCGACATTTTGAATTTTCAGAAAAAAGAAAGAGAAAAAGAAAAAAGGAATAAATGAAATGTTTTCTTTTCTAATCGAAACCTGTATTTTTTTAATTGTTAGCCACAATATTGAATCCGCCATTTTGAATTTTGAAACAAAAGGAAAAGAGAAAAGAATAAATCTGTTTTCTTTTCTAATCGAATTCTGTATTTTTTTAATGCCACCATATTGAATCCGCCATTTTGAATTTTCTAAACGAAAGAAAGAGAAAAAGAAAATAAATGAGATGTTTTTTTTCTAATAGTATACAAGAAAAAATGACAAACATAAAATAAGAATACGAGGGTTTGAAAGCAAAAAAAAGAGAAAAAAAAGAAATAACAAAAGGAGAATAATATTTGGTGGAAAGGGGGTTTATTCGGTATTCAAAAAGTTTAATAATAGCCTTATAACCCCACAGTGTTTGCAATGTTATTCCAACAAAATTTTCTCTCTGCATGTCTCTTTTATCGCCTGGGAAGCAAAAAAATAAAGGAAAAAAAAAGAGTGCCTCTATAATATAACGGAAATCCATTGGCTATATATGCTCTTCTTTTCGTTGGTGTCGGCTTTTCTCTTTCTCTCTCGTTCTTTTCCCCAGCAACTTTGGCAAAGCGAGAATACTGAAGCTTCATTGTAAAAAGGAACATTACCCTAAATCGGAGTAATTAGTCGAGGTAACGTGTCTCTACTGTAAAAGTACTTCTGGCCTATACTACCATCCTAAAGGTTCGCCAAAAACGATTCCTCGCGGCAAGTAACAGTCACACTTGTGTTATTCGGCCATTTATATATACATATTCACTCACTCACAAATACACCTTCTTCTCCACTCTTTTGTATTTATTTTTATGGTTCTTTTACACCGAATACATGCTCTTTTCACCCCTTTCTCTCTCTCACTCTTTCGCTTTTTTTTATTTTCCCCCTCACACCGTATATTCCAACGTCACTCTTTATTTATGCATCATAAAATCTAGAAAATGTGTCAAGTTCTTTTTCTTTGTTCAACAGTAATAGAGGATCCAACATTTAAATAAATATTCTATTCCCTTTTTTTAAGTACTTTAACTTTGTTTTTCTTATTTGAATAAACATTAATTAAAAATTTACCATTTTATTGATGTTTTCTTAATTTGCCTTTCCTTTTTATTCTCAGTAATATGTATATTCGTTATTTGAATAAACGTTATTAATAATTTAGCATTTTATTAATGTTTTCCAGTTTTTATGCTTTCTCAGCACTCTCACAGTATTTGAATGCATATATTCTTTCTGATAAATATCAAATGAATGTTAAAATTATTATTACATGGAAATAAATTACATTTTATGAGACACTTTCATTTTCACTTGGACATTGATTTACACTTTCAGATTAACTTTCATTTTACACTAGAAAATCAAGTACGTAAATACTTGTCCTAGTCGAGAATGTTATTTCATTTTTTATTTAATTTTCATTTTAAAAGTAAAAATTAAGTAAGCAACAATTTATCGAAAGCGAAAGTGAAAATGATTTTGTATTGATTTTCCTTTTCATAAAAATAAAATATAAAATTTATTCTCACATTTGAGGGAATATTGAATTTAACAAA
Source organism: Leptopilina syphax (assembly GCA_032872505.1). Classification (NCBI taxonomy): domain Eukaryota; kingdom Metazoa; phylum Arthropoda; class Insecta; order Hymenoptera; family Figitidae; genus Leptopilina; species Leptopilina syphax. The sequence continues at coordinate 6,865,561 of CM065475.1, forward strand.
ATGTATCACAGTGAAAGTGAAAATAAAAAAAATGAAAGTGAAAATGAAAAAATAAAAGTGAAAATAAAAAAATAAAAGTGAAAATTAGAATAAGAGGGAGAATAAAAATCTACCAAAATAAATAAGAAAGTGAAAATAAAAATTTACTAAAGTGAAAAACAAAATAAATATTTTTTAAAAGTAAAAGTATTTTCATAAAATTTCCTAAAAGAATTCACTTATTTAAAAAAAAATTGATAAAATTCATCAAAAGTTCAATTATTTTCATAAATAATAAAATTTTCCCAAGAATTCAATTAATTCAGAATAAAATTTTCAAAAACATTTTGAAAAAGTCAATTATTTAACAAAATTTTTGTACTTGTACAAAAATTTTAATTTTTAATTCATCACAATAATTCAATTACTTTCACTAATAATAACATGCATATTCGATGTTTAAAAAAATATTTGATAAAGTTCTAAGCAAAAATTCAATTATTTTCATAAATAACAAAATTTTTCACAGAAATTAAATTCTTTTTAAAAATTTTAATAAAATTTTTCTGAATATATCAATTATTTTTCAAAATAATAAAGTTCTTTTCAGGAATTCAATTATTTTAAAAAATTTTAATAAAATTCTTTGCAACTATTCAATTACTTTCATAAACAATAGAAATTCATCGCAGGATTTCAATTATTTTTAATACAATTTTACAGAAATTTGTCAAAAAATGTGATTATTTTTAAAAATTTAATTTCAATTCCTCGAAAAAATCAATTATTTATGAAAAATATTAGAATTTGTCAGAGGAATTAAATTATTTTCAAATATTTTAATAAAATTGTTCGAAAGATATCAATTATTTGAAATTCAATTTTAATTCAATTTTTTGAAATAATTCAATTATTATTCTAATTAGATTTTAATAAAATTCATCACAAGAATTCAATTATTTTCACAAATAATACATTTTTTATGGGAATTCAATTATTTTAAAAATTTTAAAAAAATTGTTCGCAAGAATTCAATTATATTCATAAATAATAAAATGCTTTTTAGAAATTTAATTATTTTCAAATAAATTAATAAAATGCCACAGAGACATTCAATTATTCTCAAAAATTTTAATAGAATTCTTTGTAAAATTTAATTATTTTTAAAAATTGTTCGCAATTCAATTATTTTCAATATCTACTATTTTCGTAAAATTTCCACACAGAATTCAATTATTTAAAAAATTTTTTCAAAAATCTTCGTAAGAATTCAATTTTTTTCATGAATAATAAAAACTTCTCAGAAATAAATGAAAATAAAATAAATTTTATTTTCATGTTCAAGTGAAAATCGAATTGAAGAAAATGTACGAAAGTGAAAATGAAAATCTTTTAAAGTAAAGATAAAAGTGAAAATTAAAATATGAGGGAGAATAAAAATCTGCCAAAATAAATGAGAAAGTGAAAATAAAAATTTACTAAAGCGAAAGTGTTTTGAAAAAAAATTTTAATGAAAATAAAAAAGAAAGTAAAAATAAAAATTTATAGAAATAAGTAAGAAAGTAAAAATGAAAGACTATTAAACATTTATTTTCACTTTGATAGAGAATGGAAATAAAAATCCTTCAAAGTGAAAGTGAAAATAAAAGTCTGTTCATGTGAAAATAAAAGGGAGAATAGAAATTTGTCAAAATGTAATTGAAAATTAAAATTAAAGAAAGTAAAATAAAAATGTATAAGAAAAAGGATGAAAGTAAAAATGAAAATCTATTAAAGTTAAAGTGAACGTGGAAATGAAAGTCAAAGTATAAATGAAATTACATATTTGATCCACATGTTAAAAATTATTATGTAAAATAATTATTAACAATGCCTCGAAGAGTTTTTAGTAAATACTATTTTTCGAATTGTTGAATTCAAATTTTGTATGAAATTTAAAGAATTTAGAAACAATGCCCACTTAATATTTCTATACAATATCAAAAAATTGTTCACTTTTATTTAAAAAGCAAAAAAGATCCTAAGTGACTAATAAATTTCTATTCATCTCCACATTGAATCCAACATTTATTTTTTTTTAAATTTATAAAAAAATTGAACCTTTTAACAAAATTCTCGAGTAAAAATTTTAAAACACAATTTATCATAACCGAGAAACTAGTAAAAAAAATATATTTTTCGTTGAAATTGACAATAAAGTAAAATATTTCTAAAATAAAAAAATTTCTTTCGGTTGTAAATAATGAAAAAAAAAAATACCCGCATAACTTTTTTTTTCCATACAAATTTCCAAGCTATGCAAAAAATATTTTTACTTCACGGCAGTAACATATAAATTTTTTTTTCTTCCTCCCCAATGATTTAAAATTTAAGGAAATTTTCTCGCTGGTCGTAGAAAAATTTTTATTTCTCTGATTTACTGAACAATTTGACTTGGATGGCTGAAAAGTCCTCATATTTTTCGTAGAAATTGACAGATTTGAGACATTTGAATGATGAAGCCGGTAACACCCTGCGCTTAGATTTTTACGAGAAGCTCGCTTCTTTTTTTTTTCTCTCTTTTCCCCGTGAAAATCGATGCCAACAAAACGGAAGCGAAGAGAACGAGAGAGAGAGAGAGAGAGAAAGAGAGAAAAGAGAAAAAAAGTAGAGTACATAGAAAAAGAAATCCTACCTACTACTGAACAGTGTACGATGATACGTGTTCGTAAAATTGATCGTCCCTCGATATACCAGAGTCCCTGGCCATTCGTAACAGTCTCCATCATCCTTCCCATGGAGTTCTTTTCTCTCTCTTTCTCTCTCTCTCTTGTTTTCTCTCTCTCTCTCATCTTTCCATTTGCTTCTTTTCCCTTTTATACCCATTCCCATAATACAGATTCCACCTTTGGGTGAAACATTGAAATGTATCGTTTGCAGGGCAATAAGCTGCGACAGACCGTTCCACTGACCTTTTCCTGTCAAAGCTTCAACTTTTTATTCGAGAAAAAGGAGAACGAATTTATTCAGTGTAATCTCACAATCAATTACCGAATTATTTTATAACGCCATTGTCTTTTCCAGGCATCACAGTACCTTTTTTGTTCAAAATAGGTGATTTTTTTTCTGAAATAGGTGACGAATAGGTGACAAAAAAATGACAAATAACACAATGAAATGTATTTAAACTTGTATTAACAATGTATTAAAGCTCCAATTTCTTACTTTTTTTAATCTTTGGCAGAAAGTAGCTTAATTTTAAATATTTTAAAACAATTTATAAAGTTATGTTATCTACATTACGTAGGCAATAGATACATAGAATTGCGCTATTTTTTATCAAGTTTTCTATTTTACCAAAAACCCCGCAGCACCGAAACTTTCCTAAAAAATTATTAAAAATTTATTAAATATTTACTTGCAATATTCGGCATATTTGACTGAAAAGTTTAGTGAAAATTGTGTGAAGATTTAAATGTCCCGATTGAATAAATGTTTCGTGTGAAAATTTCCTGTACATTTAAATTACATTTTCGCGCTAAACATTTATTTAAAAATCGGGACATTTAAATCTTTACACAACTTTTAATAAACATTGCAATTACATATTCCGAACATTGCAAGTAAATATTTAATAAATTTTTAGAAAAGTTTCGGTGCTGTGTGGGAAGTTTTTATCCCTTAATATTAATAGAGAAAGGTAATTATGCATTTTGAGTCCCTCTAATTATGCGCTTAAATTATGCAGAATTATGCGCTTAAATTGTGTATAATTATGCGGAATTATGCGACTAAAAAAATGAATTCTGAGTTAATTATGCGCTAAAATTAGCATGATTATGCAGAATTATGCAATTAAAAAAAATTCTGCTTCAATTATATGCTAAAAAATGTCCATTTTACAAAATTATGTTGAGTTAAAAAAAAAAAAATTTCATTTTAAACGGTTACTTGTTATTTTTCGAAACCAATTTCCCGAAAGGCCCTAAATTTTTTTGTTTTTTTATTAAAAAATAGATATATGTGCGACTCCAAGTGGGAATTTAGTTTTTTCGGAGTAAGTAAACCAATTGCAATAAAATTCAGGAATTTTAATCTACACATAAAAAGAAATGTTACCACCACACTTAATTCAGCCAAACAACGAAAAAATTGTTTATATTATGTTTATACAAATTTTTATAAACAAAACAGGTATTAAATAATAATTGAATAACTTTTGAACGACCAAACGAAATTGAATGAGGCAAACACTAAACAAACATTTGCTGTGGTTTCTGTGGATTCCGAAAAAAATTTTAACAACGGAAACATCTTTATACAAAATTTTGTATAAAAGTATTCGGGACAGGGCCTTTCGGGAAAATGACTGGAAACGATGTTACTCATCATTTATAGCACTTACTGCTTTTTAAAATTTAAGATTTATTTAATTTTTTAATAACATTTAACAAGTTAGTTTAGAGTTTAAAAACTTATTTATTATTTAATTTAAAAAAATGTTTTTTAAAAATAAAGAAACTGAAAAAAGTTTTTATGGTTTTTAGTTTAAAAAACCACTATTTTAAAAATTTTGAGCTTATTATGCGATCATTATGCAAAAAGAGTACAATTATACTCTTATTGGTACAGGTCTGAATCACAAATAAAACGCGCCGTATTCAAATATTAAATTTGAATTTTATGAACAGATTTCAAAATATTTAGCAGAAAAATTTGTATCTGAGCATAAAAGGTGACAAAGCATCAAAAAAGGTGAAATAGGTGATAAATCATTGAAATAGGTGAAATAGGTGACAAATTTGAAAAAAGGTGAATAAGTGACTACCTGTGATGCCTGCTTTTCATTCTCTTATCAAGTTTCATTTATTTTTTCCTTTCGATTTGAGACGTGAATGCGAATTTTATGAGAGGTTCGAAAAATCCATAATGGCGGATTCAATATGGCGACTACAATTTTAAAAATCGTTCGGACTTTCTCGACGCTTCGCTCATAGTATACGCGGAGAGAGGGACAAATATTAATTCAAGGGGTCGCGCAATTATGCATAATGTAATTTCTACTTTAACTTTAGTTTTCACTTTCACTTCGACAAATTCTTATTTTTTTTCACTTTCAGTGTGGCAGATTTTTATTTAATTATTTTTAAGTAAATAAATATCACTTTGATAGAGGGAGTAAAAGTAAATATTCGTCAAAGTAAAAATAAAAATGAATGTTAAATATAAATTAAATTATATTAGGTATATAATTTACACCCTGGGAGTCAGTTGACTAAATTCATTTTACTTCTCCTTCTACTTTCTCTTTTCCTTTTTTTCACTTTACATTCTAGTTCTTCTTTCACTTCCGCTTTAATTAATTTTTAATTTCTTTTCCACTTTCACTTCAGCTTTAATTAAATTTCAATTTCTATTCCACCTTCACTTTAATTAATTTTCACTTTCGTTGACTCCCTGAGAGTCGATTATGTAATATCACTTCACTTTCACTCCAATTTCACTTTTACTCAAATTTTATTTTCACACCACTTTCACTTTTACACAAATTTCACTCCACTTTAACTTTTACTCAAATTTTATTATCACTCCACTTTCACTTTGGGGCCGTCCATAAATTACGTAAGACATTTAGGGGGGAGGGGGGGTCAGCGAGATCTTACGAACAATAGAAAAAATGGCGCTAATGTATGTAAAAAATCTTACGAGGGGGAGGGGGGGGGTCAAATTTTCCAAAAAAATGTCTTACGTAATTTATGGACAGCCCCTTTTACACAAATTTTATTTTCACTCCACTTTCACTTCACTTTCACCTTTACTTAAACTTTATTTTCACTACAAAATTTCATTTTTACTCAAATGTAAAAGTGTAGTGAAAATAAAATTTGAATAAAAGTGAAGCGAACTTTTACTGAAATTTTATTTTCACTCCACTTTCACTTCACTTTCACCTTTACTCGAAATGTTTATTTTCACTCCAATTTCATTTTTACTCAAATGTATAAGTGTAGTGAAAATGAAATTTAAATAAAAGTGAAGTTACAGTGGAGTGAGATTAAATTTCGAATAAAACTTAAGTTAAAGTGCGCAAGGAGTGAAAATAAAGTTTAAGTGAAAGTGTGATGAAAAGAAAATTCGAGTAAAAGTGAGAGTAAAGTGGAAGTGGGGTGAAGAGAAAATTTAAGTGAATTGGAGTATAAAAAAAATTTTAAGTTAAAGTAGAGTAAAAGTCGAAGAAAAATAAAATTAAAAAAAAAATGAAAGTGGAGTGATAATAAAATTTGAGTGAAAGTGGAGTAAAAGTAGAAGAAAAATAAAATTTAAGTAAAAGTAAAAGTAGAGTGAACATAAAATTTGAGGGAAAATAAAAGTAGAGTGGAAGTGGATTGAATTAAAATTTAAGTTAAAGTGAATGTGGAGTGAAAATTAAATTTGGATAAAAGTAATAGTGTAGTGAAAATAAAAATTTGAGTAAAAGTGTAATTGGAGTGAAAATGAAGTGAAAGTAAAATTGGAGTGAAAGTGGAGTGATAATGGAATTTTAGTAAAAGTGAAAGTGGAGTGAAAATGAAATTTGAGTTAAAGTGAAATTGGAGTGAAAGTGAAATAATTTCAGTTTAACATTCATTCTCACTTTCACTTTGACACAATTCTATTTTCACTTACATTTTCACATTCAAATTAATAGATTTTTATTTTCACTTTCACTCTCACTATGACAGATTTTCACTTTTATCATCACTTTCACCTTCACTTTCACATATTTTTATTATCTCTCTTATTTTCACATTGACATTCAATAGACAGATTACCACATTTACTTTGACAGATTTTTATTATTATTTTCATTTTCACTTTTACTTTCACAAAATTTCATTTTTAATTTCACTTGGCAGAATGTTTATTTCAGTTTCGCTTTGATTTTTTCTTTGACGTATATTTTTATTTACGTTTACTTTTAACGTAATTTACGTAATAAATCTTCACTTTGAATTAAACTTTATTTTTATCTTCAAAAATAAAATGTGTCTCAAGAAAATCAACAAGGTGAAAATGGAAAATTCTAAAAGTATAAATGAAAGTAATAAAGGAAATTCATTAAAGTCATAGTAAAAATAAAATTGAAAGTAAAAATAAAATTATGTAATCGACCCCTTGAGGGAAAATAAAAGTATAATTTTTATAATTTATAATTTTTTTTATATAATTTTTACATTCACATTCATTTTCATTTTGACAGATTTTAATTTTCACTTACCATCAAAAAGAAATTGAAAATAAAAAATCTAAGTGACAGTATAAAAAAGAAAAAAAGTCTATCAAAGTGAAAGTAGAAATGAAGAAAATAAAAATAAAATACTATTAAAGTAAAAATGAAAATGAAAATAAAAAAAAAATTATCAAAGTGAAAGTAAAAATGCAAGTAAAAATAAAATTCTATCGAAATGAAAATGATAATCTATCAAAGTGGAAATAAAAATGAAAGTTAAAGTGAAAGTAGAAATGTGTCAAAGTAAAAGTGAAAATCAATGTGAAAATGAAAGTAGAATTATTACTAAATCGACAACCAGTTTCATTTCCACTTTACTTAATTTTCAATTTCTTTTCCACTTTTACTTTCACTGTAACTAATTAATTTTCACTTTCCTCTTCACTTTCACTTACTTTTTATTCCGCTTTAATTAATTTTAAATTTTGTTTCCACTTTCACTTCCATTTCAATTAGTTTTCACTTTTCTTTCAACCTTTAATTCAATTTAAATTAATTTTCATTTTCCTTTCTAGGGGTGCGTTTACCTAGCTTTCACTGTTACTCAAGAAATTTTCATTTTTACTAAAAAAATTTTCGTCTTTACTAAAAAAAACTTTGACTTTTACTCAAATAACTCTTACTTTTACTCAAAAAATTGTCACATTTACTTTAACTCAAAAAATTTTCTCATTCATTAAACAAATTTTTTCATTTTCACTCACAAAATTTTAACCTTCATTAAAAAAAAGTTTGACTTTACACAAAAAAAGTTAATATTAAAAAAAATACTTTTATTAAAAAATTTTCACTTTCATCAAAAATATTCTTTTTTTCTAAGAAAATTTTGATTTTCACTTAAAAAAATTTCCACATTCATTAAAAACTCAAATTTTCACTTTCACTAAAACATTTTGGATCTCTAAAAAAATATTAACTTCACTCAAAACATTTTTAACTTTCATTCAATGAATGTTTACTTCAACTCCAATTACTTTCACTTATTCTCAAAAAATTTTGATTTTTCAAGTGAAAGTGAAAATTTGTCGAGTGACAGTGAGAATTTTCGGGTGAAAGTAAAAGTTTACGTGAAAGGGATATGAAAAATAATTCAATTAAAATTAAAAGTGAAAGTAATTTAATTTTAATTTAATTTATATTTTATAATAATAAATTATTAATATTACAAAAATTTATTAATAATAATTTATAATTAAAATTTCTACTACCAAACCAAGAAATGAAAATTTGAAAAACATTTTTCAAAACAAAGATAAATATTTGTGAAATTGAAAATCAGAAAATATAAATTTAAAAAAGTTATTTTTATTTCAGATACGTTCGCTTTATTTTTTTATTATTTTTTTTTTTGAAAATCTCTCTGGGGCAATGCTGAGAAAGAATAAAGAGAATGCCGAATGGAATCAGAAATTAAAAAACTTTATAGAAAAATATTGCAAAGAATTTAAAAGCGGAAATTCATTTTTATTTCTCTGAACAAAAGTATTTAATAATCCTATAAAATCATTAAAAGCTATTTCTAACTAATTTATTGTTTTCGTGAAAGATTGAAAATTTTCAATGAAACAAAATTTTGAATGGTAATATTTATTTGTATTTCGAAACGTTTCATTACATAAAGTCAAAAAACAATTTTTATTAATTATTTAGTGCATAGAATAATAAAAATTGTTTTTAATTTCATGGGATCAATTATGTTATTTCATTTCATTTCTACTTTGGCTTTCATTTTCACTCTTATAAATTTTTATTTTTACTTCCACTTTAACAGATTCTTATTTTCATTTTCACTTTCATTTGGACAAATATTTTTCCTTTCATTTTTGTTTAAGGTTTTTATTTTAATTTTCACTTTCACTTTGACAAATAATTATTTTCCCTTTCATTGTTGTTTAAGGTTTTTATTTTCATTTTCACTTTCACTTTGACAAATATTTATTTTTCCCCTTCAATTATTATTTTTAAATATGTTTAATTTACTTAACTATCACAGTGAAAGTGAATGTGTAAATAAAAATTTATCAAATTAAAAGTGAAAATAAAAAAAATCTATAAAACTATCTTTGACTTTCACTTTGATTGACTTGTATTTTCACTTTCATATTTACTTTTGTAAATTTTTATTTTTACTTTTTTTAACTATTAAAAACTTTCGAAAATATAACCATTGGGCTTACTATGTAATTTAATTTCTATTTTGACTTTCAATGTTCACTTTGAAAGATTTTTATATTTACAGTCATTTTCACTTTTATAAATTTTATTTTTTACTTTCATTTTAATTTTTACTCTGATAGATTTTTATATTCATTTTCATTCTCACTTTCACTTTGACATTTTTTGCTTCTTCTTGAGGAAGCTTTGTTTTTATTTTTAATTTCTATTAAAATAACAGTAAATATGAAAGTGAAAATGAAAATAAAAATCTTTAATAGTGAATGTAAAGTGAAAATAAAAGTGAAAATCGAAATGAAAGTGAAAGTATAATTGAGAATGAATGTGAAAATGAAAAAAAACCTTTAATAGTGAATATAAAGTGAAAATAAAAATGAAAGTGAAAGTATAATTGAGAATGAAAGTGAAAGTATAATTGAGAATGAAAGTGAAAGTGAAAATGAAAAAAACCTATAATAGTGAATATAAAGGAAAAATAAAAGTGAAAATAAAAATGAAAGTATAATAATTGAGAATGAAAGTGAAAGTGAAAATGAAAATAAAAAAACCTATAATAGTGAATATAAAGTGAAAATAAAAATGAATGTGAAAGTATAATTGAGAATGAAAGTGAAAATGAAAATAAAAACCTATAATAGTGAATGTAAAGTGAAAGTGAAAGTATAATTGAGAATGTAAGTGAAAATGAAAACAAAAATGAAAGTGAAAGTGAAAATGAAAATCTAAAAAAATTTAAGTGAATAAGAGAATGAAAGTCAAAGTAAAAATAAAATTTGTAATTTTTTATCGCGTAAAAAGTGAAATATCTAAAATTTCTGATTTCAAAATGAATAATCTTAAAAATTATTCTTTAAGAATAAAAAATAGTCATAATTTTGAAATTTCAAGCATCTCGGTGAGTTGTATTAGATGATAATAAAGAAAAGCTGAGGAAAGATGGACGTTTTTTTTTTTTTGCAAAAAAGCAAGAAGTCAAAGCAACATTCTCTGGAATGGTAGTACAACTGAACTTCCGGTCAACGAGTTGCACAATGGCTGTCCGGAACATGAAATCCATCCTCCTCTTCCTCTTCCCCCTGCAACCTTCTCTTTTCTCTAGCTATAATTTAGACCTGCTTTGCATATAAAAAGCAACAATGGGTCCAAGGTACGTGCATCTCGGGCGAAAATTTGATTTGTCGTTTCGTTTGCAGTGGTCGAGTTGTAATTTTTTAACCCTTTACTACTTTCATCTGAGTTTCAACTCTTTTTTTCTATCCCATTTTCTTTCTTTCTTTTCTTCTTTTTATTTCCCGACAATTTGCCTGCTTTCATCTCTCAGTAGCTTCATATCATTTTGATGATATAATAATATTTTCAATTTTTTTTGCCCCCAAGCTTTTTACCATTTTTTGTTCCCTCGCTTTTATAATAATTTTTTAATACTTACACTAATTGCTGGAAAATAATTTTGAAATAAATTTTTAAAAATATATTATTAATAATAAATAATAATGAATCAAAAATTTTTATAAAGTTTTATTTTTACTTTGATAGAAATTTTGTTTTTATTTCTGGGGGTCGATTGAGTTATTTAATTTTTACTTTCACTTTATTTATCACTTTCACTTTCATAAACTTTTATTTTCACATTCACTTTCACTTTAAAAGATTTTATTTTCACTTTCACGTCGATTACGTTATTTAATTTTTACTTTCGCTTTTTTTATCACTTTCACCTTCTTTATCACTTTCACTTTCTTAAATTTTTATTTTCACATTCACTTTTACTTTAGAAAATTTTCATTTTCACTTTGACAGATTTTTATTTTCACTTTTACTCTTTAACTTTCATTATCATAGGACTTTATTTTCACTTTAATTTTCACTGGCATTTTCACGTTTACATTTTATTTTCACTATCAATTTCATTCTCAATTTGACTTTAATTTTCTCTTTCATTTTTATATTTTTTTTATTCTCACTTTTAGTTTCACTTTCATTTTGATATGATTTTATTTTCATTTTCAATTTTATTTCATTTCACAGCCACTTTCACTTTGCAGTATTTTATTTTCATTATTCACTTCAATAGAAAATAAAATACTTCTAAGTCAAAGTGACAGTAAAGAAGGAAAAAATAAAATATCCATCAAAGTAAAAATGAAAGTGAAAATTAAATTTTATCTTTAGTGGAAATTAATAAAATAATAATAAAAATTAATGAAGTAAGAAAAAATGGTAAAAATAAATTAAAAATGAAATATAAATTTATTTTGAAAAAATAAGAATTTATGATTTAAAAAAAAATTAATCTTAATTATTAATTAATAATGAATTAAAGTAATAATTATAAATAATAACAATAATAATAATAATTATAATGATTGATTATAGTAATAATTATTGATAAAATTAATTATAATGATTAATTATTGTAATAATTGATAATAATAATAAAAATTAACGAAGTAAGAAGTAGTACAAGTGAAATAAATAGTAAAACTAATTTAAAAAATAAAATATAAATTTATTTTGAAAAAATAAAAATTTATGGTTTCAAAAGCGAAAATAATTAATTGGGTTCTTTAAATCATAACCGAAATGTGAATGTTTTCTGAATTTATTTTCAAAAAGTTGAAAATTTAAGAAAACAGAGAAATAAATAAATTTCTCTGGAAAATTGCTATTAGGTAATTTGTTGAAAATAAGAAAATATTTTACCAGAACCCATCTGGATCTAGCACGGATGATATACGAAACTGATTTAAATTTCTCGGTTGTCCCCGGAAGCTACAAACTGGTGAAACGAGCGCAAAAATGTTTTTTACTACCTAAAATGTCTTTTAATATATAATTCCAATGCAAACGATTCAAACAAGGATAAAGTTTTTTTACATACAGAGAGAAAGAGAGAAGCATAGATTTTTTCCAACTTTTTACCTTTTTTTTACCCCTACTATAGTGTTTGTGTAAGTCATATTAAATTCGTAAATAGTTTGAGTGTGAAATTTATTTTTTTTATTCAGACGAATAAGTTTAATTCATTCAAATAAATATGTAGTGTGTGTTTGCTCGTTTAAAAAAATACGTAAATTTTAAACGTTGAATTGAGTATTTACAATTTTTTTCAAACTTTATTGTTTGAAAAAATTAAATTGCTAAGTACGAATTATTTTTTTTATATATTTATTTTATTTATTCGTTCCGACATTTTGAATTTGGAAAATTTAACGATAAATTCGTTATCAGCGAGCTCGAAAATCCTCTAGGAACAAGTTGCGAATGAGTTCAGTCAATTTTTAAAAAATTCTTCTGCCATATTGATACCGCCATTTTGAATTTTTAAAATATAATGCAAAACTCTTCATAAGCATGAAAGTGAAAGTAATAATGAAATTTTCACTTTAACGCAAAAAAATTACGCTTTAACTCACAAAATCGTCACCTCCACTCAAAAACTTTTTTATTTTCAATCAAAGCATTTTCAATTTCACCCAAAATATTTTCACTTTCACTAAAAAAAAAATGTTCGCTTTCAAATTTCACCCAAAATACTTTCATTTTTCATGAAAAAATTTTCACTTAGAATTGCCACCAAATAATTTTCACTTCTAAAAGATTCTTAGTTTCAATTTTGCCAACAAATTTTTTAGTTTCAATTTCACCCAAAGAATTTTCACTTCTAAAAGAGATTTTTAATTTTTATTTTTGCCAACAAATTTTCAGTTTTAATTTCACCAAAAATATTTTCACTTTCAATTTCACAAAAAATGTTTTCACTTTCAAACAAAAGTTTATTTTACTTTCAATTTTAACGAAAATATTTTCACTTTCACTCATCAAATTTTCATGCAAAATATTTTCACTTTGAATTTAACACAAAATATTTTCACTTTCATTAAAAAAATTTTCTCTTTTAATTTCACCCAAAAAATGTTCACTTTCAGAAGAAACATTGTTGCTTTTCATTTCACCTACATTATTTTTACTTTTATTTTAAAAATTTTCACATTCAATTGCGCTAAAAAATATTTTACTTGGAATCAAAAAATTTTCTGTGAAATTTTAAGTGGAATTTTTTTATTGAAAGTGAAAGTTAAAATATATTTTGAGTTAAAGTGAAAATACTTTGCTTTAAATTCAAAATTGAAAATTTTTTGATTGAAAGTAAAAATATTAAGCGTGAAATTCTAATTGAAAACTTTGTTGAGTGGAAATAAAAAAAATTTTCGTGGAAATTGAAAGTAAAAAGTTTTTCATTGAAAATGAATATATTTTCGTTGAAATTGAAAGTAAAAATTTTTTGATTGAAACTAAAAATATTTTGCGTGAAATTGAAACTGAAAATTTGTTGGCAAATTTGAAATTAAGATTTTTTTACAAGTGAAAATTTATTGGGTGAAATGCTAAGTGAAAATTTTTTCATAGAAAGTAAAAGTATTTTGGGTGAAATTGAAAGTGAAAATTTTTTAATTGTCAATAAAAGTAAAAATTTTTTTTTAGTGAAAGTAAAAATATTTTACGTGAAATTGAAAATGTTTTGAAATTGAAAGTGAGAAAAATTGAGTGGAGATGACAATTTTTTGCGTTAAAGTGAAAATTTTCGAGGCGCATGATTATTCCCCAAATGTCATTTGACTGAACTGTCATTTTACCGAATTGCATTTATCCGAACTGTTATTTTAACGAAATGTCACTTTTGCAAATCGCCATTTTTACGAATTGTCACTTTAGCGAAAAGTCATTTTTGCAAATTGTCATTTTTTCGAATTATCATTTATGCGAACTGCCATTTTTTCGAATTGTCATTTTTTCTAATTGTCATTTCTACGAAATGTCACTGTTGCGAATTGTCATTTCGTAAAAATGACAATTCGAAAAAATGATAGTTCGCATAAATGACAATTCGTAAAAATGATATTTCGCAAAAATGACTTTTCGCAAGAGTGACAATTCGTAAAAATGTCTATTCTCAAAAGTGACATTTCGTAAAAATGACAATTCAAAAAAATAGCAGTTCGCATAAATGACAATTCGCAAAAATGACTTTTCGCAAATGTGACAATTCGTAAAAATGGTAATTTGCAAAAATGATATTTCGCAAAAATGACAGTTCGAAAAAGTAACGTTTCGGAACAATAACGATTCGTAAAAATGACAATTCGTAAAAATGTCGATTCACAAATGTAACATTTCGTAAAAATGACAATTCGTAAAAATAACAGTTCGAATAAATACAATTTGTTAAAATGACAGTTCGATAAAATGACATTTGGGGAATAATTATGCGCCTCAAATTTTCAAAGTAAATGTGAAAATTTTTGCAAGAAAGTAAAAATTTCTTTGATGAAATTAAAACGTGGAAATAATTTTTGGGTGAATTTGAAACTGAAAATTTTTTCAGTGAAAGTGAAAGTTACGTAAACAGAGACACGAAGGGGTTAAAATAAGATTTATTTTTTACAGTGAAATTATACATATATAGGTGAGACATAAGGAGAGAAGTGTTTTTGTTTGTGCAATAAATAGTAAGTGCGTCGGACACGGAAGGTATTAATTATAATAAGGTAGATGGGATGCTGGAATTCTCATCTCATAAATCGCTGCTTATCTGGCGAAACGCGATTCGCGCAACCCATTATCATGCTAATTCATGATTACCTGTCCTTTCTGCAACCGTGCACTACCCAACAGTATTCGCAGCAGCAACGCAACGCAACGCGAAACCCAACCTCACATTCGTTAAATTGGAATTGACGCTGGCAAGAGATCCGGTCCACGGCGATATACCGTCCACTAATTTTGGAATTATCTCGAATACATCGTACAAACAAGAGGGCGATTCATGAATATTGAAACACTCAAAATCATTTTCCAACTATCTTTGATTATTCCTGATTTACCAGACTTTTATTCTCAGTTTTTCTAAGGTTATCAAATTGAGACAAAGAACAATGCTGGGGGTCGATTATGTAATATCACTCTACTTTCACTCCAATTTCACTTTTACTCAAATTTTTTTTTCTTTCCACTTTCTCTTCACTTTCACTCCAATTTCAATTTAACTCAAATTTTATTTTCGCTTCACTTTCACTTTTACTCAAATTTTATTTTCATTTCACTTCCAATTCACTTAAAATCTATTTATACTTCATTTTCACTTCACTTTCATTCAAATTTTATTTTCACTACACTTTCACATTCATTTTCATTTCATATTCACTCTATTTTTATTTTCACTCCACTTTCACTTCACTCTCACTCCAATTTCACTTTTACTAAAATTTTATTTTCACTTCACTTGCACTTCACTCTAATTTTATTTTCACTTCACTTTCACTTCATTCTCACTCCAATTTCACTTTTACTCGAATTTTATTTCCATTCCACTTTCACTCCAATTTCACTTTTACTAAAATTTTATTTTCACTTCACTTGCACTCCAATTTTACTTTTACTTAAATTTTATTTTCGGTTCACTTTAACTTTTACTCAAATTTTATTTTCAATTCACTTTGAATTCACTCAAAATTTATTTTTACTCCACTTTCACTTCACTTTCATTCAAATTTTATTTTAACTACACTTTCACATTTATTTACACTTCACATTCACTCTAATTTTTATTTTTGAAAATAAATTTTGAGTGGAGTGAGAATAAATTTTGAGTGCAAATGAAAGAGTGAAAATAAATTTTCAATGAAAATGGAAGGAAAATAAAATA
Organism: Leptopilina syphax; assembly: GCA_032872505.1. Classification (NCBI taxonomy): domain Eukaryota; kingdom Metazoa; phylum Arthropoda; class Insecta; order Hymenoptera; family Figitidae; genus Leptopilina; species Leptopilina syphax. The sequence continues at coordinate 6,881,670 of CM065475.1, forward strand.
TAAGTGAAAATGAAAGTGAAGTAAATATAAAATTTAAGTGAAAGTGAAAGAGCAGTAAAAATAAATTTTAAATGAAAGAGTAGTGAAAATAAAATTGAAGTAAAAGTGAAAGTGAAGTGAAGTGAAAATAAAATTTGAGTGAAAGTAAATGTAGATTGAAAATAAGATTGGAGTAAAAGTGAAAATAAAAATTGAGTAAAAGTGAAATTGGAGTGAAAGTGAAGTGAAAGTGAAGTGAAAGTGGAGCGAAAATGAAATTTGAGTAAAAGTGAAATTGGAATGAAAGTGGAGTGAAAATTCAACTTTTGGTAAAATGGAAGTAGAGCGGAAGTGGAGTGAAATAAAATTTAAGATAAACTGAAAGATGGAGTGAAAATAAAATGAAGGTGAAAGTAAATGTGGAGTAAAAGTGGAGTGAAAATGAAATGTGATTAAAAGTGAAATTGGAGTGAAAGTGGAGTGAAAATGAAATTTGAGTTAACGTGAAAGTAGAGTGAAAATAAAATTTGAGTAAAAGTAAAGTGAAAGTGAAATGCAAAAAAATTTTGAGTAAACGTGAAATTGGAGTGAAAGTGCAGTAAAAATGAAATTTGAGTAAACGTAAAAGTAGAGTGAAAATAAAATTTGAGTAAAAGTGAAATTGGGGTAAAAGTGAAGTAAAAATGGAGTGAAAATGAAATTTGAGTAAAAGTAAAAATGGAATGAAAGTGAAGTGAAAATGGTGTGAAATTACATAGTCGATCCCCCGGTTTGTAGAGTTCATGAATATTTTTGAAACAAAAAAAAATACAAATTTCCAAATAAGAAAAGTGCATCAATTACTATCGATGCACAGTGATGAACTTTTATTTTCACTTTCACTTTGACTCATTTCTATTTTTACTTTCATTTTCAATTTCACTGTCACATTGACAGATTCCTATTTTCACTTTCAAATTCACATTAATAGATTTTTATTCTCACTTTCATTTCTACTTTCACTTTGATAAATTTTTTTTTCAATGTGAAAGCGAAAACAAAATAGAATAATAAAAGTGAAAATAAAAATCTGTCAAAGTAAAAATGAAAGTGAAAATTAAAAAAGATAATAAAAATCTGTCAAAGTGAAAGTGAAAATTAACATGAGAATGAAAATCTGTAAAAATAAAAATGAAAGTGAAAATAGAAATATGTCAACATAAAAATTAAAATCTATCTACTAAATGTCACAATGAAAATGAAAGTGAAAATAAGAGAAATAATAAAAATCTGTCAAAGTTTTTTAAAAATAAAGAAAAAAAGATGTTTATAAATTCTATCTGTCAATTACAAATTTTAATTAAAATTATTATAATTATTATAATATTTTTATTATTAATATTTATAAATATAATAATTATTATACATTATTTTATATATTATAAGAAAATTGTTACTGTAACTTCTTCCAACTTATTTTCATCATTTCAATTCAATTATTATTTTTTAGAATTTTTAATTATTTTTATGAAAATAATTGAATTCCTTAAAAAAATTTATTATTTATAAAAATAATTGAATTATTGCGAAAAAATTTATTAAAAAAATTTGTAAATAATTGAAATCCTGTGAAATTTTTATTATTTTATGAAAACAATTAAATGTTTGGATACAAGTTTATTATTTATAAAGGATTTATTGGAGAATTTTTTAAAAATTTTGAACATAAATATGAATTTTTTGAGAAGAATTTTATTATTTTTTAATAAAATTTGAATTTTTGCAATTATTTATAATTTTTCCAAAATTGAATTTTTTTAGTGTTTTCAACAAAAATTTGAATTAAATATTTTGAAATTCTATTATTTTTTAAATTGCTTATTTTATTTAAAAATGTATAGTCAAATTTTCAAAATTCAAGTTGGTGGACCTTTTTTTCAAAATTTCTCATATTTGCTTGAAACTTATTACTCATGGTTTTTCAGTGTTGCCATTTTGAATTTCGAAAATCTGACTTTAGATTCGTAATCAGCGACCCTGAAAACCCCCGAGTAACAAATTTTATGAAAATTTGAGCATTTTTGAAAAAAATGTCCGCCATATTCGATCCGCCATTTTGTATTTTGAAAATGTCTCATTTTTATTCTAAGCCCAAAAATGAGTTGAATTTAAGAAAAAACACGTTTGAACTGCTGAAGTAACTTTAAAACTTTGTCTTTACAGTGATGTAAACTTTACGAAATTTATTTAAAAAATTCTTCTCTGCTTTTTAAAAAATTATTTTCCCAATTTTCGCAATATCGCTCTTGATCCACTTTTTTAAAGAGAAATTTCAATGTCCCAATTTGTAAACTACTAAATTTAATTATGGTGCAATTCGACTAATTTATTAATTTGCGAAGGCTGATTTTCTGATTGATCCAATTTTCAGATAGAGGTGTACTAATTAGTGCACATGTTCCTAATTATAGTTAATTACACAGCAAACTAGGTGGCATTAAAAAGCGTTGCATACGTTAAATTTACACCCAGAAAGGATTAAAATAATCTTTTTTAATTAATTTTTGGTGTTAATATAATGCTCCACAATTTTGTTTGTGTGTTCAATTTTTTTTTTAATTTATTAATTTAAATTAATGTTTAACTATTAATCAGGACTTTCTAAGCAATTTTTTTAAAATATTTCTGATAAATTACAAAACCTAGAAATAGAAATTAATATTTCAGTGCTTTCATTGTTACTTTCATTTCACTTTGACAGATTTGTAATTTTACATTCATTTTCACTTTCACTTCGACAGAAATTTATTTTCACTTTAATTTTTACTTTTGATAGATTTTCACTTTTGTTTTCATTTAGATAGAGTTTCATTTTCTCTTTTACTTTCACTTTTATGGAATTTTTTTATTTTCTTTTTTTTGCAGCCACTTTTACTTAAAATCTATCAAATTAAAAATGAAAGTGAATATAAAAATCTGTCAAAGTGAAAATGAAAGTAAAAATAAAAAGTATGTGAAAGTTAAAGTAAAAATAAAAAAAATTGTCATGTTGTTCAAAATGAGTCTGAACGGTTTAAAATGTCAAGTTATGAAAGGTTGTCGAATAATAAATAAAACAATCAATTAAAATAAAATTCGAATAGTTTCATTCTAATAACTTTTCACTTAAACGATCCGATGTATTAAAAATTAAGTTATTTCTTTTCATCTCAACTTTTTTCAGTGACAGAAAAATCTCTAAATTATTAATAATTCCCTAAATTATCACTAATTACAATTAATTCCTTAATTAAATTTCTGTTTTTAATTACACAACGTGGAGTTAAAACTCTGTCAAATTGTATTACATATTTGCTAGTTTGAAGAATTAATTGTCAGATGAAAATAAAAGAGAATGTAAAGCATTCATCAGACACGTTAACGTACGCAGTGTGTAGTGATGGCTAGTGGTTATTTTTTTTTATTTTTTTTTAATTATGACTGATAACAGAAGCTTTAATCTGTTATAAATGAATTTTTCACACGTGAGAGAACAAATTGACATGTGTTATTTCTCGAAACAAAGTGAAGTGAAATGCATAGAAGGGATTAAAGCGTCCATTGGGAAGAGGGAAGGAAAAGTTAAAGCTGTTGTGTTCACAACACGCCACTCATTAGATCGAATTACGTTCCAGATTTTCACCCTGAGTGTATTTCATCGTCCTTTACTAACTCATGGTCACTATAATAGGCCAATTGACTTCGCATCATTACAAAACAAATAATTGACGTTTAGCACCCACCATCAACTTTTAGTCCGTCATATCGTTTCGAACGTTAATTGGCGCGCCGCTAATCCATGGGAAATTAATTGACAAATATATGATCATTTGAAATGTTTTTTTTGTCGTTAAATTTTATCTCTCTTTTTTTTAGTCTCACCATTCAGTTTTTGAAATATTGTTACCTTTTTTCAGGGTAAAAAAATGACTGAAAATATGACTTAAAATTCCAGGACATTTTCAGGACATTGCAGGACAGATTTATTATTTTTCCAGGACATTTATATGTGTAACAGGGTTGTCACAAGTCAGGGAAGTCAAGGAATTCAGCGAAAAGTCAGGGATTTTTACTAAAAGTACTGGAAAAAATTTAATTCTTAGAATTTATAGGAAAATTCTGAATTTTGGTGTCTTTTTTGTTTGCTGCATAAACTATGAAATTGCCAAGAATTCTTATACAAACCCTTCAATTTTTTCTATTTTTCACAATAATTTCTTTTTAAATAACTTTTAAATAACTTCGCATAAATTCAATTAGGTTCAAAAATTTTTTTAAATTCTCTTCAAAATTTCAATTATCTTTATAAATAATAAAATTCTTCTCCAAAATTCAATTATTTTCAAAAATTTTCCTCATTTCAATTATTTTTTAAAACTACTATTTTAATAAAATTTTCCAAAAGAATTCTATTATTAAAACAAAATTTTAATAAAAATTTAACAAGAATTCAATTACTTACCAATTTCTTTTATAAATCTCTTCGAATCAATTTAATTTTTTTAAATTTTTTAATGAAGTTTCTCGAAAGAATTCAAATATTATAAAGAGAATTGAAAAAAATAGTCTGAGAAATTAAATTATTTCGAAAAATTTAAATAAAATTCTTTTAATAATTCTATTATTTAAAAAAATGTTGACAAAATTCTTTACAAGATTTAGTTCATTAAATTGAAATTTTAATAAAATTTTCCTACACAATTCAATTGTATTTAATACATTTCTTCTTAAGAATTTAATTATTTTCACAAATAATACATTTTTTATGGGAATTCAATTATTTAAAGGAATTTGAATAAAATTCTTCGCTAGAAATCAATTATTTTCTTTCTTGAGAATTCAATTATTTTTTAAAATTTTGATAAAATACTTTATAAATTTGAAAAATTATAATAAAATCGGTCATAAAATACAATTATTTTCGTAAAATACAACATTTTTCTACAAATACAATTATTGTCAAAAAATGTTTGTAAAACTCTTCGAAACAATTCAATTATTTTCGTAAAAAATAAAATTCTTCTAAGCAATTCAATTATTTAAGAAATTTTAATAAAATTCTTCCCAAGAATTCAATTTTTTTCAAAAATACACATTTTCACAGGAATTCAAATATTTAAAAAAAAATTTTTTTTAATTCTTTGTCAGATTTCAATTATTTTCAATTTTTTAATTTAATTTAATTTTTAATTTTTTAATTTAATTATTTTTTAAAAGTTTTTAAAAATTCTGAAAAATTCAATTATTTAAAAAAATGTTGAATAAAATTCTTCACACGAAATTAATTATTTTCATAAATAATAATATTTTTCTCTGGAATTCAATTATTTTTACAAATAAAATTCTTCAGAGTAATTCAATTCTTTATAAAGATTTTTAATAAAATTCGTTTCAAGAATTTAATTATTCTCATAAATAACAAAACTTATCGCAGAATTTCAATTATTTTTTCAAAATTTTAAATAAAATGATAGAAAATTGCATTTATTCTTACAATTTTTTTTAAATTCGCCGAAAGAATTTAATTGTTATTAAAAATGTTGATAAAATTCTTCACAAAAATTCAATTTTAAAAAACATGCAATTACTGAATAAATTAATTATTTTCGTAAAAAATAAAATTCTTCTAAGCAATTGAATTATTTTAGAAATTTCAATAAAATTCTTCCCAAGAATTCAATTTTTTTCAAAAATAAACATTTTTACAGGAATTCAATTATTTAAAAAAGAATTTTTTTTAATTCTTTGTCAGATTTCAATTATTTTTAATTTCTTAATAAAATTTAATTATTTTTAAAAAGTTTTTAAAATTTTCTGAAAAATTTAATTATTTAAAAAAATTAGAATAAAATTCTTCACAAGAAATTAATTATATTCATAAATAATAATATTTTTCTCTGGAATTCAATTATTTTTACAAAATTAAATTCTTCACAGGAATTCAATTCTGTAAAAAGATTTTTAATAAAATTCGTTTCAAGAATTTAATTATTTTCATAAATAACAAAATTTATCGCAGAATTTCAATTATTTTTTAAAAATTTTAAATAAAATGATAGAAAATTGCATTTATTCTTGCAATTTTTTTTAAATTCGCCGAAAGAATTCAATTGCTATTAAAAAATTTGATAAAATTCTTCATAAAAATTCAATTTTAAAAAACATGCAATTACTGAATAAATTATTTATTTTTGTATTTAAATAATTGAATTCTCAGGAAAGTTTGAAGTTTCTAATAAAAATTGATTAAAAAATGAATTTCACTTAGAATTTTAAATTATAATTGAATATTAAAAACATTATAGCGTGATTTTTTAGAAATATTTGAATTTTTAAAAGTGTTAAAATTATAATCTTGGAAAATTTGAATCTTTAGTTACAATATTCTTATGAAATAAAATAACGATTTTATTACTTTGTCATCTTAAATTTATTATAAAACATGAGGAAATCGATTACTCCGAGTCGAAGACTCGGAGTGATCGATTTCCTCATGTTTTATTATAATATTCTCATAAGTTTTTGAATTTGAGAATCTTAATTCCTATTGAAAAATAATAATGATTAAATATTTATTTAAAAAAGAAGTTATTAATGTTCTTTAGTGCCAGGGAAAAAGTGAAAATTTTGTCTGGAAATCAGGGAAAAGTCATAATTCAAACATAATTGAAATTAACCTACTTGAACAAAAATCTTTATTTTATTATAAAAATAATTAAAAATCAATATTGTAGATACCAGTTTCTTTAATCAAATGACAAATTAAAATTATTTTTTGATGGATCAAAAAAATTATTTTTTTAAATTTGAGTAAAATTTTTAAATTATTGAATATTGAAAAGCAAAATATGGAAAATTCAAGGACAAAAGTTCAAAATTCAGGACATTTAAGGACATTTTTTCAAATTCCAGGACATTTCCATGAATTCCAGGACTTAAAGGACCAGTAGACACTCTGTTTTAACTACATTTTCGGGTATTTGGAAGCATTGTGCGTTTGGTAGTTTTGCGTATAAAAATGACAGTGTATAAATACCACACTTGTAGAAAATTATATTGTAATTGTGGTAATTTTGTAGCCGCTGATAGTTGCCATCATCATCATCTGCAAGTGTGTAATTGTAAATTCCATTGATACAACACTTAACGCCACTTGTAGTATATATTTACTATTACCGACAAAAATTGCAGTACTTGATACAATTGAGATGCTAATGAACTGTAATGCCAACGCCGCACTAGATTTTTGATGACTTTTATGCACCGAAATATTTCCTCCGTTTAGTTGTAAAATCCGAAATAGATTACTAAGAAGATTGACCATCATCATCTTTTTAATACGGCAAGTCATAAAACCGATTTTTATGCGTCTTAATTTCTCCACCTCGATCGTCCTCTTCTTGATGAGTGACAACACTATTAGATTCATCCCTCGGTGGATGATGAGGAATTAGTTTTGAGAATTCATTGAAACATTCATTGAAACATTCATTGGATCATTCATTGGATCATTCATTGGAAAATTAGCTCTGAAACTATTACCATCTAGTTGCTAAATAGACACTATTCTCTTCTGCTGTTCTTCATACATTTTAATGCTTCGGACTGTTTTGGTCGAGGCTTAGAAGATTTTCAACTGTCCACTCCGAGTGACCTAACTTGTCGGGTCCTAAGACACAACTTTCGGATTGACATGATGCTAAACCTTTGTAATGCTTCCAACCTCGGTGCTTTGCATTGGCAACTATAGTCTTGGTGATTGGCCTTGTTGATTATATCTGCTAAATACATCCTTAGTGAAAATCTTCTTGTTGCAGTCACCTCCGGTTTTAATCAGAAGGTCTCCCTTCTTTGTGGATCGTACCTCCTGCAACTCTCGTGTGGTTGACGTTCGGATTAACCTACTTACGGAGTTTGTTGTTCACGTCAACACTCGGTTTTCCTCCTGCGATTCTCATCTCCATTTTAGATCATCGTCTTTTGCACCGTTTTGTTTTAAGTACTTTTCACCTCCTTTCTGTTTTTTCCTCCTGACAATTTTTTTCGTTCGACGTTGGAACTTAGATAGTCTTTAAATAACCGTTCCTACAAAAAAAACAGTTTCGCCAGCTACTATCTTCAATTTCCATACTTGACGCTTTTGCTTCAACTAATGATTTTGCCTCAACTCCTCTTTTATCCTCAACTCCTTTCTTTTTAATAAAGACATGTTGGAAATAATTGTTAGTTTCAACAATAATGCGAACTGGAAAAATACCCTGTCAGGAAACTTTTGTATTACAACTTCAAACGAAATTCAAAAATTTGATCACAGTTTACACAAAGTTATAATAGTATGAAAACTCCAAAAATTTATCAATTTGTATATTAAATTACCAATTCGGGGAAAATTTATACAATCCGATAAGCGTAAAGTGGATATTTTTTTGGTGTCTGGATCAAAAATTCGAAATATTGTGAAACATTAAAAAAGAGGCGCATGTGTGTATGTGTATATATAGACAAACGAGTCATAGGATACATAATGTAGAAAATGGTGCAAAAACACGTGCGCTTGTGTGGGAACTATATTCCTCTACAAACAGTAAACCAGGAGCGTTTATTATACAGAAAGGACCATAGCTGTGCGCATATAAATTCGCGCGCTTACAATTTTAGCGCTAGCTAGGAAGATAATATCGTTGCAGCAGCCGGCATTGTAAATGTGAAACCACACCGAGTGGTTATGTACGGTTGGATGGTTTCTAGGGCCGCACACACTCACCAACACACACACACAAACATATAGATGAACAGAAACGTTCTTTTGACGTTCTACGAGTACTCGCTTGTTACATTTAAGGTGGAACAATTTTAAGAGGAGTATGAGGCACTTTTTTCAAGTAAAAACCGTGAACGGACCATTTCAACGAATATTTTTCAAGACTTCCATCAGGAGGTAAAAAAAAAAATGACGACTTAAATTTTTCAGCAGGTGAAAAAATCATCTGTACTGAGAGGGTGGACCATAAATTTCCTATTTACATTTACCGCAAATGATCAGAGTAAAGATAAAGGTAATTTTTTCGAAAAACTTGCATTTTATTCAATTATATAAAATTGTAAATTGTAAATTAACCAATTTCGTCCTAGAAGTCTGTTTTTTCCGATTATATTTGTCCATTTTTAAAGATGCGATGGAATAAAAAAATGCATATATTTCTTACGTATTTTTTAGTCCTTCTTCAGAAACGACAAGAAAAGTTAACTTTTGACTTAAGGATAAAAAGTTATGATTGTTTAAACAAAACTAAAGTCCTGTTGTGTTTAAAAAAATTAAAAATTAAATAATTAATTAAAACTATATTTGGAAATCGCTTTGAAAACATTTGGAATGACAAAATATCGTGCCCAAAATGTGTGACCTTTCATTTAGGCATTATTAGAATTTTTTCCAAATTCAAAATGGCGGTTCCAAAATGGCGGACTAAGTATCTTATATTTTAAATAGGCAGAATAAATTGCAGACATATTTATTTGTCACAAATGAGTAAACGCATTATAAAACTTACATCTATGATCAAATTTTACGACTGACTAATGTTTAACAATTGTTTAAACAATTTTTATAAACAAATTATTATTTGAAATACACAAATATTTACCGAAAACCTATTTTTTCATATCCCTCTTATTTTTATAGTTGCAATGAATGTTAAAGATAAAAATTGTGATAAAAAAATAATGACAACAGTATTGTTTAACATTATTATAAACAATTTTATAAACAAATTCAAAATTGACAATAATTGACGCTGAAAAAAATAGTTTCTTCTTCCATCGACTTTTTTATAGTTGTCCTTAATAAATCTTTGAGATAAAAATTATTGATCACAACTACTTAACATTTTTAAACAATTTATAAACAATTTCTATAAACAAATTCTGAATTATTTACAAGTGAAGGTGAAAAGTTATATTTTTTACACTATTTTTTTCTATGGGATTAATGAATTTTGAAACTTTTATTTACCTACAAATATTTTTCAATAACATTTTAAATAATTGTCATAAACAAATTACTTATTAACAATAACTGAAGGTGAAAGAATCGATTTTTTTTCCATTCACTACTTTTTTACCTGTAAAATGAATTAACCTTTTGTGTGTAAAATTTTTCGTGAATATTTTTGAAACTAAGTTATAAATAAATTAAAAAATTATCAATAATTTCAGCTGACTAATATTAAACAATATTTTATAAACAAATTATGATTTTAAAGACATAAATATTTACCAAAAAACTATCTTTTTCATATCGTTCTTATTTTTAAAGTTGCAATTAATGTTAAAGATCAAAATTTTTTAAAAATGTTATAAACAATTTTATAATTTTATAAATTAATTGAAAATTAACAACAATTGATGTTGAAAAAAATAGTTCTGACTTGTTTACTGTTGTCTTAATGAATCTTTGAGATAAAAATTATTTATCACATTTATTTAACATTTATAAAAAATTTATGAACAATTTTTATAAACAATTTCCGAATTAACAACAAGTGTATGTGAAAAGATATTATAAAGATGAAAAACATTTACGAGAAATTTTGTGCATTAAGGTACATTTAACCTACAGAAAAAATAGTAAAAATGATTTTTTCACCTTCAGTTATAGTTAATAAATAATTTGTTTATAAAAATTGTTTATAACTTTTTCAAACAATGAAAAATTAAATTTAAGCTTCAAGGTTTATTAAGTTTATAGAAAAAATATAGCGGAAGAAAAAACTATTTTTTTATATTTAATTATTTTTAATATGCACTTTGTTTACAACAATTGTTTATAACTTTATTGACAAATATTAATAGGTAAATTTAAGTTTCATGATTCATTAATCCTGTAGAAAAAAATTAGTGGAAGGAAAAACGATATCTTTTTACCTTCCCTTGTTGATAAATCGAAAATTGTTTATAAGAATTCTTTATAAATTGTTTATAAATGTTGAATAAATGTGACCACAATTTTATCTCAAAGATTCTTTAAGAAAACAGTAAAAAAAAGTCGAAGGAAAAAAGAACTATTTTTTTCTGCTTCAATTGTTGTCAATTCTTAATTAATTTATGAAATTGTTTATAACATTGTTAAATCATTTTTATCTTCAAAATTCATTGCAAACTATAGAAATAAGAGCAATATAAAAAATAGGTTCTTGGACAATATTTTTTTCTTCCAAATCATAATTTGTTTATAAAAATTGTTTAAAATATTGTTTAATATTAGTCAGCTGAAATTATTGCTAGTTTTTTAATTTGTTTATAACTTAGTTGAAAAATATTCACGAAAAATTTATTGCACAAAGGTTTATTCATTCTGCAGAAAAAAAATTAATAGAAGAAAAAATCGATTTTTTTACTTTCAGTTATTGTTAATAAATAATTTGTTTACGACAATTGTTTAAATTTTAAAACGTTATTGAAAAATATTTGTAGGTAAATAAAAGTTTTAAAATTCATTAATCTCATAGAAAAAATAGTGTAAAAAATAGGATGACATTTCACCTTCACTTGTAGATAATTCGGAAATTGTTTATAAAAATTGTTTATAAATTATTTATAAATTTTAAATAAATGTGATCAATAATTTTTATCTCAAAGATTCATTAAAGACAACTATAAAAAAAGTTTATGGAAGAAGGAACTATTTTTTGTCAATTCTTAATTTGTTTATAAAATTGTTTATAATATTGTTAAATAATAATGTAAATCAATTTTTATCTTTAACATTTACTGCAAATATACAAATAAGAGCGATATGAAAAATAGGTTTTTTGACGATATTTGTTTATTCAAATAATTTGTTTGTTTATTTGTTTATAAAAATTGTTTAAAATATTGTTAAACATTAAGTCAGTCGTAAAATTTGATCATAGATGATAGTTTTATATTGCGTTTAGTCATTTCTAATGAGAAAATATATTTGCAATTTGTTTTTCAGCCTTTTTAAAATTTTTGATATTTAGTCCGCCATTTTTAAACTGACATTTTGAATTTCAAAAAAATAAAAATTTCTCTTAACCCTTTAACGCCCAAATATAAAAAATTTTTTCATGAAGTTTGAGGACATATTTCGGTACTTAAAAATCAATAGAAAAATTCATTAATCATCATTTTATATGTTTTCATATGTGTTCTAACGAATGGCGTTATAAAAAAAATCAAAAATTCATAAACAAAAAAGTTATTAATGTTTTTTTTTTGTAAAAAAAATTCGATTTTTTCTAATTTTTGTTTAATTTTTAATTTTTTCTACAACGAAATAGCAGAAAATTAATTCCAAATGTTACAAATAACGTGACAAAAATATATAAGCTACAAGATAGGACTAGAAAGAAAATTAAATTTTAAAATGGCGGCTAAAAAATGGAGTCTGAAGTTCAATTTTTTTTTGCAAAGTTTCACCCGAAAGTGGGAAATTCTTAAAAGTGTTTAGATTCGCTTGAAATTTGTTACTCGGGGGTTTTTGGGGTCGCTGATCACGAATCTGAAGTCCAATTTTCAAAATTCAAAATGGCGGATCCAATATGGCGGCCAATTTTTGTAAAAACTTATTAGACTTGCTTACAACTTGTTACTCGGGGGTTTTTGGGGTCGCTGATCACGAATCTGAAGTCCAATTTTCAAAATTCAAAATGGCGGATCCAATATGGCGGCCAATTTTTGTAAAAACTTATTAGACTTGCTTACAACTTGTTACTCGGGGGTTTTTGGGGTCGCTGATCACGAATCTGAAGTCCAATTTTCAAAATTCAAAATGGCGGATCCAATATGGCGGCCAATTTTTGTAAAAACTTATTAGACTTGCTTACAACTTGTTACTCGGGGGTTTTTGGGGTCGCTGATCACGAATCTGAAGTCCAATTTTCAAAATTCAAAATGGCGGATCCAATATGGCGGCCAATTTTTGTAAAAACTTATTAGACTTGCTTACAACTTGTTACTCGGGGATTTTTGGGGTCGCTGATCACGAATCTGAAGTCCAATTTTCAAAATTCAAAATGGCGGATCCAATATGGCGGCCAATTTTTGTAAAAACTTATTAGACTTGCTTACAACTTGTTACTCGGGGGTTTTTGGGGTCGCTGATCACGAATCTGAAGTCCAATTTTTAAAATTCAAAATGGCGGATCCAATATGGCGGACAATTTTTGTAAAAACTTATTAGATTTGCTTACAACTTGTTACTCGGGAGTTTTTGGGGTCGCTGATTACGAATTTAACGTCAGATTTATGAAATTAAAAATGGCGGATCCAATATGGCGGACGAATTTTTAAAAAATAGTTGGATTTTTACAAAAATTAGTATCTGGGTGTTTTTGGAGTCGCTGATAACGAATCTGAAGTCCAATTTTCAAAATTCAAAATGGCGGATCCAATATGGCGGACAATTTTTGTAAAAACTTATTAGACTTGCTTACAACTTGTTACTCGGGGGTTTTTGGGGTCGCTGATCACGAATCTGAAGTCCAATTTTCAAAATTCAAAATGGCGGATCCAATATGGCGGACAATTTTTGTAAAAACTCATTGGATTCGCTTAAAACTTGTGAAATTTTTAGTGAAAGAAAACCTCAAATGTTTTTGCTTTATTTTTTGTGTAGACAATCGTAATTTTTTATCCTAAAGTGAAAAGTTAAATTTTTCTTGTAGATTTTAAAAATGAACTAAAAATTTATATGAAATGGCGAGTATAACTGTAATGAGAAAGAAACGGACTTCACAGGCGAAATGGGTTAAACTACTCTAAAGGTCCTCTCAGCGAATTCGAATGAGAAACGTTTTTCTTCTCTTTCTCAACGATAATAACAAAAGTCTGGAATTTTTAAATGCGGTTTTTCAATGTCAATGTGATACGTGGCTGAATCGCTGGCATTTTTATACCGTTCGTATCATCACGTACTTATGTTCGGAAGTATCTGGTTCGTATGAGGTGCTGCGGTGGCGGAAATTCCATGATGCCGGCAAATATTGACTTTTGTTGAGTATCTACCGAAGCTCTTGCAAAGTCCATGGAGGATAGATTACGAATTCTACGGCTGTGTCAACGTCTTACTGCGAAACTCCCAACTTCCTATATTCCAATCCCTCTACTCGCTATTCTCATATTTCGAGTTTTGAATCCACTATAGCACACCATAGCGGCCGTAAAGATATTTCAGACAAAAGTTCTCCCTCGTCTGTTATAAACCTTTTATATCTTCAATGTATTTTTTAAGATCCTTCTCCTTTTTATCGTCTTGATTACGTTCTTCCATTTTGTACGCATTGCATTCTAATTTTCATCTTCTACACTCAAAGTTACCCGCTTTTACTGCAACTTTATATATGGTAGGAACTTCTTTAAATACTTTTTGCTCCCATTTTGCCCTCAACATTGTAACTTTTTTTTCGTGAATATCGTTAAAGTTGTTTTAATTTTTATTTCAAAATCAAAATTTTTCTTTCACTTTCATTTTCACTGTAGTAGGAATTTTTTTAACACTAATTTTCACTTTTTATATAAATAACATATAAATATCTTACTCTTTTTATTTTAACTTTCAAAGAATTTTATTTTTACTGAAATTTTCACTTTGACATTTTATACTCACTGAAAATTTCTCTCTCATTTTAACTTTTATGTTCTCTATAATTTTAAAAGATTTTTGTTCTCACTTTTAATTTCATTTCTATTTTGATAAAATTTTATATTCATTTTCACTTAAACAGATTTTTAATTTCACTTTGACTTTAAAAAAAAAATTATTTTTTCCTTTTTACAGTCATTTTGACTGTGCAATATTGTATTTTAATTTTTATTTTCGTATCCACTATAATAGAATTTTATTTCCACTCCACTTTGATTTTTTTTTTATTTTTACATTTATTTTCACTTTGACAAATTTTTATTTTCATTTTCTATCGAACTGACAGCATTCACTTGGACAGCATTTTATTTTCACTTTCACTTTTGTAGAAACAGAAAACAAAAAAGTCAAAATTAAAGTAAATGGAAAATAAAATTCTGTCCATTCTTCTCAATTTCACTAAAAAAAATGTCTACTTTAACTATCACTAAAAAAATTTTCAGTAATTGAAAAAAATTCTCACTTTCATTAAAAAAATTTTAACTTCACTCAAAAAGTTCAGTTTCACTTAAAAAATATTTCACTTTCCCTAAAAACAAAGTACTTTTACTTTCTCTTAAAAAATTGTCACTTTCACATTCACTCAAAAAATTTTAGTTTTCCAAAAAAATTGTCACTTTCATTTTGATTAAAATACTTTTATTTTCAGTCAAAAATTCTCATTTTTAATAAAAAATGTTCACTTTGACTCAAATTATTTTCACTTTCGCTCACAGCCATTTTCACTTTCATTAAAAAACTTCTCACTTTAACTAAACAAATGTCCATCTTCGCTAAAAAAAATTTTGACTTTCTCTCAAAAAATTTTCAGTCATTAAAAAAAATTCTCACTTTCACTAAAAAAATTTTAACTTCACTCAAAAAGTTCAATTTCACTCAAAAATATTTCACCTTCCCTAAAAACAAAGTACTTTTACTTTCTCTTAAAAAATTTCACTTTCACATTCACTCAAAAAATTTTAGTTTTCCAAAAAAATTGTCACTTTCATTTTGATTAAAATACTTTTATTTTCAGTCAAAAATTCTCATTTTAAAAAAAAAATGTCCACTTTGACTCAAATTATTTTCACTTTCGCTCACAGCCATTTTCACTTTCATTAAAAAACTTTTCACTTTAACTAAACAAATGTCCACCTTCGTTAAAAAAATTTTGACTTTCTCTCAAAAAATTTTCAGTCATTGAAAAAAATCTCACTTTCACTAAAAAAATTCTGACTTCTCTCAAAAAGTTCAGTTTCATTAAAAAACATTTCAATTTTCCTAAAAATTAATTATTTTCACTTTCTCTCAAAAAATTGTCACTTTCACATTCACTCAAAAAATTTTAGTTTTCCAAAAAAATGGTCACTTTCATTTTGATTAAAATACTTTTATTTTTAGTTAAAAAATTCTCATTTTAAAAAAAAATATTGTCACTTTCACTTTCACTCAAAAAAATTTTGAATTTCGAAGAGAAATTAAAAGTAAAAATATTTTAAGTGAAAGTGAGAAATTATAAGAAAGATTAAAAGTGAAAATTTTTTAGTGAAAGTGAGTTTTTTAAGTGAAAATGAAAATATTTCAGTCGAATTAAAAGTGACGATTTTGTGAGTAAAGGTGAAAAATTCTTTTTTAGTAAAAATGAGAATTTTTTTAATCAATGTGAAAATTTTTTGAGTGCAAGTGAAAGTAGTTTTTTATATAAATGTCAAAATTTTGTTAATTAATGTGAACATTTTTTGAGTAAAAATGAAAGTGAAAATAATAATAAATCTAAAACGAAAATGAAAAAAATTCTAGCAATGTGAAAATGAAAGTAAAAATAAAAATATTATGAAATGAAAGTGAAAATGAAAGTAAAAATAAAAATCTTTTGAAATGAAAGTGAAAATAAAAGTAATAATGACAATCTTTCAAAGTGAATTCACTTTGACATTAAAAATCTTTGTAAGTTAATATTAAATTAAAAGATTTTTTTTATGAAAATGAAAGTGAAAATAAAAATCTTGAAAAAGTTGATTTTGAATTATGAATTTTTTTTTCGTGAAACACTTTTTTTAATTAGGGAGAAAATTAAAAGTGAAAATTTTTAAGTGAAGGTGAAAGTGAATTTTTTGAGTGAAAATAAAAATATTTCAGTCAAAATGAATGTGACGATTTTGTGAGTAAAAATGAAAAAAATATTTTTAGTAAAAGTGAGAATTTTTGTACTCAATGTGAAAATTTTTTGAGTGAAAGTAAAAGTAAGAATTTTTTGTGAAAATGTCAAAATTTTTTTAATGAAATTGAACATTTTTTGAGTGAAAATTAAAGTGAAAATAAAAAAATTTATCACAAAAGAAAATAAAATAAAATTCAGTTTAAATGACAATGAAAATTATAAATTGAAAATGAAAGTGAACAAAAGTCTATCAAAGTGAAAATGAAAGTAAGAATAAAAATCTTTCGACATGAAAATGAAAATGAAAATGAAAGTAAAAATAAAAATCTTTCGACATGAAAGTGAAAATGAAAGTAAAAATAGAAATAAAAATCTTTTGAAATGAAAGTGAAAATAAAAGTAAAAATAACGATCTTCCAAAGTGAATTCACTTTGACAATAAAAATCTTTGAAAGTGAATGTGAAAATGAAAAATTTTTATTATGAAAAAGAAAGTGAAAATAAAAATTATTCAAAGCAAATTGTTTAAATTATGAATTTTATTTTCTTGAAACATTTTTTTAAAATTAGAAAAAAAATACAATAGATAAAAAAATTGAAAAAAAATTTTATTTAAAAATGAGAAATGTTCACTAATTTTTTTAAAATGGAAAATTTTAGTAATCAACTAATAATAAGGACATTTACCTGAAATAAGGTATTCGTGTTGTTGAATAATGTTGTGCATTAAAATAAATGGCTCTAAAGGAAAGACATTACATTAAAAGAATTATGGTTTTATTAGAGCGTAATTCAATTGTGTCGGTTGCCTCGAAAGAAACAGTAATTCAATAAATTTCGATGATTCTTGGTACTCGGAACGATAACAAAATTTTCTTCCAGTGTTCATATCGCATTACTTCTCCAGTAGCTTCAACGATCCTCAAGACCACTTGAAAGTTTTCTCATTTCTTTTTAAATCCTTGATGCGAACAGGTAGGTTTTCCTTCTGTCATCTTCCCGCTAACTGCGTGAGTCAATTAATTTATCAAATTTATTCACCGCAACTAACAAATAGAGTGCAGGGTTGAAAAAAACATTTTTTTTTCATTAAAATTTTTAGCTACCTTCTGATATATACATACAAAGTTTGCTACATTATAATTTAATATTTTATTCCCTCCTATTTTTTGACTTTTAAATATTTTATTTTCTCCTAAAAGTAGAGTATGTTAAAAATAGCATTTTTCAGATGAAAAAAATATTGCAAGTGTTTGTGGAAGAACGAGAGAGAATTTTAAGTAAATGTTGCAAATTATTGATTATTCTGTAGGGTAATATAATTTCTTTTTTTTTTTTGTCAATAGTTGATGGCGTTTTAAATACTATAAAGGCAATAACAAGAACGTACTTGTTTCATACTTCGCATATAAATTGATCGCAAAACAACGACGAGAAATTTGCATAGTAAAGTAATAGGCAATAGAATATTAACGAGAATTACCCTTATATTGCTATGTTACCCGTTATTAGAGTATTTTTTTTTAATTTTTTGAATAAATTTGTGACACGTAACTTCTAATTTATCAAATTTGATTTCTAATTGCTGTTGCTCTAATTAAATTATAAAAATTATTTTATTCAATTATCCTAAGTGAAAATAAAATTAAAAGAGAATAACAAAGTGAAAGTGAAAGTGAAAATGTGTCAAAGTGAAAGTAAAAGTGAAAATGAAACTCTGTCAAAATGAAAGTGAAAATAAGAAGCTATCAAAGTGCGAAGAAAAATTAGAATTTGCTTCCGCTTTGATAGATTTTCACCTTCGCTTTCATGTTTACTTTCACTTTGACAGTTTCCTTTTCTCTTTCACTCAAAAAATTTTCACTTTCATTAAAAAAGTTTTCACTTTCATTAAACAAATTTTCACTTTCATTAAACAAATTTTAACCTTCACTAAAAAAATTTTAACTCACTCAAACAGTACAGTTTGACTCAAAAATATTTCACTTTCCCTTAAAAGGTAATTACTTTCACTTTCTCTCAAAAAATTGTCACTTTTACATTCATTCAAAAAAAATTCTTATTTATTTAAAAAAAACCCTAAAGAAATAAAAAAAAATTTACTTTTCCTAAAAAATTTTCACTTTCACTTTGTTACTTCTATTTTCACTCAAAAAATTTTCATTTTTTTTAAGAAAAATGTTCACTTTGACTCAAATTATTTTCACTTTCACAAAAAAAATGTTTACTTTCATTAAAAAACTTTTCACTTTCATTAAAAAAATGTCCACCTTCGCTAAAAAAATTTTTACTTTTATTAAAAAAATTTTGACATCACTCAAAAAGTTTAGTTTCACTAAAAAACATTTCACTTTTCCTTAAAAGGTAATTACTTTCACTTTCTCTAAAAAAATTGTCACTTTTATATTCAATCAAAAAAGTTTCACATTTATTTAAAAAAATTTTAAAGTAATTACTAAATAAATTTTCTTTTCCTAATCAATTTTCACTTTCATTTTGATTAAAACTCTTCTATTTTCACTCAAAATTTTTTATTTTTTTGAAAAAAAATGTTTACTTTGAATCAGATTATTTCCACTTTCACTAAAAAAAATTTCACTTTCATTAAAAAACTTCTCACTTTCACTAAAAAAATGTCCACCTTCGCTAAAAAAAATTTCACTTTCATTAAAAAAATTAAAAACATTTAGTTTTTTAACGAAAAAGTTTAGTTTCACTCAAAAACATTTCACTTTCCCTAAAAAGTAATTACTTTCACTTTCTCTGAAAAAATTGTCACTTTCACATTCACTCAAAAAATGTTACATTTCCTTAAAAAATTTTCTCTTTCACTTTGATTAAAATACTTTTATTTTCACTCAAAAAATTCCCATTTTTTTGAAAAAAAAATGTTCACTTTGACTGAAATTATTTTTACTTTCACTTAAAAAATTTTGAATTTTTGAAGTGAAATTAAAAGTGAGAAATTAAAAGGAAAATTAAAAGTGGAAATATTTTAAATGAAAGTGAGAAAATGTAAGAAAAATTAAAAGTAAAAATTTTTTAATGAAAGTGAAAGTGAATTTTTTTGAATGAAAATAAAAATATTTTAGTCAAAATGAAAGTAATGGTTTGTTGAGTAAAAGTGAAAAAAATATTTTTAGTAAAAGTGAGAATTTTTTTAATTAATGTGAAAATTTTTTGAGTGAAAGTGAAAATTTTTTTTGTAAATGGCAAAATGTTTTTAATGACATTTTTTTTATGTTTACTTTCACTTTGGCAGTTTTCTTTCCTCTTTCACTCAAAAAATTTTCATTTTCGTTAAATAAATTTTAACCTTCAGTAAAAAAAATTTTGATTTTTACACCAAAAAATTCTTATTTTCACTTTCACTTAAAAAAATTTCACATTGATTAAAAAAAATTAACACTTTTACTAAAAAAATTTTTAACATCACTAGAAAAAGTTAAGCTTCACTCAAAAAAGTTCACTTTCACTGAAAAAATTTCATTTTTCCCAAAAAAATTCTTAGGTACTTTCACTTTTAGTCACAAAATCGTCACTTTCACTTTGACTCAAATGTTTTCATTTTCACTCAAGAAATTAATTCACTTTTACTATCACAGGGTGACCGCTAGACTGGGAAACATGGAAAATCGAAAAATGATAGGAAATTCTAATTTTTTTTTATTTAAAAAAAAAAATTTATTTTTAAAAAAAGTATTTTTTAAAAATAAAAACACTAGTTTTTTTGTGAAAAAGTCAGAGTTGTTATTTTGAAACTTATAAATTATATTTATTCATTAAAAAAGATTGAATGTTCTGTAAAAACGTCGGAAAACGTTTTATATTATGAAAAATATTTCAAATACACATTTCAATTATTTTCAATACAATTTTAATTAAATTCGTCGAAAAAATTTGCAAGAATTTAATTATTGTTATACATATACCTATACAAATAAAATCCTTCACAGGAATTCAAATTATTTTCAATGTAATTTCAATAAAATTTCTCGAAAGAATTTTTAATAAAATTTTAAGCAAATATTAAATTTTTTTTCAGATTAAAAGTTATAAAAAGTTACAAAAATTACAAAAAATAATATAAAAATTAATATAAAATATTCTTAAAAATGTTATATATTGAAAAATAGAAAAAATTTCACGAATAAAATAGTGAAAAATAAATTAATTTACAAATTTTTTTTTGTGTAATAATATTATTATAAAATAACTATTATTGTAACTTTAAATTTAAATTAGTAAATATTTGAATTACTTAAAAAAGAAGTGATATGTAGTTTCTAAAAACTAATTTTTTAATTCTAAATAGAACGAGACATTAAAATAAATAAAAATCTGTTTTTCTTAGAAAATAAATTTTTTAAAAACGTTATTTGGCATTAATATTAATTCGTTTTACAATAATAAGTTATATGTCACTTTTTTATATTTTAGAATGTTAAATTAATATTATTACTAATAGTATAGATTATATTTCAAAAAGTTTTAAATGAAAGTTTAAGAAAAGTTGAATTTTAAAAAATTTTAATAAAAATTTTAATTAAGTTGGTTTTTTGAAACATTTTTATTCACATTTTCTTGAAATTATTTAAGTTTCTAAATTTTTAATATTTAATTTGAAAAATTTTGAAGGGGAAGTGAACATTTTTTGAGTGAAAGTGAGAAGTTTGAGGTGAAATTGATATTAAAAATATTTTGAGTGAAAGTGAGAGTGAGAAATTTTAGGTGAAATTGATATTAAAAATATTTTGAGTGAAAGTGAGAGTGAGAAGTTTTAGGTGAAACTGAAAGTGGAAATATTTTGAGTGAAAGTGGTAGTGAGAAATTTTAAGAAAAACTAAAAGTGAAAGTTACGTCAATGTGAATGTGGAAGTAAAAATTAAGATTAATGGGGTGCGTTTACGTAACTTTAACTTTCAATCTTTCTTCAAATTTCTCACTCTCACTTTCACTTAAAATATTTTTACTTTTAATTTTACCTAAAACTTCTCACTCTCACTTTCACTCAAAATATTTTTACTTTCAATTTCACCTAAAACTTCTCACTTTCACTCAAAAAATTTTGTGAGCGAAAGTGAGAATTTTTTTAGAAAAGTAAAATTTTTTTGAGTGAAGTTAACATTTTTTTTAATGAAGGTCAAAATTTTGTGAGTGAAAGTGAGAATTTTTTAATGAATGTGACAATTTTTTCTAAAGAATGTGAAAGGGCAATTTTTGTGTGAAAGTGAATGTAAGAATTTCTAGGGTCAAATTTTTTGAGTGAATGTGTCAATTTTTTGCGTGAAAGTGAAAAGTTTTTTTAGTGAAAGTGAACATTTTTTGAGTGAAAGTGAAAGTTACGTAAATGCGCCCCTGTTAAAATATAATAGAATTGTTAAATAATAAAGTAAATCAAAATCCGACAAAATGAATGTTTGTGTAACTCAAAACCAATAAAATTAAAAGAATATTGATAAAATTAAAAATGAAAGTAATAGTGAGAGTGAAAATGAAAAAAAAATAGTGAAAGTGAAAGTGAAGAAAATAGTGAAAATGAATGTGAAAGTCAGAATGAAGTAACGCAATGAACCCTATACATAAGAAAAGAATAGAGTTTGAAGATGTTATAAATAAAAATTTTTGCTTAATTGCAGTTGGTAAAAGAAGGTCTTATCATCACGTAGCCTTTATTCCCTTATCGTTATAGATTCCGAGTAAATTCAGCATGTAAAGTCAGTTGCACAGGGCGAAAGCAGGCTCGCGTGTCTAGACCGGAAATGGTTTCTCGCGCTAGGCGGGGCACTTGGATACAAGACCCCTGTGCCTACAACTGCCAGGCTATCACCTTCCTAAATATCTAAGTAGGCACTAGTGCCCTGTCACGCAATTGCACTTAGCCACGAACGTGTACAGTCAAGGTTAGGTTGAATATGAGGGGGTTCTGCTTATGTTGACTACCCTGCCTATGCCCTGCCTGCCTGCCTCTGCCTGCATATTCACCAACGATCGGTCAAATCGAATTTACACTGATTTACTTTGCTGATTCAGATACGTTCAGGATTCTATAAATAACGAGCGCTATTTAAGCTCCTCGTGCTTGGAAACCGTGACGCGACCTCGAAACTTCCTATATCCCTCCAACTATACACACTCACTATAGTCACTACGATCATCTATTTCTAATTCCAAAGATGATGACTTCTAATTTCATCATTTTTTCTTGTCGCCCTCTCGATAAAGAATTCAAATTTCCACATTGTTTCACTGATTATTCAACTTAGGTAAATCTTCCAATTTTTTAACGTGCAGGCGATTCTTTTTTCCTTTTTCATAAATTTTTTTCTTAATAGTGCTACATTCGGAAATCTCTCCTTTAATAAAAGTTCAGGGCTCGAAGTAGGTCCGTAAATCCCGTAAAAGTCCGTAACTTTGCTTCAAGTCCGTAAAAGTCCGTTTTTTTGAAAAAAGGTCCGTAAAGTCCGTAATTTGATTAAAAAAGGACAAACAGTTCGCAAATTGTACGATATAATTTGGAGAATTTTATAAAAATTACAAATGATTGTAGAAATGCAATTATTTTCAAAAGTAATTAAATTCTTTGCAAAAATTCAATTATGTTCAAAATTTTTTTAAAAATTTTCTTCGAAATTTCAATTATCTTTGTAAAAGTAATTAAATTCTTCTCTGAAATTCAATTATTTTCAAAAAATCTAAAAAAAACATTGTTAACATTTCAATTATCTTTATAAATAAATAGCAAAATTCTTCGACAAAATTCAATTATGTATTTTCAAAAATTTTATTAAAATTTATTACAAAATTCCAATTATTTTCATAATTAACAAATACCTTTCACACGAATTCAATTATGTTCAAACATTTTTAACAATTCTCGTCAAAATTTCAATTACCTTTAGAAATATTAAAATTCTTCCCCAAAATTCAATTATTTTCAAGAAATCTAAAAAAAATGGTCAACACATCTCAATTATCTTTATAAATAAATAACAAAATTCATTAAATTCTTCGACAAAATTCAATTATTTTCAAAAATTTTAATAAAATCCATTGCAAAATTTCAATTATTTTCAAAAGTAATAATATTCTTCGCAAAAATTAAATACTGTTCAATATCTACTATTTGCGTAAAATTTACCAAAATAAAAAATTAATTATTTAAAAAAAAATTTCATAAAATTCTACAAAAAACTTAAAATTTTTTTTTCAAAAAATAATAAAAATTTCACAAGAATTTCATTAATAACAAATTTTTTTTTATAAATTTCTTCACAATCATTCAACTATTTTCATAAATAATAAAATTTTTACGGGGATTCAATTATTTTCGTAAATAATTATTTTCAATAGAATTTTTATCGAATTCCTCGAAAAAATTCTTAAAAATTTTATTAAAATTCGTCCAAAGAATTTAATTATTAAAAAATTTGTTGATAAAATTTTTAATGGGAATTGAATTCCAAGAAACATTCAATTATTCAATAAATTATTTATTTGCATTTCATTTGTATTTAAATAATTGAATTCTGGTAGAATTTTCTCATAAACATTGATTTGAAAATAGATTTCAGTTAAAATCTTAGATTATAATAATTGAATTCTTTTGAAGAATTTTATTAAAATTTTAAAAATAATTGACTTTCATTGAGACATTTTTTTAAAATTTGTTTTAAAAATAATTGAATTTCTACCCAAAAAAGATTTATCAAAACTTTTTAAAATGTTTCAATTTCTGCGAAAATTCTGATATTTTTAAAAATAATTGAATTCCTGCGAAGAATTTTATTAAGACTTTTGAAAATAATTGAATCTCTGCAATGATTTTGATTATTTTACGAAAATATTTAAATTCTTGAGAAAAATTTGATTAAAATTTCTGAATGTAATTGAAGATCTGCTAAGAATTTTATTAAAATTTTTAAAAATAATTGAATTCCTGTTAATTTTTAACAAGAATTTAATTATTTTTGAAAATTTTAATAAAATTTTTCGCAAGAATTCAATTATTTTCATAAATAATAAAATTCAATGCAGAATTTCAATTATTTTATTTATTTTTAATAAATAAATAAATAAATTTTAATCGAATTTATCGAAAAATGTAATTATTCTTAAAAATTTCATTAAAATTCGTTGATAGAATTCAATTATTTGAAAATTTGTTGATAACGATTTTTTATGGGAATTGAATTTTAAGAAACGTTCAATTCTTCCATAAATTATTTATTTGCATTTTATTTGTATTTAAATAATTGAATTCTAGTAGAATATTCTAATAAAAATTGATTTTTATTTTATAAAAACGAATTTCAGTTTTTTGTTTAAATTGTAAAAAATTTTGAAAATAATTGAAGTTGTGCGAAGAAATTTATTCTTTATAAAAATAATTGAATTTTTTAGAAGAATTTTGTTATTTATCAATAGAATTTAATTCTTGAGAAGAATTTTATTAAAATTTTTGAAAATAATTTAGTTCTTTCAAAGAAATTCATTGAATTTTTCAAAAATAATTGAATTTATGCAAAAAATTTTGTTATTTTTATGAAAGTATTTGAATTTTTGTGGAGAATTTTATTAAAATTTTCGAAAATAATTAAAATCTTGCGAAGAATTTTATTATTTATGAAGAGAATTAAACTTTTGCGAAGAATTTTGTTAAAATTTTTGAAAATAATTGAACTTCAGCGAAGATATTTGTTATTGATGAAAGTAATTGAATTTTTTAAAAAAATTTTGTTATTTATCAATTGAATTGAATTTTTGTGAAGAATGTTATTAAAATTTTTGATAATAATTGAAATTCAGCCCAAAAATTTGTTATTTATGAAAATAATTGAATTTTAAAAAGAATTTTATTTATCAATATAATTGAATTCTTATGAGAAGAAATTTAAAAAATTTTTGAAAATAATTCAGTTCTTTCGTAGAAATTTAAAGAATTGTTTTTAAATACCTAATTGAATTTTTTAGAAGAATTTTGTTACTTACGAAAATAATTTAATTCTTGACAAGAATTTTATTAAAATTTTTGAAAATTATTGAATTTCTTTGACGAATTTTTTTATTCGTGAAGTGAATTGAATTCTTGCTAATAATGTAATTAAATTTTTTTAAATATTTGAAATTCTGTGAAGAAATTTGTTATTTATAAAATTAATTGAATTTTTTTAAAAGAATTTTGTTCTTTATCAAGATAATTGAATTCTTGAGAAGAATTTTATTAAAAATTTTGAAAATAATTCAGTCCTTTCGAAGTAATTTCTTAGAATTGTTTTGAAATAATTGAATTTTTTAGAAGAATTTTGTTAACATATGAAAATAATTAATTTCTTGATAAGAATTTTTTTTACATTTTTTGAAAATAATTGAATTTTAGAAAAGAATTTTATTATTCACGAAGAGAATTGAATTCTTGACAAGAATGTTAATAAATTTGTTTAAAATAATTAAATTTCTATAAATATTTTTATTAAAATTTTTGTGAAATTTTCGAATTCTTCCATAGAAGTTGATTACATATTTTAAAAATAATAATTGAATCTTATAGAGAAATTTTATTAAAATTGTATTGAATATAATTCAACTCCTGTGAAGAATTTTATTAAAAATTTTTGAAAATATTTTAATTTTTGCAAAGAATTTTGTTATTTCTCAAAATAATTGAATTCTAGCAAAGAATTTTGTTATTTCTTAAAATAATTGAATTCTAGCAAAGAATTTTATTCAAACTTTTAAAAATAATTGAATTGTTTCGAAGAATTTTTATTGAAACGTTTTAAAAATATTTATTTATTAATTAGTAAATAGTTAATTAAAGTTCATTGTTTTTAATGTTTTTATGATTTCAATTTTTTCTGTTACCTGCGTTTAGAAAATAATTCACCTTTTTGCCTATTTTAAGGAAAAAATATATATAATTAGCAGCAAAAATACATAAATTTTATTCATTTGCAAACAAATTAGCAAAAAATTTTTGCATTTATTTTAAACTTTTTTTTATGAACTTCAATATTCATATCATTGAAAATATCGTAATCGTTTAGAAGTAGGAATTTTAAATTATCAAATAATTGGAGAAATATTTCAGAGCAAAAATTAGGAATTTTGTTATAAAGAATTTTTTTTTAATCGTGATAGTGGAAGTTTTCCCAATCACCAATAAATTAATATTCTCTATTACATATGTAATAGAAACATTATCATTTCTTTTTTAAAAATGTGACTTTAATTTAGGATAGAATTTAATGTGTCTGGGTTGATATAAAGAAAAAGAAAGAAATTGAGGGAAAAAAAATGTTGAATCAGATGAAAGGTATTAAGAGAGTTTGAAATCTAGCAATAAAAGGTGATCACTCAAGCGATGTGAAGCAACCGAGAACAAAGAAAGATACGCTTCGAACTAAATTTAAATATGAAGATTTCGTCTTGCGCACGAAAGGAAATATAATATTCAATGAATTTAATTAAAATCTAACCAAGCGAGAGGGGAAAACTCTTACACTCTCCTTCATTAAGTTGTGAACAATACTCAACTTTCTTAGAAATTATTATTATTTCGGTCATCGCCACCAACCTCTAGATTTATTATTCATCATTTATTAAAACTACGAATTGGTATTAGATCCTGACAGCAATTAGTCCCTTTTGTCAGTTATTTTTCCTCTTTTGCTTCTCAATTTTTTTCTCTTCTCAATTCTACATCTACTGTTAAAGTCCAGTAGAATCTAAGTCCATAAGAATTTAGTCATACAATTTATATTTTGGATAATAAACAATAATTACAAATATAACTTTATTTTGCTTTTGAATTAGTAAATTTTACTAAAAAATTGGTAGAAATTACCATTAGTAAAATTTACTAATTCAAAGGCAAAAAAAAACAATCACTAATCAAAATTAGTAAACATTTTTGCTAATTCAAATTTAGAGAGTAAAATAGTTAAAATTTCTTGAGTAAGTAGTTTCTTAAATAATAAGTAAAAATTTCTTTAAAATTTCTTTTAAAATTAATTAACTATAATAATCTTCGTAGTCATTCTTTAATTCTATCCGCACTTTAAAGTTAGATCCTGTGTATGCTTTTGTTTCTTCTCTTTAAAAAATATTATTTGACAAATCGAAAATATTCCGGTATTTTTTCACGATTTTTAATAAAATAATATTACAAATTAGAAAATTAAAAAAAATTATGATTAACAAATAAAAAATATACCCATTTTGTTTATTATATGCTTTTCTCTATAACAAATTTTGTTTGACTGATCTTAATTATTATGCAAATTATTCTCCTTTTTATTGTTAAAAAATACTAGAAAATTGTTAATTGTTAACAAATTTTAACTAAAAAGTAGGAAATGTACCCATTTTATGCATAATTTTTATTTCTCAATAACAATATTGTTTACAAACTCATTTTTTTCTTTTGGGAAGAAAAACATTAGATATTCCCGTTTCTTAATATTTTTCTAGAAAATTCTCAATTTTCATAAGGAAATAATTTGCATCAATTCTATTTCTCAATTTCAATTGTTTTAATAAAATTCAAAGTTTTTTAAAAATAAAGGAAAAAAAAATGTTTATAAATTATATTTGTCAATTAGAAAATTTAATTGAAAATGAAACTGAAAATTTTTGAATTTTTAGAAAATAAAAGAAAAAATTTTATTGAAAAAATTTCTTTGTTAAATTTATTTACGAATATCTTTAATTGTAAAATTATTCGAAAACAATAATTTCTTTTTTAAATATCTTAAATATTTAATTATTATTATTTTTCCGTAGGAATTAAAATTCTTCAAAACATTCAAATTCAAACCTTTTTGAAATTAATCAACTTTAAAAATATTGTTACACTGAAAAAAAAATTTAATTGATTCAAATAACCGATTAATTGACTATTATCAATTAAATATTTAATTGAATCAAATAATATTTATTGGAGTCAATTAAATGGTATTTGCTTCAAATACTGAAATTATTGGTTCAAATACCATTTAATTGACTCCAATAAATATTATTTGATTCAAGTAAATATTTAATTGATAATAGTCAATTAATCGGTTATTTGAATTAATTACATTTTTTTCAGTGTATAAAACATAAAGAGGATCGATTATTAAAATAATAAATTTTATATTATAAGAATATTGTTACTGTAACTATTTAAAAATTATTTTCATATTCTATTATTATCTAAAATTTAAACTAAAATTCATTTTCAAATCAATTTTTATTAGAAAATTCTACGAGAATTCAATGATTTAAATACAAAAGTAAATTATTTATTGAATAATTAAATGTTTCTTAAAATTTAGTTCTTATAAAGAATTTCATTAACAAATTTTTAAATAATTAAATTCTTTTGACGAATTTTATTATAATAACAGAGATATTGAAAATCATTGAAATGAGGAAAAGTTTTAAAAATAATCAAAATTTTGACAAAAATTTTATTAAAATTTTTGAAAATAATTGAAAATTTATGCAAAGAATTTTGTTATTTATGAAAGTAATTGAATTTTTGTGGAGAATTTTATTAAAATTTTTGAAAATAATTGAAATTCTGAAAAGAACTTTATTATTTGAAAATATAATGAAACTTTTGCGAAGAGTGTTGTTAAAATTTTTGAAAATAATTGAAATTGTGCGAAGAAATTTGTTATTTATGAAAATAATTGAATTTTTTAAAAGAATTGTGTTATTTTTCAATAGAATTGAATTTTTGTGAAGAATGTTATTAAAATTTTTAAAAATAATTGAAATTCTTCACAGAAATTTGTTATTTATGAAAATAATTAAATTTTTTAAAACAATTTTATTTATCAACAGAATTAAATTCTTGAGAAGAAATTTAAAAAAATTTTGAATATATTTCTGTTCTTTCGAAGAAATTTAATGAATTGTTTTTAAATACCACATTGAATTTTTTAGAAGAATTTTGTTACTTGTGAAAATAATTAAATTCTTGGCAAGAATTTTATTAAAATTGTTAAAAATAATTGAATTTCTTTGACGAATTTTATTATTCATAAAGTGAATTGAATTGAATTCCTGCTAATAATGTAATTAATTTTTTTTTAAATAATTGAAATTCTGTCAAGAAATTTGTTATGTATGAAAAGAATTAAATTTTTTAGAAGAATTTCGTTCTGTATAAAGATAATTGAATTCTTGAGAAGAATTTTATTAAATTTTTTGAAAATAATTGAATTTTTGTGAAGAATTTGATTATTTATGAAGAGAATTGAATTCTCGACAAGAATGTTAATAAATTTGTTTAAAATAATAGAATTTCTACTAAGAGTTTTATTAAAATTCTTCCAAGAAATTTAATTAACATTGTAGATATTGAAAATAATTTAATTCTTATAAATATTTATATTCAAATTGTTAAATATTTTTTAATTCTTCTATAGAAGTTGATTACATATTTTAAAAATAATTGAAATTTTTACAAGAATGCTATTACAATTTTTGTAAATAATTGAATTTAAGTAAAATTATTCATTAAATAATTTATTTATTTTATGATAGTTGTTCAAGATTTAAGTTATTTAAAAAGAAATTTTTGTCAGAAATTGAAAAAAAAGATTTTGCATTAGAATTCGTGGTAATTTTATAGTTAATGAATCAAACAATAAAGACACAAAAATTCAGAATTTTCTTATGAATTCTAAAAATTTATTTTTTTCCTACTTTTAATAAAAATTCCTGACTTTTCCTTGAATTCCCTATGTCAAAACATATGATTATTATAATTATAATAATATTGAAACTGTATATTACAATTCATATTTTATTTTTATAAAGAAAAATTTGATTTAAAAATTTCTACGTGCTATTATTTTTGAAATTGCTAATTTTATTTAAAAAAGTGAGTAAGAAGTCAGAGAATTGTTGCTAGTATTTAATATTCAACGTTAAGTTACGTTTCAGTTCTAGGTTTTTTCATTTAAACAATTTAAGTCGAATGCAACTGTAGGTCCACGTGTCTCGAAAATCAAAACTTGCTTTTTTTAATTAAAAAGTCTAATATTTTCGGGGCATTTTATTTTCTGTTATTATATTAACTAATGCTGCTGAATCTAATAATAGTTGGTCTTCTCCTTGGTTATCAATTCTTCCGCATAGAGATTGTAGTCTTCAACATACTGTTGATGCTCGACATTCCTTTCCTAATCCTCCTCGTGTTGAATTTCTTCCTCGGTCATTGCCTGAGATTCTAAAAATTCCAGTTCTTCGCGTGTCATTCTAATCTTCCTCCTGTGGTCCAAAACAACTTGTTTGCAATATCTTTTTGCTCGTTTGACGCTTTTACTAAAATCATCATCTCCCGTTAGTGTTTTCCTTAAATTCTAATTATACCTCTCCCACTGTAAGAATATTAAAAATCGTATTATTACAATTCCATCAATTTTATTATTAACATTAACGTCAGTTTTAAGAAAAAAGGTAGAAGAAATTTACTAACCTCTTCTACCCTTTAGTAGAAGAAAAAAGCTTTCATTAGGAAAAAAGATGACATTACTGTAAAAAAAGAAAAGAGTATAAAACAAGAGGCAAATATTGAAAAACAAAATTTTCCAAACATGAAAAAATATTTTCCCATTTTTGAAAAAAAAAATGAATCAATAAAGTGGACTAACTTTTAGCAAAGAGACGGTTCTTCAAGATACATCAAAGTGGCGATAAAATTATCGTTGAAGAAAAAGCAAAGGATAATTTGTTAACAGGCACGAAAAATGCATGACGTAGACGAAATTACGATGATGGTGAATGAGAATGTCGTCGTCAGTGACGTTGTGCAAGTGCATAGATGAGCATATAATACTTGGAAAGTTGAAAATGCACAAGTATATGAAAGACCCCCTTCAAAGGGTAGTTTAAAGTTCAACGAAAGCGTTTCAAGATGCAAGATGCATATCGACAGAGGCGAACAAGCGCTCTTTATGCGACCCCGTATCAATGTTCTCGTCATAGCTCTTGAGAAACCTCTTAAACATGTCTTTTATCTTTAACAAAAGAGAGCTACGTTCTTCCACTGCTTGTCACTTCTTACGCGAATCTGAATTTCCTAACAATTAGTTCTTTAAAACTTTGACCTTGATAGAGAAAATTCTTACAATTATTGCTTTTACTTCTGCATTGCTTCGACTAGAGTATTTAAAGTTGTAGTGCCGAGGGATGACTTTGAAAATGGTGCTAAAAAAATTGACAAAGGAAACTAAAGGAAACTTTCATTTACTGCTTTTAAAAGTCTTTTGGCACTCAAAAATCTTGGATCAGTTTATTCTATTCAATTTGAAACACACCAAAAATCTGTAGATCCGAAACCAAAATCTTTTTGCACTGACTGTTTAGAAGATCATAACTTATTAATACGTAGGCTACAGTTCTTCAAATTTACTAAGTCTGTGATTGGTAAACCAGTCTTCTCTAGTTTACAGATGTCAGAATAATTGATGGGAACGGAAACCAGTCTGAATGGTATAAGTTATGGTGTAGTGTCCCTCAAGGTACTCAACTTTCCTCCTCGCTGTCCAAACTTTTTATTTCCAATCTTGGCGCTCAGCTAAAAATTTGTAAACATCATAAATATACCAATGATTTCGGATTTCTTTCGGATCCGTTGCCAGATCCTCTAAATATAAAGGATTTATTTGAATTTAATCTGCAGAAGGTTATTAGCTATGTTGAACAATGGACTTGTACTTTACCTTGATAAAACTTCAGCAATTGTGATATCCACATCTGATGGTGCCTCATTAAACTTATTGTTAACTTGAGGAAAAGTTAACAATGAGTTAAGTGTTATTAGGTTACTAGGTGATAACCCAAATATGTATCTAAAGAAACAGCAAATGTTTCTAGAAATTAGAATTTCTTTATTCTGGTCCAGGCATAAGATTTCGAAATTACTTCAGATGTATGTCTATTAAATAACAGATCACTAGAAGCAGACCCAAGTCCCAAATACAAGTAACTCTTGTCAATTCTTCCTGACCAACAGTATAACAATAAATCAAAGTACTTTTTTTAAAAATGAAATAACATAACTTTTTTTAACATTTATAGACATTTGATTACTGTCACATAATTGAAACACGCGGTCAAAATCAGATTGAATATGTAATGGACTTGAACTAACAACATTATAAAGTTTAAGATCATCAGCCTAAAGTAGAAGATGACAATTTTTGAAAATAATTTTAATGTCATTAAAGTAAAGAACAAACACACTGAAAAACTGTTGGCAGAACTGTTCGCCCAATGCGCTGAAGTGCTGCGTTAAAAAGAAACGCACAACTCACTTTAGTTTTGGGAGAGTAACTCTCCTTTTTGGTAGAGCTTCCGAACTATTTGTCAAGCAGCCGCTCACTCAATGCCATTGGTAGTCCAGTTTAAGAAAGCAATTCGCCCAATTTTGATTGAGCTGTGAGTTTAAACGTCAAGTAGCGTTGCACAACAGTCAATAGCGGAACTGTTCTATCAACAGTTTTTCAGTGCAAGAGCGGTCCAAGATTCAAACCTTACGGAACACCAGAAACTGCTAAAAACGGTTCTGAGGACTCATTTTTAAATTTGACTATTTGGAACCTTCCTGATAAATAACTTTCTAGAAATAAAATTATAGATACACCCATTCGACGCAATTTTTCAATAAGTATACTATGATTAACTTTATCGAAAGCCTTAGTAAAATCAGAATAATATATTGCGTCAACCTGATGTCTATATTCCAAATTTGTTGTTAAAAAATCTGTAAAAATACTGTGGTTAGTAATTGTAGAGCGACCAAGAACAAACGCATGTTGTTCATCAATTATAATATTTGAAACCGCAAGATACAGTGACTCATATATTAGACTCTCAAATATTTTTGATATTGTACTGAGTATAGTTATTGGCCTATAATTTTCAATACAGTTTTTAATGACATCCTCGATGCCATCTTTAAATATAGGAGATCTAATACCCTTTTTCCATTCATTATGAAATTTATTTAACTATATCGATTTATTAAACAAAATAAACAGTGGTTCAACGAAGGAAAAACCACATAAACCAATTAATGAGGGAGGGATTTAATCCGGACATGCTCCCTTAGTTGCATCAAAATCTCTTATTTTAACAAATACATCATTTCTCGATACCACTATAGAATGAAGAGTCACAAACGCATTTTAAATCCATTTCTAAATCCAGTTGATGTCACATCGTTAGGTTGCAAGGTAGAAGTATTATAGACTGACTTAAAACATTTCGCAAAAAAATTAGCAATTTCGGTAGAGGATTCACTACTTTCATCTTTTAAATACATAGTGTCTGGTGAAGAATATCTATTCAAGTTTACAAATTTCCAAAAGTGCTTCGAGTTATCATTATCAGCTATTGAATTTTCAGTATATGACATGAAATTGTTATGACAAGACCTTGACAACACTTTACAATCAGATCTTTTCTTAGAAAATGCTAAATAATTAAGATTATTTCTTTCTCTTTTACAAATATTATGCAATCGTTTTTTTTGTAGAACCAAGTCTCTTAATTCCTGTGTTAATCATGGTGAACAATGTTTTCGCACTTGAGAAACTTTAAGGGTACAAAATTATCAAACGCCTCATATGTTACAAAATATATCTACAACATCATCCACATTAAGAACAGTATTCCAGACAATGTTATTGAGAAGAGAAGTTATTTCTGCAATATTGTCATTTTTAAAGTCATATTTAACCCTATTTATAATAAAATAGTTCAACAATGGACAAACGTTGTTATGGATTATGGTAGTGACCCAATTGTAATTAAAGAGCAGTAAAAAATCTAGGTTTGACACTACAGATAGATGTTGGTAGTGATAGAAATAGTGTTGGCCCAATTGTATTTAAAGAAATAGTAAAAGATCTAGGTTTGACAATAGACAGATGCTATCATGGTGGTGACTCATTTGTATTTAAAGTAACAGTAACGTATAATTCTTTACATCCATAGTTTTTAACTACATTAGATGTTCTTTGACATCCTAGGAAAATTTTAAGAGAATCCCAAGAACGAACTCTTGAAAATGCAACATACAATTGTCCGTGATTAAATACATCTTTTTTTAAGTCAATTCCAATCATCAAATGACCTTGATTTTTATCGATATTCTTTGCAAATGCTAATTTTATTGGCAATTGACATCTTTTAACCCGTTGCCTGTTAACGACCCAACGTTGGGCCGTGAAAGTTTTAGCAAAAAATAGAAATTTGTTATTTAAATTATAAAATAAATTCTTTCATATCATTATTCACATACTATAGGTATTAATGATACTAGAAAAAGTAATAAATAAATAGTTGTTTATTATTTTTAAATAATATAACAATTTAAAAGATTTTGATGGACATTTTGGGGCACTAAAATGAATATTTTTCCAAACAGCGAAGGGGTTAAATGTAAGTGGATACAAATTTTCACAAAATAACTCAATTCGATGGATGAATATTACATAAACTGTCGGATTTAAAAGTATTGCTTTGCATTAGCGCTAAGATGTTGTGAATCCCGTTATTCAACAATTACGCATTAGAACTCAAAATTAATACTTTTTAATGCGATAGTTCACATTACTTCGAATGCGATTGAATGCGACTGTATACAAATAAAAATTCTCAACAAATAAGAATATTAGTTAATACTGTCTATCGCTTTCCCTTGAATGCGATTTAATTTAATACACCAAAAATATCAAAAGAATGGTAAATACTTTTTAATACGAGGCTTTGCATTACTTCCAATACAATTAAATGATATTTATTACCAACGAAGATTTGGACACAAGTCAGTACATTTTAATGCTATTTTCAGATTTGTTTTGAATACTAGTGAATGCGACTGAATGTAGAACGATTGTATTTCCTCGAAAAATTGTTTTCAACTGTTCTTCGTAGAAGCAAATTTAGGTAAGGCACTGTTTGTGTACTCTTACTATATGCCTTGTTTACTCTAACCCGTACAATATCATAATCGACAACTCCCGCTGTGTCTGTCAACACTGAAATACCAAAATTCGCATAATGATTGCGATGAAGTATCAGTACTGCCTCAAAATCGTTGTGTAAGATCTAAAGAAGTCCAGTGTTGATATGTGTTTTTCTAAGTTCTTTATTATTTGAACCAGAACTTATTAATGTGAATTTAAAGCGTACTAATTATTTGCGTAATATTATTTTCATTAATTAGTTTCTTTTTGGATCATTATTTTTAAGTTTCTGTTAGGCAGCATTAAATTGTAATGATTTCTATGCGGTGCAATACTTTCCATAGCGAAGTGTTTAGAATAGTTTCTTCGTATTTAAAATGATGAAGTTAAATGCGTATTAACTATTAATACTTTTTAATGGCGTTTAAACGTATCAGAAAACGGGATTAAATCTCATTAAAACTGTCAATACATTTTAATACTTTTCAATGCGACTATTTATATAGAGATATCATTTACTTGGTCGCCTGTTAAAATGTTATACCGTAAGAGATTATTTGCATGCTCCAAAACTTGTAATCTGGTTCCGTTACACAATCCTTCATTAATACTTAAATTTCGAACTAGAACATAACAATACAACTAACTCTTAATCGTAATTCATATCATGGAAAGTTTGGTGGATTCAATGTATCTAAGTATTCTGGTAACAGTCCATCGTGAATTTCTCCATTGTCACAATTTTGAACTCTGTCTATGCTGGTATAAATTTTTTTATAATTTTATCAAGAAGTTCAACAACTCTGCAATTAATTTTTCAACATCAACGTTTCTAAAACAAGGATAGAATTAATATGCTTCAACAAAATAAACTATTACTGCAAAAAGTGGAGAAGCAAAGGAAGAATCCTGGGGTACACCATATTGTCCTTAACATTTAGAATACCATCGTCAACAGATAATGAATAATTTGCAAATTCCGTTTTTTCTGATAAAGTTTGCATATTCTTAGTTAGGGTATAATCAAAAATGTTTCCAAAGTGAACTAAATTTAATTGACTTAACCGTTTCGCTTCAACTTGTATGCATTTTTACAAACAAAAGTTGTCGGTGGTCTCCTAGTATCATTACTTTTCCTCCAAATGGTGAATCAACGTTCATGAAATCACGTAAGGTTCTTTCAATTAATTCTAATGGATAACGTGGTGCCATTGGTGCTTCCTAAAGAAAAACATCAACTTGTTTCAAGTAGTTAGCATCTTTAGATTGACTTTTAAAATTTGAAACAGAATTTAAAAACAGAGGTACTGGCATTCCAAAAGTTTTGTGAAGTATATTTCGGTTCACAATAGGATTTGTGACAGAAAGTTCATTTTAAAAATTCCAAAACTACTATTTGGTTAGTAATAACGTCGCTGGCAATTTTTATTATAAGTAAGCAGCAGAATAGTTTACTAACTAAAAATAATCTTGGAAAAAATGGTTACCACAACTATTCTTTTCTCTCAGTTTAAATTAGGATATGTACCATTGACCTTTAAAGCACTTCATGGCCACTTATTTAATCTGAGTAATTAAAATAATTCGAATTCAAAAAAATATGAAACAATAGCTTCTAACTTAAAAAATCATAACTACCATAATTATGATAATTATGGTAATACCTAAAAATTTAATTCTTCAGATATAACACTTTCAGAAAAGGATAGTATAATGCTAGTTTAAAAAATGTTATTTATTTAAAAACATGAAAAGTCAGTGTTAGAAAAGAAATTGAAACTTTTTAATTTATATTTTAAAATCATATTATTAGAACAAAAAGAATAATGTCAACAAAGAAACAGAAGAATCGATTTTTAAAAAATCTCGACTGCCCCGAATCTCTTAAAAGACTAAAATAATTTAAAATAACAAAAATGTTTTTTTATGGTGCAAAAGAAAATGGTTGTTCTGAATAATATAAACTTCCACAATTTCCTCTAATACATTTTATATAAAGTATTTATGAAAATGAAATTTATAATTCATGTGCCAAAAAACACTCTCATTCATCATCTGGGAAAATATAATTATACGCTCCACGTAAATTATTCTCAGGGAAAACTGAATATATTTGCAAATCCTTTATTCATTTCGAAAATTGTATAATAATTTATAAATCGAGAGACAGAAATTGATGGAAAAAAAGTGAAATTTGAACTTATAATAGCAAAACTTCATTTTTGTCATTGATACAGAAATGGATCTGATGGTAAATTCTTATTGGCAGCACAAGTGTTTTCTGTCATTATTTTTTTGAATAAAATTTTTCAAAACCCCAACGAATAAATTTCGACAACGTTTGCTTTTAACGAAATGAAATTGGTTGGCCTATTTTAAAAGCACTTGAGGTTGAATTGCAAACCATCTATATTTTAAGCAAAAAATGGTTTTATTGGCGAGAAAAAAAGTTTTTTAATTTTCCAAATTTTGTAATATTCCAGAGCGTAGAATTTCACTCGTTTTCTATATTCAAGAGGGTTAGAACTCTTCTTTTTGTACACAAAAACTTGTATTGCCCAGATAGAAACTTGTTGAGTATTACTTGCAATTTAGAGAATGATTCCCTATCTAATATTTAAATCCAAAAAAAAAAAAAATTAAATCAAAAAAAAACTTTTTATCTTTTACTACTAATATTTAAATATTTATTTTTATTAATTAATATACAATTTCTTGAATTTTTTTATTTAAAAGTTATTATCGTTTCAAGATAATCATTTCTTTTGTCACTGACCAGAAATTTTGGGTCACAATCGGAATAAGAATTTCAAACTTTTAGTTATGATTTGCATCGAGTCACCGTGGCTGCGTGGTATAACTCACTTGCCAAAACGCATGTCTCGAAGGTCTAAGGTTCGATCCCACATTCGTGACAATTTTTCAGTCATAGAATTTAAATTGTATTGGTTGAGTAATTGTTGGGTTATCCTAATTGTT
The DNA here is from genome assembly GCA_032872505.1 of Leptopilina syphax. Classification (NCBI taxonomy): domain Eukaryota; kingdom Metazoa; phylum Arthropoda; class Insecta; order Hymenoptera; family Figitidae; genus Leptopilina; species Leptopilina syphax. The sequence goes on from CM065475.1 coordinate 6,920,422, forward strand.
TATTCGTCCTAAATATTTACAGAAACACAAAAATATAGATAAAATGATAAATGTCAAGAAAAATTATATTTTATTCTATAAACTTTATATAAACAGAAAAATATAAATAAAATGATAAATTCTAGGAAGAATTATATTTTATTCTAGATTTTGACCAGAAGAAACTGTTTCGTTTTTTTAAACATTTTTTTGAATAGTATTAAAAAAAACTAATTACCTTCATAACTACTTTATTTATTGGTTTATCCATTTTTATTAGTAAGGTTAACTAACTAAAAGTTGACGGTTTATTATAATTTATAATATTTATTATAATTATATAATAATATATTTATTAGTTGCTGGTACTAAGTTCCAGTTAGTAATAAAATGATAACGGCAATTATCTAACTTTCTACTAATATAAATGGTTCCTCTGACCATCATATTAGCTGCAGTAAAGTTTACTAACCAAAATGGTATTCGTAACTATTTTATTAGTTCCCTCAACTACTTTGTTCTCTTAATATACACAAATTGGGACATTTGCCTTAGTTACAATTCTATTAATTTTCTTCTGATAGAATCGGATTATTATTAAAATACTGATTATGACTCAGAAAAAAATTACACTTTTGAATCAAGTACATTATTTAATTGCATAAACCTTACTTTTAGTCTATATAATAATCATAATAATAACAACAATAATAATAGTAATAATAATGATGATAATAATAATACAGAAAATTTTGCCGTATTATTTTTACACTTAAATGGATTAAAATAATCTGCAACGCTTTAATACATCAAGGAATAAAATAATCTATCGTAGGATTATATTTTTAAAATATTTTAAAAGTGATTTAGTTTTGATTTAGACGGAAAAAATTAATTCAAAAATTCATTATTTTTTTCTTTTTTGGTGTTAATTTAAGCAGTAACGCTTTTTAATATTTATTAGTTTAATTAATAATAATAAAAATAGTAAAAGTGATATTTTACTAAAATGCGAAATCACAGAGATAAGAACAGCGACAGTATATTGTGAAATGAAACAATCAACAGAACAATATTGTTGATAAATGTTTGTATACAATGTTTCATCCAACAAAATCGCTTCATACTTTTATATTAATGAATCTGGTGAAATATTTATTTATACCACTTAATATCTTTTATTAAAAACAGTATAAACAAAATTGTTTGCACAACATGTTATATTAACACATATATCGTAGCTATATTACTTCCTCAGGGAAAATATTTCATAAAACATTCGAAATCTTAGTATGTATATCTACATTTATTTATAGACTCTGTATCAAATTCTAAAAGTAAATCTAAAATTTTTTGATTTTTTGAAGAAATATGATCCTAGTCAGACAGAATTTTTGTAGAATTTACATAGTAGAAAGTATTCTGTTTTAAATTTGAATTAGTTGAATTTTTACCAATTAGTGTAAGAAATTTTTACTAATTTCTTATTTAGTGCAATATTGAAAATCATTGAAATGAGGAAAAGTTTTAAAAATAATCAAAATTTTGACAAAAATTTTATTAAAATTTTTGAAAATAATTGAAAATTTATGCAAAGAATTTTGTTATTTATGAAAGTAATTGAATTTTTGTGGAGAATTTTATTAAAATTTTTGAAAATAATTGAAATTCTGAAAAGAACTTTATTATTTGAAAATATAATGAAACTTTTGCGAAGAGTGTTGTTAAAATTTTTGAAAATAATTGAAATTGTGCGAAGAAATTTGTTATTTATGAAAATAATTGAATTTTTTAAAAGAATTGTGTTATTTTTCAATAGAATTGAATTTTTGTGAAGAATGTTATTAAAATTTTTAAAAATAATTGAAATTCTTCACAGAAATTTGTTATTTATGAAAATAATTAAATTTTTTAAAACAATTTTATTTATCAACAGAATTAAATTCTTGAGAAGAAATTTAAAAAAATTTTGAATATATTTCTGTTCTTTCGAAGAAATTTAATGAATTGTTTTTAAATACCACATTGAATTTTTTAGAAGAATTTTGTTACTTGTGAAAATAATTAAATTCTTGGCAAGAATTTTATTAAAATTGTTAAAAATAATTGAATTTCTTTGACGAATTTTATTATTCATAAAGTGAATTGAATTGAATTCCTGCTAATAATGTAATTAATTTTTTTTTAAATAATTGAAATTCTGTCAAGAAATTTGTTATGTATGAAAAGAATTAAATTTTTTAGAAGAATTTCGTTCTGTATAAAGATAATTGAATTCTTGAGAAGAATTTTATTAAATTTTTTGAAAATAATTGAATTTTTGTGAAGAATTTGATTATTTATGAAGAGAATTGAATTCTCGACAAGAATGTTAATAAATTTGTTTAAAATAATAGAATTTCTACTAAGAGTTTTATTAAAATTCTTCCAAGAAATTTAATTAACATTGTAGATATTGAAAATAATTTAATTCTTATAAATATTTATATTCAAATTGTTAAATATTTTTTAATTCTTCTATAGAAGTTGATTACATATTTTAAAAATAATTGAAATTTTTACAAGAATGCTATTACAATTTTTGTAAATAATTGAATTTAAGTAAAATTATTCATTAAATAATTTATTTATTTTATGATAGTTGTTCAAGATTTAAGTTATTTAAAAAGAAATTTTTGTCAGAAATTGAAAAAAAAGATTTTGCATTAGAATTCGTGGTAATTTTATAGTTAATGAATCAAACAATAAAGACACAAAAATTCAGAATTTTCTTATGAATTCTAAAAATTTATTTTTTTCCTACTTTTAATAAAAATTCCTGACTTTTCCTTGAATTCCCTATGTCAAAACATATGATTATTATAATTATAATAATATTGAAACTGTATATTACAATTCATATTTTATTTTTATAAAGAAAAATTTGATTTAAAAATTTCTACGTGCTATTATTTTTGAAATTGCTAATTTTATTTAAAAAAGTGAGTAAGAAGTCAGAGAATTGTTGCTAGTATTTAATATTCAACGTTAAGTTACGTTTCAGTTCTAGGTTTTTTCATTTAAACAATTTAAGTCGAATGCAACTGTAGGTCCACGTGTCTCGAAAATCAAAACTTGCTTTTTTTAATTAAAAAGTCTAATATTTTCGGGGCATTTTATTTTCTGTTATTATATTAACTAATGCTGCTGAATCTAATAATAGTTGGTCTTCTCCTTGGTTATCAATTCTTCCGCATAGAGATTGTAGTCTTCAACATACTGTTGATGCTCGACATTCCTTTCCTAATCCTCCTCGTGTTGAATTTCTTCCTCGGTCATTGCCTGAGATTCTAAAAATTCCAGTTCTTCGCGTGTCATTCTAATCTTCCTCCTGTGGTCCAAAACAACTTGTTTGCAATATCTTTTTGCTCGTTTGACGCTTTTACTAAAATCATCATCTCCCGTTAGTGTTTTCCTTAAATTCTAATTATACCTCTCCCACTGTAAGAATATTAAAAATCGTATTATTACAATTCCATCAATTTTATTATTAACATTAACGTCAGTTTTAAGAAAAAAGGTAGAAGAAATTTACTAACCTCTTCTACCCTTTAGTAGAAGAAAAAAGCTTTCATTAGGAAAAAAGATGACATTACTGTAAAAAAAGAAAAGAGTATAAAACAAGAGGCAAATATTGAAAAACAAAATTTTCCAAACATGAAAAAATATTTTCCCATTTTTGAAAAAAAAAATGAATCAATAAAGTGGACTAACTTTTAGCAAAGAGACGGTTCTTCAAGATACATCAAAGTGGCGATAAAATTATCGTTGAAGAAAAAGCAAAGGATAATTTGTTAACAGGCACGAAAAATGCATGACGTAGACGAAATTACGATGATGGTGAATGAGAATGTCGTCGTCAGTGACGTTGTGCAAGTGCATAGATGAGCATATAATACTTGGAAAGTTGAAAATGCACAAGTATATGAAAGACCCCCTTCAAAGGGTAGTTTAAAGTTCAACGAAAGCGTTTCAAGATGCAAGATGCATATCGACAGAGGCGAACAAGCGCTCTTTATGCGACCCCGTATCAATGTTCTCGTCATAGCTCTTGAGAAACCTCTTAAACATGTCTTTTATCTTTAACAAAAGAGAGCTACGTTCTTCCACTGCTTGTCACTTCTTACGCGAATCTGAATTTCCTAACAATTAGTTCTTTAAAACTTTGACCTTGATAGAGAAAATTCTTACAATTATTGCTTTTACTTCTGCATTGCTTCGACTAGAGTATTTAAAGTTGTAGTGCCGAGGGATGACTTTGAAAATGGTGCTAAAAAAATTGACAAAGGAAACTAAAGGAAACTTTCATTTACTGCTTTTAAAAGTCTTTTGGCACTCAAAAATCTTGGATCAGTTTATTCTATTCAATTTGAAACACACCAAAAATCTGTAGATCCGAAACCAAAATCTTTTTGCACTGACTGTTTAGAAGATCATAACTTATTAATACGTAGGCTACAGTTCTTCAAATTTACTAAGTCTGTGATTGGTAAACCAGTCTTCTCTAGTTTACAGATGTCAGAATAATTGATGGGAACGGAAACCAGTCTGAATGGTATAAGTTATGGTGTAGTGTCCCTCAAGGTACTCAACTTTCCTCCTCGCTGTCCAAACTTTTTATTTCCAATCTTGGCGCTCAGCTAAAAATTTGTAAACATCATAAATATACCAATGATTTCGGATTTCTTTCGGATCCGTTGCCAGATCCTCTAAATATAAAGGATTTATTTGAATTTAATCTGCAGAAGGTTATTAGCTATGTTGAACAATGGACTTGTACTTTACCTTGATAAAACTTCAGCAATTGTGATATCCACATCTGATGGTGCCTCATTAAACTTATTGTTAACTTGAGGAAAAGTTAACAATGAGTTAAGTGTTATTAGGTTACTAGGTGATAACCCAAATATGTATCTAAAGAAACAGCAAATGTTTCTAGAAATTAGAATTTCTTTATTCTGGTCCAGGCATAAGATTTCGAAATTACTTCAGATGTATGTCTATTAAATAACAGATCACTAGAAGCAGACCCAAGTCCCAAATACAAGTAACTCTTGTCAATTCTTCCTGACCAACAGTATAACAATAAATCAAAGTACTTTTTTTAAAAATGAAATAACATAACTTTTTTTAACATTTATAGACATTTGATTACTGTCACATAATTGAAACACGCGGTCAAAATCAGATTGAATATGTAATGGACTTGAACTAACAACATTATAAAGTTTAAGATCATCAGCCTAAAGTAGAAGATGACAATTTTTGAAAATAATTTTAATGTCATTAAAGTAAAGAACAAACACACTGAAAAACTGTTGGCAGAACTGTTCGCCCAATGCGCTGAAGTGCTGCGTTAAAAAGAAACGCACAACTCACTTTAGTTTTGGGAGAGTAACTCTCCTTTTTGGTAGAGCTTCCGAACTATTTGTCAAGCAGCCGCTCACTCAATGCCATTGGTAGTCCAGTTTAAGAAAGCAATTCGCCCAATTTTGATTGAGCTGTGAGTTTAAACGTCAAGTAGCGTTGCACAACAGTCAATAGCGGAACTGTTCTATCAACAGTTTTTCAGTGCAAGAGCGGTCCAAGATTCAAACCTTACGGAACACCAGAAACTGCTAAAAACGGTTCTGAGGACTCATTTTTAAATTTGACTATTTGGAACCTTCCTGATAAATAACTTTCTAGAAATAAAATTATAGATACACCCATTCGACGCAATTTTTCAATAAGTATACTATGATTAACTTTATCGAAAGCCTTAGTAAAATCAGAATAATATATTGCGTCAACCTGATGTCTATATTCCAAATTTGTTGTTAAAAAATCTGTAAAAATACTGTGGTTAGTAATTGTAGAGCGACCAAGAACAAACGCATGTTGTTCATCAATTATAATATTTGAAACCGCAAGATACAGTGACTCATATATTAGACTCTCAAATATTTTTGATATTGTACTGAGTATAGTTATTGGCCTATAATTTTCAATACAGTTTTTAATGACATCCTCGATGCCATCTTTAAATATAGGAGATCTAATACCCTTTTTCCATTCATTATGAAATTTATTTAACTATATCGATTTATTAAACAAAATAAACAGTGGTTCAACGAAGGAAAAACCACATAAACCAATTAATGAGGGAGGGATTTAATCCGGACATGCTCCCTTAGTTGCATCAAAATCTCTTATTTTAACAAATACATCATTTCTCGATACCACTATAGAATGAAGAGTCACAAACGCATTTTAAATCCATTTCTAAATCCAGTTGATGTCACATCGTTAGGTTGCAAGGTAGAAGTATTATAGACTGACTTAAAACATTTCGCAAAAAAATTAGCAATTTCGGTAGAGGATTCACTACTTTCATCTTTTAAATACATAGTGTCTGGTGAAGAATATCTATTCAAGTTTACAAATTTCCAAAAGTGCTTCGAGTTATCATTATCAGCTATTGAATTTTCAGTATATGACATGAAATTGTTATGACAAGACCTTGACAACACTTTACAATCAGATCTTTTCTTAGAAAATGCTAAATAATTAAGATTATTTCTTTCTCTTTTACAAATATTATGCAATCGTTTTTTTTGTAGAACCAAGTCTCTTAATTCCTGTGTTAATCATGGTGAACAATGTTTTCGCACTTGAGAAACTTTAAGGGTACAAAATTATCAAACGCCTCATATGTTACAAAATATATCTACAACATCATCCACATTAAGAACAGTATTCCAGACAATGTTATTGAGAAGAGAAGTTATTTCTGCAATATTGTCATTTTTAAAGTCATATTTAACCCTATTTATAATAAAATAGTTCAACAATGGACAAACGTTGTTATGGATTATGGTAGTGACCCAATTGTAATTAAAGAGCAGTAAAAAATCTAGGTTTGACACTACAGATAGATGTTGGTAGTGATAGAAATAGTGTTGGCCCAATTGTATTTAAAGAAATAGTAAAAGATCTAGGTTTGACAATAGACAGATGCTATCATGGTGGTGACTCATTTGTATTTAAAGTAACAGTAACGTATAATTCTTTACATCCATAGTTTTTAACTACATTAGATGTTCTTTGACATCCTAGGAAAATTTTAAGAGAATCCCAAGAACGAACTCTTGAAAATGCAACATACAATTGTCCGTGATTAAATACATCTTTTTTTAAGTCAATTCCAATCATCAAATGACCTTGATTTTTATCGATATTCTTTGCAAATGCTAATTTTATTGGCAATTGACATCTTTTAACCCGTTGCCTGTTAACGACCCAACGTTGGGCCGTGAAAGTTTTAGCAAAAAATAGAAATTTGTTATTTAAATTATAAAATAAATTCTTTCATATCATTATTCACATACTATAGGTATTAATGATACTAGAAAAAGTAATAAATAAATAGTTGTTTATTATTTTTAAATAATATAACAATTTAAAAGATTTTGATGGACATTTTGGGGCACTAAAATGAATATTTTTCCAAACAGCGAAGGGGTTAAATGTAAGTGGATACAAATTTTCACAAAATAACTCAATTCGATGGATGAATATTACATAAACTGTCGGATTTAAAAGTATTGCTTTGCATTAGCGCTAAGATGTTGTGAATCCCGTTATTCAACAATTACGCATTAGAACTCAAAATTAATACTTTTTAATGCGATAGTTCACATTACTTCGAATGCGATTGAATGCGACTGTATACAAATAAAAATTCTCAACAAATAAGAATATTAGTTAATACTGTCTATCGCTTTCCCTTGAATGCGATTTAATTTAATACACCAAAAATATCAAAAGAATGGTAAATACTTTTTAATACGAGGCTTTGCATTACTTCCAATACAATTAAATGATATTTATTACCAACGAAGATTTGGACACAAGTCAGTACATTTTAATGCTATTTTCAGATTTGTTTTGAATACTAGTGAATGCGACTGAATGTAGAACGATTGTATTTCCTCGAAAAATTGTTTTCAACTGTTCTTCGTAGAAGCAAATTTAGGTAAGGCACTGTTTGTGTACTCTTACTATATGCCTTGTTTACTCTAACCCGTACAATATCATAATCGACAACTCCCGCTGTGTCTGTCAACACTGAAATACCAAAATTCGCATAATGATTGCGATGAAGTATCAGTACTGCCTCAAAATCGTTGTGTAAGATCTAAAGAAGTCCAGTGTTGATATGTGTTTTTCTAAGTTCTTTATTATTTGAACCAGAACTTATTAATGTGAATTTAAAGCGTACTAATTATTTGCGTAATATTATTTTCATTAATTAGTTTCTTTTTGGATCATTATTTTTAAGTTTCTGTTAGGCAGCATTAAATTGTAATGATTTCTATGCGGTGCAATACTTTCCATAGCGAAGTGTTTAGAATAGTTTCTTCGTATTTAAAATGATGAAGTTAAATGCGTATTAACTATTAATACTTTTTAATGGCGTTTAAACGTATCAGAAAACGGGATTAAATCTCATTAAAACTGTCAATACATTTTAATACTTTTCAATGCGACTATTTATATAGAGATATCATTTACTTGGTCGCCTGTTAAAATGTTATACCGTAAGAGATTATTTGCATGCTCCAAAACTTGTAATCTGGTTCCGTTACACAATCCTTCATTAATACTTAAATTTCGAACTAGAACATAACAATACAACTAACTCTTAATCGTAATTCATATCATGGAAAGTTTGGTGGATTCAATGTATCTAAGTATTCTGGTAACAGTCCATCGTGAATTTCTCCATTGTCACAATTTTGAACTCTGTCTATGCTGGTATAAATTTTTTTATAATTTTATCAAGAAGTTCAACAACTCTGCAATTAATTTTTCAACATCAACGTTTCTAAAACAAGGATAGAATTAATATGCTTCAACAAAATAAACTATTACTGCAAAAAGTGGAGAAGCAAAGGAAGAATCCTGGGGTACACCATATTGTCCTTAACATTTAGAATACCATCGTCAACAGATAATGAATAATTTGCAAATTCCGTTTTTTCTGATAAAGTTTGCATATTCTTAGTTAGGGTATAATCAAAAATGTTTCCAAAGTGAACTAAATTTAATTGACTTAACCGTTTCGCTTCAACTTGTATGCATTTTTACAAACAAAAGTTGTCGGTGGTCTCCTAGTATCATTACTTTTCCTCCAAATGGTGAATCAACGTTCATGAAATCACGTAAGGTTCTTTCAATTAATTCTAATGGATAACGTGGTGCCATTGGTGCTTCCTAAAGAAAAACATCAACTTGTTTCAAGTAGTTAGCATCTTTAGATTGACTTTTAAAATTTGAAACAGAATTTAAAAACAGAGGTACTGGCATTCCAAAAGTTTTGTGAAGTATATTTCGGTTCACAATAGGATTTGTGACAGAAAGTTCATTTTAAAAATTCCAAAACTACTATTTGGTTAGTAATAACGTCGCTGGCAATTTTTATTATAAGTAAGCAGCAGAATAGTTTACTAACTAAAAATAATCTTGGAAAAAATGGTTACCACAACTATTCTTTTCTCTCAGTTTAAATTAGGATATGTACCATTGACCTTTAAAGCACTTCATGGCCACTTATTTAATCTGAGTAATTAAAATAATTCGAATTCAAAAAAATATGAAACAATAGCTTCTAACTTAAAAAATCATAACTACCATAATTATGATAATTATGGTAATACCTAAAAATTTAATTCTTCAGATATAACACTTTCAGAAAAGGATAGTATAATGCTAGTTTAAAAAATGTTATTTATTTAAAAACATGAAAAGTCAGTGTTAGAAAAGAAATTGAAACTTTTTAATTTATATTTTAAAATCATATTATTAGAACAAAAAGAATAATGTCAACAAAGAAACAGAAGAATCGATTTTTAAAAAATCTCGACTGCCCCGAATCTCTTAAAAGACTAAAATAATTTAAAATAACAAAAATGTTTTTTTATGGTGCAAAAGAAAATGGTTGTTCTGAATAATATAAACTTCCACAATTTCCTCTAATACATTTTATATAAAGTATTTATGAAAATGAAATTTATAATTCATGTGCCAAAAAACACTCTCATTCATCATCTGGGAAAATATAATTATACGCTCCACGTAAATTATTCTCAGGGAAAACTGAATATATTTGCAAATCCTTTATTCATTTCGAAAATTGTATAATAATTTATAAATCGAGAGACAGAAATTGATGGAAAAAAAGTGAAATTTGAACTTATAATAGCAAAACTTCATTTTTGTCATTGATACAGAAATGGATCTGATGGTAAATTCTTATTGGCAGCACAAGTGTTTTCTGTCATTATTTTTTTGAATAAAATTTTTCAAAACCCCAACGAATAAATTTCGACAACGTTTGCTTTTAACGAAATGAAATTGGTTGGCCTATTTTAAAAGCACTTGAGGTTGAATTGCAAACCATCTATATTTTAAGCAAAAAATGGTTTTATTGGCGAGAAAAAAAGTTTTTTAATTTTCCAAATTTTGTAATATTCCAGAGCGTAGAATTTCACTCGTTTTCTATATTCAAGAGGGTTAGAACTCTTCTTTTTGTACACAAAAACTTGTATTGCCCAGATAGAAACTTGTTGAGTATTACTTGCAATTTAGAGAATGATTCCCTATCTAATATTTAAATCCAAAAAAAAAAAAAATTAAATCAAAAAAAAACTTTTTATCTTTTACTACTAATATTTAAATATTTATTTTTATTAATTAATATACAATTTCTTGAATTTTTTTATTTAAAAGTTATTATCGTTTCAAGATAATCATTTCTTTTGTCACTGACCAGAAATTTTGGGTCACAATCGGAATAAGAATTTCAAACTTTTAGTTATGATTTGCATCGAGTCACCGTGGCTGCGTGGTATAACTCACTTGCCAAAACGCATGTCTCGAAGGTCTAAGGTTCGATCCCACATTCGTGACAATTTTTCAGTCATAGAATTTAAATTGTATTGGTTGAGTAATTGTTGGGTTATCCTAATTGTTTATTCGTCCTAAATATTTACAGAAACACAAAAATATAGATAAAATGATAAATGTCAAGAAAAATTATATTTTATTCTATAAACTTTATATAAACAGAAAAATATAAATAAAATGATAAATTCTAGGAAGAATTATATTTTATTCTAGATTTTGACCAGAAGAAACTGTTTCGTTTTTTTTAAACATTTTTTTGAATAGTATTAAAAAAAACTAATTACCTTCATAACTACTTTATTTATTGGTTTATCCATTTTTATTAGTAAGGTTAACTAACTAAAAGTTGACGGTTTATTATAATTTATAATATTTATTATAATTATATAATAATATATTTATTAGTTGCTGGTACTAAGTTCCAGTTAGTAATAAAATGATAACGGCAATTATCTAACTTTCTACTAATATAAATGGTTCCTCTGACCATCATATTAGCTGCAGTAAAGTTTACTAACCAAAATGGTATTCGTAACTATTTTATTAGTTCCCTCAACTACTTTGTTCTCTTAATATACACAAATTGGGACATTTGCCTTAGTTACAATTCTATTAATTTTCTTCTGATAGAATCGGATTATTATTAAAATACTGATTATGACTCAGAAAAAAATTACACTTTTGAATCAAGTACATTATTTAATTGCATAAACCTTACTTTTAGTCTATATAATAATCATAATAATAACAACAATAATAATAGTAATAATAATGATGATAATAATAATACAGAAAATTTTGCCGTATTATTTTTACACTTAAATGGATTAAAATAATCTGCAACGCTTTAATACATCAAGGAATAAAATAATCTATCGTAGGATTATATTTTTAAAATATTTTAAAAGTGATTTAGTTTTGATTTAGACGGAAAAAATTAATTCAAAAATTCATTATTTTTTTCTTTTTTGGTGTTAATTTAAGCAGTAACGCTTTTTAATATTTATTAGTTTAATTAATAATAATAAAAATAGTAAAAGTGATATTTTACTAAAATGCGAAATCACAGAGATAAGAACAGCGACAGTATATTGTGAAATGAAACAATCAACAGAACAATATTGTTGATAAATGTTTGTATACAATGTTTCATCCAACAAAATCGCTTCATACTTTTATATTAATGAATCTGGTGAAATATTTATTTATACCACTTAATATCTTTTATTAAAAACAGTATAAACAAAATTGTTTGCACAACATGTTATATTAACACATATATCGTAGCTATATTACTTCCTCAGGGAAAATATTTGAAGGGTCTGCGGTCTAAACCTGTTAAGCGCCATTTCACAAATTTTTCAGGATGGAGAAAAAACGTTTTCATTTTTACAGTTGTTGTTAATTTTTTTAAATTCAAAGAGTTTTTCGTTCAGTTAGTGGATATCTATGATATTCTAAAGTTTCGATTTTCTAAATTTAAAATTAACGATTGTACGACACTCTAAAGCTATACATATGTTATCAGCAGGGGGGTCCTGCGGTCTAAACCTGTTATGCGCCATGTTCTAATTTGTTTCTTTTTTGAAAGTTAGTGCAATCGTTGGAAGAGTTTGATACTTTTGACGTTCGCGCATTTTTCTCCGCTCTCATACAAGCTACAAACAGTTTTAATACATCAAAATGTTCGGAATTACATGTACATTTTAGATCCACTTGCAAAATTTTATTATTGTTTATTGAAAAAGTTTAATTCCCTTGTAAAGTCGAGACACGTGGTTTAACTTCGTCTGCTTAAACACAAGCGGACGAAACTGTCGGAAACTGCCGAATATTTTTGAAGATGGCGTCCAACAGAGTTTCGACCAACACATACACCTCACTTTCTACACAATGAAAACAGGCCTATTGCTCTATTGAACGAACTAACCGAGCAGATGTGAGAAGAAACAGGTTTTCTCCATAGGACGCTATGTGTCGATAACAGGTTTAGACCGCAGACCTATGCCGCTCATAGCGAAACGCGATTTTCAAAAATTAATAGAAAAAAAACTAAACAATATTTTCGAGTTTTCTTTACGGCATATTAACGGCATATTTTAGAACTATCAAAAAATGCAATAAAATCAATTTCGAAAAAAGTGGCGCTTAACAGGTTTAGACCGCAGACCCTTCATTTCATAAAACATTCGAAATCTTAGTATGTATATCTACATATTTTATTTATAGACTCTGTATCAAATTCTAAAAGTAAATCTAAAATTTTTTGATTTTTTGAAGAAATATGATCCTAGTCAGACAGAATTTTTGTAGAATTTACATAGTAGAAAGTATTCTGTTTTAAATTTGAATTAGTTGAATTTTTACCAATTAGTGTAAGAAATTTTTACTAATTTCTTATTTAGTGCAATTTTTTATTTAGTAGTTTTAGTTTTTTTTAGTGTTTATATTTAGTTTTAAAAAATAATTCAGTTAGTTTTCGTAAAATTATTTACAGACAGAATCTGGGTTCAAAATAATCTCTGTACAATATTCATTTTGAAAAGCAGCAAAAATTATATCTCTTGCACTCATAGTTTTGAGTTTTAGTCAAAAAGTTTCATCGGTTTCTTTTTGAGTTAATGGTTAAATGAAAATTTTGAATGAGTAACAAATAATTATTTAATAACAGAAATTATTGAAACTTATTTTTATAGAAGAAAACATTGCAACTAAAGTGACGTAAATTCTTTGAGTTAATTTTCTGTATATGTGAATTTAAATAAAGTAACTTTTAGGTTAAAAAATCCTGTTAGTTGATACAGGTAATTGTACCGACTGTCTAAAAATTGTTATGAATCAAAATTTCAAAAAAACAAAAATAAAGTTACCAAAACTGTCTGGAATATTTGTCAACTTTTACTAACTATTTTCAAAGTGAATTTTGCTACTCTCGAAAAGTATATTTTACTAATTTTTACAAAAACCTACATTAATCGCAGCAAAACTTTTTACTCAAAAAATAGTCAAATTGTCCACAAATGCGCAAAAGTTTCTGTCAATGTAACTTTTACTTTGAAAATAGTAAAAGTTACTTTATTCGTTTTCTCCGTGTACTTATTATCAGTAACTTAATTCTGTCTATATAGCAATTAGTAGAATTTTACTGATAGTAAAATTTTTCACAAAGAATCTGAAATCGTTTACATATCTTAAAACCAAAGTGATTGAAAAATACTATTTTTAATACGTTTTGTGTCTCAATTTTGATATTCTTAGAAAAGGAAAAAAAAGTAATTGTTGTTGTATTAACTAAAGGTACCTATCAAAGAACCGGTTATAATTTTTTTTAAGAAAAAAATCATTAAACAAGTTATAGAAATTTAGTAAAATTAGCAAAAGTTTCTTTTTGTAAAGCGAATAGGTTGTTACTGTCTTGATTTCGGTTCCTTTTAATTCCACGTCACATCATTGAATCTCCTCGTCTTGTTTTTCGTAAATTTTCTGCTGTTTTATTTCTTTTTAAAACACACTTTTCTTGAAAGTATCAAATTGATGTTAATGCTTATCAAATTGATGCCAAAATTTTTGGATCCGTTTTTGATTTGATCCACATTTTTGGTATCAATTCGTTGCAATATTGATACTATTAAATTTACAGTGAATATTTAAAGATAAACGGATTGTTTTATACTATTAGAAGAGTCGGGCATTATACAGATCATTAGTTTCTAAAAGCATCTTAAAATGCATTAGTTTCTAAAATAGAAAATGCAAAAATAAGATGTTTTAAACGTTTTAAAACTGTCTAGAATGTATTTTAAGATGCTTGTTTTTACAGTGAAATCAGAAAAAAATCTTGCTATGAAATTTAATTAAAGCTTATTAGAAGTTAATATAATATTTAAATCCTATAAGTTTGAATATTTATGATCATTAATCATGAACCGAACTTTGTGCAACTCATTGCGGCATTCGACAATGATTATTGCATCTATAGTCGAACATCATGATTTTTAAAATAAAGAATAAAAATCTTGCTAGTGCTTCCTTCAGCAGTACACATTGTTTTGGATATTTTTAATATATAAAAATCATTGTGAAGTAATTTTAACCTAAAACTGAAGGCAAAGTATGAACAATTTTTATTAAAAAATAAAACTGAGGTCTAAAAGTTATTAAAATCCATATAAGCATAGAAAAAACATTGTACTTTCTGTCACTATTTTTAAAAACATTCTAACAGTTCGAAAAAAAAAACCTTAAAAATTTATAATAAAGTCTTTAACACCCGGGTTGTTTTAATAATAATAAGATAAACTAACATGTCTGAATGTTTTCGTTTATCTTATTATTCATCAAAATTTAGTTTTCTTGTAGAAGTCCCATTAGAGCGAGCATTGGAGACATGTTAAAAAGGCTTTGGAGATGAAATTATTTTAGTTATTGCACAAATTCAATTGAATTAAATCGTTAAATTTTTTTTTTAAATGATAAGGAAGTAAATTTTAACTCTGGAAATTGATAATAATTATTAGAGAGTAGATTTTGCAAAATTAATCGAGGCATCAAAAATGTCTCTTTCAGAAGAATCACGCATATCAGTATTCTTCATGGTAAGAATAACCAAAAAAATTAGTTAACATAACAAACTTTTTTAGTGTCCACAACTTAAAATTACTTAGGTTGCTTTTACGAATCAAGCATTGTATTAATAATCAACTTTTTTAGGGCCAACAACTTACAATTTCTAGTTAAAATATAGAACACTTTCAGTTGAACGATCAGAATTTTTAGGTTCATTTTACAAATGAGGCTTTGTATTAAAAAACAACTTTTTTAGTGCCAACACTTCGTGGTGCCAACAACTTAAAATTTCTAGGTTTATTTTACGAATGAAGCTTTGTACTAATAACCAACTGTTTTAGTGCCAAAAACTTAAAATTCCTAGATTTATTTTACGAATGAAGCTTTGTACTAATAACCAACTTTTTTAGTGCCAACAACTTACAATATTATTTCTAGTTAAAATATAAAACATTGTGTTGAACGATCACAATTTTGAGGTTAATTTTACCACAACGAATCTTTGTAATCCTTCTAATGAACAACAGGTACCAATTCTTTTTTCACTAGCACTGCAGTTATTCGGTTATTTCAAATAAGTACTTTTCTTAGTTTATAGAAAAAAATAATTTAAGAATAAAACTAGTACAAAACAATTAGTAAAAATAGTAAAAGATAAAAAAATTTCGAAAGAGAATTTAAAAAATCGAAGTACTTTTGGAACAATTGCCTCCATTTAATATTACAATAAACTCGACGACGTAAATTGCAACATAAAAATAATAATTTCCCATCTGATAAGAATGTAAAAATGATACAATCATACAGTAAATATTTTCCTTTCATTACGTATACAAGGTTGATGAAACATTATGTTGTTTGATGTTCCTGATAGTACGGAAGTTCATAAGTATTCTACCTGGAGTTTTAAACAATACATTAATACATTTGGGGTAAACAGTTACATAGAGTACACTATACATGGAGTACTGTACTAGTATAGTATAGTTTACTATACTTGGTGTATAGTATACTATACTTTGTGTATAGTTTTCTACACTTTGTTATAATGTGTAATGTATAGTTAAGTATAGTTTACTATACTTTGTGTTTGTTTTACTACACTAGATGTACAGATGAAGTAAACTATAGTTTACACCGAGTAAATATAGGAATTTGTTGCATAACGTTGTATTCACATCCATTATATTAGAGTTTGTACGGTGCAAGGACGAAACTTTGATGGAGTTGTAGGTTAATGTCAACTACAGCTGGTTGAAGGGGACCAAATGCGTCAATCGTGCAGTATATTTGACCCGTGTTCAACCAGCTAAGCTTAACATTACTTTTTCTCTTCAATCACCAGCCAGTTCTTCTCATTCTTCTTCTTCTTCTTCTTTTTCTTGATTTTGCAGCACAAAAAAAAATTCTTGCACGCGATCACTTATTGAAATGCAATCGTGCTGCAAAGAAATGACAGACTTTCGCAAAAAAGTTATTGTTTCACAAAAGTAATTTTCGATAGTCTCAATTGCTTTTTGGTTGTACTTTCTGTTACAATAGTTTCTTTAATATCAGCAATCGGTAGTTATCGACAGTAATAGTTGTTAAAGAAACTTTTATACCTATTTGGTTACATCCGATATCTAGATACTTCTTCCGAAGACCATTGTTTTCTCAAATTGAAAATAAAGATAAGGTAGTATAATTGAAGGAAAATTGGAATATGAACTGAAATTCGCTGATGATATTATCGATAATCGCTTATTGATAACATTGTCAGTTATTTTTTTTCCTACAAAGTATTTTTCCTTTACTGAATTTCGGAATAATTTTTCTACTATAGTAACGAAGTAATAGCTTTTCTTGAAAAGCTGTTAAAAAAAATCTTCCAGTTACTAGGCGAAGTTCTCTTAGTAACTGGAAGATATTTTTTTTTCTTTTCTAAAACAATTTTTGTCTTAGTTAAAATAATTTGGTAACTACAAAATTTTATCTTTTTTTTATCTTTTTTGTAATTGGAAAAATTTTGAAGAAACATTTTTTTTTTTGTATAATTGGAAAAACTTTGAAAACAATAAGACCTTTTATTCGTAATTCGAAAAATTTTGTTCGATAGCTAAAAGAATAAATATTTTTTTCTGGAATTTTTTTTTACTAGACCTAGAAGGGAGAATTTCCCGACATTTAGTGAAGGAAAATATTTTTTTTTTTTTGCCTCAAGTTCGTGTATAGTCGTCCCTTGAGAGCAGAGTCCAACACGTCAAAGAACCCGGGTCTATTTTGAGCAAATAAGATACGCGAGTAACACGAGCTGTGTGCGTTAAATATATCCAAGCTATCGTTCGTCGCTGTCTACTTGAATGCATGATCGCGGTACGATTATGGCTACTGTAAATCCCATCCATTTCCACTCTCGCTCAAAAAAAAAAAAAAAAAAAAAATTCTTGACAAACAGATTTTTTTTCCCAAGTGAAAAATTTTCATTACAACTTTTATAGAATGGAGAAAAATAGTCAAATTTCCTGCAAGAAAGGCAAAGAAGTTATTTTTCCCTAGAGGAAAGTATTTTCCTCATAAAGTGGAGGAAAAATTTTCCAAACAGAAAATTTTCCACAAAAGGGAAAAAAGAAAAAATTGTCCAAAGTGAAAAAATTTATTTAAATTGGAAAATTTTTCAAATTTCGGAAAAATGATACAGAAGTACAACATAGACACTTATAAAAAATGTACCGTTGAGAATTATGGAAAGAAATAAAAAAAATTCCCTAAGGAAGAAAAAAAGGAAAAATTTTGTAATAAATACTTGAGAAATACCTTTGAATCCAAATTGGAGAATATTTTTTTTCTCGATGGGAAAATGGCACTTCACTATGGCACACCCTTCTTCTCACTCTCCATTTTTTTTTTGCTCCCAATAAATGACAAATTTGTCAGGAGAATTAAAAAAAATTCACTTTTTTTATTTGATCTTGATCACTCGCGCTTTTTTCTTGCTTCACCAAAGTCTCCTTACCGAGGCACCAGAGGCGCATGAGAAGCACGATTTGCATTTTTCCAAAAAGTTATTTCCGTACACTTTCATGAAGGCACAGTGAGGAATCTACTCTCGTTGCAGCAGAACGTTTTTCACCTCCCATACAATTTTTCGTTTTTTTTCTTTGCACTTCTCAATATAACGAAACATACTAAAATTATTTTTTTTTTCTATAAAATATTTTAATACGAACGAAAATCTATTTCCCTCAAGCCAAGAGAAAATTTTCGTTTCTTGGGGGAAAAAAAACACTGAAATTAAAAAAAAAGGATTTTTTCCAAAACTGTTTTTTTTAAAAAAAGGAATTTTGAATTTGGGACAAAGAGGAAATTTTGTGCGACAGTTCCTCTGAGACGGAGGGCGAAACAGTCGATTCAGAGAGCAAAGTTTCGCCGGCTTATTTCGTTCGTCGACGATATTTTCGTCCACGAAGAGGAACATCAAGAGAGGAGGGAGAAACCAATTTGAAGAGAGAGAAAGAAGAGAGAAAAAAGAGAGAAAAGGAAAGAGAGAGAGAGAGAGAGAGAGGAGATTAAAGAGTAAAAAGCCAAGAGCGTGATTAAGAGAGAAAAGAAAAGAAATAGAGGAAGCGGACAGTATCTTCCGTTTGATGATATCCGGTTGACTTGTTTTCTTCCCCTTGACAAAATTTCGCACGCAAAATTCTCTCCTCAAAATTTCTTCTCAAAACTATTATTTTCAATTTAAAGAGGAAAAAATTTATTTTCTTCTTCCAAATTCATTCACTTTTCGAAAAACGTCGCGAGAGAAATTTTTCAAAGTTTATCAAATATATTTTTTATATTCTTTTATAAAAAATTTTTGAAAACTTTTTTTTTTTGAAAATTTTTTAAACATATTTTTTACATTCTTTTATCAAAAATTTTTCGAAAATTTATCAAATATAATTTCTACTGTCTCAATGGAAATTCAAAGAAACTTTAAAATAAAAAATTGAAAATAGAAAAAAATTATTAAAATCGAGATTAAAATTTAGAAAGCAAATGAAAAAAAAAAATTTTTTAATTAAAAAAATTAATTTTAAATTTTGGAGAAAAGAAAATTTGTTAAGACCATTGAAAGCTACTGTCGTGGACAAATTAATATATTCACGATTGTAGCTTTTATTATTAATATTATTATTAGTATTATTATTCTAAAGTAAACTATTATTATTATTATTATTAAAGATGGAAGAAGTTAAGTTATTATTTTCATTAATTTCATTAATATTACTATGAGTATCATTTTCTTAACAAAAAAATGTTAGAATAGAAAATTTGATAATAAAAGTAAAAAGAAAAAAAAAGTTAAAAAAGAGAAAAAAGTGAAGAAAGGAGGGAAAAATTCGAAATGAAGTTTGAGAAATAAAAGAAAAACAGAAGGATGGGAAATTGGAAAACAAAAGGGGGAGAAATAAATAGGAAAAGTAGAAACAAAAGTTAAAAAACAAACAAGAAAAATAAAAAAAAGGAGAAAACTATAAAGTAAATAATAAAATGAAAAATTAGTAAACAAAAGAAGTGAGAAATTATACGGAGACTAGAAAAAGTTGATATGAATATTTAATAAATTTCCATTACAAGAGTATCGAAATTCTATTTTCAAGAAATGTTCGACATCAGAATTAGAAGATTTTACCATTAAATTGCGATTAAAATTATATTATTTTCTATTTTCGAAAATTGTAATCAATTCGATAAACGCTTAAAATTTCAAGAAGAGTTTATTTATAGGGACCGCAGGAATTGAAAATTTCAAAAATAATTTAAAGTTGTTAAGAATAGAAAATTATTTTCAAACTTGTGAAATAAATTCAAATTTAAATGAAAAATTATTAAAATTTATCAATTTTTAAGTTTTTTTTTTTTGCTATTTTTTACGATTTAACTTTGAAATTTAATTAAAAATTATTAACTTATCAAACTTTAAGTCCATTTTGTTTTACTATTTTTTACTATTTAACTATAAAATTTAATTAAAAATTATAAAAATTTATCAAGTTTTAAGTCAATTTTTCACTATTTCTATTTTATCATAATTTTTTATATTTTATCACATTTTATCATAATCAAAAGTAATTTAATTTTTCATAAATACTAAAAAATTTTCTATTCAGTTAACAAAAAGTATTTCGTTCAAAATGAATTTTTTCCATTTTTGTAAATCAAATTTACCATTTTTTTCTTTCGAATAAAAATAAATTATCGAAAAATGAATTTTCCCTTGTTTTCGAATTTTTAAGAGAAAAATTTCTATAATTAAAATTCCCTCTTTAAGTGAATTATGAATTATGAAAGTGTTACACAGTAAACAAAAAAGTGGATTTAAAATTTCTTACTATAAGAAAATAAAATATTAAAAAAAACAAACAATTTTCTTAACCAAAAGGGGAAAAAGGATTAAAAATAAAAGAAAAGGCAGTAATTCTCGAGGAGGGAGAGAATTTTTGGCGATGTTCACAATTTTCGAGTATGTCAAACTCCGGGAAGCTTGTTGGGGGAATTCCTAACGAATTCCTGACATGCTCGTCATTACTTATTGGTCAAGGAATTATTACTATGCTTCCAGGTATGTGTATACAAAATTCGTCTCGCGTTTCCGTTCCGATTCCGACGAAAATTACCCTTCCGACGGCAAACGCCCTCGACGCCATTGTTACCACTGACTTTCATGTCGACCTTGTCGCTTCCGACCGCTATCAGTTTGCCTGTCTTAATATAAAATCCACCCGCAAGACGGAAACTTTTTTTCTATTTTCGTTCAATTCGTCAAAAATAATGATAATTCGTTGAAAAACTTTTTTTTCTATTTTCTTCCAATTCGTGAAAAATAATAATTCGTTCAAAAACTTTTTAAAAAAAAAGAAACCTTTTTTTTTATTCAAAAAACAGGAAAAATAAAGCCAACTACGAAAATTGCAATTAAAAAGTACTCAATATTTTTCGAAATATTAATTATAAATGATATAATAATTAAAAAAATTTTTTCTCTAATATTTTAATTGAAAACAACTTTTCTCTAATATTTTAATTAAAAACATATTTTCTCTTATATAATAATTAAAAATTATAAAATTTTGTTACTGTATTTCAGTATAATAATTAAATTTTAATTATGAAAGAAGATTTCGACTTTAAATTATTAAATTCTAAATTATTAAATATAATATCTAAATTATAAATTTAAATATTTTTATTCAAAATTATTGAAATATAATATTTCAATAATAAATAAAGAGACATAAAATATTACTAGAAAATTAATTCAATAAAATATAAAATAAATTAGATGCAACGAAATTACGGAAATGAAATAATTTCAAAAAGAGAAGAGATTATAAAAAAGAGGCTTTTGAAAAAGAGAAGAATTTACAGAAAAAATTAATTGAAAAAGAGGAAGGTTACAAAAAAGAGAAGAGATTACGAAAAAGAAATAATTGAAAGAGAAGAGATTACAAAAATGAAATAATTAAAAACTATAAAGAAGAAATAATTAAAAAGAAATAATAAAAACGAAATAATTGAAACAAAATGATAAATCTACAAAAAAAAACTTGAAACGAAAATGACAAAAATGACGAAAAAAACACTGAATTTAAAAAGATTAAAATTGAGACAAACGAAAAGTTGAAAATGGCAAAATTTTCAGTTTTATTGAAAAATGGTAGAAACTTGAATAGAAATGAATTGAATAGTAACTTGAATAAATTATCAACGGGGAAGAAGCGAAAAATTTACTTTACTGAATAGGAAGGAGAGAAAAGGAATCGAGAGATACTGAGGAAGTGGAAGATGAAATAATAAAGCATTATCAAGTGGCGATAATGAGATTAAAGAAATGAGTGAGAAACACGAAGGGAAAATAAGGAGGAAACGAAGAGAGAACAGAAGAGAGAACAGAAGAGACGAAAAAGAAGAGGAAAAGGAAGATTAAAGAAAAAGAATAGACGAAAAGGAAGAGTAAAGAAAAAGAAGAGTCGAAATGGAAGAGAAGAGAAAAAGAAGAGACGAAGAAGAAGAGGAAAAAGAAGATTAAAGAAAAGGAAGAGTAGAGAAAAAGAAGAGACGAAAAGGAAGAGTAGAGAGAAAGAATAAAGGAAAGAGGAAAAGGAAAGAAAATAGAGGTGTGAAAGAGAATGAGAAAATCAAAGAGAATGGCTCGATGAGGATTGTGTGTGAAAGGGAAAAAAGAAAGAAAGGGGTGAGAGAAGTTTTAAGAGCGAAACGAAAACCGGCGTCTGCCTAAAACGCGAGCGTACTACTGGGTGGCTGTCCGGGCCCGCACTGTGCAGCCGACGTCGGGGGTCGCGAGACGCTTCCCCGCCCGATTCGCAGGGCTGTGCATTCTCGCCGGCAGCAGTGG
Source organism: Leptopilina syphax (assembly GCA_032872505.1). Taxonomy (NCBI): domain Eukaryota; kingdom Metazoa; phylum Arthropoda; class Insecta; order Hymenoptera; family Figitidae; genus Leptopilina; species Leptopilina syphax. Next base: position 6,943,337 of record CM065475.1, read on the forward strand.
GAGAAAACCGCCGATAACGCCTGCGCCACCGTTCACGACCCTCGCGAAAAAGCACCATCCTCCGAAACACCCACCCCCACACACCCCTATATACGAGTACTACTGAATCTACTACTCTCGTACCTTGGCCACCCTCGGCCACCCTTTTTCCACCGACCGAGGGTCTCGGCACCAACCGTGCAAAATATGAATTTGGGTCAGATGGCAGCCGCCCTGCCCTAATGAACCTTTAATACGACCCATTTCTTTCCAACCACCCCCTGTCCATTGCTTCTGTTTCTTTTCGCAACCAAACAGTCCTGAACGTGGTTTTTTTCTTCGTTCGAATTTCTCGATTTTTTTTTAGTGAAAACTGAAATTGGCGGTGTTTTGGTTCAATACTAGAGGTGTGCAAAATTCGAATCGAACTAGCCAATTCGAATTCGAAACTTCGAATTTCGAATTGACCGATTCGAATCGAGTCGGCCAATTCGAAAGTAATTCGAATCGGACATTTCGAATTGTGCGACTCGGTTATTTTATTCGCACAATTATTTTGACAGAAATCCTAACCTAAAATTAGCAGGCTGGTATTCATAATAAGTAAGTATTCATAATTCTAAGTACTTAGAAACTTTTTCTTAAAAATGTCAATATATTTTTTATTAATTCTATAATTTTTTTAATATATAAATAACATACAAATACCAATAATGTGTTGAAAGTGAAGGAAATATTTGGCTTATTGTTTGTAGTACATAAGGAAAAAGAACTTATTTTGCAAATTTTTTGCTCAATTTTTAAAATAAATTTTTATTTATTTTAACAATTTAATAGCTAATATTTAATTAAATATTGTTTACATTATTTATATTTTGATTACCTTTAATAGATTACCTTTAATGATTAATTCAATTTCATTTAGTAACCAATAGTTACGGTTAATAATACAATTTCCTTTGCGATTTGCGGCGGTAGTAAATTCCGTTTCTTATTCAACAAGATTGTAGATTCGTCCAAAAATGCATTAAAACTATAAATCTTCCAAAAATTCAATTTTTTATAATAATTAAAACCGTTCATTTTTCTTTTTAGAGATATTAAAGTAGAATATTTTCAAAAATTTTAATAAACAAATTCGTAAAATTAACTTTTCATAATTATTTCTAAATCATTTTTGAAAGACAATATTTTTACAATTACATACCAACAATTAAAAAATGTAAAAAAAAAAAATTGAAATTTGGTAAAATCTTTTAAAAACTCATTTAAATTTAGTCAAATCTTTTAAAAATAATCAAATTTTCAAAGAATTTTAATTATAAATAATTTCTTAAAAATTCTAAAATAGTAAATTTAAGAAAACTTTATAATTTACTTTGTTCCAAGCTAATTGAATCTTAAAAAATTATGATAAAACAATTCTAAGAATTAGTTTTTTATATAAAAATTATAATTTAATTTTTCAAGAACAATTGAAGAATTTTTGTATACCTAATTTAAGAAAAATCATTTTTTGGAGAATTTTAATTTATAATTTTGAATAGGTATGATTATAATTCTAAAAAATTTTATTGTCATTAGTTTGTGTATATATTTGAATTTTCGGAAATATTGAAAATATTGAATATCGAAAATATTGAAAATAATTCAATTTTTTGCAAGAATTCAATTATTTTCATAAATAATGAAATTCTTCTCAGGAATTCAATTTTTTTAAAATTTTACTAAAATTCTTTACAACTATTCAGTACTATTTTAATTGAAATTTTGAAAAGAATTTAATTATTGTCACAAATTTTAATAAAAGGCTTCGCAGTAATTCAATTATTTTTTAAATCATTAACAAAATGTCTCAAAAGAATTTTATTATTTTAAAAAATTTCAATAAAAAGTTTATATATTTTTAATAGATTTAAAAAAAACTCTAGAAAAAATTTAATTTTTTTTAAACTTTAATGAAATCTTCAAAAAAATGCAATTATTTTAAATCAATTTAAATTCTCAAAAGAATTTAAATATTGGCATAATTTTAATAAAAGACTTGGCAGTAATTCAATTATTTTAAAAATATTTTACAAAATTTCTCTAAGGAATTTAATTATTGTCATAAATTTAAATAAAATTTTTGCGAAAATTCAATAATTTTCATGAATGATAAAATACTTTACAGAAATTCAATATTTGTGTTTTTATTTATTTATTTATTTATTTAGTATATAAAATTCTTTTCAAAAAATCAAATATTTTCGTATAAATAATAAATTTGCAGAAATTTAATTATTCTCATAAATAATAAAATTCTTCTTAGGGATTCAATTATTTTCGAAAATAATGAAACTGAAAAAATTTCAATTATTTTAAATACAATTTTAATCGAATTTCTCCAAAAATGGCATTATTCTTAAAAATTTTATTACAATTTGTTGATAACGATTCTTTATGGGAATTCAATTTTAAGATACATTCAATTATTCAATGAATTATTTACTTTTGTATTTAAAATTATAAATAATTGAATTCTAGTAAAATTTTCTAATAAAAATTGATTTATAAATAAATTTTAGTTACAAATTTTAGATTACAATTAAATATTAAAAGCAATATAGCGTGAATTTTTAAAAATAATTCAATTTTAAAAAAGTTTAATTGAATTTTGTAAATATTGTTTAAGTTTTTATTTTTTAATATTCATTTATAATTGAAGAATTTAGGAATATGTATTTGAAATTTCATAAAATTGAATGTTGTAAACTAATGGATTTGAAAATTGAAAAATAGAATAGAAAAAACTTCAAAATATCGATCACTCCAAGTCGAAGACTTGGTCCGTAAATCCCGTAATAGTCCGTAAATTTTTGCTTAAAATCCGTAAAAGTCAGTTTTTTTTAAAAAAAAGGTCCGTAATTTGATTGAGAAAAGACGAAAAGTTTGTAAATTCTACGATATAATTTGGAGAATTTTTGAGAAATTACAAATCATTGCAAAAATTCAATTATTTTCAAAAGTAATAAAATTCTTCACAGAAATTCAATTATGTTCAAAAACTTTTAAAAATTCTTGTAAAAATTTTTAATTTTCTCTAGAAATAATTAAATTCTTCTCCGAAATTCAATTATTTTCAAAAATTTTAATAAAATTCTTGGCAAAATTTTAATTATTTTCAAAAATTTTCCTCAATTCAATGATTTTTAATATCTACTTAACATTTTAATAAAATTTTCGAAAAGAATTCAAGTAATTAAACAAAATTTAATAAAATTCTACGCTACTGAAACTATTTTCGTAAACTAATAAAACTTTAGCATAAATTTAATTATTTACCAATTTCTTCGCAATCATTCAATTATTTTCATAAATAACAGAATTTTCACAAGGATTCAATTATTTTCGTAAATGTAATAACATTCCTTTTAAAAATTCAATTATTTTTTTAAATAATAAAACTCATTGCAGAATTAAAATTATTTTTAATACAATTTAAATCAAATTCCTCGAAAAATGTATGTAACTATTCTTAAAAATTTCTTTAAAATTCGTCAAAAGAATTCAATTATTTAAAAAGTTGTTTAAAAAAATTCTAATCAAAATTTCAATTATTTTAAAAAAATTTCTTTAATTTAATGATTTTTAATATATCTACTATTTTAATAAAATTTTCCAAAAGAATTCAAATATTTAAAAAAATTTTAATAATAAATTCTATACGCAAACTTTTAATTATTTTTATAAAATAATAAATATTTCAAAGAAATTCAATTATTTACAAATTTTTTATAAATTTCTTCGCAATCATTCAATTATTTTCATAAATAATAAAATTTATACAAGAATTCAATTATTTTTGTAAATAATAAAATTCTTTTTAGTAATTTAATTATTTTCTTAAATAATAAAACTCATCGCAGAATTCCAATTATTTTTAATGCAATTTTAATCGTATTCCTCGAAAAATGTAATTATTTTAAAAAATTTTATTAAAATTCGTCGAAAGAATTCAATTATTTAAAAATATGTTGATAATATTGTCTATGAAAATTGAATTTTAAGAAGTATGCAATTATTTATTTTTGTATTCAAATAATTGAATTCCAGTAGAATTTTCTAATAAAAATTAATTTAAAAATGAATTTCAGTTAAAATTTTTGATAATAATTGAATATTAAAAGCAATGTAGCGTCAATTTTTAGAAATAATTTAATTGTGAAAATTCAATTATTTTCAAAAGTATTTAAATTTTTAGCAGAAATTCAATTAAGTTCAAAATTTTTTAAAAATTCCCGTCAAAAATTCAAAAAGGTAATTTTATAAATAACAAAATTCTTCTCAAGAATTCAATTATTTTTACAAATAATACAATTTTTTAAGGGAATTCAATTATTTTCATAATTCTAAAAGTTTTTTTCGGAATTCAATTATTTTCATAAATATAATTAAATATTCTTTGGAAAATTTCAATTATTTTTAATACAATTTTAATAAAATTCCTGAAAAAACCTAGTTATTCTTAAAATTTTTATTAAAATTCCTCAAATGAATTCAATTATTAAAAAATTTGTTGATTTAATTCTGTATGAGGATTAAATTTTAAGAAACTTTAAATAATTCAATAATTTATTTATTTTTGTATTTAATTAATTGAATTTTCGTACACTAAGAAAAAGAGTTAGCTGTCATGTTCAATTAAATAGTTGCTGGAGCGCGATCCAATAAATTGGTTAACACATCCAACTAATGGATACTGTTTCCATGCGAAAAGGTACCCCAGCTATCGCAAAGATAATGCAGCAATTTTTTGATAACTTTTAAAAAATGTCGTCTTGGCCCTAAGGTCATGGCCCACCATGCGTTTTTATGTAAAATCACTTCTGAATTTTTTTACGATGTAATATTTATCAAAATATATTATGGAAAATGTAAATTTTATCGGTTTGGAAAATTTTATGATGAATAATAAAATAATTTAGTTTTTAATGTATGAAATATGGTGAATAATTAACAATATTTTATAATGGCTTCTTATAACAGCAAAAAACAGAGTTTGCAACTATTGATTCTGTGATTATAAGCCAAAAACCATACATTTCAAATAAAATTACCTTAAATTGATTTTTGCAACTATGTTTTTAATTTTTCAGTGAGTTTTTGAATAGTGACCACCTTGGGGACACTTTTTTTTAAAACAAAATTTCAGTTGTTTTTCCAAAGTCGCCTAAGTTTTATTTTCGTTAGTAAAATAAAAAATTTTTTTGCTAAAAAGTTTGCTAAGGAGATACACAGTTACCTAAGTTTTATTTTCGTTAGTAAAATAAAAAATTTTTTTTCTAAAAATTTAGCTAAGGAGATACACAGTTTGAATGAAACATTTTAATAACTTTATGAATTTAGTTTCAGTACTGGCTCACTGCTGGTTATCCACTGGCAACCCAATTTTCCGAAGCAAATTACAAGCGTATAATCCTTAAAATTTTCAGTTGAAACGCATTTCTCTAAATTGGCAGAGCCGTCTCACCTCTCTTTGGAATGAAACATTTTGCGACTTTCTTTTTATGAGACCATCTATCATGGGGGGCCCCCCTCTCTCCTCCACTGGTATTTTCTAATCTTTTTATACGTTTGCTTTCGCTGACTCAACAAGATTTGTAATTAGTGAGACGGTTTTCTCGCCTATACGGAAAACTCTCGCTGCTAATTAAATGGATGGCCAAATTATATTATGGAAATTGTGAATCGTAACTTGGAAACCCCTTCGACCTGCTCTCAAGTTCCAACATCTTCATTATTCTCAACTTTAGCATTTATAGTTTTAAACTAAACCGGATTCACTTTATATTGCCTTGATTGGTTTTCTAATTATTCCCCAGGACTTCGGGAGCAACAATATTATGAATTTAAATTGAAGAATATTAAGATGAGTCTTCAATATAACGTTGAGAATATTTTTTTTTTTTTTTTTTTTTTTGTAAATAATCGCATATAAATTGCTTCGACGATGGAAGCTGGGGGAAAAATGCAGGTTGGAAAAAGGGGCCAATTCTAAGCCTTTTTATGGCCAATATTCAATTTCTGTTCGCTAGTACTGGGTCAATGTTGGCCAGTGCTTATTCTACTCTGATCAATACAATGGTAAAAAAATATTACTGGGTCTATATTGGTTTATTTTATCCAGTACTGGGCCAATGTTGGCAAGTACGAAGTCTCCTCTCTCGAATAATGTGCCAAAGTTGGCAAAAGGTCCGTAAAATCCGTAATTTCATTGAGAAAAGACGAAAAGTTCGTAAATTGTACGATTCAATTTGGAGAATTTTAGAGAAATTACAAATCATTGCAGAAATTCAATTATTTTCAAAAGTTAGAAAATTCTTCGCAGAAATTCAAATACGTTCAAAAATTTAAAAAAATTCTAATCAAAATTTCAATTATTATGAATAATAAAATTCTTCTCCGAAATTCCATTATTTTCAAATATTAATAAAATTTCAATTATTTTCAAAAAATTTCTTCAATTCAATAATTTTTAATATTTACTATTTTAATAAAATTTTTCAAAAGAATTCAATTATTTTTAAATGATTTAATAAAATTCTACGCAATCATTCAATTATTTTCATAAATAATCAAATTTTTAAAGGTATTCAATTATTTTCATAAATAATAAAACTCATCGCAGAATTATCTTTATAAATAATAAATTGCTTCTCTAAATTTCAATTATTTTCAAAAATTTTTTTTAAATTCTTGGCAAAATTTTAATTATATTTTCAAAAAATTTTAAAAACTCTAGTCAAAATTTCAATTATTTTCAAAGATTTTAAAAATACTAGTCAAAACTGCAATTATCTTTATCAATAATAAAATTCTTCTCAAAATTTCAATTATTTTCAAAGATTTTAAAAATTCTAGTCAAAACTGCAATTATCTTTATAAATAATAAAATTCTTCTCTAAATTTTAATTATTTTCAAAAATTTTAATAAAATTCTTCGCAAAATTTCAATTATATTTTCAAAAAATTTTAAAAACTCTAGTCAAAATTTCAATTATTTTCAAAGATTTAAAAATCCTAGTCAAAACCGCAATTATCTTTATGAATAATAAAATTCTTCTTCGAATTTCAATTATGTACAAAACATAAAAAAAATTTCGTCAAAATTACAATTATTTTTATAGATAATAAAATTCTTTTAGCAAAATTTCAATTATTTTCAAAAATTTTAATAAAATTATTCTTTTAGCAAAATTTTAATTATTTTCATAAATAATAAAGTTCTTTTTAAGAATTCAATTATTTTCATAAATAATAAAACTCATTGCAGAATTTCAATTATTTTTAATACAATTTTAATCAACTTCCTCAAAAAATGTAATTATTCTTAAAAATTTTATTAAAATTCGTCAAAAGAATTCAATTATTTAAAAATATATTGATAAAATCCTTTATGGGAATTGAATTTTAAGAAAGATTACATTATTCAATAAATTATTTATTTTTGTATTTAAATAATTGAATTCTAGTAGAATTTTGATTTTTTAATAAAAATTTATTTAAAAATGAATTTTACTTAAAATTTAAAATAAAAATAGAATATGAATATACTTTTTAACAATTTACAGTAACAATAACGTTTACTTTATGTTTTATAACAATATTTTTAAAGTTGATTAATTTCAAAAAGGTTTGAATTTGAATGTTTTGAAGAATTTTAATTCCTACGGAAAAATAATAATAATAATTAAATATTTTAAATATTTAAAAAAGAAATTATTGTTTTCGAATAATTGTACAATTAAAGATATTTGTGAATAAATTTAACAGAAAATTTTTTTCATAAAAATTTTTTCCTTTATTTTCTAAAAATTCAAAATTTTTCAGTTTCATTTTCAATTAAATTTTCTAATTGACAAATATAATTTATAAACATTTTTTTTCTTTATTTTTAAAAAACTTTGAAATTTATTAAAACAATTAAAATTGAGAAATAGAATTGATGCAAATTATTTCCTTGTGAAAATTGAGAATTTTCTGGAAAAATATTAAAAAACAGGAATATCTAATGTTTTTCTTCCCAAAAGAAAAAAATGAGTTTGTAAACAATATTGTTATTGAGAAATAAAAATTAAGCATAAAATGGGTATATTTCCTATTCCTTAATAAAAATTTTTAACAATTAACAATATTTTCTAGTATTTTTTATAAATAAAAAGGAGAATAATTTGCATAATAATTTTGATCAGTCAAACGAAATTTGTTATAGCAAAAAGCATATAGCAAACAAAATGGGTATATTTTTTTTATTTGTTAACCATAATTTTTTGTAAATTTTCTAATTTCTAATATTATTTTATTATAAATCATGAAAAAATACAGGAATATTTTCGATTTGTCAAACAATATTTTTTAAAGAAAAAAAAAAACAAAAGCATACACAGAAACAAACTTTAAACTGCGGACAAAATGAATGAAAGAATATGGAGATTAATATATAGTTAATTTATTTCGTTTCGTATTTGTATATTTTACTAATTTTACAATATTTTTTTGTGTTTCAGGTATGTCAAAAACACTCAATATTGCGCTTGTAACTAGACAAAAAATAGTGAGTAAAAAAATTCACAATGTTTAAATATTTATTTATCGTTTATACTAAATAGGAAAACAGTCAGAGTTAGTCCACCTTTTGAAGTTTGTTTACAACTTTAAAAAAAAAAAAAAATAAATTCATATATTTGAGTTCTATTTTTGGAAAGATTTTATTTTATACTTTTTTATACTTTTTTTTATACTTTTTTTTATTTTTTACTTTTTTTTTATTTTTTATTTTATTTTATACTTGCGTTGCGCAAAATTAATTAATTTAATTAATTCACGAATAATGGAAATTTCGTAAAATTGAATATTGTAAAGAAATGGATTTGAAAATTGTCAAAGAACTTTTTCGATAATTATTAAAAATAATTTCGATTTAAAGAAGAATTTTAATTAAACATTCTTGAAAATAATAATTGAATTGATAATGATTTTATCAATACTGCTCTCTAAATTTGAATTAGTAAAAATGTTTACTAATTTAAATTAGTGACTGACCTTTTGCTTTTGAATTAGTAAATTCAATTCATTTTACTAATAAATAGTATTTTCCACTAATTCATTAGTAAAATTTACTAACTCAAAAGCAAAAAGTCAGTCATTAATTCAAATTAGTAAACATTTTTACTAATTTAAATTTAAAGAGTTAAAACGTTAAAATTTCTAATTATCTTTTTTATTTTTTTTTATATTATTTTTAAATAAAAAAATACATAAATACAATAAAATCGTATTAAAGTTGAAAACAAATACACTTTTTTTGCATAATATAGAGAGCTTAATATTTATATTGTATTGCAAAGAAACATTATCGTCATATATGTAAATAATAAAAAAAAGGAAAATGAAAAAGGTTTGCGGAGAGCATGTGATTTCTAGGAAAGACGCCATCATTAAAAAAATGTTCTTTAGAAGTATTGCTCTTCAAAAGCTTTAAAAGGATTATTCACAGGTTTACCTCGTTCCTCTTTTCATAGTTTTCAATGAAAGGCATATTTTGCAATATTTTCCTAGCGCTTCATCTTTTTTGCAGTGCACAGAAAAAAAAAGAAAAATCCTAGAAAAAAAATGAAAATTTGCTCTTTTATTATAAAAAAAATAATAAATATACACATTTTCCAAAAAAAATAAAAAATTATTACTCTATACATTACTGTTTTTCTATTTTAATTGATTACGTTTAACATGATTTTTTTTCCCCAAAAAAAATAAACTCTGTTTTTTTAGCCAATTTTAAGTTCGCTGAATTTCTGTTCTACTTTATTCTGCTATAAATTCATTTTATCTCTACCGTGCAGCATATACCAGCTTTTAAATAATTCTCTGCACACATAAATATCCAACAATTTTACATTCATATGATTTACTGTTTGAAAAAGTTGTACAAACCTTTATTATATGAAATAAATAATAGTGTTTCAATTGGATATGAAAAATATCCACAATTTGTAAGTTTGACAAATATTTCAAATGTGCGTTGTTTTTGTTTGTGTGTAATTACAGAATGAAATGCTTTTTTTCATTATTACCAGAGAGAGCGTGTTTTACTTCATTGACAAATATTTATTAACAAACATTTTATGAAATTAATATATTCATTAAATAATATTATAAAATTAAATATAACTATATGAATATTCAACTCTGTTCCCAAATATAGCAGATCATAGTACTGTAATATTTCATAATAATTATTACCAAAAAATTTTGGTTTTATTTCTTCCTGATTTTCAGAAAAAATTTTGCCTTTTTCTCTAACCCTAAAGAATATTCTAAAAATTATTAATGACACAAAAATTTTTCTAAATAAATTTATTTATAAATATCTTTAAATGTAAAATTATTCGAAACATTAAAAGCATTTTTTTAGATAAATATTTAATAAGTAATTATTTTTCCACAGGAATTAAGATTTTCAAAGATTTCAATCAATTGATTAACAATAATTTATATAAGTATTACTACTGTAACTTTTCCAAAATTTATTATTAACAAGATTTCACTTCATTGTTATTTTTATTTTTTTAATTAAATATATATTTAAAAAAAACAATTTCGAAAAAATAAAATTTTTTAAAAAACTAACTTTTTTTAGTAAATTTAATTTAAATTATTTAAAATTCAAATTTCCTAAAATTACAATTTGAAATCTTTGGAAATTAAATTCATATTAATAATTGTTGTATTCTATATTTAATAATTTTATTCTTTCTAAAGGTTTTATTCAAATTGTATAGAAAATAATTAAATTCTTATTAAGATTTTTATCCAAACATTCGAAAATAATTGAATTCTATCGAAGAAATTTATTAACATTTTTATAAATAATTGAATTTATTAGCGAAACTTTACTATTTATGAAAATAATGAAATTACTGCTAAAAATTTTTGAAACTAATTCAATTCTTACAAAGACTTTTGTCAAAACTTTCGAAAATAATTAAATCGTTTCAATGAAATAATTTATTAATGGTTTTAAAAATAATAAAATTCTTTAGAGAAATTTTATTATTTAAAAAAAAATTAAAACACTGCGAAGAATTGTCTTAAAATTTTATAAAATAATTAAATCCTATCGAGGAATTTAATTAAAAGTGTTATTTAAAAATAATTGAATTCTTATAAAAATTTTTATTAAAATATTCGAAAATAATTGAAACTATTCAGAAAATGTTATTACAATGTGTAAAAATAATTAAATTATTTTAAAAGAATTTTATTATTTATGAAAATAATTGAATTTTTCCGAAGAATTTTATTGAAATTTTCAAAAATAATTAAATTCTATCGAAGAGTTGGATAAAAGTTTTTGAAAATTTGTATTAAAATATCCGAAAATAATTGAATGTTTTCAAAAAATGTTTTTACAATTTTTAAAAATAATTGAATTATTTAAAAATATTTTTATTATTTTTTAAAATAATTGAATTATTTTTGAAATATTTTTATTATTTTTTAAAATAATTGAATTATTTTGAAACATTTTTATTATTTTTTAAAATAATTGAAATCCTGCGAAGAAGTTTATTAAATTTTTTATAAATAATTGAATTCTTAAGAGAAATTTTATTATTTTTGCAAATAATTGAAATATTGTGAAGAATTTTATTAAAATTTTTGAACATAATTAAATCCTTACGAGGAATTTAATTAAAATTATATGAAAAATAATGAAATTCTTATAAAGAATTTTTTTTCAAATTATCGAAAATAATAAAATTTTATTATTTTGAAGGATTTTTATTATTTTTGAATATAATTTAATTACTGCGAAGAATTTTAGTAAAATATTAAGAAATATTTAATTAAAGCGAAAAATTTTCTGAAAATAAATTCTTTTGGGTAATTTTATACAATAGTAGGTATTGAAAATCATTGAAATGAGGAAAATTTTTGAAAATACATAATTGAAATTTTGACAAGAATTTTATTAAAATTTTTGAAAATAATTGAATTTTGAAGAAGAATTTTTTTATTTATATAAAGATAATAATTCGGATTTTGTCGAGATTTTTTTTTGTAAATTTTGAACATAATTGAATTTTGTGATAAGAATTTTATTACTTTTTAAAATAATTATATTTCTGCAATTATTTGTAACTTCTTCAAAATTCAATTTTTTTAGTGTTTTTAACTAAAATTCTTCTATAAATCCATTATTTTTAATAATTAATTAAATATATATTGACAAATTTAACTAATTTTAGAAGATTTTGAATTATTAAAATTTTTCAAAAATCTAAGATCATTTTAAAATGTCGAATTAAATTCATTCAACATCGAAATTTTATAAAATTTTAAATTAAAACCATTTGGAGTTCATTTATTTATGAAAATTGTAAACGCAACTCTTTTAAAATTGAATTAGTTTTGAAATATTTAAGTAAAATTATCCATTAAATAATTTATTTATTTTATGATAGTTGTTCAAGATTTAAGTTATTTAAAAAAAAAATTTTTGTCAGAAATTGAAAAAAATTAAAGGTTTTGTATTAGAATTCGTGGTAATTTTATAGTTTATGAGTCAAACAAAAAAGACACAAAAATTCAGAATTTTCTTATGAATTCTAAAAATTCAATTTTTGGTAGTATTTTTAATAAAAATTCCTGACTTTTCCTTGAATTCCCTATGTCAGAATATCTATCCCTATAATATAAAATCATTTCGCCGCCGCTGATTCAGTCATTTCTAAGGGCCCCTTAGAAAGGGCACATAGTCAAGGTTGGCCCATCGTCAGAAATAAGTTACATATGACCCATATTCAGGTCAATTTTAAGGGCAGTTTTAACCTACAGGTCAAAAATTGATAAACTAATCCCTCTGCCCTCAAAATTTAGGTCAGTTTTAAGGGCAGATTTAACCTACAGGTAAAAAATGACAAACTAACCACTATGCCCTCAAAATTTAAGTCAATTTTAAGAGTAGTTTTGATTAAAAGTCAAAAATTGACACACTTATACCTCTGCCCTCAAAATTTAGGTCAATTATAAGGGCAGTTTTAATCTACAGGTCAAAAATTGACAAACAATTCCCTCTACCCTCAAAATTTAGGTCAATTTTAAGAGCAGTTTTAATCTACAGGTAAAAAATTGACAAACTCTGCTCTCAAAATTTAGGTCAATTTTAAAGGTAGATTTAACCTACAGGTAAAAAATTGACAATCTTATCCCTCTGCCCTCAAAATTTATGTCAATTTAAAGGGCAGTTTTAATCTACAGGTAAAAAATTGACAAACTCTGCTCTCAAAATTTAGATCAATTTTAAAGGTAGATTTAACCTACAGGTAAAAAATGGACAAACTAATCCCTCTGCCCTCAAAATTTATGTCAATTTAAAGGGCAGTTTTAACCTACAGGTAAAAAATTGACAAGCAATTCTTTCTGCCCTCAAAATGTAGGTCAATTTTAAGGTCAGTTTTGACCTAAATGTCAAAAATTCACATACAATTCTCTCTGACCTCAAATTATAGGTCAATTTTAAGGGCAGTTTTAATCTACAGGTCAAAAATTGACAAACAATTCCCTCTGCTTAAAAAATTTAGATTAATTTTAAAGGCAGTTTTAATCTACAGGTCAATAATTGACAAACAATTCCTTCTGCTCAAAAAATTTAGGTTAATTTTAAAGGTTGATTCAACCTACAGGTCAAAAAATGACAAACTAATCCCTCTGCCCTTAAAATTTATGTCAATTTGAAGAGCAGTTTTAACCTACAGGTAAATTGACAAGCAATTCCCTCTGTCCTCAAAATGTAGGTCAATTTTAAGGGCAGTTTTGCCCTAAACGTTAAAAATTCATAAACAATTCTTTCTGACCTCAAAATGTAGGTCAATTTTAAGGGCAGTTTTAATCTACGGGTCAAAAATTGACAAATAATTCTGTCTGCTCGAAAAATTTAGTTCAATTTTAATGGCAGATTCAACATGCAGGTCAAAAAATGACAAACTAATCGCTCTGTCCTTAATATTCATGTCAATTTTAAGGTTAGTTTTAACCTACAGGTAAAAAATTGACAAACAATTCCCTGTGCAATCAGAATGTAGGTCAATTTTAAAAGATTTGGACCTAACTGGAGAAAATTGATAAACAATTTCCGCTGTCCTTAAAATGTAGGTCAATTTTAAGAGCAGTTTTTATCTACACCGTAAATATTGTCGAGAAAACTCCTTCTGACCTGACCTTCCCTCAAAATATAGGTCAAATTTGACATATTTTTAACCTACTTATCAAAAAGGCAAATTAATTAGGATACTTCAAGAGGTCGTTACCTTATATTAAAATTTGACAAAATTCTTTACCTATAGGTTAAAAAAAGCTTGACTTAAAATTTAATAGTAAGTTTAAATCAATAAAAGATGTTATAAACTGACATCTATTTTTAAAAATTTTATTAAAATTTATTTTCCTTTAGAGGGAAACATAACCTCAAACTTAGTTTAAAAGTTATAGGTGAGGGAGTAAAAAAAACGCCAAAATTAGGTCAAAATAATAGGTGGGAAAGCAAACATAACTTTAAAAATAAATAGAGTCAAAATATAAGTCAAAATATAATATAATTTTTCACATATAGGTTAAAAAAAGGTCAATAACAATTGTTTCATTACTTCAAAATCCATGTGTACTTTGTCATATACTTATTTGAAATTTATAAAAAGTAAAATAAATATAAAAATACAGATAGGGGGTTGTATGTTATGATGCATTCATATGCACGGAAAATTTTTTTTCATTTTTTTTCTATGGATGTGTCAACTAAAGAAATGGATGTGATAACTTTAAAATGGATATCCCGTATTTTTCAATATATATAGTTGTCCCAACCATGCAGTTCTTTCCGTGTAAGAAAACATTATTTTAAAGTTATAAAAATTTTAATTAAAATAAATATAAAAATAGAGATAGGGGGTTGGCGCGCGAAGCGCGCAGGGGGGCGAAGCCCCCCTAGTATGATTATTATAATTATAATAATATTAAAATTAAAACTATATATTCCATTTCATATTTTATTTTTATAAAGAAAAAATTTGATTTAAAAATTTTTACGTTCTACTATTTTTAAAATTGCTAATTTTAATTAAAAATGGGAGGAAGAAGTCAGCCGCGCGTGTAAGCCCGCGAATTGTTGCTAGCATTATTAAATTATTGAACTTGAATGAAAATTGTTTGAAGAAAATAAATAAATAATAATAATATTAAAGTCATTTTAAAATAATAATGTTAGTCAGTCAATCATTAGATTTATATATAAATATTTGTTGATATGTATAAGAATTAACTGGTCGGGAATAATGGATCAATAGAGTGATTTTAACGTTAATAGAACGCGCGCCCTTTGATATTGAGACGGCATGTCTTCCAACTCATCGAATACGACCACCTTTGGGGCTGGTAACGGGCACAGCACGGCACGACACGCCGACTGACCGACTAGCATGATTAGCCAAGTGATTGCGACTCCACCCCAACGAGCAAGATACTTGCACAGCCTATTAGGCATTAAACGTTCAATAAGAACTCTTTTCTCCTCTTTTCAAAAAGATCTTAATAGTTCTCTTCAGAAAAAAAGAGATTCTCAAATTTTCCAAACTCTAATAAATTCAAAGAAACCGTTTTTTTCTTATTAAATATTTTATTTTTCCATCCAAAAGT
This sequence comes from Leptopilina syphax, assembly GCA_032872505.1. NCBI lineage: Eukaryota > Metazoa > Arthropoda > Insecta > Hymenoptera > Figitidae > Leptopilina > Leptopilina syphax. The sequence continues at coordinate 6,959,051 of CM065475.1, forward strand.
TTATTTAAAATTTTAGTTGAAAACAGTAAAAAAAAATTGAATTTTGAAGAAGTTACAAATGATTGCAGAAATTCAATTATTTTCAAAAGTAATAAAATTCTTATTACAAAATTCAATTATGTTCAAAATTTACAAAATAATCTCGACATAATCCCAATTATTATCTTTATAAATAAAAAAATTCTTTTTCAAAATTCAATTATTTTCAAAAATTTTAAATTCTTGTCAAAATTTCAATTATTTTCAAAAATTTTAATAAAATTCTTGGCAAAATTTCAATTATTTTCAAAAATTTTCCTCATTTTAATGATTTTCAATACCTACTATTTTAAAATTACCCAAAAGAATTTAATTATTTAAAAACAATTTCAATAAAATTGTACGCAAACATTTCATTATTTTCATAAATAATAAAAAATTTCGAAGGAATTCAAATATTTAAAGAATTTAAAAAAAATGTCTTCACAATAATTACATAATTTTCCTGAATAATTACATTTTTTACAGGGATTCAGATATTATCATAAACAATAAATTTTTTAGAAATACAATTATTTTTAAAATACAATAAAATTCATTTGTTTCAATTTTTCCAGTGAATTCAATTATTTTTAATATCTACTATTTTAATAAAAAATGTCCAAAAAGAATTCAATTATTTAAAATTTTTTGTTTAAAATTATTTGTGCAATCATTTAATTATTTTCATCAATAATAAAATTCTTCTCAGAAATTCAATTATTTTAAAAAATTTTAATAAAATTCGTTGCAAGAATTCAATTATTTTAAAAAATAATACAATTTTTCCAGAAAATTAAATTATTTAAAAAATGTTATCAAAATCCTTTGTAAAAATTCAATTATTTTCACCAATAATTGTACAATTTTTCAAGCAAATTCAATTATTTAAAAAATTTTTAACGAAATTCTTTTCAGGAATTGAATTATTATTAAAAATTTAAATAAAATTCGATCCAAGAATTTAATTATTTTCAGTCCAATTTTTCCAAAAAATTCAATTATTTAAGAAAATTTTAAACAAAATTTTTTTCAGGAATTCAATTATTTTTAAAAAATTTAATAACATTCGTTGAAAGAATTCTATTATTTTCACAAATAAATACAATAAAATTTTTTCAGAAAATTCAATTATTTAAGAGAATTTTAATAAAAATCTTCGTAAAATTTCAATTATTTTCACAAATAATACAATTTTTCAAAAAAAATTCAATTATTTAAAAAATTTTATCAAAATTCTTTTCTGGAATTTAATTATTTTTTAAATTTTTAATAAAATCCTTCGTAAAAATTCAATTATTTTCACCAATAATTGTACAATTTTTCAAGCAAATTCAATTATTTAAAAAATTTTTAACGAAATTCTTTTCAGGAATTTAATTATTATTAAAAATTTTAATAAAATTCGTCGTAAAAATTCAATTATTTAAAAAAATTTTAACAAAATTCTTCTCAGTAATTCAATTATTTTCAAACAAAAACATTATACTTTTTTCAGAAATAATACAATTTTTCAAGGAAATTCAATTATTTAAAAAATTTTTAACGAAATTCTTTTCAGAAATTTAATTATTATTAAAAATTTTAATAAAATTCGATCCAAGAATTCAATTATTTTCATTTTAATTTTTCTAAAAAATTCAATTATTTAAGAAAATTTTAAACAAAATTTTTTTCAGGAATTCAATTATTTTTAAAAATTTCAATAAAATTCGTTCCAAGAATTCAATTATTTTCACAAATAAATACAATAAAATTTTTCCAGAAAATTCAATTATTTTAGAGAATTTTAATAAAATTGTTCGTAAAAGTTGAATTATTTTCGCAAATAATACAATTTTTCAAGAAAATTCAATTATTTTCACAAATAATACAGTTTGTCAAGAAAATTTAATTATTTTCACAAATAATACAATTTGTCAAGAAAATTCAATTATTTTAACAAATAGTACAATTTTTCAAGAGAATTCAATTATTTAAAAAATTTTATTAAAATTCTTTTCTGCAATTTAATTATTTTTAAAAATTTTAATAAAATCCTTCGTAAAAATTCAATTATTTTCACAACTTGTACAAGTTTTTAAGGAAATTCAATTATTATTTAAAAAATTTTTAACGAAATTCTTTTCAGGAATTGAATTATTATTAAAAATTATAATAAAATTCGATCCGAGAATTCAATTATTTTTATTTCAATTTTTCCAGAAAATTCAATTATTTAAGAGAATTTTAATGAAATTCTTCGCAAAACTTCAATTCTTTTCACAAATAATACAATTTTTCAAGAAAATTCAATTATTAAAAAAATGTTATCAAAATTCTTTTCTGGAATTTAATTATTCTAAAAATTTTTATTTAAATTCTTCAAAAGAATTCAATCATATAAAACTTTGTCAATAAAATTCTTCGTAAGAATTAAATTATAAGAAACATTCAATTACTCAATAAATAATTTACTTTTGTATTTAAATAATTGAATTGTCGTCGAATTGTCTTATAAAAATTGATTTAAAAATGAATTTTAGTTAAAATTTTATATGATAATAGAATATGAAAATAATTTTTAAGAAGGTATAGTAACATTAATCTTATAATATAAAATAATGATTTTAACACTCGATCCTCTTTAATTATTATTATAAAAAAGAACACTTTTTTCAATAAAATTTTTTTCTTTATTTTCTAAAAATTCAAAAATTTTCAGTTTCATTTTCAATTAAATATTCTAATTTCTAATTGACAAATATAATTAATAAACATTTTTTTTCTGTATTTTTAAAAGACTGAATTTTATTAAAACAATAAATTGAAATTAAGAAATAGAATTGATGCAAATTATTTCCTTGTGAAAATTGAGAATTTTCTGGAAAAATATTAAAAAACTGGGATATCTAATGTTTTTCTTCCCAAAAGAAAAAAATGAGTTTGTAAACAATATTGTTATTGAGAAATAAAAATTATGCATAAAATGGGTATATTTTTTACTTCTTAATCAAAATTTTTTAACAATTAACAATTTTCTAGTATTTTCAATAAACAAAAAGGAGAATAATTTGCTTAATAATTTAGAATATATTTATTAACGAAATGAAAGATGTTTTAAATATCTGAACAAATTTCAATGATTTAAGTATGAAATTTTTACTCCTCTCATAGTGTAAAACGATTTTTCCATTAATTACATAGGATTATTTACTTTTCGTTTTCAAATGGTGAAAAAAAAGACTGTCGCATAGAGTTGAATTACAATGTATAGCGACAGTTCTGCTCTCAAGTTTTAGAGACGTAATGCTGACTTTAATAACAATTTGCAGTTACCCAGGGAGCATAAAAATAATGCATACGTATTTTTCTTTATTATTAGAGAAAGCTTTTATGCAGAAATGAAAACTTCTCTTCTGATATTTTACATCAGCACGTCTGCATTATTTTTTACTAAAAAGGCATTTTGGAACTGTGTTCAAAAAAATTACTTTGCCTCTTTAAAAAAAACAAATCAGTTTATTTTAACGTGTAATTTTATTTTTTGCTCGAAAAATACTTGTTTTTAATTTATTAAAATTTTTCATTAACTCTGAGTAAAGGTGTCAACTTTTTTAATTTTATAGTTTGCGTTTTTAGATTTGTGATAAAGTGTTACTTGAAGTTAGTGGAGAGTACGTGCTACTTGATACCCTATGAGACAGACGATGTCATTGCTTCTCGAATCTATAAAAAAAAGGATCTGACATTTAATATCTTCTGGTTGCTAATATTTGCTGCTTGAAGAAAGATTAAACTTTTTTTTCTACATCACCGTTTTTCTTATATTTTATTTATATTGTTTTTCTTTTTTTTCTTTCTTTTTTCTTTTTTAAAAAAATTTTTATTATTTGTTATTTAAATATTTTTCTCCGTAAAAATAAAGTTTGAAAGCAATTATTAATTACAAGAAGACCAAACACCGAAGAAACTTTCTAAATTTTAATCAGTAAAAATATTTACTAATTTGATTTTTTTATTTTTGAATTAGTAAATGTTACTTATAAATTAGTAGAAATTACTAAAAGATAGTTTCTGCGTATGTTTTTTTTCTTTAAAAAAAAAATATTGCTTGATAAATCGAAAATATTCAGGTATTTTTTCATGATTTATAATAAAATAATTTTAGAAATTAGAAAATTTAAAAAAAATTATAATTAACAAATAAAAAATATACTCATTTTGTTAATTATATGATTTTTTCTATAAAAAATTTTCGTGTGACTGATCTAAATTATTATGCAAATTATTCTCCCTTTGGGAAAAAAACATTACCTACATATTCCCGATTAAAAGAAAAAAATGTGAATAAATTTTATTTTTCAATTACAAAATTTAATTGAAAATGAACTTGATTTTGAATTTTCAGAAAATAAAGGAAAAAATAATTTTTTAAAAATGTTATTTATGAAAATAATTAAATGCTTACGTAGAATTTTATCAAAATTATTTTTAAGTAGGTAATTGAATTCATTTAAAAAAATTTATTTAAATAGTAAATATTGAAAATTATTGAATTGAGGAAATTTTTTAAAAATAATTAAATTTTTTGAAGAAACTTATAAAAAATTTGTTAATTGAATTTATGTGCATTTTTTTGCGAAGAATTTCATTAAAATTCTATTAAATAATTGAATTCACTCGAATTTTAATAAAATTTTTAAAAATAATTGAATTCCAGAAAAGAATTTGGTTAAAAAATTTTTAAATAATTAAAAATCCTTGAGAAATTGTATTATTTGCGAAAATAATTCAACTTTTACGAAGAATTTTATTAAAATTCTCTAAAGTAATTGAATTTTCTGGAAAAATTGTATTATTTTTTAAAATAATTGAATTCTTGCAACGAATTTTATTAACATTTTTGAAAATAATTGAATTTCTGAAAAGAGTTTTGTTACAAATTTTCTTGAATAATTGAATTTTCTGGAAAAATTGAAATGAAAATAATTGAATTCTTAAATTGAATTTTATTAAAATTTTTAATAATAATTCAATTCCTGAAAAGAATTTTTAAAAAATTTTTGTCATAATTGAGTTTTTTATTATTTCTGAAAATAATTGAATGTTTACGAAGAATTTTATTAATTTTTTAAAAAATAATTGAATTCCTGAGAAAAATTTTGTTAACAATTTTTTTAATAATTGAATTTCCTTGAAAAGTATTATTTGTGAAAATAATTGAATTTTTACGAAGAATTTTATTAAAATTTTTTTAAATAATTGAATTTTTTGGAAAAATTATATTTATTTGTAAAAATAATTGAATTCTTGCAACGAATTATATTAAAAATTTTTAAAAATAATTGAATTCCTGAGAAGAATTTTGTTAAAAAATTTTGAAATATTTGAATTTCCTTAAAAAATTGTATTATTTGTGAAAATAATTGAATTTTCACGAAGAATTTTATTAAAATTCTCTTAAGTAATTGAATTTTCTGGAAATTTGTATTATTTTTTTAAATATTTGAATTCCTGAGAAGAATTTTTTTATTGATGAAAATAATTGAATGATTGTACAATTAATTTTTAAAAATTTTTAAAAAATTGAATTCTGTTGGGACTTTTTTATTAAAATAGTAGGTATTAAAAATAATTGAATTCCTTCGAAAAATTTGGAAATTCTGCGATGAATTTTATTATTTATGAAAATAATTGTATTCCTAAAAAATTTATTATTTATAAAAATAATTGAATCCGTGTAAATAATTTTATTATTGTGGAAAATTATGTAATTATTGTTTTTTATCATTTTTTATAGAAAAATATTAAATACGTATTTTTTTATTTTCCATATTTGACAAAATTTTTAAGTTATGGATTTTCGAAATTTTTGATTTTTAATAGTAGACCTATTTTTAATAGCTTATAAGTTTGAAAGTATTGAGTTTAGAAAAAAGTTGTCAAATAAAGAAAATTTTGGTTCTTTTACAACTTTTAAGTAATGTAAAAAAATTACTTTTTTAAATTTTTAATAAAGAAAATTGAACTAATGTCAGAAGAATTTGAATTATATTAAAATATTTTTAAAATCTAAGTTCTTTAAAATTTTAAATTCCATCCAAGGGCTTGGTGGACAAAAGACTACATTACAATTTTACAGAGTAAGAGGTTAGGTTCGGAAACACTCAAGGTCGATAATTCTTGTTGACCGTCAGTCGGTAATGTAGAGTATCCAGTTATCATCTAGCTTGTCGATAACCGAATCTTCACCTCTCCTGGTATTCTTTAATTTATATTTCTTAATGTAACATCATCTCGATCTAAATTACCACTTTTCGAATTGATTTTTTTTTAAATTTGAAAGTATACCAAAGAACATTAGAAACTTTTTTCCGAGTTAAATTCCATCTGAAAAAAGGTGACTGGCTTTTTTTTGTTATTACAAAAGTAAAGTCTACTGTTTGTCTAAAAAGACGAATACTGCGGTTCGAGTGGGATGAGAGCAAGATGGAGTAATCGAGATAAAGAGAGAAAGATGCATTATGCTATACGAGCTGCAGGAAAACAGCGAGCATCGGCACAAAGTCGCCTCATTTTACATCCCAATAAAACGGTATTAGCCTCTGGCAATAAATACTTCCAGCGTGTTGTTTGCTCCAATGCGAAGCGTGCTTCACCGAGACTTCATTACGACTGACTAGACACCACTACATTTTTCAATCAAATGACAACAAATTGTCAACATTCGGAAAAATGCCTTGTTTTTTTTAACTGAATTAATCTGCTTAATGATCACAATTCTGCGCTTTGGAAATGAGTTCGATTAATGACTTTAATTATTAATTTCAACTATGAAGAAAAGATGATTCACTATAATCAGTTCAGTTGTATAATTAAACTGGTCCTTGAAATCCTGGAATTCCTGGAAATGTCCTGGAATTTGAAAAAATGTCCTGAAGTGTCCTTAAATGTCCTGGATTTTGAACTTTTGTCCTTGAATTTTCAATATTTTGCTTTTCAATATTCAATAATTTAAAAATTTTACTCAAATTTAAAAAAATAATTTTTTTTGATCCATCAAAAAATAATTTTAATTTGTCTTTTGATTAAAGAAACTGGTATCCACAATATTGATTTTTAACTCTTTTTATAATAAAATAAATATTTTTGTTCAAGTAGGTTAATTTCAATTATGTTAATCGTAATATCAAATAATATTACACAGGATTGCCACAAAATTTTAATTTTGTCTTTCCCTGACTTTTTCCTCATTTCCAGACAAATTTTTCACTTTTTTCCCTGGCCCTGAAGAACATTAATAAATTTTTTTTCAAATAAACATTTAATCATTATTATTTTTCTATACGAATTAAGATTCTCAAATTCAATAACTTATGAGAATATTATAATAAAACATGAAGAAATCGATCACTCCGAGTAATCGATTTCCTCATGTTTTATAATAAATTTAAGATGACAAAGTAATAAAATCATTATTTTATTTCATAAGAATATTGCAACTAAAAATTCAAATTTTCAAAGATTTTAATTTTAACCCTTTTCAAAATTCAATTATTTCTAAAAATTCACGCTATAATGTTTTTAATATTCAATTATAATTTAAAATTTTAAGTGAAATTCATTTTTTAATCAATTTTTATTAGAAACTTTCCCGAGAATTCAATTATTTAAACACAAAAATTAAAAATTCATTCAGTAATTGCATGTTTTTTGAAATTGAATTTTTATGAAGAATTTTATCAAAATTTTTAATAACAATTGAATTCTTTCGGCGAATTTAAAAGAAAAATTGTAAGAATAAATGCAATTTTCTATCATTTTATTTAAAATTTTATAAAAATAATTGAAATTCTGCGATAAGTTTTGTTATTTATGAAAATAATTGAATTCTTGCAGCGAATTTTATTACAAATCTTTTTAAAGAATTGAATTTCCTGTGAAGAATTTTATATGTAAAAATAATTGAATTCCAGAGAAAAATATTATTATTTATGAAAATAATTAATTTCTTGTGCAGAATTTTATTCAAATTTTTTTAAATAACTGAAATTTTCAGAATTTTTAAAAACTTTTTAAAAATAATTTAATTTTATTAAAAAATTGAAAATAATTGAAATCTGACAAAGAACTAAAAAAAATTTTTTCAAATAATTGAATTCCTGTGAAAATGTTTATTTTTGAGAAAAATTGAATTCTTGGGAAGAATTTTATTAAAATTTCTTAAATAATTAAATTACTAAGAAGAATTTTATTTTTTTACGAAAATAATCGTATTGTTTCGAAGAGTTTTACAAACATTTTTGACAATAATTGTATTTGTAGAAAAATGTTGTATTTCACGAAAATAATTGTATTCTATGACCGATTTTATTATAATGTTTCAAATTTATAAAGTATTTTATCAAAATTTTTAAAAATAATTCAATTCTCAAGAATGAAAATAATTGATTTCTAGCGAAGAATTTTATTGAAATTTCTTTAAATAATTGAATTTCCATAAAAAATGTATTATTTGTGAAAATAATTGAATTCTTAAGAAAAAATGTATTGAAAACAATTGAATTGTATAGGAAAATTTTATTAAAATTGCAATTTAATGAACAAAATCTTGTAAAGAATTTTGTCAACATTTTTTTAAATAATAGAATTATTAAAAGAATTTTATTTAAATTTCTCGAAATAATTGAATTTCGCAGACTATTTTTTTTCAATTTTCCTCATATATTTGAATTCTTTCGAGAAACTTCATTAAAAAATTTAAAATAATTGAATTGATGCGAAGAAATTTATAAAAAAAATTGATAAGTAATTGAATTCCTGTTAAGTTTTTATTAAAATTTTGTTTAAATAATAGAATTCTTTTGGAAAATTTTATGAAAATAGTAGATATAAAAAATAATTGAAATGAGGAAAATTTTTGAAAATAATTGAAATTTTTTCAAGACTTTTATTAAATTTTTTGAAAATAATTGAATTTTGGAGAAGAATTTTATTATTTATAAAAAGAATTGAAATTTTAACGAGAATTTTTAAAAATTTTTGAACATAATTGAATTGATGCGAAGTTATTTAAAAAGAAATTATTGTGAAAAATAGAAAAAATCGAAGGGTTTGTATTAGAATTGTTGGCAATTTCATAGTTTGAGGCAAACAAAAAAGACACAAAAATTCAGAATTTTCCTGTAAATTCTAAAAATGAAATTTTTTCCAGCACTTTTAGTAAAAAATGCCTGACTTTTCCCTGAATTCCTTGACTTCCCTGACTTGTGGCAACCCTGTTACACATATAAATGTCCTGGAAAAATAAGAAATCTGTCCTGGAATGTCCTGAAAATGTCCTGGAATTTTAATTCATATTTTCAGTAGACACCCTGTGATGGGAATTTTTGAAAATTTGACAAATGAGAACGAAGAATAGATTTGAAAATAGTTGCTTTGAAGTAGTTATCGATGAGATATTGATGTTTCCGATTTCTCAGGGTAGACAGGCGAGGTCCTTAAATGGTAATTAAGCGAGCAGACTCCTTGGCGTCGAACTATATATGATGATGGTTCTCTATTGTCAGTAAATGAACAATCACTTTATATGTGTTTCATTTATTATAATTGAGAATCAGTGTCGATTTATTTATATCAAAATCCTAGTACGAAATTTTTTATTTATTTTCACTTCAGTTTATTACTCGGTTTACCGGGAATTAAATTATTTAACCCTTTCGCGCCACGGGTGCATATATATTTGTACCACTTATAAAATTTAATAAAACTTTTATAATTTTAAATCAATAAGCAATTAATAAAGCTTTTTTTAATCACCAACGTAACTACTATACATATTAAAAATAGGAAATTATATAGTACTTCTATAATTATTATAAACAATAGGTAAAATATCGTTAAAAAATAGCAAAATTTAATTTTTCAAAATTTGCCCTAATTCGCTTAAAACTTTTTACTCAGAGGTTTTCAGAATCGCTGATTACGAATCTAAAGTCAAATTTTCAAAATTCTCAAAATTCAAGTTGGTGGACATTTTTTTCAAAATTGCTCATATTCGCTTGAAACTTGTTACTCGGGTTTTTTCAGGGTTGCAATTTTGAATTTCGAAAATCTGACTTCAGATTCATAATCAGCGATCCTGAAAACCCCCAAATATCTAATTTTATACAAATTTAAGCGATTTTGAAAAAAAAATGTTCGCCACATTAGACCTGCCATTTTGAATTTTGAAAATCTGAGCAAAGCAGTCTTAAAAATTAAGATACTACATTTTTAAGACTGATCTTAAATTAAGATTTACTTTTTACTGTCAATATTAACTATAGTTTTTAGAAGAATGAAAACAAAACCTTTAGCGCCAAGTTATTTTTAAAGAAAACAATAACAGGGTTACGACAAAAATTTAAGTTTGTTTTCCCTGACTTTTGCCGGATTTCCAAACAAAATTTTGACTTTTTCTTTGACTCATAGAGAAAATTCTGATTCGCTTTAAAAATTATTAGATACTCAAAAAAATGTTCTATTAAATTTATTTACGAATCTCTTTAATTAGAAAATTATTCGAAAACGTCAATAACTTGTTCTTTAAATAAATATTTAATCATTCAATCAATTAGTTTAAATCATTTTTGACAAAGTTCTTTAACAATTTTCAAATTTATTTGTTTACAATTCAAATTTACAAAATTTTAATTATTCAGAAATTCTTCAATTAGAAAAAAAACGTTAAATAATTTTAAAAAAAATTCATTTAAACTTTTTCAAAAAAATTAATTCTGCAGAATTGTTAGTTAAAAGTATAAAAAATTCAGATTTTCTAAAATTTTAATTTGAAGTATTTTTAAAATTCAAGCTATTAATGTTTTTAATATTCAATTTATTATTATCTATAAAATTTAACTAAACTTCATTTTTAAATCAATTTTTATTAGAAAATTCTACAAAAATTTAATTATTTAAATACAAAAATTAATAACTTTTTGAATAATTAAATGTTTCTTAACAATTCCCATAAAGAATTTTATCAACAAATTTCTGCAAAGAATTTGATTACTTTTGAAAATAATTGAATTTTTCAGAATTCAATTATTTTTAAACATTTATGCTATAATGCTTTTAATATTCAATTATTATCTAAAATTTTAACGGAAATTAATTTTTTAATCACTTTCTATTAGGAAATTGTACAAGAATTCAATTATTTAAATAAAAAAATAAACAATTTATTGCATAGTTGAATATTTCTTAAAATTTAGTTCTTATAAAATTTAATAAAATTTTAAAGAATAATTACATTTTTCGAGAAATCCAATTAAAATTGCATAAAAAATAATTGAAATTATGCTATGAGTTTCATTATTTTTTGAAAATAATTAAATGTTTACTTAGAATTTTATCAAAATTATTTTTAAGCAGGTAACTGTATTCATTTGGAAAAATTTATTTAAATAATAAATATTGAAGATCATTGAATTGAGGAAATTCTTTGAAAATAATTGAATTTTTCAAAGAAGAATTTTGTTATTTATAAAAATACTTGAATTTTTAACAAGAATTTAAAAAAAATTTTGAACATAATTGAATTTATTCGAAAGAATTTGATTACTTTTGAAAATAATTGAATTTCGACAATTCAATTATTTTTATAAAATTACTTAATTATTAACTAAAATTTTAACTGCGAAATTCATTTTTAAAATTAATTTTTATTAGAAAATTCTGCGAGAATTCAATTATTTAAATACAAAAATAAATAATTTATTAAATAATTGAATCATTTTTAAATTTGAAATATTATAACGAATTTTATTAATGAATTTTTAAATTATTCAATTTTTTCGACGATTTTTAATAACATTTTTAAGAATAATTACATTTTTCGAGGAATTTGATTAAAATTTTATTAAAAATAATTGAAATTCTGCGATGAGTTTTATTATTTATAAAAATAATTAAATCCCTGTACACATTTTATTATTTATAAAACTAATTGATTGATTATTGCGAAGAAAGTTATAAAAAATCTGTAAATAATTGAATTTTTGTAAAATTTGTATTATTTATGAATATATTTATGAATTATTTAAATATATATATATATATATATATATATATATATATATATATATATATATATATATATATATATATATATATTAAAAAATATAACTAATTTTTAGAAGAATTTAAATTATTAAAATTTTTTAAAAATCGAAGTTCTTTATAATTTCTAATTAAATTCATTCAAAATTGAAATTTTCTAACATTTTAAATTTAAACTTTTTGAAGTTCATCAATTTATGAAGATTGTAAACACAACTCTTTTAAAATTGAATTAATTTTGAAATATTTAAGTAACATTATTCATTAAATAATTTATTTATTTTATGATAGTTGTTCAAGATTTAAATTATTTAAAAAGTAATTTCTGTCAGAAATTGAAAAAATTTAAGGTTTATCTAAAATTTTACTGTTATTTTTTTTACTGAAAATCAGTTATTTTTCCACTGAAAATCTATTATTTTTAACTGATTATGTGGTCCATGGTCTTAATTTCTAAGAAACGGAACACAAGCGTCGGAGTGGGGATAATAGGAGCGAGTGAGATGCTCAAATATTTCTCTGTCGCTCTCATTGCCCCCACTCCGATGCTTATGGTCCGTTTCACAGAAGTTGTAGATATGCATCATTATACACTATACTCACTCAAACAATTAAATTTTATGTAATTAGAAGAAAAAAAAGGAAAATGTATATAATCGAATGATGATTCATGATTTACTAATTAATAAAATTGATTGAAACTGTACTCTGATATTAGAGACGAAATATTACGTTTTAGTTCTTAAATATTTCATTTTAAGTGATTTTCTAAAAATGCAACTTTGTCTTATCGAGAATGTCAACTCTTTCGTCTAGAGTGTTTTGAAGAAGCAGCAAATATATAAATTCTCTCGCAAGTAAGCAAACTTTTCTCATCTCAGTCGTAAACTTCTTTGTTCTTTGTAAGTGTCACTCAGTGAATTTCACCCACTAGTAAAATTCATGTGCATATTTACAACAAACATTTTCTATTTACTTTCATTTTCATAAAAAAATAATTTTCCTTCAATCACATTTCTAAAATATCAAGAAAATTATCAATCAATTAATAAAATATTCCAATTAAAAAAAAGGTATTTTATAAAAAGAAATACTGTAAAGTGTAAACTCTACTATACTTGTAAAAATAAGTGCAACACCTAATAAAATCGACAAAAACAAAAAAAAGAAAATGTTAATTTAACAACACCTATGGTTTGAATGTTCCATTATTGAGAATGAGAGGACAGTAAAATGGTGAAAGGAAAGGAAAATGACGAAATATGCAGAAACAAGTATTATTGCCGTGTAGCACTCGTAAGTCAATAGTGACTTCATAAAATGGTGGTATATAAGAGTTATAAAAAGAATAACTCGTCAGAAGGCAAAGCATACGATTCGCAGGGATTCAAGGAAGCGGGAAATAATGGAGAACAGTAACAACAGAAAGAAAGCAACGAATCAAGTTGGCACTCGTTGAGTACGAGCTAGTCAAAGTACTTACGATCGCGTTATGGCTGACTTTATAGGCACTTTTATCAGCGACAGCAAAGCAAATGAACAAACAACGAATAGATGATCATGACTTATTTCAATGGGCGCGGCGCATGGACGGTCTATCGCGATACTTTGACCCCACCCAGTCACTATTCCATAAATTATAGGATATGACGATGCAGAAAAAAAACCGTTACATCATGCTGTAAATTTCGACTATGGCAGAAATTTATTCTTAAATAATGAAAATTAAAGGATCTACAATAAAAATCCAAATATACGTCACACTATTTTTTTTACCATCCCCCCACTATACAATTCGCACTCTGGGTGTCGAATCTATAACTTCCACTTCACTTTCACGTCATATTTATTTCACCCTCACTTCATTTCACTTTGACCTCACTTTCATTTCACTCTTACTTCACTAACACTTTATTTTCACTTCACTTTCACTTCACTTTCACTTCACTTTCACTTCACTTTCACTTCACTTTCACGTCACTTTTATTTCACTCTCACTTGACTATCACTTCGTTTTCATTACTTTTACTTCCACATCACTTTCATTTCACTCTCACTTAAATATAATTTCCCTTTCGCTTCACCTTCACTTCCAATTCACTTTCATTTCACTCTCACTTCAACCTCACTCCTCTTGCATTTTACTTTCACGTCACATTCATTTCACTCTTACTTCACTATCACTTTATTTTCACTTCACTTTCACTTCCCAGCACTTTAATTTCACTCTCACTTGACTCTCACTTTGTTTTCACTTCACTTTCACTTTAACGGGGACAGAATTCGTGAAATCTTCAAAGAAAATAAAAAGTATTATTTTTAAATCGAAATGTTGAAAAAACATTTATATTTGCCCTTAAGAATGTGTCCACCAAAAAAGAGAAAAAAAAATATTTTTTATAAAAGTTATTGCAAAATTAATTTTTTTGCAACTTTTTACACAAAATTTGATTTCTTCTAAATGAATTAACCGATTTAAATGAACCAAGCGGGAATATAAAGGGGATAAAATATACTTTCGTTTAGAATTAGAAAAATTTAAAAAAGTTTGTTTTTTAATAATTATTTAATTAATTTTTTTAGAAACAATTAATTTTTTTTAAGTTCTGCGCCTTTTAAAAATTTGAAAAAAATATTAACATACACTTAAAACTATAAGAAATCAAAATCCGTTGAGAAAATTTAGGAGCGACAATTATTTTAAAAGTTAAAATAAAAATTATATTGAACGGAGATGCGATTTTGATGATTTTCAGAATTAAAACATTATTTTTAACTATGAAGTGAACAAAACACTGTCAAATTAACATTTTCATTCAATTATATAACCATAAAAATTGCAATAACTTTTATAAAAAATAATTTTTTTTTCTGTTTTTTGGTGGACACATTCTTAAGGCAAAATAGAAATGTTTTTTCAACATTTCGATTTAAAAAAAAATACTTTTTATTTTCTGTGAAAATTTCACGAATTCTGACCCAACGTCACTTTTATTTCACCCTCACTTCAATATTATATCCCTTTCCCTTCACTCTCACTTATCTTTTACTTCATTTTCACTTCGCCTTCACTTCCACGTCAATTTCATTTCACTCTTACTTCCACCTCACTTCTCTTTCATTTCACTTTCACACCACTTTCATTTCACATTCATTTCACTCTTACTTCACTATCACTTTATTTTCACTTCACTTTCACTTCCACGTAACATTTATTTTACTTTTACTTCAACCTCACTTCTCTTTCACTTCACTGTCACTTCAATCTAACTTCTCTTTTACTTCATTTTCACTTTACTGTTATTTCAATATCATTTCGCTCTCACTTCACTTTCCTTGTCACTTTCACGTCACTTTCATTTCACTATCACTTCACTTTCACTTTCATTTTACTCTTACTT
The DNA here is from genome assembly GCA_032872505.1 of Leptopilina syphax. Classification (NCBI taxonomy): domain Eukaryota; kingdom Metazoa; phylum Arthropoda; class Insecta; order Hymenoptera; family Figitidae; genus Leptopilina; species Leptopilina syphax. The sequence continues at coordinate 6,974,557 of CM065475.1, forward strand.
CAATCTCACTTGTCTTTTACTTGAACGTAACTTTCATTCCATTTTATTTCACCTTCCCGTCATTTTCACTTCACTATCACTTCACAATCACTTCCCTTTCACATAATTTTCACTTTACTCTTATTTCTATATCATTTCGCTCTCACTTCACTTCATCTCACTTTCACGTCACTTTCCTTTTACTTTTACTACACTTTCACGTCATTCACTTTACTTTCACGGACACTTTATTTTTGTTAAATTAAACTTTTTTTACATTCCAAATCTTCTTAAAATTTTGAAGATAAGTTAAATTAAATAAAAATGAAGTGTAGTGAAAGTAAAGAGAAAGTGAAGTTACAGAATCGACTCCCTTGTGTCCACTTTTGTTGAATTGAACCTTCTTTATATTCTAAATGTTCTTAAAATTGCAATTGTAAATAATCTTCTAAAAAATTTTGAAGTTAAATTCTATTAAAATAAACTGACAGTGATAGTAAAGTGAAAGTGAAGTGAATGTGAAATGAGTGCGAAATGAAAGTGAAATAAGAGTAAAGTGAGAATGAAGTTAGAGTGAAGTGAAAGAGAAGTGAGATTGAAGTGAGAGTGAAATGTACGTGATATATAAGTGACGTGAAAGTGTAGTAAAAGTGAAATAAAGGAAATTAAAGTGAAGTGAAAGAAAAATGAGATTGAAATTGAAGTGAGAGTGAATTGAAAGTGAAGTGAAGTGAGAGTGAAGTGAGAGTAGAATAAAATGGAACGAAAGTGACGTGAAAGTGAAGTGAAAGTGGAATAAAATGTAATGAAAGTGACGTGAAATTGAAATGAAGATGAAGTTATAAAATCGACCCAATTATTCACATTGCACTGTATTTAGATAAAAATACACTGTAAAATCTTTCGATTGAATTTTTACATTGACAAAAATTTTTAAAAATAAATTTCAATTTAATGAAAGTAAAATTCATTGTTCTAAATTAAAATTTATATTTAAAATTTTAGTCGTTTTTAGATTATATGCGTAAAATTAATGAAAACAAGAAAATTGAACTAAAACACTGGGTTTATTGTTAGAATTTTACTTTATTTATTTAGTCAAAATTTTAATTAACATTTATTGTAATAAATTGTACATTTTTAAGTCTTCTTCCTTTGAATAACTTACCTGCTCCTAAAATAAACATTAAAGTTAGGTTAAGTTTGAAAAGTATTCTCTATCTGTATTTTACCAGAAAACCAGAAAAATTATAAAAATTACCTAAAAATTTTTCATTTTCTATAGGTTCCTTTTTTGGGGAGTGCGTTATATTATAATTATTACATTATTCGCAAAAAAATTTACAAAGCTTCTTTTTTCAAAACTAATAATTCGCAAAAAATACACTAAATAATAAGAAAAATTTACACAAGTTTTTTAATCAAGAGAGTTATAACACAAGAAAAGTGTCAAATTTTTTTATAAAAATGAAAAGGAATTTTATATTATTATAATAAAAAGATATTAAATTTAAAAAAGGGATGATATTTTTAAAAAATTGAAAAAGTAATTAAAAATTATTTATTCTTTACTCTTTATAAATATTTTTGACATTTATATGTTCCTCATTTTTAAAATTTTTGTAGATAAATTTCGAGAATATCATTTGAAAGTCAAATTAATTAGACAAAATAAATTTACAATAATTAAGTTTTTTTTTACTGTTCCTTAGAATTTTCAATGTCACAAAAAATAATAATTTCTTTTTATTGTTCCTGGTATAATTTTAAAATTATTTTGCCATTACATTTGAATTGCTTATGAAGCATAATTATGCAATTTCTCTTTATAATGAGAGGCCAAAAAAAATTACAACAAAAGAAGTATTCTTTTGTTTTACATTTACAATTTACATTCTCAAAAAGTTGAAAAATTTAAAAGTGGTTTCTATGTATAAAATGAGAGTAAGAATTTTCAAAAATACGAAGTTTCTTTTTATAAAATATAAATATATACCTAGTTTTTAAAAAAATTATAATGGTTCATCTTAACATTTCACCTGAATTTTTTTCTATATATTAAAAAATTTTGTGAAACAATTTCTCTTTTCAATATTGAATGTCATAAGTATTTGAATTTTTATACTTATTATAATTTATTTTATTTTAAAATTATTTATTACTAAATTATTTATTTTATTTATAAATTATGTAGGTATTTATAAATTATTTATCTTATCTGTAAATTATGTATTTATAGATTATATAATTTAGAAAAAGTTTAGAGAAAAGTTTTCAAAACAATTTTAATTTTCTATCAATACTTCTTTGATTTATTTTGAGCCCAACATTTAAACTTTATTTAATTTAAGGTCAGTTCGCTTTTTGACCTAGGTCACGTGGTTTATATTTAGGAATTTATTTTGTACTTGTTTCTCAACTTGTGAAATTTGACCGAACTTTTGAAATTTCATTCCTCCTTTTGACCCAAATTTTGAAATTTTCTTTGTCTCTTGACCCAATTTTTTGAGGTTATGTTCGCCTTTCGACTTGAAAATAAAAATTTCCTTTTTAATTTGTAATTTTTCTAAATTGAAAATTGTGAAAGTATTATATTACATTATAGATTTCATTTCCTGTGGTTTCAGTTACATTATTGAATATATATTCGGAAACTATAATAATGCAGAGGATAATATTGGCTTTTTCAATTACTTTACATTTATTAAAATTTAAATTGTAAATTATGTTTGAATAATTTTAGTTTTGCAATATAATTTACATATTTCTTTTCGATAAATTGAATGTTTCACTGGATTGTAGATATATTCAGTTACATTATTATTAAAGTTATTTTTTTTACATTATTATTAAAGTTGGATGAATTATTCAGAATAATACGAACGCAAAGTAGGATTATTGAAGTTGTATATTCAGAAATTATTAGAGTAAAGTAGGATTTTATTTGATTCGTTAATTATTTTAAATTAAATTAAATTGTAAATTACATTTCAATTGTGTTTTCGAGAAATTAAATATACTTTAGTTTCATATTGTGTTATATACAATATAACGCGACGCAGCACAGCACAGGACTTCGAACTATTTGTCCGAGTAGTCGCAGTAGAATACTCAAGCTTTAGTCAGACCAAAGCTAACGCTATACATGAAACTTGTTGTTATGGCTCTACTTTTACGAAATGAATTCACAGTGTCGTTATCATTATGTAAAATATCTTTTCTAGGGGAAAAAATAAAGATAATTATTACCTGTAGGTTTAAAAGGACAATTTTAACATTTTTTTAAAAAAAGTGCCTAATAACTAATGCATTCTAGAAACTATTTATTAAAAAATATATATTCAAAAATTAATTTTATACTTTCAATCCACTTTTGACTAAAATTATTTTTTATCCAATTTATTTATATTATTTTTAATATTTATTTAATTCACTAATTAATTATTTATTTATAATTAAATTTATACTTTCAATCCCTTTTGACTAAAATTATTTTCTATACAATTTATTTATATTATTTTTATAAATAATTTTTAAATATATGTTTATGAAAAATTCGGCATAATCTTTAAAAAAAGTAACTAAAATATTTTAAAAATCTAATTTTTTAGAATTTAAAAATAAATTTTTAATTAAATTTTTTTTTTTAAATAAACTAAATAATAAAAATTTTCTATTTTAACTCTTTCAAAATTAAATTATTTTAAATGCAATTCGTACTAGTTAATATTATTTTTACAAAATAATAAATTAAATTGTTAAATTATACCCTGAAACTATAGTAAATTTAAATTTAATTAAAAATAAATAAATAAATCTAGATAACTAAAATTTAAATCAAATTTAAATCCAATTTTGTAGAATTTAGAATTAAATTTTTTGCAATTTTAATTTTAAATTACTAATTTAAATTAAAAATTATTAAAGCATATAATGAATCTTTGTGAAATTCAATTATTTACCAAATATTTAATTAAAACTCCTTAAAAATTCGATTTTTTCAAATCTCTGAAAATAAAATTTTTCAAGAAAGTTCATTCTTTTTAATTCTGTTTCACAAAATTCGATTAATTTGATAATTTTATAATAATAATGACAGTAAAAATATAATATTTATGTTATTTTAATTATAAATAATAAAAATAGTAAAATTATTGTTATTCGAAAATCTTAAAAAAATTAAATTAAATTTTCTCAGAAACTTAATGTTTTTCTAACTTTTTCATGTAAAATTATATAAAAATTAAATAAGCTTTTAAATAATTATATTTATTATAAATATTCTTCACAATAATTGAAATTTTCAAAAGTTCTATTTTAAAACTAAAAAAATTGACTAAATTTCTGATTAGAAAACTGATTTTAAGACCAAAAACTGTCTTTGTTTTTATTTTAAGTCCAAAAAATAAGTTGAATTTAAGATAAAATTTTTTTTACAGGAAAATACGAAAATTTACGAATAATGAGTAAAATTTATGAATTTTAATAATTTTCTAAAAATTAAAATTATAATCCTACGTGAATTCAATTATTTTCTACAATTTTCAACTGAACTTCATTTCTAAATCAATTATTTTAAATAATTTGCCGAAAGTTCTTCTAGAATTTAATTATTCAAATCGAAAAAACTCAATTTTTTATAATAATTGTAACTGTCCGTGTTTTTTTCTTCAGTTATTAAAGTGAAATATTTTTAAAAAATTATAATAAAGAAATTCTTACAATTAATTTTTTGAAAAATATTTTTCAATAATTTTTTAAAGTTAATAGTTTTTTTAATTATATACAATTCAAAAATTTCCAAACAATTAAAATTCGGTAAAATCTTTTTAAAATAATTGAATATTTGAAAAATATAAATAAAAATAATCAAATTTTTAAAGAATTTTAATTATAAAAATAAATATTTATAATTTTTTAATAAGTCTCTAAAAAAGTAAATTTTTATTCATTTTTTCGAAAATAATTGAATCAAAAAATTTTGATAAAACAATTCTAAGAATTAGTTTGTAAAAGTATTTTAATGTAATTTTTTTAAAAGAATTCCCAGGCGAGAACTGACGCTGGATTCAGGCTTTACGGAACCTTCGTTGAGGCTTGGTCAACATTGATCAAGCCTTGGTGGGACGGCGGAACGAAGGTTGCTTCTAGCTATAATGTAACACTTATTTAAGACTGTCGCTCCAGTCTTTGTTGTAGATTGGCGTTCAATGTTCAATCAATGCTGCGGAACCCTATAATGCAGGACTGAAACAAGGCTGCTTCCACTGTTCCCAAATTTACGCGTCTCTCGCGCTCATTCAATATAGTATGAATATATGAATTGTATATAATAATAATATTAATAATAATAATAATAATAATTATTATTATTATAATAGTAATGAATATTATTGATATTATTTTTATTCATGTTATATGCGTTTGTTTGGAAATAAGTTACTATTATAATAATTATATTATTTTCATATAAATAATATATTACTAACAATAAATGTCATTTGAAATAGTAATATTAAAAAAATAATTTTAGTAAAAAAAGACAATTTTTCTGTTAATCGATACATTTTTTTCTCGATTTTTTAGCAGAATTTTTAACATTATTTACAAACATGTTCACAAGTTTTTATTCACAACACAACACACAATTTTATTATTTTATATAACGCTTAAAACAAAGAATGAAAAATATTCGCTCGCATGTGGGATCGAACTCACGCACCCCGTCCCTAACGCAATACCGGAAGTCCTAAACGCACGCATTTAAACCGCTCGGCCCCAGAAGGCTGGAAGGCACCTCGCCTAATCTACTATTTCAATGCCAGCGCAGTATATTCTGTATATACGGCGCGTCACTCAATATTTGTTGAGCATGGGACACCAATGTTCGTCCCATGCTCGATTCAAGACTCGGTCAGTCTTGATACAGTATTCACTTTCTTTATTACCGTGTGCACTGAACAATATTAAATATCAATATTTATAAATTATTTATTATTAAAATATTTTTTATGATAATTTTATAAGTTAAATTATATATATTATTTTTTTTCTTGTACAGTGTCAAATTATTATTTTCAAAGTTTAAGAGTTTCGTTTATCTGAAAAATTATTAGTAAAAAAAATGTTCATTAGGTAGTAATAAATATTTATGCTTAGTAGTTTTACACTAGGATTAACTGTTTAGTAAATATTATCAAAAAAACTATTTTTTGTCAAACGCGCGCGACTAAACACAAAAATAACCTTGAAACTCCAGCATTACCAACTCAACACATACGTTAAACTCTTGAGTTGGCAATGCTAAAGTCTCAAGGTCATTTGTGTTTAATCGCACGCGTTTGACAAAAAATAGTTTTTTGATAATACATATTTACTAAACAGTTAATCCTAGTGTAAAACTACTAGGCATAAATATTTATTACACCTTAGTGAACATTTTTTTCACTAAAAATTTTTCAGACAAACGAAACTCTTGAACTTTGAAAACAATTATTTGACACTGTGCAAGAAAAAAATAATAATGTATAATTTAACTTTATTTATATAAATCTTATATAATTAATAATAATAATAATAATTATTATTATTATTATTATAATAAAAAAAAAATAATATTTAATATTTATTTTTAATTTAATATTTTTTTATAATAATAATAATTATTATTATTATTATTATTATTATTAATAATAATAATTAATATAAATAATATACACTAAATAAATATTAATTTTTATTTACCAATTGATATCTTAATAATAATTAATAATAACTTTTAAGTTTTAAATAGTATACAAAATTATCATAAAAAATATTTTAATATTAATTAACTTATAAATATTTATATTTAATATTTTTAAGTGCACACGTCAATAAATAAACTGTCAAGATTGATTCAGGCTTGAATTAAGATCAGATGTTCGAGCTTCACTCACGAAGATTGACCGAGTCTTGAATCGAGCATGGAACGAACATTGGTGTCCAATGCTGAATCAACATTGAGTGACAGTGGTATAAAGACTGCTTCAACACTGGGTTACCCAGGCTGGGCGTTCAAGGCTCAATAAATCTTCAATCCATCGTCAGCATTGGTCTTTCGCGCCTGGGTTTTTGTATAATTTAAAAAACTAATTAATTTTTTGATGAATTTTAATTAAAAATTTTGAACATGATTTTTTTTCTCCAAAATTATGTTAAAAATAATTCTAAAATATTATTTTTTGTGCTTTTTTTGAATTTTCGGAAATATTTAATTGAAAAAATATTAAAAATAATTGAATTTTACAAAATTAGAATGAAAAAATACTCTAAGAATTATTTGTTTTCAAAAATATTTTAATGTAATGTTTAAAAGTTATAATTGTCATTAATTTTAATTTTTTTTACACATGAAGATTTTTTATTAAAATCTTTGAGAATTCAATTATTTTCAAAATTTGCAATTAGAATTCTTTAAAAGTTGATTTTCATAAAAATTTTAATAAAACTCTTAAGAAAAATCAATTATTTTCAATTAAATTGTACAAAATTTCAATTATTATTCAAAAACTTTTTAATTTTGTTTCGAAAATTTAGTTAGAAAAATATATCAAAAATAATTTTTGAAATATTTGTCTATATTTTTATTATTTTTTGTATTTATTTGAATTTTCGGAAATATTTATATGAAAAATATTGAAAATAATGGAATTTTAAAAAAATTTGAGTTAAAAAACTCTAAGAATTATTTTTTTTTGCAAAAATATTTAAATATTATTTTAATTTTAATTTTTGAATTTACACTTAAAGATTTATTATTAAATATTTTTGATAATTCAATTACTTTTTAAAAATTTGCAATTAAAATTCTTCAAAAGTTGATTTATCAAAATTTTGACAAAATACTTGAAGAAAATTAATTATTTTCAATTAAATTTTACAAAATTTCAATTATTATCCAAAATCTTTTTTATTGTATGTTTCGAAAATTTAGTTAGAAAAATAAATCAAAAAGAATTTTAAAAATATTTGTCTATATTTATATTATTTTTTTGTATTTATTTGAATTTTCGGAAAAATTTAATTAAAAAATACTGAAAATAATGGAATTTTAAAAAATTAGAGGTAAAAAACTCTTAGAATTATTTGTTTTGCAAAAATATTTTAATATAATTTTCATTAATTTGAATTTTTGAATTTACACTTGAAAATTTTTTATTAACATTTTTGATAATTATTAAATTATCAAAAATGTTAATAAAAAACATTTTTTCAAAATTTGGAATTAAAATTCTTCAAAATTTGATTTTTCAAAATTGTAACAAAATACTTGAAAAAAATTAATTATTTTCAATTAAATTTTTTGAAAATTTCAATTATTCAAAAAGATATTTATTACATATTTTAAAAATTTAATTATATTTTAAAAAAGTGATTTAAAACTAATTTTTGAAAGATTTCTTTATAGTTATTTTTCGTATTTTAAAAATCAATATAAGTTGCATTTTATACTAAAAAAATGTGGTATTTTCTTGCAATATTTAGAAAAAAAGTCGAAAAAGTTGCATTTTTTGAAAATAAGTCGAAAAAAATATCAATTTTCTTAATTTCCCTGACAAAAAATTTTTTATGATTTTAAATTGTAATTATACGTATTTCTTTTGCAATTTAATATTTTTATACAAAATTCTGAATTCAGTGCCATATTTACTAAAAGTTTAACTATTGTTTTTCCATTTTTTAAAATTTTACTATTTTTTTTCTTCTAAAAAGTTAACTTCCAGGATTTGAACCCTCGAATTTCGTAATTCAAGTCAGGAACTCTAACTACTAGTCTATATATGAACTCTAGCGATAAACTTTAAAACTAATTGCTTGCACATGGTATAGAATAAAAAAGAACACGCTAACAAAGTGAACCAAGTGAACAAAGTCAATAAAAAAGAAATGTTATAGTAGGATTTGTTGAAAATTTTTTTTATTCATTTCTCAGTTGTGACAACCAAATATTTATTTTGCTCAAGAATAGAATTTATTTTTCTTGAACAGGAAACTGTTATTTTTTTGGTATATAGTGAACAATTTCACTGTAGATCCTTGGGGAATGGTTATTCGCGGCGAAGACAAACTGTAAAGAAGGAAAACTGTAAAGAAAAAGTAAAGGGAAAGAGCTAATAAATTATTACAGTTTAACACGAAGAAAATAGAGGAAGAAGAATACACAATTTATGTGTACGAAGCGACGGACGATGTCGCACTGAAAGATATTCAGTTTGTGATTCTTGGTCGACGCCTAACCTCTGATGCGCACGCTCTTTGTCTCTCCCTTCTCGGTCTCTTGTTTTTCTCCATTTTCTCTTCATTTTCGAGATATTTCTTCTTGTTTTATAAAATATAATCATTTTTTTATAATATTTTTTTCTCTCGTTGAATTTAAAAAAAAAAATTTTTTTAAATTACATTATAAAAAATTACTTTAAATTTTGACCAGACTTTGTTGCTTCTACAATTAAGGAAAACCGAACTGATTTTTTTTTAAATTTAAATTTTAAAATATTAATATTAATTAATATTAAAAATTACTGATTAACAGTAAAAATGAGTGTCAGATAAATTTCAGTCGACATTTTACACAGAAAAAACAAAGTCTAAAATTTTACAAAATAAAAAATAAAACTCTAAAAAAAATTAACACCTTAAAACCAAAATTATTTAAAAGATGATTATTTTTAAGCTTAAAACTACATTACGTCAATTTTAAGGATTAAAATTACCACTTGGAATGGAAATTTTGAATGAAATTTAGTCGAAAATGATTCTAAGCATTTTTCTTGTTAACAATTTTTAGTAAAAAGTGTCTGAAAATTAGATTTATTCAACTAACATTTAAATAACTGACATTTCAGTGAAAACTTAGGGATTCCCAAAATTAGTATTTTCTAACTTTGATTTTTATTGAAAATAAATATTTATAATTATTATTTTTACGTAGAAATTGAAATTCTTCAAAACATTCAAATTCAAACTTTTTTTTAAATTAATCAACTTTACAAATATTATTATTTATTATAAAACATAAAGAAATCGATCATTCTGAGTCTTCGACTCGGAGCAATCGATATCTTCATGTTTTTATAATAATTAAAAATAACCCAGTGATAAAATTATTATTTTATGTAAGAATATTGTTAATCTAGCTTCTTCGAAATTAATTTTATCATTTAAATTCAATTATTATTTTCTTTTTTCTGGTATTTTTTTAATATTATTTTCTAGAATTTTTAACTAAAATTCTTCTCTAGATTATTTTTATCAATTTTTGAACAAGTTCTTTGAGAATTTTCAAATTCATTTCTTTACAATGTTCAATTTTACAAAATTTCAATTATTCGTAAATTCTTTAATTAAACATATATTAAAAAATCAAAACTTCAAATAATATAAAAAATATCAGCAATTATACTTTCTCAAAAAAAATTAATTCCACAGTTAAAAAAAATAAACACAGTTAGTTAAAAATATGAAAAATTCAAATTTTCAAAGATTTTAATCTGAAACCTTTTCAAAATTCCATTATTTCTAAAAATTTACGCTCTAAAGCTTTTAATATTCAATTATAATCTAAAATTTTAACTGAAATTCATTTTTAAATAAATTTTTTTGTAAAAAATTCTGCCAGAATTCAATTATTCAAATAAAAAAAGTAAATAATTTATTGAATAATTGAATGTTTCTTAAAATTGAATTCTCATAAAGAATTTTACCAACAAATTTTTAAATAATTGAATTCTTTTGACGAAAATTAATAAAATTTTAAAGAATAATTACATTTTTCGAGGAATTCAATTCAAATGGTATCGGAAATAATTGAATACTTTTGGAAAATTATTTAAAAATCATTTAAATTTTGACAAAAATTTTATTAAAATTTTTAAAAATAATTAAAATCAGAAATAGAAGAAATGGAATAATTGAATTTCTATAAAGAATTTTATTGTTTATGAAAATAATTGAATCCAAATTTTATTATTTATGAAAATAATTGAATTATTGCGAAGAAATTTATAAAAAAAATTGTAAATAATCGAATTTCTGTGGAATTTATAAATTTTATTATTTATAAAAATAATAAAATGTTTGCGTAGAATTTTATCAACATTTTTTTTAAATAATTGTATTCTTTTGGAAAATTTTTGAGAATAATTGAAATTTTGTCGTGAATAGATTTAAAAAAAAATTATTATTATTTTATTATTATTTAAAAAGAAGTGATTGTCAGAAATAGAAGAAATTGAAATTGAATTTCTATAAAGAATTTTATTGTTTATGAAAATAATTGAATTATTATTGCGAAGAAATTCATAAAAATTTGTAAATAATTGAATTCCTGGAAAATTTTTATTATTTATGAAAATAAAATTAAGTGTTTGCATAGAATTTTATTACATTTTTTTAAAAATATAATTGAATTCTTATGGAAACATTGATTAAAATACAATAGATATTGTAAATCATTGAATTGAGAAAATTTTTATTATTCTTAAAGATACCAATTGAAATTATGAAGACAATTTTTAAAAATTTTATTTTTTAACATAATTGGATTTTTGCAATCATTTATAACTTCCCAAGAATTTAATTTTTTTTAGTCTTTTTAACTAAAATTCTTCTATAGATCCATTATTTTTATAATGAATTAAATATATATTAAAAAATTTAATTGATTTCAGAAAACTTTGAATTATTAAAATTATTCAAAAATATAAGTTTTTTAAAATTTTCTAATTAAATTGATTGAAAATTGAAATTTTATAAAATTTCAAAATAAAACCTTTTGAAGTTTATTTATTTATTGTTCATCTATTTATGAATATTGTAAACGCAACTGTTTTAAAACTTAATTAATTTTGAAATATTTAGGTAAAATTATTCAGTAGATCATTTATTTATTTTATGATAGTTGTTCAAATTTTAAGTTATTTAAAAAGAAATTTTTGTCAGAAATTGAAGAAATTTAAGGGTTTTGTATTAGAATTCGTGGTAATTTTACAGTTTATGAGGTAAACAAAAAAGACACCAAAATTCAGAATTTTCTTATTAATTCTAAAAATTTAATTTTTTCTAGTGCTTTTAATAAAAATCCCTGAGTTTTCCCTCAATACCCTGACCTGTGACAACACTAGTTTGATTTTATTCTTTAAAATTTACCCCCAATCTACTTTTAAGCTTAAAAATAGACTTCTATTCAATCACTTTGATTTGAAGATCTAATCAGTTTCAGATTTTGTATTTTCCGTGTACGTACTAAAAAGTAATTATGTGTAATTAATTTATTATATCAGAATTGCGAAAATTTTATTTTAAGAAATACGAAAACCTAAAAAAATTAAAAAAGGAAAATTTATAATTTCTTTCAATTAAAAAAAATTCCTAATGCACAAATATATATTCTTTTTGTTACACTCATTTTATACAATTTTCCTTTTTCTTTTCTCGAATTTCTTTTCTTTTTCTTGAAAATTTTTAATTAAATTGAACTTGAAACGTTTCGTTTACTATTTTGTTCTTTTTTTTACAGTACTTTATATTTTTTTTTCTTTTTTCATCACTTGGTGCTAGTTACTACCTATATTGGTCTGGCTTTATTTCTCTCTGTCTCCCTCTGTTCTCTGCTTTAGCCTCATCTCAGTTACCTACTCGAGAATGGTGGACGAGTGTTTCTAAACACTGAGGCCTCGAATATCCTGAGAGTATAGTCGTAAACCCACATCTCACTTCTGTTATCTGAATTCCCTCATCTTTGTTCTATTTCAATGGTTAACCTTTCTAACCATCACCGAGTCTGTTTTACCTCGAACCTTATCCGTTTAATTCTCTTTGAGAAATCCTTGTTTCGTGAAAAAATTATTTTCAAGCAATTGAGAATAATTTTTGAATTCTTCAAAATTAAAATAACAATTTTTAAAAATCTGTGTTTCGTTTTTTTAAAGGAATTTTTACTTATACCTACTCTCTAAATTTGAATTAACAAAAATGTTTACTAACTTTAATTAGTGACTTTTTTTTGCCTTTAAATCAGTAAATTTTACTAATAGTCATTTTTACTAACTTATTAGTAAAATTTACTAATTTAAAAGTAAAATAAAGTTACATTTGTAATTATTGTTTATTTATTATAATTTACTTCGTTTCGTATTTGTATATTTTACTAATTTTACAATATTTTTTTTGTTTCAGGTATGTCACAAACACTCAATATATTGCGCTGTAACTAGACAAAAAAATAGTGAGTAAAAAAAATATTTACAAATATTTATTTATCGATTACACTAAATAGGAGACCATAGTCAGGGTTGGACAACCTTTTGAAGTTTTTATAGCACTTTAAAAAAAAAAATTATTCATATAATTGAGTTATATTTTTGAAAAGTTTTCATTTTATACTCAAGAGTAAGAATTTAAATTCTTGAGCAAAATTAATTAATTATTTAAATTAGTAAAATTGGACTATTTTTGTAGTTATTTATTTACAATCAGTAATTTTCTACTAAATTTATTTTAAATTAATTCAGATTTAGAGCATGAACTCGTAAATTTATTACTCCATTAATTAAAAAATGAAAATATAACATACCTATTTTCAAATAAATAAATAATTTACACTTAATTTATAAGTAGTTCATAAAATAATTGTATACTACAATTTTCTAACTCACGAAAGTGTTTAAATTTAATACCTTTTCACTATTTATTGTTATTTACTTTTCCCTATAAAAAAAAACGTTACGCGAAAAAACATTTATTTTATTCTTATCACTGTTTTTCGATATATATGTATGCGTATATATACTCTCAAGTGTTCGGAATATCAGCAAATTCTTTTCCGATCACAACGCCCCAGTTACCCGCTTCCCAGTGAAAAATGACATTATTTTCCCGTGACGTTTACAGCCTTATACGATAACGAATTTTCCCTTAATAATATAAACACTTTCGGCTAAATAATAATAAAAAGAATGAATCGAAAATATATTTAGTGCTCTAAAATCGTAAAATTAAATCGTTTTTTTTACATTTTTTAAATCGATGCTCTACATACAAAAAAAATTATATATATTTGACTTAAATAAATTATATTTGACTCAATTAAATTATATTTGACTCAAGTAAATTATCTTTGGTTCAAATTACAGAAAATTATGGGGCATTATTGTAACACCAAAGTGAATTAAAATAATTTGCAATGTTTTAATCCATCAAGAATTGAAATAGTCTATCGAATGACTATTTTTTCAAATAATTTTAAAAATGATAATGATTTAAGAAAATCCTCGTCAAAATTTCACTTATTATAGAAAATAAAATTTTTCTCCGAAATTCAATTATTTACAAAAATTTTTATAATTTTTTTAAAATTATTTTCATAAATAATAACAATTTTACAGGAATTCAATTATAATTTTTTTATATATTGAATATTGAAAGCATTATAGCATCAATTTTTAGAAATAATTGAATTTTTAAAATTCAATTATTTTTCAAATTAATAAAATTCTTCGTAAAAACTTAATTATTTCCAAAAAATTATAAAAATTCAAGTATCTTTATAAATAACAAAATTTTAGTTAAAATTTGTAGAAAATAATAATTGAATTGGACTTTAAAAAATTATTAAAAATAATTGATTTAAAGATGAATTTTAGTTAAAATTTGTAGAAAATAATAATTGAATTGGACTTTTTTAAAAAAATTATTAAAAATAATTGATTTAAAGAAGAATTTTAGTTAAAATTTGTAGAAAATAATAATTGAATTGGACTTTTTTAAAAAAATTATTAAAAATAATTGATTTAAAGAAGAATTTTAGTTAAAATTTGTAGAAAATAATAATTGAATTGGACTTTTTTAAAAAAATTATTAAAAATAATTGATTTAAAGAAGAATTTTAGTTAAAATTTGTAGAAAATAATAATTGAATTGGACTTTTTTAAAAAAATTATTAAAAATAATTGATTTAAAGAAGAATTTTAGTTAAAATTTGTAGAAAATAATAATTGAATAGAAGGGATGAAAATAATTTTGAAGAAGTTACAGTAACTGTATTTTTTTGTATACTTTCAAGTTAACAGTGATGTGAAGGATGGAGATAGTAATTCTTGTCTGAAACAAAAGATCGAAGAAAAATTGTAAAGTTTACACACAAATGTATTTTCTATCTAAACTAAGAAAATTCCGAAGAAATGATGAAATTCAAATATTTTTCGAGGGTTGATAAAGTTCAGGTAGAATTTCTAAAGACTTATTCGATTTTCCCATTAGAAATGCTTTAAAAATATAAGAGAGCGAATAGTTTTAAAATTATTGGTACTCTATTAAAAAGTATATACACTCGAATCAAAATGTAATTCAGAGAGTGAAACTGTGAGAAATACATTCGTGAATTGCATTAAAGAATATGGAGAATGTATAACAGAGTCATACTATATAAGTGTGGGATGAGTTGATTTTAGTAGATTCCTATGCGGAGAGTCATGGATTGACTTTTTGATCCCATCAATGCGTTTAAGCCACGGCAACGAGATCGTCGATTCGTTGCTGAGAATCAGAGAGAGTGAGAGGGAGTGAGAGAGAGAGAAGAAGGGAGGGGGGAGTAGAGAATAACATAAAAATGTTGGCCCTGCTCCAAAGAGCTTGCCAACTCTCAAACGACTACTAAATCAAAATGTCCAACGTACCACCTAGCTGAAATTTATTCCAAATCCTTTTATCGCAAAACCTATTTCCCTGGAAAAATGTAAATCTTGGTTAACCCACCGCACCGTCCGTGTATCGTCCATAGCAGCACACTCCCCGTTCCGTTCCGTCGCGACGCCTATAGCATCTCGTAAAGAAAGCATTGTAGACTTCATACAATGTTCCCTCCTTCTTCTTCCTTCCCTCCAATTCTTTCTTCAATTAATTTCACCTTCCTTTCGATATTTTTCCCTTCCGATAAATTGACTTTTCAAACTTGCAATTTTTTACCTCCTCAATTTATATTATTCCATCGCAACAAAAAGAAAAAAGAAATCACTTCACAACTTTATTGTCCGAGAGGAATCTTTAGATAAACAATTTTCAATTGAGAATTATCAAATTTCCATTATTCTGATTCATTACACTTTTTATTTTCAATATAAATAGTTCTATTGACATATTGTGGGGAAATTCATTCGACATTTTGAATTTTATAAGAATACACTGAAAGAAACTTTGTTACAATATATGATAAACCCGAAAGGAAATTTTAGTATTTTATTTTTCAAACGTAGGACATTCAGGGTTGATATCAAAGATTGATATAATTTTACGAATAGCTTTTAAAGTAACTATATTCAAGAAATTAAAAGTATTATTTCTTATTTTAAATTCAGAATTTTTGAATATTGATAAAAGTATACGAAAAAACAGTTGCAACCAGTAGTGAGTGCACTGAAAGAAACTTTGTTACAATATATGATAAAGCCAAAAGGAAATTTTAGTATTTTATTTTTCAAACTTTGGAAATTCAGGGTTGGTATTAAAAATTGATATAATTTTACCAATTGCTTTTACAGTAAATATATTCAAGAATCTTTGAAAATTGATAAAAGTATACGAAAAACCAGTAGTC
The DNA here is from genome assembly GCA_032872505.1 of Leptopilina syphax. Classification (NCBI taxonomy): domain Eukaryota; kingdom Metazoa; phylum Arthropoda; class Insecta; order Hymenoptera; family Figitidae; genus Leptopilina; species Leptopilina syphax. The sequence goes on from CM065475.1 coordinate 6,991,169, forward strand.
AGTAAACAGACGCGCCCATTCGTTATTTGAAAAATTTATATGAAAATTCAGAACGGTTTTTTCGTAATTTTCTAAAATTATTATATATAATATTATATTATATATATTTGCACCCATTCATTATTTAATTAGTATTAGTTTGAAGGAGGAAAGGGAATTAATTTAATTGAAACACTCTATTAAAAACAGAGTGATAAAAATGAGACAAAAATAATATTTGTCTTTAAGTTTAAGAATGCATTCAATCGTCTCCTCTTATATAGAGCTGGTAAATTAACTTGTCAGCGAGAAAAGAAACTTGCGCGCCCTGGTGTTCGCTTACGGAAGCAGTCTCGCGCTGCTTATGTTTGAAATTCGGTTAATTCCGTTCACACTGATTCGTTCAACTTCGGCAAGTTTCGACGATTCTCGTCAATTTTTTCGGTTTTTCATATCAACTTTATCAAAATTTGAAACGATTATAGAATAAAATAAAATTCTAACTACGTAGTTTGAGATATTTGGTTATAATACTTCTTAAACAGCGTATCAGAATTTGACATTTTGAGTTTTATTACAAACATTTTGAATTTTGTGAAGATTATACTAAATTCTCTTTTCATATATATTGTACTTCCTTATTTTACTTCTAAACATTCCTAAAAGTAGTAACGAAAATCATTACCATACCAAAATGTCCTACACTTGTAACTAAATATACTAAAAAGTGACTCCACAATATTAAATTTTGCAACAAAGTTTCTTTCAGTGTAACATTATGTTTGTAATCAGATATCTCGTTATCACCTGGAGGTCGATTCGGTAACATTTCCACTTCACACTCTCGATTCCCACCTTCCACTTTCTACTCACACTTTCCACTCCAACTCCCACTTACACTTCCCGCAATCCATTTTCCGTTCTCACTTCCCACATTCACTTTCCACTCTCACTTCACTCTTTACACTTTCACTTACCACTCCCACCTTCTACTTCCCACTCTCACTTCTCACATTCCACTTTCCACACTCGCTTCCTACCTTCCCAATTCCACCCTCACTTTCTACCATTCACTTCCCACCATCCGCGTTCTACTGCGACTTCCCACCTTCCACTCTCACTATCTATTTTCCACTCTTACATTCACTTTCTCCTCTCACTTTTCAAACTCCACTCTTACTTTCCACCATTCACTTTCCACTCTCACTCTCACTATCTACTTCCCACTCTTATATTGACTTCCCACTTTCCAAATTCCACTCTTACTATCCTCCATTCACTTTTCACTCTCACTATCTACTTTCCATTGTTATATTCCCTTCCCACTTTCCACTTTCACTTTCCACTCTCACTTACCACTTTCATTCTCATCATCCACTTTCTACTATCACTTCCCACCTTTCACTCTCACTTCTAAGTCTCACTTTTTACTTCCCACTGTCCACTCTCACTATCCATTATCCACTTTCCACTTCCAACTATTCACTTTCCACTATCAAGTCCTACATTCCAATTCCCACTATCTACTTTCCAATCTCACATTCATTTCCCACCTTCCACTTTCCACTCTTACTTTACACATTCACTTCTCACCTCCTACTTTCCATTCTCACCCCCTACCATCAACTTTCCCTATCCACCTACCACCTTCCACTCTCATTATCAACTTTCCACTCTTACATTCACTTCTCACTTTCCACTTTCCACTTTCAATTCATACCAACCGCTTTTCACTCTCACTTCGCAATCTCACCTGTTACTTCCCCCTGTCCACTCTCACTTCTGCACCTTCCATTTTACAATTTCCACTCTTACTATCCATTATCCACTTTCCACTTCCAACTATTTACTTTCCACTATCACTTCCCATATTCCAATTCCTACTATCTACTTTCCAATCTCACATTCATTTCCCACCTTCCACTTTCCACTCTTACTTTACACATTCACTTCCCACCTTCTACTTTCCACTCTCACTTCACAAATTCACTTCCCACCATCCACTTTCCACTCTTACTTCCCACTCTCACCTTCCACTTTCCACTCATACTTCTCACATTTGCTTCTCACTTTCCACTCTCACTTCTTCACTTTCCAATTTCCACTCTTACTTTCGCACCATCCACTTTCTACTCTCACTTCCCAGTCTCACCATCTACATTCCACTCTCACATTCACTTTCTACTTTCCACGCTCACTTCCCAGTCTCACATTTCTTTCCCATTCTCACATTCACTTCCTACTTTCCACTCTCACTTCCCACTTACACATTCAATTTTTACTTTCGATTCTCACTTCTTTACCTTCCACTTCCCAATTTCCACACTTACTTCGCACCACCCACTTCCCACTTTCACTTCCAACTATCCACTATCCACTATCACTTCCCACATTCCAATTCCCTCTCCGATTTTCTACTTTCTAATCTCACATTCACTTTTCACCATCCACTCTTACTATACACATTCACTTCTCACCTTCCACTCTCACCTTCCACTCTCACTTTTCACCTACAACTTCCCACTTTTAACGCTCACTTCTTCACCTTCCACTTCCCGGTATCTTCTTTCCACTCTCACTTCCATCTAACCACTTTCCTCTATTACATTCACTTCCCATTTTCCCTTCACATATTCACTTCCTACTTTCAATTCCCACTACTACCTACTTTCCACTCTCACTTCTTAGTCTCACCTTCTACTTCCTACTCCCTCCTTCCACTTTCTACTGTCACATTCACTTCTCACATTCCACTCTCACTTCTTCACTTTCGAATTTCCACTCTTACTTTCGCACCATCCACTTTCCACTCTCACTTCCCATTATTAACTGTTCACTATCACTTCCCCCATTCCAGCTCCCACTCTTACTACCTACTTCCCACCTTCCTCTTTTTACTCCCACTTCACACCTTTCACTTCCCTTCTTTCACTTCCAATTCCCACTTTTCACTATCCTACCAGTGAAAGTGGAAAGTAAGAGAGGAAGGTGAGAAGTGAGAAGTGGAAAGTGGTAATGGGTAGTAAGAGTGTAAATTGTAAAGTGGAAGGTGCAAAAAGTGAGAGTAGATAGTGGGAAGTAAATATAAGAGAGAGAAGTAAATGGTGAGGCTGGGAAGTGAGAGTGAAAAGTGGGTGGTAAGAATTGAAAGTGGAAAGTAAGAGTGGAATTTGGAAAGTGAGAGTGGGAAGTGAATGTAAGAGTGGAAAGTTGATAGTGAGAGTGGAAGGTGGTGGGTGGATAGGGAAAGTTGATGGTATGAAGTGAGAGTGGAAAGTAAAAGGTGGGAAATGAATGTGTAAAGTAAGAGTGGAAAGTGGAAGGTGGGAAATGAATGTGAGATTGGAAAGTAGATAGTGGGAATTGGAATGTGGGAAGTGATAGTGGAAAGTGGATAATGGATAGTAAGAGTGGAAATTGTAAAGTTGAAGGTGCAGAAGTGAGAGTGGACAGTGGAATGTAAAGGTGAGACTGGGAAGTGAGAGTGAAAAGTGAGTGGTAAGAATTGAAAGTGGAAAGTGAGAGTGGAAGGTGGATGGTGGAAAGTATGAGTGGAATTTGGAAAGTGAGAGTGGAAAGTGGGAAGTGAAAGTAAGAGTGGAATGTTGATAGTGAGAATGGAAAGTATTAGGTGAATAGGGAAAGTTGAAGTTAGGAAGTGAGAGTGGAAAGTGGATGGTGGGAAGTGAGGGTTGTAGGTAGGAAGTGGGAGTGGGAAGTGGAAAAGTTACAGAATCGACTGAGAAACAAGTCATAGTTTAATCCAATTCATTTTACATCATATTTATTTAATCTTCACTTTAGTTCCACTTCATTTATATTTTACTTTTTTTTAATTATCATTTCACTTTCACTTTACCATCACTCCACTTTAACTTAACTTAATTGTGGAAGTAGAATAAAAATTTAGTGAATATAAATGTAAAGTAGAGTAAAAATCAAGTGAAGTAAAATAAAAATGTAAGTGTAGTGATAGTAAAGTGAAAATGTATTCAAAGTGAAGTGAAAATTGATTAAAAATGAAGTGAAAGTTGTTATAAATGTGAAGTAAAAATAAAGTGAAAATCAGCTGCACTAATTTTTTTAATATTTTAAAAATAATAATTAAAACAGAAAAATTGTACGTAGATCTTATGAATACAGCCTAAGTAGTGGATAATTTTTTATGATAATCGTCATTAGCGATGCCTTGACTTTAGCTAAAGTCTAATAGATTTTACAGCATTCAAAATATATCAAGCGGGAGATTCAACATCCACGATTTGCCTATGCATTTTTGATGACTATCCAAATGTACATTCATAACTCGGCAGTAAATAAACCGTCTGTACTTGATGAGACTATTTACCCTCTGTCGTAGCCTAATAGTAGATTTACTCATAATTCAAGTCCCCTGCAGTTGTAATTAGGAGATTATCAATGGAACTCTCACATTCCTGCAATATCAAATATTCGAAAACGATTAATAACGATTTGTCTCACATCACCTAATATTAAAAAAAATAAATGGAACCCAATTTTTAAATTCTATTTGAAACCCAAGAAATCAAAACATTACGAATCTACATTCTAAAATTTCAAATATCCACGAAAATTTTAAAACAAAACAACAAACCACTTTACAAAGGAAGAAACAAAACTTGAGAAATTGTTTTATAACTTAGAAATTGTAATTAAGTAATTATTTACACACGAAATGAATTGGAAGAGAATTCATTAAATTTGAAAAGAAGGCGAAAAGTTGAGAAATCTGATAATTACAATTCGAAACAATAATCGAAATCGCTAAGAAATTCTTCGAGTTTGAGCGTTTCATTGAGGGGAATTTTTTCTCTTTTCCTCACTCTCTCTCTCTCCCCCTCTCTCTTTCTTTCTCTTTTGAATCAAGTTCAATCGAGTTGCTATAAAGAAGAACTTTTCCATCGAGAATGAAAGACAATAGGAAATAATTTAAAGGGAGATGCTTGTGTTAATTCAACAATCGACAATGAAACTCGTGCGCTGGAAAATTCAGGAGAGAATTCTGATGCGGAAATATCGATCATCCACGTGTTCATTCAGAGTTTCAATGTGAACTATTTGTCTTTCTTCTCGTATAACAAAGTACAAAATTGAGGTAAATATGTCAGTTTACGTATTTCAAGAATTCCGATCATGTTTTCGGGATGGAGAATAAAAAGTGCTTTGTCATCGACTGCTTTAATGCGTCGTTGTGAATCGCATTTGACGCAATGTCCGAATGTCATGAGAAAAGAGTAAAGAATGCCGGCCTAATGCAGGGGTTGGACTGGACCGACTCAATTGTCAATTGTCAGAGAAATAAATGAACGCACTGGATCGATGTGTATACATATATATATACTCAAAGCACGGGCCAGTCACTACTACATTTCTTCACTCTGATGATGGGATTCGCCCTTTTGACATGCTTCTGAAATGATGAGATGCTTTGTGTACTTTCTTAAATGGATTTTTCGGATAAGCTTGAACGGAAGTGGTTTTCTCGAATAGAATTGTAATTTTTTTTTTTTTATCACGAAAGCTTAATCTTTCGAAAAAGATTGAAAATATGATTAAATTTTCACTTCAAACAGCTTTCAATTTTTCTGATTTTTAAATTAATTAAATGCCCAGCAGATTTAATTTATAATCTTGTTTTTTAATTTGGTTGGGTTGTTAAATAGTTGTGTTTTGAGTTTTCATTTTTTTTTGTCCAAAATTGTGGGTCATTCCTAAAAATTTTAGAGATAACCGATAACTTTCACGCTCCTCACATCTTCCATTTAACTTTACTTGCAAATCATTGTCACTTCACTTTCACTCCTATTTCTATTCCCCTTTTACTTCATTATTATCTCACTTTCACTCAACACTCACTTGACTTTTAGTACAATTTAACATGTTTTGTTTCATTTTCACTTCACATGTTATTATTATGATCTTTTAGTTCACTTCACCTCTCTTTCGCTTTACATTCACCTCACTTTTACTTCAATTCGCTTCACTTTCATTTCAAATTCACATCACATCACCTCACTTTCACTTAACTTCACATTCATGTGATTTGAAAGTGAAAATGAGGTGAAGTGATGTGAATTTAAAAGGAAAATGAAGTAAAAGTGAAAATGAGGTAAAGTTAAAGTAAAGTGAATGTGACGCGAAAGTGAGGTGAAGTAAACTAAAAATAAAGTGAAATTACAGAATAGCAGAATAGAATAACATAATCGATTGGGGTCGATTAGGTAATTTTACTCCAGTTTCAATCCACTTTCACTTCACTTTCACTTTTGCTCAAATTTTATTTTCACTCTACTTTCACTTCACTTTCACTTTTACTCAAGTTTTATTTTCACTCCACTTTCACTTCACTTACACTTTTACTTAATTTTTATTTTCACTCCAATTTCACTTTTACTCAAATTTTATTTTCACTTAAATTTTATTATCACTCCACTTTTACTTTCACTCCAGTTTCACTCTAATTTTATTTCTACTGCACTTTCACTATTTATTTAAGTGCACATCAATCTGAGGTGAAAATAAAATTTAAGTGAAAGTGAAGTGAAAAGAAAATTTTGAGTGAAAGTGAAGAGAAAACAGATTTTGAGTGAAAGTGAAATGAAAGTGTAGTGAAAATAAAATTTGAGTAAAAGTGACAGTGGAGTGAAAAGAAAATTTGAGTAAAATTGAAAGTAGAGTGAAAATAAAGTTTGAGGAAAATTAAAAGTGGAGTAAAAGTAAAGTGAAAGTGGAGTGAAAATAAAATTTGAGTGAAAGTGGAATGAAACTGGGGTGAAAATAAAATTTAAGTAAAAGTGAAAGTAAAGTGAAAATAGAGTGAAAATAAAATTTGAATAAAAGTGGAAGTGAAGTGAAAATAAAAATTGAGTAAAAGTGAAAGGGAATAAAAAATTAAAACTTGATTAAAGTTGAAATTGGAGTGAAATAGTGAAAAAAAGTTAAGTAAAAGTGAAAGTGGAGTAAAAGTAAAGTGGAACTGGAGTGAAAATAAAATTTGAGTAAAAGTGAAAGTGGAGTAAAAATAAAATTTAAGTAAAAGTGAAATTGGAGTGTAAGTGAAGTGAAAGTAGAATGAAAGTGTAATGAAAATGGAGTGAAATTTCATAATCGACCTTCAGGGACAAAATAAATAAATTCTAATTCTAATAGTCAAGTAAATGTTGAATAAAAGGGAAATGAAAATGAAGTGAAAGTTAAATAAAAATAAAGTAAAAGTGAAGTGAAAATTAATTGAAAATTTAGTAAAATGGATGTGTAAGTGGAGTGAAAGTAAAGTGAAAATAGAATGAAGATGGAGTGTAAATGTAGTTTAGGTAAAGTAAAACTGAAGTGAATATGAATGAAAAGTAAAGTGAAGGTGGAGTAATAGTAATATTGAATAGTATTATTGAATAAGAATTGTAATATTGAAGGCGGTGCACAATCTGACTTCTAAAACTGTGAGAAAGGTGGAGATGTTAATTATTATCTGAAGCATAAGATCAAAGAAAAATTTAAAGGTTTACATACTTTCAATCTAAACTTAAGAAATTCCAAAGAAATTGTGAAATTTTAATATGTTGAGAGAATGAAGAAAAAAGAAATTGTCTTTTACTGGCGGTAGAATTTGTAACATCACTTCACCTTCACTCCACTTTCACTTTCCTTTCACTTCATTTTCCAATCACTTTAACTTTACTTTTAATTCACTTTTACTTCACATTCACTTCATTTTCACTTCATTTGCGCATCATTCCCACTTAACTCTCACTTCACTTTCACCTCATTCTTACTTCACTTTCACTGTAACTTTATTTTTGTTGAATTTAACTTTATTTACATTCTAAATTTTCTTAAAATTTCAATTTGAAGTTTTAATTTCTTAAAATTTTGAAGGTAAGTTAAATTCAATAAAAATAAAGTTAAAGTGGAGTAAAAGTAAAGTGACAGTTACTTGAGAGTGAAATGAAAGTAATGTGAGAATGAAGTGAAATGATGTGAGGTAATAATTAGGTGAGAGTGAAATGAAAGTGAAGTAAAATGAAGTGAAAGTGAATTAAAAGTAAAGTGAAAGTGATGTTACAGAGTCGACCCCCTGGATCAATAAATTGATGTATTTACATATAATCTCTTTTTAATTCAAATATAAATCATAAACATGTATTAAAAAGTTTCTCAAGTTTATAATTTCATAATAAGTTATGCATTTTTATATAAAACTGCAGTATTTAAAGTGTGGACAAATCAGCATAGTAACAAGTTTTGTCTTAACTTTGAAAGCAAGGGCTTTCTTATTTATTTTATACTGCAGCAGAGTTGCATAAACACTCTTATAAATGTTTCCAACTTCTTCATTCTGAGAGAAAGAGTTGGTCTCAAGACAACACCCAAGTTTTTAACAGAATCAACAAAAAGAATAGGGGTGTCACTTGTCGTAGTCATAGAGTAATCACTTCAATTAATATATTATTTATGTATTGGGTAGGTCCAATCATTTTAGAATAAGTTTTATAAAAATTAAATTTTTAAGAATATTTAACACTGTTTAACAATAATTAACGCATAATTTAATTTAATGATTTAGTTTTTTATTTATTACAAAATAGTTTTTAGTTCAAAGGCTGGACCAGCGGATCATATTGAGACCAAATTTTTCATATCCTTTCTGTAGAAAGTGGTCTTCATAATGAAGAAGATTCTGTACTGCTTTTTCCATGTGTAAAAGAATAGGAACAAAATCAACTTTTGGAAGTGCCAGACAATCTTAAAATTAGGATTTACAAAAAACAATCCCTATTAAACTATGGTAATTGCGTTGAAAATCGCAAGAGAATACGATAGGCACAAATTAGACAAACAAATGTCATCTAGGTGAAATAGATGATAAAACATCGGTTCACATTTTATGTAAATACCCAGCGTTCACTGGAGTTGGACCTTTCGACTGGGGTCAAGCCTCTGTTGACCCAAAGCGGATTAGCAACCTATCAGTGGATGAATTACTGTACTTCTAGAGGAGGACAAACCTTTAGATAGGCTAACTACTTACAAGCGGACCGGAGGGACGGAACAATGAATTATGAGTTAAGTGCCAGCTCCTCTTAAAAAAAAATATTAATTTTAATTCGGTAACAATTTTGTCGATAATCTTTAATTTTAAAGATTACATTGTAATCTTAATTTTTCTCAAAAAGGTGATTAAATTATTACTATAATAAAACTAGGATATTGATGAAAAATTACAAAGATATAAATACCAGGGGATCAATTAGATAATTTCACTCCACTTTCGCTTCACTTTTACTCAAATGTTATATTCACTCCAGTTTCACTTCCCTTTCACTTTTACTTACATTTTATTTTCACTTCACATTCACTTTTACTCAATTTTTATTTCCACACCCGTTCAATTCACTTTCACTATTATTCAAATTTTATTTTCACTACACTTTCACTTTTACTCAATTTTTATTTTCACTACAATTTCACTTTTACTCAAATTTTATTTTCACTTCACTTTCACTCCAAATTCACTTTTACTCCAATTTTATTTTTACTCCACATTCATTATTTATTTAAGTGCAAATCAACATAGAGTGAAAATAAAATTTGAGTGAAAGTGAAGAGAAAACAGATTTTGAGTGAAAGTGAAATGAAAGTGTAGTGAAAATAAAATTTGTGTAAATGTGAAAGTAGAGTGAAAATAAAATTTAAGTGAAAGTGAAATTGGAGCGAAACTAAATTTTTAGAGAAAGTGAAGAAAAAGTGGAGTAAAAATAAAATTTGACGGTAAGGAAAGTGGAGTGGAAATAAAATTTGAGTAAAATTAAAAGTGGAGTGAAAATAAAATCTGAGTAGAAATGAAATTGGAGTGAAAGTGGAGTAAAATTATAAGTTGAGTAAAAATGAAATTGGAATAAAAGTGGAGTGAAATTAAAAATTGAGTCAATGTGAAATTAGAGTGAAAATAAAATTTTAGTAAAAGTGAAATTGGAGTGAAAGTGGAGTGAAAATAAAAATTGAGTTAAAGTGAAGTGAAAGTGGAGTGAAAATGAAATTTGAGTAAAAGTGAAAGTGGAGTGAAAATAAAATCTGAGTAGAAATGAAATTGGAGTAAAAGTGGAGTAAAATTAAAAATTGAATAAAAATGAAATTGGAATGAAAGTGGAGTGAAATTAAAAATTGAGTAAAAGTAAAATTGGAGTGAAAATAAAATTTGAGTAAAAGTGAAATTGGAGTGAAAGTGGAGTGAAAATGAAAATTGAGTAAAAATGAAAGTAAAAGTGAAATTGGAGTGAAAGTGGAGTGAAAATAAAAATTGAGTAAAAGTGAAAATGAAAGTGGAGTGAAAATAAAATTTGAGTAAATTGAAATTAGAGTAAAAGTAAAGTGAATGTGGAGTGAAAGTGGAATGAAAATGGAGTGAAATTACATAATCGACCCCTAAGAAGTAAATTAATTTCTTGAATTAATTTGACGCGATGGTAAATCATCATAGAGCTCAACCAACATGACTGTTTAACGAACTAGGTATTAATGTTGTAATTCCAAAGGACTAATGACACTTGTGCAAAACAGGCTGGACATGAGCTTCCTTCAATCGCAAACTTACATAATTCCATCGGCGATAATAAATCAAATGGACTTTGTCTACACGCTGCAATAAGTAATTCGACAAACGACTGAAAAATATTATAATGAACATTTTCAGAAACTAGAACATCTTTAATATTTTTCTAAGAAAAGTTTTCTCTAAAAAAAAGTTTCTTCATTGTAAATCACATAATATTTAGAGAGGAAAATAAAAATAAATTTTTAATTAAATATTTCATTATAAATTGTGTAAATAAAAATAGATAATATTTAAATATATTTAAAATGTTTCTATAAATAAATTATTAACTTACTTTTATTTCTGAATTTCTAAATAGTCCATAAATTTCAATATTTAGGTTGAAGATGACCAAATATGTACTTTAAAAGCAAAGTTCAACAACTAATCTGTTATAATATAAATATTTGATAATCTTCTATTTTCATAAATTTTCTCTGGTCGTTAATTCTTAAACACAATTTTAATTCTTAAACCTAAATCATAAATGTCCCTATAAAGTTCTGAATGTTGAAAAGAACGATATTTATTTATTTCTTCTTCAAATTAAAATTTTATTGCTATAATATTACGATACGTATTCAAAAAATTAATTTTAAAGTTTCATTATGTTTTATGTTGTTTTTGTTTGTTTAATAGTAAGTAATTTTTATAAATGTTTGTAGTAGCAAAAAATATCGTTCATTTGGAGTTTCAGAACTTGTGGAACATAATTTTCAAAAATTTTAGTTCTTGTGGAAAAATAAATAACAATAAATATTTAAAATAATTAAACAAAATTACTGAAGTATTAAGTATAATTTAATTCAGAAATTCTAAGAAAATTAGGTTTCTGAAAAATTTTTATTAAAATTTCCTCAAGATATTTAAATTCCCGAACATAATAAATTTAAAACTTTTTAAACAATTGAAAATTTCGTTAATTTTTATTGAAATAAATTTTATATTTTTAAAGAATGATTACTATTTTTAAAAATCGTCTTATTTTTTGAAGGGAAAATATTAAAAATTTGAAAAAATCATTAAATTTCAGCTGTCTCAACCTAAAAAATTACAAAACTTTTTATTTTCAAATATAAACTTCAATTTATAAATAACTTTAGTTTTTAAACTGTAATCTAATTCTTCAGTAAAATTCAATTATTTTCAATACAATTTTGATAAAATTTCATGAAAGAATTCAATTTTTTTTAATTTGTTAATAATAATTTTCGAAAAAATTCAATTATTTTCTAAAATTTTATAAATCCTTCGAAACAATTCAATTATTCTTTTAAATAGGAAAATCTTTGCAAAAATATAATTATTTTCTAAAATTTTATTATTCCTTCAAAACAATTCAATTATTTTTTTAAATAGGAAAATCTTTGCAAAAAATTCAATTATTTTTTAAAATAGTAAAATCATTGAAAAAATTTAATTATTTTCTAAAATTTTATTAATTCTTCGAAACAATTTAATTATTTTTTAAAATAATAAAATCTTTGCAAAAATTCAATTATTTTCAATAAAATTTTAATAATTCTTTGAAACAATTCAATTATTTTTATAAATAGTAAAATCTTTGCAAAAATACAATTATTTTCTAAAATTTTAATGAATCCTTCGAAACAATTCAATAATTTTTCTTTATCTTTGCAAAACTTCAATTATTTTCAATAAAATTTCAGAAATCAATTTTTTTTAAATTCTTAAAAATAATTTTCGAAAAAATTTTAATATTTTCTAAAATTTGAATAATTATTCGAAACTATTCAATTATTTTTATAAATAATAAAATTCTTTGCAAAAATTCAATTATTTTTTATACAATTTTGATAAAATTTCATGAAAGAATTAAATTTTTTTTTTAAATTCTCAATAATAATTCTCGAAAAAATTCAATTATTTTCTAAAATTTTAATAAATCCTTCGATTTATTAAACTCAATTTTTTTTAATCTTTAATAAAATTTGTCAAAAAAATATAATTTATTTTCTAAAATTTTAATAATTTTTCGAAACAATTCAATTATTTTTTATAGTAGTAAAATTCATTGCAAAAATTAATTTATTTGTTGTAAATAATAAAATTCTTCTTAGGTATTATTTTTTAAAATTTTTCAATAAAATTCAGTAATTAAATGTTTAATTTCAATTGTTATAATAAATACGATTATTTTAAAAACTTGAATGAAATTGTTCATAAAATTCAAATATTTAAAACATTTTGAATTAAAATTATTAAAGAAACTCCATTATTTTAAAAAAAATCAAAGAAATTCTTCAAAATAGAAATTAATTAGAATTTTCAATATTTTTATCAAAATTTTTTTCGAGAATTCAATTATTTTCCCTAATAATAAAATTCTTGGAAGGAATTCTATTATTATCAATTTTTTTTGATAAAATTCTTTGCAACAATTTGATGATTTTCAATACATTAATTTTTAATTAATTAATTAATGATAATTAATTCCAAGTGTAGTATATATATATATATATTATAATTATAATTAATTATATTTAATAATTAATTAATTTATAATAATTAAAGAATTAAAGAGAAAAGTTATTAAAAAACTAAAGAAACAAGAAATTTAACAACAACTTACTTCAAACAAACTGCGAACAGATTACCAGAATATAACGATTATTAATATCGATTATTTAAATGGATTATATTTAATAATATTATTTAAACATAAATCATATTCTTGCCATTGGGAAAAATTGTTTTAAAAAAATATCGTCATTTAATTCTGTTTAATTTGGAATTTAGACGAATTATAAAATTTCAAGTGGATCAGCTGCTTCATTTGTCCGCCGCCATTTTGTTTCTCGTGATTTTTAGAATTGACGAAATACATCACGATACAGTTTTCTAAATTTCTTACTAAATTTTATCTAAAATTTGATAAAGTTACATAAATTTAAATTTATTAAAGACAAATGAAATCGAAATTTCAACTATCTATCAAAATTCATCTCAAACAGAGATTCCACATATTGTGAAGTTGGAGTTTTGTGTTTTCATTTTCGAAATTGATTTGAAATGAAATGAAATTCCCCTTTGTGCGCAGTAAATTCGCGGAACTTACATATCAAGAAAGAATGAAAATGCATTATTTTCAATGTAAGTTCCTTTAGTGGAATGGAAAATTTTTGCTGACGGAAGTCCGTTAAAGATGTCGGAGGTTATATTGCGGAAGAGTTATTCTAACATTTTTAAAGAATAATAAGAATGAAAGTAGCCTTTCTTGCATTTTATTTTCAAGAGTAATAAGATCATCTTTCGCCTCTATCTGACCGTGGAAAACGTGGAAAAAGCTTCGTCCAAGAAAAGGATTCTGTTAAGCTCTTGGAGTGAGATAACTGTTGGAAAAGTCGGCGGAGATAACTGTCGCGTTAAGATTTCTAATCTAAATGAACGCTCGGGTTCGTTTCAGTTCGGGCAACGGTGATTAGTTCTCTCAAGTTGCTGATCTCTCAAAAGGATTTCGCGATATTTTCTTTAAATTAGATTCTTGAAACTATGTTCCAAAGCTTTCGCGATTCACATCAGCCTTATTGCTGCTCCCAAGAATTCTTACAAACAAATCCTTTTTATCTATATCTACAATCGTTTCATTATCTTTTTCTTTCAGATATTAAAATTTTTTCATCAACTATATTGTGAACCTTATAAATTAAATTTTTCTTTTTTTTTAATTAAATTTTTATATTAAACTGATTTGAGCAAAATTAAACTCAAATCTTTTAGAATGTATTTAAGTATATTACATTTAAATCTATTTTAATAATAGAAATTTTTAAGTCATACAAAAATAATTATTTTCTCTAAATATTAATTAGAAATTTTAGACATTTTTTCTAAAAAACGTTACGTATTTTTAAACGCTCCCTAGTCCAGGGCTCGAACCACTGATCATTTAATTATTATTCTCAAGAATGTTTAACTAAAATTCTTCTTTAAATCAATCATTTTTAATAATTTTCGAAAAAGTTCTTCGACAATTTTCAAGTCCATTTCTTTATAATATTTAATTTTTCGAAATAACGAAATTTCAATTATTAGTAAATTCTTCAATTCTTTTATTCTTCAAATAAAAACTTAAAATATTATAACAAAAATTAAATTAAACTTTATCAAAAAAATTAATTTTAAAATTACTAAAGTATTAGGTATAATTTAATTCAGAAATTCTCAAAAATTGGGTTTCTGGAAAATTTTAATTAAAATTTCCTCAAGATATTTAAAATTCCCGTAGACAATAGGAAATTTAATAATTTTCAAACAATTGAAAATTTGATTAAATTTTATATTGAAATAAATTTTATATTTTACACAATTATTACTATTTTTAAAAATCGTCTTGTTTTTTGAACGGAAAGTATTAAAAATTTGAAAAATATCATATTAAATTTCAGCAGTCAAAACCTAAAAAATTACAAAACTTTTTATTCTCGAATATAAACTTCAATTTATAAATAACCAGTTTTTAAACTTTAATAGAACTCAATTATTTTCATAAATAACATTCTTCTGAAGAATTCAATTACTTTTATAAATAGTAAAATTTTTTTGCAAAAATTCAATTATATTTTGAAATTTTATTAATGCTTCGAAATAATTCAATTATTTTTATAAATAATAAAATTCTTTGCAAAAATATAATTTTTTTCAAAATTTTAAAATTCCTTCGAAGCGATTAAATTTTTTTTAAATAAGTAAAATCTTTGCAAAAATTCAATTATTTTCAATAAAATTTCATTAAAGAAATAAATGTTTTTTTTAATTTCTCAATAGTATTTTTTCGAAAAAATTCAATTATTTTCTAAAATTTTAATTATTTTTGGTAACAATTTAATTATTTTTTTAAATAGTAAAATCTTTGACTAAATTTTCAATTATTTTCAATAAAATTTCATAAAAGAAATCAATTTTTTTTTAAATTCTTAATAATATTATTTGAAGAAATTCCATTATTTTCTAAAATTTTAATAATCCTTCGAAAGAATTTAATTATTTTTTTAAATATTAAAATCTTTGGAAAAATACAATTATTTTCTAAAATTTTAATATTCCTTCGAAACAATTTCAATTATTTTTTAAATAGTAAAATTTTTGCAAAAATTTAATTATTTTCAATAAAATTTCATGAATGACATCAATTTTTTTTAAATGCTTAATAATATTTTTCGAGAAAATTTAATTATTTTCTAAAATTTTAATAATCTTTCAAAAGAATACCTACAATTATTTTTTTAAATAGTAAAATTTTTGCAAAAATTTAATTATTTTCAATAAAATTTCATGAATGACATCAATTTTTTTTAAATGCTTAATAATATTTTTCGAGAAAAATTTAATTATTTTCTAAAATTTTAATAATCTTTCAAAAGAATACCTACAATTATTTTTTTAAATAGTAAAAATTCTTTGCAAAAATTCAATTAAATCATTGATGAAATTATTATCAATTCAATTATTATTTTCAAGAATGTTTAACTAAAATTCATCTTTAAATTCATTATTTTGAATAATTTTCGAAAAAGTTCTTTGACAATTTACAAATTCATTTGTTTACAATATTCAATTTTACGAAATTTCAATTATTCGTAAATTCTTCAATTCTTTTATTCTTCAAATAAAAACTTAAAATAATAGAAAAAAAAATTCAATTAAACTTTATCAAAACAATTAATTTCAAAATTCAATTATTTCTAAAAATCCAAGCAACATTGTTTCTAATATTCAATTATTATCTAAATTTTTAACTGAAATTCAATTTTAAATCAATTTTTATTAGAAAATTCTACTTGAATTCAATTATTTAAATACAAACATAGACAATTTATAGAATAATTGAATGTTTTTTAAAATTCAATTCCCATAAAGAATTTTATCAACAAATTTTTAAATAATTCAATTATTTCGACGAATTTTAATAAAATTTTTAAGAATAATTACATTTTTCGAGATTAAAATTGATTAAATTAATTAAAATTGTATTAAAAATAATTGAAATTCTGCAATGTGTTTAATAATTTATGAAAATAATTGAATTCCTGAAAATAATTTTTTTCTGAATAAATTTATAAAAAATGTGTAAATAATTGAATTTCTGTGAAATTTTCGTTATTTTATAAAAATAATGAAAGGTATGCGTAGAATTTAATTAAATTTTTTTTAAATAATTGAATTCTTTAGGAAAATTTTATTAAAATAGTAGATATTAAAAAACATTGAATTAAAGAAAATTTGTGAAAATAATTGAAATTTTGCCCAGAATTTTATTAACTTTTAAAAATAATCGAATTTCGGAGAAGAATTTTATTATTTATAAAGATAATTGAAATTTTGATAAGAATATAAAAAAATTTTTAAACGTAATTGAATTTCTGCGAAGAATTTTATAACTTTTGAAAATAATTGAATTTCCTGCAATTCATTTATATGTTAATAAACAGAAATTACTAATAATTATTTATTTTTGACTAAATTATTTCTATTATTTTTTATTATTATTTTTATTCAAAACCTCTAGAAAACAAATATTGAAAAGTGGATAATAGAAAATGTAAATGCTTAACATCTGGATATTCACGATTAATATCTGTATAGTGCCCATTTGCATCAATAATCGTAAATACAATGAAATATTATGTGTCGTCAATGAATAAATGACACAATAAAATTATGACTAATAAATAGCTGAGATATTTAAATTTTACATCTTGGGTATATCTAATTTTAAAGAGATGACATAACCTCAAATTATAAAAGATGGTTTTCAACAACAAATTAAAATACCATTATTTTTAAAATAAAATATTGTTTACAAAATATAATTAAATTCTTCTTAGAATTTTATTAAAATTTTCTAAAATAATTAAATTCTTTTAAAGAATTTCCTTAAGTTTTTTTTTGAAAATAATGTAGTTTTTTGAATAATAATTTTAGTTGAAAATTTTGAAAATAATTGAATTAAAAAAGAATTTTTTTCAACTTTTTAAAATAGTCGTGTCTGTTTATAATTATAAGTAAATATTTTATTATTGTAGTTTATTAAAATTGTACCTATTGAAAATAATTTAATTTCTGAGAAGAATTTTATTATTTATAAGAAATAATTTAATTCTTGCAATGACTTTTACTACTCATAAAAATAATTGAATTGTTTCGAAAGATTTATTCAAATTTTAGAAAGTAATTGAATTTTTTCGAAAAATATTATTACTATTTTTTAAAAAAATGAGTATTTGATGAAATTTTATTGAAGTTGTATTAAAAATAATTGAATTTTTACAAAGAATTTTATTTATTATAAAAATAATTGAATGTATTAAAATTTTAGAAAATAATTGTACTCTTATGGAAAATTTTTTAACGTATAAAGAACAAAATATTGAATTTTTTCTTAAAATTTTATTGAAAATAATTGAATTCCTAAGAAGAGTTTTATTATTTATAAAAAGTAATTGAAAATTTGCAAAGATTTTTATTATTTATAAAAATAATTGAATATTTAGAAAATAATTGAATTTTTTATGGATAATTTTTTAACGAATGAAGAACGAAATATATAAATTTTTTTCTTAAAATTTTATTGGAAATAATTGAATTTTTTAAGAAGGATTTTATTATTTATAAAATGAAATTGAAAATTTGTAAAGATTTTAATATTTAAAAATAATTGAATTGTTTCGAAGGATTTATTAAAATTTTAGATGATTGAATTCTTTAGAAAAATTGTATTAAAAATAAAAAATATTTTAATTATGTCGAAGAATTTATTAAAATTTTAGAAAATAATTGGATTCTTTTTAAAAATTTTGGGAAAAATTAAAAAATAATTTAATTGTTTGGAAAGATTTATTAAGATTTTGTTGAAAATAATTAAGTTTTTTTTATAATAAAAAAATTCCACAAAATTATATATCATTTAAGGGAACTAAATGAAATTAATTGTTAATTAAAAGACGTTATTTACTGAACAAGCAATTAATTTAATAAAAATAGTTTTATAATTTTTTTTTTTATTTTTATATTTCAAAATTGTGTTTTTGTGAAATTTGCATCGCGATAAAGGTCTTTGAAACTTTTTGAATTAACTAGAATTTACTTTGAGATTCATTTCTAAAACTATTATTACTCTGAATTTAGATTCCATTTAACTTCATTAATGCCCAGAGACAGGAAGGATTCAGAAGCGTAAATCTCAAAATTTAGACCAGGCATCTGAAAGGGACTTGGTAGGATAGTTGGCTGTTATAATCCATCATAAACATTTATAGTAAACAGGAAACCTCTCATTAATATTCAAAAGCCACTGGATCTGACTTTACTTACACTATAGAGGCCATAAACCACAAAATCTATGTACCTATTATATGATAGCTCATACATTGGATATAATATTATGCTAAATTTTTAAATTTCAAAACACATGACATACTTTTCTTCCAAGTCTCGTAAACTAAATTACTATTTGCCAGTGTTGTCAAGTTAGTGGTTTTTCTACTAAATTTAGTAAGATTTTGACCCTTTGATGGCAATTTTAGTAGAATTTTTTTTTTACAAAAAAAAATTAAAAATTACGAACCAATTGCTGACAAAAATATAACCAGTCTGAGTCAAATAAGAGAAAATTTTATTTAAAACTATAAATTAAAATTGTCATAACTATAAAACATGAAGATATCGATAACTCCGTGTCTTCGACTCGAAGTCATCGATTTCTTAATGTTTTATAATAATTAAAAATGTCAAAGTGATAAAATCAATTCAATTATTATTTTCAAAAATTTTTAACGAAAATTCTTCTGGAAATTGATTATTTTTAATAATTTTCGAAAAAGTTCATTGACAATTTTCAAATTCATTTGTTTACAATATTCAATTTTACGAAATTTCAATTATTCGTAAATTCTTTAATTAAATAAATATTAGAAAATAGAAACTAAAAATAATACAAAAAAAATTCAATTAAACTTTCTCAAAAAAGAATAGTTCCACAGAATTGTTATTTAAAAATATGAAAAATTCAAATTTTCAAAGATTTTAATCTGAAACCTTTTCAAAATTCAATTATTTCTCAAATTTTTCGCTCTAATGCTTTTACTATTCAATTATAATCTAAAATTTTTAATTCATTTTTATGAAATGAAAATCAATGTTTATGAGAAAATTCTACTAGAATTCAATTATTTAAATAAATAAAAAAAAAATAAATAAAAAATAAAAAAAAATAAAAAAAATAAAAAAAAATAATAAAATAAATAAAAGTCAATGTTTATGAGAAAATTCTACTGGAATTCAATTATTTAAATAAATAAAAAATAAATAAATAAAAAATAAAAAAAAATAATAATAATAAAATAAATAAAAATAAATAGTTTATTAAATAATTGAATGTTTCTTAAAATTAAAATTTCATAAAGAATTTAATCAACAAATTTTTTTATAATTGAATTCTCTTGACAAATTTTAATAAAATTTTTAATAATTGCATTTTTTGAAAAATTCAATTGAAATTCTATTTAAAATAATTGAAATTCTGCCAAGAATTTTATTAACATTTTTGAAAATAATTGGATTTCGGAGAAAAATTTTATTATTTATAAAGATAATTGAAATTTTGACACGAATTTTTGTTAATTTTTGAACAGAATTGAATTTATGCGAAGAATTATATTACTTTTGAAAGTAATTGAATTCTTGAGGCGAATTTTATTAAAATTTCTTTCTAAATAATTGAATTTCGAAAAAAAAATTTATTATTTATAAAGATTGAATTTTAAGAAATTTCTTAAAATTCAATTCCTATAAAGAATTTAGAATTTAAAGAAGGAAAGAAGAATTTAAAAAAAAAAATATTTTTTAATTTTTTTTTTAAATTTTTTTTTAAGAATTTTTTTTTATTAATAAATTTGTAAATAATTGAATTCCTTTGACGAATTTTATTAAAATTTTTAATAATAATTACATTTTTTCGAGGAATTCGATTAAAATTGTATTAAAAATAATTGAATTCTTTTGGAAAATTTTTGAAAGTAATCGAATTGCGGAGAAGAATTTTTTTAGCTATGAAAATAATTGAATCCCTGTAAAAATGTTATTTTTTATGAAAATAATTGAATGATTGCGATGAAATTTATAACAAAATTTGTAAATAATTCCTGTGAAAATTTTATTATTTTTTTTTCAAAACAATTGAATGTTTGGGAAGAATTTTATTATTTGAAAAGATAATAATTGAAATTTTGACGAGAACTTTAAAAAAAATTAATTCTACAGAATTGTTAGTTGAAAAGTATAAAAAATTCAGATTTTCCAAGATTTTTATTTGAAACCTTTTCAAAATTCAATTTTTTCTAAAAATTCATGCTCCAATGCTTTTAATATTCAATATCTAAAATTTAAAAAAAAAATTAATTTTCAAATCAGTTTTGATTAGAGAATTCTACGAGAATTCAATTATTTAAATATAAAAATAAATAATTTATTGAATAATTGATTACTTCTTAAATATAAATTCTAATAAAGAATTTTATCAACAAATTTTTAAATAATTGAATTCTTTTGATGAATGTTAATAAAATTTTTATGAATAATTGCATTTTTTGAGGAAGTCGAATAAAATTGTTTTTTAAAAAAATCAAAACTCTGCTATAAATTTTATTAATTATGAATGTAAATGAATTATGGCTAAGAAGTTTATATAAAATTGGCAAATAATTGAATTTCTGGGAAATTTTTATTATTTTTTGAAAATAATTAAAGGTTTTTGTAGAATTTTATTAAATTTTGTTTTAAATAATTGAATTTTTTTGGAAAATTTTATAAGAATAGTAGATACCTATCAAAAATCATTGAATTGAGGAAAATTTTTGAAAATAATTGAAATTTTGACAACAGTTTTATTAAAATTTTTTGAAAATAATTAAATTTCAGAGAAGTTGATTATTTTTAAAGATAATTGAAATTTTGACGAGGATTTTAAAAAAATTTTTGAACATATTTGAATTTTTGTAAAGAATTTTATTACTTTTGAAAGTAATTAAATTCCTACAATCATTTGTAATTTCTCAAAAAATCCTCAAAATTATATCGTACAATTTAAGCACTTTACGGACCTTTTTTTCAAAAAAACAAACTTTTACGGACTTCAAGCAAACTTACGGACTTTTACGGGATTTACGGACCCAGTTTTGAGCCATTAAATAACTTTTGAAAAATCAATGTGCAAATTCAAAAAATTTGCGTTCAGATACTTTTAGTGGAAAAAAAAAAAATTTTAGTGGAAAATATATGACGATCGAGGAGGAAAGCGCTATAGTGACATGGAAATACTAACTATTTCCATCTAATTCTACGGTAGCAAAAAAAAAATAGAACCACCGTCAATCAATTTTAAAATTCATTTAAATTTTACCATCATCCTTTCTTTTTATGTCACTGTAATAAAAAAAAGGAAAGAAAAAAAAAATGTTGAAAAATAGAGCAAAAGAAATAAAAGCCTTCAGTTTTTAAGGATCGTTTTTCACATCTCATTGACTTTTTTAGAAGATATAAAGAGGTCATTAAAAGAAAGAAGATAAGATGTTGAAACGTTTGGAACAATAATTTTATCCTGATATAGACTTGTGGTTTTTTACGAGCGTTTAGTAAAAGCGGGATTAAATGTTAGAGCCATTTTTATGAATTGAGTGAGAAAGAAGAAGGAGGGAGGGAAGGGGGGGGGGGGGGGTAGACGAAAGAGAGAGAATAAACACAAGGAAAGTGAAGATTAAATTGAAAAACATAGCACGGGGATAGAAAAAAGCAATTTTATTAAACTTTGCATAGAAAGAACTCATGAAAAAAAGGCCTCAAAAAGGGTAATTTGAGTTGAAAATTTAATTTCTACCCTTTATGTTTTAAACGCTTCTGTTATATGTGTGAAAAGCATTAAATATGCAAATGTTCTGAAAATTTCAACCCATGAAGAGCTCATAGAGTGAAAATTTTAATAAAGTTGCATAATTCATATCTTAATTCATGTTCTGTACATAATTCTCTACACTTATATGTATACAAAATACATTTATATATTATATATTATATAATGCACACGTGCGTGTTATATGTTTATTACCAAATAGAGAAAGAGAGAGGAATGTGCTTATGTCCCACCGAAATGACTGAAATTTCATAATGAAACTAAATTACTCAATCATTTTATGTTGGTTTTGCTGTAAATATTGTACTTTAATAATTCACTGTATAAATATCGAATATTCCAATATCACGGGGCTAAAAACAGTTGATGCATAAAATGTCATTTGGTAATCGTCTACTAATTGACACGCGTTAAATAAATGCTCTCAAATTCCTGCATCAATGTTAAAGTATCTAATTAAAATGGTTGGGGTGTGTGGGGTCAATTAAATTAAAAGTGTGTAATAGTTTTGTTTCAAAAATTAAATACAACAAGTAATTCCACTAAGCGTTATTGTCGGTGAATTAATTCTTATTTTCCGCATGAAACCACCACTGGGTAAACAATTAATACAGAAGGAAAATGCTTTCTAATGACCCCCATTAATTACCGTGGATCGTACAATTACTTATTTTTAGTGAATGTAATGGTATTTTCTTGCATAAAATTAACAAGCGAAATTTAATTAACATTTAAATATCAAAATTAAATGGAAAATATTTTTTAAATAGCAAATTATCGAAAAATATAATTATGTATGAATTAAATCAGTTTGTGTAGAAATCGTACAAGTTCATTTTCTCTCGAAAATTAATTTTTTATGTGACGCTTTTATCTTCATGTGAAGCTCTACGATTTAGTAAAAAAATTACATAAGTTACTAAATTCGAGACTGATTGAAAAAATAATTATTTTTTAAATTTGATTTCAGATTTGTAATCAGCTACCCCGAAAATTCCTCGATTCTAAGTTTTACGTAGAAATCAATAAAAATGTTTAACTTGTCCCTCATATTGAATCCGCCATTTTGAATTTTGAAACCTGGGGGTCGATTACGTAATTTTATTTTCACTTTAACATTCATTCTCACTTTCACTTTCACTTTGACACAATTCTATTTTCACTTACATTTTCACATTTAAATTAATAGATTTTTATTTTCACATTCACTCTCACTATGACAGATTTTTATTTTCACTTTTATTATCACTTTCATCTTTACTTTCACAGATTTTTATTATCTCTCTTATTTTCACATTCATTTTCACTTTGACATTCAATAGACAGACTTTCACTCTCACTTTGACAGACTTTTATTTTCATTTTCACTTTCACTTTGACAGAATTTTATTTTCATTTTTACTTTGACGTACATTTTTATTTACGTTTACTTTCACCGTAAAAAATCTTCACTTTCAATTAAATTTTATTTTTATTTTCAAAAACAAAATGAGTCTTAAGAAAATCGACAAGGTGAAAATGAAAATTTCTCAAAGTGTAAATGAAAGTAATAATAGAAATTCATCAGAGTCATAGTAAAAATGAAAGTAAGAATAAATGTGAAAATACTTTTATTTTTACATTCACTTTGATAGGTTTATATTTTCACTTTCTATCAAAGTGAAAGTGAAAATAAAATTCTATCTAAGTGACAGTGAAAGAAAAGAAAAATATTATCAAATTGAAAGTAAAAATAAAATTCCATCAAAGTGAAAATAAAAATAAATAAAAATTATCAAAGTGAAAGTAGAAATGCAAGTAAAAATAAAATTCTATCAAAGTGAAAGTAGAAATGAATGTAAAAATGAAATTCCATCAAAGTGAAAGTAAAAATGCAAGTAAAAATAAAGTTCCATCAAAGTTAAAATGAAAATGAAAAATAAAAATTATCTAAGTGAAAATGAAAATGAAAATAAATAAAAATTATCAAAGTGAAAGTAAAAATGCAAGTAAAAATAAAGTTTTATCAAAGTGAAAATGAAAGTAAAATAAAAAAAATTATCAAAGTGAAAGTAGAAATGAAAGTAAAAATAAAATTCCATCAAAGTGAAAATGAAAATAAATAAAAATTATTAGAGTGAAAGTAGAAATGAAAAGAAAAATAAAATTCTACCAAAGTGAAAATGAAAATAAAATAAAAAAGAAAATTATCAAAGTATAAGCAGAAGTGAAAGTAAAAATAAAATTCTATCAAAGTGAAAGTGAAAATAAATAAAAATTATCAAAGTGAAAATGAAAGTAAAATAAAAAAAAATTATCAAAAATTATCAAAGTGAAAATGAAAGTAAAATAAAAAAATTATCAAACTGAATGTAGAAATGAAAGTAAAAATAAAATTCCATCAAAGTGAAAGTAGAAATGAAAATAAAAATAAAATTCTGCCAAAGTGAAAATGAAAATAAAATAAAAAAGAAAATTATCAAAGTAAAAGCAGAAGTGAAAGTAAAAATAAAATTCTATCAAAGTGAAAGCGAAAATAAATAAAAATTATTAGAGTGAAAGTAGAAATGAAAAGAAAAATAAAATTCTACCAAAGTGAAAATGAAAATAAAATAAAAAAGAAAATTATCAAAGTATAAGCAGAAGTGAAAGTAAAAATAAAATTCTATCAAAGTGAAAGTGAAAATAAATAAAAATTATCAAAGTGAAAATGAAAGTAAAATAAAAAAAAATTATCAAAAATTATCAAAGTGAAAATGAAAGTAAAATAAAAAAATTATCAAACTGAATGTAGAAATGAAAGTAAAAATAAAATTCCATCAAAGTGAAAGTAGAAATGAAAATAAAAATAAAATTCTACCAAAGTGAAAATGAAAATAAAATAAAAAAGAAAATTATCAAAGTAAAAGCAGAAGTGAAAGTAAAAATAAAATTCTATCAAAGTGAAAGCGAAAATAAATAAAAATTATCAAAGTGAGAATGAAAGTAAAATAAAAAAATTATCAAAAATTATCAAAGTGAAGATGAAAGTAAAATAAAAAAAAATTATCAAAATGAAAGTAGAAATGAACGTAAAAATAAAATTCCATCAAAGTGAAAATGAAAATAAATAAAAATTATCAAAGTGAAAGTAGTATTGAAAATAAAAATAAAATTCTTCCAAAGTGAAAATAAAAATAAAATAAATAGGAAAATTATCAAAGTGAAAGTAGAAATGAAAGTAAAAATAAAATTCTATTGAAGTGAAAATGAAAATAAATAAAAATTATCAAAGAGAAAGTAAAAATGCAAGTAAAAATCAAAGTGAAAGTAGAAATAAAACTAAAAATGGAAATGTGTTATAGTAAAAATGAAAATGATTGTGAATGTGAAAAAGAAATTACATAATCGACCCGCTGACTTATGATTCATAATCAGCGATCCCAAAAACCCTTCAATAATGAGTTTCAAATGCATGTAACTAATTTTTAAAAAAAATGATATATCACATAAAATCTAAAATGTTTTTTGAGGTTAAAAAAATCTCGACATGATGGAGCAAAATTTGTTATATGTGACACTTTTAATTAAGCTAGAAATAAAATTATTTGAAGAGAAAATTTTTTACAGGCTAAACGCAGGACTAGGATACGACATAAATTTTTGTTGACTGAGAATATAAAAAGTGTTTTGTTTAATTTAGAAGCTTCACTGTAAAACATGGTTTTGCAAAAAAACTCTTCTAATGCGAATTCACAAAATAAAAGTCATTCAATGTTGTGTATTTGTTCAGAGAAATTTAAAATAACGCTGCTGTGTTAAATAACAGTACATAGTCGTAGATAAAATTTAGATTCAACAGAATGAATTTAGAAATTTTAAAATCGCTACTTCCATTGTAGGTTATAAAGTGCCCTTGGCTGGACGTAGTGGAAATTTACTTACTGGTAAAAAGTGGTAAAACATGTTCTGATATATAGATTTTGTAGAATAATTGTTTCTTAGGAATTTTTATTTAGGACCACAAAAATTCTATCTCTATTCAGTAACAGTAAGGTAAAATGTCTTTCTGTCTTTCTCTATTCTAGACCATTAATATAAATTGGTCTCTGTTTGTAAGGCTGAAAATCTAACGCATTTCCATTTTTTTCTATTTAATGAAAATAATATAATTGTCTCTATTTTAGGTCACAATATTGCTATAAATAAATAACGTAAATAAACAATAAAAATATTGCTATCACCCAAAATAAGTAACATGAGAATGTCTTTCTTTACCTAATTTGCATATCTACTCTCTTCATACAAGGCCTATACAACTCTCATATACAGAAATCTTAGTACAGTCAACTCTCGATAAGACAAACTCGAAGGGAGACCGAAAAAACTTTGAGTTATCGAAAAGTTTGAGTTATCAAATGTTAATAATGCTTATAAGGAATGAACGGGACCCAATTACTTTGACTTACCAAAAAATTTGAGTTATCGCGCTTTGTCTTATCGAGAGTTGACTGTATAATAATAATAATCATTTGGTATGACTAGTAAAGTTCGTGTTTGATAGTAAAGCTACTGATTTCGTTAATTTGGGAACTTTATGTATTTGCTGGTAAAGTAAAGACGTCCATTTTCTCCAGTTTGATCACACCGTTCTTAAACATATTCGTAGCACCTATTTCGGTTAGTCCTAAAATCATCTCTATCGAGAACCCTCTTATAATAACTTTGTGTATAATATCCTTGGCCGTTTAGTTTCTGCAGTAATTTAACCGCCACCAAACACCGCAGTAATAGGGATAAAACTCCTCCCTTCGGGCATCCATCTGAGACTAATCCTTTCAGTTTAGCCTCTCAGTATTCTGCCTCTAGGTTTCAGATTCTACAGCATACCCTTGATCCTCCTAATTAGTGGATTCGGTGCTCCACATTATTTGGGCTCTTAACAGATTTTTTTGACTGAAGGTATTGGAAAATGTACCTTCTATGTCTATAAATAAGGCTATCGTCTTTTCGTCTAATTTTCCTTCAGTTGTGTTTACTGCAACATGAAGGGTTGATTCTTTCCTCTCCTGTAAAAAAAAACCTCATTAGACGGGTGGTCCAGGCAAATGTGAGTACTCCTAATTTCAAAATAGTTCTGTAGACGCAAAATTTGAAACATAAGATTGTGTATTCTGACAGTTGGCCTAGCCTTAAGTCATTTAAGAAGAAAAACAATTATTTCGAAGTTTCCAGCCTGAAGATAGTCTACTTCCCTATTTCAAATGTTTTCACTTGATAGTTTCCTACAAACGAAGAAATAATAGAATCTCGATCATAATCAGTAGCAAAAGTTCTAGCTCCTTTTTGGTTACATAACAAGAAGGAATGTCAATTAGACCAATGAATAACTTTAAGCTGAAGATTAAGAGGTCTTTAATTTAGTCTTCTAGGACACCAATTACAAAAACTCATCTAGCAGATTTCTTGTAACTTCTGATTCTGTAGGTCAGTGCGTCTGAACTGATAAAGTAAGTCACCACGTCCAGGTCGCAAAGACGCCTATAGATCTGCATGTGATCTTTCAACCACCGACAAGGGGAAATCGTTGTCACGTCATCGCGACGTATTTTATATTTATAAAATAATATTTTGTGAAGTTAGAATCTAAATCCTTCTTTTCTTATAGTCAACGCTTCTTACATGTGATACAATTTTTATCACTTTGACCCAAAGGTATTAAAAGTGGGTTGTATGACGTCAATTCCCTTTGCAAAAGGAACAGTATAAAAGGGTCCACCATTTGCCGAATTAGTCAGTCCAGGAATCACCACCAAGTTAAGTAGTTGTGTATTACCCTCATGTGTCTTCTTCATGTCAGCCCAGAAACCGCGACCAAATTAACAAGTTGTGTATTGTTATCGAATTTATTCTACGACTCCAGTTCCCAAAATCTCTTCAAGTACCAAGTGCATTCTTCAAGTCTCAATCAAGTTCATTCAAGGGGAATTCATTCAAGGAGATAATTTCTAATGCGAGGCACATTTCTATTTTACTAAGGACTGCATTATTTCGACTTCAACGTCAAATCAATAATTCGACACCTGGACTCCGGACCTTTCACTTTGGCTGGCCCGAAAACAATTCAAGGGAAATCTACTGCATATTCTGTTCCCGCTAGACAACGTCATTTCTTCGACCTCACTCTGAAGAATCAGAGGAATGGGAACCACATTTCTGGTGAATCCAATAACAAACACTTAAGATATCAAACAATGAAGATAAATCAGACAATCATACAGTTCTTAAATGTAGTAGGTAAAAACGTCAAAACAACAATTTTTTAAATGAAACGTAAAATTGATAATTCACCAGAGTAATACTACCATTTTTTAAATGAAACGTAAAATTGATAATACAGCAGAATCGTATTACCTCATTGTCTTATTTTGGACAGATTCAGTGTTGCTTACCTTAAGAAAACGGTTTAGGTATAAGACTATTGGATCCATTTTATGTAGGTTTCACAAGAGAGAAGAATTCAAATTGAGATCATTTATAGCTTTAAAACGTTGCATCGTAAAAATTCCCTTTGGAAAGAAATATTAAAATGCACTCGAATTAAGATAAATTATTGCCGGCGGTGCACATCTTGACTTCCAAAACGGTAGAAAATATCCTTAAACGACAAAATTGTATCTCACTCTTCAACACATCGTTACAACAACAACTTTTAATACCTCAAACATCAAAAATTTTTTATGTCACAAATTTCACATTAAACCAGAAATTGCCTAATTAATAGTTAGTTAGTACTTTTAATAGCAGATGACTTCAAATTTGCAATTCATTCCAAATGAATCTGTCAAGTTATGTTAAATACGGTTTCAAATGAGCCAAAAATAAATTATTTTTTAATTAAAAGTGTTCGTGTTGAAAATTCAAATTCGTTGGAAAGGAACAATTTTAATTATTCAAACGATGATGCATTACATGAATACGAAATAATTCAAATTTCTGTATTTAATGTCGGAGGCCGACCACTCTCTCTCTCTCTCTCTCTCTGCAAATTGGGAACCGTTAATTTGATGTTTTACTCTTACAACCGTTTATTAAGATTTATTTTCCATTATTTAAAATATTAAAATCTTTCAATCTCGTGAAGAAAAATTATCATTTTTTTATTCTTAAAAGAAACGTATAAAAAAATCACTGAATCGATTCTATTTAAATAATATAATGGCAAGTCAGAGAAATAGCTTTGAAAATGAGAAAAGTCGAATCTATCCATCTAGAATGACTTTCTGCTTGGATTCGATGAGACTATCTGTTTATACAGAGACTTCGGCAAATACGTTGCAATTATCATATAAAAGGATCGTTCGACGGAGGAAGGACACGTGACACTATAAGGCAAGCTTTTATGTGAGATAGACGGTTTACAAAAGAACGTGGAAAGAGTTTAAGCACAAGACATGAAATTTCGCGGAAAAGGGTCAGGCAAAAGGGTTTTTCATGCGACGAGAAAGAGAAAAAGTCATAGAGAAATAAAATCAGGGAGAGAGAGAGAGAGAGAGAAAGAGCGTCAACTGGAGACTGAGACGCTTCTTTATTGATCTGGCATCGTATACTCAAAGGTCGGCGAATGCATGTATCTGGGCCATTCTCAATTTCTTTTCAAACCCTGAATCGATAAAGCATTGTTATATTCGTGGGCAAAAGACGGGAGATTTTTATTAAACGCGCGGCGCGACGTTTATATCAACATAAGCATGATTAATGGAACATCTCTTAGGGTACATAATTTTTATCCAATTAATGGGAGGTATGCACCTATGATCCATAACATCCTTTACCCCTAGTTTCCCATAGTTTGCAATATTTTACCCATGCTTCCATTTCCACGCGGAAAAATGTCATTCGTCATTGGTGTTTCTTTAAAAAATCATCGGTAACGAAAAAGTGAAAAAAGTTATTAAAACAGATACAAAGGAAGGTTCTTATTTTTCTTTTAGAAGAATCCTACATCAAAGACAACGTTACATCCTAGTAACAAAATTCTCTCTTTGAAACTCAAGACATTAGCGATGAGTCATTGAAGATGACTGTGTGCGAAGAAACGCTAGGTAACGCAAAAATAAATAAATAATCAAGTTAATTACTAGGTAGCGCTACGATTCATGTTTAAATAATTCCATACGTAATAACAGTGTGAATTTACTTAATGTTGAGTTAAGAAAATCAAAGTCCTCACAATTCAAATTAGCTTCTCTTGACAATCTATCATAAATAGAGTTCAGAGCAAAATTAGTTCTGTAAAAGTTAGTTATAAAGAATGGTCGTTTACAAAACATTTTTGAAGGAGTATCTGGATTAATTTTTATCAAAATATATGACCAATCGATATAGTTTTCTAAAAATTGTTGATAAGGAAACTAAATAATGTGGTTACAGGTAATTATTGATCTTACAGAGGAAAAATAAAGTCACCTTAAGGTGGATACGTCTGAAAAACGAGTATCACTTTTCGTTACGAACCCAAGGGCTCCAGTTGCCATTCCAATCTCTTTCTGTATACGGAAAATAACGCGTGTACGTGTTTGTGCTTATTGCGCTTCGACGCATCCTTTTGCATCGTTGTAACGCGCTTTATAGTTAATTAAATATTTACTTTTTAATTATTTTTGTTTTATTGTGTTTGTTTCTATCATTAGGAATATCATTTATAGGAGAACATTTGCGCTGCTATTCAATGATCATCATTTGGTAAGTTCGCTCAATCTTCTCCATCTCATCTATTGGTCTCGTCTATCAATAATATTGCAATTGCTCATTTGATTAAAAAATAGGTAAAATCAAGTTTTGATACATGAAGGTTTCGTTCATTAACCCTTATGTCGACTGTCGTGAGCCGAACTCTTATCCTCATTCATTTAATTTTCAAAAATATTCAAGTCTCGCGAAGTTTGCCACAAGTTATCACAACCTTACCATGACTACAGAAATAATAATTAAAACTATCAAGAAAAGGCGCTCAGAGTGTCGAAACTTGTCGAGTCCTCCTATGAAAAGAGTAGATATTCAAATTAGATAAAAGAAGACATTCTGATGTTATTCATTTTCGAAAGAGAAAGAAAGCAATGCAGTTACCTGAAGAGAGACAAATAGACAAATCAGCCAGTTAGCTAAACCCTTGTCCACCATTAGTTGACTGCTTTGCTGATGCTTTTCTTAAAGTAATTGAAGTAGATTGTAATACGTCACTAATTATCATTGCAGCAGTTGATGACTTTTGAATTTCGGTTCGAGAAAACCAACCCTTAATCAAACCATCCTTTGTATTAATTTGATAAACACCATTTTGGACATTAGTAATAACCCCTAAAATATTATTATAGTCAAGTGGTCCTCGATCTACTGCAGGTACAGCTAATGTAACAGAGTCACCTACACTTAAAACTGGAAAATTTTGTTCAGAGAAAGTTACCATTTTTTTTGCTTTAATTTTTTCCCTCTCAAAACAATCATTTTGAACATAAACTAAGTTCTTGTCTCTAATACACAAAGAACATATAAGACTATTTTCCACACTTAAATCTAGAATTGCACAATTCAAATGTATTTGTATCTGGTTCTAATGGATTATTGCAAATTACACATGTCAAATAAGTTGAAATAATTCAATCTAAATTCATCTGAACTAGCAGATGGTTGTTCATGAGTATTAGAATTAGAATTTTGAACTTGAAGAATTGAAGAGAACTGAACTTGAGACATAAAGATTTTTAAGAGACTTGAAAAAGTCGGAAGATGACTCAGAAGATGACTACTTGAGAATTGCTTTTTAGAAAACTTGAAGATTGATTTTTGACTGGACCTTCCTTAAGGAACACTTCTATTTGTGTAACTGTTCCCACTACCAATTTTCTTAAGAGAGGAAAATTTGGGGATGGAAATATTGTAGAAAGGGGAAAAGAGGTTGATTATTTTAGGATTGGTTTAAGATAAAGAAAATGCATTAAGACAAGGGACTAATTGGCGAATTTTGGGTCCTCCTATTTTAATGAGTTTTACGCGTAGGAGGACCATTGAAAAAGGGGCTGAGACTTTTCGTTTCTCAACTTCATCTCCCCTTCCAACAGTCTTTTACTGTTGTTGCTATTTTTTGTCTCACTATCTACAATTTGGAGGATACAAACTAAAAACCAATCGTCCACCTATGAATACTTCTCCACCACTAAAAACTAAAAAGTCAGTGCAGTCCAAAGACAAAAAGTCGTCATCATCATCCCACGAGAAAAGAGAAATAATTTGAAATTGAATAATCAGAGAAAGTGAAATAGAGAAACGAGAAAAACCTTGAATGAAAAGTGCTAATGGACAAATGCATAATAATGAGTGCGTGTGTGACTATGAAAGCCGTTAATGACGAGCGTTACTTCATGGGAGAGTTACGGGATGCATACGTGCTCGAGATCCACTTTCACAGTCACTTAGTTCGCAAGAGCATGGGAGAGCACTTAAGCTCTCTGACAGTTAAATTTAAACTGCCCGATTCGAGCTGCGGCGACTATCGTCCCCAAGTACCGATCCAGGAGTTTCTCACCCTTCCTACCAAATTTGCATAGAATTGTGCTGTGTTCATTATCCCATACATATTTACATGCGTCTCAACTCACCTTGCCACATCCCAATGATCATTCTCAATGGAGGTACCTAATGCTTAGACATTCTTGCCTTAGAGTAGGGAAGTAATTACCCGCCCGTAGCGTCAATTTTCCTGACCTGAAACAAATATACTTTCTCGAAATTTCAGTTGCTGGTTATGAGTACATGCATAGGGTTTATAATACAGTTATATTATTTTACAACAAGGAATTATTTTTGGGGGTAATTTATAAGCATTGTAGTATCAATTTGCTTTGATAGTAAACTTCACGTTGTTTAATAATCTCGATGTGGTTCATTTTGAGTTTGTACCCGCATTGGCCTGGAACTTTCGGTCAAGGGAGAGAGGAATTTTCGAAAACATCTCACCAAATGAATTTTAGCTTTGGTATCACGTAGTAAAGTGTAAATTAGTTACATTGTACAGTTTCAAAGTTATCCAATAAGCTTCTAAATTTTTGAAGCACTAAACACTTTTGTTTCTCATTTTCTAATTTGATTTTCAAGAGAGGAAAATCGACACAAAAGGTGATTATAATTCGAGTTTCCCTATCTACTCCTAAAACTATTTTTTGAGAAACTTTAAGTCTTGTTTGGTTCTCTATTACGCATTTTAAGCGGACATGGAGACCTGGGCTGTCTCTAGGTCATCTTTGGGTCATCATTAAGACCTTCAAGTCCGTTTAAAGGACATCTTAAAGACATACGTCCTAGAAGCGTCCTTTGGGAATTTTTTGAACGGACATGGACTTCAAAATTGTTTGAACTAACAAAAATGTTATTTAATGAATTTTGTAGGATATTTATGCATCCTGGTATATTATATTAAATTCGATCTCCAAACGCAATGGTTAAGATGAAATTAAGGGAGAACATCCATAATGATTTTATAACAATAATAATGAAACCAATTTACGCTTTAATACTCACAGTCAGTCAGAGAGCATTGACCTGGTGAAGCTCTGAATCCTGGACTTTGGATATACAGGAACCACTCCAAAAATGAATATATTAACATGGAAGCTTTAAAACTAACTTGAAAATTATTTTTTAAATATTATATATTATTTAGGACTCCAACTAGGTCCGTAAATCCCGTAATGGTCCGTAAATTTTCGTAAAAAAAGTAAAAGTAGTTTAAAAAAAACGTCGGTAAAGTCCGCAAATTGTAATATCATGTATTTAAATTATTCTGAAATTTGTTACTTTTTTTAATATATTATATTTCATTAAATATTTTTAAAAATGATTTTATAAAAGAATTTAGTTAAAAACACTAAAAGAAATTGAATTTTAAAAAAGTTACAAATTTTTCGCAGAAACTTAATTATTTTCAAAAGTAGTAAAATTCTTCATAGAAAAGTAATTACATTCAGAAATTTTAATAAAATTCTTTTTAAGACATTAATTATCTTTATAAATATCAATTCGTTCTAAAAATTCAATTATTTACAAAAATTTTAATAAAATCCTTTGCAAAATTTAATTATTTTCAGAAATTCCAATAAAATTCAATTATTTTTAAAAGTAATAAAATTCTTCGCAGAAATTCAATATTACTTCCAGAAATTTTATAGAAATTCTTTTCAAGATTTCAATTATCATTCTAAGAATCAAAATTCTTCCTAGACATTCAATTATTTTCAAAAATTTGAATTTCATTGTTTTCAATATTTCAATATTTCAAAAAAAATTGAATAACATTCTTTACAAAATTCAATTATTTTCAAAGGTAATAAAATTCTTCGAAGAAATTCAATTATTTCCAGAAATTTTAATAAAATTCTATTTAAAATAGCAATTATCTTTATAAATATCAATTCGTTTTAAAAATTCAATTATTTTCAAAAATTTTAATAAAACCCTTTGCAAAATTCAATTATTTTCAAAAGTAGTAAAATTCTTCATAGAAATTCAATTATTTTCAGAAATTATAATAAAATTCTTTACAATATTAATTATTTTCTAAAGTAGTAAAATTCTTCCTAGAAATTCAATTACTTTCAGAAATTTTAATAAAATTCTTTTCAAGTTTTCAATTATCTTTATAAATATCAATTCGTCTTAAAAATTCAATTATTTTCAAAAGTTTTAATACAATTCTTTGCAAAATTCAATTATTTTGAAAAGTAGTAAAATTCTTTCTAGAAATTCAATTATTTTCAGAAATTATAATAAAATTCTTTACAATATCAATTATTCTCAAAAGTAGTAAAATTCTTTCTAGAAATTAAATTACTTTCAGAAATTTTAATAAAATTCTTTTCAAGTTTTCAATTCGTCTTAAAAATTCAATTATTTTCAAAAATTTTAATAAAATTCTTTACAATATCAATTATTCTCAAAAGTAGTAAAATTCTTTCTAGAAATTCAATTATTTTTAAAAATTAAAATAAAATTCTTTGCAAAATTCAATTATTTTTAAAAGTAATAAAATTCTTCGCAGAAATTCAATTATTTCTAGAAATTTTAATGAAATTCTTCTCAAGATTTCAATTATCTTTCAAAGAATTAAAATTCTTCCTAGAAATTCAATTATTTTTAAAAATTTGATTAAAAGTCTATTTAGGATTTCAATTATCTTAATAAATATCAAAATTCTTCTTAGAAATTCAATTATTTCCAGAAATTTTAATAAAATTCTTTTTAAGATATTAATTATCTTTATAAATATCAATTTGTCTTAAAAATTCAATTGTTTTCAAAAATTTTAATAAAATTCTTTGCAAAATTCAATTATTTTAAAAAGTAGTCAAATTCTTCCTAGAAATTCAATTATTTTCAGAAATTATAATAAAATTCTTTGCAAAATTCAATTATTTTCAGAAATTTTAATAAAATCCTTTTCATGATTTCAATTATCTTGGATATAAAAATTCTTCCTAGAAATTCAATTTTCAATTATTTTTATTTTTTATGAGAATTTTTTAATAAAAGTGATTTAAAAATGAATTTTACATAATAATTAAATATTAAATGCATTATAGCATGTATTTTTAAAAATTAATTGAATTTTTAAAAGGTTTCAAATTAAAACAAATAGATTTGAAAATTCTTAAAGAACTTTTTTAAAAATTATTTTAAAAAATTGATTTAAAGGAGAATTTAAGTTAATCTAGAAAATAATGATTGTATTCAAATGATGAGAATAATTTTGAAGAAGTTGCAGTAATATGAAATAATGACTTTTTCATTATTTTATTGAATTTTATTGAATTTCTAAAGGTTAGAATTAAAAATTTTTTTAAATCTTAATTCTTATCGAAAAATAATAATGATTAAATATTTATTTTAAAAGGAAGTTGTTAATATTTTGGAATTACTTTACAATTAAAGAAATTCGTAAATCTAAATTTAAAAAGAAGCATTTTTTTCAATTATGTAGCTAATCATTTTGAGAGTGAATAAGAATATTCTTTACTCAAAATTGGAAGAATATTTTTTATCAAAATCTATTTTTTCCAAGTATAAAAGTGAGAGAAATAACGAAGATTTGATTCTATGCTTACATACAATTTTTTTTATATGATGAAATTTCATATTAAAGTTTTGAGAAAAATGTTCTGTTATTGAACTCGGACGGTTTATATTTTTGTTAGTGATAATTGGTACCTAATTTTTAATTTTCGGTTCGTAAGGTCCGTATATTTTTAAATACAATTTCAATTTTTACTGGTTCGCGTTCGAGCCCTGATGTATGTTATATATTTTAAATATATAATTAATAAATTGTTAGAAAATATGTTTAAAAGTATAAGATGTAACATTCTGCTATAACATCACTGAACAGAAATTATTAAATTATAATTATTATAATTATAATATTTTATAATATTTTTATATTTTTATAATATTATAATTATTATTATTATTATTATAATTACGAAATTATTTTTTTTTATATAATTGTAAAAACACCTTGTAAATTGTAAAAGAAAAATCCCTACATTCACCACACGAGGTAGTACTTAAAAAATTTAAAACTAATAAATACATAATGAGCTCTTATATCTTGAATATTACATATTCACACAAATATGCGTGAGGTAAACATTTGTTCTGGTGTTATACTTTTTAAGCCTCTTTTACATGCACTATGAGAGGTGCAACAACGCGCACATAATCCCATAAGTGTATCCATAATTTTCCCAGCTTACGCATAACTTTTAAAGTCCCATGCGAAACTGCGCTTTTCGCCTGGAGGGAAATTTCTGAATATACGTCTGATACTGAGATGTTTTCTGATGTGGATTATGTCGCTTAAGAGGGATTTTAGGTGTCGGATGAAGCAGGAAATATTGTATTTGATATTGCACTTAAACTATTTCTTTTTATTTGTCAACGACAACGTGGGGGGAGGGTTTAACTCTCATGAAGATGTTTAGGACACTTTTCTCTTTTATTTCAAGAAAAATCCACTTTCTAGATTTTTTTATTATTAAATCCTGTTGATTTTTATTAATAACTGACAGAGTGTTGATAGACAATTTTTTTTTCTGTTTCAGGTAAGCGCTTGCCCAAAAAATGAGAGCTTCTAAGAGGAGAATATTTACACGCGTTGCTTTTGAGTGAGTATCCTTTTGAAAAAGTTGCTTTCATTCATTGCTATTGAGGTCAGAACCCAAATCCAAAAAGCTGGTATATTTATGTATTCTGTTTTTTTTTTTTTTTTTTTTTTTTTTTGCTACGACAAAAGAAGTAGCTAGCTATTATATGGTTTACTGTCTTAAACTCGGGAAGAAAAAAAAATTGCCATGCATGAGAGTTTTTTGAGCAAAAAGTCTATTAAACTCACATGGCTCGTTTATTTTTTTTCCCCGCGCGACAAGAGGATAAAAAAAGAATAGAGCTTTTTATGACTTCACTCTGTCAGAAGTGTACTTTGTACATGTACAGATTTTATGGCAAATATAAAATCGTATATGAGGTAATTTCAGAAATATCTACTGTTTTTAAAAAAAACTTACCGTTTTTATAGAATCTCACACCAATTTTTTTTTTCAAAACAAAACTCGCAACTGTTTATCACATTCAAAAGGGAAAAATAAAATATCTTCAATTTTTCTCGAGGATTTTTAATGTATGTACAGTGAGATTTCTCCGTGTAAGCACGTTAAATTTAATGTCACATAATTAAACTCCATGAGTACATTAAACTTGTGAGAGTGTAGAGCGAGAAAAAGAGTCCGGTCTAAATTTTAAATGCTTATAATTTCAAGCGTTTTATCACAGCGTGCATGTCTCTAGTTAAGAAAAATTCATTTTTAACCTTTGAAGAAAAAATATAATTTCCACATTTTTAACAAAAATTATCACTAATATTTCTTTTGAAAAAAAGTTTAATAATATTTTTAATGCAAAAAAAGGGGGATAATTTTATTAATAATTCATCGTCTATATAGATTTTTTGTTGATTTATGGCACTTGAGTGATAAAAAGAAAACTTGAGAAACTTTCCTTGGGAACTGTCCCTTTTTAGAATTAGTGTTTAAGGAAAACTGTCACGGAAAAATATATTGATCTGAAGGGAGTTTTTAACTTTTAAAGATTTTCGTCCGCTTAAATTTTTCAAAGCCAGTGGGAAAATGGGGTTTTAAATAATCCAAGTGACTTTTAGGTGGGGTAAAAAATTTTATACTTTCATGTAGAACTACTTTTTAAAAGCGGTCTTAGATTTTTACCTTACTATTAGTCATCCTTAAATTGATTATTCTTTTAGATGAATTTTACTCTAATGAAATATTTCTAAAAAAGTTATATGTCAGGTTATATGTTAAAAAGTGATGTTAAATATTATCAAAAATAATAATTACTAATTAGCGATGAATTATTAACCTACAATTTTTAATTTCAAATAAATGATTAATTTTCCTGACATAAAATTTGTATTTTGTAAATTTAAAAATAAATTTGTATTTGTAAATTTTTATTCATGTTAAATAAATGGTGTTTGCTTAAAATCCTAAAATTATTGGTTCAAATGCAATTTATTTGATTTATATAAAAATTATATTAGATTCAAGTATAAATATTTTTTTTGATAATAAACAAGTTATTCGGATATTGAAACATTAACGTTGCTTAAAGTCAAAGACGATAAAATTTTTTATACAGGATTACGTTCATGCAATTTTTATATTCTCTAAAAAAAATTTCACATTCGTTAAAAAAATTCTTAATAAAAAAAAAAAATTAAAAGTTTCATCAAAAAAAACTTTTGACTTTACATTAAAAAGTTCACTTTCATACAAAAAATTTTACTTAGGAACCCAAAAAAAATTCTTACTTTTACTCAAAAAATGTTGACATTCACTCAAAAAAATTAATTTTTCCTAAAAAATTCTCACTTTCACTCAAAAAATGTTACTTTCTCCAAAAATTGTCACTTTTATGATTATTAAAAAAAAATTATTATTTTCAGTCACAAAATTGTCACTTTTACTTTGATTTTAATATTTACAATTTTACATTTTCACTAAAAAAAAAATTTCACTTTCACTTTCACTCAAAAAATTCTCACTTTCATTCAAAAAAAACATTTGATTTCACTTTAGAAAGTTCAGTTTTATACAAAAAATTTTACTTAGGAACTCGAAAAAAATTCTTACTTTTACTAAAAAAATGTTGACATTCACTCAAAAAAATTAATTTTTTCTAAAAAAATTCTCACTTTTTTAAAAAAATGTTACTTTCTCTATAAAATTTCACTTTCATTCAAAACATTTTCACATTTCTTAAAAAAAATTCTCATTTTCAGTCACAAAATTATTGTCACTTTTACTTTGACTCAAATATTTACATTTTCACTAAAAAAAATTTCACTTTCACTTTCACTTAAAAAATTTTCACATTCGTTAAAAAAATCTCACTTTCATTAAAAAAATCTTTTGATTTCACTTTAGAAAATTCAGTTTTATACAAAAAGTTTCACATGAAAAAAAAATGTTAACATTCACTCAGAAAATTTAATTTTTCCTAAAAAATATTCTTACTTTTTTCAAAAAATTTTACTTTCTCTATAAAATTTCACTTTCATTCAAATAAAATTTTTAATTTTATTAAAAGAAATTCTCATTTTCAGTCACAAAATTGTCACTTTTACTTTGTTTCAAATATTTTCATTTTCACTCAAAAAAATTCCCACTATTACTCAAAGAATGTTTTCCTTTGACTTCAAATCATTTTCACTTTCACTTCAAGATTAAAAATTTTCAAAGTGAAAGTGAAAAATTTTAGAGTGACAGAGTGAGAATTTTTGTGTTGAATTAAAACTGAAAATATTTTTTTACGAAAGTAGAAAATTTTAAGAAAATTAAAAGTAAAAATTTTTTTGTGAATTCGTTTTGAATTTTTATTTTTTTTTAAATTAGTCGATTTTAAAATCCATGCGTAATTTTGTGGAAAATATGCTTTTGAATCTACAAAGAAATTTATAAATGAAAAAAGAATTTTTTAAATTTTTGAATCATTTTTTTTAAACATTATTTTTAGTCTGTAAAGTGATAAAAAATATAATTGTTATTTAATTTTTTTATTTCAAACTTCATTTGTTCATTTTTCTAGATAATTTTATCATAATTTTTCTATATTTTATATTTTTTATTTAAAAATTATGATCTGAAATTGGTTAATAAAATAAACAAATGAAGTTTCAAATGAAAAAATTGAAGAACAATTGTATTTTTATAATATTAAAAATCAATAAAAATTGATTTCTATAATTGTTGAAGTATTTTTTTGAAAAAAAAAGTTATTTTTATGCTGAAAATGTTAAAAAAAATACCTTATTCAATTTTTTTATTTGAAAATCCATTTCTTTATTTTTCTAACTAATTTCATATAATAATTTTATCATAATTTTTCTGCATTTTTTACTTTTATATATTATATAAAATTTTGATCTGAAATTAGTTAGAAAAATAAGGAAATGGATTTAGAAATAAAAAAAATTTATTAATAAGGTTTTTTTTTTAATATTTTCAGTCTAAAAATA
The DNA here is from genome assembly GCA_032872505.1 of Leptopilina syphax. Lineage (NCBI taxonomy): Eukaryota > Metazoa > Arthropoda > Insecta > Hymenoptera > Figitidae > Leptopilina > Leptopilina syphax. The sequence continues at coordinate 7,032,284 of CM065475.1, forward strand.
AAATTTTTTTTGTCAAAGAAATGTTTCAAAAATTATAAAAATCAATTTTTTCATTTGGCAATATTTTGAGTTCAAAAAAAGATATTTTCTACAAAATTACGCATAGATTTCAAAATATACCAATTTTTAAGGAAAATAAAAATTCAAAAAGGATAAAAATATTTTTTAAATCAATTTTATTTTATGACCATTGAATTTTTTGCAAAAAATTACCTTAAAAATAATTTTATGGAATATTTAAATTATTTTCTTGATACACTTAAAAATATTGGTGTACCCCCTTTAAAAAAAAATTCTCACTTTCAGTCACAAAATTGTAATTTTTTACTTTGACTCAAATATTTTCATTTTCATTAAAAAAATGTTCATATTCACTCAAAGAATATTTGTTTACTTCGACCCAAATTATTATTTTCACTTTTACTTTGAAAGTTTTTAATTTTTAACTGAAAGTGAATGTTCTTTGGGTGACAGTAAGAATTTTTAGGTGAAATTTAAAGAAGAAAGTGAAGATTTTGAGTGAAAGTGAGAAATTTTAAGAAAAATTAAAAGTGAGAGTGAAAGTGCTTTGACAGAGTGAATGTGATTAATAACAACTGTTATCATACAGTTTTCTCTCTTATTGTTTGTCGATAATGTAGATTTCTCATTAGTAACAACATGACAAACACAAAATCACTGTATTCATTAAAAAAATTTTTAAAAAATCAAAACATTTAAGTCTTCATTTACCCGCGATTTATCTGTTAAAAAAATGAAATAAAAAATTGTGGATATAATTAAAAGTCATAGTTTTGAAACACAAGAGGAAAAAATAATTGTTTTTCAGTAGAGAGTGACCATTATTTAAGGGTATAAAAAAGCTTTTCAATTTTTTTTTTTGACATATGGTGTTCGTCACTGTATTCGGAGTTCATGCTCAAAGGTTGTGTAATTTGACCTGTTCACAAGGCAACCATAACTATTCTTGCATTTAGATATAGTCTGTCGAGCGACAACAGGTTGCTATTAATTATCCACGTCCGTCAATTACGATTGTACACCCTACCGTCCCATCTGCCTACTCAGAACCTCACACATTATTACATCATACTCTCCCTGTCTCCCTCCCTTCGTCTCTCCCTTGATATATATGTATGATTTTATAGAATTTCACTTAAAATCATATTTATGTTTTTAAAGAGGTTTTATACGGAATCTTAAATATTGGATTTTCTATTGCAAGGGAACTGGAGCAGAACGCTTCTTTATTGCGAAAAGATATCGTATCTGTTAGGAAACAAATTTTAGATTTTTTTTAACAGGGGTAATTAGACGAACCCTTCCTCCCCAATCAAAGGAATCGATAATGTAATTTATTTTTTATTTTGACATTTACTTTCACTTTCAGTTCACAGTAAATCGTGAAGTGCTAAAATAACACCAGAATGGATGAAAATCAATAATTTGTCAAAATTCACCGAATTTAGCTTTATCGTGGACAAAAGATACTGATTTGAGTAAGTAAGTAAGCAAGTAAGCAAGAAGAAAATAAGTAGGGGAGAGTCGGGTAAATTCGGCTTTCGGCTAAGTTCGTTTCGGGTTTGGTTTGTACCTAAAAAAATGTTTTGTAAAATTACTTTTTAAAAATGATGTAGTACAAATATAACACAACATTTTTTAAAATAGTTTTTATGAAAAATTGTTTTTTTTTGAGAAAGTTATTAAGAAAAAACGGACTTAGCCGACAGCCGAACTTACCCGACTCTCCCCTAAGTAAGCAAGTAATTAAGAAATTTTGATTTGAAGTAAAATTTCATAGATAGTCAAAAATAATACCAAAATGGATTATTTTAATCTTTTTTTGGTATTAATTTAATCTGCTTAAATACCTCATAATTTACTGTGATTGAATAGACTTTTATTTTCACTTTGGTATATTTTAAGTTTGCCCTTATTTTCACTGTCACTTTTACACACTTTCACTTTAATGGATTTTTATCTTTGCTTTCACTTTCGCTTTCATAGATTTTTTATATTCGTTTTCACTTTGAAAAAATTGAATTTTCACTTTTAAAGTGAAAATAAGTTTCTATCAAACACGGAAACTTCACCTGGAAAAGCGATAAGTTTCTCTAGAATAGCAATAGTAATAATTGACAAAACTAATTTTTCACACCCCTCCCCCCTTAACAGAAAATTCTTATTTTCAATTTCACCCTAAATATTTTCACTTTCACCAAAAAAATTTTTATGCTTACAGTCAAATAAAACCTTCTCAACTTCACCCAAAATACTATTACTTTCTATAAAAACATTTTAACTTACAATTTCGACAAAAAACTTTTACTTTCTTATAAAAGATTCTTAATTTCAGTTTCGCCAACGAATTCTCAATTTCATCCAAAATATTTTGACTTAATTTCACAAAAAATATTTTTACTTTCAATCAAAAACTTTTTACTTTGAATTTCACGAAAAATATTCTCACTTTTACTTTCTATGAAAAAATTTCCAATTATAATTACACCAAACATTTTTTGATTGAAAGTTAAATGTTTGTTGGCGAAATTAAAAGTGAGAATATTTTTAGTGAAAGTGAAAATTTTCTAAGTGAAAGTGAAAGTATTTTAGGTGTTATTTAAATTAAAAATTTTTTGCGTGAAAATGAATATTTTTTGAGTGAAAGTGAAAAATTTTAGAGAAAATGAAAATTTATTTAATAAAATTGAAATTTTTTTAGGAAAAGTAACATTTTTTGAATAAAGCCAAAATGGTTTATGTGAAAGTGAAAATTTTTATAAAGAATGTCAAAATTTTTTTTTTTAAATATGAAACAGAAAATTTTTTGAGTGAAAGTAAAAAATTTTAGAGAAAGTGATAATTTTTTTTAATAAAATTGAAAATTTTTTATGAAAAGTAACATTATTTGAGTACTTATGAATATTTTTTGAGTGAAGCCAAAATGTTTTTTGTGAAAGTGAGAATTTTTTAAAGAGTGTGAAAATTTTTTGGAAAAATGTGAAAGAGACAATTTTTTGTAGTGGAAGCGAACTTTTTTGAATGAAGTCAAAATTTTTTTAGTAAAAGTTTTCCGCTTTTATTAAAAAAAAATTGCCACGTTCATTAAAATAATTTCAACTTTCAATAAAAAAATTCTTATTTTCACTTTCACTCAAAAAGTTGTCACTTTCACTCAACAAATTTTCACATATTTCAAAAAAATGCTCACTTTTATTAAAATAATTTTGATCTTCACTATAGAAAATGTTGATTTTTACTCAAAAAAAGTTTAGTTTCACTCAAAAATTGTTACTTTCTTGTGAAAATTCTTACTTTTACTTTCATTGAAAAACATTTCACTCTCACATTCACTTAAAATAATTTTTGCATTCATTAAAACAGTTCTCACTTTCACTCGAAAAAATTTATTTTCCCTAAAATATTCTCAATTTTGGTAAAAAAAATTTACTTTCATTAAAAAAATTCTTACTTTTACTCACAAAATTATCACTTTCACTAAAAGAATTTGACTTTCATTTAATAACTTGTTACTTTGTTTGTTACTTAAAATATTTTTACATTCACTCACAAAATTGTCACTTTTTACTTTTACTCAAATATTGTTATTTTTATTTAAAAAATTCTCACTTCCACTCAAATAATGTTCAGTTTCTTTGAAAAATTTTTACTTTTACTTTCATTAAAAACATTTCACATTCACTTAAAATAATTTTTACATTTATCAAAGAAGTTCTTATTTTCACTCAGAAAAATTTAGTTTCCCTAAAATATTTTCAATTTTGATAAAAAAATGTTTACTTTCATTAAAAAAATGCTCATACTTTCACTCCCAAAATTTTCACTTTCACTAAAAAAATTTGATTTTCATTCAATAAATTGTCACTTTCATTTTCACTTAAAAAATGTTCACATTCATTAAAAAGATTTTACTATCCCTAAAAATTTTTCATGTTCACTCACAAAATTGTCACTTTCACTTTTACTCAAATATGTATTGTTATTTTTATTTAAAAAATTCCCACTTTCATTTAAATAATTTTCACTTTCACACAAGTTATTTTCACTGTTATTTAAAACATTTTGAACATTGATATGAAAGTGAAATTTTTTTGAGTGCCAGTGAGAATTTTTGGGTATTGTTAAAATTGAAAGTGAAGATTTTTAGTGAAAGTGAGACTGAGTGACAGTGAGAATTTTTGGATATTGTTAACATTGAAAAGTGAAGATTTTGAGTGAAAGTGAAAGTGTGAAATTTTTTAGTTAATAAAATTAATTTAAAAAAAAAATGTTTCGAATTCGGCAAAAGACAAATGTCCCGAAAGACTGACCAACAAAACCTTATCAACCTTTTGAAACACAGTTTTCATATTAAGAGGAGAAAAAATCATTTTAACCCTTTTCGTAGCCTGCATGTAGGTAAATTGCCTTTTATATAATTCACTACGACAGGAGTGTTCTCGTAAATTCGAAAAAAACGATGATCTACGACCAGAATGTGGACTTTCCCCTTTCTCTTCTTTCCTCGTCTATTGCTTTCCCTTATCCCGTGGACTTTTCCTTCTATTTTCCTCTTTCTTCCGTCTCACATAGATTCATATCTTTTCTTCTGATATTTTCTCTCTTTCTCCTTATTTTCTGTATTCTTTGTAACTTAATCTCTTTTTTTTCCTCGATTTTTCTCTTTATGTTGCATCATCTCTGTTTTCCCATCAGCTCTCTTTCCCTCTCTCTTTCTCTCTCTTTCTCTCTTTTTCTCTATTTCTGGTATTTTTTTAGATTGACTAAGGGTCTCTTTTTCCTTTTTTCTTCCTTACTCAGATGGCATTACTCTCATGGTCCTTAACTTTGTTAGAGAATTTTCTCCGCAAAACTAGAGGGAGAGAGAGAGAGAGAAAGAGAAAGAGAGTACCTCTCTTAGACTACCTTGGTACTTTACTCATCCTATGTACCAACAAAACATTGATTCACTAAACTCATGATGTAATACTACATCCATTTGAAATGAGCTTGGCCAGTGGCCAAAATTCTCATCACAAAACACCGTGTAGGCAAGTTGCAAACAGGCTTGACAGAGAAATAGGTCTGCCGCTGGGCCACACGGTTTCATTTCACGATCGATATTTCCAACTCGCTTTCTTTCTTGATTCTGACTCCTTTAGTAATGGAATATTGGAATTTGTTTTTTTTCTCATTTTTTTTTCTCATTTTTTTTCTTTTTTTCCTCTCTTTTATCTTCTTTTCATTTCAAATATCTATACAAAATGTCCCTCTATACATGCCCCTTTCAAATGATAAAATTATTATTATCGCATTATCGTTTACATATTCAGTTTCAAAACCATTTTCAATGAGAGTTTCTATAAAACGAAAACATTTTTTTTTTAATAATAATTTAGAAAATAATAATCTATTTTAATAATCGTTGAAAATCGTTGCATTATATTTCGATAATCTGTTCGCAGTTTTTTTTATTTCAGGGTGTTTACTGGTTCTTGAAGTCCTGGAATTCCTGGAATTTGAAAAAATGTCCTGAAATGTCCTGGATCTTGAACTTTTGTTCTTGAATTTTCCATATTTTTCTTTTCAATATTCAATAATTTAAAAATTTTACTCAATTTAAAAAAATAATTTTTTCATCCACCAAAAAATAATTTCAATTTGTCATTCGAGTAAAGAAACTGGTATCTACAATATTGACTTTTAACTCTTTTTATAATAAAATAAATATTTTTGTTCAAGTAGGTTAATTTAAATTATGTTAATCGCAATATGAAATAATATTACACAGGGTTGCCACAAAATTTTAATTTTCTTTTTCCCTGACTTTTCCCTAATTTCGACACAAAATTTTCCCTTTTTCCCTGACCCTGAAGAACATTAATAACTTTTTTTTTTAATTAATATTTAATCATTATTATTTTTCTGTAGGACTCATGATTCGTCAATAACTAATGAGAATATATAATAATAAAACATGAGGAAATCGATAACTCCGAGTCTTCGACTCGGAGTAACCGATTTCCTCATGTTTTATAATAAATTTAAGATGACAAAGTAATAAAATCATTATTTTATTTCATAAGAATATTGTAACTAAAAATTCAAATTTCCAAAGATTTTAATTTTAACCCTTTTCAAAATACAATTATTTCTAAAAATTCACGCTATAATGTTTTGAATATTCAATTATAATTTTAATTTCTAAGTGAAATTCATTTTTCAATCAATTTTTATTTATTTTTATTCTCTTTCCCGAGAATTCAATTATTTAAATACAAAAATAAATAATTTATTCAGAAATTGCATGTTTCTTAAAATTGAATTTTTATAAAGAATTTTATCAAAATTTTTAATAACAATTGAATTCTTTCGGCGAATTTAAAGAAAAATTGTAAAAATAAATGCAATTTTCTATCATTTTATTTAAAATTTTATTAAAATAATTGAAATTCTGCAATAAGTTTTGTTATTTTTGAAAATAATTAAATTCTTGCAACGAATTTTATTAAAAATCTTTTTAAAGAATTGAATTCCTGTGAAGAATTTTATTTGTAAAAATAATTGAATTCCAGAGAAAAATATTATTATTCATGAAAATAATTAATTTCTTGTGAAGAATTTTATTCAAATTTTTTTAAATAATTGAATTTTTAAAAATTTTTAAAAACTTTTTTAAAAATAATTAAATTTTATTTAAAAATTGAAAATAATTGAAATCTGACAAAAAATTTTAAAAAAAAATCTTTTTAAATAATTAAATTCCTGTAAAAATGTTTATTTTTGAAAAAAATTGAATTCTTGGGAAGAATTTTATTAAAATTTCTTAAATAACTGAATTGCTTAGAAGAATTTTATTTTTTACGAAAATAATTGAATTGTTTCGAAGAGTTTTACAAACATTTTTGACAATAATTGTATTTGTAGAAAAATGTTGGGTCAAACCATTATATTATTTCGAATAAAGTCGTTGCGGCCTAATTTTTAAAAATATTGATACTTTTACAAATGAATCTGTATGATCTCTGAAGAACGAAATGAAAAGAATTATATTAAAATATTTATTACTTTTCTTAAAATATCAGTTTAAAGTGGAAAAGGTGCGAAAAAATGGCACGTTTTTAGCAATAAGAAAAAATATTTAAAAAAGTATTGAAAAATTCTTAAAAGTGCAAAAAGATTTATTGATTCATGTTTAAAATTAGTTGATTAATTATTCTTTAATAATAAAATTAGTAAAAATAAAAAAATAATAAATTAAATATTTTTTTAAAGTCGATCCGCCAAATAACCTATTTTTGACGTTTTTATCAATTAATTACAAGAAGGTGGAATTATTAAATTAAAGAGTAAAGGTTATTTGGCGGATCGACTTTAAAAACATATTTTATCTATTATTTTTATATTTTTGCTAGTATTATTATTAAAGAATAATTAATCAACTAATTCTAAACATGAATCAATAAATCTTTTTGCACTTTTAAGAATTTTTCAATACTTTTTTAAATATTTTCTAATTGCTAAAAAAGTGCCATTTTTTCGCACCTTCTCCACTTTAAACTCATATTTTAAGAAAAGTAATAAATATTTTAATATAATTCTTTTCATTTCGTTCTTCAGAGATCATACAGATTCATTTATAAAAGTATCAATTTTTATAAAAATTAGGCCCGGCAACGACTTTATTCGAAATATAATGGTTTGGCCCTGTTGTATTTTACGAATTTTTTTTTGTATTTTTTTGTATTTGTATTTATATTGTATTTTTTTTTTGTATTTCTATTTTTATTTTTTTTTATTTATTTATTTTTTTTTTATTTTTTGTATTTTTTTTTTTTGTATACTATGACCGATTTTTTTATAACTTTTCAAATTTATAAACTATTTCATCAAAATTTTTAAAAATAATTGAATTCTTAAGAAAGAAAATAATTGATTTCTAGCGAAGAATTTTATTCAAATTCCTTTAAATAATTGAATTCCCATAAAAAATGTATTATTTGTCAAAATAATTGAATTCTTAAGAAGAAATGTATTAAAAACAATTAAATTGTATAGGAAAATTTTATTAAAATTGCAATTTAATGAACGAAATCTTGTAAAGAATTTTGTCAACGTTTTTTTAAATAATAGAATTATTAAAAGAATTTTATTTAAATTTTTCGAAATAATTGAATTTCTCAGACTATTTTTTTCAATTTTCCTTATATATTTGAATTCATTTGAGAAACTTCATTAAAAAATTTTAAATAACTGAATTGATGCGAAGAAATTTATAAAAGAAATTGGTAAGTAATTGAATTCCTGTTAAATTTTTATTAAAATTTTGTTTAAATAATGGAATTCTTTTGGAAAATTTTATGAAAATAGTAGATATCAAAAATAATTAAAATGAGGAAAATGTTTGAAAATAATTGAAATTTTGCCAAGAATTTTATTAAATTTTTTAAAAATAATTGAATTTTGGAGAAGAATTTTATTATTTATAAAGAGAATTGAATTTTTGACGAGAATTTTGAAAAATTTTTGAACGTAATTGAATTTATGCGAAGTTATTTAAAAAGAAATTATTGTGAAAAATAGAAAAAATTGAAGGGTTTGTATTAGAATTCTTGGCAATTTCATAGTTTATGCAGCAAACAAAAATGACACAAAAATTCAGAATTTTCTTATAAATTTTAAAAATTTAATTTTTTCCAGTATTTTTAGTAAAAATCCCTGACTTTATCCTGAATTCCTTGACTTTCCTGACTTGTGGCAACCCTGTTACACATATAAATGTCCTGGAAATATAAAAAATCTGTCCTGGAATGTCCTGAAAATCTCCTGGAATTTTAAGTCATATTTTCAGTAGACACCCTGTGTTTCCTAACGTTTTAATAATTTTTCTTTTCAAAGGCATTGGTAAACATTTTGTGTATTGAAAATCATTTAATTCTTTTGAAGAATTTAAAAAAAAATTTAAATAATTGAATTTTTGAAGAATTTTGTCAAAGTTTGGAAGATAATTATTGAATTTTTTTTTTCAAAAGAAATTTAATTATAGTTGTATTGAAGAAACAATATGTCTATATCGGCGACAACAAAAAGGAAAGTGGCGACATAAATATTTTTAATTAAATTGTTATTGCTTAATGCGAAAGTTTAGACAACAGCAGTCAAAAGGCAGGGAGATTAAACATTTCAATTAATGACACACTGGAAAGTTTAATCACAACTTTGAACCTCTTTGTATAATCCTTGTAAATTCTAACGCAGTGGCTCCTTACGCGAACCCTAATGAAAATTATAATTTCGGATCCACTTGCGAACTGCCTCAAGAAGCTTAGAAATTTAATGGCTCCATCTTTTGTGATGTGTTGTTTTTTCATTTTTACATAAACTCTCGTTAAACAAATAGATAGAAAAAAGAACCTGAGATCATTTCTTTTTATTAACATCTGAAATAAAATTAGTAAGGGACAAACTTTCAAGCTATTAAAAATTATCTTTAACCTGAAAAATTGTTAATTGTTAAAAAATTTTGATTAAGAAGTAGGAAATATGCTTATTTTATGAATAATTTTTATTTCTCAATAACAATATTGTTTACAAACTCATTTTTTTCTTTTGGGAAGAAAAACATTCGATATTCCCGTTTCTTAATATTTTTTCTAGAAAATTCCTAATTTTCATAAGGAAATAATTTGCATTTGATTATTTATGACAATTATTGAATTCTTGTGGAGAAATTTACGAAAAATTTTTGTAAATAATTTAATTCCTGTAAAATTTTTATTATTTATAAAAGTAATTAAATGTTTGCGTTAGAATTTTAATAAAATTCTTGAAAATAATTGAATTTTGAAGAATTTTTTTATTTATAAAGACAATAACTGCGAATTTGTCGAGATTTTTTTTTGTAATTTTTGAACATAATTGAATTTTGTGATAAGAATTTTATTACTTTTGAAAATAATTGAATTTCTGCAATCATTTGTAATTTCTTCAAAATTCAATTTTTTTTAGTGTTTTTAACTAAAATTCTTCTATAAATCCATTATTTAAAATAATTAATTAAATATACATTGACAAATTTAACTAATTTTAGAAGATTTTGAATAATTAAAATTTTTTAAAAATCTAAGTTGATTAAAATTAAAATCCCCTGACGAGAGTAAAAGGTGACAAGCAAAATTTAATGAAATTGTCCTTAAATTCGTGACACCTTACAACTTTAAAAGTTACTTTTTGAATCTAATTCAAATTCCCTTCTTTTATACGTATCCAACTATATCTTGGGTTTAAGTAGTACAAACATGTTTAGGTCAGCCGCACGAAGAAGAATTACTTTCCATTATATTTAAACCAGTGAGAAACTTTATTTTACATAACAACAATTACTTCAACGTTAGAGAAATGCAAATTATACATAATTAAAAGAACAAGTTAATTACAACTGTTTTATTCACGCGTGTAACAAAAAATATTCAAATGAGATAGCGCAGTAAAGACAAAGTGACAATTTCAAAGTTTACAGTCGTCGAGAGGAATTTTCGTATATATAGTTTTCTATATGGTAAAAGTAAAAGGTTTTCTTTCTTTTTTCTTTTCTTTTTTAGTTTATAACTTTCTATACGTGAAAGAAATTAGGTTAGTCCTGGATTAAGGTGTCTGCTCACTTTTAGATGCAAGGAAGTTTATACAAAGAGAGTTGAAAAGGGTTTTAGGAAGGAAGCTGCGCGACTTCGCTTTAAGAGGTTCTTCTCTTAAACTAGCACTAAAAGGGTCGAAACAAAAGCTTGGGAGCCTAACGGGGTGTAAAAGCAAATTACATTAAATTTACATTAAGATTCTTCCCCTTTAAGTCTGTCCGGTTAAAATACCAGAACCACACATGTTTCTTTTTTTTCATGAAAAAAAAAGCAATCGGATAAAATGTACATAGTTTTGGAATAATAAGGAAGCAGGAGAAAATAGTCTCTTTACATTCTCGGTTAGTATTTATACAAACCGGTACACGAAAAACGGTTTATTTTTTATCGGTTTTATTTTTAGTATACAATTCAAATTTAATAGTTCTCAATTAAAAATTAATAAAATCCTTATTATTTAATTGGAATAAACGAATTCGCACTTAATAATTAGTAGAAAATCTCTTAATTCAGATTTAGAGAAAATATAATTCAATATTGTTTATTGTTTATTTACTTTTTATATAATTTAAAATTTTATAATGTAACATACTTCTACTTTCATTTTAACAGATTTTCATTTTAATTTTCTATCAAAGTGAAAGTCAAATTAAAAATTTATTAGACTCGAGGTCGGTTATGTAATTTTATTTCTATTTCGAATTTTACTTTCACTTTCATTTCCATTTTGATAATTTTTCATTTTCACTTTCATTTCCATTTAGATAGCTTTTTATTTTCACTTTCATTTCCATTTTGATATCTTTTTATTTCCACTTTCATTTTCACTTTCATTTCCAGTTTGATAGCTTTTTATTTTCACTCTCATGTTCAATTTTATAGAATTTTATTTTCAGTTTCATTTTAAATTAAATAAATTTTTATTTTCAATTTCATTTTCATAGATTTAATTTCCATTTTGATATCTTTTTATTTCCACTTTCATTTTCACTTTCATTTCCAGTTTTATAGCTTTATATTTTCACTGTCATGTTCAATTTTATAGAATTTTATTTTCAGTTTCACTTTAACTTAAATAAATTTTTATTTTCAATTTCATTTTCATAGATTTAATTTCCATTTTGATATCTTTGTATTTTCACTTTCATTTTCACTTTCATTTCCAGTTTGATAGCTTTATATTTTCACTGTCATGTTCAATTTTATAGAATTTTATTTTCAGTTTCACTTTAACTTAAATAAATTTTTATTTTCAATTTCATTTTCATAGATTTAATTTCCATTTTGATATCTTTGTATTTTCACTTTCATTTTCACTTTCATTTCCAGTTTGATAGCTTTTTATTTTCACTCTCATTTTCAATTTTATAGAATTTTATTTTAAGTTTCATTTTATTTTAAATAAATTTTTATTTTCAATTTCATTTTCATAGATTTAATTTCCATTTTGATATCTTTGTATTTTCACTTTTATTTTCACTTTCATTTCCAGTTTGATAGCTTTTTATTTTCACTTTCATTTCCATTTTGATAACTTTTTATTTTCACCTTCATTTTCACTTTTACAGAATTATACTTTCACTTTTATTTCCATTTTGATAACTTTTCATTTTCACTTTCATTTCCATTTTGATAGCTTTTTATTTTCACTTTCATTTTCACTTTTATTTTCACTAAAATTTCCATTTTCATAACTTTTTATTTTCACTTTTATTTTCACTGTTATAGAATTTTATTTTCATTTTCATTTTGATTTTAATTAATTTTTATTTTTAATTTCATAGATTTCTATTTTAATTTTGAAAAACTTGTATTTTCACTTTTATTTTGATAGATTTTTAATTTTCCCTTCATTTTCACTATTGTAAATTTTTATTTTATCTCTCATTTTCAATAAGACGATTTTTTTTAGTGCAAATAAAAAACGGTCACAGTGAAAGTGAAAGTAAAATTGAAAACTAAGAACTATTAATGTTAAAGTGAAAAAGAATGAATCCATCAAAGTCAAAAAGAAAGTGAAAATTAATTTACCATAAAAATAAAAGTGAAAATGAGATTCAAAAGTAAAAATAAAATTACGTAATTTTTCTATTTGACATTTAAAAATGTGAGTTTATATATTTTCTTAGTGATCTTTCTAAGATAATTAACGATTACTTCTTTACACGTGAACATGAAGTAACTGTAAATTCGAAATTAACTTTATTTCACAAATACCAATTAATTAATTTTCCTTAAAATTTCTCACTTACACTCAAAATATTTTTACTTTCAATAACACCCACAAATTCTCACTGTCACTAAAAAATTTTCACTTTCCCTTCAAAATTTTGTGAGCAAAAGTGAAAATTTTTTAAGGAAAGTGAGAATTTTTAAGTGAAATGGAACTTTTTTGTGTAAAATTCTACATTTTTCTAGTGAAGGTCAAAATTTTTTTTCTAAAAATAAGAACTTTTTTTAATGAATTAAAAAAATTTTTGATTGATTGTGACAATTTTTAAATGAAAGTGAAAGTGCCAATTTTTCAAGTGAAAGTGAATATAAGAATTTTTATAAAAATTTAAATTTTTTGAGTGAAACTGAACTTTTTTTTGAGTGAAATCAATATTTGTTTGGTGAAGGTTAAAATTTTTTTTGTAAAAATGAGAATTTTTTTAATCAATGTAAAAAATATTTTAAAAATTGTGACAATTTTTGAGTGAAAGTGAATGTAAGCATTTTTTATGGAAATTAAAATGTTTTGAGTGAAGTCCAAATTTGTTTAATAAAGGCCAAAATTTGTTTTGTAAAAATAATAATTTTTTTAATGAATTTAAAAATTTGTTGAGTGATTGTGACAATTTTTGAGTGAAAGTGACAATTTTTTAAGTGAAAGTGAATATAAGAATTTTTAATGGAAATTAAAATGTTTTGAGTGTAACTGAACTTTCTTGAGTGAAGTCAAAACTTTTTTTGTAAAAGTAAGAATTTTTTTGAGTGATTTTGAAAATTTTTGAGTGAAAGTGAAAGTGACAATTTTTTGAGTGAAAGTGAATATAAGAATTTTTTATGAAAATTAATATGTTTTGAGTCAAACTGAACTTTCTTGAGTGAAGTCAAAATTTGTTTAGTGAAGGCCAACATTTTTTTTGTAAAAGTAAGAATTTTCTTAATGAATGTAAAAATTTTTAAGTGAATGTGACAATTTTTTAGTGAAAGTAAGAATTTTTGAGTAAAAGTCGGTTTTTTTACTGAAAGTGAAAATTTTTTGAGTGAAAGTGAAAGTTACATGAAAAGTATGATTTTGTCAAAATACGAAAGTTTTAAATTGACATTTTAATTATTAATTGAAATATCATTTTTTTCACAATAAATTACACAAAATTTGAGAAGTTCATGAGACATTACGTCCTTAAAAAAAAATTTTGTAGAATTGTTAAAAAAATTTTTATTAAAAATTAGTACAATTTTATTATTCAAATGGAATATTTTTAAACATTTTTATTTCTTTTCCCTTGAAACAAATTTTTCCTTTTAAGAACTATTATAAGAAACCTACAAAATTTTTAAATTGTTTTTACTAAAAAGTTAGAAAAAAATAGAAAAAAGTTAAAAAATAGAAAAACTGAAAGTAGAAACTCCAAAAACTACATTAAAAAATCAAAAATGTTCTCTGAATTATTATTTTCATTATAGAAATTAAATATTTTTAATTATTTAAATTATTTTTCTTACTAATAAACATTTATTTTTGAAAATTTAATAAAATCATTTCTTAAACGTAAACCTATATTAAATTAATATTAGAACAAAATATCATATTCTCAAGGCTAAAATTGAGTAAAAAATGTTTTTAAATAATTTAAAATAAACAAGTTTAGTTAAAAGTGGTTTGAAAGTAAGATTCACTTTCAGAATTTTCAATAAAATTGTCAATTAGTCACGTCAAAATTTATTTTCGCATGAACCATTCATTATTTTTTATTAAGACTCTTCAGTTCTCTTTTATTTTATTGCATTATTTTGAAGTAATCTATATCTTTCTTTTGAAGGAAGAAAAGAAAAAGCAAAAAAAAATGTAAATAGACTTTTTTGTCAAATTTTTTTATTTTAATTGTAAAATTACACGATGCGTGCGCGTGCGGAATTATGGCAAATAGTATATTGATTCCCGGGGAAGAACTAGTAGCGATGGTGGCTCCCCGTAGTCAAAAGCGCACTATTCCAATGATAAGATGTAACCACTAAGCCAGTTGAACAATGTTGAGGGAAGCTGAGAGCTTATTATCGACGAAATAATGTCACATACATTCTGATTTTGGTATATTAACTTATGTATATTAATAATCGATAATTCCAATCGAATAGAGGAGAAAAATTATCATGATGAACATCGATGAGAACATTTTTCTGTCCTTTTTTTACAACTACAATGAATCATTATTTTTTATAATTAATATTTATTTTTTATTAATAAAAGAGGAACGAAAAATTAATCTGTTGGGGTAATTCCTCCAAATAGTAACATAGTAGTCATATCTTACGAAGAACGATTGCTAAGAAGTCTCTAAATTTAAATTAGTAAAAATGTTTAATAGTTTGAACAAGTCACTGACTTTTTGCTTTTGCAATAGAAAATTTCAAGTTAGTAATTTCAACTGATTTATTATTAAAATTTACTAATTTAAAAGCAAAAAGTAATTGATTAGTAGTTGGTTCGTTAACTTCTCTACTATTTTGTTAATAAATAGTAATTTCTACTGATTTATTAGTAAAATTTTTTGATTCAAAAGAAAAAGCCCATTTTCACTTAACTTTCATTCCAATTTCACATTTACACAAATTCTATTTTCACTCCATTTTCTCGTTTACTCAAACTTCATTTTCACTCCACTTTCACTCCAATTTTACTTCCACTCCAATTTCACTTTTATTTAAATTTATTTTCGCTCAACTTTCACTACACTTTCCCTCTAATTTCACTTTTACTCAAATTTTATTTTCACTAAACTTTCACGTTTTCTCAAATTTCATTTTTACTTCACATTCACTCTAAATTCACGTTTACTCAAATTTTATTTTCACTCCACTTTCACATTTACACAAATTCTATTTTCACTCCACTTTCACGTTTACTCAAACTTCATTTTCACTCCATTTACACTCCCATTTTATTTCCACTCAAATTTCACTTTTACTTAAATTTATTTTCGCTCCACTTTCACTTCACTTTCCCTCTAATTTCATTTTTACTCAATTTTTATTTTCACTCTACATTTACTGTCACTCAAATTTTATTTTCACTACACTTTCACTCAAATGCAGGCGGTCGACTATGTAATTTCACTCCAGTTTCACTCCACTTTCATTCAAATTTTACTTTCACCCAAATTTCATTTTCACTCCATTTCCACTTCACTTTTACCCCAATTTCACGTTTACTCAAATTCTATTTTCACTCCAATTTCAAGTTTACACAAACTTTATTTTCACTTCACGTACACTCTCATTTTATTTACACTCCAATTTCACTTTTACTTAAATTTATTTTCGCTCCACTTCCACTTCACTTTCCCTCTAATTTCATTTTTACTCAATTTTTATTTTCACTTTCACTTAAATTTCATTTTCACTTCACATTCACTCTACTTTCACGTTTAATAAAATTCTATTTACACTCCACTTTCACGTTAACTCAAACTTCATTTTCACTCCATTTACACTCCCATTTTATTTCCACTCCAATTTCACTTTTACTTAAATTTATTTTCCATCCACTTTCACTTCACTTTCCCTCCAATTTCACTTTTACTCAATTTTTATTTTCACTTTCACTCAAATTTCATTTTCACTTCACATTAACTTCACTTTCACTTTTACTTACATTCATTTTCTCTCCACTTTCACTTCACTTTCCCTCCAATTTTACCCCACTTTCACGTTTACTCAAATATTATTTTCACTACACTTTCACCTCACTTTCACTCTAATTCTATTTTCACTCCATCTTTCATTTTATCTTCAATTTTATATCACTCCACTTCCATTATACTTTCATTTTCCCATAAATTGCATTTTCATTCCACTTGCATTCAAATTTTACTTTTACTCAAATTTCATTTTCGCTTCACTTTCACTCCATTTTCACTTGAACTTAATTTTTATTTCCCTCACTCCACTTCACTTTCACTTTTACTCAAATATTATTTTCACTACACTTTCACTTAAAATTTAGTTTTACTGCTCTTTCACATTCACTTAAATTTTATATTTACTCCACTTTCATTTTCACTTAAATTTTATTTTCCTTCCACTTTCATTCAAAATTTATTTTCACTTTCATTTGCACTCAAAAATTTTTTTACTCCACTTTCACTTCACATTTATTCAAATTTTATTATCACTACCCTTTCATATTTATTTTCACATTAGAGAAATAATTTAAATAGGAAGGGGAATTAAAGTTGATATTAGGGGTAAAAATAAAGTGAAAGTGGAGTAGAATTAAAAGTAGCGTGAATGTGAAGTGTAAATGAATGTGAAAGTGTAGTGAAAATAAAATTTGAATGAAAGTGTGGTAAAAATAAATTTTGAGTGAATTGGAAGTGAAATGAAAATAAAATTTGATTAAAAGTAAAAGTGAAGCGAAAATAAAATTTGAGTAAAAGTGAAATTGGAGTGAAAGTGTAATGAAAATAAAATTTGAGTAAAAGTGAAATTGGAGTGAAAGTGAAGTGAATGTGGATTGAAAATAAAATTTGGGTAAGAGTGAAATTGGAGTAAAAGTGAAGTGATATTACATAATCGACCCCCAGAAGTATTTTTTATAATTCAATTTTTTCCCCTTTGAAAACATAAAATTTTTGAATAAATTTAACCCTTCTTCTTTTAAAAAACCTGTTTTAAAAATTCAATTTTTGAGATAGAACGGAAAACTTTCATCCTTTTAGTCACAAGATGCGGTGTACTTTCAAGAATCAAATGTTTTGAAACGGACCTTTGGAAAAAAGTATATATTTAGTCTAGAGAGTTTTCAGTTACTTAGTAGCGAACTTTGCCTCGGGGTCATCTGGACCCCACATGACCACACAACGGATCATGTAACTCCTATTTGTTGCGGTTAATTAAAAGACAAATGTCAAAGAATTTTATAAGTTTTCATTTGGTACTTTTTAAACCAATTTTTCCATTGGTTCATATATATGTGTCTAAGAAAAGTTAAAAAAAAAGAAAAGAAAACACAGTGCACCACGAAATGACTATATACACTTGATCTAAACTTGTTTCACATATATACATACACAGGAACATATGCTTTTTCGATCAAGTTATCGTGGTATATTGAGAGGATACTCGTCCGAAACATTTACGAGCACACACGCGGACTTCATGAAATCCAAGACTAGACGAGTTTTATATCTTTCTTTTTTCATTCTTTTCAAAGGGCCCCTTTTACCAACAACCTTCCACTTTTTCGTTCCATTTTTCCTTTTCTCTTATACTACTTTGACCTCATACTGCAGATGCTGCACGCGGATAGACTTCTTACAGTCTTTTGCCATCCCTTATGAGAAAGATGTACTCAGTACTTTCAAGACGTGCGGATATTAGAAAATGAAAGAAATAGAAATGAAAAAACTCGAAAAATGACTTTTAGAAAAGCATTTTTCTGTGGGGATTGTAAGTGTTCATTTTAGAATTTATGTGAGACGACTCTTTTCAATTACCTTCTCCCAATATAATTATTTCTTATATTTTATTTCAGATGGAAGTATTTTTTATTTGTTTAAGGGCAGTCAGCGGCATGAAAAAACGAACATTTTAAAAACATATTTATACAATAGGTTAGTTTCTTTTTTTTTTCTTAAAATGTTTCGAAATGTCAGTTTTTTCCTAACAAAATTATTTGAATTAATTTGATCCACGCTCTTTAATTAGTAGAAAACTACTAATTCTGATACAGAGCCTAGTGATTAATTTATGCGCCAAACCTGAAATCGTGTTTTTTTTAGAAGTGCAAATCCGCAGAGTGAATTTGAATTTTATACAACGCAAGTATAAATTTACATTATGTAAAGTAAATTTTATTAAAATTTAATTTATTATTTCGAATTACCAACGAATATAATATTGTCATTAATGGTGAATGTTGTTGTCTTTAAACATATTATAAACGTCAATCCAAAATTGCGATACAAATGTCATGTTACTAATAGATGTATTAGTTACCTGTATTCTACGTTAACACGATTTATGCACCAGCTTTAGAGCAAATTTATTTATCAATGTCACAGTTGATTAGTTTATAATACGTTAAATACAAACCCATGAATATGGCATTTAATGTTATCAAATGACATTTATTTTCTTTTCAAAGGGATGAGTATTTAAAATACCATTTCGAAAAGTATTCTTATTTTAAATATTTATCAAAAAATAAAAGATCAAATTAAAAATTAAAATCTGATTCTTGATGGTTAAATGTTTACGAGATGCTAGACACGATCCAATAAGAAATATTAAAAATAATCTTCAATTTAAAAAATGTTCCTCTTGTAAAGAAGAATAAATATAGTCTGGTAAAGCTTTACAAAAAAAAGGTATTACAAAATAAAAAGAATGCAGTCTAGATATAAAATTTATTAGAATGCGAAAAAAGGACAACAGGATGAGTCCAAGTGGGATGATCGATAATCCCATGAAGCCGTCGAGCGAACCTATTGAAATAGATCGATGGATGGCAATAGGAGAAGACACTCGACGCTTCGAGAGTTATCCGCGTGTTACCATTCGATGGCACTTGTAGTACACGGTCGAATCGGTTACAGAATCGCAGTGCTTCCAATGAGAGCTCTAGGGCTATTCGACTCTTAAAAAATTTTATACAAGCTCCAGAGTTGGCTTTGAATTAACAATACCTGGGGCAACGTCGCGCTACGTTCCGACTGCCCAATGAATATGCATAAAAGTGTACAATGCGAATTGGTGTATAGAGGAGAAAATAAACGAGAGCACTGTTTTTAGATTACAGATAAAGGGAGTATTGGAAGTGAGCGGGTAAAAAACTAAACTGTAATGCGCCATTTGATTATTTCTGGTGATTTTTAAAATTTCTTTAACATTCTAGTTAGTAATTTGAAGCAGACAGTTCTGTTCTGCTTTATAACGATTGTTTTTAATGATAAATCAGAAATTATGCAAAGTTTAATTAATCATTTTCCCTTGTCTACTATACAACACAAACTTAACGTTTTCTCTCATCTACATCAAAAATCAAACTATTACAAAATATGTGCTTTCGTCGTTTGCTACATTTTTCGTGAAGCGCTTGTCGTTTCATGACTCACTTGTCACATAAAGGAGAATTTAGATTTTTCCCTACGCCTTAGGTCAGCTTGAGGCTCTGATCCGTAGAAGAATAAGACAGATTTATTAATAAAAAACAAAAAGGCAGAACAACATCAAAAACCGTGAGAGCCTAACCCAAAAACTCTCTACTATCCCCAATGACCGTCACCCAACAAAAAAATTTCAAATCCTGTTGATGACATTTTCAAACCCTACAGTGTAGAAAAGGTATTAGAATTAGAATTTCTTTATTTTGTCTCAGGAGAACCATAAGAACAACAATTGATTTACAACAAATACAATATATATGTATATAATACAAACAGTAGAGAATTATACAGATCACGAAAAGAAATTTTAAACCAAAAGAATCACAATAATAAGGATTATAATGCAATCATGTTACAGAACAAAGTCACAAGACCTGCAGCTTTAATATAATGAGCATCATGATATAAAGATTACACCTATATCTGAACATTTCAGTTCTAAACCTCCTAGAAACTTATGATATTAAATAGAATCTGTTTTATCACAAGCATATACTGTAGAATACAAATTAACGCAAATAAATTCAAATATAAATTATATAAGTACAGAATCTAATAAAATTAATACAAGAAACTACACAAAACAATAAAACTCAATTATCGAAGGCAATTAAATATTTAGAAAGTTTCAATTTAAAAATACCAATGCTATCCGCTCTAGTTATTGAGCATGGAAGAGAATTCCACAGATCAGCAGCAGTAACAAAAAATGAGCTCTTATATTGTTCAGTTCGACAGAGAGGTATTCTAAGACATTAGGATTCCTTATTTCTCTAGAAGTAACCTCATATCTGAATATAAATTTATCGAATAAATAAAGAGGTCTTTTAGTATTAAGAACTACATAAGTCAAGCATCCAATTAATAACAATTGACGATTTTTGACATTCAACCACCCCAGTCTTTTCTGGTATGGAGATATGTGCTCATCTCTTTTTAAGTCAAAAATAAATCTTATGCATGAGTTGAGGAGTTTTTCAAGCTTATCATTAAGTTCATCTGTCAGATCATTATAAACAGCACAACAATAGTCAAAGTGAGGAAGAATCAATGAAGAGACAAGCTGAGTCTTTAACTGGACAGAAAGAGCTTTTCTATTTGATTTGAATTGTTGTAAGGTTGCATAAACACTTCTACAAATTAATCCAACATGTTTATCCCAGGAAAGAGTTTGACGAAAAGTGACACCCAAGTTTTTAACAGATAATACATAAGGAATAACAGTGTTATTAATTTTAATTGAAGGGCATGCACCCAAATTCAAACATTTAATATTCCAAGAGGAAGGAATAATCATAGAATAACTTTTCTTAAGATTTATTATTAAGCTTATTGGATTCTGCCCAATCATAAACGGCCTGAACATCCTCATTAATTAGTTTGATATTTTTTCCAGATCATCAAGACTAGAGTGTACAAAAATCTGCAAGTCATCAATATAATATACGTGCCTAGAGTTCCTAAGAACACTCCTCAAATCATTTGTAAAGAGTAAAAACAGCAAAGGACCTAATACCGAGCCCTGCGGTACACCCGTTCTAATAGGACCCCATTCAGACTTGTCACCATTAGGCACAACAACACATTGCATTCTACCAGTTAAATAAGATGAGAACCATTTTAAAACAGAACCTGACACTCCAAAAGTTTTTTATTTCATTGACAAAAGACCATGAGGTACCATATCAAAGGCCTTGCTAAAGTCAAAAAAAATAATGATATAAAATAATGTTTACCTTTCTATGATCAATAGCATGAAGGACATCATCAGTAACTTTTAATAAAAGTGTTTGAGTACTATATCCTTTTCTGTAGCCAGATTGAAGTGGATCAAGAATATTTTTTGACTCTACAAATTTAATTAGCTGACCATGCACAACTTTTTCAAGGGACTTTGACAGGCAACACAAAATAGCAATTGGTCTATGCTCCCCAGGGTGTTGCGGAATCTTTACTTTATTTACAGGTGTGATAAGAGTTCGCTTCCATTCATCAGGAAAGACTGAGGTTTGCAAAGACAAATTAAAAAGATCAAGCCCATATGGAAATATAACAGGCATCGCTCTC
Source organism: Leptopilina syphax (assembly GCA_032872505.1). Taxonomy (NCBI): domain Eukaryota; kingdom Metazoa; phylum Arthropoda; class Insecta; order Hymenoptera; family Figitidae; genus Leptopilina; species Leptopilina syphax. The sequence goes on from CM065475.1 coordinate 7,054,362, forward strand.
CTCACAATGCTAAAAGAAAAACCATCAAAGCCCTGTGCTTCAGTTTTTATACTTTTTAAAGCATCAATCAAGTCAGAGGGACCAATGTCATCAAAATAAAACAGGGAATCATCAAACTTAATATCAAGACCTATTGAGTAGATTTATCAATAAGACATAAGTCAAACTTGACAGTATTAACTACAGGTGAGAAATGTGAAAGAATTTTTATTTGTTAGCCAAAAGAGAGAGAGAGAGAGAGAGAGAGAGAGAGGAGGGTGACCGGAGAGGCGTGGTTACATGTGACGTCAAAGCTCGTTCTATTTGTCGAGCGAGAGCTGCGGCGGGTGGTTTCGAGGGGGGTCGTTGTGTTTTGTGTCCCCAGCATGCTTCATAAATCAACGAAACAAACGGAACGTCGACGCTCGACGCGCATCGCGCGTACAACCGCGAACTCGATTCCGACGGCGAATGTATAATTTAATTCCGTGGACCGTACGCGGATACCTTTCTAGGTACACTCTCCATGTAAATGTGTCTGTGTATATGTGAGTGTGTTTGCTATTTCGTATAAATTTTCAACTGCCTTTCTCTTCAGAAATAGCCTCTCAATTTTTGCACATTGCCTCTGGAATTTCGACTTTTAGTTTATTTTCTATGCTGGAGAATATTCATTCTCATATTGAATATATATCTACTAATGCCTTCCAAAAAAAAAGTCGCCTCCCTTTTACGAAAAAAAATTACATTCGTACATATATCGCAGTCATTTGCAATTACATTCTTCAATATACTAAAATTTTTAAATTCACTTTATATTTTATTTTCTATTATAATTACTCTAAATTGAGATATTCTATTAAATTGTAAGTGGCATTAAAAATTCCCTCTTTCACTCAGCCAGAAACTTATTAATAAAAATAAACGAAAAGATATACAGCAATGGGCACGGTATATGGTAACAAAAAATTCTACTTTACCGACTGATGATAATGAATCTTTCACTAGAGACACCAACGTGAGAGGTCGCTTCTACTCTCGATTTTTATTCCTAGTCTGATGTCTGTCTAATTCACAGCTGAAGGTATTTAAAGAGTTTTAAAGAATACAAATTACGAGAAATGTCATCAGCAATCAATTGGAGAGCAACTGCAGGACGAAGACGAATTCTTGTAATTGTCAATCTAACATTTTCTACGATGTTAGAAATAATCGTAAAGTGACAATACAAGTTTTTAAAACATCTGTAATTTTATTATGTTGGATAACAACATTATGAACAACATTATGAAAATAATATTTTCATACAAACAATATAACAGTTAAAGACTGTAACGCGGCATTTTGCTGGCAGCGTACAAATTAACATTTTTGTCAATAATAAACTGTAAATTTCTATATTAATCACGCCAAATCGGGAATCACCGATGATTTTCTCTTTCCAAGAAATTTACTTTTATTTATCCACTTTTGTAAATTTTCTTTTATTAAATCTTGTAACTTTTGCGAACCGTCAGATCACTGGTCAAAACAACTAATTAATAATAAAAAAACTGATACTTCGATTTATCATTTCATGTAAAAATTAACACTGCGAGTTCCTGATTTCCTAACTTCCGAATCACTGCCGAGATATTACTTCGTATTTGTTAGTTAGTAAAATTAGTAAATTCTCAAATATTAACAAAAATAAATAAAACACTTGTTATAAGACATAAAAGTTCATCTGTTATTTATTTTTATATTTCAGTGAAAAACAAGACTAGCACTTAATTTAAATAGATAAAAGAGTAAAATGATATCGACAATAATAAACTCTTATTGAAACCAATATCTCTATGTATACATCTCGAAGAAATAAGTAAATAAATACACGAAATATTAAAGTAATAGATTTCACCGCAAGAAAAGAATTTATTTACAAGTAACAATCAAAATCTAATTTATATCAATCCATTGTTTTACTCACCGTTCATGGAGTGTGAGAACAATAAATGGAGAGATTCATAGGTTTAATCTAGAAACGATTGTTCAGGAAATACAATTGAAATGAAATTTATATAGATTTCGAAATCGCAAGAATTTATTATGCTAGCCGGTATTATATATTTTAACTCAGTATAATTATTTCTATAATCAACTGATAAATCATCTTTGGGAAATTTTATATAGTCCAGAATATGATTTCCATCGTTTATTAAAGAGGGGTGTTCGGGTTTATTGTTTGAATTGATTACTTGTATCGAAAATAATTAATCTGGTGTAGAAAAAAAATTTCTTTTTCTTAAATTTTTTTTATTTATTACGGTATATAGTTTCACTTGTATACTGCTTGCATTCATGTCTGGTGCTTTAAATATTGAACAGCATTTGCACGAACATACGGCTGACCTGACGCCTGTTCGTATCACTGTTGCGTCTGATCTTTACCGTCCGAGTCTATCTACCTAAGTGACTAGAACGAGATTTCTTTCAGTCCAACTTGAATTCTATCTGATTTCCGAGAAAATTTCCATTCTAAACAAAATTCCCGCTGAAGGAAATTTTTTTTCTTCGAAATTTCGTTCATTTGAATGTTCACAACTTTTTATGATTATTAACCAAAGAGATGATTTTAACTGGTTCTGAAAGTGGTTGAACAAACTTTTTTGCAATTCTTTTTAGTTTTGATAGAAGAGATATTACTGACAACAACAAGCCATCATTCAATAAAATCGATCAATGCGTTTTCCGTCAATCACGCCCATCAGTTTTTAAAAAATCGTAAAAATTGAAATTGGAAAAAACGTGCTTCAGAGTTTGAGATTCAAAAGGTATAAATTTTAATCTTAAAGCTAAAATGAAGCTTTAAATTTAGCGAAACTAGTATTTTTATTATCTAATATTAATTTTATCATCAAATCCCGGGTTTATGAAGTCCAACTTTGACTGCGAGAACCATTTTCAAATTGTACTAACCACAACCAGATGCGTTCGAAATTTGATTTTTACTTCGGTTTTCCTTCAATCATAAACCCCAACTTTCTATTCAAATCGTAAAAGTTAATATCAATAATGAAAATTCAATTTTAAGGCACTTTTATAGTCGATGTTTACTGTTGGCAGACTGACTATCCTTCCTTTACAGAATTAAATTGCATTTTTTCTTCATTTTTTCATCGAACTGAGTTCTAAAACTATTTAATCTCAAGAAATTTTAGGTGTCCCTAAGATAAACTTCGTTACGCCTGCGAATAGGTGGCGCTAATGTTCATATTAAAAAAATAGCGGGGTTCCTACCTTGACTAAGGTTCAATCCTATGTTTCCTTTCTGAAATGCTTAGCATCTTAAAATGCTAGTGATAAAAAATTTTGAAAAACCATTTGGCTGATGATAACTGGGTGCAAGTTGCAGCTCCATAAAATGCTACTTAATTTAAAAATATATTTTTCAAAATTAACTAGGTGCTAGTATCAGCTTCAATCCATTTTAAAGTTTCCGAAAAAGAGTCAAAAGCTGAAAACAAGCTTTCTGACAATATCCAGTAAAAGGTAGTCAGCTCCACTCCTGGGAGATTAAATAACATTTTTTCAATGTAGCAATCGCATAATTTATATAAATTGAATTGGGTGAAAGTGTACGCTGATCGTGGACACTAATTCAAATCGAAATTGAAACGTTCGACAATGTCGATTACGAAGATGGAAGATAAGGAAGGACTGAATGAAGGAGAACCGTCTGGCACAAGGTCTTTCTAAAATAAGAGATGCCATCACGTCCTCAAAAGAGGGGGAGGGTGTCCGGGTGTGGCTCGATGCAATGCTAGGTAGATGTGGTAATGCCAGGGTTGGAGAATGTCACTACGGAGAAAGAGGGGACCTCGAGTAGAATGGGTTGGTTTAACTCGCGCTATTTGAGATAATTGATAGCCAGAATGGGCTAGAATTCCCCTCTCACAACATATACATGTTGAAGCTACGACCCAATGTAATTTCCTTCCAACTGGACGGAGGACCACATTAGTAATACCCGCTGAGAAACTATTGGCACGAGCCTTGCTTCTGTACCGTAACCTTCTCTCTCTCTCTCTCTTTCTCTTCTTCCTTGTCTTCCATCGGCCCGTCTCTCTTCTCTCACTCTACCCCTCTATCTACATCTCTTACTCTCTTATTCCCTTTGACTTCTGGACCTCTATCACAAACCACCTCTTTGGCCCTTCTCACTTCGATGAATCGACTACTTGGTCCCATTGGCGCAAACTTCTTTTTCTATATCAAACATCATTTGCTTTCTGTCTCGAACCGATTTAGAAATATATTTATTTTCAATTTATCCCAAGAATTCGAAAAGGGAATAGGTACATTTTTGATTTTTTTCGAAAAAAGTACTTCTTAGCATTTACTTTATGACATTCTGCGTGGAAATGGAACAAAGGGTAAAGAATGGCAAAACATGGCTTTGCAGTATGTTCACTTCCGTTTATCTATTTGGTTATTGGGGGAAATGTATCATCAGGAGAAGAGCTTCCTGGTGCATATATTCGGATTTAAATACCCAACAGCCAAGAGCACTAGAAAGACAATAACTATTCTCTGTTTTGGTCCTAAAAACACTGGAAGCGATTATCCTAAATCCAAAACGACGGTTGTCACTGCGGATAAATTGGTGTTCTGCTTTATCGACAGCGGATAATTACCGAACGTGGATAACTAAACTCTGTAATTTAATAAGTAGTTCACTTAGGACTCACTATCAAAAAGAAAGCGCTGAAGTATGACCCTATCTGGTTGCTAACTCGACCATTTAAATTCCTTCTCGTTTCGTAATTCGTTAATATTCCCACACAGCACATGATATTTCCTAAATATTTCCTGAATATTTCACTGAAAGATTGAAATATTTCAGTGCAAAGTTCTAGAAATATTTCTGCAAACAGGAAAATGTCCGCTTATGTGGGAATATTGACACGAAAGTTGAGAAAATATTTCATTGAAATATTCCTGCAATATTACACATAAAGATTCTGCAATATTGTGAAAATATTTCACAAAATGGAAAAATTTGTTAAACACCTCAAACCAATAGGAATTTTCTGAAATATTTTAAAACCCATAGGATATAGTAAGCCAAAAACTACTGCGCAGCTCTACAGGCCATAGAAACTGAGTTCGACCAGTGCGCATCATTTCAGTTGAATATTTCCAAAATATTTCAATGAAATATTTTCTCAACTTTCGCGTCAATATTCCCACATAAGCGGACATTTTCCTGTTTGCAGAAATATTTCTAGAACTTTGCACTGAAATATTTCAATCTTTCAGTGAAATATTCAGGAAATATTTAGGAAATATCATGTGCTGTGTGGGTTATAACGATTGTTTAATGTGTTACGATCCTAATTATTATATCCCTACTGTTTTCCCGATTTTATTTTAATATTAATTAAAATAGGGACGGGGTTTGGTAAAAACAAGAAAATATTTTAGTTGAACAGATATATATATTTTGAAATAAGAAAATTGATGAAAAATAAGAGATGAACACGTGTTTTCTAATATGAGTCTATCAGTGGTTTCTACCTTGAACAATGTATTGTGTGACTTGAGACAGGAACTATACCATCAAATTTGACTTCCAGATTGACTTTCAAAAATGCACTTTTGAAATACACGTAGAGTAAAGGACTACCACTAAGACTGGGTTTTTAGAGCACTATGTCGTGAAGAACCACTTGTTATAGATAAAATTTTTAGACTGATCTTGTACGGAGCACCACTTCTTAATTTGAGACTTATAATATTGACGTCTACATTTTCTTGACTGCTTTTCTAGACTGCTTTCTTAAACTGAAGATCATTTGATAGTCTGGTCCTTCTTATATCCAAATTTGTCTGTGTATTTTAGAAATTGTACGTTTTTCCATGTATTTTAGAAATCGTCCAAGTTTTCATGTATTTTACGAATTGTACGAGTTTCCATGCATTTTAGAAACCCCTTTGTTACTGGAACACTTGTGGTGACTTACTATTAGATCGCACGTGTACATTCCCTATTACTCATGTTATTTTATAATTTTGTTATTAATTGTTTACAATTTGTTACAATTTGTTACAATTTGTTATTTATAATTATAATTGTGTAACTTTGTTATTATCTAATTATAATTGTTTAGTTATTATTTATTATTACAATTTTATTATTTAATATTTATTATTACAATTTATTATTGTTTATTATTATTTGTTAAAGTTTGTTGTTAAAATTGTTATATTTAACTATTTGTTACATTTTATTATTATTTGCTAATATTTATTATTACAATTTAATATTGATTATTATTGTTTGTTGTATTTATCTATTAATATTTATAGTTATTATTTATAATAATATGTAAATAACAATTTGTTATTAACTTTTATTATGATTATTATTATTATTATTATTAATTATTATGATTATATTATTAATTATTATGGTTATTATTATTAATTATTATAATTATTATTAATTATTATTTTACATATTAATATCAATATTATTGAAAATATGTTACGGTGACGTAACAAATGATTAATTAATAATTCTGCAAGCGTCAAAATATGCAAACTGCACCTTTAGTCAAAATATAAATTTCTTTTTTCATATATTTGTGTCGAATTTCTCGTCTTTTGAATAATTTAGCAAATAATGTCTAACTCAAATGCATCACTATACATGCATGCATCACTAAAGTAAGCATCTTTAGAAAATATAACAAACTTTGGGAAAAGTTTTGTATATAATGAAAACTTAATTAACTTTTTTCCCTTATTCAAATTAAATGCCTATAAGCCAATCAATAATGAATATCCCAATTTGATAGTTGAGTTTTCACCATCAAAAGTAAGTGCATGAAGTAATGAAGTTTTCTTGAGGAAGAAGCCTGGAATAAATTATTAAATAGTGAAGCCACGCATGGAAGATGTACGACATAGTTAAGAAGCTCATAAAATAAATGAAGGTAGTTTGGATATGTTGGGGTAAAGGAAGGAGTGAGTGTGAGAGAGAGAGAACACAAATGAAAATAAAGGGCCGCTATCGTTCACTTAACTTCTACAAGAGAATTCCCAAACCCTAAGAGAGATGGAAATTCCCACCTAAAACGATCCTCACATTTTCGCAATTTTTATTTTACTATTTCCTTTTCTTCTTCTCGAAACATTGACTCTTTTTGATAAACGTTAAAACTTGTTTCAAACAACAGCATCAAATGCATTTTTCCACAAAAAGAGACAGAAATCAGCCAAACAAGGATTTAAAGAAGATTGAGTGAGACCATAAAAACATAAACCATCCCGTAATATTCCTTTTTATGGCATTTTATCCTCTTTATGCTCTTTTCTATATATCTTTTTTCTTTTGCATTTGCTTATTGTCTTATTTTATATGCTCATAAAGTTGAAAATTTGAAGCAATTAAATACAAAATAGTATAAATATAAATGTATTCTGCAAAAAAATTTGAAAGAAATATATTTGTATAGGTAATTTTAATGAAAGGAAATTTGTTTTTGTAAGTTATTATTTTTTTCACCAGTAGTGCTGTGTTGGGTACGAGACATTTTTTTTGTTGAATTTTTAATCTATTTTATGGTTTTATGTTTGTAAAACATTTTATACTCTCTTTGACCTACTTTATTCTATTCTGTTTCTACGAACGGCGACTTTTTCTCTTTGTGTAATCCAAACTCTTACCTAATCATTTTTGTCCTATTATCTTTTTATATTCTACATAGTGGATTTAATTCTTATCACGTTCATCTTTTTTTTTTGCAATTCTCCCGTCAGGACCATTATCATATCGTTTTACACACATACTCTCTTTTAACTCTATGGAAAATGTTTAACAACTGATAAAATTAATACGAATCGAGGAAACGTTGAATAATTTAATGGACTTTTTTTTAATGTGATTCTAAGTGGACAAATTTGTCATATTTGGGAAAAATAACAAATATCAACTTGACAATACGCTTCGTGAGGTAATTTTTAGTAAAAATTGTTGTTATAAGTATTATAACGATTGGTTTAATGATAAATTAAAAATTATGCAAAGATTAATAAATCATTTTCTCTTATTCGTCACAAATCGAATATTTAATACGCAAACGCGGCAGTCAAACGCCACTTAATTTTATGTTGGAAAAATTATTTTATGTTATAAAAACAAGACGACTTTTGTCAAACAGAAAACTGCACTTACCAAATCCCAGGTCTAAACAATCACCTCCTTTATAAAGGAAGGACAACATTATCAACAAAATTCACAACAATAATAAAAGAAACAATATAGTCAATAATACAACTTTCTTAATAAAACTTCAATCGCCCTTACTTGTCGTGTAACAAATGAAAAATGTTCAACTTAACATACTTTCACAACTCACAACTCTCCCTTGTTTACTATTCAACAACAACTTAACGTCCTCTCTCATCTACATTCCAAAATCAAAGTATTGCAAAAAATGTGCTTTCGTCGTCTGTTACATTTTTCGTAAAACGCCGCTACACACTTGTCACATAAAGGGGGATTTATATTTTTCCCTACGCCTTAAGTCAAAAGAACTAGCGCGCTAAACCCAAAATCAAATAATTATTAATTGAAATTATAATAATGAAAAGAAAGTAAATAATGAACATATCGTGATAAAACCACTTCGTCACAGTAGGGAAAGTTAAAATAACAAATTAAATGTTAAAAACATTTACTTTTAGTCTGCAACATCAAAGGAAGAACAGAGAACGATTCTGGGTTTTTGTTCTGAATTACAGTGACGCTCTGAATTTGGTAGCGTCCAGCCGTTTTCTATAAAAATGGTATAAGGTCTTAATTGTTAAGTGAAACCTTCAATCTATTTAAAAGGAATTTTTCTCATGCTCAAACATTAAGTTTATGCTTGTTTTGATAAATTGTATCATTTTTATAAATAAAGTTCACTTACCTTAACTTTTTATGACCTAAACGAAAAATTAGGTGGTTTGGTACCCCATATGACACCTTACCAATCAAAATTAAAGTAGTACTGTCCGCGCACAAGGACCGTAATAAACTACCTTGATTTCTTTTGTCGAGAGAGTATATAGATCTAGAAGTCTTGTTGAAAACACTGAAACAAAATTAGTATTTGAAAGAAATCAATTCGGAATTTAAATGCAGACTGTTATAAAAGGCGAAAGGCAGACGAAAATTAAAATAGAATTCTTCTAACCGACGGAGTCCAGTGAGAGCTGTTTTGAGTGAGGTTTCAGTTAATTAAATATTAAACAATTTGTGAATCTTATTTAACCGGCCAGTCCGTAGTACTTGTGCCGTCTAAAAGAAATTATGCCCTGTCGGTAGGATTAAGGTGATAGACGTAAGTAACTCCGTATCGTTTCGATTTAATTCCAATATTAAATCCATATCCTGACAAAACTTCTGAAATAGAGTCAAGATAATTAAAATACTAAATTAAACGAAGCATCGCAAGTATCTTTTTAAAGTAGGATAACGATCCAGCAAAATTAAACAAAGTCCTTCAGACCTTGCCAGCTTGGTACCTCCCCAAATAAGAATTTAGAGCTCAATTTTATCAATAAATAAATTCTGGTTTGTAACTTGAAAAATCATCAAGAACGCTAATTATTCAATATGCACTTTTATGCTGAAGATTTATAGTAATCAAGTTGTTTTCGGATTGATTTCCAGCTAATTTGGAGAAATAGCCAACTATCAACAATTCAGCGCTTGGTAGCAACGTTGACATCTATGTATTATCTAGAGATTGCTGTCGGTTATTTATCCATAGAGAGAAAGATAAGGATATATATGTACATACATATATGGATAAGGATAGAGAGTAAAATAGAGAGAGAGAATATGGATCAAACGATAGTGTTTGATTGTATGCGTGCACGTCTGTAAATCCATGCGTTCACGCTGGTGGCGCGAGAGAATGATTTATTTGCCAAGTGTAAATGCAACCCGTCGACTCGATGACGAGGAAAGCACATAAAATCAAACGTCGCATGAGAGAGAAATCGCTCTACATGCCATAGGCTGCTCGACCTGGGATGTAGGACGATCGATTTAGCAGGAGGTGGATAATGTTCGGCACATTTTCGAAACGTCTTCACGCTTTATCAACTATTCATGTATCACCTACTGCAAAACTAATTTTCAATCTTCATTGCTCATTATTCTAAGTAGTCTCTTGAAAATTTCCTATTCCTTTCTTCTCCCTGGCAAATATCATTAAGAACACTTCACTGAAGATTGAAATCGTCTATTTCAAAGGATTCTTGATAAAAATGTGAAAATCTGCCGAATTCCTCTTTTCTATATTTATGATCCTTGAGGGAAAATTTATTGCAAAAGTGATATAAAAATTAAAAAAATCGAACTCTATAGAAAAAGTACCATTAGTTGAATCTATAATTGGTAATCATAAGCAGTTTTTTAATGGCAAGATGGAAGTGCTTGTGGCCGAATTGCATCAAATGGAATTCGAGTCGATGGGAATGAAATGTGTGGAGAGAGAGAGTGTGTGTGTTGCCAGTAACACCAGACGACCAGATAGTAGACCGACTGCACCATATCTTTGGGTGAGTGCCGAGTATGTAGTATCGAGCGTGAGATGGGAGGCTGGGAGCTTCCGCAGTTGAAGGTAGGGATTACACTGCAACTTTAGATTGTAGGTTGTAATTTGTTGGACGTTGAATGTAGGAATATAGACACAGGTCTAGTACGTGCGACCACGTCTTGCTGGTACGCCAAACAACTGCCACCTTAGACCTACCTTTGTGCACAATTGCACATGTCTCCATCTAAGTACAATTACGTATAACGCTGTTGAACCAACTCCAGGTGAATCATGCAATCCACCCTCAGAATTCTATACCCATTTTGCTAATTCCACCAAAGTCTGGGGGAATTCTTTCTTATCGTACCTCACTTATTAGGTCATCAAAGAAACTTTGAAATGATTTGCATTCTATTTAACTTGCAAAAGACGGTTTGTTTATTGACCAATTGGTGATAGGTCTGAATAGGGTCATCTTAAAACAGCGATTCCACAGAGTTCGATATTGGGTCTAATTATACTTTTTAGATTTGAGAAAAGTTCTTCAACATTCCAAGCATAAGTTTTATGTTGACGATTTGCAGATCTACATGCAATTGTTGTTAAAGGAAAATAAAACAACATTCCGGAGAGGCTAGACAATACTTTCAGGTCGTATACTTATTTTCATTAGTTACGAAGCTTAAAGGATTAGATAAACCATTTTAAAGATGGTTTCAGTCAAGTGATAATAACTATGAATAATTTGGTGTTCTGTTTTACCGGCCGTGGGTAATTATCGATCGCGGATAACTAAAATCTGTAATCTAGTAGATAATTCACTTGGGACTCATTATCAAATACAACACGCAGATGCAGGACGCCGTCGTCAAATAATAAATATCTGGTCGAGGCACAGGATAAGAAAAAGGTTCAGCTGTCTAGAAGATTTCTAAGAAATCAAGAAGAAAAGTAGAAAAAAAGGCGAAGGACCAAAATAAGGACAAGGAGAAGAAGAACAGAAAAGTGGAATTCCAAGAAAGAAGATTTAATGACGTCGGGAGTAACGAAGCCACAGTGCAGAAGGCGCAGAGAAGATCAACGATGGTGATCAGAGTTGGCGAAGGAAAGAGGTATGTTGATGTTGTGAGTAAACTTCGCAAAGAGGTAAATCCAGACGTCAGCCACATGAGAGTTGTAGGAGCAACACCTTCCAAGAAAGGGGAGACTTCTTGATTAAAATCGAAGGTGACTCCAAGAAGGAGACTTTCACCACCTTGGTCACCAAAACATCAAAAGCTAACGCTTGGGAATTAACCAACTGTTGTGGTTAAATACCTTTAGCTGACCTCCTTATTCTAATAACAATCTAACTAAATCTTTAAATATTCTTCCCATCTCCGAATTTTAACATTGTTAATTAATTTATCATTGTTTAATTTATTTAATTGTTAAAATTTATTTTTTTATTCTTTTACCATAGAACGTTTTAAGAAACTAAATTAAAATTAAAATTATAATTATATTTGGAAACAAAATTAAAATTATAATTATATTTGGAATCAGAATTAAAATTATAATTACATTTGGAATCAGAATTAAAATTATAATTTCTTAATTCTAATTTCAATTGTAATTATAATCTATAAAGATTATGTTTCACCGAAAATTAAAAGTGTTATTTTAACACTGATTTTGATGTTAAAATAACACGCAATTAATTTTACCCAACATGTAGCACACTGTTACATACATTAGCGCCATTTTTCCTCATATCGTAGTCAATAACATAACCCATCTCCCCTCAAAAGGCTACGTGGTTTATGAACAATCCCTAATACATAGTTTAAAAATAAAAACATTAATTATACAGTTGGGATTAGGAGTTGAAAATAGAAATTAGAATTAAAATTAGAATTAGGATTTCAATTAGAATTAGGTACATTTAAATTAAAAATGAAGTTAAAATTAGATGTAGAATCAGAATTAGAAAATATAATTAATATGAAAATTGGGATAAAACTTAGGATTAGATTTAGAATTAGTATAATAATTAATATAAGAATACAGTCATAATTACGATATTAGAAGTAGAATAAGAATTATAATTTAGATCAAAATTGCAAGTAAATTAAAATTGACAACGTTACTAAAATTTAAAAAATAGATTTTCAATTCTCGTGAAATTTTTTTTTAAAAAAGACAAAAATTAAGATAGAAAAAGAATATTTTTGCGAAATGGAATATAGAGCAGTAAAAGACAGAAATTATTCTTAAAATATGCGCATCTAGTTTACTGGCGCGCTTGATGTCAAATTAAATCAAATTGTGGAAAGGGATCGTAATATCCTAGTGCTGCAAATCATTATGTTCTGACGGGTGTGTTTACTCGTAAAGGTACATACGAGAAGCTTACGTACACATATGTATTATCTCCTTGAACAGTCGGAACAGTCGCCTCAGTTTGAATTACGGAATTCACGCATACCCAAATTCCAGTGCAGAATAACGCGGTGTCACACGTTAGGTTAGTGATATGGTAAGCAGCATCGATTGCTGATCCTTGCTTTCCTCAGTGTGTTTCCCCATTAGAGTTTGAGAATAATAAATTACGTTTACACTTCTCAATAAATAATGTATTCGCAGATGGGGACCTTATTCAAATCCATTTATTTAAGAGCCCTAATATGTTCCCGTCTATACACACAGACGCGCATTAACAATCTCTCTAACTCTTATTTCATCTAATCAATGCGATTGCAATCTCTCGTTAATCAACCGTGTAATTTCACTTCCACTTGTTATTATACAAGTCATTTGTTATTACAATGTTATTAAAATTTGTTCTGCAAATAATAATTTGTTTTATTAATATTGTCATTATCAGTCAGAATCAATCAAAAGACTTTGCTTTTTGAAAGAAATTTACTTTTATTCAAACTCGGAACATTTGACCCCATTGCAATGGTATTCATGTTAGAAAAGAACAATTAACAGAATGATAACAATGGATTTTTCTTCTCCCCCTAAAATGAGAATGTTGACTTATTAAGTGGCATGTCTCAATCTTTATGGGGAACGATAAACCTCACACTTTGCTCTGAAAATTCACTTCAGTACGAGCTTAACTATCATATAATACTATTGCAATAGCGAGACTAAGCTTGGTCTTAATTGAAATTGCTTCTAGATACAAGCGAATAAACCTCAAAGTTTCCATTAACTATCTATAAAGTAATCCGTGTAATCTCTCAACAACCCATAGAGTTGCAACAGACTCCTATATTCATTATTCACTCTATCTGCGATCTTGTGCTACTGTGGATTAACCCAAATATGGCTTTCTCCATTTCCCATGTATTTGCTTTTATGCATCTTGTTTTCCTTTACTATTCCTTTTGTAACATCGTCAAATTCATCTCTCTTTACGAGAAGTTGATTGTAAATTTTTGATTTAATTCCACGGTTTTCAACATTTTCGGTTGCTTCTCAATTTGTTAGATACATTTTTCTTTTGTAATTTAATTCTCTTTCGTTTCTATTGTATCCCATTTTTTTCCACTTTTAAAAATAACATTTTTCTTTAATATGAAAATTGAGGTTTAGAATCGAAAATTAAATTCTATAAAAATAAATATGAAAGTGAATGCTTGTTAAAGTGAAAGGAGAATAAAAATATCTATCATAATAACAGCGAAAATAAAAAATAAGGTCGGAATGAAAATATACAATCGACCTCATGTCATTTCTGTTCAACGATAATTATGTTTCTAATTAGTTTGATAAAATGTCAATTCTGTTGTGTGACTGTTCTGTGTCAAATGATAATTCTATTACTTGTCAGATCGGTAAACTGTTAATTCTGCTTGTCTGTCAAGTCTGTAAATTGTAAATTCTATTTCGTGTGACTTTTGCTAAAAGACAATTCTGTTGCATGTCAGGTGGTCGAAATGGCAATTATGTTAAGTGTCAAGTCAGTTAAGTTCCTTTTCTGCAATATCTCAATTCTCTTCTTTTTCTGTTGAAATGACAGTTCTTTTTCGATGCCTATTATTCCACCAATTTCTATGCTGTAAAATCAATTTTAACCCTAGAAGGGAAATATTATTTTCTACTGAAAAAGAGTTTCAACTTTAAAACCTAAACGAAAAATTGGTGTGGTCTAAGATTTAGAAGATAATGGAGAAGAGCCTAGGGGATTAGTTATAAATTTATTTAACATCTGGAGTAAAAAAAAAGTTTCAAGAACAATTCGAAGTTATCCCATTTATGCATTATTACCCTTCTTTCGAAACAGTTTGAGAAATAAAATAGTGATTATTTTGAGTATGAAACATTATCACATAGTTGTCATGCATCTTATTTCTTTAGTTCTTGTTAGATTGTACAATTTAGAGAGTTAACTCGACACGGTTCGTTATAGATGCTGTTGAAACGTAGCTCTGTTATACAGGCAACTTTGATGACTTTGGCTGCAATTCATGCATCTACTTAAGCGTCTTTGTCGCGCGCTTCTTAGTGATATTCTTAGTTGTTTGATGAACATTAAGGCAACAAATTTCGAAAATTTGCATATCATTCGTAAGAGCTCACATTTACCTACAATATAACAAGACCCACTGTTCTCATTGCATATAAATGTCATTTTCATAATTTACTGTTTAAATAACTGCTTCCTGGCATTTATTACCCACATATTTAACGTTATTATTTCCTCTGGTTATTTCATTTTATTTCTTCCGCTAGTTTATTTTAAATAATATAAATCTTTACTGAAAGGGAAAAGAAGTTATTAAAATTAAACTAGTCGCCAAAGGAATATTTCCTTTTGAGAAAACAATGTTCCTAATTTCTAATGCATATGTCAGGTCATCGCGACTTATTTTATATTTATAAAATACTAGAATCCCCCTCCAGTTTCAAATAAAATTATTTTATTATATTTTGCTCTCAATTAATTATTCCACTCAAATCCTTCCTTTTCCTTGAACATTAATTTGGTAATTTTTATTGGTCCTAACAAGAGTTAAAAATTAAATCAATAATAACAATCTGACCCCGAAATCAAAAAAAGTTTGTGATATTTACCCTTGCAAAAGAAACCTATAAAAGTTGCTACCCTTGACGAATTCGACATTCCAGGAAGCGCCTTCAAGTTAACTAGTTGTTGTGTACTGTCGTCAAGTTTCTTTGCGTTTTTCTCCGAGTGCCTTCTTACGAATTGGATCGTAAAAATAAAAAATAGCCTCCTGGTCGATTCTGTAACTTTCCCACTCCCACTTTCCACTCTTACTTCCACTTTCCACTCACACTATCACTTTCCACGTTCTACTCACACTTCCCACCTTCCACTTCCCACTCTCACTTTCCACCTTCCACTTCTCACTCTCACTTTCTACCTTCCAATATCACTTTCCACTCTCACTTTTCACCTTCCACTCTCACTCTCCACCTTCCAATTTCACTTTCCACCTTTCACTTTTCACTCTCAATTTTTACCTTCCAATCTCACTTCCCACCTTCCAGTCTCACTTTCCACTCCCACTTTCCACTCCCACTTTCCACTCCCACTTTCCACTCCCACTTTCTACTTTCCACTCTCACTTCCTGCTTTCTACTCCTACCTTTCACTCCCACTTTTAAATGAAAACACCTGATAAACGATTAAGAGCGCAAGATAAAAAGTGAGAGAAGTGTTAGTGTAAAAAAGGTGTGAAAAATGGAAAAGTTAGGGTAAAAGTTAAAAGAAGATGTAAAAAATAGAATACATAATGTGGAAGGTAGGAGTACAAAGTGGACGTGAAAAGTGGAAGGTGGGAAGTAAAAGTAGAAAATAGAAGTGAGAAGTGGGAAGTAAGATTGGAAAGTTTAAGGTTGAATGTGGGTAGTGAGAGTGAAAGGTGGGTGTGAGAATTGAAAGTGGAAAGTGGGAGTGGGAAGTGAGAGTAAAAAGTAGAAGGTAAGAAGTGAGAGTGGATAGTAGAAGGTGGGAAGTGAGTGTGGAAACTAGAAGGTAAGAAGTAAGAGTGAAAAGTGAAAGGTAGGAAGTGAGAGTGGAAAGTGGAAGGTAGGTGTGGGAAGTGAGAGTGGAAAGTGAGAGTGAAAAGTAGAAGGTAAGAAGTGAGAGTGGACGGTGGAAGTGGGAAGTGAGAGTGAAAGGTGGAAAGTGGAAGGTAAGAAGTGAGAGTGGAAAGTGAAAGGTGGGTGTGGAAAGTAAGAGTGAAAGGTGGAAAGAGGAAGGTGGGAAGTGAGTGTGGAAAGTAGAAGGTAAGAAGTAAGAGTGGAAAAGGAAAGGTAGGAAGTAAGAGTGAAAAGTAGAAGGTAAAAAGTGAGAGTGGAAAGTGAAAGGTAGGAAGTTAAAGTAAAAGTGGAAGGTGGAAAGTAAAAGTGGAAGGTGGGAAGTGAGAGTGAAAAGTAGAAGGTAAGAAGTGAGAGTTGAAAGTGAAGGTAGGAAGTTAAAGTAAAAGTGGAAGGTGGAAAGTAAAAGTGGAAGGTGGGAAGTGAGAGTGAAAAGTAGAAGGTAAGAAGTGAGAGTTGAAAGTGAAGGTAGGAAGTGAGAGTGGAAAGTGGAACGTGGGTGTGGGAAGTGGAAAGTAAGGGTGAAAGGAGAAAGTAAGAAGTGAGAGTGGAAAGTGAAAGGTAGGAAGTTAAATTGAGAGTGAAAGTTGGAAAGTGAGAGTAAAAAGTAGTAGGTAAGAAGAAAAAAGTGGAAAGTGGAAGGTAGGATGTTAAAGTGAGAGTGGAAGGTAGAAGGTAAGAGTGGAAGGTAAGAAGTGAGAGTGGATAGTGAAAGGTAGGAGTTGAAGTGAGAGTGGAAGGTGGGAAGTGAGAGTGAAAAATAAAAGGTAAGAAGTGAGATTAGAAAGTGGGAAGTGAGTGTGGAAAGAGATAGATGGGAAGTGGGAATAGGAAGGAATAGTAGGAAGTAAAAGTAAGAAATAGAAGTGAGAGTGAAAGTATAAGGTAAGAAGTAAGAGTGGAAAGTGGAAGGTAGGAAGTGAAAGTGGAAGGTGGGAAGTGAAAGTGGAAGGTGGGAAGTGAGTGTGGAAAGAGATAGATGGGAAGTGGGAATAGGAAGGATGAGTGGGAAGTAAAAGTAGATAATAGAAGTGAGAGTGGGAAGTGGAAGGTAGGGAGATAAGGTGAAAGTGGGAGGTGGGAAGTGAGAGTGAAAAGTAGAAGGTAAGAAGTAAGAGTGGAAAGTGGAAGTTAGGAAGTGAGAGTTGAAGGTGGGTGTGGGAAGCGAGAGTGGGAAGAAGGAGTGCGAAGTGAGAGTGGGTAGTGAAAGGTAGGATGATAAAGTGAGAGTAGAAGGTGGGAAGTGAGAGTGAAAAGTAGAAGGTGAGAAAAAAGAGTGGAAAGTGGAAGGTAGGAAGTGGGAAGTAAAAGTAGGAAATAGAAGTGAGAGTGAGAAGTGGGAAAGTGAAAGGTTGGATGTGGGTGTGGGTAGTGAGAGTAGAAAGTGGTAGGTGGGTGTAGGAAGTGAGAGTGAAAAGTAGAAGGTAAGAAGTGTGAAGAGAAAGGGCTGGGTAGGAAGGAAGTGAGAGTGGAAGGCGGAAAGTGGAAGGTGGGAAGTGAGTGTGGAAAGTGAAAGATAGGAAGTGAGAGTGGGAAGCAAGAGTGGGAAGTGGGAAGTAAAAGTAGGAAATAGAAGTGAGAGTGAGAAGTGGAAGGTTGTAAGTGGTTAGTGAGTGTGGAAAGTGCGAGTGAAAAGTGGAAGGTAGGATGATAAAGTGAGAGTGGAAGGTGGGAACTTGGGAAGTGAGAGTGAAAAGTAGAAGGTAAGAAAAAGAGTGGAAAGTGGAAAGTAGGAAGTGAGAGTGGAAGGTGGGAAGTGGGAAGTAAAAGTAGGAAATAGAAGTGAGAGTGAGAAGTGGGAAAGTGAAAGGTTGGATGTGGGTGTGGGTAGTGAGAGTGAAAATTAGAAGGTGGGAAGTTAGAATGGAAAGTGAAAAGTAGGAAGTTAAAGTGAGAGTGAAAGGTGGGAAGTGAGTGTGGAAAGTGGAGGGTAGGAAGTTAAAGTGAGAGTGGAAGGTGGGAAGTAAGAGTGGAAAGTGGGAAGTGAGAGTGAATAGTAGAAGGTAAGAAGTGAGAGTGGAAGATGGGAAGTGAGTGTGGAAAGTAAATGATGGGATGTGGGAAGCGAGAGTGGAAAGTGGGAAGTGAGAGTGGAAAGTAGGAAGTGAGAGTGGGAAGTGTGAAAGTTACAGAATCGACTCCCTGAGGAAATACGACACCTAGACACCTAGATATATTTATGTATATATTTTTAAATTAATTATGAATCACCGATGCCGGACAATTTAAATAAATAATAATAAAGTTGAAATTATCGATCACTCCGAGTCAGGTTGAATAAATAAATAAATAATCTTACGATATGTTGGCTTCGTTCTAAGACATAACACATAAATAATTCTTAATGCGTCTCAAATGAAATGCATCTTACTTTGAACCCAAGTTTTTTGACTGCAGTGGATAATAGTATTGGACAATCGTCTTGGATTTCCAGTCCTTACAGTTGGAAATTTGGCTAAGACTAAGGGGGGTAGGTCCAAGTGCATTGGTCCTGGAATGGTGGATCCAATTATCTCTATATTGGTTGAGTCAAGCAAAGCACATTGCGTCTCGGGGAATATCTGTAGCTGAACGTGGTGTGATTATAGGTAAAGCGATTTAGAGGATAACGACATAGGAACACGCCTCACGAGTCGAGGTGCACCGGTCGGCCATTAACGTCATTTACGAAGACTTGGCAATTTCATGAAATCCCAATTCTCTCCTCTGGGAAACGACGCTGTGTCGCGCAAAACTCACTCGATATTGTATGTGAAATAAACGCCCGGAGAGCGTCGATATCGTCGCAGCCAGCGTCTATAATTTATTATTCCAACTATTCCAGAGTTAAAAAATAGACAAACTTTTGAAATTATCAATTAATTTCGAAAATATTTTTCAGAAAAAGCATATTTCTGTATCAGGACAGTTGTACTGTCGATTCATGAAGTTTATAATAAGCTTATAAGTGAGAAAATTGATAGCTTCATCTACCTTTAATATAATTACTACCGAATGATAAATTCCTTTTCTGTAATTTTTTCAAAATAGTTTCGAAAAAGAAAAAAAAATGTTGTTCTATTATTGAGAAGAAAAAAGTCTACACTGGGGTAAAAAATATGTCAATTAAGTAACTGGAGAGTACACACAGTGCAAGAGGAGAATTGGAAAGAGAAGGATATTTTTACTGAGTAATTGTATTTGACTTGGTGGTCTTTTGGAAGAAAATATGATTAGGATGACGATAGAGGTAACGAGATTATCCTGGAAGCGAGGCGACGCAGCTACTGGCATGCATTCACGGTGCACAACCAAGCATCCAGTTCAGTCGACCAGTCGTTGGACCGTGACTACGATAATACCTTCGGTGATCCTAATGGCAGGATAACAGGTCTACCTCCAACCCCAAGGCTAATTTAAAACGCAGTCGATCGTTATTGGTTTAACATCTACGTGGACATTTATGCCGTTACGTCCTTTGCGAGCCATTCCGCCAATGCGATACTAGATTCCCAGAGGGAACCAATGGATTATCTTTTTTAAACACCTGGGAAATTCACTAGTTAGACCATTGGACACCAGCCAACTCTTTTTCTTTTTTCACCTAATTTTCCCATTTCCAATTCAACCCCTTTAAAAATTATTTTTACACTTTGGAAAAAAAGAGGGTAATTTATTAAAACATGCAACGTGTTATTTCACATGCTAAAATATGCGTTAGACGTGATATGTTGACTATGTTTCGAAAAAGTAATTTGACTTTTCAGGTAGGACAATAATTTTCAGAATGTTTGCAGGAAGTAACAAAATATCTACCAATTGACAAGTTTTTCAGTGTGTGACGAACGGACTTTGTCAAAACTTATCCCTTTTTTAAATTCAAAAACTTACAAGAATATTTTTCTAATATAAAACATGAAGATATCGATCACTCCTTGTCTTCGACTCGTAGTAATCGATTTCTTCATGTTTTATAATAATTAAAAAATTATAAAAATTGAGTGGTAAAATCATTATTTTATATTATATACGAATATTGTTACTGCAACTTTTTCAAAATTATTTTCATCATTTCAATTCAATTATTATTTTCAAGAATTTTTAACTAAAATTCTTCACTAAATCAATTATTTTTAATAATTTTTGTAAAAGTTCTTTAAGAATTTTCAAATTCATTTGTTTACAATTCAATTTTACGTGAAAATTCGATTATTCGGAAATTCTTTAATTAAATATACAATAAAAAATAAAAACTTAAAATAATTTTAAAATATTTCGATTAAGCTTTTTGAAAAAAATTACTTCTATAGAATCTTTAATTAAATGTGTAAAAAATTCAGATTTTCAAAGATTTTAATTTGAAACATCTACAAAATTCAATTATTTCTAAAAATTGCAAATAATTAGTAACTTAGGAATAATTAGCCATAACTTGCAAATAATTAGTAACTTAGGATACTTAGCCTTAAGAACAAAAATTTTAAAGAAATAAAAAATAAAAATAACTTCTCCAAAATTCAATTATTATCTGAAACTTTAACTGAAATTAATTTTTAAATCAATTTTTATTAGAAAATTTTACAAGAATTCAATTATTTAAATAAAAACAAAGATAATTTATTGAATAATTGAATGTTTTTTAAAATTGAATTCTCATACATTATTTTATTAACAAATTTTCAAATAATTGAATTCTTTTGACGATTTTTAAAAGAATTTTTAAGAATAATTACATTTTTCGAGTAATTCGATTAAAATTGTATTAAAAATAATTGAAATTCTGCAATGAGTTTTATTATTATTTATAAAAATAATTGAATTATTGCGAAGAATTTTTGTAAAAATGTTTCAAACAATAGATTTTTTTGAAAAAATTTATGAAAATTCTATTTTTCATAATTGAATTCCAATGAAATTTTCATTATTTTAAAAAATAATTGAATATTCGTCCAGAATTTTGTTAAAATTGTTTTTAAATAATTGAATTCTTTTGTGACTTTCTATTAAAATAATTGATAAACTTATTGAAATAGGAAAAATTTTTGATAATAATTGAAATTTTGCTATGAATTTTAATAAAATTTTTAAAAACAATCGAATTTTATTACTTTTGACAATAATTGAATTACTGCGAAGAATTTAATGTCAAATTTTAAAACAATTAATTTTTTCGAAAGTTATGCAATTTCTATTTTGAATAATTGAATTCATGTAAAATTATTTTTTTTTTGAAAAAAATTGAATGTTTGTGTAGAATTTTATAAAAACTTTTGTTTAATAATGCAATTCTTTTGGGAAATTATGTTAATTCCCCAAAATAAAAAATTAATTTCCTAAAATAGTAGAATATTAAAAACCATTGAAGTAAGAAAAATTTTTGAAAGTAGTTGAATTTTTGTCATGATTTTTATTAAAATTTTTGAAAACATTTAAATTCTTGTAATGAATACTACTATTTATGAAAATAATTGAATTTTGCAATGAATTTTATTAAAATTTCTCAAAATAATTGAATTTTTGAAGAAAGTTTCTATTTATTTATGAAGATAATTGAAATGTTTACCACAATTTTTTTTAGATTTTTTTAAACCTAATTGAATTTCTACGAAGAATTTTATTATTTTTTAAAATAATGGTATTCTTGTGATGAATATTGTTATTTATGAAAATAATATTTTTCCAGTACTTTTAATAAAAATCCTTGATTTTTCCCTGATTTCCCTGTCCAATTCTACTTTCCATGACTTTAATTTCACTTTTACTCTTTATTTGACAGATTTTCTACTTTCACATTGATAAACTTTTTTTGACTTTTATTTTCATTCTCACTTTGATAGAATTTTATTTTTACTCTCATTTATACTTTCACTTTGATAAATTTCTTTTAATTTTATTTTCTACTTTCACTTTGATAAACTTTTTTTCATTTTATTTCTATTTTCACTTTGATAGAATTTTATTTTTACTTTCATTTCTGGTGGATTCCACGTCAGTTCAACACACTTATTTTCATGACTTGTTGGGATTTGGCTGTACTTTTGTAAATTTATTACTTTTATAGTGATAAACAACTCCACTAAATATTTTTTCAAAATTTTGAAAATTACCAAAAATATGGCATTTTCAAAATTTTTGTCTTTTTTTTAAAGTGTTATAACTTTGGTTCTAATTAACCGATTTTGGATTTTAAAAAAAGAATTTCTTTGGTTTTAAGTATATTTTATGTTAAAATTAATATTAAAAAAAAATTCAAAAAAATTTTTTTTTGAAATTTTGAAAAATTAAAAATCCGTTTTTGAAAAAACATCATCTTCGATTTTTTTCAAAATTTTACTAAATGTTAGGGCAAATGTGCTTTACATGTCCTGTAAGTTTTATCTTGGGATCTCTAAGGGATTCGGAGTAAAAAAATAAAACGTAACCACAAATTACGAACATATGGGGCAAAATTCCGCAACTGCCCAGGTAAAACAATGAATTTTCTCCAAACTTTGCTAAAATGTTACTATTATTAGTAGAAGTGTAAATATTAATTTTTTTTTAATTCGATAAAATATTTTTTGAGTTATGGAGTTTCAAAATTTTGATTTTTTTGAAAATATCTTTTTTTCGATTTAATATATTGATAAGTAAAATTACGCAAATTTAAAGTATGAATAGTGATTTTTAAAGGGCTTCTCACGGGCTATAAGCTGGTGATGAAAAAAAGTTGTTTTTGTCAATTTGACCTTGCAATTCAAGGTCAAATTCTTAATTTCAATATACAGTAGAACCCGGTTAATACGATCCCGTTTAATACGATTTCCCGCTTAAGACGCTCATTTATGGTGGTCCCTGCAATTAAAGACATACATTTTATATCCCGCCAAATACGTTTTCCCGCATAAGACGCATTCTTAGTGCGGTCCCTACAGAATCGTATTAACCAAGTTCTACTGTATCTCAAAATTGATGTTTTTTATTTTTTTGTAACCTATCCCAATCGAAAGCCTACCTTTTTTCCTATGAGCCATGTAAAAATCAGAGTGGGACCATGGAACTTTTTGAAGAAATTAATTATAAATCATCATTTTCTATGTAAAATAATGATAAATTATTATTTTCCTCAAAAATTCTCATGGTCCCCCTCTGATTTTTACATGGCTCATAGAAAAATAGTCACCAGCTTATAGCCCGTAAAACCCCCTTTAAAAATCACTATTCATACTTTAAATTTGATTAATTTTACTTATCAATATATTAAATCGAAAAAAATATATTTTCAAAAAAATCAAAATTTTGAAACTCTATAACTCAAAAAATATTTTATCAAATTCAACAAAAATTAATATTTACACTTCTACTAATAATAGTAACATTTGAGCAAAGTTTAGAGAAAATTCATTGTTTTACCAAAATTTTGCCCCATATGTTCGTAATTTGTAGTTACGTTTTATTTTTTTTACTCCGAATCCCTTTGAGATCCCAAGATGAAACTTACAGGACATTTAAAGCACATTTGCCCTAACATTTAGTAAAATTTTGAAAAAAATCGAAGATAATGTTTTTTCAAAAACGGATTTTTAATTTTTCAAAATTTAAAAAACCGGACAAGTGCGAGTAGAACTCGTACTAAAACCGAGGGTTCCGTACCTTCGTTTAAAACTTCTACTTTTTTGCTGAAAAAAATATAAAGATCAACTTCAATATTTTTCGCTGTATTTTTTCTGTAATCTACAGGTGAAAATAAATAAATAACTAATTTTCATCTCTTCAGATAAAAAACTTTTGGCGCTAGGGTAAAAAACACGCTTTTTTGACGAAATTTTTAAAAAATTTTAGTTTTTCGCAAAAAAATATGAAGATGAACTCCAATAATTTTTTCTGTATGTTTGTTGAAATCTACACGAAAAAATAAATAAAAATGTATAACGCCAGTCCACTAGACTAAGAATTGAGAGAACTAGCATAGGCACTAGGGCGCTAGGGTAAAAAACACGCATTTTTGACGAAATTTTTAAAAACTTTGAGTTTCTCGCTAAAAAAAATATGAAGATAAAATCCAATCATGTTCGGTGTTTTTTTCCTGAAATCTACACATGAAAATACATAATATAAGCAAAACTGTAGTCCAGTAGGCCAAGAATTGTGAAAACCAAGGGGAGGGTACACACTTTTTTTTCCAAAACGAAAAAAATTTTTAGTTTCTCACAAAAAAAAATATGAAGATGAACTCTGATAATTTTTTCTGTATGTTTGTTGAAATCTACACGAAAAAATAAATAAAAATGTATAACGCCTGTCCACTAGACTAAGAATTAAGAGAACTAGCACAGGTATAATTATTATCGAAAATTGAAAAAAAAAATTTAGGTTTTCGCTCAAAACGCAATGAAGATCAATTCTAATCATTTCCACTATATTTTTCCTGTAATCTACACGTGAAAATATAAAAGCGTACCAATTTTCAGCTCTCTAGGTAAAAAACTGTGAGCGCTAGAGTGAAATACACGCTTTTTTGACAAAATTTTTAAAAACTTTGAGTTTTTCGCTGAAAAAAATATGAAGATCAAATCCAATCATGTTCGCTATATTTTTCCTGAAATCTACACACGAAAATACATAAAATAAGCAAAACTGCAGTCAAATAGGCAAAGAATTTTGAAAACCAAGGGGGGGGGGTACACACTTTTTTTTTAAAACGAAATTTTTTTTTAGTTTTTTGCAAAAAAAAATATGAAGATGAATTCCAATAATTTTTTCTGTATGTTTGTTGGAATCTGCACGAAAAAGCAAATAAAAATGTATAACGCCAGTCCTCTAGATTAAGAATTGAGAGAACCAGCAAGGGTTAAAGTATTTTCGAGCTTGCAAAAAGAGATTTTAGTTTTTCGATGAAAACACCATGAAAATAAATTCTAATCACTTCCGCTATATTTTTCCTGTAATCTATGCGTAAAAACGAATAAATATGCTAATTTTCAGCTTTCCAGGTAAAAAAATGTAGGCGCCAGGGGGGGGGTACATGGATTTTTTTCGAAATTTTCAAAATTTTTGACTTTTTCGATAAAAACAGAATGAAGATGAATACTAAATGTGTTCGCTATATTTTTCCTTTAATCCATTTTTGAAAATACATATGCATACCAATTTTCAACTTACTAGGTAAAAAACTGTGAGCGCTAGGGGGGGGGTACATGCCTTTTTTTGCGAAAAATGGCCAAAATTTGATGTTTTTCGTCGAAAACTCTATGAAGATCAATCCCAATAACGTTCGCTATATTTTTCCTGTAATCTACGCGTGAAAATACATACGTGTACCAATTTTTAGCTCTCTAGGTGTAAAACTGTGAGTTCTAGGGGGGGGGGGGGTACATGGTCATTTTTGTAACCGTTCCAATAGGGTTCCTACCGGGTACGGAACCCTAAAAAAAAAGAAATTTTGAATTTTTTTTTATATTAATTTTAACTTAAAATATACTTAAAACCAAAGAAATCTTTTTTTAAAATCCAAAATCGGTTAATTAGAACCAAAGTTATAGCACTTTAAAAAAAAAGACAAAAATTTTGAAAATGCCATATTTTTGGTAATTTTTAAAATTTTGAAAAAATATTTGGTGGAGTTGTTTATCACTATAAAAGTAATAAATTTACAAAAGTACAGACAAATCCCAACGTCATGAAAATAAGTGTGTTGAACTGACGTGGAATCCACCTTCTACTTTCACTTTGATGATATTTTTTTCATTTTCACTTTGATAGAATTTTATTTTTACTTTCACTTCGATAGATTTTTGCCCTTTCATTTTCACTGTCAATTAGACCGATTTTTATTTTCACTTTCACTTTGATAGAAAGTGAAAATATAAATGTGTCAAAGTAAGTACTTTGAGAAATTTTCTTTTTCACCTTGTTGATTTTCTTGAGACTCATTTTCTTTTTGTAGATAAACATAGAATTTAATTGAAAGTGGAGATTTATTACGGTGAAAGTAAATTATAAGTCCAAGTAAAAATGAAAGTAAAAATCTGTCAAAGTGAGAATAAAAGTGAAAGTAGAAATATTTTAAAGTGAAAGTGAAAATCTGTCTATTGTATGTCAAAGTAAAAAAGAACGTGAAAATAATTGAGACAATAAAAATTTGGGAGAAGTGAAAATGATAATAAATGTGAAAATTAAGATCTGTCATAGTGAGAGTGAAAGTAAAAATAAAAATAAAAATCTGCCAACCACCAAATTGAAGAAACTTCACGAAATCTTTCCTCGTGTGAAAACAAATTTTTATCATCCAAAGCAGTAAAATGACACTAGATAATTTAGATTGTATTTCCAAAAAGATGACACTTAAAATTAAGTCGCGATATACTCGAATTAAAATGATGAAATTAAAAAGTATACCTATAGGTATACGGTGTAAAAAGTTTTTCTAAAAAAGTATCTCTGTAGAGCATAGTTTTTTATTAAATTTCTCCCTTCGTAAATATTGGATGAAAAAGAAACTTTATATTTCCAATTTCTTACGAAGTTTTGAAATCTAATATCGAGCTTTAACAGGAAGTAGAAGTATGGGAAGCCACTGTTACTAGTTAGCTCTCTTCTCTCTCTCTCTGTCTCTCTCTTACTCTCTCGATGTCTCGCGTCATTGAGCGCGAACTCGACTGCTGGTTCGCTGATTTTAATGTGTGCCCGTCCTGCACCACATCGAATTTTGCTACGCATCGATAATGACGTACCGTGTGCAAAATCAATTAAATCAATTAGCGGTTCAGCAGTAGACAACGATTCAAAACCGCGCTACTGTGTGCCCGACTACAGAAACCTACCTAAAATGTCTACATCGATGTAACCCCTGACCGACCCCGTTGCATTGCAATGTCATGTATTTCACAGGTCTCACTAGCAAACTACCCACTGATGATACGATCAATATCTGCAATATTTATTCACATCACTTCTCATCAAAGAATACATAGTCAACATTAAAGGGAATTTAATTATTGTCAATTTCCCTCCCCCCCACCCCATCCCTCTCCTTTACGCCAAAATCTATATTTTGCACATCGTGGTCGAAATATTCAAGCTTTTGTTGGGTGAACAAAAAATGTTTCTTGGTATTCTGCCTCTGTAGGTGTGCAAAGTCGATTATTTAATTTTCTTTTGACTTTAATTTTTATTGTATTGTTTACCTTCACATTGAGAATTTTATTTTTGGTTTCACTTATTAAAATTCTACTCTCATTCTGACAGTTTCTGTCAATTTCGTTTTCCATTTATCAATAGAAATGATGATCAACTGCAAAGGGTCAATTCTTTAATTTCACTTCACTTTATTTCCACTTTCACTATATTTTCACGTAATATTCATTTCTCTTACACTTAACATTCACTTCACTCTCATTTCACTTTCACTTTACTTACAATTTATTTTCACTTTATATTTACTTTCACTTTACTTAGACTCAACTTTCACTTAAATCTCACTTCACATTTACAACATTATTATTCTAATTACACTTTTACTATTACTTCGTTATCACTTCACTCTTACACCACTTTCACTCCTCTCTCGCTTCACCTTCAGTTCCCTTTTACGCTATTTGCACCCCATTTTCAATTTTACTCCATTCTACTTTACTTTCACACTACTTTCACTTCATATTCATTCCACTTTGACTCCATTTTTATTTAATATTTACTTCACTTTCACTTACCATTCACTACACTCTCATTTCACTTTCATATCACCTTCACTTCACTTTTGCGCCATTTGCACCCAATTTTTAATTTTACTCCATTCTACTTTACTTTTACACTACTTTCACTTCACTTTCACTCAATTTTCATTTAATATTCCCTTCACTTTCACTTAACATTCATTTTACTTCTACTCGACTTTCTCTTAATTCCCCCTTCGTCTTCACTTCACATTTACACCACTTTTACTCAATTTTTACTTGTACTTTTACTTCATTTTCACTTCTCTTTTACAACACTTTTACTTCACTTTTACGCCATTTTTACCCCATTTTAAATTTACTCCATTTTACTATACTTTTACACTATTTTCACTTCACTTTCATTCCACTGTCACTTAATATTCACTTTACTTTCACTCAAAATTTACTACAATCTCATTTCACTTTCACTTCAATTTTTCTTTAGTTTTACTCAACTATCACTTAATCCTTACTTCACTTCACCTTTCGCTTCACTTTTACACTACTTTCACTTCATTTTTATGCCATTTAATCCATTTTCACTTTACCTCCCCTATCACTCCACTTTTACTTAGTATTAACTTTATTTTCACTTCACTTTTACACAACCTTCACATCACCTTCTTTTCACATTTACCAAATTTTCAACTCTGCTTTAACATGATTTGTGAAGTTAAAGTGAATGTCAAGTGAAAATCAAGTGAAAGTGGAGTAAAAGTGTATGATAGTTAAATAAAATTAGCGTGAAAGTGGTAGGAAAATGAAGTGAAAGTGGTGTAAAAATAAAGTAAAAATCAGTTAAAAGTGGTAAGATAGTGTAATGAAAATAGAGTGAAAGCGAAAGTAAAGTAAAGTGAAAGTGAAATAAGAGTGTAGTGAATGTTAAGTGAAAGTGAAGTGAAAATATTGTAAATGTAAAGTAAAATGAAGTAAATTTGAAAATTCGAAAAAAATAAAGGAAAAGATGGAGTGAAAGTGAAGTGAAAGTGGAATTAAAATTAGAGTAAAAGTACAGGAAAATGGTGTAAAAGTGAAGTAAAAATAAATTGAAATTGGATTTAAAATTAAGTGAAAGCGTGTAAAAGTTAAGTAAAATGAAAAATGAGTTGAAAATGATGTAAAAGTGAAGTGAAGGTGAAGTGAATGTAGTGTAAATGTGAAGTAAAAAGTGAGGTGAAGTGAATATTAAGTGATAGTTGAGTGAAACTAAAGAAAAAGTGGAGTGAACGTGAAATGAGATTCTAGTAAATTTTGAGTGAAAGTGAAGTGAATATTGAGTAAAAGTGGAATGAAAGTAAAGTGAAAATAATGTAAAAGTAAAATAAAATGTAGTAAAATGTAAAATTGGGTTAAAATGTAGTAAAAGTGAAGTAAAGGTGAAGTAAAAGTGGTTTAAAAGTGAAGTAAAAATGGAGTAAAAGTGAAGTAAAAATGAAGTGAATGTGGAATCACATTTTTATTTACATTTATACTTTCACTTTGACAAATATTTATATTCATCTTCATTTTCACTTTCACTTTAGTAGATTTTTATTTTCACTCTGATAAATTTTTAACTTGACTCTCAATTTGTCAGATTATTATTTTTATTTCCTCTTACATTCTCACTTTGATTGATTCTTCTTTTAACATATGTCTTTACTTTTACTTTGATAGATATTAAAGTAAAAATGAAAATAGAGAAAAAAGTTTGCCAAAGTGAAAATAAAAGTGAAAATAAGAATCTGTCAAAGAGAAAATATAAAGGAGGATAAGAATTAATAAAAGTGAAAATAAAAGTAAAAACGAAAGTAAAAAGAAATCTATCGAAATGAAAGTGGAAGTGAAAATCAATAAAAGAGAAAGTGCAAGTGAAAATAAGAATATATCAAAGTGAAAGTGAAAATAAAGAGAAAAGTCAATGTAGAAAGAAATTAGAAAAACGACCCCAACAAAGTAATAAATTTGAAGGTGAAAATGCTTATCATTTCAAATATTTTTGAAAGTAAGGAAAATTGTTCGAAGAAATATGAAAGTGAAAGTCGAAGTAAAGTTTCAGAGTCAAAATCACTGAATGCATAATTTCACTTTCATTTTCGCTTTCACTTTTGCATAAATTAAAAATTTCCACTAAATACATAGTTTTATTTCTGTTTAACTTTTGGCAAAATTAATTTTGTCAAAAGTGAAACAGAAATAATTATTGCAAAAGTGAAATTCAAAACAAAAAATGAATGAGTTTTTCAAAAAAAAAAAAGTAAAAAAAACTCTAATTCCCAAAATATATTCTTTTGAGAAATTCTCGTTGATTTAAGGGAATAGAAGAGAAAAATTGTGATTCTATGCGACTGAAGGGGCAATATAGTAATTGTGATATTTGTAGGTGGTAAGCAACTCACGGAGTGGCCAGAGTCCGATTGAACGACACCGATTGAAACTCTCCTCTACTCTTATGTGTGAAGGGGGGTAAAGGAAGGTGTCGAGTGCATTTCTCGAGGCATGACGTGAATGGTCGAACGAAGAGGGTCGACTGTCTTGACTTTAAAAAATAAGACAAAGGCCTGCCAATCTAAAGGCTGATTCGGAAGGGCGATCACGCGCGGCAGCCCGTCCAACTTTGCCGGCTAATCAGAAAAATCTACACTTTGTCCCTTTACCCCTCTACCATCGCCCTAGTCTCTACCTTCTGGATGATAGCAATTCTGCTCCTTCCAACATTTTTTCTTCTACAAAAAGAGATGACTGCATAGCAAAAAAAAAAAATTTATTTGCCCTCTGTTCAAACATTTCAGAATGCGCAGTGCAATTTTTTAAATTTAATAAATTTTAACATTTTTTTTCTTTAGGGTCTTTCAGCAACCACCTAAGATCATTTTTGTAGAAAAGAAGAAAAATTATTTTAATGCAACTTTGGAATTTGTTTCTTTAATTTTACTTCACTTTCACTTTCACTTTCACTCGTTTTCAATTTTAAATTCAATTTTACTCATTTTTATTTTTCTATTTCACTTTTACTTACGCTCAATTTTAACTTCACTTTCACTTCTCTGGGTCAATTTAAGTATTTAAGCACATTTTTAAAGTTTTTTGAACCCCCTCCCCAAAAAAGCTCTCAGAATATTTTTATAACACCACCCCCCTCTATCTTACATAAAATTCTCGAAAAATGTTTACCTAATATTTAAAAAAAAACCTGACTTAGTTCTGGGGGTCGATTTTGTAACTTCACTTTTAATTCACTTCACTTTCACATCACTCTCACTTCACTCTCACTTCACTTTAACTCTCTCCTCAATTTCACTTTTACCTTACTTTTACTGTCATCTCAATTTCACTTTCACTTCACTTTTATCATCACTTTCACTTACACTTGCACTTCATTTTTAGTTTAATTTCACTCTCACCTTACTTTCTCTTTATTTTAATTTTACTTTATATTTACTTGAATGTATTATAATTATAATAATAATTTAAATTATAATTATTTTAATTATTATAATTTACTCTTTCGTTTGCTTTCTCTTTTAATTTAATTCATTCATAAAATAATTGTTAAAATTTCTGGTGAACTGAAAGTGCAATTGAGGTGACAGTGAAAGTAAAGTAAGAGTGAAAGAGAGGTGAAAGTGAAAGTAAAATAAGGGTGAAAAAGAGGTGAAAGTGAAGTGAAAGTGAAGTTATTTTTCTATTTTTACTCCCACTTTTATGTTTTTTAATTTCACTTTCATTTTAACACTTTTTTTAAAATTATATTTTAACATATCTTTTAATTTTAATTTCAATTTTTTTAAATTTTAATTGTATTTTTATATTCACTTTAACTCATTATCAATTTAAAATTTACTTACACTTTCACTTACACTCGTTTTCAATTTTATTTTACTTTCAAGTACTTTTTCACTTAATTTCAATTTCACTTTAACACATTTTTATTTTTTCTGTTTTTTAATTAAAATTTTCGCTTTTTTACTTTTAGTGTCGCACTTATATATTTATCTTTACTTTCGCTGATTTATAAGTTCGTTTACACTTTTACTTTTACGTTAAATGATTTATACTTAAAATTGCAAAATAATTTAAATATAAATTTAAAAAAATAAAAAATTAATTTTAATTTTCAATTTAACTTTTGCGTTTATATAACTTTCACTTATACTCAAAAAAAATTTTCACTTTCACTAAAAAAACTTTGACTTTTACTCAAAAAATTTTCACTTTCATTTAAAAAATGTTGACTTAACTCAAAAAATGTTAACTTTCACTCAAAATACTTTGACTTTTACTCAAAAAATTTTCACTTTTATTTAAAAAATGTTGACTTAACTCAAAAAATTTTACTTTTTCTAAAAAATTCTTATTTCCGCTCACAAAATTTTGAAGGGAAATGAAAAATTTTTTAATTGTCAATGAGAATTTTTGGGTGAAATTGAAAGTGAAAATATTTTGAGTGAAAGTGAGAAATTTCATGGAAAATTAAACATGAAAATTTAGTGAAAGTGAAAGTTAAATTAAATTAAAAATTAGTGAAAAGTAAAATTGAGATTAAAAACGAGTGAAAGCGGGAGTAAACTAAAATTAAAATTAAAAATGAGTGAAAGTGAAAATGAAACTGAAATTACAGTAAAAAATATGAAAAAGCGGGAGTATAACTAAAATTTAAATTGTTATTAAGTTTAAATTAAAAAGAATAAAAATCAAATTATAATTGAAATTAAAATCCAGTGCAATTGAAATAGAAATAAAAACTTAGTAAAAGCAAGAGTAAAAGTAAAATTAATATTAAAAATGATTGAAAGTGGGAATATAAGTGAAATTAAATTTGAAAATGAGTGAAAGTAAATTTGAAACTGGAAATGAAGTAAAATAATATAATTGTCCACCTGGAACATATAAATATTAAAACTTTGAAGAAATGGAAATTCGAAAAGTTGAATTATCGGTAAACTAGAAATTCATTACTGTGACAGTTTTGTCATAAAAATATTCACTTGAATAAAATTTCGATTCATTAGAAATTCCTCTACTTCACTTCTCGACTGAATTAAAAATTGTGCCAAATATAAAGTCGATTCATGTTTAAATCAGTTCATATATATATATAGGAATTTAGCAATTTAATCGTTATTATATTTTTTATTCCTAAAACGCCGAACGACATAAAAATTTGTTTTACTATCTTACAAAAAATTCTTATAGTGTAATAAATGTATACCAATTTTGATATTATAACGCAAATTTTTATGTAAAAATTTGTAAAAAAAATTATATTAAAGAACAAGAATTTTAAAAAAACAAAAAAAATAGACAAGTATGACAAAAATTTCGTAATCAGCAGCTCCGAAAACCCCGAGTTGTTATTTTTATGCCCTTAGCATAACTCTTTGAATTTTCGTCCGCCATATTGGATCCCCCATTTTGTATTTTCAAAAACTGACCCCAAATTCGTAATCACTGACCTTAAAAAACCTTAACTGGACTAAATGTCACGAAATTGGGTTATATTAAGGAATATTAATTGGTTTAAAGTTAAGGAGTTAAAGAACTTTTTCAACATATTGGAAAAATGATGAAACGTTAAAGAAAGCTTTTCAGCCGTGAAATATTATAATGTAAAAATAAGAGTCCAGTAATAAATTAATTTTCTCCCCTCTCATAGTTTCGAAGCAATTACGTAAAATATTGAAAACGATTTGAAGGGAATAAAATTTTATACGGCCAGAAACAAAGTTGAGAAAAACATAAAAGACAAAGTTTAACAGACTTTGGAAAGAAGAATAAGAAGAATAAGGAGAAGCAGAAGAAGAAGAAAAAGAAGAAGCAAAAGAAGAAGAAGAAGAAGAAGACGATTCTTTTTTGAAATGGGCATCGCGTTAAGTATGCAATCCGATGTAATATATCGGCAGAGTTTTGGTGCAAGGGCGGCGATATTGTCGAGACTGTGGGGTATGTTCTTGGTTGAGAAAGGGATGTGATGGGTTGGCATTGGGAAGGATGAAGGAGGAGAGGGAGAATAAAGAGGTTCGCAAGACCGTAAGAATCTCTTGGCTTTGAGCCATCTAATACTACTCGGTATTCCCTGCTTTTGAGAGGAGAGCACCCACTCTCATTCGTATTGCCGATTTGACACCGTTCGGCAAGCGGCTTTTTGGCCTGGCTGACCACCAAGAGCACTCATCCCATCGCATTCGAAATTCGAAGCACTTCCAAGACGACAGTTGCTCTCGAGAAAATTCATCATTACCGTTTGAATCTTGTCCAAATTCATTAATATATCCTAAGTCAACAATTTTATTGGTTCTCTTACTGTTTTTAAACTCACTAATTTACAAAAGGAATACACGGCTTTTCAAAGGATATTAAATTGAGACAAAAAACGTACTGCTTTTTGTCTCAATTTAATATCCTTTGAAAAACTAAATAAAGAGATATTCTTTACATATTATGACGAATCATTAATAAATAATAATTAGGGGTCGATTATGTAATTTCAGTTTGAATTTAGCATTTATTTTCTCTTTGGTTTTTACTTTTAGTTTGACAGATTTTTATTTTTACTTTTACTTTTACTTTGATAGAATTTTATATTAACTTTCATTTTACTTTCACTTTGATAAATTTTTATTAGAAAACTTCACTTTTACATCATTTCCACCTCACATTTACCTCACTTTCACATAATTTCCACTTCACTTTTACATCACTTTCACATCATTTCCACTTCACTTTTACCTCACTTTAATTTTACACTACTTTCACTTCAATTTCACCTCACTTTCATTATACTTTTACTCTATTTCCACTTCAATTTCACATTACTTTTACACCACTTTAACTCTATTTTCACTTCATTTTAACTTCATTCTTTCTACGCTTTCACCTAATTTCACATTTTTCACTCTACTTTCACCTCATTTTTACTACAGTTTTTCTACATTTTTTCTCTACTTTCAATTCATTTCACTCTACTGTCACTACACTTTCATTTTACTTTCATCTCACTTTCACTTTACTTTTACTGCACTTTTAATCTATTTTCGCTAAATATTTTTTCTTCCTTCAACTATATTTTTCTCCACTTTCACTTAATTTCACATTTTTACTCCACTGTCACCTCATCTTCACTTCAATAAAAATGAAATTCACTTTCACTCCACTTTCACCCCATTTTTACTTCACATTCACTTCAGTGAAAATAAAAATTTCCACTGCATTTTCACTTTATTTTAACTTCACTTTTACTCTATTTTTTCTTCATTTTCATTAAAAATTTTTCTCTTTTTTCAACTTCATTTTTCTCCACTTTCACTTAAGTTCACTTTTTTCACTTCACTGTCACCTAATTTTAACTTCAATAAAAATTAAATTTATTTTAACTCCACTTTCACCTCATTATCACTACACTTTTAGTTCAGTGGAAATAAAAATTTTCACATGCATTTTAACTTTACTTTTACTCCAATTTTACTCTATTTTCACTCCATTTAAACTACATTTGTTCTACACTTTCACTAAATTTAACATTTTTCACTCCACTTCCACCTCACTTTCACTTCAATAAAAATGAAATTTACTTTTACTCCACTTTCACTTCATTTTCACTTCAATGAAAATAAAATTTATTTTTATCCACTTTTACTTCATTTTTTCTCCATTTTAACTTTACTTTTACTCCACTTTTACTCTATTTTCCCTTCATTTTCACTAAAATTTTTTCTCTTCTTTCAACTACATTTTTCTCCATTTTCACTTAATTTGACTTTTTTTCTCCACTGTCACCTCACTTTTACTTCAATAAAAATAAAATTTACTTTCACTCCACTTTCACCTCACTTTCACTTTAATAAAAATGAAATTTACTTTCACTCCACTTTCACTTCATTTTCACTTCAATGGAAATTAAATTTATTTTTATCCACTTTTATTTCATTTTTTCTCCATTTTGACTTTACTTTTACTCCACTTTTACTCTATTTTCACTAAAAATTTTTCTCTTCTTTCAACTACATTTTTCTCCACTTTCACTTAATTTGACTTTTTTTCTCCACTGTCACCTCACTTTCACTTCAATAAAAATGAAATTTACATTTACTCCACTTTCACTTCATTTTCACTTCAATGAAAATAAAATTTATTTTCATTCACTTTTACTCCATTTTTTCTCCACTTTGACTTTATTTTACTCCACTTTTACTCTATTTTCCCTTCGTTTTTACTAAATTTTTTTTTTTTTTAACTACATTTTTCTCCACTTTCACTTAATTTAACTTTTTTCACTCCACTGTCACCTCATTTTCACTTCAATGAAAATGAAATTCATTTTCACTTCATTTTTCTCCAATTTCAATTAATTCCACTTTACTCTCACTACACTTTCATTTTACTTTCATCTCACTTTCACTTTACTTTTACTTCACTTTTACTCTATTTTCACTAAATTTTTTTCTCTTCTTTGAACTACATTTTTCTCCACTTTCAGTTAATTTCACTTTTTTTCACTCCACTCACTGTCACCTCATTTTCACTTCAATAAAAATGAAATTTATTTTCACTCCACTTTTATCCCTTTAATGGAAATATTTACTTTCCCTGCATTTTAACTTTACTTTTACTTCAATTTTACTCTATTTTCACTCCATTTTAACTTCATTTTTTCTACACGTTCACTTAATTTCACATTATTCACTCCACTTTCATTTTATTTCACTTCAATGAAAATTAAATTTATTTTCACTACACTTTTACTTTTTTTCTACACTTTTACTTTACTTTTACACCACTTTTAATTTATTTTCACTTCAATGTAAATGAAAATAAAGAGAAGTGAAAATGGAATGAAAATGCAGGTATAGTGAATAGAATGGAATTTATTTTGTCGCAGAAAACCTTGAGGACATCCAATAAAATGAAAGTGGAGTGAAAATAAAGTGAAAGTGAAGTGAAAGTAATGTGAAGTGTAGTGAAAATAGATTGAAAGTAGTGTGAAAGTAAAGTTAATGTGGAATGAAAATGAACTAAAAGCGATATGAAAATAAAGTGAAAAAGGCGTAGAAGTGGGTTGAAAGTGAAGTGAAAGTAATTTTTATTTTTAGAAGTTTCCACTTTTACCTCAATCTGACAAATATTCATTTTCATTTTCACATTCACTTTAACTTAAATTTTTATTTTAATACAAGCTGATTTTCTCTTTGTAATATTTACAGATTTACGTTTTCACTTTCATTTTCACTTTTAAATATCTCTTTACTTTCATTTTTACTTGACTTTTACTTTCAGTTTGAAAGATTTTATTAATTTCATCTTCATTTTGTAAGGGAAAATGAAAGAGAAAATTGCAAATCAATCGAAGTGAATGTAAAAGTGAAATTTAAAATCTATAAGAGTGAAAGTGAAAATAAAAGTAAAAATAAAAATCTACCAGAGTGAAAGTAAAAGTGAAAGTAAAAACTAAAAACTGTCATAGTAATAGTAAAAGTGAAAAATAGTGGAAATTTATAAAAGTGAAAGTAAAAGTGAAAATTAAAATGTATGTTAAAGTGAAAATAAAAATGAAAATTAATGTTAAAGTGAAAGTGAAAATGAATGTGAAAGTAAAAGAAAGAATATAATTTTTATTAATTATAAAAAATATAATTATTATTAATTATAAAAAATATAATTATTATTAATTATAAAAAATATAATTATTATTAATTATAAATTAAGATGAAAATGAATGTGAAAATTAAAATCAATCAGGGAGTAAAATTAAAGTGAAAGTGAAAGGCGTTTAAAAATCATAGAATGTTCTCGAACTTGTTTTAAATACTTGATTCTTTTCGTAAACCTTAATTATTTTCTTTACGACAAATATTAAACCAGCAAATTTGCATTTAATTACGGCAATTCTTACATTCGGTGAAAATTTGCAGAACCCTCTTCATAAAATATTTTTTTACAACGACATTCCTTTTTTTAAGGATCATTCGTTACCTAGCGACTCGAGAGATTTGACCGGTGTGTTTCATCTATGACATCGTAAAATCGTATATTTCATTGCCAAAAAAAAAGAAAGAAGAAGATGAAAAAAAGAACTTGCTTGGTTCGTTTTCTCTCGCTATACCAAAAAAAGTGGGCAGAGGTCTTAAAGTTTAAAAAAAAAAAAAAAAAAAAAAAAGATGGAATGAGAAAATGTGAAAATGGCTGAAGGAATAAATTTGAAGGCAACAATTCGACAATCCCAGTTCACTTGAAGGGATGTGTGTAAAGTATATTCAACATTTTCAGTGCTTCCCGGTTCTATTAGGGGGTATGTCTAGGTAGCGCAGACGTACGTCATGAGAGAAGGAGAATAAGAAGTGGAGTGTGGGATTTGCACTATTTTACAGTATATGTGTGTGAGTGTGTGTATTTTTGTATATGCGTGTGTATTTTGATATGGACGACTCTCTTGATCTCTCTTGATGGATTCACCACCCCTTTAACAGCCAACTCCACGAACCAACGAATCTATTCCATTTTTATTGCCCTTCTCCAATACATACATTTTTATTCAAATTGATTTGCCACGATTGCTATTGGTAAAAATGGTAAAGAAAAAAAAAAAAAAAAAAAAAAAAAAAAAAAAGACAGAGGACCCAAATCGGAATAAAGAGAAGGAGGATTGGGTGCTTGTAAGCGCCTTCAATCTCTTCATGTCCCATAAAACCAAGCTGAAAATCCTTCTTGGGGAAAATCTCACTCTTTTTCCGCAACTGAAACGAATAGAAGAATAATGGGAGTAGATTCTAATGGGATCTTAAATTGGTAACTTAATTTCGAAATATTTTTTAACTAACAACAATTCGCGCGGCTAACTTCTTATTCCTTCCTGTTTTTAAATAAAATTAGCAATTTTAAACATAAATTATTTTAAATATTTTAAATAAATTATTTATTTATGAAAAAAAAAATTTTATTCTAATTTTTTTTCATAAAAATAAAATATAAATTAG
Organism: Leptopilina syphax; assembly: GCA_032872505.1. Lineage (NCBI taxonomy): Eukaryota > Metazoa > Arthropoda > Insecta > Hymenoptera > Figitidae > Leptopilina > Leptopilina syphax. Next base: position 7,093,602 of record CM065475.1, read on the forward strand.
AATATATTTTTTTCATAAAAATAAAATATAAATTGGAATATAATTTTAATATTATTATAACTAAAATAATAATTCATTCTGAGACAGGGGATTCAGGGAAAAATCAGGGATTTTTTTTAAAAGTACTGAAAAAAATTTAATTTTTAGAATTCATAAGAAAATTCTGAATTTTGGTCTTTTTTGTTTACCTCATAAATATTATGAAATTGCCACGAATTTTAATAAAAAAAAATCTTCACATTTTTCTATTTCTGACAATAATTTAATTTTGAACAAATAACTTAATTCTTGAACAACTATCATAAAATTATTACTTATAAATTATTTAATTATCAATTTTATTTAAATATTTCAATTTTCAAAGAGTTGCGTTTACAATTTTCACAAATAGATAAACTTCAAAATGTTTTAATCTGAAACTTTAGTAAATTTCAATTTTGAATGAATTTAATTAGAAATTTTAGAAAATTTCAATTTCGAATGAATTTAATTTAAAATTTTAGAAAATTTCAATTTTGAATGAATTTAATTAGAAATTTTAGAAAATTTCAATTTTGAATGAATTTAATTTAAAATTTTAGAAAATTTCAATTTTGAATGAATTTAATTTAAAATTTTAGAAAATTTCAATTTTGAATGAATTTAATTTAAAATTTTAGAAAATTTCAATTTTGAATGAATTTAATTTGAAATTTTAGAAAATTTAAATTTTGAATGAATTTAATTAGAAATTTTAGAAAATTTCAATTTTAAATGAATTTGTTTAGAAATTTTAAACAACTTTGAAAAATTCTAGTAGTTCAAATTCTTCTGAAATTAGTAAATTTTTTAAATATATTAAAATAAACTTCTTAATATTTAAATTAATTATTAAAAATAATCGATTTATAGAAGAATTTTAGTTAAAATTTCTAAAAAAAAATTAAAATTTGGAGAAGTTACAAATGATTGCAGAAAATGTACTGTTTTCAAAAGTAATTAAATTCTTACCAGAAATTCAATTATATTCAAAAAGTTTTAAAAATTCTCATCAAAATTTCAATTATCGTTATAAATAATAAAATTCTTCTCTGAAATTCAATTATTTTCAAGAATTTTAATAAAATTCTTGGTAAAAATTTCAATTATTATCAAAAATTTTCCACAATTCAATGATTTTCAATATCTACTATTTTAATAAAATTTTCCAACAGAATTCGATTATTTAAATAAAATTTTTGATGAAATTCTACGCAAACATTTAATTATTTTCATAAATAATAAAATATTTTTTTAAGAATTCAATTACATTCATAAATAAAACTCATTGCAGAATTTCAATTATTTTTAATAATTTTAATCAAATTCATTGAAAACTGTAATTGAATTATTAAAAAATTTATAAACATTAACGATAAAAATTCACAGGAATTCATTTATTTTAAATTTTTTTTTTAAATTCTTCCCAGAAGTTCAATTATTTTCAAAAATAACAAAATTTTTATCAGGAATTCAATAATTTTCAAAAATTATCATAAAATTCTATGCAAAAATTCTATTATTTTCAAAACTTTTTAATACAGTTCTGGACAAGAATTCAATTATAATGATAAATAACAAAATTCTTCGTAGGAATCGAATTGTTTTGATAATAAGCAAAATTCTTAGTAGGTGTTCAAATTATTTAAAATTTTTTTTACAAAATTGAAGAAATTCAATTATTTTTAAAAATTGTAATACAATTCTTGTCAAAAATTCAATTTTCATTATAAATATCAAAATTTTTCGAAGAAATTCAATTTTTTTCAAAAATAAAATTTTTAACATGATTTAATTATTTTTAAACACTTCATTAACCTCTTCGCAGAAATTCAATTATTTTCTAAACTTTTCATAATTTTCTTCGCAGATATTCAATTATTATTGAAAAATGTATTACAATTCTTGGCAAGAATTCAATTATTCTGCAAAATTCTATTAAAATTCGTCGAAACAATTTAATTATTTAAAAATTTGTTGATAAAATTCTTTATGAGAATTGAATTTTGAGAAAAATTGAATTATTGAATGAATTTAAATAATTTATTTCTCGTCGAATTTTCTAATAAAAATTCATTTAAAAATTAATTTTAGTTACAGTTTTAGATAATAATTGAATATTAAAAGCTTTATACCGTGAATTTTTAGAAATAATTGAATTTTGAAAAGTTTGTAAAATATTTGAAAATTCTCAAAGAACTTCTTCAACAAATTATTAAAAATAGTTTGTTCAGAGAAGAATTTTAGTTAATAATAAATTCTAGAAAATAATAATTTAATTGAAATCATGAAAATAATTTTGAAGAAGTTACAGTAAAAATATTCTTATAATATAAAATAATGATTTTATCACTCGGTCATCTTGAATTATTATAAAAAAGTTTGAATTTGAAATTTTTGAAAATTTTAATTCCTATGGAAAAATACTAATAATTAAATATTTATTTAAAAAATAAGTTATTGATGTTTTTGTATATTTATAATTAAAAGAAATTCGTAAATAAATATAACAGAACATGTTTTTAAGTAAAATTTTTTTCCTTTATTGTCTAAAAATTCAAAAATTTTATTTTCACTATGAATTTCACTCTCATTTTCAGTTTTCTCTATTATTTTGATTGATTTTTATTCTCACTTTAAATTTTACTTTTAATTTGATAGAATTTATTTTTAATTTCACTTTTATTTTCACTTTAACATATTTTCATTTTTACTTTTTTTCCTTTTATTTTCCCTGTTACTGTCATAGCTTTTATTTTCACTTTCACTTTTACTTTGATAGAAAGTCAAAATAAAAATCTGCCAAAGTGAAAATGAAAGTGAAAATAAAAATATAAAAAAGTGTGAATGAGAGTGAAAATAAAATACCTACTGCTAAGTCAAAGTGAGTGTAAAAAAGGGAAAAAAATAAATTTTATTGAAGTAAAAAATAAAAATAAAATTCTAACAAAGTGAAAATAAAAATCTATTGAAAAGAAATCTAATATCCATCTAATATCCATTCATTCACAATGAATATTCCTTTTATATTCCAGGAATATTAAATTGTCTGATGAAATTCCAAATGGAAAATTTATCCTTTGGTAAATTTTTGAAATGTGAGTGGAATATTTTTATGAAACATTCTCAATGTTGCAACAAAATATTGCAAGATTTGTTTTATTTTATTTATCAATTTGAAATATTCCAGGAATTTGAATGGAATATTTCTTTATTTTGTTGCTAATAAACCATAAGAACAGAAAATTGTACATAGTATAGAAATTTAAAATTTAATTTAAAAAGTATAGGAATAGAATATTTGAATTTATTTAAAATTGTTAATAAAAGAAAGGACTCTTGTTTCTTTTGTATATGTGAATATCCTTCTAGACAGAGAGTAGAATTATTGTTTCAGTATATATATATATATATATTATATATAATATGTATGTACGAAACATAAATATGTATGACACATGTGGACCTTCACCAGAAAAGGAACCATCTGGCCGTTATTGAGTTATGAGTATATTCACATTTTACGAAGCGAACCGACAGAACGAAACTTTTCGACATTCAAATTTATATATTTAACAGAAATGACATGAAAATAAAATAAAACAAATTTTTAAATCTTATTTATACAAGACATGTATCAATATTCTTCAATATAATATGCGTCAAAAAAAAATTCTACCTATCAATAAATTAAACATTCATAATTTCATATCGTCCGTTATTTCTATTTTTTATTGTTATTTCTATTCATTAACTTGAAAAATTTGTTAAATGCAAAATTTAGTAAAAATTGTGTAAAGATTTAAATGTTTAGAATAAATAAACATTTATATAATCAGGACATTTAAATTTCATTTTTTTTTTTAATTTTCATTTTAATTTTGATCGATTTTTATTTTCATTTTTATTTTCACTTCGATAGAATTTTATTTTCATTTTTATTTTTTACTTTAATAACATTTATTTTTTTTCCTTTTTTACACTCACTTTGACTTAGGAGTATTTTACTTTCACTCTCATTTACACTTTTTTATATTTTTATTTTCACTTTCATTTTCACTTTGGCAGATTTTTATTTTCACTTTCTATCATGAAGTAACAGTGAAAGTGAAAATAAAACCTATCACAGTAACAGGGAAAATAAAAGGAAAAAAATCTGTCAAAGTGAAAAGAAATAAGAATGAAAATATGTTAAAGTGAAAATAAGAAATTAAAAATAATTTCTATCAAATTGAAATTAAAATTTAAAGTGAGAATAAAAATTAATCAAAATAATAGAGAAAACTGAAAATGAGAGTGAAATTCATAGTGAAAATAAAATTTTTGAATTTTTAGAAAAGAAAGAAAAAATTTTTTAAATGTTCTGTTATATTGAATTTCTTTTAATTATAAAATTATTCAAAAATATAAATAACTTCTTTTTTAAATAAATATTTAATTATTATTATTTTTCCATAGGAATTAAAATTTTCAAAAAATTCAAATTCAAAACTTTTTTATAATTTATTGAAAAAAATTTTATAAAACATGAAGATATCAATTGCTCCGAGTAGAAGACTCGGAGTCATCGATTTCTTTATGTTTTATAATAATTAAAGATGACCGAGTGATAAAATTATTATTTTATATGAAAATATTGTTACTCTAACTTCTTCAAAATTATTTTCATAATTTCAGTTAAATTATTATTTTCTAGAATTATTAACTAAAATTCTTCTCTGAATCAACTATTTTTAATAATTTTGTGAAAAAGTTCTTAGAGAATTTTTAAATTCACCTAATTTTTGTAATTCAATTTTACAAAACTTTGATTATTCTGAAATTTTTCAATTAAATATGTAATAGAAAATAAAAATTTCAAATAAGTTTCAAAAAAAAAATTCAATTAAAATTTTTCAAAAAAAAATGAATTCTACAAAATTGTTAGTTTAAAGTAGGAAAAATTCAAATTTTCAAATATTTTAATTTGAAAACTTTTCAAAATTCAATTATTTCTAAAAATTTAAGCTACGATTTTGTTCATAATTATATATTCAATTATTATCTAAAACTAAAAGTAAAATTCATTTTTAAAGCAATTATTATAAATTAAAATCAATTTTATCATAAGAATTTTCAAACAATTAAATTGTTTCGACGAATTTCAATAGAATTTTTAAGAATAATTCAATTCTTTTTTAAAATTCAAATAAAAATGTACTAAAAATAATTGAAATTCTATGATGCGTTTTATTATTTTAGAAAATAATTGAATGTTCGTGTAGAATTTTATCAAAATTTTTTTTAAATAATTATATTTTTGGGAAATTTTATTAAAATAGTAGATATTAAAAATCATTTAATTAAGAAAAATTTTTTAAAAGAATTGAATTTTTTTAATGAATTTTATTATATTTAATTTTTGAAAATACTAGAATATCGGCAAAGAATTTTACTATATTCATAAAGATAATTGAAATAATTTAGACGAGAATTTAAAAAAAAAATTTGAAAATAATAGAATTGCTGCAAAGAATTTTATTACTTTTGAAAATAATTGAATTTTTGTGAATGAATATTATTATTTATGAAAATAATTGAATTGTTGCGAAGAAATTTATAAATAAATTGAATTCCTATGAAATTGTTATTATTTATGAAAATAATTAAATGTTTGCGTAGAATTTCATGAAAAATTTTATTTAAATAATCGAATTCTGTTGTTCATTTTCACTTTCTAATATTTTTATTTACATTTTCATTTTCACTTTGACTGATTTTTATTTTCACTTTCCATCAAAGTAATAGTAAGAATAAAAGTTATCACAGTAATAGTGAAAATAAAAGGAAAAAATCTATTAAAGTGAAAGTCAAAATGAATGTAAAAATAAAAATCTATGAATAGAAAGATTTTTATATTCACTTTCACTTTCGCTTTAATGCAAAAAGAAAATGAAAATCTGACAAAGTGAAAATAGCAGTGAAAATGAATGCGAGAATAAAATTTTATGAAAGTTATGGTTAAAGTAAAAATAAGAATCTGTCAAAATAAAAGTAAAAATAAAATCCTTTAAAATTGAGAGTGAATGTCAAAATAAATATTTATCAAATGAAAGTGAAAATGAAAATGAAAGTGAAAGTGAAAGCAGAAATAAAATTCTGTAATCGATCCCTTAGATGGAATATTCCACAGGAATGTTCCCAATGTTTCAATGGAATATTCCAGACCATTTACTGTTTTTTTTTTTGTTTAAAATTAATTTTTATTTACTTATTTTTATTTATTGTCACCATGTAATTAAAAATATTTTAAAATAAAGTAATATCTCTACACACTATTTCTGAATATTTAACAATATAGATTCAACAATTCGAGAAATGTAGATGGTAAAAATTTTGAATAGAAAAATAATATTTTAAACTTGAGCGAAATTCTCTCGAAAATTAGTTCATTACTGCGCTCTATTGCATGCTTCATGAACCAGTAGGTAAAGTGATACATACAGATTTCTGTACCATTTGCGCTCAGTCGCTTGTGTAGAATTTCAAATTGTCACATTGAAAGGATAAATTACTTCAATCTTTAAATTTTCTTTTATAAAATAGAAAAACAATTTTTTATGTTTTCTTACATTTTTACTATTTGTCATCAAATCGAATTTACTTTTATTCATTTTTATTTACTTTTACTTATTTACATTTATTTATATTTATTTATATTTATTTATATTTATTTATATTTTTTATATTTATTTCTATTCATTTCTATTTATTTATATTTATATTTATTTATTTTTATTTGTTTATATTTATTTTTATTCACTTATATTTATTTATATTTATTTTTATGAATTAAAAATACTTTTTCTTCTTAAATATTCAAGTTCTTAATTAATAAGTAAATTTTTAGAAATGAATAAACATATTGTAAATTAATAAATAAATGCGCGCTAAAGATCGCGTAATTATTTTTCTTCATTTTATTAACTAATTATTTAATAAAAAAAAATAAATGAAAATAATTTTTTGTTGATAATTTGTTACACATATTTTTTTTTTAAATTGAACAATTTTACAATCTATTGAATCGATTGTTTAGAATCATAAAAAATTAAAAAGAAAAAATAATTTTGAAATGATAAAAATTTTGTTTCTTTTTTCTAGAAGTGAAATTAACAACAATTTGCAGCTGTATTGAAATTGTTGTAAATTTTTAAGTGAGTTATATTCTAAATTAATTATATTTGTTAATATTTTTTTATTATAAAATATAAAATAAAAATATGAAAAAATAAATAATAATTAATTAATTTAAAAATTAGAAGTAATTAAATTAACAATTATAAAATTATCGAGGTTCAGTTGTAAATAATAAATTTAATTATTTGTTTAATTATAAATAATATTGTTATTGGCTTAATTCAGAATAATTATTATTGCATTATTTATAATACACATAATAAGTAAATCGGTGCTTAATTAACAAATTTTTAATTACAATCAGCCAGCAATAAATTATATACTTAATTATTATTATAACATAACATTAATTACAGATAGGTATGTGAGTAGATAATTAAGAAATAATTTATTGGGAAACTTTAAATTTGAATAATAAAATTTATTAATTAGAATATTCTATTAATCTATTAAGTATTAAAGTTATTGGATCGTTATGGTAATCGGGAGCAGAATCGATAATTGTCACACTTATCAAAAGCTATAAACTTTCGTCAAAAGCTATTAAATTTAAGATATTGTGATCACTAGGTGAGCATATATAAGTAAAATTAGCGGAAAATTATATAATATTAATAATATTATTATCTCTATGATTATTATTTCTCAATAATTAATTTACTCTTTTTATTTTTGTTTCAGGTATAAGATCTCATAATATGTGCTTCCATGTATGATCTTCTCGGTTAAATCTCACGAGTATTAATTAAAATATTAAATTTACTTGCTGCAATGTGAGTATGTTTCTTATTAATTAGAATAAGTATTAAAAATTTTATTATAATTATAAATTTAAATTTAAATTTTTTTCAAATTTTCGAATATGTCGTAAAATAAATCAAACATCTTGTTGGTATTTTAGTTTGTTTTTCTGCAATCATGAGAATTATTTATTTAACGAAAAAAACTGTCATGAAATTAAATTATGTAATTATGTATAATTTTATATCGACTTTCACATTTATTTTCACTTTAGAAGAATTTTATTTTCACTTTCATTTTCGCTTTCACTTTCACTTTAATAGATTTTTATTTTCACATTCCTCTTTTGCTTTGACTGTCTTTTATTTTCACTTTGAATTTCACTTTCACTTTCATAGATTTTATTTACACTTTAATTTTCCCTTTCATAGAATTTTATTTTTAATTTTATTTTCACTTTCATTTTCATGTTCAGAGAGTGAAAATGAAATTAAAAATAAAATTCTATTAAACTTAAAATGAAAATGAAAACAAAAATTCGTTTACCTTGACAAATTTTTATTTTCACTGTCACTTTCACATAATTAGAATTTCATTTTGATTTTCCTCTTACTTTGATGGATTTTCTCTTTATATTAAAGAGAACATGAAAACGTAACTTAAAAGTGAAACTGAAAGCGAAAATGAAATACTGACAAAGTGAAAGTGAATATGACTGTAAAAACGAAAGTGAAAGTAAAAAATCTATCCAAGTGAAAATGAAAGGTAAAATAAAAATTTGCTAAAATGAAAGTGAAAATAAAAATAAAATTTATCAAAGTGAAAAAGAAAATGAAAATATAAAATTTGCTAAAATGAAAGTGAAAATAAAAATAAAATTTATCAAAGTGAAAAAGAAAATGAAAATATAAAATTTGCTAAAATGAAAGTGAAAATAAAAATAAAATTTATCAAAGTGAAAAAGAAAATGAAAATATAAAATTTGCTAAAATGCAAGTGAAAATAAAAATAAAATGTTATTAAAGTGAAAATGAAAAGGAGAAATTAAAATCTGTTAAAATGAAAGTGAAAATAAAAGTAAAAATTAAAATCTTTTAAACTGAAAATGACAATGAAAGTCGAAGTAGAAATTACAGTTACATAATCGGAATCAATTTATTGCTACATTTTTATATTCATTTTGACTTTCATTATGATAATTTTTTTTTCCTTTTATTTTTACTTTCACTTTTAGTTTTATAGAGAGTGATAATAAAAATCTCTCAAAGTGAAAATGAAAGTGAAAATAAAAATGGTAGGTGGTCACTTTTTCTAAAAAATATTTTCTAATTATCCTTTATGTCTAAAAAAAGCAATTTCCAATAAAATCTGTTTTCCAAAAGGCTTTTGATTTTTTAAAAAAGTTTTTCTAGAAATTTATGATTTCTAATATTTATTTTCCTAAAATTTGTTAAAATTCCATAATTTTGAATTTTTAATAAAAGTTAGAAAATTTTGTTTGCAGAATTTTATAATTTCTTTTTGAAAAAGAAAACAAATTTTTATAAAAATACTATTTCTTATCACAGTTTATTAACAAAATTCTGTTCTTCTCTGAAAAAAAATAATAATTAGCAACATTTTTATAGCAAAATTTCCAGAATTAATTTATTTATAAAACATTTTTTTTTAGAAAATTTTAAACATCTTTAACAAAAAATTAAAAAATCCCTATAATTTCTACTTGTTAACTAAATTATTAGATGTATAGATTTTTAAATTTTGTTAAAAAATTTGCATAATTTCTATTTTTTTATTATAACTTTTCAACAAAATCTCAGGTATTTTTTTAAAGAATTAAAAAAACTTCGCAAATTTTATTTTTTAATCACTATATCTATTGATCGTCATTACAAAAATTGAATATTGTTAGAAAAAATAATTTTTTAAAATTACTTTTATTAGAAAATGACCTTTATTAAAAGAAAGAAAATTAGAAAATCTCCTTCACTAGAAAAAAGTTTTTTAGAAATTCATCTTTATTAAAAAAAACTTTTAGAAAATACGTGTTAAAAAAACTGTACCCCAACCAATGAAAATAAAAATTTTTTAATATGAGACTGAAAGTGAAATTGAAAAAAAGTCAAAGTGAAAGTAAAAATTTACTTTCGTTTCAGAAGTAAAATATGCCAAAGTAGAAATAAAATTGAATATGAAAATCCATCAAAGTGAGAGTGAAAGTGTAAATAGAAATCTGAAAAAGTCGAAAGTGAAAATTCGTCAAATGAAAATAAATTATAAATGAAAGAGAAAATATGAATCTAATCTAATGAAAATAAAAATCTGATAAAATGAAAGTTAATATAAAAGTGAAAATTCGTCAAAATGAAAGTAAAAGTAAAAATGAGAATTTAAAAATTTTAAAAATGAAAATTTACATTTTTACTTTTACTTTCATTTTGACGAATTTTCACTTTTATATATTATTTCATTTTATCAGATTCTTATTTTTATTCTTATTTTGTTAAAAAATTTACATAATTTCTATTTTTTATCATAATTTTTTAACTAAATCTCAAGCAATTTTTTAAAGAAATAAAGAATTTTTGCAAATTTTTTTTTTTTAATCTATTAATCGTTATTACAAAAATTGAATATTGTTAGAAAAAATAATTTTTGATAATTACTTTTATTAGAAAATGAAATTTTTAAAAAATGACATTTATTAGAAGAAAGAAAATTAGAAAATCACCTACATTAGGAAAAAGTTTTTTAGAAATTCACTTTTATTAAAAGAAAATTTTTAGAAAATAAAAAATTAGAAGATATGTTTTAGAAAAACTGTATTGAAAATGAAAATTTTTCAATATGTGAGTGAAAGTGAAATTGAAAAAAGTCAAAGTGAAAGTGAAAGTTTACTTTCATTTCAGAAATAAAAATATCTTAAAATAAAACTAAAATTGAATATGAAAATCCATCAAAGTAAGAGTGAAAGTGTAAATAGAAATCTGAAGAAGTCGAAAGTGAAAGTGAAAATTCGTCAAATGAAAATAAATTATCAATGAAAGAGAAAATATGAAGCTAATCTAATCTATTATGAGAATGAAAATAAAAATCTGATAAAATGAAAGTGAATATGAAAGTGAAAATTCGTCAAAATGAAAGTTACTTTCATTTTAACGAATTTTCACTTTCATATTCACTTTGATTTTATCAGATTCTTGTTTTTATTAAAATAAATAAAAATTAATTTTCATTTTTACTTTTACTTTAATTTTGACGAATTTTCACTTTCACATTCACTTTCATTTTTATTTCACTATTCATTTCATTTAAAATAAAAGTGAAATTCTCTCTAAATGTAAATAAATATACAAATGAAAGTGAAACGAAAAGTGAGAATGAGAATAAAAAAAAGTGAAAGCAAAGTGAAAGTGAGAATAAATATCAAAATCTTCCAATTTTTTCCAAAATTTTTTTCAATTTCACTTTTGAAAGTGAAAATAAAAATAAAAATTCGTTAAATTAATTAATTAACATTATAAATTAACAGAGACGGTACTTATTCCAAATGAGAAATGACAAATGTCTATAACGACAAATAAAATAGAATCAACGGTTTAATTGAAAATGAAGGGAAAAATTTTTTATTGAGAGAAAAATGATGTGCGATGGGTAAAGAGGAGGCGATTGGCCACCTTCATACTTCCGACACTCGTGACTCTCCTGAGAAAAGCTGACGTTTTGCTTACGTGTAGAAACTGAAAAGCAGCAGCAGCCCCACCATCACCACTTCTGTATCTTACAATATAGATATAGATATAAATTTATCCCAAACCAACTCTCGCAAGAAATTACTAAAACTTGACCAAAAGTCTGACATGTTTCGCATTCGCAAAAGTTTATAAGAGACGGATTTCATATGTCCTTTTATATTTATGTAATATACGAATCCGTCGCAATTTCTATAGAAGATTCCTCATTATATTTTTGTATCCGGAACGAAAATAAATTTAGTGAGCAGTCCTAATTGAGAAAAAAAAAATTTTGCCGGCTGACGTATACTTTTTATATTTTGTCATGCTTGCCATCTAGGTCAGAAATGTGAAAATGGGTTATTTTATTTTGTCTTTCACTTTCAATTTTAAATTCAATTTTAAATTCAACTTTGACTTTAATTTTGATTTTCACTTTCACTTAACAGTGAATTTTGATTTGAATTCTGACTTTGGGTTTGACTTTGACTTTCATTTTCACAATCATTTTCTTTTTTACTTACTGTCACTCACTGTCATTTAAATTTTGCAATTTATTTCTAATTTTATTTCAGTTCGAGATTTATTATTTTACATTTCCGTTTTTACTTTCACTTGGATAGATTTTTATTTGCACTTTCATAAATTTTTATTTTCATTTTCACTTTATAAGATTTTTATTTTTACTTTCATTTTAGCAATTTTTTATTTTCCTTTTCATTTTCACTTTGATAAAATTTTATTTTCATTTTCACTTTCATTTTTACTTTCATTTTAGCAAACTTTCATTTCATTTACACTTTCATTTTAGCAAATTTTAATTTTTCCTTTCATTTTCACTTTGATAAAATTTTATTTTCATTTTCACTTTCATTTTAGCAAATTTTTATTTTCCTTTTTATTTTCACTTTGATAAAATTTTATTTACATTTTTACTTACATTTTCATTTTAGCAAATTGTTTTTCCCTTTCATTTGATCTTTGATAAAATTTTATTTTCATTTTCACTTTCATTTTCATTGTAGCAAATTTTCATTTTCCCTTTCATTTTCACTTTAATAGATTCTTATTTTCACTTTCTATCAAAGTGAAAGTGAAAATAGAAATTTACGAAGCGGAAAATGCAAATAAAATTGAAAGTTTATTAACTTTATTTTTTACTTTTATTTTCACTTTCTCTTTTATTCTCATTTTTAATATCTCTTTGATTTTGACTTTCACTTTCATTTTTACTTTTTTTTATTTTGACTTTGATTTTCATTTTGTTTTCTACTTTAAATTTGAGTTTCATTTGCATTGTAAATTAAAAGTCGAAGTTAAAATCAAAATTTTTTAATTGCTAATTATTATACACTTTGTATAAAAATATTTGTTTCATTTTGGGGTGCGTTCACGTAATTTTCAATTTCACTCAAAAAATTTTTACTTTTAACTTCAGCAAAAACATTTTCACGCAAAAAATGTTCAATTTCAATTACACCTAAAATACTTTTACTTTCAAGTAAAATTTTTTCACTTTTACACAAAAAATGTTCAATTTAAATTACAACTAAAATACTTTCACTTTCAAACAAAAAATTATCACCAAAAGACAATTCATTTTCAATCAAAAAATTTTTGGTTCAATTGTAAGTGGTTTCATAGAAATTGAAAGTTAAAATATTTTGTGTGAAAGTGAAAATATTTTTTGTGAAAGTGAAAATATTTTTTGTGAAATTAAAATAGTCAAAATATTTTAAGTGAAATTGTAAATGAAAATTTTTTAATTGACCGTAAAAGAAAACATTTTTTTGGTGAAAGTGAAAATATTTTGGGTGAAATAGAAAATTTTATAATTGAAAATAAGAATTTTTTGAGTGGAGGTGAAAATTTTGTTGAAACGAAATTTTTTTTTTTTGTTATAGTGGAAATTTTTTGAGTGAAAGTGAAAATTTTTGCATGTAAGTGGAAATTGAAAATTTTATAATTGAAAGTAAGAATTTTTTGAGTGGAGGTGAAAATGTTGTTAAAATGAAATTTTTTTTTATAGTGGAAATTTTTTGAGTGAAAGTGAAAATTTTTGCATGTAAGTGGAAATTTTTTGTGTGAAATTGAAAATTTTGTAATTGAAGGTAAGAATTTTTTGATTGGAGGTGAAAATTTTGTGGATTAAATTGAATATTTTTTGAGTTAAAGTGAAAATATTTTGGGTAAAATTGAAAATTTTATAATTGAAAATAAAAATTTTTTGAGTAGAGGTGAAAATTTTGTTAAAGCGAAAATTTTTTTTTGTTATAGTGGAAATTTTTTGAGTGTAAGTGAAAATATTTTAGGTTAAACTGAAAATTTTATAACTGAAAATAAGAATTTTTTGAGTCGAGGTGAAAATTTTGTTGAAGCGAAAATTTTTTCTTGTTATAGTGGAAATTTTTTGAGTGATAATTTTTGCATGGAAGATAACATTTTTTGGGTGAAATTGAAAGTGAAAATTTGTTGAGTGAAAGTGAAAGTTACATGAAGTTTAATTTTTACTTTAAATTCAAAATTTGAATTCAAAACAAAAGTCAAAAAAACCCTAAATTGTTTTTTATTTACTAATTAAATATAATTCTTTATTAAAGCTTTGTTTTAAAATTAATTTTGAAAATAAAAAATACAACCTTAGCTATCAAAATAAATCATACCTTTCTTTAAATTTTTAAATCATTTATTAAAATCGATTAATTATTATTCATTTATTTTGAATAATTAAAAAGAACTTGTCAATTCTTCTCGCTATTGATTATTATCTAAGATTCGAGGAAAGACAAAAAAAAATACATTTCCATGTCCTTGAAAAATCGCATCTTAAAAATTTAACCTACTCTCGTTGTGTTATTTTACTTCAATAAAGCGGAAGTCGTCAACTTCCCTCTTCTCCAAAAAACCGTTTAACTATAATACACACGCATAAATTTTCTATATCCATAAACTGAAAATTTAATATATCTATTATGTACTTAAAATAAAAATTACAATTTGGAAATAATTTGAGAATTAATCTACCAAAAGTGTATATTTAAGAGAAAGAGAACCCGAAAAAACAAAAAATAGCAAAACTTTCCATAAAGTTTATTTTCATCATTACAGGATTTACATGATATTAAAAGCTTTTAATGTCGCAGTTTTCTCGACTGCGGAGAATATTTTCCCGTGAAAGCATTTCAAGTAGGAAAACTTTCGTGATGACTTTTCCACCTTTAAAAGCATTTCAATTTTAACTTTTCTAATTTCAAAAATTCGTATTTAAATGTTGAAAATCGACATTTGAAAAATGTTAAAGGGAATGCGCGCACTAACAATTTCTAGTAATTATATAGGTACATATTTCACGCAAAATTTTATTTTCAAATTATTCATTCGTATAATTTAATTACAAATTTAATTTAAAAACTTTCAGTGTCAGTAATTAAAAATACAAAGATAGTTTTATTATTTATTTATTGTTCATTTATTAATTTCCCTTTTTTCATCACTATTATATTTTTGAATACTTTCTTGAATAAATAATTGTAATTATTAATTATTAACTATAATAATCGTCGTATTCTTTCTGTATGTCCACATCTGAAATTTGTCTTTTTGTTTTTTCGAGTTCTTATAGCTTACATAATATTATAATTTTTTCATTTTATAATAAATTCAAAATTTTTATTATTAATTACTTCAAATAAACGTTTATTAATTTAAAAAAATTTACTGTTTTTATTTGTTAATTATTATTTTATTTTATGAAGAAAAAAAATTATTTCTTTAGAAATAAATAAAAAAAAATTTGACCTAATTCCTATTTTTAATCACAATTTTTGGAGAAAATTTTCTAAAGTTTCGTTTTGAAAACTGTAAAAATTTTTTTAATTTTTTATTTTATTATCACAAATTATTGTTAAACAGAGATTCAAAAATTTAAAAACAAAAATTATTTAATGTTTAAATAATACGTTTTGTGAAATTAATTAATTAATTAAATTTATTCAAAATGAATTTTGCAATATTTTAAAGAATTTGCAAATATTTTCATAGTGAAAAGAGTGAAAACAGTAAAATTTCCAAAGTGATAAATCGAAAATTACATATTCTCCAAAGAAAACTATTTTTCACTTCCAAAAAGTAATTTTTATATTTAAACCATTTTATATTTAATACTTTAATAATCTTTTTAATTTATAAAGAGAAAAATTTTGCATCGTGGAAAAAGGATTTTATATTTAAAAAGAATATTTAAGTATTATTTAAAATAAAGAAATTGGGTCGAGAAGAAAAATGAACTTTAAAACTGACTACTATTTTGTAGAACCTGCAATTATAAAAATATTATTAAATTTTAAACCAACTCTGTAAGTTTAATCCGTTAGTTAGAAAATTACTATGTACAACATTTTTGTGTGAGTAGTTTATGTGAGCATAAACTCGTACACTCATTTCACAAAAGTACTGCAAATGTCCCTTTTACTCCACCTGGTGCGGTAAAAAATTTATTTTACAATTTCTTCATTATTTCAGTTAAACTAAAAAAAAACATATAAATTTAATCCATTTTATTAATTATTAAATTATAATAAATTAAATTCAATTAATTTTATTCTTTATAAGACAAAAAGACAAAATATGATAAACGGATTTGTTTTATTATTATTCAAAAGGCAAAAAAGAACTATTTTTCGTCAATCAAGTTTTTTTGGGTGAAATTTTGATTCGTGAATTTTTTTAAAATAATTCTTCGCACTCTTCTACTGAAAAATATTTTTTTTAAATTTCTAACACTAAAAGTTACTTTTTTCTTTCTTTTGAGAACTTGCACCACTTATAAATTCGCTAATAGTGAATAATAATTGATAATAATAATAAAAAACGATTTTCAACAATTTTAATAAAATTCTTTGAAAAGATTCAATTATTTTCAACAATTTTTTGAAATTCAATTATTTTCGTTATCTTACTATCGTAATAAAATTTCCCAAAAAAATTCAATTATTTAAAAAAATTTTGATAATATTTCTGGGAAACATTTAATAATTTTCAAAAATAATAAAAATTTTCAGGGAAACTCAATTATTTAAATAAATGTTAATAGAAATTTTTACAGAAATTATTTTCATAAAGAATCAAAATACTCTTAGAATTCAATTATTTTTTAGAAATTTTAATAAAATTCTTTGGAAGAATTAAATTATTTTCACAAATAATAAAACTCGTCGAAAATTTTTAATTATTTTTAATAGAAATTCTAATGAATTCCTCTGAATAATTCTATGTTTTACAAAATATTAATAAAATTCTTCTTGGAAATTCAATTATTTAAAAGAAATTGTCTCAAAAATTAAATTATTTTCATAATTGTAGTAAAATTCTTTGGTGAAATTCAATTATTTTCACAGATAATAAAGTTTTTACGGAAATTCAATTATTTTAAAATGTTTGTTAAAAATTCTCAAAAAAACAATTATTTTCATATAACTAGTAATATTCTTTGATGGAATTAAATTATTTTTTAGAAACAATAAAGTTTTTACGGAAATTCAATTATTTTAAAAGATTTTTTAAAAATTATTCTCAAAAAAACAATTATTTTCATATTAATAATCAAAATGCTCTCAGAATTCAATTATTTTTTAGAAACAATAAAGTTTGTACAGAAATTCAATTATTTTAAAAAACTTTTTTAAAATTCTTTACAAAAATTCAATTATTTTAATAACTAGCAAAATTCTTTGGTGGAATTCAATTATTTTCACAAATAATAAAGTTTGTACTGAAATTAAATTATTTAAAAAAATTTGTTTTTAAAAATTCTTCGCAAAAATACAATTATTTTCATAACTAGTAGAATTCTTTGATGGAATTTAATTATTTTCACAAATAATAAAATTTATACGGAAATTCAATTATTTTAAAAGATTTTTTAAACATTCTTCGCAAAAATTCAATTATTTTCATAACTGTAGTAAAATTCTTTGGTGGAATTAATTCAATTATTTCCACAAATAATAAAATTTGTACAGAAATTAAATTATTTAAAAAAATTTGTTTTTAAAAATTCTTCGCAAAAATACAATTATTTTCGCAAATAATAAAATTTCTACTGAAATGTAATTATTTAAAAGAAATTTTTAACAAAATGCCTCGAAAATTGGAATTATTCATAAAAATTTTATTACAATTAGTCGAAAGAATTGAATTATTTTACAAAATTTGAATAAAATTCTTGATATGTGAATACAGTTTCAAGAAATATTGAATTATTCAATAAATTTTTTATTTTTGTATTTTAATAATTGAATTCTCTTAGAACTTTCTAATGATGAATTTATTTAAAAAGGGATTTCAGTTAAAATTTCAGATAATTAAATATTCGAAACGTTATATTATGAATATTAAAAAAAAAATTTTAATTTTAGTTATTGTAATACTTTTTTTTTATTAGTTGTTGTAAAATTTAATATAGTATTTTAATTTTTATTTTGAAAAATTATTACCTAGTTTATTATTTTTTCAAAAAAATGATTAAAGTTTTGAATAATTTTATTTACAAATTTCAACAAAAAAAACATTATTGAATTGAATATTAGAGTTGTAATTTTTGGAAGTAATTAAATTTCAAAAAGACTTTACATTGAAATCATTTAAAATATTTTAATTTCTGTGAAAAATAAATAAGTAGGTAGGTATTTAAATATTTAACAAAAATTATTATTCAAGTTTTGAATATGTAATTTAATTTGAAAATTATGAGAAAAATTAGTCGATTAAAAAATTGGAAATTGTAATTTTTTCAAGATTAAAATAATTTTTAAAAGATTAAATTAAATTTCTAATTGTTTGTAATTTTTGTCAAATTTAATTGAAATAGATTTAAAGAATTTTATTCAGAATTGAAGTTATTATTAGGATTTGGTTGGATAAGAAAGAGAATAAATGTAATTTTGATGAAAATTGGAACAAAGTCAGGGAAATAAAATAAAAACTCAAATTTTTGTGATTTTTATTTATCGTCTAAAACGAGTTTTTTGGTCGTGAAATTTTTACTTTTTCACTACTTTTTTCAGTCCTGAAGCTACTTTTTGTTACTTTTTTAAAATTGATTATCGAGTGCGAAGTCTGTAAAAATTCAATTTTTATGTTAAAAAATATAGTTCGATATAAAGTTTTTTTTGTTCACAATTTTTTAAATTATTTTCATTCATTCGTTATTTTAAATAATTCTTCGATATTTGATCTATAATTCAAATTTTTTCTATTAACAATAAATCTGTTGAGGTAACAAAAAATTTTGTAACAACAGCAAAAATTTGTTAGTTCTATATTAACAATTCTTTTTCCTCTGTGTAATATTTCTACTGACATTCACTTAAAAATAACTGATGTTTCAATAGATTTTTTTAACTAATTCAATTAATTACTTTAAAAAAGTCAAGTTTAACTAATTTTTCAGTTATTTTTTTTTACTGAAAATCAGTTATTTTTAATTTTAACTGATTCAGAAGCAAAAAGTCAGTCATTGATTGTCAGTTTAAACTACAATTTTTAACTGATTTAAATTTAGAGAACATACTTAAAGTAAAATTATTTTTTTTATTCTCATAAAAAGAAAAAAAAAAAAAAAAAAATTTGCAAACTTGTAAAATTGAAAATAAGGTAAATTTTGAAAATTGGAAATCGAAAAAAGCTCTAGTGTTAAAATAACACTTCCTTTTTTCAGTGATAAGGCACCCAAAATAAAAATTAAAGTAGTAATCACTTGACTGCAGTTTTTTTTCTACCTGATTTTTTTTTTTTTTTTTTTTTTTTGACTGATCTGAATCTTTTCAGTATCAGCAAAATGAAGGTATATTCATGGACAGGTGCAATATACACCGAAGCAATTCAAATAGCACTAGCCCCTATTTCAATCGTCATATATTGTCATGGCGCTACGTGACTAAAGTACGAAATAGCCAATAGATGCCATTCGCGTCATCGAAACTTTTGCCCTGAGGAATTGGCAAGCACTATTTTCGAGAACGGGCAAAAAAAAGACCTCCTCTCGTTTTTACCTTCAAAATATATATTTTATCCAAAAATCGTGTATTTACACTAAACTATAAATTGTTGGTCAATATTTCTTCTCGCAAAAAAATTGAGAGAAAAAAATTTATTACTATTTTGGAACTCCAATATTGTATACAAACGAATCAAAATTTTTGCCAAGCAAAACTTTTGATTCGTTTTTTTGTCTCAATTTGATAAACTTAGAAAAATTGTGGCTGACAAACGATCGGAATTATAATCCAATTAGTCGAAACCATATAAAAACTTATTTTTATTGAGAAAATTTAAAAATTAAAATTTTCAAAAATCTTAATTTAAAGACCCTTTAAAATTTAAATATTCTAAAACATTTTTACCATAACTTATATTAACTTATCTCCAATGTTTAATTATATTTCATAAACTTTTTAACTAAAATTCTTTTCTAAATGAATTATTTTTTAAATAACTGTTAGAAAGTTATTTGAAATTCAATTATTTAAATAAAAAATTCAATTTTTTTTTTACAAAAATTGTAAACTGTACGTCTTTATGATTTTTTTAAAAGTTGACAAGATGAAAAATTATATTTAAGGACAATTTAAGATTTTCAGTACTTTCAATGGCTACAAAAAGCCAAAATTATTGTAGAAATTTAAAAAATTTAATATATTTTCTCTACTTTGGATAAAATTCTCTAAATTTTTTATTTTCCCAATCTACGCCAACTCTATTATTATCAAAATTCATAAAAATGTAAAAATAAGTTTATCTAAAAAGAAATTTTGAAAAATATTTAAACCCAAATTTCTTAAACATTTTTTAATGAATAATTCTTTCAATTTTTAGCCACTGTAATAAAAATTTGTCAATTAGAAAAATGAGGTTTCGATTCAAAGTCATTTTTAGGTATTGTAATACATAACTAATTAATAACTATAACTTTGAAAAAAATTCCAAAGAAAAATTTCCATTTTTTAGAATTTTTGTTAAATTATTATTTCAAAAATTTAATTTTTCTAAAATTTTATTTTGAAATCTGTTGATATTTTATTATTTCTATAAACTTTTACTATTATCTCTTTCAATATTTAATTATTTTTTGCAATTTTTGACTCCAATTCTTTTCTATATCAATTATATTTTATGAAATTTAATAATATGGAAATCGATTATTCGGAAATATTTCATAATTAAATGTAGGTATATCAAAACATTAACTATAATTTCTAAACAATTTCAATTGAAATTTTTCGAAAAACCGAAAATAGTTTAGAATTTGGAAATTTAATATTGTTTTCGATAAATTTCTACTATAACTCTTCCAAAATTCAATTGTTTTCCATTTGTAATTAAAATTTTTCTCTAAATCAATTATTTAGAACAATTTTCAGAAAGTTTTTTGAGAATATAATAATTTCACTTTTTATAGAATTGAATAAAAGTTCACTGAGAAAACAATTTATATTTGAATCAAACATAATTATCTTTGTTATACAATAATTTTGATTTAATAAAAAATAATAAGTTTGATTTAATAAAAATTGCGTTTAATGCAATATAATAAAATATGTTTAATTCAAATATATTTTTTTCGTTGACAATATTTATTTTTGGATTAAAAATACTTTTTTCTCGGTTGTTGTAAAATTATTAAAAAAGAAATTTCGAAACACTGACGTTTTTACATATTAAAACAAAACTAATAAAGATTTATTATTCAAAATTGGTTCTACATTAATATCAATTTTTGTATTTTAACAATTTTCTTTTAGAATCAGAACAAAAGTTTGTTTTATGCGCTAAAAAACTTGCAGAAGAAAATTAAGACCCTTTACAGGAAATTTCAATTATCTTTTGAAATAATTAAATTCTTCTCCAAAATTCAATTATTTTCAAAAATTTTAATAAAATTCTTGGCAAAATTTTAATCATTTTCAAAAATTTTCCTCATTTCAATGATTTTCAATATTTACTATTTTAATAAAATTTTCCAAAAGAATTCAATTATTTAAAAATAATTTTAATAAAATTGTACGCAAACATTTAATTATTTTCATACATAATAAAAAGTTCACAGAAATTCAAATATTTACAAAATTTTTTATAATTTTCTTCTCAATAATTCAATTATTTTCATAATTGTAATAAAATTTTTTTACAGGAATTCAATTATTTTCGTAAATAATACAATTCTTTTTAGGAATTCAATTATTTTCATAAATAATAAAACTCATAGAAAAAGTTCAATTATTTTTAATGCAATTTCAATCAAATTCCTCGAAAAATATAATTATTCTTAAAAATTTTATTAAAATTCGTTAAAAGAATTTAATTATTTCAAAATTTCTTGATAAAATTCTTTATAGAAATTGAATTTTAAAGAACATTCAATTATTTAATAAATTATTTATTTTTGTATTTAAATAATGGAATTCTAGTAGAATTTTCTAATAAAAATTGATTTTCATTTCATAAACATGAATATTTCAGTTAAAATTTTAGATTATAATATTGAATATTAAAAGCATTAAAGCGTGAATTTTTAGAAATAATTGAATTTTGAAAAAGTTGCAAATTAAAATCTTTGAAAATCTGAATTTTTCATATTTTTAATTAACAATTCTGTGGATTTCATTTTTTTTTGAGAAATAGTTAATAGCTTATTTTTTTTTAATATTTGATGTTTTTATTTTCTAATATATATTCAATATTGAAGAATTTACGAATAATTCAAATTTTGTAAAATTGAATTGTAAACAAGTGAATTTGCAAATTCTCAAAAAATTTTTTCAAAAATTATTAGAAATAATGCATTTATAGACAAATTTTAGTTAAACACACAAAAAAAAATTTAATTTTGGAAAAGTTACAAAATTTTTGCAGAAATTCAATTATTTTCAAGAGCAATAATATTCTTATCGCAAAAATTAAATATTTTCAAATTATTTTTATAAATAATAAAACTAATCGTAGAATTTCAATTATTTTTAATAGAATTTTAATCAAATTTCTCGAAAAATGTAAATTATTCTTGAAAATTTTATTAAAATTCGTTGAAAGAATTCAATTAATTAAAAACTTCTTGATAAAATTCTTTATGAGAATTGAATTTTAAGAAGCATTCGATTATTTATTTTTGCATTTAAATAATTGAATTCTAGTAGAAATTTTTAATAAAAATTGATTTGAAAATGAATTTCAGTTAAAATTTTAGATAATAATTGAATATTAAAAGTAATGTAGCTTGAATTTTTAGAAATAATTGCATTTTAAAATTGATTTTTATGAAAAAGTTTAATTGAATTTTTTTGATATTATTTTAAGTTTTTATTTGAAGAATAAAAGAATTTATGAAAAATTGAATTTATAGTTTTAAGTAAAATGTTCTATTATTTGACTCGGACTAGTTTATATTTTTGACAGTAGTTGGTCCGTAATTTTTAATTTTTGGTCCGTAAAGTCCGTATTTTTAAATACTTTTACTGGTTCGAGCCCTGCAATATGTGAAAATATTGCAATTTATAAAATTAAAATAAAAATTGTTATGAGAAATAGAAAAGTATTCATGAAATAAACAAAAAAAAAGTTTTCAGTTTTAACTTTGCCATGGTTTTGAAACTAAACTTTATTCTCAAAGTAACTTATTATATGAGACAAAAAGAGAGACGTGTAAAAATTTGCAGATATTATATTTAGAAATGACATCTTTGAATGGAAAATTGTACTTTACATAGAAGTGAAAAAGAGAAAAAAAGAAGATGATGATGATGATGCTCGATCAATCTTTTTCTCTATTTGAAAACTCGCGGAACTAGGACATAAAACTTGGATTTTATAAATCGGACATTTCACCAAGATTCATGTGCCTTTCAACTTGGCTTTTGGAATATTCCTAGATTTTAGATTCGGGATATGCATTTCCTTTGCATTTTGAAGTGAGAGAGAGAGAAAGAGAGAGCTTGTCGTTGACGCAGGCACGGTCAGCAGCGAGAGTAGAGTGTTGAGAAGCGACCGGAAATAGACCCTGTAATCGGAGAACCTATATCTGGAAATATGGCAGTACACATACTGCCTTATTTTCGACTCGTCCAGGGGGCCAAGTTTCTACACTGTGACCCACCCCCCCCCCTTCCCTACCTCTTTCTCTTCTTCTTCTTCATTTTCTTCTTCGTTTGTAAGAACCACGCGGGAGAACGGCTTGCATACCACATGCTTCCTTTACGCCGGTCAGATCCTCGTCCCGGGGAGACGACGACGACGACGATTTGCAGTAATGGCAGATACAAACCAAGTGTGCATCTATCTATACTTACATTGGCTATTTCTAGCGTCCAGGGTTGCAAAATCTCCACTTTATTCTCTTTCAACATTATATTCGGTCCCCTAAAACAAATACCGTGCAGAATCTCTTTTATGGGATTGTAAACTGTGACTTTAATTTTCAACCTTGGGTTATTGTTTCGATAGAATGTGCAGGGTTGCCACAGGTCAGGGAAGTCAGGGAAATTAAAATTAATCAGTGAAAAGTCAGGGAAAAATCAGGCACTTTTATTAAAGGTACTGGAAAAAATTTAATTCTTAGAATTTATAAGAAAATTCTCAATTTTTGTGTCTTTTTGGTTTGACTCATAAACTATAAAATTACCGCGATTTCTAATACAAAACCTTTTTTTTTAATTTCTCAGCAAGCTTCACAGTCTGTCCCCTATTTCCCTAAAAGTCCCCTTTTTTCAATTTTGGCCCCTAAACGTGTACCCTATTTTGAAAATTTTCCCTAAATTTACCCTATTTTTCTCGTCGCAGGAAATTTATTTTTTTTTCAATAATTTTTAAGTAATTCTGCAAAAGAATTCAATTATCTTGATAACCAACAAAATTCTTTGCATAAAATCAATTATTCTAAGGATTTTTAATGAAATTCTTTTCCCAAATTCAATTATTTTGATAAATATCAAAATTCTTCTCAAGAATTCAATTATTGTCAAAAATTTTAATTAAATTCTTGGCAAAATTTCAATTATTTAAACAAAATTTAATAAAATACTTGGAAAGAATTCAATTATTTTTATAAATAGAAAAATTTTTCGCCAAAAATTCAATTATTTTCAAAAATTTTAATAAAATTCTTTGCAAAATTTCAATTATTTTCAAAAGTTTTTCGCAATTCAATGTTTTTGAATATTTATTATTTTCATAAAATATATCAACAAATTTAATTATAAAAAAACTTGATGATACAATTCTACGAAAAGATTCAATTATTTTCAGAAATAATAAAATTTCATTCACGAATTTAATTATTTTCATCGTATAATTTCAAATATTTCTAATACAATTTTAAATAAATTCCATAAAAAATGCAATTATTATTAAAAATTGTATTAAAACTTGAGGAAAGAAAATCAGATTATTTTCAAAAAATTTTTAATTATTTTGCAAAAGAATTCAAATAGCTTGATAAACAATAAAATTGCACAAATTCTTCCCATAAAATCAATTATTCTAAGGAGTTTTAATAAAATTCTTTTCCAAAATTCAATTATTTTGATAAATATCAATATTCATCGCAAGAATTTAATTCTTTTGAAAAGTAATAAAATACTTTGCAGAAATTAAATTATTTTCAAAATTCTTTGAAAATTCTCGTCAAGAATTAAATTATCTTTATAAATAGATAGGGAAAATCTTCTCAAGAATTAAATTATTGTCAAAAATTTTAATAAAATTCTTTTTATGAATTCAATTATTTTCAAAAATTATTATTTAAATTCTTCTTAGGAATTCAATTAATTTTAAAAAATTTAATAAAATTCTTCAAAAAGTTTTTAATTATTTTCAAAAATTGTTATAAAATTCTTTAATATAATAAATTTTATTAAAATTTTAATTAAATTTCTGAAAAGAAATGAAATATTTTCAATAGTTGTTAATACAGTTCTTCGTAAAAATTAAATTTTAAGAATTATTCAATATTATTTATTTTTGTATTTAAATAATTGATTTCTCGTAAAATTAAATTATTGTTTTTCGTACTTTTAACTAACAATTCTGAAGAATTAATTTTTTTGAAAAAGTTTAATTGAATAATAATTGATGTTATTGATTTAAAGTAGAATTTTAGTTAAAAATTCTGGAAAATGTTAATTGAATTGAAATGATAGAAATAATTTTGAAGAAATTTTAGTAACAATATATTCTTATAATAAAAAACTAATGATTTTGTCAGTCGGTCATCTTTAATTATTATAAAACATAAAGAAATGGAATCCATTTCTTTATGCTTTATAATAATATTCTTATGAGTTGTTCAATTTGAAATTTTTGAACATCTTAATTCCAATGAAAAAAAATTTATTATTAAATATTTATTTAAAAAAGAAGTTGTTGATGTTCTCGAATAATTTGACTTTTGAAGAAATTTGTAAATAAATTTAATACAAAATTACTTTGAGTATCTAATAATTTTGAGAGTGAATCAGAATATTCTTTAGGATGAGGGAAAAAGTTAAAGTTGTGCTTAAAAATCAGGGAAAAGTCAGGGAAAAATAAATTTAAACTTTTGTGGCAACCCTGTATAAATAAATTATATTTTTATCTTTATTTAACCAATTTTTATGGTCCCCTAAAAAGTCCCCTATTTATTAATTTTTAGTCCCCTATTTCCCCTAAAATACTTTTTAGGGGCACTGTGAAGCCTGTTTCTGACAAAAATTTCTTTTTTAATAACTTAAATCTTGAACAACTATCATAACATAAATAAATTATTTAATAATTTTACTTGAATATTTCAAAATTAATTCACTTTTAAAAGAGTTGCGTTTACAATTTTCATAAATAAATGAACTTCAAACGGTTTCAATTTGAAATTTTAGAAAATTTCAATGTTGAATGAATTTAATTAAAAATTTTAATGAACTTGGATTTTGGAAAAATTTTAATAATTCAAAATCTTCTAAATTTAGGTAAATTTGTCAATAGATATTTAATTAATTATTAAAAATAATGGATTTATAGAAAAATTTTAGTTAAAAACACTAAAAACAATTGAATTTTGAAGAAGTTACAAATAATTACAGAAATCCAATTATTTTCAAAAGTAATAAAATTCTTATTACAAAATTCAATTTTGTTCAAAATCTACCAAAATATCTCGACAAAATCCCAACTATTATCTTTATAAATAAAAAAAGATTTTAAAGTAAGTAATCTTGCTTAAAAATTTCAAAATTAATTTAATTTTAAAAGAGTTGCGTTTACAAATATTCATAAATAGATGAACTACATAGGTTTCAATTTAAAATTTTAGAAAATATCAATTTTTAATGAATTAAAATAGAAATTTTGAGAACAACTAGCGATTACGGAAATTAAATTATTTTCAAAAGTGAAAAACCTCTTCGCATAAATTCAATTATGTTGAAAAATTTTTAAAAATTCTCATTAAAATTTCAATTATTTTTATAATAATAAAATTCTTCTGCAAAATTCAATTATTTAAAAAAAATTTAATAAAATTTTTGGCAAAATTTCTATCATTTTTAAAAATTCTCCTCATTTCAATGATTTTTAATAATATCTACTATTTTAATAAAATTTTCTAAAAGAATTCAATTATTTAAATAAAATTTTAATAATAATTTCACAGGAATTCAATTACTTACCAATTTTTTATAAACTTCTTGGCACCAATTCAATTATTTTTAATTTTTTAATGAAGTTTCTCGAAAGAATTCAATTATAGTAAGAGAATTTAAGAAAATAGTTGCATTTTTTCCGAAGAATTTCTATTGAAATTTTTGAAAATAATTGAATTTCTCCGAAGAATTTTACTATTTTCAAAATAATTGAATTCTTTTAAAGAATTCAAAATTTTTCGAAAATAATTCAAATCTTGCTAAGAATTTTATTATTTTCAAAGAATTCAATTATTTTCAAAAATTGTGAAAAATTAAGATACATTTCTTTACAAGATTCTAGCATTTAAAAAAGTTTTGACAACAATTTTTACAAAATTTAGTCAATAAAATTGCAATTTTAATAAAATTTTCCGATACAATTCAAACATTTTCAAAAAAATTCTTCTTAAGGATTCAATTATTTTCACAAATAATAAATTTTTTATAGGAATTCAATTATTAAAAAATATTGGAATAAAATTTTTCGAAAGAAATCAATTATTTTAATAAATATATAAATAACATTTTTCTCGATAATTCAATTATTTTCAAAAATTTTGATAAAATGCTTTATAAATTTAAAAAATTATAATAAAATTGATCGTAGAATACAATTATTTTCGTAAAATATAACATTCTTCCTAGAATACAATTATTGAATACAATTATTGTGAAAAATGTTTGTAAAAATCTCTTCGTAACAATTCAATTATTTTCATAAAAAATAAAATTCTTCTCGAAGCAATTCAATTATTGAAGAAATTTTAATAAAATTCTTTACAAGAATTCAATATTCTTTTCAAAAATAAAATTCGTCACAGAAACTCAATTATTTTAAAAAAAAAAATTTAATTGAAGTTCTTTGTCAGATTTAAATTATTTTCAATTTTATATTTAATGAAATTTCTCTCGATGGAATTTAATTATTTTCAAAAAGTTTTTAAATATTCCAAGAAATTCAATTATTAAAAAAAATTTGAATGAATTTCTTCACAAGAAATTAATTTATTTTCATAAATAATATTTGTCTCCAGTATTCAATTGTTTTCACAAATAAAATTCTTCACAGGAATATTTAGAAATTTTTTTTTTAAATTCGACAAAAAAATTCAATTATTTTTAAAAATTTTCATAAAATTCTTGACAAAAATTCAATTTTAAGAAATATTCAATTATTTAATAAATTATTCATTTTTGTATTTAAATAATTGAATTCTCATCGAACTTTCTAATAAACATTGATTTAAAAATGAATTTCAGTTAAAATTTAAAATTGTAATTGAATATTAAAAGTATTAGAGCTTCAATTTTAAGAAATGATTGAATTTTGAAAAGGGTTTAAATTAAAATCTTTGAAAATTTGAATTTATATAGTTACAATATTCTTATGATATAAAATAATGATTCTATCACTCTGTCATCTAAAATTTATCATAAAACATGAGGAAATTATTGAATTTCAAAAGGTTTGAATTTGTAAATCTTAATTCCTATAGAAAAATAATAATGATTAAATATTTATTTAGAAAAGAAGTTATTGATGTTTTCGAATAATTTTACAATTAAAGAACTTCGTAAATTAATGTAATAGAACATTTTTTTGGGTATCTAATAATTTTTGGAGTGAATCAGAATATTCTTCAGGGTCAGAGCGATGAAATTTGCTAAAGTTAATAGTGCAACAAAATTTGTTGAATCAGCAGAGAAAAGTAATGTTTCCCATGGACCATTAGTGCTGTAAAATCTGCTAAAATCATCAAGAAGTTACAATACATTGCATTGCACTATTATGTTTACATACATTGAGATCTACTATAATTTCATAAACATTGTGATCTACTACATAGATTCTCAGACATTATGATCTATATATGAATTTGTATATTATGATTACATGTTCCTAAATATTATGATCTACTATAGTTTCTTAACCCTCCGTCCAACACATGTTCCAATGTCCATCAGATGCTACATTTCTATGATTCATAAAATATTCTTGGAATAGACTTTTTCGACTAGTTGTTTTTTTGTAAATCATTAGTTGCGTAAAGTTTGTGAAATAACCTGACAGCGTGAATTTTTAGTTATATAAATATATTTTAATAAAGATGAAAAGCGTAGAGATCCAGCTTAGCTGGATCCTGGTGTCGTATGGAGGGTTAAACATTATGGTCTACTATAGGTTCTTAAACATTATGATCAACTATACATTATCATCAATTATTGTCTACTCTAAATTAATATTCAATATTATAACTTCTTCAGTTGCATGCAGTTTAGTATAGTATAGTTTAGTATAGTTTAGTTCATTACCAGTTTAGGAACAATGTCGATCAAAAAGCATTTGTAGATTTTTCTGTACCTGAAGCAGCAGTACCTCAAGAAGCATTATTTTTGAACCTAAAGCAACAGTACTTTATGCATATTTAAAAAATAACTTTATATACCTGAACAAGCAGTACTTTATGTACCTAAAGAATTAGTACTTTATGTTCCTAAAGGAGCAGTACTTTGTGTACCTAAAGAAGCTGTACTTTTTATACCAAAAGGAGCAGTGATTTTTGCATCTAAAGGAGATGTGCTTTTTTACTTGAAGCAACAATTTTTTTGTACCTAAAGAATCATCACTTTTTGCATCTAAGGAAGTAGTTCTTTTTGTACCTACAGCAAAAGTTCTTTTTGTACTTAAAGCAACAGCTTTTTTTGCACCTGAAGTAATAGTTCTTTTTGTACCAAAAGCAACAGTTCTTTTTGAATCTACAGCATCAATTATTTTTGTACTTAAAGCATCAGTTCTTTATGTACCTAAAGTAACAGTTCTTTTTGTTCTTAAAGTAACAGTTCTTTATGTACCAAAAGCAACAGTTCTTTTTGAACCTAAAGCATCAATTATTTTTGTACTTAAAGCATCAAATCTTTTTGTGCCTAAAGCAACAGTTCTTTTTGTTCTTAAAGTAACAGTTCTTTATGTACCTGAAGCAACAGTTCTTTTTGTTCCTAAAGTAACATTTCTTTATCTACCTAAAGACGCAACACTTTTTGTACCTAAAGAAGCAGTACTTTTTTAACCTGAAGGAGCAGTACTTTTTGTACCTAAACAAGCAGTGCTTTATGTGCCCCAAGAATCACTACTTTTTATACCCAAAGAATCATCACTTTTTGTACCTAAACTTTTTTTGTGTATTACTTTTTCTACCTCTAAAAGCAGTCAATGTAGCAACTTAAGAAACACATGACCCACTACTTGTACCGAAGTTTGTTGTACCGCAATTTTCACTAATCGTAAAAATTTTAGAACCATTGTATTCTACAAAATATTCTCAGTTGTAGTGTGAAATACTTTTACCAATTGTCCTTAATTTTCGTTGCTTAATAGAAATTTTATTATACTTTTATTACAAAATAGCATTAAATTCCTGGTATTCTTTTACAATTCTAATCACGTGAGAAATTATAAATTTAAGTTTCCTTGTGGAAGATTTCCGTTATTGTAAATGTTTGGATGATGCTAAATGATAGTAAATGATTGTATATGATCTTCTAATTGTTGGTAATTTTTGTTAAACATTGTTCTTCCTAAACTCTAGATTCTAGAATGATGGTGAAGAATAGAAATTGAAATATTTTTCTACCGAATGATGTGCCACTTGTCACCAAAAGCGTAGTACCATTTTCTTGTACGACAAAAGCATAGTACCATCTTCTTATACCACAAAAGCATAGCACCATTTTCTTGTACCACAAGAGCATAGCACCATCTTCCTGCACTATAAAAGCGTAGCACCATCTTCTTGTAGCACAAAAACGTAGCACTATCCGCTTCCTTAGCAGACACATTTCTCTTTTCTCTCATCATTTATTCTTGCTGTGTACTTTATTTAAAATCCTAATCATTCAAATTTAATCTACTCTTAAGTCTTGCTTTTCAGTTTTGCTTTTTTTACTTTTAAATGTTTCTGTTAGGTGTTACTTTCAAGTTTTACTAGTACTTTTGAGTGTTACTATTAAATGTTGCCTTTAACTTGTACTTTTAAGTGTTTCTTTTAGGTTTTACTTTTGTGTTTTACTTTTTAGTGTAACTTTTAGGTTTTACTTTTGGGTTTTACTTTTAAGTGTAACTTTTAGTTTTACTTTTGAGTTTTACTTCTAAGTTTGATGTCTAATCACCGATTTATATAAACTTTCAACAAAATTTGTATAGAATACGAATACTAAGAATGCAAATACAAGTAGCAAATTGATCTGATTATATTTGGAGGAGTATTGAGAACAGTTTTGCGAAAATTGTGTTTATTGAACAGAGTATGATTTCCAATCCTCTTTAGCGAATGCGCCTATCAAGCGGAGTACTGTTAATCCTCTTCAGCGGAAATATACATACCAATCTTGTTGATCACTCAACGTAAAGCAATAATCCATTCTCATTTGTTCGTGTACGATTTTTGATTTACTTTTTTTTTTGTTGCAGTAGCAGTAGTAGTGGGAGGGGATTTTTTTATTAGCAGAAAAAAATGAACATTCCACTAATAGAGCAGTCGGTCGTAAATTCGAAGCACATTTTTAAATCGAGGATAATCACACTGTATAAAAATTCATGCTGCGTCGATGTGTTGATAAGCCTGAGCGCAGCTCCATACTTCTTTACATTCCATATGTCTCATGCACTATGGGAAGTAAGGAAGCACGGAACAGTCGCCCGGCGCTCCGGATAGTCAAGTTTTACTGCTGCAATACTCCTTTGATGTTTGAAGAAAACTTGATGATTCTTGAAACTTTTTTCTCTTTTTAACTGATGATGATGATCTTCTTCTTCAGTCAAATACTCTTATCTGAACTTTAGGTAGGAGTGTTTGATATTTTCTTGAAGAGCTTTTTGAATCAGTACTATTACTTACAGAGGACATTAACTATCTTGATTCGTCAAACTAAAATTAATCACCTGAAATAAAACAACAACGACAACAACCTACAGAACGAAAATTTAAACTGAGGTAAAGGACTTTAGGTCTGAGTTTAGGTTTAAGTTTAAGTTTAGGTCTAGGTTCAGGTTTAGGTTGCGGTTCAAGTTTAGGTTGAGGCTCAAGTTGAAAATTAAGGCAATTTAAAAATTGGATAAATTGGTAGAAAAGCGAGGAGAAAAACAACAGATGTAGATGAAGGAAAAATAATCGGATGGGAATGAGATGAAACTGAAGAGTTCACACCGAACGAGTATATATATTATTTTTGAAACGGACAAACGGACTGACTGACTGACGGATTCTGAGAGAATTTAAGCTCCTGTTCGGATGATCGTTTAAAACTGAGTGCAAGTGAAGCTGGGTAGAGGTCCTATGACGAGCCCTCTAAAAATGGCCGCACACATCCCATTGGCCTCCTTGTGAGCCGTTCCCTCTGTGTTCCCCCTGCCCCCTCTCTTTTTTGCAGCATGTAAGCTTACACTTGACTAGCGGGAGCCGCGCTATGCTCCCTCATAGCGTCGTCTCGCGCCAAATTTGTCTTTATACGAAAATAGGCGTGCGTCCCACGGCCTGCCATCGTGCGGCAACTATTCCTGGCCCAGACTCACGGAGAGTGATAACTTGGTCGCAACGCGTGCCACCAAGAAGTGCCGTACGCTATTAGACGTCGTCGACATTCTATACAAAAAAAAACCGAAAAAGATCAGCTTTTATGGAAGTTGTGATCTTTTTTTTCTTCATCATCACACTGATGGCTTTTTTAGATATCAGTGGTACTTGATTTTAAATGCTACTGCTTGATGTCATTTTTAGAGGGAACTTGAAATCATCAATGCTGTTTTTTTAAGCAATGAGTTTTTTAAGCTACTAAAAATGTTTTTGATTTCAGCTTTAAGAGTCAATTTAAGGTACAAAAGTCAGCCTCGCTAGCCAAGACTTGATTTTTGTACTGTATACTTACATCGAACCATTTTTGCACTACAAAAAGAAGTATCTTAAAAGTGACTACAAAGTTACTTAAAACTTATATTATAATCTTATATTAAGATATATTATTAATCTTAATCTTATATTAAGATTTTTCTGGCCTAAACACCTTAATACAAGATGTTATAAGTAATTTTTTATGTTTTGACTACAAGTTATTTAAAACGACTTATATTAAGGCCAGAAACGTCTTAATATAAGATCTTAATATAAGATCTGAATATAAGATCTTAATATGAGTTATATACTTAAAACATCTTATATTAAGATGTTTCTGGTCTAAACATCTTAATAAAAGACGGTTTAAGTAACTTTGTAGTTACTTTTAAAAATACTTCATTTTTACAATGTGACTGAACTTTAACCTTAAGAATATGATTTCAAGACTTAAAATTAACTTAATCTATAGCTTTTTAGCAAAAAAAGGATACTTTTCAATCATTCTGGTTTTTAGATATGTAAAGACTTTCAGACTTAGAATTTATATGTACCCCCATAAAAACATTTTAAAATGACAAATTTCATTATTAAATGAACTCCGATGAATTTAAAATATCTCTTAGTCTTATACCCCTATGTTTATATAAACAATTATATATTCAAAAATATTATTGGTGTAGAACTTTGAAAAAATGTCAAAAGTATTAAAATTTGAACATTCAAAATTAATCTTCTCTTACAATTTTTAATATTTTTTAACGAAAATTTTTTTCTAAGTTTCTTTTATAATTTTAAACAACTTCTCGCATGGATTTGCAAAAATATGCAACGAGTGAAAAATAAAAATTCTAACCTTCTTCAAAAATTTAATTTTCAAATTTTTGACCATCCTATATATTTTTGGGTTAAAAATGGTGCAAGAAAAAAAATATTTAACCTTCTTTGATAATTATAATTTAAAAGGGTCAAAGTTGGGGGGTGGTGCCTCCCCTTAATAAAAAAAACTACTAAAATTTGTGCAAATTTACCAGCCCTCTAAATGTTAAATCAATTGTTTTTAATAATTTTTGAAAAAGTTCTTTGAAAATTTTCAAATCCATTTGTTTATAATTCAATTTTACGAAATTTGAATTTTTCGGAAATTCTTTAATTAAATATGTATCAGAAAATTAAACCTTCAAAAACTTTAAACAAAAATTCCATTAAACTTTTTCAAAAAAAATTTATTCTACAGAATTGTCAGTTAAAAATACAAAATTCTAATTTCCAAAAAAATTTTAATTTGAAACCTTTTCTCAAAATTCAATAATTTCTAAAAAAAAAACATCACGATGTAATGCTTATAATATTCAATTATTATCTAAAATAATATTAACTAAAATTCATTTTTACATAAATTTTTATGAGAAAATTCTATACGAGAATTCAGTTATTTAAATAGAAAAATAGATAATTTATTGAATAGTTAAATGTTTTTAAAAATTAAATTCTTATAAAGAATTTTATCATCAAATTTTTAAAAAATATTGAATTCTTTTGATGAATTTTAATAAAAACTTATAAAAACTTTATAAAAATTACTTTTAAAAATTATTGAATTATTGCGAAGAAATTTATAGAAAAATATGTACATAATTGAATTCCTGTGAAAGTTTGATAATTTATGAAAATAATTAAATTTTTAGGTAGAATTTTATTTTTATTAAAATAGTAGATATTAAAAATCATTGAATTGAGGAGAATTTTTGAATATAATTGAAATTTTACTAAGAATTTTATTAAAATTTAAAAAAAAATTAAATTTTGTAGAAAAAAATTTATTATTTATGAAAATAATTGAATTACGGAGAAGAAATTTATTAAAATTTTCGAAAATAATTGAATTTTGAAGAAAAAAATGATATTTTTCATGAAAATAATTGAATTTTTGCGAAGAAATTTATTAAAATTTTCAAAAATAATTGAATTACTGTGAAAGTTTGTTTATTTATGAAAATAATTAAATTTTTAGGTAGAATTTCATTTTTATTAAAATAACACTGCAAAAAGAAGTATCTTAATTTAAGATGTTTTGGTAGTCATTTTTAAGATGTTTTGGTAGACACTTTTTAGTTACTTGAAACATCTTAATTTAAGATGTTAAAAGTATCTTCGTACACATTTTCTGTGTATTTTTGGGGCAAAAAGTTTTCAGGTTAACTATGGGCTCTTATGGAAAACACTTTTTGTATCTTAGTTTTTAGTAACTTACACTTATGGTGCATCTTACGATTCTCAAGTAACTTATCGCTAAACATCTTATTGCAATAGAAACATCTTAATTTAAGATACTTTAAAGAACTTACAAAAGTATCTTACTTTTCTAAGATGGAAGAAATATCTTCATCGCTGCTAAAACGTATAAAGCATCTTAAATATCAGTAAGATGCTTTAGAAAACATCTTATTTTAAGATGTAAGATAGCATTTTTCCATCTTACATCTTATTTTAAGATATCAAAAAAGACACCTATTTTTGCAGTGAAATATTAAAAAATCATTGAATTGAGGAAAATTTTTAAAAATAATTAAAATTTTACTAAGAATTTTATTAAAATTTTTGAAAATAATTGAATTTTGGAAAGGAATTTAATTATTTTATAAAGATAAATAAAATTTTGAAGAGACTTTTTTTAAATTTGCTAATTGACTTTAAACCTAATTGAATTTCTGCTTTCAATTGTAACTTCTCTAAAATTCAATTTCTTTAGTGTTTTCCAAAAATCCATTATTTTTAATAATTAATTGAATCGTGAAGTTCGACTAATTTTAATAAAATCTTTAACAATAATTACCTACATTTTTCGAGGAATTCAATTAAAATTGTATTAAAAATAATTGAAATTCTGCGATGAGTTTTATAAAAATATTTGAATACCTAAAGAGAATTTTATTATTTATAAAAATAATTGAATCACTGTAAAAAATGTTATTATTTATGAAAATAATTGAATTTTTGCAATCATTTGTAACTTCTCAAAAATTAAATTTTTTTAGTGTTTTGAACTAAAATTCTTCTATAAATCCATTATTTTTAATAATTAATTAAATATACACCTCAAGCATTTAACTAATTTCAGTAGAATTTGAATTATTAAAATTTTTCAAAAATTTAAGTTCTTTAAAATAAAGAATTTTAGTTTTTAAACCGAGAATTTTAAAGCATTTGTTGTGTTCTCTTCAATGACAAAAATCTTTCTTAAAAAAAAAACTTTTAATCCCTCTTCTTTCAAAAAGTAAATCTTACTTTTTTTCAATTTTTATCAAAAATATATCTTTTTTCACTTTTTATCATTTTTATTGCAAAGCTAAGTTTTTTTGTTAATAAATTATGTAAAGTTTGAAAATAGAACAGCAACGAGTTTTCAAGAAAAAAAAGTGTTTAAAAAGTTGAATTTTTTATTTTCTCGAAAGTATATTGTTGTCCTACTTTCATTTTTAAATATTTTATACCCTAGAAAAACTCTGAGCTAATGAAAGTGATAAGGAAAAAGACAGAGGTAATTTTTGTAAAAGTAAAAAATAAGTTTTATTTTTGAAAAAAGAGCGGGGTTAAAATTTATTTTTTCGAAAAAATATTATCTTTTAAAAACACTTGCAAATCACTTTATGGTAAAAAATTTAAATAAATCATTATTTAATTGTGTCACATTCTGTTAAATTTTTAAATTATTTATTATTTTTAATCCCGTAAATTCCCTCTTATTTTTAATGCATTCCGTGAAAATGGACATAATATTGAAATAAATTAATTGTTAAGCCATTGCTACGATGAAATGTGAAATTTTATTCAGGCATCATTAAATAATTTCAAAAGTTATTTTTCTAGAAATTAAAAGCGTCAGAAAAAGTAAATCCAAATAATGTTTTTTACCTTGAATGTTGTCAGATTAATTACAACTTTAAAGATTTAATTTAAATTCTTCATTTTACTAAAAATATTACTATTTTTATCAAAAGAAAATTTGCTATTTAATTTTCTTTAGTTTTTATTTTTTAATTTAAAGTTTAAATACGTAGGTACCTATATAAAATATATTTCTTTATTGAGAAAAATTGTGTCCTAATTTTTACCAATTTTTTTTCTCATCTTTAAATTTATTTGATTTCAAACATAAATAAATCTTTAAAAAAATTTTATTTGAGTTTTTATGAATAATTAAATTTTTTGACGAGTTTCTTTAAATTTTTTTGAAAATAATATAATTGAAATTCTGCGATAAGGATAAAACTCAAAAATTCCTAAAAAGAATTTTACTATTTATAAAAGTAATTGAATCCTTCCAAAGAATGTTATTATTTATTAAAATAATTAAATATTTGCGTAGAAAAAATTTTTGAAAATAATTGAATTCTTGTAAAGAATATTTTTTAATAATAACATTCAAAAGAATTTAGTAAATCTGAAGAATTTTGCTATTTATGGGAATAATTGAATTCTTTCGATGAATTTTAATAAAATTTTTAAGAATAAATAATATTCTTAAAATTATAATTACGGTGACTAACTTCCCTTAATTATGTTCGAAAAATTTAAATAAAATCCTTTAAAAGAATTCAATTATTTTTAATAGAATGTAAAGAAATTTCAATTATTTCAAAAATTTTCAATTATTTATTTATAAAAATTCAATTACATATCTTGCAATAACAGAATTAAAAAATTTCATAAATCTTATTTTTCGTAATTTTCAATTTTCAAAAAGACTGCGAAAATTCAATTTCATTAAGAAATTTTAAGTATTTATCTTTTTTCAAATTAACTAATAAAAATTTTAATTAATAATCTTCGCACTAAGAAACATGAATACATTAGAATGTGACTCTTTATAAAATTTAATTATTTAGCAATTATTATAAATTAAAATACTTTGTAAATTCTATTTGTTAAAAAGTTTTTAATGAAATTCTTTAACAAATTTAATTTATTCCCACATTATTTTTAAGTTTTAGTCTGAAAAATTACTACAAATAAGTAAAAATTTCTACTAACGTCAATTAGCGACTGAATTTGAACTAATTTAGATTTAGAGAGCAAGAATGATATATTATTTCGTCTGTATAGTATAGAGACAAGTATATATAGTGAAAAATATAATTAAATTTGTAACATGGAAAAAAGTATCTGAAAATGGAGTATTTATAGAGTAAATGTTGTAAGGGGGGTTGAAAAAACGGTTTGAAAAACAGTTAAAAAGACGAAAAGAAGTGATTCCCCTTCATGCCAGTCATAGCGATTGCTATTTTCGGTCCCACTAACTGTAGACTCTATACCCCACCTCAAGAACATCAACGCCGGAACACTAACGAACCCCATCGCATAGTTTCCTTTCCGTGAATTTTTCTATTAGTCTGTCTTTTTTTAGATCCGTCTTATATTTTAAAAGAAAATACTTTACGACATCAATCTTGAGACATTCTTTAATTTCATGGAAAAATTTGTTTTTAGTATTTTAATTTACAACACAGTAAAACGTGAGGTATTAAAAAGTGTTGCAGATTAAATTAACACCAAAAACGATTAAAATAATCAATTTTTGGGTTATTTTTTACAATGAATGAAATTTTAGTTCATTACATTTTTTATAACTATAAAACATGAAGATATCGATAACTCCGAGTCTTCGACTTGGAATCATCGATTTCTTCATGTTTTATAATAATTAAAGATGACCAAGTAATAAAATCAACATTTTATATTATAAGAATATTATACTTCTTCAAAATTTCATTATTATTATTTTCATTATTTCAATTCAATTATTATTTTCAAACATTTTTAACTACAATTTTACTTTATATCAATTATTTTTAATAATTTTCGAAAAAGTTCTTTGGCAATTTTCAAATACATTTGTTTACAATATTCAATTTCACGAAATTTCAATTATTCTTAAATTTTTTAATTAAATGCATATTAGAAAATAAAAACTTCAAATAATATAAAAGAAAATTTAATTAAACTTTTTCAAAAAAATTAATTTCAAAATTCAATTATTTCTAAAAATTCACGCTTTATTGCTTTTAATATTCAATAATAATCTAAAATTTTAACTGAAATTTATTTTTATGAAATGAAAATAAATTTTTATTAAAAAATTCTACAAGAATTTAATTATTTAAATGCAAAAGTAAATAATTTATTGAATAAAATTGAATGTTTCTCAAAATTCAATTCTCATAAAGAATTTTAGTAACAAATTTTTAAATAATTGAATTTTTTTGTCGTGGTTTATTAAAACTTGCATAAACATTACTTTTTCAAGGAATTCAATTATAATTGTATGAAAAATAATTGAAACGCTGCGATGAGTTTTATTATTAGTACAAATAATTGAATCCTTAAGAAGAATTTTATTACTCTTAAAAATAATTGAATTTCTGCAATAAATTCTAACTTCTCTAAAATTAAATTTTTTCTAGTGTTTTTAACTAAAATTCTTCAATAAAACCATTATTTTTAATAATTTTTAAAAAAGTTCTTTGAGAATTTTCAAATTCATTCGTTTACAATTCAATTTTACAAAATTTCAATTATTCGGAAATTCTGCAATGAAATATATATTGAAAAATAAGAACTTGAAATAATTTCAATAAAAATCTTATTAAACTTTTAAAAAGAATTAATTCTACAGAATTGTTTGTCAAAAATATTAAAAATTAGGAATTTCAATGATTTTAATTAGAAAATTTTTCAAAATTTAATTATTTCTAAAAATCTACGTTATAATGCTTTTAATATTTAATTATAATCTAAAATTTTAAGTGAAATTCATTTTTGAAACCATTTTTATTAGTAATTTCTACGAGAATTCAATTATTTAAATACAAAAATAAATAATTTATTAATTTCATGTTTCCTGAAATTAAATTGTCATAAAAAATGTTATCAACAAATTTTTTAAATCATTCAATTCTTTGGACGAATTTTAATAAAATTTTTTAAGAATAATTACATTTTTCGAGGAATTCGATTAAAATTGCATTAAAAATAATTGAAATTATGCAATGAGTTTTATTATTTATGAAAATAATTGAATTCCTAAGAGAATTTTATTATTTAGAAAAATAATTGAATCCCCTGTAAAAAAGTTATTATTTATGAAAATAATTGAATTATTGCGAAGAAATTTGTAAAAAAATTTGTAAATAATTGAATTCCTGTAAAAAATTTTATTATTTGTGAAAATAATTAAATTGCGTTGAATTTTATTTAAATATTTTTCTAAATAATTGAATTCTTTTGAAAAGTTTTATTGAAATAGTAGATATTGAAAATCATTGAATTTTAGAAAACTTTTGAAAATAATTGAAATTTTGACAAGAATTTGACTAAAATTTTGTAAAATAATTAAATAACAGAGAAGAATTTTATTATTTATAGAGAGAATTGAAATTTTGACGAGAATTTTTTTTTAATTTTTTAACACAATAATTTAGTAAATATTTTACTAAGTTAGTTAGTATGTAAATTCTTTACAAAAATTCAATTATTTTTAAACATAAAAAAATTCTTCAGAATAATTCAATTATTTTCATAAATAAAAAAATTTCTAAAATTTCAATTATTCTAGAAAATTTAAAAACAAAATTATTCCAAGAAATACAATTATTTTTAACATTTTTGATAAAATTCTTTACAAGAATTCAATTATTTTCATAAATAAAAAAATTTTTAGAAGAATTTTAATTATTCTAAAAAATTATTTTTTAAATTATTCCAAGAAATACAATTATTTTCAACAATTTTCATGAATTTCTTTACAAAAATTCAATTATTTTTAACAATTTTCATGAAATTCTTGACAAAAATTCAATTATTTTCAAAAATTAAAAAATTCATCACAAAAATTTAATTATTTTCATAAATAAACAAATTTTTAGTAGAATTTCAATTATTCTAGAAAATTTTTAAAACAATTATTCCAAGAAATACAATTATTTTCAACAATTTTTATGAAATTCTTTACAGAAAATCAATTATTTTCTAAAATAAAAAAATTTCTAGAAGAATTTAAATTATTCTAGAAAATTTTTAACACAATTATTCCAAGAAATATGTACAATTATTTTCAACAATTTTCATGAAATTCTTGACAAAAATTCAATTATTTTGAAACATAAAAAAATTCTTCACAATAATTCAATTATTTTCATAAATAAAAAAATTTCTAGAAGAATTTCAATTATTCTAGAAAATGTTTTAAGAAAAGGACAATAATTCATTCAAGGCAACCATTAAAATTTTTATATCTCAATTTTTTTCATTGGATTTATAATTTTTTTGTACTTTTTGACCAGGACAACAAATCAAAAAAAAAATTAAAGGTTGTTGAATTTCAAAATGGTTTAAATTTATAATTTTTGAAAATTTTAATTCCTATCTAAAAATAATAATGATTAAATATATTTATATAAAAAGAAGTCATTGATGTTTTTGAATAATTTTACATTTAAAGAAATAAAAATTATCAAATCAATGTATTAAAACATTTTTTTGATTATTATCTAACCAGTAAGCACTTTGAGAGTGAATCATAATATTCTTTAGGAAAAAAAAAATATTATAGAAAAATA
Organism: Leptopilina syphax; assembly: GCA_032872505.1. Classification (NCBI taxonomy): domain Eukaryota; kingdom Metazoa; phylum Arthropoda; class Insecta; order Hymenoptera; family Figitidae; genus Leptopilina; species Leptopilina syphax. The sequence continues at coordinate 7,135,481 of CM065475.1, forward strand.
TTCTTTATGGAAACTCTAAACTTTATCTGGAAATCAGGGAAAAAAATAAATTTTTGTGGCCACCCTAATTATCACGTAACATTACTGCAATGTTACAGTAAATATTAAGTGCTACTTGAGGGATACGAATAAAAAAATAAACCGTGAATTTAAATTAATTCACTGCTTGAATTTTCGAATTGATTCCCAAAGTTCATTAAACACTGAAAAGCGCAATCCCCAGAAAGATTCTAAAAATCCGACTGGAATTCGTAATCGCAGAATCTCATTGACTATGTAACACATATATAGAAGGTAATAAAAAATTGCAAGAGATCATTATATTGTAAAAGAACATGTCGCGAAAATGTGAGAAACTATTTTATATTTAACGACTATATCAAAATAAAGCGTCATTTTTTTCATCATTTTTTTTAAGGGATTTGTACGGTCTGAGTATTTGATAGCTCTTGTTGGCGAGAACTTTTAAAAAATTCGAGAAAGAGGGAAGGGGAAATAAAAAGGAAAAGCTTGCGGTAGGGAAAAAGAGTTCGATCGTTCTCTGCTTTAGAGCGAAACGTGAAATTTATGCGTTCAATACCAACCGCAGCCCTTCTGCCATTTCCCCAAAGCTGAATGAACAAAAAAAATATATTCGCTCCGACGTCTTTTAAAGTTATTGCTCAAAGTCAAGGAAGTTTCAACGGAGATGGAAATGAGTTCAATAAAATATGGCGCGATGGCCGGCTGACTCTTGGTGGGCTTTCCACTCGATTTTCTTTTTTTTCTTTTATTTTTTATTTTTTAGAGAGAAACTGAGACACTATTGCACTAGGGCGCACTAGGCTTTTCCCGAAAGGAGAAAACGTTTATCTTTCTTACTTACACATTCGGTTGAAAATTGTTACTACTCTTCACTTTAAAGTTTAAATACAAAAAAATATTTTGATCAATGTGCAGGAATATTTCCTTTTTATTTTTTATCAAGTTTTCTTAAATCGATAAAATAAAATTGGATAGAATTTAATTTTGTTTTTCCCTAATTTCCAGACAAAATTTCGACTTTCTCCTTGACCCTAAAGAATATTCTGCGATTCACTCTAAAAATAATTAGAATTCTAGAATTTTTAACTAAAATTCTTCTTTAGATTAGATTAGATTATATTTCTTTATTTTGTTCCAGGAAACCATGAGAACAACCATAAAAATACAATAAATTCAAAAATATACAAATTCATGATACAATTTAATTAAGAGTTGTTTAACAATAATTAAATTGAAATATAAAGTATAATCAAAATAATAAACAAATAATTAAAAAATATATATATATATATATATATATATATATATATATATATATATATATATAAAATATCTTTAAATCAATTATTTTTAATAATTTTTGAAAAGCTTCTATGAAAAATATCAAATCCATTTGTTTACAACTCAATTTTATGTAATTTCGATTATTCGGAAATTCGTTAATTAAATATATATTAGAAATAAAAACTTCAAATAATTTCTAAAAAAAAAAAAATTCAATTAAACTTTAAAAAAAAAAAAATACTACAGTATTTTTAGTTAAAACTATGAAAAATTCAAATTTTCAAATAAAATTTTGAAACCATTTCAAAATTCAATTATTTCTAAAAATTCAAGCCATGTTTTCAATATTCAATTATTATCTAAAATTTTAACTAAATTTCATTTTTAAATCAATTTTTCTTGGAAAATTCCACGAGAATTCATTTATTTAAATACTAAAATAAATAAAATTATATTGAATAATTAAATTCTCATAAAGAATTTTATCAACAAATTTTGAAATAATTAAATTCTTTTGACGAATTTTTTTTCTCGAGGAATTTGATTTAAATATAAAAAAAAAAAATTTTTAAATTCTGCGATAAGGATAAAAGGATAAAACTCGAAAATTCCTAAAATGAATTGTATTATTTATAAAAATAATTGAATCACTGGAAAAAATTTTTCTATTTTTAAAAATAATTGAATTATTGCAAAGAAATTTATAAATTTTCAATCTGAAATAATTGAATTCTTATAAAGAAATTTATCTAAATTGTTCAAAATTATTTTCATCATTTCCACAATATTTTTAATTAAAAGTGTATGAAAAAAAATTCTGATTTTTAAAGATTTTAGTTTGAAGCCTTTACAAAATTAAATTCTTTCTAAAAATTGCAATTATTAATAACTTCTCATAAATTTAATTATTGTCTAAAACTCAAATTAATTTTTAAATCAATTTTTATTAGAAAATTCTAAATGAATTCAATTATTTAAATACAAACATAGGTAATTTATTGAATAATTGAATGTTTCTTAAAATTAAATTCCCATACATAAGTTTATCAACAAATTTTTAAATAATTGATTTCTTTCGTCGAATTTTAATAAAATTTTTAAGAATAATTGCATTTTTCGAGGAATTCGATTAAAATAAAATTGTATTAAAAATAATTGAAATTCTGCAATGAGTTTTATTATTATTTATGAAAATAATTGAATTATTGCGAAGAATTTTATAAAAAAGTTTCAAACAATGGATTTTTTTCCAAAACATTTATATGAATTATATTTTTAAATATTGAATTCCATGTGGAATTTTCATTATTTTAGAAAATAATTGAATATTTGTATATATATAGAATTTTATCAAAATTGGTTTTGAATAATATAATTGAATTCATGAAAAAAAAATTTTATTTTTTGAAAATAATTGAATGATTGTGTAGAACTTTATCAAAATTTTTTTTAATTATTTGAATTCTTTTGGAAAATTTTATTAAATAGTAAAATATTGAAAATCATTGAATTAAAAAAAAATTTCGAATATAATATTGCGAAATTTCGCCGTGAATTTTATTAAAATTTTTGAAAATAATTTAATTACTGCGAAGGATTTAATGCTAAATTTTTAAATATTTGATCTTCTGGAAAAAATTTATGCAAATTCTATTTTAAATAATTGAATTTTTGTGAAATTTTTATTTTTTTTGGAAAATAATTGAATGTTTGTGTAGAATTTTACCAAACTTTTTTTTTAATAATTGAATTCTTTTGGGAAATTTTATTAAAATAGTCGAATATTAAAAAGCATTGAATTAAAAAAAAATGTAGAAAATAAGTTAAATTTTGCCATGAATTTTATTAAAATTTTTAAAAATAATTGAATTCTTGTGATGAAAATAATTGAATTTTACATTGAATTTTATTAAAATTCTTGAAAATAATTGAATTTTGTCAGAAAATTTTGCTATTCATTTATAAAGATAATTGAACTGTGGACAATTTTTTTAATATTTTATGAAAATAATTGAACTACTGCGAAGATTTTTAATGCCAAATTTTAAAATATTTGATTTTTTCAAAAAAAAAAAAATGTATGCAAATTCTGTTTTAAATAATTGAATTATTTTGGGAAATTTTATTAAAGTAGCAGAATATTAAAAATCATTGATTTAAAAAAAAATTTGAAAATAATTGAAATTTTACCATGAATTTTATTAAAATTTTTAAAAATAATTTAATTTTTGTGATGAATACTGTTATTTATGAAAATAATTGAATTTTACAATGAATTTTATTAAAATCCTTGAAAATAATTGAACTTTGTCGAAGAATTTTGCTATTTAAAACTGACTTTTAACAAAATAAAAATTATATATAATATTATAACAGTACTTGCTATACTTGACTAAAAAATATTTCTGCAGTAATTATAATTTTCTATCACAGAGAAACGATGTTACTCTATAAATTTAAAGTTTCTTTAAATTTTTTTTTAAGTACAAATAAATATAAAGAAATAGAGTTTGGCAATGGTCCATTGAGTTTTTCAATGTGTCTCTCATCCTGAATTGGTATTTTTTTCTCATTTACATTATACTGCCTCGTAATTGATATGTTGCCAATATAGATAAGAAAGCATATCCAACACCAAGGGAAAATGAATCCGCATTGGATCATTGCCTAAAAATGATATTTTCAAACTTATTTTCTCTTTATTTTTTTCCCCTCTTTTACTCCTTCACTGTCATTAATAATTGAATATGCTTATCTAGGTGAATATAAACTTTAGTTAGGATTTTCCTTATCTGAATGAGAAATTTCCACAATGAAGATCGGATTTAATTCCGGATTGTTAATTATACTGCTTAGTCTGATGGCAAATATTTATTTCCTTCACTTTCACAAGGGATTTTAATCTTGACTACGATAATTGACTCTAATCTCTTTGCATTAATTAACCAACGCGCAAAATCAATTATAGTATATAGCTCGTGAATGCTCATTTAGGACATAAGATAATTTTTCCTTTATAATGCTCATTAGATAATATATTTTCAATTTGGGAAAAATAATACGTGAGAAAAGTTGAAAAAAAAATAATTTTGCAAAAATATCTCTCAAAATCTAAATTAGCTAAAAATAACTATAATAGGTAGTAAAATCTAATGCATGATATTTATGCTTTAGAAATTAGAAAAAATAACTAAATTACTAGTAGAAAATAATTAATTATTAATGGAAAATAAATAATTACTTGTAGAGAAAACGAAAAATTAATATTAGTAGGTAACTAATAGTATTGTAATTAAATACTAGTGAAAAACTCATTTGAATTAATAATTGAGTAATAGTTTAGTAACTATAAAGTAATTAGTTATTTTCTTCTAATAATTAGTTAGTTTCTACTAGTAACTGGTTATTTTCTATTAATTATTAGTCATTTCATTTCACTAATAATTAGTTATTTACTACTGGTATTTAGCTATTTTCTACTAATAACTATTACCTTTTTTTTAGTAAAAATTAGTTTTTAACTACTACTTATTAATTATTTTCTATTAATTATTAGTTATTTCCTACTAGTAATTAGTTATTTTCTACTAATTATTAGTCATTTTCTACTAATAATAAGTGTTTCCTACTAGTTATTAGTTAGTTATCCAGTTTTTCAAGTTGCGTGGCAACCCTGGGCGTAATAATAGTGTAATAGTTGTGTAATAATAACGTAATAACGGTAGTCCACTGAACACTTTCAAAAAATATAAATTCTCCCTCACACAGTAAAACGTGAAGTGTTAAAATAACACCAGAATGGATTAAAATAATCTGCAACAGTTTAAACCCTCTATGATTAAATTAACACCAGAAAGGATTGAAATAATCTATTTTGGTGTTATTTTTTAACTATAAATGAAATTTTACTTTAAATAAAACACCAAAGTCAACGATTTGTAAACATTCAACGAATTTAGCTTCTCCAGGGAGAATACCCACACAGCACATGATATTTCCTAAATATTTCCTGAATATTTCACTGAAAGATTGAAATATTTCAGTGCAAAGTTCTAGAAATATTTCTGCAAACAGGAAAATGTCCGCTTATGTGGGAATATTGACGCGAAAGTTGAGAAAATATTTCATTGAAATATTCCTGCAATATTACACATAAAGATTCTGCAATATTGTGAAAATATTTCACAAAATGGAAAAATTTGTTAAACACCTCAAACCAATAGGAATTTTCTGAAATATTTTAAAACCCATAGGATATAGTAAGTTAAAAACTACTGCGCAGCTCTACAGGCCATAGAAACTGAGTTCGACCAGTGCGCATCATTTCAGTTGAATATTTCCAAAATATTTCAATGAAATATTTTCTCAACTTTCGCGTCAATATTCCCACATAAGCGGACATTTTCCTGTTTGCAGAAATATTTCTAGAACTTTGCACTGAAATATTTCAATCTTTCAGTGAAATATTCAGGAAATATTTAGGAAATATCATGTGCTGTGTGGGTAGTAAATTAGTAAGTTAGTTACTAACTTACTAACTAACTGAGTAACATAGTTACTAAATTCAATTTTGTTCAAAAATTTAAAAAAATTCTGGTAAAAATTTCAATTTTCTTATTTATAAATAATAAAATTTTTCTCTGATATTTAATTACACAGCCACACAAAAAAAATAAAGTGTCTTGATCTGGGGTCGAAACATATGTATTGGTATTCCGATGTATTTCGATGCGCTGAATCCGAATTCGCCATCAGAATTTGGTCAATGGGTCCTAGTTTCGCCCTAACCTCAAAAATACTCTAAAACCGTTAAAATTGTCACTTTTGAATTATCAAAATTGAATCTAACCGCATATTGATAATTTTCTAAGATCCCTTAATTTAAATGAACTATTCTATAAGCTTTTCAATTGAAAATTCCTATAAAACATTAAATCTATCGAACCTAACCTGAAAAACACATCTAAGATTCAAAACAAACAAATTATACCATACACAGCGCAATAAAAAATAGGTAACCTCATGAAAGTTACAAATTAGGTGTTTCTATGATTGCTGATTACGAATCCGGTGTTAGTTTATCAAAGTTCAAAATGGCGGATCCAATATGGCGGTCTTTATTATTTTAACGATTTTTTTAAATTTATTACACGCGATTTTTCGGGACCTTTGATAACGAATCCTATATCAATTTTTATAATCTTAAAATCTTACGAATTGTTAGAAAAAAATTGTTAAAAAAAAATTCGTAAGACTTTAAGATTATAAAAATTGATATATGATTCGTTATCAAAGGTCCCGAAAAACCGAGTGTAATAAATTTTAAAAAAATCGTTAAGATAATTCAATTTTGATAATTCAAAAGTGACCAATTTAACGATTTTAGGGTATTTTTTGTGATTAGGGCGAAACCAGGACCCATTGGCCAAATTCTGATGGCGAATTCGGATTCAGCGCATCGAAATACATCGAAATACATATGTCTCGACCCCACATCAAGAAACTTTATTTTTTTGTGTGGATGTGTTATTTTACCAAATTTTAATCAAATTCTTGTCAAAATTTCAATTATTCTCAAAAGTTTTCTAAAATTCAATAATTTTCAATATCTACCCTATTTCAATAAAATTTTCCAAAAGAATTCCATTATTAAAAAAAAATTGAATAAAATTCTACGTAAACATTCAATTATTTTCATAAATAATAAAATTTTTTACAGGAATTCAATTATTTTCATAAATAATAAAACTCATTGCAGAATTTCAATTATTTTTAATGCAATTTTAATCGAATTCCTCGAAAAATGTAATTATTCTTAAAAATTTTATTAAAATTCGTTTAAAGAATTTAATGATTTAAAAAATTTGTTGATAACATTTTTTATGAGAATTTAATTTCAAGAAACATGAAATTAATAAATTATTTATTTTTGTATTTAAATAATTGAATTCTCGTAGAATTTACTAATAAAAATTGTTTTAAAAATGAATTTCAGTTAAAATTTTAGATTAAAATTAAATATTAAAAGCATTTATAATGTTGATTTTTAAAAATAATTAAATTTTTAAAAAATTTTATATTAAAATCATTGAAATTCTTAATTTTTCATATTTTTGACAAACAATTCTGTAGAATTAATTCTTTTTAAAAGTTTAGTAAGATTTTTGTTGAAATTATTTCAAGTTCTTATTTTTCAATATATATTTAATTGCAGAATTTCCGAATAATTGAAATTTTGTAAAATTGAATTGTAAACGAATGAATTTGAAAATTCTCAAAGAACTTTTTTAAAAATTATTGAAAATCATTATTTATTGAAGAATTTTAGTTAAAAACACTAGAAAAAAATTTAATTTTAGAGAAGTTAGAAATTATTGCAGAAATTCAATTATTTTCAAGAGAAATAAAATTCTTCTTAAGGATTCAATTATTTTTACTAATAATAAAACTCATCGCAGCGTTTCAATTATTTTTCATACAATTATAATTGAATTCCTTGAAAAAAGTAATGTTTATGCAAGTTTTAATAAACCACGACAAAAAAATTCAATTATTTAAAAATTTGTTACTAAAATTCTTTATGAGAATTAAATTTTGAGAAACATTCAATTATTTAATAAATTATTTACTTTTGCATTTGAATAATTAAATTCTTGTAGAATTTTCTAATAAAAATTGATTTTCATTTCATAAAAATAAATTTCAGTTAAAATTTTAGATTATAATCGAATATTAAAAGCAATAAAGCGTGAATTTTTAGAAATAATTGAATATTGAAATTAATTTTTTTGAAAAAGTTTAATTAAATTTTCTTTTATATTATTTGAAGTTTATATTTTCTAATATGCATTTAATTAAAGAATTTAGGAATAATTGAAATTTCGTGAAATTGAATATTGTAAACAAATGGATTTGAAAATTGCCAAAGAACTTTTTCGAAAATTATTAAAAATAATTGATATAAAGTAAAATTGTAGTTAAAAATGTTTGAAAATAATAATTGAAAAATTGAAATAATGAAAATAATTTTGAAGTAGTATAATATTCTTATAATATAAAATGTTGATTTTATTACTTGGTCATCTTTAATTATTATAAAACATGAAGAAACCGATCACTACGAGTCGATGACACGGAGTTATCGATATCTTCATGTTTTATAGTTATAAAAAATTTAATGAACTAAAATTTCATTCATTGTAAAAAATAGCACCAAAATTAATTATTTTAATCTTTTTTGGTGTTAATTTAATCTGCAACACTTTTTAATACCTCACGATTTACTGTGGCAGTAGTAAAGTCAATTTGTAAATCACTTGTCGAAATACTTTCTACATTCTTAATTCTTAACGGAGAACGCTGAGACTAAACCGAGCAAAGAATGAGGAAAAAAGTAAGTAAGGAAATTTTGAATTATTATAGAAAATTGGCGCGTCGCGAAAGAAGATAAAGAGTTAACTGGTAGTTGTTGGCCACATGGATCCATCAAAAGCCGGGACTTCGTTCCTCTGCCCTCTTGCCGAGCCTCTAAATCGCAGGGAAGGAGTGCCGATAATGCCGCCGGAAATAGCGTCACGTTGTCTACACATAAATGCTTACAACCATATCAACATTCTGAATTCACTGAAAAATTCTCATACGCCTGCCTTCTCTTTCAATAACACGCGCATTGATTCTTTCTCCATTTTTTTCGCGCCCCAACCAAGAACTCTCTATTGTTTCTGAAAAATTTACAGTTCACAGTGCGTATATATACAGAGTCTGTCTAAATGCAACTCTATTTTAAACAATTATTTTCGGCATTCGTCTATAACAATTTTCAGATTTGATCAATTTCAGATTGATAATAGGTACAAAATCGTCATATTGAATCGAACATTTCGAAGTTTGATAATCTAATTTCAGAATCGGTTTCAGCAACCTCAAAACCCTAGAGTAACCGGTTTCAATCTGATTGGTTCAATTTTTAAAGAAATTGTCCTCCATATTGGATCCACCATTTTGAATTTTGTAAATTTGACATCAAATTTGTACTCCGCAATTCTGAAAACCGCTGAGTATGAAATATTAAGCAAATCCAATTGACTCTTAATTTTACTCCTCCATTTTGAATTTTGAAAATGAAACATCAAATTTGTAATGAACACCTAGTAACTTTAACCAGAGGTTTTATGCGTATTTCGTTTGGAAGTTAATTTTTGAAGAAGGTCAAGCCGGTACCGGTATGAGACCATCATTTTCACCGGCTTAGTGCAAGTGAATTACCGGATGATAATTTCGAACAATTTATTTTTATACTATTTATTATTATTTATCAATTTTTTAAAGAATTATTATCGATATTATTATTAATTTTCTAATTTTAATTTGAAATAGTAAATGAACAGAATGCTGAATCAGAGAAATATACTCTCTAAATTTGAATCAGTTAAAAATAACTGATTCAGAAGCAAAAAGTCAGTCACTAATTTAAATAGTAATATTTCTACTGACAATTAGTTAAAAATAACTGATTGTCAGTTAAAAATAACTGAAGTTTCAGTAAATTTTTTTTTGACTAATTCAATTAGTCAAGTTTAACTATTTTTTCAGTTATTTTTTACTGAAAATTAGTTATTTTTTCACTGATTCAGAAGCAAAAAGTCAGTCACTGATTGTCAGTTAAAACCACGATTTTTAACTGATTCAATTTAAGAGAGTAAACAATTAATAAAAAATCTGAAGACACGAGGAATTGAACTCTAGATACGGCAGCTACAAAGTCAATGCCCTATCCACTTACCTAAACCTGCTTATAAAAAGTAAATCAGGGTTGCTACAAAAATTTAATTGTTTTTCCTAACTTTTCATTTCATTACATTTATTTACGCATTTCTTTAATTTTAAAATTATTCGAAAACATCGGATCAATAACTTCTTTTTTAAATAAATACTTTATCATTATTACTTACTTTTCATTACACAGGCACACAAAAAAAAAAAAGTGTCGTGGCCGAGACACTACTGTAGTATATTCCCATGTATTTTTGGCCGCTGAATCCGAATCTGAAGTCCGAATGCTCAAATTGGTTCTTTTTTTTGAGTTATACTCAAAAAACGACTCAAAACACGAATTTGAACCAAAAAAATTAAAAATTTTTTTTGTGACATGACAATAGCATATTTCCATGTATTTTTTCCCGCTGAATCCGGATTCGAAGTCAGAATTGACAGATGTGCTCAAAATTATGAGCTAAACTCAAAAATCGACTCAAAAAACCGAATTAAAATGACGAAAATGGAAAATTTTTTCTGTGACATTGCAAAAGTATATTCCTATGTATTTTTGCATGCTGAATCCGAATTCGAAGTCAAAATTGACAGATTTGCTCAAAATTTTGAGATAAACTCAAAAAACCACTCAAAAAAAGACTCAAAAAACCGAATTAAGGTGGAAAAAATTTTTTATGACACTACACTACTATATTCCCATGTACTTTTTCCCGCTGAATCCGAATTCGCAGTCAGAATTGACAGATTTGCTCAAAATTTTGAGATAAGCTCAAAGAACTGATAAAAAAAGCGATTTAAAATAAAGAAATGGAAATTTTTTGCTATGACACTACATTGCAGTATTTCCATATCAGATCTCGCATTTAAAGTCAGAATTGACAGATTTCTGACTGATTTGCTCAAAATTTTGAGATATACTAAAAAACTGATAAAAATGTAATTTAATATGAATAAAGGAAATTTTTTGCTATGACACTACACTAGTGTATTCCCATGTATTTTTTCACTGTGATTCCAAAGTCAGAATTTTCAAAGTGGCTCAAAATTTTGGATTTCATTAAAAGTGCTCAAAAACATGCATGCTTGTACCTGTAACCAGGGTTTGAGTTCTAAAAAATTTTATGTCATTCTGATAATTCTAACTTCGAATTTGTATTCAGCGTATATAAAATTCATGAGAATACACTACCGAATACCAAAAAAATTAACTCTTTTGCATTAAATTAAATTTTGAGCATTTTTGGATTTAACTTAAAATTTTGAGCCAATTTAATAATTTTAACTTTGAATTTAAAAGCAGATGTAAAAACATGAGAATATACTAATGTAGTGTACTAGCAAGAAAAGTAGAGTTTCTTGACTTTAATTTTTGTAACTTAACAGATTTTCTTGTGTGTCTCAGAATTTTGAGCCATTAGAATAATTCTGACTTCAAATGCGAGATCCGAGTGTAAAAATATATGGAAATACTGTAATGTAGTGTCATAGCAAAAAATTTCCATTTCTTTATTTTAAATCGCTTTTTTTATCAGTTCTTTGAGCTTATCTCAAAATTTTGAGCAAATCTGTCAATTCTGACTGCGAATTCGGATTCAGCGGGAAAAAGTACATGGGAATATAGTAGTGTAGTGTCATAAAAAATTTTTTTCATCTTAATTCGGTTTTTTGAGTCTTTTTTTGAGTCTTTTTTTGAGTGGTTTTTTGAGTTTATCTCAAAATTTTGAGCAAATCTGTCAATTTTGACTTCGAATTCGGATTCAGCATGCAAAAATACATAGGAATATACTTTTGCAATGTCACAGAAAAAATTTTTCATTTTCGTCATTTTAATTCGGTTTTTTGAGTCGATTTTTGAGTTTAGCTCATAATTTTGAGCACATCTGTCAATTCTGACTTCGAATCCGGATTCAGCGGGAAAAAATACATGGAAATATGCTATTGTCATGTCACAAAAAAAATTTTTAATTTTTTTGGTTCAAATTCGTGTTTTGAGTCGTTTTTTGAGTATAACTCAAAAAAAAGAACCAATTTGAGCATTCGGACTTCAGATTCGGATTCAGCGGCCAAAAATACATGGGAATATACTACTGTAGTGTCTCGGCCACGACACTTTTTTTTTTTTGTGTGCCTGTGTTATTATTTTAAATTACAAGAATGTTGTTACTGTAACTTCTTCAAAATTATTTTCATCACTTTAATTCAATTATTATTTTCTACAACTTTTCCTTAAATAAATTATTGATAATACCTAATTTTTGAAAAAGTTTTTTGAGAATTTTCAAATCCAGTTACTTACATAATTCAATTTTACGAAATTTCGATTATTCGGAAGTTCTTCAATTAAATATATATTAGAAAATAAAAACTTGAAATAATTAATTCTACAAAATTGTTTGTTAAAAGAAAGAAAAATTCAAATTTTCAAAGATTTTGGTTTGAGGCCTTTGAAAATTCAATTATTTTTAAAAATTCACGCTACAATGCTTTTAACATTCAATTCTAATCTAAAATTTTAATTGAAATTCATTTTTAAATCAATTTTTATTATTATAAAGTTTTACGAGAATTCAATTATTTAAATACAAAAAGTAAATAATTTATTGAATATTGAATGCTTCTCGGAATTGAATTTTCATGAAGAATTTTATCAACAAATTTTTAAATAATTGAATGTTTTTGACGAATTTTAATAAAAATTTTAAGAATAATTACATTTTTCGAGTAATTAGATTAAAATAAATTGTATTAAAAATAATTGAAATTTTGCAATGAATTTTATTATTTATGAAAATAATTGAATTATTGCGAAGAATTTTATAAAAAAGTTTCAAATAATTGATTTTTTTAAAAAATATTTATACGAATTCTATTTTTAAAAATTGAATTCCTCTGAAATTTTCATTATTTTAGAAAATAATGGAATATTTGTACAGAATTTTGTCAAAATTCGTTTTAAATAATTGAATTCATTAGGGAAATGTATTAAAGTAGTACATACACAAATTATTAAATTAAGACCAATTTTTGAAAATAATTGACATCTTGCAATGAATTTTATTGAAAATTTTTTAAATAATTAAATTTTATTACTTCTGAAAATAATAATTGAATTTTGTCAAAGAATTTTGCTATTTATTTATAAAGATAATTGAAATGTTGACAATATCTTTTATATTTTTTGAAAATAATAATTGAATGTCTGCGAACAATTTTTTTAACTTTGAAAATATTTGAATTACTGCAAAAAATTTTATCACTTTTGAAAATAATTGAATTCTTGTGATGAATTTTGCTATTTATGAAAATAATTTATCTTTTGCAATGAATTTTATTAAAATTCCTGAAAATAATTGAATTTTGTCAAAGAATTTTGCTATTTTTTTATAAAGATAATTGAAATGTCTAATTAAAATTTTTTTTTAAAATAATTGAATTTCTGCGAAGAATTTTATTACTTTTGAAAATAATTGAATTATTGTGATGAATACTGTTATTTATGAAAATAATTGAATTTTGTCAAATAATTTTGCTATTTATTTATAAAGATAATTGAAATGTGGACAATTTTTTTATATATTTTTTGAAAATAATTGAATGTCTGCGAAGAATTTTTTTAACTTTGAAAATAATTGAATTAATGCGAAAAATTTAATGTTAATTTGATAAATATTTGATTTTTTATAAAAAGGTTTATGCACTTTCTATATTTTAAATAATTGAATTCCTGTGAAATTTTTATTTTTTCAGAAAATAATAAATTGAATATTTGTGTAGAATTTTATCAAAATTTTTTTTAAATAATTGAATTTTTTCGGAAAATTTTATTAAAATAGTAGATATTGAAAATCATTGAATTGATAGAAATTTTTGAAAATAATTGAAATTTTGCCCAGAATTTTATTAATTTCGGAAAATAATTGAATTTCAAAGAAGAGTTTTATTATTTATAAAAAGATAATTGAAATTTTGACCAGAATTTTAAAAAAATTTTCAACATAATTGGATTTCTGCGAAGAATAATTTTATTACTTTGAATTGTAACTTTTTAAAAATTCAATTTTATTAGTGATTTAAACTAAAATTCTTTTATAAATCTAGTATTTTTTATAATTAATTAAATATTATTAAAAAATTCAACGAATGGCAGAAGAATTTGAATTACCTATTAGCATTTTTCAAAAATCGAAGTTCTTTAAATTTTCTAATTAAATTCTTTGAAAATTGAAATTTTCTAAAATTTCAAATCAAAACCTTTATAGAAATTCTTCTATTTATGAAAATTGTAAACGCAACTGTTTTACAAATTCAAATAAATTTAAAATATTGAAGTAAAATTATTCGTTAAATAATTTGTAAATAATAATTTTAGAATAGTTCTTGAAGATTAAAATTATAGAATAATGATTATTATTAAATATTTTATCACTTTTTGGCCGTAGGTACACAGAGAAAAGCGAGTGTTGTTTTTGATGCGGGTAAATTTTGGTAGGGTAATTTTAGTGAGGATAAATTTTCTATAATAGAAAATTTACCTTATTTTCGGTGTTAAAATAACACTTCCGAGCTAAAGTTTGATGCAGACACTTTTAACACCGAATTCAGTGTTAAAATGACACTCACTTTCTTCTGTGTATATTATAAGAAAGTTAATCCGTTTCATAGATATAACGAATCGGAATAAAAACAGAATTAAAATTTGGTACCAAATGACCGTTTATTGGTGAGGTATTAAAAAGCGTTGCAGATTAAATTAACACCAGAAAGGATTAAAATAATCCATTTTGATGTTATTTTTTACTATGAATGAAATTTTACTTCAGATCAAAACCAAGACAACGATTACTAACAACTAACTAACAAACTAACTAATTAACTTATAGCTGCGAACTACCTAACTTACTAACTAACTTACTGAATATCTTACTAACTAACATACAAATTTAATTACTAATTAACTTACTAATTAACTTACTAACTAACTTACTTACATAACTTAGTTACTAATTAACTTACTTTATTTTTAAGAGGATTTTTTCCTATACTTATGAGAATATTTCTCTTAAATAGAAAGGAAAATACGTTCCAATAAAGAATTTCCAATTCAAGTATAAAATTTAAAGAGGATTTTGGAAGAAGAATTTTTTTTTCGGTGAGAATAAAATAAAATAAGCATCTATACCTGAGTTGAGAAGAGGAAATTTTTGAATGAAATACTCATCTCTCCCACGAAGTTATTTGAAGAGTGTTCCTTTTTACCTCCTTGGACATGAGAGTGAACTGTATTTTTTTTTATCTACTCAAAATACCACTGGCCGTGCATACATGTGTCGTTGAGTAAAACATAGAAGCAAATGACACGTGTCCCCCATCCTGTCGGTATCATCTCTCCCACATACATTTGTTCTCTCTCCATTTTCTGTATTCTGGTAAATGGTGCACTCATTTGCACCATATGTTTCGGTATTAGTGTGTCCGAGATTCACAGTATTTTCAACACTCTCTCTCTCTCTCTCTTCCTCACACTAAAATCTTCGACCTAACTCAAACTCACTCTATTACCCCCTCGATGCACACACTAAATTCCCATTAACTAAATTCCGACTTTCGTTCTCGAAATATAATTTACGACAAGGATTTTAATTGAAAATTTATTGCCGAGCCGAATTTCTCAAACTTTTCCGACTTGTTACTTCTTTTTTACTTCATTGAAAGGAAAATAAAATTTTTATTCGCTGTATTTTTAGCGAGGGGGAATTTACTGTTATTTAAAGTTTACAATGTAATTTCATTTCTTTATTGACATTCATTTTTACTTTCACTTTGAAAGATTTTTATTTTCACTTTTATCTTGTCAGACTTTTGACAGAAAACAAAAATTAATTTAAAAATCTAAAAAATTGAAACTGAAAGGGAAAAATTTTTATTTTTCCCTTTCATTTTCAATTTTTTAATTTAATTTTAACTTTAATAGATTTTTAATTACATTTTCACGTCGATAGATTAAATTAAATTAAATTCCTCACAGAAATTTTGTTACATTGTTTTAAAATAAATTTAAAGTCTCTCGAGAAAATGAATTATGAAATCGTATTGAATGTAACTGAATTCCTTCGAGAAATTTCGTTAAAATTGAATTGAAAATAATTGAATTCCTGCGAAAAATTGTATTATTTACTGTAAAAAATAAAAATAGTTAAACTCTTTTGCGAAGAATTTTATTTTCATTTTTTGAATTATTATTCATTATTTTGAATCATTATATATAGAAATTCTGGATATAATTGAATTATTTTGAAGAATTTCAAAAAAAATTTTAGAAAATAATATTGAATTTCTGCACAAAGGATTTTATAAAAGTTTTTGAAAATATTTGACTTTTTTCTAGGAATTTAATTAAAAATTTTATTGACAATAATTTAATTCTTATAAAGAGTTTTAGTAAATTTGAATTTCTGCAAAGAAGTTTATTAAAAATGTTAAAAATAATTTAATTCTTTCGAGAAATAGAATTGAATTTTGAAAAATTTTTAATAATTCAAGTTTCTCTAAATTTGTAAGTATATATATTTAATTAATTATTGAAAATAAAGGATTTTAAGCAGATATTTAATTAAAATACTAAAAAATTGAATTTGGAAAATTTTAAAATGATTGAAAATTTTTTAAAAAATGTCAATATTTCAATTATCTTTATAAATAATAAAATTCTTCTCCTAAATTCAATTATTTTCAAAAATTTTAATAAAATTTCTTGGCAAAATTTCAATTATTTTTAAAACTTTCCCTCAATTCAATATGATTTTCAGTATCTAACTATTTTAATAAAATTTTCTAAAAGAATTCAATTATTTAAAAGAAATTTTGATAAAATTCTACGCAAACATTTAATTATTTTTATAAATAATAAAAATTTCTTAAAAATTCAATTATTTACAAATTTTTTCTAAATTTCTTTGCAATAATTTAATTATTTTCATAAATAATAAAATTCTTTTTAGAAATTCAATAATTATTTTCATAAATTTTAAAATTATTTTTAGGAATTCAATTATTTTTAAATTTTTATTTTCATTTTAATAGATTTTTATTTACACTTTCACTTTGATAAATTTTGATTCGCACTTTCTTCAGTCAAAGTTAAAAAAAAATAATTTTTTTAAGTTTTTAAAGTGAAAATAAAAGTGAAAGTAAAAACGAAAATGAAAATAAAAATCTATCAAAGTAAAAGGGTAGGTAGTCACTTTTTCCTTAAAAATATTTTCTAATCTTTTTTGTCTAAAATAAAAGCGATTATCAATGAAATCTGTTTTCTAAAAAAGGTTTCTAAAAGGTTTTTCTAACAAGTTTTGATTGCTAAAAAAAAGTTTTTCTAAAAAATTATGATTTCTAATATTTATTTTCCTAAAATTTGTAAAATTCCATAATTTCAATAAAAATTAAAAAATTGTTAAAAAATTAAGATTAAGAAATAGAAACTATTTTGCATATTTTCTGTTTCTCAATCACAATTCAGTTCACAAAATTATGAGATTCTTTTTGAAAAAGAATAAAAAAATTTATGAAATAACTTTATTTCTTATCACAATTTGTGAACAAAATTCTGTGTTTCTTTGAAGAAAAAATAATAATTTGCATAATTTTTTTATCAAAATTTCCAAAATTAATTTATTTACTTGTTTATTTATAAAACGCACTTTTTTAGGAAATTTTAAATATCTTTAGGGAAAAAAATCCCTATAATTTCTATTTATTAATAATTACGATTTTTAAATAGATTATTTTTAAATTTTGTTAAAAATTTTACATAATTTCAATTTTTTATTATAATTTTTTAACAAAATCTCAAGTATTTTTTTTTTAATTAGAAAATTTTCGTAAATTTTATTTTTTAATTTTTAAAAATTTTCTTTACAAAAATTGAATATTGTTAGAAAAATTTTTTTTTGAAAATTACTTTTATAAGAAAAAAAAAAATTTCTAGAAAATTACTTTTATTAGAAGAAAGAAAATTAGAAAATCACCTTTATCAGACAAATTTTTTTTAGAAATTCACCTTTATTAGAAAAAGAAATTTCTAGAAAATGACTTTTATTAGAAGAAAGAAAATTAGAAAATTCTTTTTTCGAAATTCGCCTTTATTAGAAAAAAAATTTTTAGAAAATAAAAAATTAGAAAATACGTTTTAGAAAAATTGTACCCCAAACAAGTAAAAGTCTTGGGTCTTTATGAGAATCACTAATTTTATTTTAGTCAACAAAATTTAGTTTTAAGAAGTTGTTGGATATGATTTTAATTTTTATCACAGGATATACCGAAATGATGACGCATAATTAACGTACGAAATTATGTATTCTTGAAATCAAAGTAGATAATATTTTCCATTTTTAATTATTTTCTTTACACTTTACTAATTCCTGAAAAAGACTTTTTGTGAATAATATGAAAAAAATTTAAATATTTCACATTGAAGACATATTTTATAATTGATTTAGACTATATATAAATATCGTATATATTAATATTGACGCACGTGTAAAAGGAAAAAAAAATAATTCAACACAAAATGTTTGCATTGTACTGTAATAAATTTTCATGAAATTAAAAATTCCGATACTGAAAATTTATGAATCGTGCGAGTAAACATGAAAATGTACAGGGGAAGCAGACAAATTTGATGCTACAAATATTATGATAAATAACTTTTGAACGGATATGCACTTCCGGATGTCATTTAATTTATATTGCTGAAGGAAATCGGAGATTTCATTGGAAATCCAATCAAGTGTTATATATATCCATATTTTTAAATCATAAAAAATATTAATTTTCTCTATATTTTTTTTTTGAGAATTTTCATTGTAATTTTGAATTGATAAAACTTTTAATTAGCAATCTTCTTCTTCCAAAAGAAATCTAATCTAATCGAATTTATTATTAGAAATCTCATTTAACAGAATTTTAATTAGTCGAACTTTTAAATGTCAGAATTTTCATTTCATCGGATTTTTTTTTTGTCCGAATTTTCATTTATACAAATTTTTATTTCATGGAATTCATAAAATGATGAAATTTTCATTTCATTTCTTTGTTTATTAAGAGAAATGAAAATTCTGTCAATATAATATTCATTCTTGCATTAGAATTTTGTTGAATTGAATATAGAATTTTTATAAAGAAATTTATCAAAATTTTGGAAACTATTATTCTTTTGAAGAATTTTATTAAAATTTTTTCTAAATAATTAAATTTCTACGAAGATTTTTAAAATAATTTTTATTGCAAAAATTTGAAAGTAATTGATATTTGCGAAAAATTTCTTTGAAATTTTCACAAAATTGCGTTCGTTGATAATTTATTTTTTGATAACTGTAAACAAAATTTTGATTATTGAATTTATTTTATTAAAATTTTTTTGTAAATAATTAAATTCCTCACAGGAATTTTCTTACTAAATGTTTAAAATAAATTAAAGTCTTTCGAGAAATGTAATTGAAATTAAATTGAATGTAATTGAATTCTTTCAAAAAACTTCATCTTCCTGCGAAGAATTTTATTATTTATTGTAAAAATGATTGAATTCTTGCGAAGAATATTTTATTTATATTATTTGAAAATAATTGAATTGTTTGGAATAATTTTATAAAAATTTTGGATATATTTGATTTTTATTCCAAAAATTTTATTACAATTCTCGATTTTATACAAATTTTTTTAAAAAATTTGAATTTTTTCTAGAAATTTAATTAAAATTCTATTGACAATAATATAATTCCGATAAAGAGTTTTAGCAATATTGAATT
Source organism: Leptopilina syphax (assembly GCA_032872505.1). Taxonomy (NCBI): domain Eukaryota; kingdom Metazoa; phylum Arthropoda; class Insecta; order Hymenoptera; family Figitidae; genus Leptopilina; species Leptopilina syphax. Next base: position 7,155,361 of record CM065475.1, read on the forward strand.
TCTGCAAAGAAGTTTATTAAAAATGTCAAAAATATCTAATTGAATTTTTTCGAGAAAAATTGAATTGAATTTTAAAAAATTTTAATAATTTAAATTGCTGTAAATTTTTTCATTGTATATTTAATTAATTATTAAAAATTCTAGATTTATGGATGAATTTCAGTTAAAACACTCAGAAATTGAATTTTGGTGAAACTACAAATGATTGCTGAAATGCAAATATTTTCAAAAGTAAATAAATTCTTTTCCGAAATTCAATTATTTTAAAAAAATTTAATAAAATTCTTAGCAAAATTTCAATTATTTTCAAAACTTTTCCCTATGTCAATGATTTTCAATATCCAATATTTTAATAAAATTTTACAAAAGAATTCAATTAAATCAAAAAAAATTTTGATAAAATTCTACGCAATCATTTAATTATTTTCAAAAATAATAAAAACTTCACAGAAATTCAATTATTTACAAACTTTTTATAAATTTCTTCGATATAATTCAATTATTTTCATAAGTACTAAAATTTTCACAGGAATTCAATTATTTAAAATACAAAATTTCATAAAATTTTTCGAAAATTATCAATTATTTAAAAAGATTTTTGTAAAATTCGTCGCAAGAATTTAATTATTTAAAAAAAATTTAACAAGGTTCTTTTCAAGAATTCAATTATTTTTATAAATAATAAAATTCTTCACCGAAATTCAATTATTTTTATAAACTTGAATAAAATTCGTTGTAAGAATTCAATTATTTATATAAATAATAAAACTCATTGCAGAATTTCAATTATTTTTAATACAATAATTTTAATCAAATTTCTCGAAGAATGTCATTGTTCTTAAAAATTTTATTAAAATTCGTCGAAAGTATTCAATTATTTAAAAATTTGTTGCTAAAATTCTTTATGAAAATTCAATTTTGAGTAATATTCAATTACTTAATAAATCATTATTTTTGTGTTTAAATAATTGAATTCCCTTAGAATTTTCTAAAAAAATTAATTTAAAAATTAATTTCAGCCGAAACTTTAGATAATAATTGAATATTCAAAGCATTATTGCTTGAATTTTTAGAAATAATGGAATTTTGAAAATTCAATTATTTTCAAAAGTAATAAAATTCTTCGCAGAAATTCAATTATGTTCCTAATTTTTTTAATTTCTCTTCAAAATTTCCAGTATTTTCATAAATAGTAAAAATTTTTATTAGGAATTCAATTATTTTCATAAATATAATAAAACTTAATGCAGAATTTCAATTATTTTTAATACAATTTTAATCGAATTCCTCGCAAAATGAAATTATTCTAAAAAATTTTAAATTATAATTTGTTAAAAGAATATTCAATTTTAAAAAATTGTTGATAAAATTCTTTATGAGAATTCAATTTTCAGAAACGTTCCATTCAATAAATTATTTATTTTTGTATTTAAATAATTGAATTAGCGCAGAAAATTCTAATAAAAATTGACTTTTAAAAATGAACTTCAGTCAAACATTTTAGATATAGTAATTGAATATTAAAAGCATTATATAGTGTGAATTTTTTGAAATAATTGATTATTGAAAAAATTGCTAATTTTAAACTTTGAAAGTTTAATTTTTTTACACTTTTAACAAACAATTTTGTAGAATTAATTTTTTTTGAAAAAGTTCAGTTAAATTTTTTTTTTTTAAATTATTTGAAGTTTTTTAATTTCTAATAGGTATAATTTTTAATTGAAGAATTTCCGAATAATCCAAATTTCATAAAATTGAATTGTAACCAAATGGATTTGAAAATTCTCAAAGAAGTTTTTCAAAAATTCTAAAAAATAATTGATTTAATGAAGAATTTTAGTTAAAAATTCTAGAAAATAATAATTGAATTGAAATGATGAAAATAATTTTGAGGAAGTTACAGTAATGATTTATTGTTATAATATAAAATAATGATTAGTTTGTAATTTCTCAAATATCCGTTTTTTTATGATGAGTAATAATTTTTAAAATGTCTTTATACGATTTAAACAATTTATTATTAAATAGTCAGATGACGATTTCTCGATACATTAAGTAATCCTCTTCAGGCAATTTTATATTTAAAAAAAAAATTATTATTTTAAAAATTTTATCATTTAAAATGTAACAACAATAAATTAATAGAAACCTTCTTCATGAGATGTTTCTATTTTTTCATTCTTTGATAAAATTATCTTTCTTAATTGTGATAAAATAATTATTTCATCACTCGGTCATCTTTATTTATTATAAAACATGAAGAAATCGATCACTCCGAGTCGAAAACTCGGAGTTATCGATATCTTCATGTTTTATAAATATATTCTTATAAATTGTTGAATTTCAAACAAGTTTGAGTTTGAAATTTTTGAAAGTTTATTTAAAAAAAAGTTATTGATGGTTTCGAATAATTTTACAATTAATGAAATTCATAAATAAAAATAATAAAAACAAAATTAAATTTTAGTTAATTAATTAATTAATTTTTTAAACCTATAATAATTAATTAGCTAATTAGTTAATAAATTACGAATTATATTCTAATATTGAAGATGAAATTGTTCAAAAAATTGAAGTTGACATTTAAAAATAAAAAATATTGGCCAATTTGCATAATAAAGTGTGAAACTGAAAATAAAAGAAAATTGTTCCTTTGTTTCAGTGCAATGAGGGTTTTATTGTCGAAATTGCCCCGACCGTGGATAGTCGATGAGAAAAAGGACGACGGCTACACGGCTCTTCACTTGGCAGCACTCAATAATCACGTGGAGGTGGCTGAACAATTAGCTCGCGCTGGCAAAGCAGACTTGGACTTGCAAAACGTCAACTTGCAAACGGCCCTGCACTTGGCCGTGGAACGTCAACACACACAAATCGTCAAGGTACCATATTCGAACCTCCAATTTCCATATTTCACTAAAATCGCTTTTGACTCATCAGCAGAATTTCACCAATTTACCACTCTTGGCCAAAGCCAGACAATATCCAATGACCCGAATTCCTCTATTTCCAATTCAAGTCAAGTCGACTGGGCAAAATGCAGATTAAAGACTGGATTATTGAAATTTTATCCTTACACTATTTATCATCTATAAATTCGTTTCATTTTAAGAGGAAAATAAATTCCTTTCAATTTTTTTTTGGCTGGTGAATTTCTATTTTCTCATTTGCAATTTTTAAACACGAAAAATTTCAAGCTTCTTTTTGAAAGAATACAATTATTATTTTCTTAAATCGTTATGAAAAATTTCGAAAAAATTCAATTATTTTCTAAAATTTTAATAAATTCTTCGAAAAAATTCAATTATATTATTGTAATTAGTAAAATTCTTTGCAAAAAATTTCTCGGAAAAGACAATTAGTTTTTAAAATATTTATTAAATTCAATTATTTTTAAAAATAATAAAATTCTTCGAAAGAATTCAATGATTTTTCGTGAAATTTTTTTGAAAATAATTGCATTTTTGCAAAGAATTTTACTATATATTTTTATAAATAAGTAAAATATAGTAAAATAAATAAAGTAAAATTATTTTAAAAATCACATTTATAAATATATAGTAAAATTCTTTGCAAATTTCAATTATTTTCAAAAAAATTTCATGAAAAATCATTGAAAATAATTGAATTTAACAAATATTTTATTAAATAATTGTATTTTTTCGAAAAATTTTACTAAAATTGAATTAAAAATAATTGAATTGTTTTGAAGAATTTTATTATTAATGAAAATAATTGAATTGATTTGAAGAATTTTATTATTTATGAAAATAATTGAATTTTGGTGAAAAATTTTATTAAAATATTAAAATTAAAATTTTTAAAAATCCTAATTAAATTCTTTTGAAGAATTTCTATGAATTTCTTTTAAAAAATTTTAATATAAATCTTCGCAAGAATTCAATTATTTTCATAAATAATACAACGAATGGAAGAATTCAATTATTTTTATAAATAATAAAATTCTTCGCATGAATTGAATAATTTTCAATACAATTTTAATAAAATTCCGTGCATGAATTCAATTATTTTCTAAAATTGGAATATATCCATTGAAACAATTCAATTATTTTTTAAATTGTAAAGTCTTTGGAAATATTCAACTATTTTCAATTGTTTTAATTTTTTTTCCCTCCCGTTCCCTATTCTGCTTATTTAAAATCTTTTTCTTTTCTATAAAATTCCTTAATTTTCTTTCAAAAATTCAATTTTGTCTACAATTGTCAGTAAAATTTATTTTAAAAATTCAACTATTTTCAAAGTTTGAAAGAATTTTCTTCTAAAATATTAAATTATATTCTATAAAAATTATAAAATGATACAATTTGTTTATAAAAATTTAATTATGCCAATTTTTTAATAAAATTCTTGAGAAATTAAATTTTATTTTATAGAATTTAAAAACTAATTTTTCAGAGTATTATAAATATACCTAATTTCTTTAAAGAATTCAACCAGATCAATAAATTTGATTAAATTCTTCGCAAAATTGAATTGAATTTTTGCAAAAAATTTTACTATTTGCAGAAAATAATTGAATTGTTTCAAAGAATTTATTAAAATTTTAGAAATAAATTGTATTAGTTCGTGAAATCTTATTAAAAATAATTAAATTTTTGTAATTGAATTCTTGCAAAGAAGTATATAAAAATTTTTGAAATTAATTGACAAGAATAATTAATTAGTAAATTAGTTAATAATTAAATTTTTTTTTAAGTTTGAGTCTGAAATTATTCAAAAATTCATATTTGAAAATAAAAAATTTTGTAATTTGCATAATAATAATAAAATTTTAATAAAATTCTTTCCAAATATTCAATTATTTTTAAAAAATTTTCCTAACATTCTTTGAAAAATTTTAATTATTTTCAGAAATAATTGTCCTCAATTCAATGATTATCAATATCTGCTATTTTAATGAAATTTTCTAAAAGAATTCAATTAGGATTTTAAAAAAAATTTTTTTAGCAATAATTTCAATATTTTCAAAAATAATAAATTTTTCTTCAAGGAGTCAATAATTGTTTTCAAAACGAATAAAATTCTTCTCCGAAATTCATTTATTTTCAAAAATTCTAATAAAATTCTTGGCAGAATTTCAATTATTTTCAAAAATTGTTCTGAATTCAATGATTTCCAATATCTCCTTTTTTTTAAACCTTTTCCCAAAAGAATTAGATTAATTAAGACAAATTTGAATAAAATTCTATGCAAAAATTTAATTATTTCCATAAATAGTAAAAATTTTACAGGAATTCAATTATTTTCAGAAATAATAAAATTCTTTTTAGGAATTCAATTATTTTTGTAAACAATAAAACTCATTTCAGAATTTCAATTATTTTTAATGCAATTTTAATCGAATTTCGGGAAAAATATAATTATTCTTACAAATTTTATTAAAATTCTTCAAAAGAATTCAATTATTTTTAAAATTATGATAAAATTCTTCAAAACAATTAAATTATTTTTATAAATTTGCAAACTTCTTCTCATGAATTGAATATGATTTTCATGACATTAATATTTTAAAATTGAAAATATTTAAAAAGAAAAATTATTTGAAAAGTTAGAAAACAAAAAATTACTATTAATATAGTTTAATTATTATAGATTTTCCCCGTGAAAAAAAATGGATCCAAAAATAAATTATTTTAATTTTTTTTTTGTTGGTGTAAAAACCTCGTAAAGTTGAGAGGCTGAAGTCCGCAACGTTTTTAAAAACGAAAACGAAAAAATAATGCGACGATTTTTTATTTTTGATTCTAAATCATGTTTTTTTAAACAATTAACAAACACAGAAATTAGAGATAAATTTAATTTGAAAAAAAATTCTTTTTGGATTTTTCGTTTTTAAAAACGTTGCGGGGACTACAGCTTCATGTAAAGTTTACTGCGCGTAGATACCTAATAATTCAAGTAGATAATTGAAGTAGATAATTGAGTGAAAATTAATAATTTTTCAGCTCCTTGTACGAGAGGGTGCAAATCTGAACGTGGCCGACAAGGATGGCGACACTCCGCTGCACGAGGCCCTGCGCCACCACACGCTCTCGCAACTGCGTCAGCTCCAGGATGTTCAGGATGTTGGTCGACTCTTAATGGGCCTGGGCGCTCAGGGTCAGGACAAGAAAAGCAGTTCCTTTATTGCCTGCTTCCTTGCAGCCCACGGCGCAGATTTGGAGCTCAAGAACAAGAAGGGACAGACTCCCCTCGACCTCTGTCCGGATCCAAATCTTTGTAAAACACTCACCACGTGTTACAAGGATACCGAATCGTTAGTTTCATATTCGTATTCGTTTTTATTTATTTTTCCCATTCTTCTTTGCCCCTAAATCCCTATCAATTTCCGAGATTTTCATTTTAAACTTAAAAGCGAAAGAGGAAATTGGAATAACATCAAATTAGAATCTGTTATTCTTTATTACATTTGCAGGCCTCGGATGGACTTTTTTCGACTATTTTCAAAGCAGAAAACATTTTAGAAAATTTCAATTTTTTACTGAATTAATTAAATAATAAAAATTTCACAGCATTTCTATTATTTAGAAATTTTTTATAAATTTCTTCCCGCAATAGTTCAATTATTTTCATAAATGATAAAATTTTTACAAGGATTCAATTATTTCCACGAATAATACAATTCTTTATCGATTTTCAATTATTTTCATAAATTACAGAGATTCAATTATTTTTAATACAATTTTAATCTAATTTCTCGAAAAATGAAATTATTCTAAAAAATTTTATTAAAATTCGAATTTTAATTATTTAAAAATTTGTTGATAAAATTCTTAATGAGAGTTCAATTATTTTAAGAAACATTCAATTATTCAATAAATTTTTCTTGTATTTAAATAATGGAATTCTCGCAGAATTTTCTAATAAAAATTGATTTAAATGTGAATTTCAGTTAAAATTTTAGATAATAATTTAATATTAAACTCTCTAAATTTGAATGAGTAAAAATGGTTTGTAATTTGAATTAGTGACTGATTTTTTGCTTTTGAATTAGCAGATTTTACTAATATATATTCGTTTTTACTAATTTAATAGCAAAATTGACTAATTCAAAAGCAAAAATTCAGTCACTAATTCCAATTAGTAAACAATTTTATTAATTCTAATTAAAAGAAAAAGTATTATAGCGTGAATTTTTAGAAATAATTCAATTTTGAAAAGGTCTCAAATTATATAGTTTTTGAAAGTTTGAATTTTTAATACTTTTAACTCAAAATTGTGTAGATTTAATTTTTTTTTAAAAAAGTTTAATGAAACTTTTTTGAAATTATTTCAAGTTTTTATTTTCTAATATATATTTGATTGAAGAATTTCCAAATAGTCGAAGAAATTTTTAAAATTGAATTGTAAAAAAAAAATTTGGAAATTTCCAAAGAAATTTTTCAAAAATTATTAAAATTAATTAATTTAAAGAAGAATTTTAGTTAAAAATTTTTAAAACTAATTAAATTAAAATGATAAAAATAATTTTTATGAAGTTACAGTAACAATATTCTTATAATATAAAATAATTATTTTATCAGTCGGTCATCTTTAATAATTAATTAATTATTATAAAACATGAAGATATCGATTGCTCCGAGTCGATGACTCGGAGTGATCGATTTCTTCATGTTTTATAACAATTTTTTTTTAAATTGTTTAATTTAAAATTTTTTTTTTTATATTTATTTAAAAAAAGAAGAAGAAAAATATTCATTATTCTGAGTAATAATTTTTAAACTGAATCACAATATTCTTTAGAGTGAAGGAAAAGTAATAATTTTGTCTGAAATTCAAGGGAATGTCAGGAAAAAACAAAATTAAATTTTTCTTGGCAACAAATGTAGTTTTCAAAACCTGGAAAAATTCCGTTTTTTAACCTGGAAAACCCTGAGTAATTTTTTGAGAGGAAATTAATAGTCAGAAAATATTCTGACCCTTTTTGGATTTCTATTTTTCTTAAAAATTGATAGATTTTAAAATACAACCGTAATTTTGTAGAATTTTTTTTGGTTGAAATTGCTAAAATATACCATTTTTATTTAACTTTTTTATATGGAAATTCACTTGTTTTTTTCAACTAATTTCAAATAATAATTTTTCAAAATAACAAATATAATTATATAGAAAAATTATGATAAAATATAATTTGAAATCAGTTAGAAAAATAAGCAAGTAAATTTCCATGTAAATAAAATTGACTAACAATGATATATTTTACCATTTTCAATCTAAAAACAATATTTATTTTTTTCAAAAAAATGCTTCAAAAATAATTTAAAAATAATTTTTTTCATTCTGCAATTTTTTTTTTTTTAATACAAAAACATATTTTCTACAAAATTACAGATGGACTTTAAAATCTTTCAATTTTTAAGAAAAATAAAATTGAAAAAAGGTCAGAATATTTTCTGATATTGATTTCCTCTCAAAAAATTACTAAAAAAATAATTTTATGGAAGATTTAAGTCGGTAGGCGGTCACTTTTTCTAAAAAATATTTTCTAATCCTTTTTCTCTAAAAAAAAGGCGATTTCTAATGAAATCTTTTTTCTAAAAAAAGTTTTTTTAACAAGTTTTGATTTCTAAAAAAGGTTTTTCTAAAAACTTATGATTTCTAATATTTACTTCCCTAATATTTGTGAAACTCCGTAATTTTGATAAAAATTAGAAAATTGTAAAAAATAAAGATTACAAAATAGAAACTATTTTGGATATTTTTTGCTTCTCAATCACAAATTTTAATTTCACAAAATTATGAGTTTCTTTTTAAAAAAGAAGAAAAATTTTTATAAAATTCCTATTTCTTATCACAATTTTTTAACAAAATTCCGTTCTTCATTGAAAAAAAAAATAATAATCTGCATCATTTTTATTACCAAAATTTCCAAAATTAATATATTTATAAAACATTTTCTTAGAAAATGTTAAAAATCTTTAGGAAAAAAATCCCTGTAAATTCTATTTAATAATTACGATTTTTAACTAGATTATTTAAAAATTTTGTTCAAAAATTTGTATAATTTCTATTTTTTACAATTTTTTAATGAAATCTCAAATATTTTTTTTAAGAATTAAAAAAATTTTTTAAATTACAAAAATTAAATATTGGTAGAAAAAAATAAGTTTGAAAATTACCTTTATTAGAAGAAAGAAAATTAGAAAATCACCTTCATTAGAAAAAAGTTTTTTAGATACTCAAAAGAAATTCAAAAAAACATTAAAATATTTTGGAATAATATTGAATTTCATAAAATTAAATTGAAAGGAATTGATTTTTAAATTAAGTAAAATTTTATTAAAATTAATTGAATTCTTAAGAAGAATGTTATTATTTATAAAAATAAAAGAATTCTTGCAAAGAATTTTATAAAAGATTTTGAAATTAATAAACAAGAATAAATAATTAGTAAATTAGTTAATAATAATTGAATTTTTTTTAAAGTTTGAGTCTGAAATATTATTCAAAAATTCATATTTGAAATAAAAAATTTTGTAATTTGCATAATAATAAGAAAATTTTAATAAAACTCTTTCCAAATATTCAATTATTTTTATAAATTTGTAAGATTCTTCCCAATATGTTTTTCTCGACATTAATTTTAAAATTAAAAATATTTAAAAAGAAAATTAAAAAAAAAAAAAATTAAAAAAGTTAGATAACAAAAAATTTTTTATTAATATAGTTTAATTATTTTAGATATATTAATATTATTAATTTTTTCCGTCGAAAAAATGAATCCAAAAATAAATTATTTTAATTTGAGAAACTAATATTAAAAATTCTAAAACAACTTAGTTTTTTTGGAAAAATTTTCCTATTATTGAATTAAAAATAAATAATTGAAATGTAGACGAATTTTAAGGAAACTTTTCTTTTTTTTATATAATAATGAATTTTCGAACGACTTTTTTAAAAATATTAAAAATAATTGTTTTAGTCAAGAAAAAATGGAAATTTTTAGAAAATACATTTTAGTTAAAAGTTTTGGAAAATAATTGAATTTTAGAAGAATTACCCACAGTTGAAATGTTTAGAAATAATAAAATTTTTATTACTGAATTAAATTTTATGTTTTACAAAATGTTACAAATTTTTAAAAATAATCTTATTTTTAGAAGAAAAATTTTTAAAAAATATCAAAAAAATGATTTGAAAATAATTGAATATTTCCAAATCTCAGAATTCAAGTTATTATTGTGAGAAGAAAAAAAGGAATATTTTTCTAGAAACCAGGAAAAATTTAGAAAACTAAATTAAATTTTGTTACAAATCTGAATGAAGTAAATGTCTTTTTCTACTTTTTTTGTATTTTTAATTTTGAATGAACTAAAACGACTATTTTCGTCCCTTTAAAGTCGATCCGTGCGACCTGCACTTGTGATGAAGATTTGTATTTTGCTTTCATCTCGTTAAATTACGAGAAAAGTTGGGAAAATAAAATCTCTAATTCCGAAATTAGAAGTGAAAGATAAAATTTCGAATTTTGTGCGTAAAATATATAGAAATAGATATAAATCTACTTTATTTTATAATTTAATGGTTTTTCTTTGGTGCTTTTTTTTAAAGAAATTTTTTTGTTGCAGACATGACATCGAACCTGTAAGTACATCAGCAACGATTGACGAGTGTCTGGTGTGTTCGGATGGAAAGCGAGAAGTTCTTTTTGGTCCATGTGGACACGTCGCCTGCTGTAACGCATGTGCTCCTAGAGTGAAGAAGTGTTTGATCTGCCGAGAGAACGTCATGTCCAGAGGAAAAGTAATTAACAGATTTTCTCACTTTCAAGTTTCTAATGATCGAATTCCAATCACGTATCCCATCTATTTGAATTAATTAATCGAACAAGGAAATTCATTATCACCACGCATTCAAATGTTAAATTTACTTCTTCGCTTATTTGTTAATAATATCGCAGGCATTTTATTGTATCACTTTTTCACAAATTTCTTTTCCAAATTTTTTTTTTTATTTTCCCTTCCAATAAAATATAACTTTTTTTCAACTATTTTATCAAACTAAGACTTTTTTTCAAAGTATCTAGATTTTTATTCTCTGAAAAATAATTGCAGCCAAATCTTTCAAAAATTATTGTTTAATAATTTTTTTAACATAATAATTAATCCGTCAGCTCAATTAAATTCTTATAATTAGGTAGAATGATATTAAAAACTTTTCCAATTAATTGAAATTTTGCTTAAAGAAATTTTAATTGCAAATTTTGGAGATAATTGAATAATTGTAAAAAAAAATTTTAATGGAAATTTTAACGTTTACGTATTTTGGAAAATTCAAAGATCTACAAAAATGACTTTAAATTGTTAAAAAATCTAATTTTTTAAAATCATTATAAAAAAAAATTTGGAAAAATCTCCCATTTTCAAAATTTTTAATTAAAAGTTTTCAAAAAATTGATTAGTTTTTAAATTGTTTAAAAATTCGACTTTTTTGTAAAATTTTTAAAAAATTCTTTCTCATTTTCAATTTTCTAGAAAAATTAATTCATTTATTTGTGAATTTCTTTAATTGTAAATATCAGTCGAAAATATAAACAGATTTATTTAAAATTAAAATAAATATTTAATAATTATTATTTTTCTATATAGGAATTAAGACTTTCAAAAATGTTGAAATTTAAACCTTTTGAAATTCAATATAAACTTATAACTTTATTATGTAACTTCTTCAAAATTATTTTCAACATTCAATTCAATTAATATTTTCTAGAATTTTCAAATTAATTTTTGATAAAGTTTGAAACCTTTTTAAAATTCAATAACTTCTAAGAATTGCAAGTATATTTGCAACTACTGAAAAAATCTTTTTTTTTTTAGTTTTTTACTAAATTTTTTCTCGATATCAATTACTTTTAATAATATTTCCTTAAATCAATTATTTTTCACAAATAAATAATTAATAATTAAATATATATTACCTACAAAAATCAATTATGTTCAAAAATTTGTTTAAACTCTCTGAAATTCAATTTATTTTCAAAAATTTTTCTCAATTTAATGATTTTTCAATATCTACTATTTTAATAAAATTTTGGGAAATAATTGAATTATTTGAAAAAAAAATTTAGCAAAATTCTACGAAAACATTTAATTATTTTCATAAAATAATAAAAATTTCATAGAAGTTCTATTATTTTCATAAATAATAAAATTTTTTACTATAAGATTCAATTATTTTCATGGGAAATAAAACTCATTATAAAATTTCAATTAATTTTAATACAATTTTAATCAAATTCATCGAAAAAATTCGTCAAAAGAATTCAATTATTTAAAAATTTATTGATGAAATTCTTCATGAGAATTCAATTTTGAGAAACATTCAATTATTCAATAAATTATTTATTTTTGTATTTTAAATTTTTGAATTCTCGTAGAATTTTCTAATAAAAATTGATTGAAATTTTTTTCCTAAATATTTTAATAATATTTCTTTTTAAATATTTTCAATATTCTAAAATTAATGTAGAATTGAAAAGCATTCAATTCTTGCAAAGAATTTTATCAAAAATTTGAGAATAATTAAAATCTTTCGAAGAATTTTATTATTTATGAAAATAATTGAATTCTTGCGAAGAATTTTATTAAAATTTTTTAAAATCCTAATTAAATTCTTTTGAAGAATTTTTTTGAATTGAAAAAAAAATTTAATCTCTTTAATAATTTTAATTGAAAATTTTGAAAGTAAATGAATTTTATGAACAATTTCTTTCAAGTTTTTAAAATAAATGTGTTTCTTAATGATTGAAATTAAACTTTTAATTATTGAATTTTATTAAAATTTTTAGAAAATAATTGAATTCTTAGCAGAATTTTATTACAATTTTCCAAAATAATTTAATTCATTCAAGGAATTAATTGTAATTATTGATTTTACCTACTTTTAAAATTTTATTTAAATTATTTATAGAAAATAGAATTATTTTAAATAATTTTGATTACAGTTTTAGTAAATAATTAAATTGTTTCGAAGAATTTAAAAAATTTTTTTGAAAATAATGTAGTTTTTTGAATAATTTTAATTGAAATTTTTGAAAATAATTTAATTCTTTGGAAACATTTTATATAACGAATTAAGAAAATAATTTAATTCTTTCGTGGAATTTTTGTTGAAAATAATTGAATTTTTGCAAATATTTTATACTATATTTAAAAAAATAATTGAATTGTTTCGAAGGATTTATTAAAATTTAGTTGAAAATAATTGAATTCTTTCATGAAATTTCAATAAAATTTAGTTGAAAATAATTGAATTTTTTGAAATATATTTACTATTTACAAATATGTATAATTGAATTTTTTTGAAGAATTTATTAAAATTTAAGAAAATATTTTAATTCTTTTAAAATTTTTTTTAAAGAATTAGAAAAAAATTGAATTCTTTCGTGAAATGGTTTTGATATTTTGAATATAATTGAATTGTTGCAAAAAATTTTACTATCTATAAAAATAAATATAAATGAATGGTTGCATACAATTTAAAAAATTTTTTAAAATAAATGAATTATTTTGAAATATTTTATATCGAATTAAGAAAATAATTGAATTCTTTCGTGAAATTTTTTTGAAAATAAATGAATTTTTGCAAAGATTTTATAACGAATTAAGAAAAAATTCAATTCTTGCGTGAAACTTTTTTGAAAATAATTGAATATTTGGATAGGATAAATATAATTGATTTGTTACGAAGGATTTATGAAAATTTTAGAAAATAATTGTATTCTTTCGAAAAATTTTATTCAAAATTGGAAAAAATTTAATTGAATCCTTTCGTGTAATTTTATTACAAATGTATTAAAAATAATTGAATTTTGACAAAAAATTTTACTATTTATAAAAATAATTGAATTCTTTCGAAGAATGTTATTATTTATGAAAATATTTGAATTCTTACAAAGAATTTTATAAAAGATTTTGAAATTAATAAACAAGAATAATTCATTATGTACCTAATGAGTGTATTTTTTAAATTTTGATTAAGAAATTATTCAAAAATTTATATTTGAAAATGAAAAATATTGTAATTTGCAAGTTATTCAATTTCAAAAGGTTTGAATTTGAAATTTTTGAAAATCTGAATTCCTATGAAAAAAAAATAATGATTAAATATTTATTTTAAAATGAAGTTATTGATATTTTCAAATTTCACAATTAAATAAATTCGTAAATAAATATAATAAAACATTTTTCTGAGTGAATTTTTTAATTTTTAAAGTGAATCAGAATATTCTTTAGAGTCAGAGAAAAAATCTAAATTTTTTCTGGAAATTTGGAAAAAGCAAAATTAAATTTTTTTTGGCATGTTGATTTCCTCGACCCTCGACAACCCTGAGGATGAAAAAAATTCTGTAATTTTGATTTAACTAATTAAAATTTTTAATTTGAATTATTAAAATTCTGAATATACATCAAGTGAATAAATAGAAAATATAAAAGAAAATAATGATTATTCTCGTTTCTTTAGATTGAAGAATGTGTAGTTTGCTCGGATCGTAAAGCTGGTGTCCTATTTCGTCCTTGCGGTCACATGTGTGCCTGTGATGCTTGCGCTGCCTTAATGAAGAAATGCGTTCAATGCCGAGCTCATATTCAACATATGGTACCGATGTCAGTGTGCTGTGGTGGTGGAGGTGACGTCACGTACGTGAAAGGGTGCAATACTACTGCAGGTAAAAATAATAAGAATCCCTCAATATCATTGCCCTACTGAATAATACATATCGAAACTCTCTCAATTTATGTTAAAAAAGAAAAACATCTCTCTTCGATATTTACCTTTTCCATTTTCTACTCCGGGCACTTTATATACTTTCAAAAAGAAAAAAACAGTAAAATAGAAAAAAAGAAGAAACGTCAAGAAATAGATTTTATAACAATTTCAAATTCTTTTTCATACACTTTTTTGTATCTGTAAAAAAATTTCAAGTATAATTAATTTTAACGTAACTATAAATTTCAAATTCAAAATTTTCATTTTCAAATGAAACTGAAAATTTAAAATTCAAAATTTTCATTTTGAAATGAAAATTTTTAATTTCAAATTTTTATTTTCATTTAAAATGAAAATTTTTATTTCAAACTTTCATATTCATTTAAAATGGAAATTTTTATTTCAAATTTTCACTTTCATTTTCTTTTCGAAATGAAAATATTGAATTTGAAATATTCATTTTCATTTCAAAAAACAAAATTTTGAATTTGAAATTTTCATTTCTAAATGGAAATTATGAATATGTAATTTTCATTTCAAATTTTTATTATCAATTTAAAATAAAAAATTTCATTTTGAAATAAAAATTAATATTTCAAATTCAAAATTTTTATTTCGAAAAAAAATGAAAATTTCAAATTTTCATTTTCATTTAAAATGAATTTTTTTTCCAAATCTTCACATTCATTTTCTTTTCGAAATAAAAATTTTGAATTTAAAATATTCATTTTTATTTCAAAATGAAAATTTTGAATTTAAAATTTTTATTTCAAATTTTCATTTTCATTTTGAAATGAAAATGAATATTTCAAATTGCAAATTTTCATTTCCAAATGAAAATTTCAAATTCAAAATATTCATTTTTAAATAAAAATGGAAATTTCAAATAAAAATTTTCATTTTGAAATGAAAATGAATATTTCAAATTCAAAATTTTTAATTTCATTTCAAAATGAAAATTTTTATTTCAACTTTACATCTTTATTTCAAAATAAAAATTTTTAATTCAACTTTACATTTTCATTTCAAAAACAAAATTTTGAATTTGTAATTTTTAATTTCAAAATAAAAATTTTCATTTTGAAATGAAAATTAAAATTTCAAATTCAAAATTTTTATTTTGAAATTAAAAATTACAAATTCAAAATTTTGTTTTTGAAATGAAAATCCTTATTAATAAAATCAGATGTCTGTCTGTACATTGCTTAAAACTTCAAAATGTTAACATGATTAGTTATTATGGACATCAGAGATTCCAAAAATGTTCTTAAAAAATTTAATGTATGTATGTATGTATGTATGTATGTATGTATGTATGTTTGTCTGTCACAAAAACTTTGTACCCCAATCACACAAAAACATGTGAATCGATTTAAGTCCAACTTGGTAGGTTATTAGGTATTGACCCAAGGAAGGTTTATAAATTTACAGATTTAAAAAATATTAATTAGAACGGGAGATATTCAATTTTTTCAAAAAATTCAAAAAATCGAAAATTTCAAAATTTTTTATTTTTCATGGATTGCTTTTGAAGTTTATATACTTGAGTATTATATGTTATTTAGTCACATTATAGCATAACTTTGCAAAAAATAAAGTCCTATAACTAATATGTAAGTATAAAAATGTTTTCAAAAAATCGAAAATTTCAAAATTTTACATTTTTTTATGGATTGCTTTTAAACTTTCTATATTTGAGTATTACATGTTATTTGGTCACATTTTAGCATAATTTTTCAAAAAATACTATTCTACAACTAAGATGTAAATATAAAAATATTTTCAAAAACTTGAAAAATGGAAAATTTCCAAATTTCACAATTTTTAATGGATAGCTTTTAAACTTTCTAAAAATGAATATTATATGTTATTTAGTCAGATTTTATCATAATTTTGCAAAAAATACTATCCTACAAGAAATATAAAAAAATTTTCAATATATCAAAAAATCGATACTAATTACTATATGAAGTATAATTCAGTAGTATTTTTGGAGTCTCTGATTAATATTTTGATGTCAAAATAGTGCAATTCAAAATTATTTATCAAATCAATCTAATATTTTCAAGAAGTTCAGAAATATTGAAAATGGAAATTTTTTATGATTAAAATGATTTCGCAGGATGTCAAGAATTGTAAGTCACCTGTGATACAATACAAGCATATTATGCCACTAGGCAAAAACTTACATGTTAAAACGTTTTTTCATTTTAACTCTAGATTTAACTTTAAGAGATGTTTTGAGCAATGTAAAGACAAAAGTTAACACGGTGTCTATTTTTGTTTAACAAAATTCCCTGCTTTGTCCAAACTTTTCACGGTTTATCTCTTTTTTGTCAAATTTAAATTTACTTGATTTTATCCATAAATAAATCTACAAATGGCTATAAAAATTTACTTATTTTATGAAAATACTGTTTCTTAAGTTCATATAAATATAGATTGTATTACTTGCTGTCGTACAGTTTTCTGTTTATACTAATACATTTAACTGGGTATCTACCAAACGGGAAAAACTGTAAAAAGCTGGGAATATGCCGAACCGGGAATTTTCCTATCAAATTAAGAAAAAGTTTCATTATATTAATTCGCTTTTAAAAAATTGCTTTTTACTTCAATTTTTATTGATGTATAATATTTATGAAAACAGACCCGAGTCAAAATTTAAGCCCTACTTTCAGCCTAAAATTTAGGTCTTATGTTAGGTTTTAGCAGTCGTAACGTAGGGTCTACTTGCGATACAATTAGTTCCAATTAGACTCTACTATAACTCCAAAAACTGTATGGAAAATTTAATTTTTTTAATACATTAATTAAAGTACTACAAATTGATAAATATTGTTCTCTGCATTTGAATTGGTTAAAATAACTAATTTGATAACAAAAAGTCAATCACTGATTCAAATAGTAATATTTTCCTACTAAAATAGCTATAATGGTAACTAATTATTATTTTCTTCCGGTCAAATTAAATTCCCTAGCTATTTCCTGATTTTCCAGATTGGTAGAAACTTAAATGTATTGGTAGAAACTAAAACCCGTCGAAGACGGGTACGACAGCTAGTGTAAAGATAAAATAAAAATTTTCATTTTGAAATGAAATTAAAAATTACAAATTCAAAATTTCATTTTGAAATGAAAATTCTAAATTCAAAATTTTCTTTTTAAAATGAAATTGAGAATTTCAAATTCAAAATTTTCATTTGGAAATGAAAATGAAAATTTCAAATTCAAAATTTTCATTTTGAAATGAAAATGAATATTTCAAATTCAAAATTTTTATTTCGAAATGAAAATTTTTAATTTTTAATTTCAAAATAAAAATTTTCATTTTGAAATAAAAATAAAAATTTCAAATTCAAAATTTTCAGTTTGAAATAAAAATGAAAATTTCAAATTCAAAATTTTCAATACAAAATGAAAATGAAAATTTTAAATTCAAAATTTTCATTTACAAATGAAAATGTAAAGTTGAAAAAAAAATTTTCATTTTGAAATGAAATTAAAAATTACAAATTCAAAATTTTTATTTTGAAATGAAAATGAAAATTTCAAATTCAAAATTTTTATTTTGAAATGAAAATGAAAATTTGAAATATAAATTTTCACTTTGAAATGAAAATGAAAATTTGAAATAAAAATTGAAATGGAAAAAAGTTCATTTAAATTTTATTATCGGATAAGCAGCATTTATTTACTTTTATTTATTTGTATATTTAATTAATTTGTTTATCCATTTCCAAATATGTGTACAAAAATGATAAAAAGGAATTTCAGACTTGGAGAGTTGAGAGTAATTTATGTGGAATATTTAATTTCTTTTGCAGCGGGTTCTTTGACTGACGATAAAGTTGACGAGGAAGAAGAACCAGCTCCAACAAATACTAGTGCTGGTGAAACTATCTTAATGAATAACGGAAGTCGAGATACTTCACACAGTGATATACAAAAACTGCAACAACAGCTGCAAGATATCAAAGAACAGGTAAAAACTTCAATTACTATTTATCAAGAAATATATTTTTGCCATTTACGAAATTTCACTCTTTTTTATTTTATTTTTTTCTCACAGTGTATTAATAATAAATTATGTTATTCTTATTATTATTGTCACCTACTACTATATCTATTATTACTATTATTAATTAAATTAATTTAGTAGTATTCAATTTTATACCATTTTTATTCTATTATAAATAATTCATAAATATTTTAGTAATTTAAAAAAAAAAAAAAAATTTTTTTTTTATTTGAACCAAAAAATACAGCCAGACAAGAAGTTGATCATTATAGGCATTAAAATTAATTAAATAAATCGAAGTACGTAAAAATAAAAAGAAGAAAGAAAAAATATTTGAAGAAAGAAAACAAATAAATATGGAAAAATTTTATTATCTTTAAAAATGTTTTATAATCTAAATTTGATTAATTTTTAATTTCCGCAAATAAATTTTTATTTTATGTAATTGATTTTATTTTTAAAAATTTTAGTAAAACTTTCTTGTAAGAATTCAATTTTTTTTAGAAATTTTAATAAAATTCCTTGAAAGAGTTCAATTATTTTGCTAAAATTCTTCGGAGGGATTCAGTTATTTTGAATACAATTTCAATTAAATTTTTCCAGAGACTTCAATTATTATTTAAAAAAATTTTAATACAATTCCTTAAAAGATTTCAATTATTCTTAACTAATTTGATAAAATTCTCTGAAGGGATTCAATTATTTTAATACAATTTGTACAAATGAAGGCCACGAAATAAATAAATAAAAAAAAATACTTTGAAGGAATTCGATTATTTTCAATACAATTTTAATTAAATTTTTGGAAGGAATTTAAATATTTTCAGAAATTTTAACAAAATTCCTGTAAAAAATTCAATACTGAAATAAAAATTTTAATTATATTCTATTAACAATTACGATTATTTAATATTTTAATAAAATTTCTTGGCAGAATTCAAGAGTCTTCAACTATTTTGATAAAATTTTTTAGAAATTATGATTTTGAATTCAAAACAATTTCTATTTGAATTTTTTATTGATTTTCAGAAGAATTAAAACTAAAATTTTTCGAAACTTTTCAATTGCTGCGAAGAAATGAATAATAATTAAATATTTCCAAAAATTATTTTAAAGAATTCAATTTTCGACATTTTTTAATAGAAATTCTAAAAAATTATTTTTTTAAAATATATTTCAGTTCTATTTTTTAAATATAATTATATTTTTATAAAGAATCAACATAAACTTTTGGAAACAATGTAAATCTTCTAAAATTCAAGGCTTTAAAAATATTTTAATTTTTACACTTTTAGAAATAATATTGAAAGCAAAAGGTTTGAAATTTAAATAATTAAAAATTTTAGTTTCTGCAAAAAAATAAATATCAATAAATATTTTTCATTTTTTTATAAAAATATAATTATATTTAAAAAAAAATAAAACTGAAATATTTTAAAAACTAATTTTTCAGAATTTCTATTAAAAATTTTTGAAAAATATTGGAATCTTATTTAAAAAAATGTTTAATTTAATTAAT
This sequence comes from Leptopilina syphax, assembly GCA_032872505.1. Taxonomy (NCBI): domain Eukaryota; kingdom Metazoa; phylum Arthropoda; class Insecta; order Hymenoptera; family Figitidae; genus Leptopilina; species Leptopilina syphax. The sequence continues at coordinate 7,175,631 of CM065475.1, forward strand.
TCTTAGTAAAATTAACTAATTAAGAAAAAATTTATTTTTGTAACTTTTTAAATTTAATAAAATTATTAAAGTTTCAAATAATTTAATTCAGAAATTCTGATTTTTGAAAAATTTTGATTCCATGTTTTTAGGATTATTAAATTTTTTTTTTTTTGAAAAACGTTAATAAAGATTTTTAAATTAATTGAAATTTATTGAAATTGAATTGAAAAATTAAATTTTATTAAAGGATTTCATTAAAGATTTTTAAGGAATCGAATTTTCAAACTATTTTTATTGAATAATAATTGATAAAAAAATGGAGTTTTCAAAAAATCTTCGTTTAAATTATTAAAAATTTGTCTTTTGATAATTATTTTGATAAAATTTCTTTGGAGCAATTCAATTATTTTAATACAATTTTAATTAAATTTCGCCAGAGACTCTAAACATATTTTAAAAATTGTGACAAAATTTCTGTAAAAAAATCAATTCTGAAAAAAAAATTATTCTATTTTATTAACAATCACAATTGTTTAATATTTTAATAAAATTTCTTGATAGAATTCAATTATTTTTAAAAATTTTAATAAAATTCCTTGAAAAAATGCATTTTAAATATTTAAATTTAATTTCAATTCTTTTTTCAAGGATAATTGAATTTTTACAAATAACAAGTAATTTACTATTTTCAATATATTTGAAATTTCGAAAAATTTGATTAAAAATACATTATTGAATTTTTTTTCAAAGGTTTCAAGGAGAAAAGATAAAATTCTGTCTGAAATTTAGGAAAAAATATCAGTTTTGTGGCAAACCTTAAATTTATTTTATATTTTATTATATTTTATTATTTATTTTTATTTCTTATTTTATATTTTATACTTTACATTTGGATATAACAAAAGGTTTTATTGTATTAGTATTTTCCTAATTTTATTTTTATTAGAGAAAAGATTTGTGGCCATAAGAATTAAATTTTTTATTAATTGCTTAATTTAAACAAAAATTTACATTTTCATTGTTTAAATATTGAATTTTCGAAAAACCTTCTTTTAAATTATTAAAAATTTGTCTTTAAAAATATTTCAATTTAATTTAAAAATTAATATATAGAGAAATATTTATTTTCATTAATTTTATTTTCATTAATACAACAATAGTTAAATAATATTTTTCGAAAAATGTTTATTAAAATTAAAAATTATTTTTTGTTTCAGACAATGTGCCCAGTTTGCTTAGATCGTCTAAAGAATATGATATTCCTTTGTGGACATGGAACGTGTCAAATGTGCGGAGATCGCATGTCCGAATGTCCCATTTGCCGCAAAGCAGTTGACAAGCGAATATTACTCTATTAAATTAATAACTTTCTCTAAGAATTTAATAAATTAACATTAAGCAGTCAATTTTTGTAGAGTGGGGGAAGAGTTTCCAAACTCCCTCCTCTCTTACACTATAAGCGAAAGATATTAAATATTAAACAATACCATTATTTAGAGGAGAAAAATACAATTCAAAATCCTTTATAAGAAGGTGATGCTCGTTTCCATTCAAACGATCAAATTTTACTCAATTTTTACAAGAAATTAACAATTCAAAGCAAACTTTGTTTTGAAAATAAAACGTTTTTCTTGAAGAAAAATTTTCTTTCTTCAAAAAATGAAAAATCTCTTCTAAATAATTAAAATATCCCCCCCACTGCCAGAAACACTGCTGAAGATAAAAAAAAACAAGACTGCCGAATTTAAATTTAATTTTTTTCGAAGAAAATTGAATAAGTGAGATTATCCGTAAGTTAATTAAATTCGAGAATGAAACGATCAAGTGCGTCTTGTTTTATTATATGAAAAAAAAATAATTGAGAGTTTTACTTCTCGCTTTGCAAAAAAACAATGTCCGTTATTCATTTATGTAATTTGTACATTAGTTATTTAATTATTATTAATTAAGCTATATAATTATTGACTAGATTATTGAAATTAAATACCATCTGCGATGGAATTGATCTAAGAATCTCTTCCGTGTTAAACGGAAGTCAGAGATCTCTATTATTAACTCTTTTTATATTTAATCTTCCAAATGAAAAATGGAAACAATTTTTTAAATCCAATTGTTATCGACTGCAAATTAGTGAATACGAAAAAAAAATCTTTTCTTGTCATTAACTGTATGACAAAAGTTTATAGTTTTTAATTTTTTTTGTTGTTGTTAGAGCATTTCGTTTTGTTAACGTAATGAAGATTGTTTAGCTGAAAAATATAGATCTAGAGTCGTTCAATTTTAAATTCTCTAAAGACAATAAATTTTATTGTCTATATTAATTTTCTTCATGATATTAAAATTAAGAAACAATTTTTTAAATCTACTTATAATTATAATAGAGAAATTCTCAGCAATTTTTAAAATAATTTTAAAAATCAAAATGCAATATTTTAAACATTTAAAAAAAGACATGCGTCAATTTTTTTAAATTGTTAATTATTTTTAATAATATTCGTAATTTTCCAAGTGAATTTGATATAATTGAAAAAAACTTGTTTTTATAAAAATGATATTTTCGCAAGAATAATTTTAGTTTTTCGTAAAATTGATATAATGTTTTTTTTCGACTTTGTAATGTAGGGAAAAAAAATGATAAATGTAAAACCCTTTCTCAATTTTATAACCGCAAATTTACAAGCAAGCCGTTAGAACATCGTTACCTTTTTAAATATGTATTTACAACGACAAAATATGTATAAATAGTGAACTTTTTAACGCACAAATATTAAATGCAAATTTCTATAGCCATTTTCACTGAGATTGTTGACAAATATTTTCAAATTTAAATACTTAATGTGTATTTAAATTTCCCCTTCTTTGCAACTTTTAGATTTATCTGTTACTTAGGAATACGTTTCATTACTTTTTTGTGTAAATGTAATTGTTATTTTTTATTTTCCTCCTAAATACGAATTTGTAAATCAAACTTACATTGTAAATATTAGCAGGAATTGACGATTCTATTTTGTATATTTTCTTGACGTTCTTCCATTTACTTTAAAACGAAAAAAAAAACTTTTTTAGAAACTTTTTCGAAAAATCAGTGAGAATAGCTATTTTTTTCTTATTCTATATTTAAGTGAAAATTATCTTAAATTCAGAAAAAATTAATCCTACAATGAAATAATTAAATAATTTTTATTCCAATGTGATTAAATATATTTTACATATCGACTATGATTTATTTTTGTGATTGAAAATTTATTATTTCGAATCGAATTGCAGGGTGTCTACTAAATGTGAAATCCGGGAATTAAATTTGACAGGGAAATACTGGGAATAAATTAGGAATTTTATGCCAAATCGGGAATTTTTTCACAAAAATTAAAAAAATTGTTATATATTTTCATTTGTTTTTAAAAAATCGCTTTATATTTCAATTTTTATAATACTCTTCTCTAAATTTGAATTTGTTAAAAATAATTAAATTGATAGTAAAAAATCAGTCACTGACTCAAATATACTATGTAAATAAATTAAAAGAAAATTATCCATAATTAATAAAAATTTTGTGAAAATCAGCTGAAAAAAAATTAAATTCATTAAAAACTTTTTCACTAATCGAATTTTCAAAGTATTTTAATTTAATAATTGACAAATAATTGGATTTTATAAAGAATCACATAAAAAATTTTTTAATTGTGTATATTTTTAAATTAACTAATAGAAATTATTAAAAAAAACATTATTTTCAAAAAATTTAAAGAAACTCGTTAAAAGAATTTAATTTAATTATTCATAAAAACTCTAATTAAAATTTTTGAAGTCATTTGTAGATTTATTTATAAAAATTTTAATTTAATGAGAAAAAAAACTAGGAAAAATTAGGACAAAGCCGGGAATTTTGTTGAACGAAAATAATAGACACCCTGAATTGACTTGATTATTTTTCGAAAGAAAAGAAAAAATATTTATTTTGAATTTAGGAATTTTTCACGTCACAGCTTATTCTAAGCTGAAATTTATTTGATATTTAGTAAAATTGTAGGGAGAAACAATTTTGCGAGTAGTTATTATTGTAAAAAAAAGACGCAGGCCGATATCCGAAGTTTTCTTTATTCTATTTGACAATTTTTCGGAACTTCAGATACTTGCGCAGGCGCTATTTAAAAAAACAAGTGGTACATGTGGGTTCCACAATCTTTTTTTAATATGATTTATTTAACAAAAATAAAATTCCCATAAAAAAGATTTATGTGTTGTGAAAATTATTGCTTAATATAATTTCTTCCAATGTCCACTTCACTTTCTTATTCCACAATAATTCCAGAACGATAGGCTGAAAGAAGTTTTATAAAAAAAATTTTATTCCTTTTTTTTTACTTTTTCCTGATTTCTAGACAGAATTTGAACTTTTTTAGAAACAAAAATTCAATTTAAAACTTTAACAATGTCTACCTATATTTTAAAAATATTTAATTAAAAATTAAAATTAAAAATAAAAGTAAATTAAAAAAAAAATTTTTTAATTAATTATGTTGAGTTGAACTTCTTTTCATTATTTTCAAAACTTTCTATAAATTACTTTTAAAAAGATTCAATTACTTTTAATGGAATTTTTTGAAATTTCAATTATTTTTAAAATTATTAATTACTTGTTTGTGAAAATTCAATTATTTTTAATAAAAGAATAGAAATATTTTAAAACCCAAATTTTTCAAGATTTTAAATAAAATTTTTCGAAAATTCAATTTTTAAACAAAAATTTAAAATGTATAAATTTTTTTTTAATTATCTAATTGTAACTCCTTCAGAATTACATTATTCACAAACAGATGAATATATTCGATTGGAGACTCTTTGTAAAATTCAATTATTTATCAATTATTTAATTAACATTTTTTTGAAATTCGTTTTTATTTATTTAATTTTATTCAATTTTTTAAAGATTCCTAAAGTTTGCTAACAATTTTTTAATTAAATTAAAATTTAGTGAAATTGAATTGAAAAAATTAAATATGTTGAAAAATTTCATAAATGATTTTTAAAGTAATTTAATTGAATTAAAATTTAGTGAAATTGAATTGCAAAAATTAAATTTGTTAAAAAAATTCGTAAATTATTTTTAAAGAGATTTAATTTTTTTTTCAATTCAATTTTAGTAAATTTTAATTCAATAATAAAATTTTTAAGAAAATTTAAGAATTTTAAAGAAATTAAATTAAAATTCTTCAAAAACCAGAATATCTAAAATAAATTATTCAAAACTTTAATAAATTTGCTAAATAAATTAATATTTAAACACTTATTAATATTTACTTCTCTACAGAAACTAAAGTTTTTCAAAATTTCAAATCGTTGACTTTTAATTATTTCTAAATGTTTAAAAATTCAATTAGTTTTAAAACCTAGAAATTCGGGAAATTTTCATTATTTCAAAAATTTTCAAATACTTCTTCTTAAGAATTCAACTATATTTATAAAAAAAAAGAATAGAATATTTTAAAAAATTAATTTTTCAGAATTTTTGTTAAATTTTTTCGAAAAATCATTTCTTTAAGTATTTTTAAATAGTGTAATTGAAATTTCTCAGAAAGAGAATTTTTTTATTGACTTTTTCCTGATTTCCAGACAACATTTTTTACTTTTTCCCTGACCCTAAAGAATATTGTGATTCAGTCAAAAAATAATTAAATACTCAAAAAAATGTTCTATTACATTTATTTACTAATTTCTTTAATTATAAAATTATTTTAAAACATAAATCTTTTTAAATAAATATTTAATCATTATTATTATTTTTTCATAGTAATTAAGATTTTCAAAAATTTTAAATTCAAACATTTTGAAATTTAACAACTTATAAGAATATTATTATAGAAAACAAGAAGATATCGACCACACCGAGTCGAAGATTCGGAAGATAAGATCCGTTTCTTCATGTTTAATAATTTAAATTTCGGTAAAATTTTTCCAAAAAAATTAAATTATTTACAAAAATTTTAATAAAACACTTCGCAAGAATTCAATTATTTTTACGAGTAATAACATTTTTCACATGAATTCAATTTTTTCAAAAATTGTAATAAAATTTGTTGTAAGAAGTCAATTATTTTCATAATTTACACAATTTTTCATAGTAATTCAATAATTTTTAATACAATTTTAATTCTTCAAAAAATGTAACTGTTTTCAAAAATATTATCAAAATTCTTCGAAAGAATTCAATTATCAATTATTTTTAATAATTTTTTGCAAAAGTTCATTGAGAATTTTCAAATCTGTTTGTTTACAATTCAATTTTACGTAATTTCGATTATTTGGAAATTTTTCAATTAAATATATACAAAATAAAAACTTGAAATAATTTTTTTAATAAAAATTCAATTAAACTTTTTTAACAAAATTAATTCTACAGAATTTTCAGTTAAAAGTATGAAAAATTCAATTTTTCAAACATTTTAATTTTTTCAATATTTTTTTTACAGTGAGAACAAAAACCTGTTTTATTCGTTAAAAGGCTTGCAAGTTGCATCAGTTACTCTTTACTTTTTTGTCTTTAGTTATTTTTCACTCTAAAATCGAAATAAGTTGCATTTTATACTAGAAAACTGGTATTTTGTTGTAATTTGTGAAAGAATAGTCGAGAAAGTCGCATTTTATCAAATTAAATAGTAAAAGATCGAAAAAATCTGTAGTCTATCCAAATTCTATTTAATGTCTATATTATAGACCTAATCCACGAAGTAAAAAAAAAAAAATAAAAAAACTTATTTTTTATAAATGTTGAAAAGAAAACGTGATTAACGCTTTCTTTATTCGGTTTTAGTTTGTGATTAATAATATTTCTAAAAAAGGTTCCCTTAAAATATACGGTATACATTGACAGTTATGTAAAAAAATGACTTTATTCAAGAAATTATTGTATAATGTTATTTACTATTTTGTATATACAGCCGATTTTTTGTCGAAGTAAACGAACGTGAGAGGCATTAATGTAAAGTTTGATATTGAGCCTCATCACTTCAATTGCATTACTAATAATTAATCGCAAGAATCAATGCTATCAATATTGCAAAGCATTTGCAACATCGCAAAACATTTCCTTTACAAAAAGCAAAGACGTATTTTATTTGTATTGCAATTGTAGAAAAAATGCTCCAAGTTTAAGATGATATATAAAAGACCAAACTCCAAGCACTGTACTTTATATCGTTACAAAATTCAGCCAAGAGATATGAATTAGCATAATATTTTTACGTCAAATCCATCGTTATTTTAATTCCTCAATAACAATGTTTTGTTCTTCTTTTTTTTCTCATCATATCATCAAAAACATGTATTAAAATAGATTATACAGCGAGTTACATTTTTCTTTAAAAACTTTTCTTAATATTCTTCATTTATATATATTTTTGTTTCTCCACTTTCGTTTACATTTAATACTAGTTCGTGCCGGTAAGTGAAAAATCATGCCACGACGCTAACAACACAACCTTATTGCAAAACAAATGTATCAAAAACAAGCGATATAAATATTCATATTATTCTATATAAATCAAATGCAAAAATCTCGGGGATATTTTCTTCGTTGCTAAATAAATTATTATCAGCGTACACTTTCAATGTAAAGAAGACATTTTTTTAAAAAAGAAAAAAATCACCATCTTGTCGTCTTTTATCGAAATTCCAATTATAAACAATCGGAGATCGTAATTATCAAAGGTATAAATAATTTAATATTTAAATAATTAAATTATTAAATATAAGGATCGAACAATTGAATTTTGTTAACAACTGACTATATTCAAATGTTTAAATAATTTTAAATAATCTCAATATTTTGATAAATGAACGAGAGTGAATAGAATGAAATAGTAAGGAGCAATCTAAGTTTTAAAAATCATAAAATTGTTTGAAAAAATATCGCTTTATTTCATGAGCCGGTAAAATAATGAAAAATAGTTAGTAAAGTGGTGCAACAAAAAGGAGTTATTATTGTCCACTGCGGTTTAACACTGAAAACGATAAATAAATAATTTGTTTTGGATTTAAGTACCACACTAATCTGTAAATCCTTTCATAAAATTGAATTAAAAAAAAAATTAAAAAAAAAACCTAGGCTTTCTAACTTTTTTTGTCGAGACGTGGTACGTTGATCATCTTTTTTGCACTGACCCTCAATTAATAATTTAAAGAGCGACACGACGATAAATTCGGTCTAGTTAGACTATTAAATTATGCTCAACTTTTCACGGGATTTGAAATCCGCGTGAAGATGATTCGATATACAGCTGTGACACAAAAATTAAGTTGTGCTAGTTCAACACTCAGACGATGAATTTAAATCGGCCGGTGGTATTTTTTTGGTTCTGGTAATGCGATCCAATTCTGCAGCTGCATCGTTTCGCATTGCTGTTTTGTCCACTCCAATTCCATCTGAAAATTTAAAAAAAAAAGGATCAATTTTTATTTTCGGATGATTGGAGGATGAACTTCTATACCAATAATAGGAAAGTCAATAAAACTGGTGAAATTTTGTCAACAGGAGAATAAACCGTTGACAAGGTTGTCATAAAAATTTGACTTTGTTTTTCCCTGAATTTTTTCTGATTTTTCAAAAAAGCACTTTAACTTATTCTCTGATCCCGATATAATAAATTCAATTTTTACTCTTCGTGAAACTCAATTATTTTTAAATTTTTCAATCAAAATTTACGAAATTAGAATTATTTGAATATTCTTCAAAATAATTATTTTTGAGAATTTAGATATCCAGACTTTGCACTCCATAATTAATTTTAAAAAAGTAGGTTTCAACCTGAAAAAAGTAGTAAAAAAGTAGCTATCGAAAAATTAAACTTGACTTCACAAGACTGACAAAAATTCCATTCCATATTTTTTATTTTCCTAACTTTTTCCTAATTTTATTTTTAAAAATATTTACTTCTTTCTTATCCTGCTAATAAATTGAATTTCTGCAACGACTTTTATTATTCATCAAAGAATTAAAATATTTATAATATTTGTAATTTAAATAATTGAATTCCTGAGAAATTTTTATTATTCATGAAATTAATTGAATTCTTAAGAAGATTTGTACAAAAATTTTTTAAATAATCAAATTCTGTTTGGAAATTTTATGAAAATAGTAGATATTGAAAATCATTGAATTGCGAAAAGTTTTAAAAAATAATTAAATTTTACAAAGAAGTCTATTTAAAAGTCTATTTTTAAAGGTTAAATTTTTGACAATAATTGAATGTCTGTGTGGTATTTTATCAATGTTTTTTTAATATAATGGAATTTCTAAAAAGCATTTTATTATTTATGAAAATAATTGAATTCTTGTGACGAATATTGTTGTTTATGAAAATAATTGAATTTTGCAAAGAGTTTTATTAAATTGCCTCAGAATAATTGAATTTTCGGGAATAATTTGGTCATTTATCAACATAATTGAATTCTTTTGAATAATTATTTATGTAAATAATTGAATTCTTGGAAAAAATTTTATTAAATTCCAAAAGAATAATTGAATTATTTCAAAAAAATTTAATTAAAATTGTATTTAATTTAAAATAATTGTTTTCTTTCGAACAATTTTATTAAAATATTTGAAAATAAATTAATTCCTACGAAAAATTTTAATATTTTTGTAAATTATAGAATTCTTCCAATGAATTGAAAAAAAAATATTTTTTAAATAATTGATATTCTCAAGGAATTGAAATTAAATTTTTAAGAATAATTAAATTTTTCAAGCAATTTTTGTAAAATTGTATTAAAAATAATTGAAATCCTGCGATGAATTTTATCATTTATGAAAATAATAATTAAATAGTTGCTAAGAATTTTATTAAAATTTTCCAAAATTATTAATTTCCTTAAAAGAATTTTATTATTTATGAAAATAATTAAATTGTAGCGAAAAATTTTATTAAAATGTTTAAAAAGAATTGAATTTCTTGTGAAAATTTTGTTATTTTTTAAAATAATTGAAGCGTTTTGTGCAGAAACCGCATAAGTCCATTTTTTTCGAAAATCACTTTTTTATTGAAAATTAATCTTTAAATGAAGCTTTTCAATCTGGTAAAATATTACATAAGTGACTAAACTCTAAACCCTTAAAAAAATAATTAAAATATCATTTACTGCAGAAACAGCACAAGTCCATGATAAGTTTTATATTTATTTGTGATATTCTTGACGTATTTTAATAATTTATATTAAACAGTTTATATTATAAATAAAAACACTCATGGGAAGCAAAAAGTGACAGTGGTGACTGAATTATTTTAAAATTAGAAAATATTGTAAATTGGTTCAATTTATTCTTAAAACAATTTTATTATTTATAAAATGTTACTAAAAATTATCCAAATTTAATATTTTAAATAAATGTTATTAAATATTTCATAAAACTTTGATATTTCACTGGATTTAATAAATTTTCTGTGTTTTTCATTTCATTTTGTGCAGAAACAGCATAAGTCCAAATGTTAATTTATTTTTTAATTTTTTATATTAAGTAGATAATTAATTAATCATATTGGATTTTTTAACTTATAGGTTAGTAGAATATAATGCAAAAAGCCGAATTAAAAAAAATCTTAACATTTACGAGAAAAACAGTTTTCATTGATTCCTGAACAATTTCGAATTATGGACTTGCTGTTTCTGCACAAAACGCTTCAATTGAATTCTTCTTCAGGATTTTCTAAACATTGCTTTGAATAATTAATTTTTTCGAATATAATAAATGTTATGGAAATTTTATTTAAAATAATTAAATTCTTGTGGAAATTTTTAATTGTGAAAAAAATTCAATTTTTCTTTTATAAAAATAATTGAAAGCCTGAGAAGAATTTTATTATTTACGAAAATAATTGAATTATTGCGAAAAATTTTATTAAAGTGTTTAAAAAGAATTGAATTTCTGTGAAAAGTTTTGTTAATTTTGATAGTAATTTTAATTCTTTCTACAAAAGAATTTTATAAACATTGTTTTAAATAATTAATTTTTTCGAAATATAGGTATTATTTATTAAAATGATTGAATTCTAGCAAAGAATTTTATTATTTGTGGAAATAATTGGATAAAAAATAACAGAGTTTATTGTCATTTTAAAGAAAATAAATATTTGTATTGACCGAATGTTTTCGTTTTATTTACCTTGTTTTATCAAAAATCTCGGAAGTTAAAGATTAAGTAACTATTAGCGGATTTAAGGTAGTGTAAATTTTCAAGAAGTAGAGAAAGTAAAAGCTAAAAAGTAAAAGTAAAAAGTAAAAAAAAAGTAAAAGTAAAAGTAAAAGCTTTTTAGTGACTCAAATCTTAAAAAAAGTATCAAAATTTTAAATCCAATGAAAATAATTACAAATATGAAAAGGGGGTGGTTTTTAAAAAATATTTATTATTACCTACATAATTTTTTAATTTTTTATCTATTGTTAAGTAATTTATTGGAAAAAACTCAACTTTTCCAATAAAAAGGATGGAAAAAATGAATTCTCAAATATTACATTTTTTTACTCCAATATTAAATTCATTTGATATACAATTATGTAAATGTAAAAGAAATATAAGAATTGTATGTCTAATATTGAGAGCAATCAGCTGTAAACACGCAACACACTTTTAATAATAATTGTCCATGATTAAAGGCCAATAACAAAAAAATCTATAAGCAATACAATAATTCAATCTAATTTCATTTAATTCAATAAAAATAATCAACTAAAAACAGTATTTTCATTTTTCTTTTGACACTTAAGCAGTCACTTTTTGTCAGTCATAGAAAGTGGTTGTCAAGAATGAAATTAAGTAAAATATACTTTTTTATTTGTATTTTGTGGAAGGAAATTCTTGCAGAACGTCCAACAATTAGTTTAGAAAAACCTGCAACAACAGATTACTTCGATGGATTGGTAAATTATCTGATCAACGAATCTAAATTGTACCGGGTTGTGTTTATTCTTGAAGATCAATTTGAAAATACAGATCCAATGATGAATTCGCTAATAAAAAATGTCAATCAACATTTTCCATCTTTCAGCACCAACTACAATGAATTTATAATTTGGTCGGCAAGGTATATAAGTTCAAAAATCATTTTGTTAATTTTGAGATAAAAAAACATCGTCTTTATATGATAAAATTGCAAAAGACTCTCTTTTTACATCAAAAATCATAAGATCAAATTAAGGTTTACAATTTTTCTAAGTAATTAATTATTTTTTACTTCTTTCCTTTGTAGAACGCAGAAAGGAAGAATATTTGATGGTGAACTGCATTACAGAAGATCGACTCTATTTGTTTTCCAAGCAAACAACAATAACACAATGGATTTAATTAGACTAAACATTGTATGGATACATTATAGGGACCCATTTGCATTACCGAGATGTTTAATTATGAATTCTTTTAATTCAACTCATGAGTATCTTAACAGCGATTTGTATTTCTTTTGGGAATGGAATTATTTGGATATAACAATCATGACGTACAATGAAAAACACCAAGTTGAACCTTTTTTGAGTTATATAAATCCTTTTACGAAAACCTTCACTGCTCAGGAGATAACATCTAACACTCAATGGTTTCCGGATAAATTAAACGATCTAAAAGGTCAGGAAATTGATTTTCATTTCGTAGCTAATACTTTTCATCTAAATCGTAAACAAAGACGGTGGATGGAAAAAAGGACTATAGAAATTTTTTCTCGAGCAATGAATTCTAAACTTATACAAAAAAAGCAATATTTTCCAGTACATTTGAAAGCCCATTTGCAAGACACCTCTATAAGCATTGGTCATCCTGAAATTTTACGATTGCAAGAAATTGGTACTCTTAAAGCTGTAATTCCAAGAATGGAAAAGATTACAAAAGACGTAGTTGTTTCAACAGAATTTTTACACATGACAATAGTAACACTTTGTACGATTGTCATCATTCTGCTGGAAGCTTTTTTCTTGAATTTTGATAGGACTACATGGCAATTTTTAAACATCAGTCAAATTATAATTGGAATGCCTGCAAATCAAGAACCAAATAACGGGTTAGAAAGAATTGTATTCGGTTCTTTATTGATTGCATGCACTGTTTACACAGGTTTCATCTATTCAGTCATTTTGGACATTAATCTACGGACGGCACCTGAAATTTCGACTTTGGAGGAATTAGCTGATTCGTCTTTAATACCGCGAATGGATCAGGATACTTACCATCAAATAAGAAAATTTAATAAAGCTCCTTATGTTGAAAAGCTATTAGCTAAAACTTTAACTTTTAAAGAAAAAATTGATTATCAACCGTCGTATGAGAAAAACTGCTTAGAAAAGTTGGCAAGATTTAAAAATATAAGCTGTATTATTGCTGATGCTGAAAACCAAGTTAGAGCATATACATCATCGAGAGGAGAAGAGTTAAATGTTAAAATATTGCCAGAAATTGTTGCCTATAATTATTTCTACTGGACAACGACTGAAAATGTACCTTTCACAGATTGGTACACAAAAATAATTCAAAGAGCCACAGATTTTGGATTGTTCGATCAAGTTTATTCGGTAAATGGCGCACTGCCTGGAAAAATATCACCGCCAGAAGAGATTAAACAGGAAAAGCTCTTTTTCATAATATCTTATGTATTAGGCATTGGATACTCCATTTCAATAATCATCTTTCTATTTGAAATATTGGCGGGAAATTTTAGTAACAGAGTGTATATCTTATATGCGAGATTCAGATTAGAAAATTAAAGAAACACATTTTTTTGGGACATTACAGCTAAAATTGTCATGTCAAAAGTTTGACAATTAATTTTTAAATAGAGTGCTTAGTGTTTTAGTTAAAATTAATTACCCTAGAATTTTCACAGAACAGAAAAGTAAGAAAATTTTATGCAAAGTGTTAAAAAAGTATTAAATTATTAAAAATTTATATAGTCTGGGTGATTCTTCTGAAAGTGACATTTTTGATTTCTCGATTAATTTTATAAAATCTACTCTCTAATTAATCATTTTATTTGTTAACCACTTTCATAGTAAAGAATTTGGCACTTACTTATCATTAAAAAAAAAATTAAACAATTTTAGTCTACTGAATTTATGCAATAGTTAAAATAATTTCATCTCCGAAGCCTTTTTAGCATGTCGCCAATATAGGTCTTCTATAAGAAAACTAAATTTTTATGCTTTTTTTCAAACTCTTAGAAATTTTTTAAAAATACCTAATGTCAGAAAGTACAATGTTTTTTCTATCATTATGTACTTTTTAAAAATGTTTAGACATCCGTTTTGTATATAATAAAAATGTTAAAACTTTGTCTTCAGTTTTAGGTTAAAATTATCTCACGATGATTAATGATATTTTTATACATTAAAACTATTCTAAACAAAATTTTAATGCACACTAAAATAAATTTGAGAGTCTGACGTTTAATTTGCCCATATATTAATTGTGAAAAGGAGAAGAATTATTGCTTTTATAAATAATCAAATTTTAGTTATTGGCCCGAGTAAAAATTCAATTTCATCTCCAAAGCCTTGCTTTTTATTAAATAATTGAGTATACGAGTAACTTTGACAAAATATTTTTGAGGATAATATAAAATTACGGTGTGAAATTTGTACATTTTACTAAAAAATATATTTTAATTGTGCCCTAATGTGAATAAATGCGGAAAAAATTTAGTTTTCATTTCCGAAGCCTTTTCCTTGAAATGTGCAAGTTTTTCTTTTCTTTTTAGTATTTACTTGCATTGATTTAAAAATATTAATCTAAATAACCATCAAATCAGATACTTTAATTAGATTTATATTTTAATCGAACTGAATATATTAGGTATTAAAATGTGCAAATTATTATTTTTTTAAACAGTGTAATTTTATTATGAATTATGTGAATTATATTAGTGTCTATATTTAATAAAAAAAACTCACGAAACAAATAAAACTAACCAATTGGAGCAACAAAGTCAATCTTCTTTAAGGAAGAAAAACTTTAATATTTTTAACAATTAATTTTGCGCAACTTGAATTCTTACTCTTGAGTATGAAATAAAGTAAGTTCAATAGAAAAAACCCATATAAATTTAAAAAAACCCAGTCTATGAATTTTCTTTCTCAAATTAAAAAAAACGTATAAGTGTAGTTATAGATGCAATTTTTAGAAATAATGTAAGAAATTTGAATTTGATTAGTGTATAACATATTCGTAATTTCCGAAATGACACCAGTGCCCTTGGCATGGAGAAAAATGAAAATAGAGATTAGTCTGTGGCGAACTTCCGGAACTGAAGCGTGTATTGCAAATCAAAATTAATAAACTGGGCAAATATTTGATACCAAATTTTATATATTTTATTTAAAACCATCCTCACAATAATTAATTATTTTTCACCTATTTTTGTATTTAAATAATTGAATTCTCGTAGAATTTTTTTGATAAGAGTTGATTTGAAAATGAATTTAAATTGAAATTTTAGAAAATATTTCAAGAATTAGAAAAATTGCAGTTCTAATAATCTTCTTTATATTAATAATTATTAAATTCTTTCAAAGAGTTTTAACAAAAATTTTGAGAATAATATTGAATTCCTTCGAAAAATTATATTACTTATGAAAATAATTGAATTCTTACAAAGAATTTTATTAAATTTTTTGATAATCCTAATTAAACTTTTTTGAAATACAAATATTACTTGAATTTTTTAAAAATAATGTAGTTTCTTCAATAATTTTATTTGAAAATTTTGATTTAATTGAAAAACAAAGAATTTTTTTTAAATAATCATGTCTGTTAATAATACTTAATTATAATTCAATATTTGATTATTGAAGTTAATCAAAATTGTATTTAAAATAATTGAATTCCTGAGAAGAATTTTATTATTTCTAAAAATTAATTTACTTCTTGCAACGAGTTTTACTATTTATAAAAATAATTGAATTGTTTCAAAGAATTTATTAAAATGTTTGAAAATCATTGAATTTTTTCGAAAACATTATAACGAATTAAGGAAAAAATTGAATAATTGAATTGTTTCGAAGGTTTCATTAAAATTTTATAAAATCATTGAATTCTTTCGTGAAATTTTATTGAAAATAATTGAATTTTTGTGAAAAAAATTTAATATAATTATAAAAATAATTGAATTCTTCCTAAATAATGTTATTATTTATGAAAATAATTGAATTCTAGTAAAGAATTTTATCATTTGTGTAAATAATGGAATAAAAAATAACAGAGTTTATTATCATTTTAAAGAAAATATTTGTTCATTGACAGAATGTTTTCGTTTTATTTATCTTGTTAAAAAAAAAAAAATTACCTTGTTATCAAAAATCTTGGAATTTAAAGATTAAATAACTATTAGCGGATTTAAAGTAGTGTAAATTTTTAAGAAATAGAGAAAGTAGCTTTTTAGTGACTTAAATCTTAAAAAAATAATTACAAATAAGAAAAGGGGGTGGTTTTTGAAACAATTGAAAAATAATATTCATTATTACATAACTTTTTAATTTTTTATCTATTGTTAAATAATTTATTGGAAAAAACTCAGCTTTCCAATAAAAATGATGAAAAAAACGAATTCACAATATTTAATTTTTTTACTCAAATATTAAATTCATTTGATATACAATTATGTAAATGTAAAAGAAATATAAGAATTGTTTGTCTAATATTAAGAGCAATCAACTGTAAATACACAACACACTTCTTATAATTGTCCATGATTAAAGGCCAATGACAAAAAATCTATAAGCAATAGAATTATTGTGCATTTAAGGTAACCTTCGAGTATTTCGAGTAAATTGTTGGAAATCGTATTAACAAACATTTGTCCTGAAAGGCACTTTAGAAATTAAGAGTTAATCATTTTGAACATGAATTTAATTTAATTCAATCTAATTTCATTTAATTCAATAAAAATAATCCACTAAAAACAGTATTTTCATTTTTTGTTTGGCACTTAAGCAGTCACTTTTTGTCAGTCATAGAAAGTGGTTGTCAAGAATGAAGTTAAGTGAAATATACTTTTTTATTTGTATTTTGTGGAAGGAAATTCTTGCAGAACGTCCAACAATTAGTTTAGAAAAACCTGCAACAACAGATTACTTCGATGGATTGGTAAATTATCTGATCAACGAATCTAAATTGTACCGGGTTGTGTTTATTCTTGAAGATCAATTTGAAAATACAGATCCAATGATGAATTCGCTACTAAAAAATGTCAATCAACATTTTCCATCTTTCATCAGCAACTACGATAAAATTTTAATTTGGCAAAAAAGTATATAAGTTAAATAACTATCTTGTTAATTTTGAGATAAAAAACATTATGATAAAATTTGCAAAAGACTCTCCTTTTACGTCAAAAATCATAAGATCAAATTTTTCTAAGTAATTAATGATTTTTTACTTCTTTCCTTTGTAGACTCTATGAAGAAATAAATCATTATGGAATGCATTACAGAAGATCGACTCTATTTGTTTTCCAAGTAAACAACAATAACACAATGTATTCAATTGAAAAATACATCAAAAGGATAAAGATTTGGGAAGGTTTGGCACTACCAAGATGTTTAATTATGAATTCTTTTAATTCAACTCATGAATATCTTAACAGTACTTTGTATATCTTCTGGAAATGGAGTTATTTGGACACGACAATCATGACGTTCAATGAAAAACACCAAGTTGAACCTTTTTTGAGTTATATAAATCCTTTTATGGAAACTTTCACTGTTCAGGAGATAACACCTAACACTCAATGGTTTCCGGATAAATTAAACGATCTAAAAGGTCAGAAAATTGATTTTAATTTCGTAGCTTATAATCATAATCAAGATCCTGAAAAAGTACTGTGGATGTATAAAAGGACTATGGACATTTTTTCTCGAGCAATGAATTCTAAACTTACACAAAAACAAGCATCTTACAATCCACCAGTTTTAAGAGCCGATTTGCAAATCACCTATATAGTCCCTTTTTATGCTCAGGTGTTACGATTGCAAGAAATTGGTACCCTAAAAGCTGTAATTCCAAGAATGGAAAAGATTACAAAAGACGTAGTTGTTTCAACAGAATTTTTACACATGACAATAGTAACACTTTGTACGATTGTCATCATTCTGCTGGTAGCTTTTTTCTTGAATTTTGATAGGACTACATGGCAATTTTTAAACATCAGTCAAATTATAATTGAAATGCCTGCAAATCAAGAACCAAATAACGGGTTAGAAAGAATTGTATTCGGTTCTTTATTGATTGCATGCATTGTTTACACAGGTTTCATCTATTCAGTAATTTTGGACATTAATCTACAGACGGCACCTGAAATTTCGACTTTGGATGAATTAGCTGATTCGTCTTTAATACTGCCAATGGATCTGTTTACTTGCATTCAAATAAACAAATTAAATAACGATTCTGTTGTTAAAAAGCTATTACCTAAAGCTTCAAGATTCAAAGGAAAGGAATATCTGATGAGTGGGAAACACTGCTTAGAATATTTGTCAAGATTTAAAAACATAAGCTGTATTATTCCTGATGCTGAAAATCAAGTTAATGCATATGCATCATCGAGAGGAGAAGAGTTTAATGTTAAAATATTGTCAGAAATTGTTGCCTATCATTTTTACCTCTGGACATCGATGACAAATGAACCTTTCACAGATTTTTACAATAAAATAATTCAAAGAGCCACAGATTTTGGATTGTTTAATTCAGTTTATTCTGTAAATAGCGCACTGCCTGGAAAAATATCACCGCCAGAAGAGATTAAACAGGAAAAGCTCTTTTTCATAATATCTTATGTATTAGGCATTGGATACTCCATTTCAATAATCAGCTTTCTATTTGAAATATTGACAGGAAATTTTAGTAACAGAGTGTATAACTTATATGCTAGATTCAGATTAGAAAATTGAAGAAACACATTTTTTGTGATTTTTTGTGATTAGTGTTTTAGTGAAATTAATTTCTGTAGTATTTTTACAATAACAGAATTTTCACAGGATAGTAAAGTAAGAAAATTTTATCCAAAATATTAAAAAAGTATCAAATTATTGAAAATTATGTAAGAGAATGATTAGCGTGAGGACTATTTAGAATAGGAAAGGGTCTCAATTACGAACGTCCCGAGTCGAAATTTAAAGTAGATTTAAGACCTAATAAGGAGTATTTAGTTTTGCTTTACTACTATTAAAACCTATAAATTCGACTTAAAGGCTTTTAAGTTGTTCTAAGATCGATTTTAGTAATCTTAGGCACTATGACAAAATTCTTTAAAAATCTGTAGGTTCGTCTTAGTACTTATTACATGGATTTTAATACTCTTAGACACCATGACTCCAAATTACAGTTGCTATAGTAGTCCTAGTTAGGGCCTGCCAAGACCGATCTATTTAATGCCACATATACCAAAAATTGAAAGAAGTTCCCATTAACACCTGATAAGACCTTCTTGTTCAACTTTGAAATATTTGTTTGCTTCATGTCGAACTTAGAAATATTTTCTATTTTTTGTATTTTTAAAGTAGATGGCCAACACTTCAAATAATTTTAAGAACAAATTTTGTAATACATAAATGTTTTATTTATTAATTTAATTTTATTAATCTAATGTGTCCATAAGAACATATTTAGTTTTATGAATTAAAATGTGATATATTGTATCATTTAATGACTAAAATTTAATATTAAAAAAAAATTTAGCTTTGACATTAAATTAATGAAAGAATAAATTTCATGTATAAAAAATTCTTTGTTAGTAATATAATAGTATTTTATTATTATATTTTGAATTTTCAATTGTAACTTATTGTATAAAAGGAATTACTTTTTGTTTAAATAAATTTATAATATTTGACCTGAAGAATTTCCATTGTTATCATTATATTCCTGACTATCCATTTTAATTATGAATTTTCTTTCTGAAATTAAAAAACTCTATAAGTGTATACTTACAGATACAATTTTTAGAAATAATAAATTATTTTTTACCTATTTTTGTATTGAAATAATTGAATTCTCGCACAACTTTTTGATAAGAATTAATTTGAAAAAGAATTTTAATTCAAATTTTAGAAAATATTTCAAGAATTGGACGAATTGCAGTTTTAATCTTCTATATATTAATAATCATTGTATTCCGGAAATCTGTTTGTAGCTCTTGAAGTTAGTTGTTGTTTATCTTTTTTTGTTTCCTAACTTTTTAAATAATTTTTCTTTTCAAAAATTTTCAATTAGCAAAACTATACGCGCGCGTGAAATTTTCATTACCATCGTTACTTTACAATATTTTCTTTTTGAAATTTAATAAAAATTCTTCATTTTTTAAAGAAATATAACTTTTCTAACAGTTTTTCTGTTAAATTTTTATTAAAAAATTGTTTAATTTAATTATTCTAACTACTCTTTTTATAGAAATAGCCAAGATATTTCTAACAACTTACACGTAAGATATTTTTGATTAAAAAATTGAACTTTCAAGTTCCACTGGAACAATCCTGATTAAAAGTTTATTTCTAAATTTTTTTAAAATTCAATTATATTTTCCGAATTTTTAATGAGAATTTTAAAATAATTTTTAAAAGGAAACAAATAAAATTCATTAAAATACAAAATTTATTTAAATGAAATTTAACAAAATTTTCAAATGTTTCAATTATTTTACAATTATTTTTGAGAATTCAAGTATATCTTCAAAAGGTTGTAATTACTATTTTTCAAAAACCTAATTTACTATTCAGAATAATTATTTATAATTTAAATTCTTTTTTAAATTAACTCTTATTATTAGAATTCAAGTATCGAGAATTCAATTATTGAAATAAAAAAATTAATAATTCATAAAATAATTATTTATTTCTAAAAATTGCAACAATAATTCTTTCAAAATTCAATTTGTTTTTTTAAAATTTTTAAATAAAATTATTCAAAACTTGAAAATTTTTTATAGAAAAATAACGTAATTAATAATTTTTTTAAACCAAAATTTTAATATTTTTATTCTTTTCGGTAATTGAATTCTAGTAGAATTTTTTTAATAAAAATTGATTATAAAATGGATTTCAGTTAAAATTTTAGATTATAATTGAATATTAAAAGCGTTAGAGCATTTTAGTTAAAAACACCAAAAAAAAAAATTAAATTAGGAATGAAAAGTTACAAATTTTTGCAGAAATTCAATTATTTTCAAGAGTGGTAATAATATTATTCGCAAAAATTAAATATTGTTTAAAAATAATAAAATTCGTCTTAGGGATTAAATTATTTTCACAAATAATAAAACTCATCGCTGAATTTCAATATCATTTTTAATACAATTTTAATCAAATTTTTCGAAAAATGTAATTATTCTTAAAAATTTTATTAAAATTCGTCGAAAGAATTAAATTATTTAAAAATTTGTTTATAAAATTCTTTATGGGAATTGAATTTTAAGAAACATTCAATTATTTAGTTTTACATTTAAATAATTGAATTCTAGTAGAATTTTTTAATAAAAATGATTTTAAAATTGAATTTTAGTTAAAATTTTAGATAATAATTGAATATTAAAAGCAAGTAGCGTGAATTTTTAGAAATAATTGAATTTTGAAATTAATTTTTTTTTAAAATTTTAATTGAATTTTCTATATTATTTTAAATTTTTATTTGAAGAATTTACGAATAATTTAAATTTCGTAAAATTGAATATTGTAAACAAATAGATTTGAAAATTCGCAAAATATTTTTTCTAAAATTATTAAAATTAATCGATTTAATGAAGAATTTTAGTTAAAAATTCTTGAAAATAATAATTGAATTGATTTTAACACTCTGTCTTGTTTTAAAGTTATGAAAAATTTAATTTGTTTTAAGTAAAATGTTCTCTTATTTGACTCGGACTGGTTATATTTTTGTCAGTAGTTGGTCCGTAATTTTTCATTTTTGGTCCATAAAGTTCGTATTTTTAAATACTGTCACTGTTTCGAGCCCTGTTCATGTTTTATTAAAATAAATCGTAAAAAATGTATTTTTTGAAAATAAATCTTTCTGCTTGAGGTGCAAGGTTCACTTGATCAAAATGATTTTATCAACATTATCTGAAGAATATTTATGTAAATAAAATGATGAACTTACCGACTTTAATGGGACTGGTACCAGCGTTTCCTGGAGAGCCTGGTGGTGGACCGGGTGAGGAGCCAGTTTTCTTATATAATAAAGAATTAAAGAAACTTGCTAAGACTCCTTCACCCGATGGAGTATTTCCGGCTCCTTTCGAATCCAACTTTTTATTGGGAGAAGCCACCTATATTATTAATACCGAATATATGTAAGATCACGATTTTTTTTAATTTTGGCCATTCCACATAAAATAAAGCATGCTTTCGAATGATGATGAGGATGCTTTCATCTAAAACATTCATCTTTTTTATCTTCATCAAAATTTATCCTTTGTATTATCATTTTTCATTTTTAATCATTTCAAAATAACTCGATTTTCCCGTTTGCCAATGAATCATATATTTTGAATCTAAAGAAATTTGAATTTATTTTTTATTTTAAGGAGGTTCTCCGGCTGCTACTCTTGAAAAAATCGATTTTCTTCCAATTTTATTTAAATTTTGAGGAAATGTTTCTTCGAGTGCGCTCTAAATGTGGTAGAAATTTCAGAACCCTTTTCCATGTCAAAAAACGAGATATCGTAGTTGGCATTTTTCATTTTCAAAATAATCGCATGTAGAAGCTGAAGTTTGAACTTAAATATTTCAAAATTTAGCATGGCAAAGGGTTCTGAAATTTCTACCACATTTAGAGCGCACTCGAAGAAACATTTCCTCAAAATTTAAATAAAATTGGAAGAAAATCGATTTTTTCAAGAGTAGCAGCCGGAGAACCTCCTTAAATAAAAAGTTAAGTTTTCGCTAAATTATTATTATTATATTATTATTATTTTTATTCTTATTATTCTTATTTTTATTCTTATAATTCTTATTATTATTTTATTATTTAGTAATTTCCATAAAATTATTTTTTACAATTTTCTAAGTTTTATATATTTTTTTATCAAAGTTTTTTTGCCATTAAGACTTTTGAAAATCCATTCGATGGATTATTTGGAATCATGAAAGAAATGTTTAAAAAAATCGACAATGAAAAATAATTAAAATTACAAGGGAAGTTCAAATTTTCATTTTTTCAAAAATTCACGTTTTGTTTTAAAAAAGTGTGAAGTGATTAATTGTTTTATAATTTAAATACTCAAAATTGTTAGAAAAGAAATTGATCGCCTAAAATTGATTACTAAAATTTTAAATTGGTCAAAATTTCATTGGTTTCTCTTCTCAAATAATAATAGTAATATTATAAAAATATTAATAATATTAACAAATAATAATAATAATATTAACAAACAAAATATTAATGAAAATAATATTAAAAAATAAATAACCAGAATCTAATTACATTCTATTTGTAATGTCTTTTTGGTAATTAATCAGTTTAACAGTTTTAGAAGAGATTTTCCATTTTCCAGAAAGTATCTGCACCGAAAATTAAATTTTGGTAATAAAACTTTGTATTGTTAGTGGTTAAAAACGTTAAATGTAAACTTTTTTTATATTTTATTAACAGTAGTTAATTTTAACTTTATTTTCTGAGATTCTTAACTTAAGTAATTATCCTATTTCAATGCAATTTTGTAACTTCAATTTGATTATAAAAGTAAACAAAAATCTGAATGTAAATTAAAAATTTTATTTTAATTTCAGGGTTGCCACAAATATTTAATTTTATTTTTCCCTGACTTTTCCCTGATTTCCAGACAAAATTCTCACTTTTTCCCTGACCCTAAAAAATATTCTGATTCACTCTAAAAATTATTAGATACTCAAAAAAATGTTCCATTACATTTATTTACAAATTTCATAAATTGTAAAATTATTCAAAAACATCAATAACTTCTTTTTTAAATAAATATTTAAATTTAATCATTATTATTTTTCCGTAAAAATTAAAATTCTTCAAAACATTCAAATTCAAGCCTTTTTGAAATTCAACAATTTATAAGAATATTATTACAAAACATAAAGAAGGCGATCTCTCCGAGTCTTCGACTCGGAGTGATCGCCTTCTTCATGTTTTGTTATAATTTAAATTACCATGAAATTTTTCAAAAAAAAATTTAATTATTTACAAAAATCCTAATAAAATCCTTCGCAAGAATTCAATTATTTTTAAAAGTAGTAAATTTTCTAAAAAAAAATTCAATTATTTGAAAAAAATGCAATAAAATTCATTGCAATAATTCAATTATTTTCATAAATTTTATTAGAAAATTCTAGAAGAATTCAATTATTTAAATTAAAAAATAAATAATTTATTGAATAATTGAATGTTTGTTAAAATTGAATTCTCATAAAGAATTTTATCAACAAATTTTTAAATAATTAAATTCTTTTGACAAATTTTAATAAAATTTTTAAAAATAATTACATTTTTCAAGGAATTGTATCAAAAATTAATTAAAATCCTGCGGTAAGTTTTATTATTCATGAAAATAATTAAAAAATTTTTCCAAAAATGTTATTAAAATTTTTCTAAAATAATTGAATTTCAGTGAAGAATTTTATTATTTATAAAAATAATTGAATTCTTGAAAAGAAATTTTATTAAAATGTCTTTTTAAATAATTGAATTCATGCGACGAATTTTATAAAAATCTTTTTAAAAAATTGATATTTTTCGAAAAATTTTATGAAATTTTGTATATTAAATAATTGAACTCATATGTGAAAATTTTATTATTTATGAAAATAATTGAATTATTTCAAAGAAAGTTATTAAAAATTTTTATAAATTATTGAATTTCTGTAAAATTTTAACAAGAATTTTATTCAAGTTTTTAAAAATAATTGAATTTTGAAGAAGAATTTTATTATTTATAAAGATAATTGAAATGCTGACGAGAATTTTTTTTTAATTTTTTAATATAATTGAATTTCTGCGAAAAATTTTATGACTTTTGAAAATAATTGAATTTCTGGAATTATTTGTAACTTTTCCAAAATTCAATTTTTTTAGTATTTTTAACTAAAATTCGTTTATTAATCTAGTATTTATGAAAATTGTAAAAATTATTCATTAAATAATTTATAAGTTTTAATTTTATGATAGTTCTTGTAAAATTAAGTTATTTAAAAAGAAATTATTGTCTGAAATAGAAAAAATTGAAGGTTTTGTATTAAAATTCGTGGTAATTTCATAGTTTATGAGGCAAACAAAAAAAACATCAAAGTTCAGAGTTTTGTTATGAATTTTTAAAATTCCATTTTTCCAGTACTTTTACTAAAAATCCCTGACCAATTTTACTTTCCCTGACCTGTGGCAACCCTGAATTTTAAAAACTTGAATTTCAACTTCAGTTTAGTTATGACTTTATGAGTTTAGAAATGAGACAAAAGTTTTTTAAAAAAACAAACTACCAGGAAATATTGTAAATATGAAACAATTGTTAAACTTGCATTTGCAGAAGGTACTTAAATAATTCTTAATTAAAAAAGCCTTTGAAATTCTCGACAGATAATTAAATTGTAAATAAAAAATGAGCTATTATACGAATGAAGTTAATCTTGCATAAGAACTTGCCATTAGAAACATTAAGGATTTTACAAACATATATACAAAACACTGAATGAAAACACAATAATGAAGACACATTTTCAGCGGGGGCGGGGGTTTTATAAGGGGGGCTGGAGATTTAATTAAAATTGTAATTAAGGTACCAGACGTTTAAAAGGAGTTTTAGTTACGATTAAAAGGTCGTTAAATATATCACAAGCGGGCTATGGAAAAATGGATATACACGTCATTAGCTTGCCGTACGAGCACAAAAAAACAATTAGACAGCGCCAAATCAAAAACGATGATATTCGTTAGGCACAAATGTCGAAAACATGCTTTAATTATAATGGATATGACCTGAACGATTGGTCCTATGCTTGCCTGGTTCCTCGTCGTTGGCGATCGTGTTGGATCTTTCATTCCAGACAAAGCTGCTTGTTGCTTCGCCAAAAACACTTGTTCATCTTCGGCTTGAATTTCCACCTCTCGCGTTACGCACTGAAAATTAAATTTCACCTTTTTATTAATCTATTTTTATTTTTATTCATGTTTGACACAAAAATTTAATTTTCTTTTTCCCTGATTTTCAGATGAAATTTTCACTTTCTTTAAATCAATTATCTTCTCTATATTAATAAATTAGTTGTTTGCTACTTTGTTTTCTAACTGTTTTTAATAATTCTTCTTTTTAAATCTTTTCAATTTTAAAATTATTGCATTGAAAATCATCGAATTGTTGCAAAGAATTTTATCAAAAAATTTAACAATAATAGAATTCCATCGAAGAATTTTATTATTTAGGAAAATAATTCAATTCTCTTGAAGAATTTTATTAAAGTTTTTTAAATAATTGAATTTTGCAAAGAATTTTATCAAAAAATTTGATAACAATAGAATTTCTTCAAAGAATTTTATTATTTAGGAAAATAATTGAATTCACTTGAAGAATTTTATTAAAGTTTTCGAAAATAATTGAATTGTTTCGTGAAATTTTATTAAAATTGTATTAAAAATAATTGAATTTCTGCAAAGAATTTTACTATTTATAAATAAAATTGAATTGTTTCGAAGGGTTTATTAAAATTTTAGAAAATAATTGAACTTTTTCGAAAAATGTTATTAAAATTTTTTTAAAATATTGAATTCTTCCATGAAATTTTATTAAAATTGTATTAAAAATAATTGAATTTTTTCAAAAAATTTTACTGTTTATAAATATAATTGAATTGTTTCGAAGGATTTATTGAAATTTTAGAAAATAATTGAACTCTACTGAAATATTTTATAACGAATTAAGAAAATAATTGAATTCTTTCCTAAAATGTTTTCAAAAATAATTGAATTTTTGCAAAGAATTTTACTATTTATAAAATTAATTGAATTTTTCGAAAAATATTATTAAAAATTTTTTTTAAATTAAATTTTTTCATGAAATCTTATTAAAAATTTATTTATTAAAAATCATTGAGTTTTTGCAAAGAATTTTTACTAATAAAATTTTTGAAATTAATAAACAAGAATAATTAATTAGTAAATTAGATAATAATTTAATTTAAAGTTCAATTATTTCTAAAAATTCGACACTTTTAATATTCAATTATTATCTAAAATTTTAGCTGAAATTAATTTTTAAATCAATTTTTAATAGAAAATTCTACGAGAATTCAATTATTTAAATACAAAAATAAATAATATTTTATTGAATAATTGAAAGTTTTTTAAAATTGAATTCTGCAATGAGTATAAAACTCGAAAAATTCCTAAAAAGAATTTTATAATTTAGTAAAATAATTGAATCCTTGCAAAAAATTTTTTTATGTATAAAAATAATTGAATTATTGCAAAGAAATTTTTAAAAAATTTGTAAATTTCTTTTATAATTTTGAATCTGAAAGAATTGAATTCTTATAAAGAAATTTATCCAAATTTTTAAAAATAATTCAATTTCTTGCGAAAAATGAAATTTTTTGTAAGTTTATTTAATTACATTCTTTTTAAAGAGATATACTGAAATTTTTCAAAATAAAAAAACTTTTGTAAAGAATTTTCTAAAAATTCTTAAAAATAATTAAATTCCTGTTAAATATTATATAAATTAAAAAGATAATTTGATTTATGCGAAGAATTTGAATAAAATTTTCGAAAATATTTGAATTTTTCTGTAGGAATTTATTGAAAATTGTATTGAAAATATTTCAATTCTCATAAAGAATTTAATCAAAATTTTTAAAAATAATCTAATTAATGCAAAGAAAATAAAAGAAATTTGTAAATAATTATATTTCTGTGAAATTTTATTTAAAATGGTAGATATTGAAAATTATTGAATTGAGGAAGATTTTTGAAAATATTTGTATATTCTCCAAAATTCAATAATTATCTTTAGTGTTTTTAATTAAAAATTCTTCTATAATTCTATTACTTTTAATAATTAATTAAATATATATATATTAAAAAATTTAACCAATTTCAGAAAAGTTTGTATTATTAAATTTTTTTAAAAACCTAAGTACTTTAAAATTTTTAATTAAATTCATTGAAAATTGAATTAATTTTTAAATTAAAGCCTTTTGAAGTTGATTTATTTATGGAAATTGTAAACGAAACTCTTTTAAAATTCAATTAATTTTGAAATATTTAAGTATAATTATTCATTAAATAGTTTATAAGTAATACTTTTATGATAGTTTCTCAAGAATTAAGTTATTTTCCTGACCTGTGGTATCCCTGTTATTCTGTATCTAATTTTTTAAAAATATATTTAAAAAAGTACAGACTAAACTGAAAATAATTTGTAATGAAACAGAAAAATATACCAAAATTTTGCCCTTTTTCACTTCCTTCAAAACGAAGAATTTTCATTACTAAAAACAACTCTGTACCTCAACATATTAACATATTGAGAAAATATGTAAAGTATTGAAAAGTTTGTCGTACTTTTCTATTTGTAGGTGGTTGTACGATAACATTTCGATAATAATCTTCCGGCTTCATAGACTGCAGATTTTCATGAAGAATACTGATTTTCTTCAAGTTATCCCAACCCGCAGGTCTGCGAAAAGAACAAAATAAATTTGTATCAGAATTTTTCAAACGGGCAAAAAAAAATTTAATTTTCAACATTCAATAATTTTGCTTGTAGTTTCTAAAAATTAAATTCATTTTAATTTAGATTAAATAATTATTCTACTCTTAATGTGATCGAAATAAATTTCTAAAATTTTTGAATCAAACAAAACTTTTTGTCAAAGTTATTAACATTTAAAAGTTTTTAGTTGGCTAAAAAATAAATTTCTCGAGATCCTGTTGACCAATTTAAAAATAAAAAAAGGATTATTTTGTTCTGAAATGTATTATAAAAATAATCTTAGTTTTAAAGAATTCTTAATTATTCAGATCAATTTATTTTTGAATATTTTTTAAATATCAACTCTAGTGATTGTAAGTTAGAAAAGAAATTATTTAACATGAAAAATCTTACATAAGCACGGCATCTTTTTCAACGACCAATGCAGGCGTTCTAAATGGTAAGGAGTAGATTCTGTGCGTAAGATATTTGTAAAGTAAATCACAATTTTTGTCTTCCTTCGCTGATGTATAAAATAAACCAGCACCGTATTGCAGACAAAATCTTCTAATCCACTGTTGCATAAAATCAAAATGTTCGTCCCTAGAAAAAGAAGAAAATATTTATTTGTATATTTTGCTAAAATTTTATTAGATTATTATATTTACAGTCATCCGCCTCGGCTTCTAGTCGACAAAAATTATAAAAAATGGCGAAAAAGTCGTTTGATTTATTCAGTGTTGTCACAAAAAAATTAGGTTTGTATTTCCCTGACCTTTCACTAATTTCTAAATTCAATTATTCAAAACTTCAATAATTTTTGTTACATCAATATTTAAATATTTATTATTTATTTTTCCACAGGAATTAAAATTTAATTTATTTGCAAATATTAACAACTCTAACTCTTCCAGAAATTAAATTGTTTTCTAAAATTCTTCCCTGAATCAATCAATCTCTCAATCAATTTTTAATAATTTTTCGAAAGTTCTTCAATAATTAAATTATTTAATGAAAAAGATTAAAATTTTTATAATAATTTTGTTCATGGTTTTTTAAAAAGTTTTTAAGGTAAATTATTGAAAATATGAAACCAATAATATTTAAAATAATAGATTTGTAACAATTTCTTTAAACCAATTTTTTAGAAACATTTCCAAAAAATGAAAATTATTTTAATTTAGTAACTTTTTTAAAAAATAATTGAATTTTTGAAAAATACCTACTAAAAAGTTAATTTTTTGAAGAATTTTAATAAATATTTTAAAAATGATTGATTATTCTCAAAACTTTAATGATAATAATTTTAAAGAATTAGATGTATTGGAAAAATTTTAATTTAAAATTTCTAGCATTTATTTAAATGTTCAAAAATATACAATTGAATATAATTGAATTATAAAAATTATAATGAACAATTTGTAAGAATTTATTTAAAAAAAATTAATGTAATTTTTAAACCTACTTTTCATTAATTTTCAAAACTCCATTTTAACATTTTTAATTAAATTCTTTGAGAACTGAATCGTTTTCAAAATTTGTAATTTAAATTCTTCTAAATTTAGTTTGTGTAAATTTTAATATTATATATATATATATATATATATATATATATATATATATATATATATATATATATATATATATATATATATATATTTTAAAAAATAAAATATTTATTAATAAAAGTTTACACAATTTCAGTTATTTAAAAACTTTTTAATAGTATATTTGAAAAATTTAATTTTTTTAAAAATATTATTCAAAAATAATTTTTGAAAGATTTGATTATAGTTATTATTCTCACTATAAGAAATGGATTAAGTTGCATTTCATATTAAAAAAATTGCATTGTGAAGAAATATATTTAATAAAATATATTTGGAAGAAAAGTCGTATTTTTATAAATAAGTCAATTAAGGTCATATTTTTTGAAAACAGTTGAAAAAGGTCCAAAAAGTCATACTTTCCGATGACTGTATTTAATATTATATTTATTACGTATAGAAAATATAGCTTTAATTCAAATAACTTAATTTTAAAATTTTTTCTTCCATACGTAGGTATAATAATATGAATAAATTCAATCAATTTTAAAAGATAGTAAAGTAAATAAGACGCTCGCATTTATTTTCTTTTTTTGACATTTTAGAGGCTTCATTCGTCACCACCACCACCGCATCATCATCATCATCATATCAAAAGACAAAAATGATAAAAATTAATATATTTAAACTGATATTCACCTAATTAAAAATTAGTTACGTAATCATTTACGTACATACTCAGACTGCAAATATAATAAAATGAACGAATCAAAAATTGAAATTTTTAAATTAAAAGTCGCGAACATGATAATTGTAATTGATTAGACAAAGTGAGTTAGTAGGTGATAATTTTCACATTATATGAACGTAAAGCAGAGTAATTTAAAAAAAATTCAATTAAACTTTTTCAAAAAAAAATTAATTTTACAGAATTGTCAGTTAAAAGTAGGAAAAAATCAAATTTTCAAAGATTTTACAGGGTGTCCAGCGATTCTTTAAAAAAAAAATTCAAGGACTTTTCAAGGTTTTCAAGGTCTATTTTTAGGGTACTAATTTTCAAAATATTTTTTATTTATAATCTAGTATAATAGTGTATTTCAAGTAAATTTTTACTTACTGTCTAAATTTGAATTATTAAAAATGATTACTAATTTGAATTAGCGATTGACTTTTTACTTTTTAATTAGTAATAAATAATCATTTCTATTAATGTTTTTCGTAAAATTTACTAATTAAAAAGTAAAAAGTCAATCGCTAATTCAAATTAGTAAACATTTTTACTAATTCAAATTTATAGAGTACTTATAAACAATTTTATAATTTCTACATACAACAGTTATTCATAAATAACTTTAAATACAATTATTTATTGATAAAATATTAAAAACATAAAGAACATCGTTTTAAGAAACATAAATCAAAATTTTTTTTAAATAATTAAATTCTTTTGAGAATTTCTATTAAAATAATTGATATACAAATTATTGAATTAAGAAAAATTTTTGAAAATAATTGAAATTTTGCAATGAATTTTATTAAAATTTTTGAAAATAATTGAATTTTATTACTATTGAAAATACAGTAGAGACTCCATTATCCGGACCCCTATTATCCGGATATTCGATTATCCGGACAAATTTAAAATAAAAATTTTTTTTTTTTAATATAAAGTTTATAAGGTCTCAAGCCATTAATTAACTTCTATTTTAAATTTATTTACACGAAATGTTGCGTTTTAAAGTGTTTTAATTATTTTAAGAAAATGTTTATATAAATATTTTGAAATATTTCTAACTAAATATTTATTAATGTTGACTTTAAAAGTTTTAGTTTGTTTCAGTCTTATTTTAATACATATGCAAATAAATACATAAAATTATGAATCAAAAATTTGTTTAATTCGTACTTTACTCGATTATCCGGATTTTTGATTATCCGGACAAGTGTCTGCATCCATTAGTCCGGATAATGGAGTCTCTACTGTAATTGAATTACTGCGAAGAATTTAATGGCAAATTTTAAAATAATTGATTGATTAAAATCTGATTAAAACAATTTTTGGAAATAATTGAAATTTTGCAATGAATTTTATTAAAATTTTTGAAAATATTTGAATTCTTGTGGTGAATATTGTTATTTATGAAAATAATAAATTGTATTTTGCAAAGAATTTTATTAAAGTTCCTGAATATAATTGAATTTCGGCTAAGAATTTTTATATTTATAAAGATAATTGAAATATTAAAGAGATTTCAACTTAAAACATCAAGGAAATAAATCTCATTTTTAAGAATTTTAATTTTTCAAGGTTTTGTCATAAAATTCAAGGTGTTTTCGAGGTTTTCAAGAAGAAAAAAAAATTCAAGTACTTTTCATGGTTTTTAAGGTTTTCAAGGTAGCTGGACACCCTGTTTTAATTTGAAACCTTTTTAAATTTTAATTATTTCTAAAAATGCATGCAATAATGCTTCTAATATTCAATTATTTATAAATGATCTTAAAATTTAACTAAATTTCATTTTTAAATCAATTTGTTAAGAAAATTCTACACGAGAATTCAATTATTTAAATAAAAAATAATTTATTAAATAATTGAATGTTTCTTAAAATTGAATTCTCATACAGAATTTTATTAACAAATTTTTAAATAATTCAATTCTTTCAACGAATTTTTATAAAAATTTTATAAAATTTCGAGGAATTATTTTTTATTTAAATAATTGAATTCTCGTAGAATTTTCAAAAAAAAAAATTGATTTAAAAATGAAATTTAGTTAAATTTTAAGATCATTTATAAATAATTGAATATTAGAAGCATTATTGTATGCATTTTTAGAAATAATTGAAATTTAAAAAGGTTTTAAAGGTTCAATTGAAATTGAAAAAATTCAATTATTTTCAAAAGTAATAAAATTCTTCGCAGAAATTCAATTATGTTTACAAATTTTTTTAAATTCACGTTAAAATTTCAATTATTTTCAAAAGTAATATTATTCTTCTATGCAATTCAATTATTTTCAAAAATATTAATAAAATTCTTTTGTCAAATTTTATTAAAATAGTAGATATATTGAAAATCATTGAATTGAGAAAAATTTTTGAAAATAATTAAAATTTTGCCAAGAATTTTATTAAAATTTTTGAAAATAATTGAATTTCATAGAAGAATAATATTACTTTTGAGAATCATTGAAATTTTTACGTGAATTTAAAAAAATTTGTAAACATAATTAAATTTCTGCGAAAAATTTTATTACTTTTGAAAATATTTGAATTTTTTCAATCATTTGTAACTTCTCCAAAATTCAATTTTTTTTAGTGTTTTCAATTAAAATTTTTTTGTAAATCCATTATTTTTAATAATTAATTAAATATTTTTTAAAAAAATGTAACTAATTTCAGAAGAATTTGAATTATTAACAATTTCCAAAACGCCAAATACTTTAAAATTTCTAATTATAAATTGATTCAAAATTGAAACTTTATTAAATTTAAATTGAAACCGTTGAAGTTGATCTATTTATAAATATTGTAAACGCAATTCTTTTAAACTTCGATTAATTTTGAAATATTTAAGTAAAATTACTCATTAATTTATTTTATGATAGTTGTTCAAGATTTAAGTTATTTAAAATGAAATTATTGTCAGAAATATAAAAAATTGAAGACTTCGTATTAGAATTCGTGGTAATTTCTTAATTACTTTATGGGGCAAACGAAAAAGACGAAAATTCAGAATTTTCTTATAAATTCTAAAAATTTAATTTTTTCCAGTACTTTTAATAAAAACTGACTTTTCTCTGACCAGTTTTATTTACCCTGACTTCGTTGACCTGTGTCAATCCTGGTAAGACCGAAAGTAGAATTTTATAAGTGCAACAGATTTTATGTTTACTTACAATAATTTAGTTATTTTTGTAATTATTTCTCAATTCTTTTTTTAAAATAATTTCCGATTCACGAATGAATTACGTTTTTACTTTGAACAGCAGATCAGCTGGAGAATCACTGCAATTGAACTTACAAGCAATGCCAGTTGAATTCCAAATAACGTTTAAAACAACAAACCTGAAGTCATGTTCTTTCTCCAACGTAGACATGTAATCAGTCTTTGTAATGACAACAACAATGTCCAGTCCCAAATTAGTTGTGAGTACTCCTTCGGTAAGAGGTAAATTATCCGCACTTTCGTCGTCTAAATTTCGACTTGTGCGCCTCAGTGGACTTCCAGGATCAAGTTCATCACCTGGTTCTGTGTATTCCTGCCAGTTTTTAACACCTGGAAGCAAAGAAAAAGAAACAATTAAAATATATGGAAATGGAAAAGAAAAAATTAACATTAGCATATATTTACTTTGTTGTCTACAATGTTGCCAGACGTCATTCTCCAAATTTAGTTTATCAACATGATCGCCTAATAATTCAGCCCAAGCCTGTAATTGATCTAAAATGGCCCAAGGTGTTGTCATGGCAGCAACTAATATGACAAGAGTATTTGGAAATCGCTCTGCATTTAAAGCAAACCTCAAAAGATTTGCGTGTCCGGGATCTCCGTCCAAAACCCACACGGATAGTCGAGTTTGATCTGGAAAAGAGAACCATTTTATTACAACAGAGTCTCTCAGTTTAATAACAGTTGGGAAGTTAAATTGAATTCTATTCAATTTTCATTTGTTGAACGAAAATTAGAAATATTAGGAATTAAAATCCATCTTACCATCTCTGTAATCATCTCGAACGTCAATATACGCAAATTCTAGGCCTGAACCCTTTTTAGGATCTTCAACTCCTTGAAGTTTAGCGATAAGGGTAGTCTTCCCACTTTCATTATCACCTGAAAATAAAAAAATTTTCTATTAGATTGTGTTTAAAGGTAGACAAAACTTCTTTTTTTAACTTTATAGCTTGTAGACTCAAATTAATTCAGAAAGTACTGACACAAACATATGTAACATATTTAAGGCACGAATGTCAAGTGTTTTTTCTGTGATTGAAGGTAAGATTTTTAAACTCAAATTAGACTATTGAATATTACAGCAACAGAATTGAAATTTCTTTAATTGGAAAATTATTCGAAAACATCAATAACTTCTTTTTTAAATAAATTATTATTATTATCATCATTATTATTTCTCCGTAAGAATTAAAATTCTTTAAAACATTCAAATTTAATCCTTTTTGAAATTCAAAAACTTTTAATAATTAAAGATGCCAAGTGATAAAATCATTATTCTATTTGAATTTTTCCAGAATTTCATAGTTTTAAATTTATTTTTCAATCATTATTTTACATTATAAGAATATTATTATTATTATTATTATTATTAATATTATTATTAAGAATATTATTCTTACTGTAACTTCTTCAAAATTATTTTCATCATTTTATTTCGATTATTATTTTCTGGAATTTGTTAACTAAAATTTCTCTTTAAATCAATTATTTTTAATAATTTTTGAAAACTTTCCTTGAAAATTTCCAAATCCATTTGTTTACAACTCAGTTAATTATGAAATTTTGATTATTCGGAAATTCTTTATTCATCAAATGAAAACTTAAAATAATATAAAAAAATTCAATTAAACTTTTTCAAAAAAATTAATTCTACAGTATTGTTATAGTGAAAACTATGAACAATTAAAAAATTTTCAAAATTCAATTAATTCTAAAAATTTACTCTATAATACTTTTAATATTCAAATTATTATCAAAAATTTTAACTGAAATTCATTTTTAAATCAATTTCTATTAGAAAATTCTACGAGAATTTAATTATTTAAATACAAAAATAAATAATATTATGTTGAATAATTGAATATTTTTAAAATTTAATTTTCATAAAGAATATTATCAACAAATTTTGAAATGATTGACTTCCTTCGACGAATTTAAATAAAAAATTTTGAGAATAATTACATTTTTCGAGAAATTTGATTCAAATTTTATTAAAAATAATTGATATTCTGCAATGAGTATCAAATTCAAAAATTCCTAAAAAGAATTTTATTATTTATGAAAATAATTGAATCCCGGCAAAAAATTTTCTTATTTATAAAAATAATTGAAGTATTGCAAAGAAATTAATAAAAAATTTGTAAAATGTCAGGAAAAAAATTTTTGTCAGGGAAATTAAGAAAATTGAGGATTTTTTCGACTTTTTTTTTTTAAAATTGCGACTTTTTCGACTTTTCTTCCAAACATTGCAACAAAATACAAGAACTTTTAGTACTTAAAAAAATTGCAACTTGTTTTGATTTTTATAATGCGAAAAATAACTATAAACAAATCTTTAAAAAATTGTTTGTGAATCATTTTTTAATAAATATAATGAAATTTTTCAATTATTTCTATAATAAAATCTTTTTGAGTAGTTGAACTTTTGTAAAATTTAATTGCAAATATTTAATTTATTTAAAGTATTTATTTACAATTTTTAAAAATCAATTTTTCAAGAATTTTAATTGCAAATTTTAAAAATAATTGAAATATCAAAAATTTTAATGAAAAATCTTTAAAGATAAATTTAAAAATGAAAATTAATGAAAATTAGCCTCTAATTTTTTAAAATTCAATATTTTGAATATTTTCAATGACATATTTTCGAAAATTCAAATACATACAAAAATAATAACATTTTAGAAAAAACAAACAAATTCAAAATTTTTAATTAAAATTAAAAAAAAATTAGTTAGTTTTTTTTAAATTATACAATTTTTTTTAAGAAATTCAATTATTTTCGAAAAATTACATTAAAATATTTTTAAAAACTAATTATTAGAATTGTTTTATATAATTACTTTTTAAGATTCAATTATCTTCGAACAATATAAATAAAAATGTATGAAAATTTACTTTTTGGACTTATTAAAATTTTTAAGAAATCATGGTCTTGTTTGTAATTAAACTTCTTCAAAAATTTGATCATTTTTAGTTACATTTTTCAAAAATTCAATTATTTTTAAAAGATTTTATCAAATTTTAATTGTTTGGAATTTTTTCAAAATTGAAAAATTATTATATTTATATAATTACAATTATTATCAAAAATTGAGTTTTTGTATTAAAATAATTGAATTCTAGAAGAACTTTTGGGAAATTATTTAAATTAATTGATTCAGAGGTGAAGTTTAGTTGAAAATTGTAAAATATAGTTGGATTCAGGAAGGGTTATAAAATATTGTAACTTTTAGAAATTATTAAAATTTATAAATTTTACTCATTTTCCGTAATCATTCATATTTTCCTGTAAAAAGAATTTTGTCAAGGAAACTAATTTTAATGTTAGTAAATTGTCAGGGAAATGTCAGGGAAATTGATAAACTGAAACTTGTGGCCACCCTGATTGAACTCCTGTGATTCCAATAAAGTTTAATTAAACCAAATTGTTTTAAAAGTATTTAATTAAATTTTTTTAAAAAGAATTTTATTAAAATTTTTCAAAATAATAATATTTTTGTAAAGAATTTTATTTAAATTTTCGAAAATAATTGAATTTTTTTCTATAGAATTTAATTAAAATTGTAATGAAAATATTTCAATTCTCATAAAGAATTTAATCAAAATTTTCAAAAATAATTTAATTATTATGCAAAGAAATTTATAAAAAATTAGCAAATAATTTCAATTTCTGTGAAATTTTTATTATTTTGGAAAAGAATTAAATATTTGCGTAGAATTTTATTAAAAATTTTTTAAATAATTGTAATCTTTGGTAAAATTTTTTAAAAAATAGATATTAAAAATTATTGAATTGAGGAAAATTTTTTAAAATAATTGAAATTTTGCCAAGAATTTTATTAAAATTTTTGTAAATAGTTGAATTTTAGAGAGAAATTTTATTATTTACAAAGATAATTGAAATTTTGACAAGAATTTAAAAAACTTTTTGAACATAATTGAATATTTGCGAAGAATTTTATTATATTTGAAAATAATTGATTTTCTTCAATCATTTCTCCAAAATTCAATTATTTTTAGTGTTTTTAACTAAAAATTCTTCTATAATTCCATTATTTTATTATTATAATTCACCCTTTTTCAGGGTGAATTTTCAGAAACATAACATACGGAATTAGTTGTATACTTATCGCTTTTTCAGATATAGAGAGAAAAGAAATTCTTTTCAAACAGAATGATTTAACATAATTAATAAAACTAAAAATTAATCATATTTTCTTTTGCACTCTATATTCTAAAAATTTTTGAAATTCTAAAATTATCTAAATTGTAGAAAGTCTCAGTCGAAATACAAAATAAACAAAGGTGAATGGCATCACTTTCAGACGGTTCAAAATATTACACTGAAAACTAATTGTATTTTGAGTAGGAAAGCTCAATAAAACGAAAGAGTATTTGTTCGAAATCGAAAAGTGAAAGATTAGTTCTATTCGTCTGAGATTGCACTACAGGTAAACGATACATATCCCTTTTCCGTCCCTTGCACTGAATCATCAATAGTCAGTTCTCTTATGACTTACGAAGAAGAAGGAAGTATTTTATAGTGCTTCAAAAAGCTGTTCACTCACTTTACAGAAAATTACTCAAAAAAAGTCAAAATTCTCGAAGAATTAAACTTTAGTAAAAGAGAAATTACACCTAAAACACATAGTAATTAAAAATGTAAGTAAGTTTTAGTTTTAAATTATTTTATTTACCTTTATTATAACTGAGGTAATTGTGGCCGAATACGATATTTATATATTTATATCAATATCACAACAGGTTCGTTTTACATATACCCCACTCTAATTTTGCAATAGAAGCATTCTATTTCAAACAGTACCATACTAGCAAGAACCTATCATGTGTGAAGCACTTTTTAAATACCATTTATTTTCATAAAACTAATATCGTGTATAAAATTTCATTAATACTTTTAAAACACAAGTTCCTCGACTGTGAACTGATAATAAACTACAAAAAAATAAATTTTACGATATATTCTCTTTTTGAAAACCTGGTTCAAAAACTAGTAATTTCAAATTTAAAAAAAAAATTCAATTTTCCGTATTAATTTTACATAATTTGAGGGATTCTCTTCAACTAGAGAAAGTGATTAAAGTTGACGAATTGATGTCGCATATTTATACAATCGTTTTATTGATAGAGGAGAATTAAACTTGACGTATACCAAAAGCAAAAGTAGTGGACAAACAACTTTTAAAAACTCGTTTCTTAAGTTGTAACTCATCTGCACTAATTTTGTTTTTCTTTCAACTTTTGACTAATGTTATTTATTTTAAAGTTTAAACTGAAAAAAAGTGTTTTAAATAATGGTTTACTTGATTATTAGTGAATATTTATTTGTTTGTCAAGTAATTTTTTACCATTTTTCTTTAAAAAAGTGTAATAAAATTTTTCAAATTATAAAAGTAATTCACTTAAAATTTGACGAAATTTACAATTATTTAGGTACGTTAAATTTATTTAAAATTTCAATTTCTAAACTTTTGGAAATTTCATTACTTGTAAAAAATACAACTGAAATTCTTCAAAATTCAATTACTTTCCAGAATTTTTAACTAAAATTATTCAAGTTTCAAAAAAATTTTAAATAAATATTTAAATTTACTTAAACTTCAACATTCGTTGCAATTTTCAAAAAATTTTAAGTTCAAACCTTCTTCTTCTGAAATTTGATTATTTCTAAAAACTGCTGCAGTAACTTTTTAAAAATTTAAATATTTTCTAAAATTTTTAACTGAAATTCTTTTCTAAATCAATTATTTTTAATAATTTTGAGAGAATTATTCGAGAATTTAATTATTTAAAAAAAAAGTTCACTTATTAAAATATATCTAACA
Organism: Leptopilina syphax; assembly: GCA_032872505.1. Classification (NCBI taxonomy): domain Eukaryota; kingdom Metazoa; phylum Arthropoda; class Insecta; order Hymenoptera; family Figitidae; genus Leptopilina; species Leptopilina syphax. The sequence goes on from CM065475.1 coordinate 7,215,631, forward strand.
TTCAATTGTTTTCAATTCAATATTTTGAAAGTTTTTCAAATTGAATTTTAAAATCCATTATTTTTTCAATTCAATATTACGAATTTCAATTATTCGAAAGTTTTTTAATTAAATTATACATATTCAAAAATTTAACTAACTTTAATGAAATTTGAAGTAAAATTTTTCAAAAACCAAATTTTATTTTATTCTTCGAAATTCAATTATTTTCCAGAATTTTTAACTAAAATCATTCAAGTTTCAAAACATTTTAAAATAAATATTTAAAATTTAAATATAATTGAACTTTACTATTCATTGAAATTTTGAAAAATTTTCAAAGTTCAAACCTTCTTCTTCTAAAATTTAATTATTTTCAATTCAATATTCCGAAAGTTTTTCAAATTGAATTTTAAAAACTTTAAAAAATTACTAATAAATAACTAATAATTTCAAAAAAATTTGAATTAAAATTGTTTTTAAAAAACTAACTTGTTCAGAATTTTTAATTAAAATTGTTCAAAATTATTTTTATTTATTTTCAGAAAGTTCTTTGGGAATTGAATTAGGTACTTAAAAAAGAAAAAGAAAGTTTACCTAAAATACAATTTAAAATTCAATTTTAAATAAAAATTTCGATTATTCGAAAATATTTTAATTCAAAAACAAATTTCAAATGGAATTTTTCGAAAAAATTAATTTTTTAGAAATTTAAAAATTTTACTGTTTCTATAAATTTCTACTGAAACTCTTCCAAAATTCAATTATTTTCCAGAATTTTTAAATAGACTTTTCCTCTAAATTAATTATTTTTAATAATTTTCAGAATATTTCAAGAATTTAATTATTTAAAATTTTTTTTTTATAACAATGTAACTCTTCCTGGTTTTCTTTAGAAGTTTTTATGCGGAAAATAAATATCACGGAAAATTTAAACAGAAGTTCACTTAAAATTCGTCAAAATTTTCAATTAATTTTTCAATTCAATATTACGAATTTTCAATTATTCGAAACTTTTCTATTTAAATAATAAATATTCAAAAATTCATCTAACTTTAATGAAATTTGAAGAAAAATTTTTCCAAAAACTAAATTCTTTAGAATTTTTAATTAAAGTTACTAAACATTCAATGTTTCAAAAAACTAAATTCTTTAGAATTTTTAATTAAAGTTACTAAAAATTCAATTTTTCAGAAATTGTATTTTAAAATCTCAAATTCTTCTCTATATCAATTAATTTTAATAATTTTCAAAAAGTTCTTTTAGAAATCAATTATTAAAAAAAAGAAAGTTGACTTTAAATTTGTCTATAATTAAATATTGTTTTCTCAATTTTACTGAATGTCAATTATTCAAAAAATTTTCAATTAAATAGGTATAATATTGAAAAATTCAAATAATTTGAATAC